>JASDDO010000019.1:129556941-130806941 GCA_030015575.1 Agapanthus africanus
GGTGCCGACGTCGCCACGCGCTTGCTTGTCGTCTCGAAGTCCACATGGGGTACCTACATATCATAACGCACCGTATCGCATTAAAATCCGACTCATGACCAAAACGACACACGAATCCCACATAGGTCAAAACCTATGGTTTGCTTTCACAAATCAACCTAAAATCCTCGACATCGGCGTACAAACGCCGAGTGATCATGAAAAACTCAAACGCACCAATCGTTGTTTCAAAACTCACTAATTATATAAGAAATAGGTTTTAATTCATCAAAACCATAAAAGTAAACAAATCGTTTTATTTCCCAAAAATCTAGTTAGCGGTCGTTAACAATTTTAATACAAATCTTGATGTTTAAACAAAACTAATGGCCATAATATTTACTAAATAACTTAAATAAGCCATACTAACCATTTCCACAATTTAATTTCACCAAACTATATACGTTCAAAAAATCTAGTTTGCAATTTTAACTAATTTCGACCATTTTATAGCAAAAATGCACATACAACAATCTAGCTTCAATTTTCATGATCTAAAGCATTAAACTACATTTTAAAATGTTAATGAAGTCATGAAAAACCTAATTACATTTTTTTCTTAAACAAATTCATGGTTTACAAGAAAACTAGTTAGCAATATAGCTTAATTACTATAAATTTAAATTAACAAAAATGCAAACTAGCAACTAGATTAATTTTAGCAAGCAATTACATGTTAATCTACCCATCACAACCACAATCCAATAATCAAACCCTAACCTTCATTCAAAACCATCCACTTGAAATTTCAAACTTGAATTCAAAACCCCTTTTTGTTTTTTTTAAAACACCTAATTAAGCTTGATTTTGTTGGTGTATATGCCCTAGAGGCCATTACCGTATCATACTAGTATGTATATTACTTGATGGAAGCTTAGGATATTCACAGTTGTACAGACAATCTTGCTCAATATTGTAGTATGCTACTTGGTTTGTCTCTGCTTTAATGTGTACATGTGTGTTTATTATATCACCTATACGCATTAGTAGAGCCCTTAGGATCTTTGCTTGATTACCGGCGTTGTGATGGCGATCATGTTGGAGATAGTGCCCTCAGAGTCAATTATTAGGTCACAGGTACGTGATTGTAATGATTGATAGAGGACCTATCCCGGTAGGACAGTCTTACTCGAGATGATAGTATGCTATCTGGTTTACCTTTATCATCGTGTACTGTTTTAAGTGACCTGACACGTCGCTATTACACGTTGATAGAGCCCCTAGGATTCTTGCTTGACCACCAGCAGTATGAGGGCGATCATATAAGTGGGAGCTGGGGTCTATAAGCATATCCTTAAAAGGTCCCTAGTCGTGAGAGTTTCGAGACAGGGCATCGATTCTCCATAGTAGACTAGTGTATACAGTCGAGACCCCGACGAGGGGCGGTGGCCGGTCTCACAAGCCACTGGTGTCAGTTGGATCACCTAAGATGTATACAGGTGCTCATTGGGTTATGAGTACACCGGACAGGACTCGCCGGGAACATGCTAGTTGGTCATATACCTGACGTCAGATGGCAGTTCCCTGGTGACATGTGTGCAGGTTAGTTCATCGACCTGGGGATCGTCATTTGTCTCGTGTGAGTTCCCACTGTACTTTGATTACTACCCTACCACGGCTCAAAGGAGTCGTGCAAACAGGTTTTAGTTAGGTACAGTCCCGAGCCACATGGAGGCAGTGAGCGTATCTTCAGGGGTTCGTCTCTCCCGGTATTGGGGGTGAGGTCGCGCTGTGTCTAGGAGAGCCATTACACAAAGCCCTCGGCCGAGGCAAGGAGATTTACTGGTAGGTATTCCAGTAGTATCTCAGGGTGTTCTGGGCTACACTCCGACACGACTTGTACCGCTTTTGGGGGTCTGACTTTTACCAACCCCCTAGGCCCGCCATGCAATGCTCATAGACGAACGGACCAGACTGTACGGATATTGTCACTGACAGGCTCAGTAGGGAGTCAGGCTGAGTTCGCTCACAGACGTCCCTTTTGATCAATACCTGGTAGCCCGTTATGTATTGGCTTATACCTCTAACGTGCTAGTGGTTAAATCCACAACCAAGGTGTTGACGAGTCTTTAGAGTCCCCCACATTCAGTTACTCAGCTTTCGGGCGAAAGGTTGTAGAGGCCGTATGGAGATATGGCAAGGTCCGATCAGATATGTGCGGTATTGCACGGATCAGGATCGGACAGTCTGTACTATAGGCCGTATGATAATATGGCAGGGTTCGATCAGATACGTGCGGTATTGCACGGATCAGGATCGAACGGATAATACTAGCCGGCTTTGGTATAAGCCGGATCCTAGTATAGTACAGTGTAGATTTTGTCTCATTGCATTTGTATTTCGGTCGAAATACAGATGCGGGTGTGTATGCACAGTATCGGGGTTTTCCTGTAATTTATTACGGGACCAGTTTTCTGGAGTTGCCAGTTTGCTTTCCGTTTCGGCCAATTTCCTTTGTATCGTTCATTGGCCGAAGATTGGTGGAGGAGGGCTTATTTGCATTGTTGCAAATAAGTATTTGTGGAGGGGGTCTTTGCTTATTATCATATCATGATAATTCCTCCACCCTTTGACTTCATCTTCTTCTCATCATGGCTTGACTTTTGAGTCATCATGGTTTTTGTTGATTAGTTGGTGGAGTATGGATTTGGTTGTGATGATTGTTGTTGATGATGGATGATCATTGGTGTTGGAGTGTTGGACTTTCCTTGCTATCATTTCTTTTCATATGATAACCATTCCACTCTCTCTCTCTTGAATAAGGTTGGCACTCTCTCTTTTAGAGAACTAACTCTCATTCTCTCCTCTCACCATGTCCATGGCCGGCCACTCCTTGTGGGGGCTGTCCAAATTTCCTATGTGGGGTTTTTGGTGCTTTTGCTTTGGTAAAAATCCCACAAGAACAACCTCCAAAAGCTTGTATCATCCCTCCACCAAAAAGGCAATTCCTACAACCCCAAAAAGAGACACAAGTTCTACACAACATTCTGCAGCAAATCTTGGGCACGTCGAGTAGCCGGCTTCGTGCCCGAGTTGCCTCGGCATTGAGGTGGGAGCCCGTAAAAAAAGTAGGCGATGTGGTGCACTTCCGGCGACGAGGAGGAGACGGGACATTCCGCAGGAGATCGGGACGATGACGAGAAGACCGGAGGACTTGGATCGTCGGTATATCTCTATTCCCTTTCTTGTAGATAGCTAGGACTAATTAATGGTTCGATCCGGGTATTAGTGCGCGGCGGTTTGCCAGTTCAAGAAAATTAAAGTTTATCACCGCTTCCGCATTTGGCCGTCGGATTGACGGCCGGGGCGCCGCCGTGCACTTACAGTGGTATCAGAGCCAGGCCATTAACTTAGTCTAGCTTGGTTTAATGTGTTTGCATTTCCGATCGATCAAAAAGTTCCAAAACCGTGTTTTTCCTATCGACAGTTTTCTGTTGAAAATTTTTGGTCTCGAAAAATTTTTCAGGTTGTAAAATATTGATGTACTGGAAAATATAAGAGCACTGTAAAAATTCGATGAAGTGACTCCACTATGGGAGCGCGGAACCGCCGCGAAAACCCCCTTCCCGCCGCTGTTCCGCCGCACACTGTGGAGATCACTGCACCAAATTTCTACAGTGTCTTTGTGGGCTTAAAATTGGGGCTTTGGAATATTAACATTGGGCCCACAATTTCTTTAACTGCTACAGTATTGCTTGGGGGCCCACTTGTTAAAATTTGATTGATCGGATATTTTAAACACATTATTTCACAGTATTTACATTATATCTGCGACCGTGAATGTCACTTGATCGGTAAATCCGGTCTAACTGCTATAGCCCGGTTAGACGGATTTGCGAACGTGACTTTCACGTTGATGTTTTGTTTTTGCTGTGATGTTGCGGATCGGTCGTGGGGGATAGCCTGGATGCAATGCTAGTACAGTTGTGGTTGTATTATGTACATTTGATATTGCGGGGCGAGCGTCCGACATGTGGACTGCCGTCACTGCCTGTTTGTATTATTATTTTGGGGCACGACCTGGTTGCGGTCGATGTACCCGGTGTATGTATATTTTACTTTCTGTACTAGGATTACCCCGCGGAGGGGTGCACGGATAGCCGGGTTCTAGAGGGCAATGGGCCCGCATCTCATGGCATTGAGACGGAGGGGGCTTCACTCTAGGATTGGCGGGCTATTCGCCGCACTCGTAGGGGGTACAGGTTGACCCAGGAGGGGTGCCCAAGTTACCGGATTCTGTGAAGTGCTGGGTGGTCCATTCACGGTGCTGAAGGGGGCTGCCTCGCTTCAGGTTTTGGCGGGTGACTTGCCGCGCCCGTAGGGGTCTAGGATTTCATTGCACAGGCTATCCACACGACCAGGGGAACGTCGGGTTTCAGCGGCTCTGTGAAACCCGGGGATCCCAGATATCTGTATTGTTTCTGTGATGCTGTTCATTCTCTGTGATGTTGCATTTTATTCACGCCTTGAGCGAATATAATATATTGGTATATATATTAGTAGATGTTGTATATGTTTTGCATCCGCGCTAGTCCAGTCCCCGCTCTGTCGTTAGTTAGCTAACCTAACGGGTAATGACGGGACCCAGTGGCGAATGCGGATGGCATATACGTACATCAGTATATTTTCGTTCTTTGTGGTGTGATCAATTGATGGGACTGCATTGATTCGGATCAATGCAAGTTAAAAACAAACCTTATCTGATGTTGTTGGAACACTTTTTCAAAAAGCTGTTATTGCAAGGACGTTCACTTTTGTTTTGCATCGTGGTATTCAGTTGGAATATCCTGCTCCTCAGTCGACGAGGCAAGGGCCGAGATCCCTTCACCGGGAGTGACCCCTTGGACAAAAAGTTTGCGTCAGGGCATTAACTTCACTATAGCCGATTACTTTTGCTTTGCACCGTGGTATTCATTTGGAATATCCTGCACCCCATTCTACGGGGAAAGAGCCGAGATCCCTTCACCGGGAGTGACCTCTTTAACAACGGTTTTCGTCACTATACTTTTAAAAAAGCTATCAGTTCCTTCAACGATATCAAGTTCATTACGTTAAAGGTTTTCGCCAGAAACCATTCGTAGCCCTCCGTCGTTTCATATGGGTAGTCAATAGTATTCAAGCTGTGTTTGTTGGCCATAGTCAAGGCACAGTGTTTGGTAGCTGTTGGGTGTTCATATGCTGCATAGATAGATGCGTTGGTTTGGGACAGTCGTATAGCCTTGTTGGCCCTAGTCAAGGGCTTGTACGGGTGGGTTCAAATCAACCTGGACAATGACGGGTAGAACTTGACATGTGACTTATGATTTGTTGGCCTTAGTCAAGGTCATAAGAGCATGGGGCAGAAATCACATCGGGAGTTTCAAAAGAACTGAAACTTGCCAGATATGCGCATACCTTCTGGAGTGTGACACCGTGAGCGGATTCCGTCACGTTATCATGCGATGATAGTTGGATCCCGATTCCCACTGATGAGTTAGTTTACTCCTCGGGTGACCCCGACTAATTCTTCTTTCAGGTTTGGAGGAGAATTTGAGGTACAGTGGGAGGTTTCCAGATTAGATAAATTGGTAACCATTCTGATCTAGGTTAGAGTGCACGCTGAGTGTTTCTTTTCTCTCTCTCTTTGGCAGCGACCATTGACCCGACCCTAAAACTATGACTCAGTGACCAAGTTGACCGAACCTTCTTAACACCGGCTTTTGGATTGTCAGAGTTGCAAACCTCATTGCCACTCCTACTTTTACCCTTTTCTCCAGGACACCCCGTATTACTACGAACGTCCACTTCCATTGGACAAAACCATCGTATGGTTAGATACGAACTCGAAGGAATTTATTCGAGGATGGTTTCAGGTTCTGGAGAAAACGGATAGGATTATTCAGTTGTCTTTTCCTTTTACCTTCGCTCAAGTTGTGAGTACCCCTTGGTTTAGGGGATAGTACACCTATTACGCAAATTGGATAGTCTTCTTCCAAACCTTAGGCTGGTGCCGACCGGTAGGGAATGAAGAAAACCAATTAGCCTAACGATGGTGTACAGAAGGTGTTAAGTTCAGACAAAGCAAGGGATTAGTAAGAGGGCAAAGTAAATTGCAACAGATATTCACGACCAAACCAAGTATTCCTTCGCCAATCCTAAAATCACCTTTGTATTTCTCCAGGACACTCCGTATCACTACGAAGATCCACAGTTTATTGGATACTCCATCGTATGGTTATATACGAACTCGAAAGGAACTTGTTCCAGTTCGGGGATGGATTCTGGTCCAGGAGGAATAGGAATAAGGTTTATTCGGTTGTCTTTTATCTTCACCCTCTCCTATTGCGAGTGTTCCTAGGATTGGGACAGTACACCCATTATGCTTATTGGATAGTCTTCTTCCAAACCATAGGCTGGTGCCGAACGGTAGGGAAGGAAGAAAACCATTTGGCCTAAAGGGGTGTGCAGAAGGTAAAGACTAAAGACATATGAAGGGATTTGGAGAGGTGGCAAAGGATTATACGGTTACAGTCGTGAATCTGGAAGAGGCATTACTAGGAATACCAGGATACCCCATCGAAACATTTCAATGTTTCAGTTTCGCTGTGTACTGTTAAAGGAAAACTGATTTCCCGATTAGGCACTTGCTCCAGGGTATGTATTTACCAGGTATGATTCTCACATCTGTATGGTTTTACAGATGATGAGTGGGAGTAAGTTATTGGGAATTAAGTGATCATCCTCATTATATCGGGATTCGTTGTAATCGGTGATATTTGAGGAAATCACCTGGGCTGTTTGCCGGTCGGCAAATATTTGGTTTTGAATATCCGCTGTTATGCACCAATTTCAAATTGATATATCTGTACGTCTATTTTTATAGAGTGAGATATACCTTTCTGAAATTATGTCTACGACATTTACCTATATCAGTGGATGGTTAGGTAAGGAGCATTAAACAGCGGTGTAATTTTTCTTAACCATAAGTACAGTTTTCAACCTACGACACACAGTAAATGAGTTATCAGACTCAAGGGACTTATACAGAGTATTGTATGTTGTCCAGGGTCCATCAGGACAGAGGGGTTGGTCCTCGTACTATATTCGGTTTACTTATGACTTCTCTAGTTTTTAGACAGGTATTTCGTAGGAAACACAGGGTCCGAATTTTGAGAAGTTATAGGTATTTGAATAGAGTAGAGAACCAGGTGTAGCAAGTATCGGGATTCTTCAAAGAGATCGAAGATGTAGATACTTGTGTATGGTATTAAGTTGATAGTAATGACTAAGAGAACTTGCTTCTTTTTCAGGTTACTCATAATTGGAAGCATTCCTAAGTTGAGTAACGCTGATCGGCCTCCTTCCATTCAGTTGACATGCACTGGAGACAGTTGCATGATTTGAATCTGGTTCAATTAAATCAGTGCCTCTGGTCCTATATGGGATATAGAACAGTTCATATCTTAACGATGTTAAGATACGGGGAGTTGTCCGGTTTATGATTAAAACCAGACACTGGACAACTCAAGGCACGTTTCTGTAATGGCTGTTCGTGGGTTGACCCAGGCTATGACGAGGGTTGACTTTCTACCATCTGGATGAACAATAGCGATATTGTTCTAGACTCGCCACAGTTTTATTAAAAATGGATTTTTTCAGAAAACAGTAGTGGGAGTATGGTAGAACTGGAAGTGATTCCAGAACCACAAACGATTACTGAAGATTTGATAAGGAACCTAAAGATTCAATCTGGATTGACATTCCATTGGCCACTCCGCAGATAAGGTGGGTAACTTCAGGCACCCGAGAGGTACTACGGTAGCCTCAAGGACGGTGACAGAGAAGTTCTTGTTTACCCACAACTACCATTGCTGTTGTTCCAGGCTGCGAGACCCGGCAGGAGGATGAGTATAGCGTCGTTCTAAACTAGTTTTAGAAGTGTATGTCTATATGACTCTGCCAGAGGGTTGTCGTAGTCAGTGGGAGCAGCGGAAGCATTGGTGGACAGGTAGCTTATGTCTATTTATAGACTAAAGCAGATGTAGCGGAGATAGATCATCTATTTCTGACATGACAGTCATGGGTTTGACTTCATCAGAATAGGGGATGGATCTGTTGAGAAGGTAGTAGGGTGTGATATCCTAGTATTTGGATGACTTACACAGAGTAGGAAAAGAAACTCCTATACTACAATCGGTTATACTTTGGTCGTCACACAGTGGTTTCTCCACAAAAGAAATGGATTTTATATCAGACATACTGGTTACTAGATCTATGGTTTTAGATCTAGATTTGGGTGGTTTCCCAATCAGGGTACTTGACAGCATTCTAAGAGTATTTAGGATGGCCGACTCCTGGCACGGTAGTGTACCTGCAGGTAATGGAGTCACCCTCTCTAAAGGTGTCTTACAGACTAAAGGGGAGAGGGATGTGCATGATTGGCAGATCACTTGCTCAGGCAATTGAGTCAATCATGAGATATCAAGTACCACACCAGATGTTGTTCTTGCACTAGATGCAATAAGTTGACATTAATCCAATCCTGGAGAAACAGTCGGAAGCAGTTTTAGAACATAAGTGGATGTTCTAGGGATATGATAACGACAGCCTCATTCGGGAAACAGTTATCATTCCAGGCTTCCAAGGTGACATGGACGACAAGGAGGTTGTCAGAGTTATAATTTTCCTTCTGTTGAGGGGCAGTATTTTGGACAGGTGGTCCAAGGCAATACTGAGGGTGGCATGGCGCAGGATACTGATTAAGTTCAGTTGACGATACAGTCTAAGGAGTTTGGATTTGGAGTTCATTCATGAGCTATGTCCCATCAGACATCCAGACACATCCTAAGACAGGTATTGCTCATTTCGGGAGATGGCTTTCTCCGCGAACTTGAGATATAGAGAGACATAGAAAGAAACAACAAAGCGGATCCACTCACTGAGGCTATTCCTCGAACGCAATAGTTTCGCAAACGAGCTTTGTGAGACTGACTAGTAGAGGAGTTGGGTGTTCGGTATCACACGGGCTGTGAGTATGCGACATCGCAATAATTAGCCTTGAGTGCAAGTGGGAGATTGTTGGAGATAGTGCCCTCAGAGTCAATTATTAGGTCACAGGTACGTGATTGTAATGATTGATAGAGGACCTATCCCGGTAGGACAGTCTTACTCGAGATGATAGTATGCTATCTGGTTTACCTTTATCATCGTGTACTGTTTTAAGTGACCTGACACGTCGCTATTACACGTTGATAGAGCCCCTAGGATTCTTGCTTGACCACCAGCAGTATGAGGGCGATCATATAAGTGGGAGCTGGGGTCTATAAGCATATCCTTAAAAGGTCCCTAGTCGTGAGAGTTTCGAGACAGGGCATCGATTCTCCATAGTAGACTAGTGTATACAGTCGAGACCCCGACGAGGGGCGGTGGCCGGTCTCACAAGCCACTGGTGTCAGTTGGATCACCTAAGATGTATACAGGTGCTCATTGGGTTATGAGTACACCGGACAGGACTCGCCGGGAACATGCTAGTTGGTCATATACCTGACGTCAGATGGCAGTTCCCTGGTGACATGTGTGCAGGTTAGTTCATCGACCTGGGGATCGTCATTTGTCTCGTGTGAGTTCCCACTGTACTTTGATTACTACCCTACCACGGCTCAAAGGAGTCGTGCAAACAGGTTTTAGTTGGGTACAGTCCCGAGCCACATGGAGGCAGTGAGCGTATCTTCAGGGGTTCGTCTCTCCCGGTATTGGGGGTGAGGTCGCGCTGTGTCTAGGAGAGCCATTACACAAAGCCCTCGGCCGAGGCAAGGAGATTTACTGGTAGGTATTCCAGTAGTATCTCAGGGTGTTCTGGGCTACACTCCGACACGACTTGTACCGCTTTTGGGGGTCTGACTTTTACCAACCCCCTAGGCCCGCCATGCGATGCTCATAGACGAACGGACCAGACTGTACGGATATTGTCACTGACAGGCTCAGTAGGGAGTCAGGCTGAGTTCGCTCACAGACGTCCCTTTTGATCAATACCTGGTAGCCCGTTATGTATTGGCTTATATCTCTAACGTGCTAGTGGTTAAATCCACAACCAAGGTGTTGACGAGTCTTTAGAGTCCCCCACATTCAGTTACTCAGCTTTCGGGCGAAAGGTTGTAGAGGCCGTATGGAGATATGGCAAGGTCCGATCAGATACGTGCGGTATTGCACGGATCAGGATCGGACAGTCTGTACTATAGGCCGTATGATAATATGGCAGGGTTCGATCAGATACGTGCGGTATTGCACGGATCAGGATCGAACGGATAATACTAGCCGGCTTTGGTATAAGCCGGATCCTAGTATAGTACAGTGTAGATTTTGTCTCATTGCATTTGTATTTCGGTCGAAATACAGATGCGGGTGTGTATGCACAGTATCGGGGTTTTCCTGTAATTTATTACGGGACCAGTTTTCTGGAGTTGCCAGTTTGCTTTCCGTTTCGGCCAATTTCCTTTGTATCGTTCATTGGCCGAAGATTGGTGGAGGAGGGCTTATTTGCATTGTTGCAAATAAGTATTTGTGGAGGGGGTCTTTGCTTATTATCATATCATGATAATTCCTCCACCCTTTGACTTCATCTTCTTCTCATCATGGCTTGACTTTTGAGTCATCATGGTTTTTGTTGATTAGTTGGTGGAGTATGGATTTGGTTGTGATGATTGTTGTTGATGATGGATGATCATTGGTGTTGGAGTGTTGGATTTTCCTTGCTATCATTTCTTTTCATATGATAACCATTCCACTCTCTCTCTCTTGAATAAGGTTGGCACTCTCTCTTTTAGAGAACTAACTCTCATTCTCTCCTCTCACCATGTCCATGGCCGGCCACTCCTTGTGGGGGCTGTCCAAATTTCCTATGTGGGGTTTTTGGTGCTTTTGCTTTGGTAAAAATCCCACAAGAACAACCTCCAAAAGCTTGTATCATCGCTCCACCAAAAAGGCAATTCCTACAACCCCAAAAAGAGACACAAGTTCTACACAACATTCTGCAGCAAATCTTGGGCACGTCGAGTAGCCGGCTTCGTGCCCGAGTTGCCTCGGCATTGAGGTGGGAGCCCGTAAACAAAGTAGGCGATGTGGTGCACTTCCGGCGACGAGGAGGAGACGAGACATTCCGCAGGAGATCGGGACGATGACGAGAAGACCGGAGGACTTGGATCGTCGGTATATCTCTATTCCCTTTCTTGTAGATAGCTAGGACTAATTAATGGTTCGATCCGGGTATTAGTGCGCGGCGGTTTGCCAGTTCAAGAAAATTAAAGTTTATCACCGCTTCCGCATTTGGCCGTCGGATTGACGGCCGGGGCGCCGCCGTGCACTTACAGATCACACTCGTGGGGGCTGGGTAATCTACAAGTACATCCTTATACACGTCCCTAGTCGTGGGAGTATCGAGATAGGGCATCGATGCTCCGGAGTAGACTAGCGTATGCGCTTCTCATCCCAGCACGGGAGACGGTCTGTCCCACAGCCGTCGGTACGTCGTACTTGAGATAGTATGCGGGTGCTCGTTAGGTTACGAGTACACTGGACAGGACTCGTCAGGAACTGATGGTTGGTATTATACCTATCGTCAGTTATCAGTTCCCAGGTGACATGAGTACAGCTTAGTCCGCTGACTTGACACTGTCACTTCGCCTCGAGTGTGTTCCCCCTGTTCTTTGGTTACTACCCTACCACGGCTCTACTGAGTTGTGCAAACAGGTAGTAGTTGGGAGCAGTCCCGAAGCACTTGGAGGCAATGACGGTTAGACAGGATTCGTCTCTCCCGGTATTGGGGGTTGACATCGCGCTGTGTCTAGGAGAGCCATTACACAAGTAGTCCCTGGCCAGGGCAAGCGAGATATACTCGTAGGTTCCAGTGTTATCTCAGGGTGTTCTGGGCTTCACTCCGACACGACTTGTACCGCTATTAGGGGTCTGACGGTAGCCGCCCCCCTAGGCCCGACATGCGATGTATCAGACGAACAGACCAGACTGTACGGAGATTGTCACATACAGGCTCAGTTGGAGTTCGGATGGGTTTACCTCATCGGCCTTCTTATCGACATCTACCTGGGGACCGTTACGTACAGCTAGTGCCGCTTGCGGTCTGTGGTTAAACCCACTGCCAGCGTAGTGTCAAGTCTTTAGAGTCCCACACAGAGAGTTTCCCTGCACTGAGCGAAACGTGTAGAGGCCGTATGGTTTTACAGAAGGGCTGTGATCACTTACATACACTTGTGTGCGTATGGTGTTCGGGCAGGCAGTACTAGTAGGCTTTGGTTTAAGCCGGATCCTAGTATTGCACAGATGGATTTGTTTTGTCTTCTGTGCATCCGCGTTCTACGGAATACGGATGCAGGTGTGTATGCACAGTTTTTCGGAGTGATGAAGGAGGAGGTGCCTCATTAGGGTTCTGGCAGTTGGTTCGGCCAAAACCGTTATGTGGTAGGCTCATTAGGGTTTTGACAGTTCGTTTGGTCAAAACCATTATGAGCCGCGAACATCATTTACTAATCCTATTAGTGATAATCTTATGATGGCTAATTGCATTGACCATTTGACCCCGTTAACCTCTCTTGACTTTGTTGACCGGTTGACCGGGTTGACCATTGACTTTCAAGAGGGTTCCACACTCTTCTTTTCTTTTCCTTTTTCTTTTGGATTATGATAATGGTCATTTCAATGTAGCCATCAACTTTATCTTGATGGGATTAGTAATGATGTTGTTTTGCATTATTTGCAACCATGGTTGTTTTTCTTTTGGATAATAATTTTGTTCTCATTCTCTCTCTTGAAATGAGAAGCTCCATGGTTGCTAGCAAGCTCCTTCTTCTTCCTCCTCTTGACTTCTCCTTTGATCTCATGTGTTGAGAGAAAAAGGATTTCACTTGACAAACACATCCATACATATTCTCTACACATCCTAGGGCTTCTAGATTAGCAATCTCCTTACCCTAGTTACCTCGGCTTGAGGTGGAGCTCGGTGTACATCTCTCGGGTGGATCGTCTTCGACTCAAGGAGGCCGCGGAGGTGACCAAAGTCCGGATCAACCATTGAGCAAGCCAAGAGAAGAACAACAAGAAGAGAAGAACAACAAGAAGAGAAGGAGTTCAAGTTGAGGTATAACCCCTAACCGAGTAGACAACATCTCATGTTAGGATGCTAGTGTATTGTTTAGCAAAGATCCGGCTTTTACGGTCCATGTTACAAAGTTTAGAAAAAATTTTGTTTTACCGTTTCCGCAACCCCGAAAGTACCGGGAGAGGTAACGTGGACCTAACAGTGGTATCAGAGCCAGGTTAAACTTAAACTAGCTTGGTAGTGAAGTGTATCGAAGTTCGAAACGGGAAAAATCGAAAAACCAAGTTACGAAAACCTGAGTTTCTGTTAAAAATTTTTCTGGTCGAAACAAAATTTGTCATACTCCAAAAATCGGCTCAGGGTTTTGTGAGAACACCCACCAAAAACGATCCCATGAATCCTTCAAACCGCCGCGGATCCGCGGCCATAGCTATTCTTCTTGCCGCGGATCCGCCGCCGTTTGGGCTCTTCATGTGATCGTGTTTTGTGCAGTGTTCTTCTGGTAGGGTTTTGAGATTTTTCAAATATATTATATGTGCCCAGATTTTCCAGAATAGAAATTTATTTTTGGGGGCCTATAAATCCGTATTTTTCCGAACTTCAATATACTTTTACTATAAAGGTTATATCTGTGATATTCATATGTATTGAACATCGGCTAATCGCTATATGTCGATTAGTCGGGGTTATATATATCTGTGATCTGTGATTGTTGTTGATGGTTTGTGTATATGAACTCGTTGGATTGTCGCGGATGAATAGCCGGGATGGATGTGAGATGAGAGTTTTTTTTTCTTTCATTCATGTAATAAATTTGTAAATTGATGTAATATTATTTGTATGGCCGCACAACCGGGTCGGGTTGTAGCCGTCATTGTATAATTCTTTTTACTGTTTTTGCTCCTAGGATAGACCCATGGAGGGGGTGCACAAACTACCGGGTATCTCGAAGTGTCGAGTGGCCTACTCATGGCGTTGAGGGAGGTTGCTTCGCTTCGAGTACTTGGCGGGTAGTTTGCCGCACCCGTAGGGGTCTTGGGTGGGGTATTGGCTATTCATCGCGACCGTGTAATCCGCTTTTCGTTGCAGGCTCGAACGAATCGCGGGTTCCTAGTATATCCAAAGTGTTCATCTGTGATCTGGATTGGCTATCATTGCTGTATATCTATATATGATAACTATTTAGACGTTGCTTATGTTTTACAGCCGCGCTAGCCCAGCCCCCGCTCTGTCGTTAGTTAAGTAACCTAACGGGTGATGACGGGGCCCAGTGGCGAATGCGAATGGCATAAGCGTACGTCATATTTTGGTTGTTTTCTGCAATGATAGGATTTAAATGATGGGACGCATTAAAAGAACTAATGCAAGAAAATAAACCTAAAAGACGTTGTTGGAACAAGTTTTTCAAAAAGCTGTTATTACAAGGACGTTCATCTTTTTTGTTTTGCATCGAGGTATTCGGTTATGAATGCCCAGCACCTCAATCGACGAGGCAAGGGCCGAGATCCCCTCATCGGGAGTGACCCCTTGGACAAAAAGTTTGCGTCAGGGTAATAACTTCACCATAGTCGATTATTCTTGCTTTGCATCGAGGTATTCATCTTACGAATGCCCAGCACCTCACTCGACGAGGAAAGAGCCGAGATCCCTTCACAGGGAGTGACCTCTTTAGCAAAAGTTTTCGCCACTATGTTTTCAAAAAGTGTATCACGTTCCTTCAACGACATCAAGTTCATTACGTTAACGGGTTTTCGCCAAAACCCAGTCGTAGCCCTCCGTCGTTTCGGATTGATATTGCTTAGTATTCGTGCTACGTATTTCGTGCTCAGCCGAGGCGTAGTGTACGGTAGCTATGTAATATCTTTCCGTAGGATACAAAGTGATTGGTTAGGACAGTCGTACGGTCATTTTGGCTCAGTCAAGGACTCGTACGGGTGGGTCTAATGCAGTCAAGATAATGACGGGTTGAACTTGACTAGGATCCTTTGATATGTTGGCTCAGTCAAGGTCACTTGGGTCCTAGGGGCAAAAACCACATCGGGAGTTTCAAAAGTACTGAGACTTGCAGATTTAGCATACCTTCTGGAGTGTGGTGACTAGAGTGGATTCCATCTAGGTCATCACACAGTGATAGTTGGATCCCGATCCCGCTGATGAGTTGGATTACTCTCGGGAGATTATTTCACTTAACAATCAATGCTATAAACCTAGTAGGTGACTAGAAAGGTGTTAACGGGGTTACGCCCCCAGGGAAAAGAGGTTCTTAAATTAAGGAACTTCGCGAAAGCGTTGGAAAACCTCCCTCGAAGTACCGACACTAGCCTGGCTGAAAGGTTAAGCAAGTATTGTGACGTGAATTAAAATCCTGATTAGTTCTTCTTTTAAAAGGTTTTAAGAAGAATTTGAGTAAACAGTGGGAGACATCCTGGTTAGATAAATTGATAAACCAATCTAATCTTGCAAGAGCATACGCTGAGTGTTTCTTTTCTCTCTCTCCAGGCAGCAACCTTTTCACGCCCTAATCAAGATAATAAAATGTATCGCTTGACCGATCCGAATTCTTATTCGGGACTGGGGAAAGTTGGTTCAGCTCTAACTTGTGACAACAGTCATGAGTATGAGAATGGGAAAGGGGATTATATGGATTTCCAGGATACCCAGTCGAAGAAGAAGCATGGTTTTGCATCTACTTCAGGTGTTCTTGTAATTGAGAACTGTTTTACGGTCAGCCCTACCTCCTGGGTACTTGATACCGGATCAGGATCTCATATCTGTAATTTATTACAGGGACTGAGAAAAAGTAGGAAAGTTGCACCGGGTGATATGTCGCTCAGAGTAGCGAACGGAGCACAAGTTAATGCGGCAGCCGTCGGTGAATATCACCTTGTATTGCCAAATGGCAAGACTATGATTTTGAACGATTGCTACTATGTACCCTCCATGGTTTGCAACATCATATCAGTTTCTTTACTCGATAAAGATGGATATAACTTTGTTCTTGACAAGAATATCATGAACATTTACCTTCATAAGGTACTGGTTGCAGAGGGTACACTGTGTAATGGTATCTACGTTCTAAATCAGAATACAGTTCTCAATATACAAAACACACGCAAGAGGAAGAATTCAGATACGAATGAATCCTACTTGTGGCATTGTAGACTTGGTCATATCGGAGAGAAAAGACTGAGTAAGTTGCATAAAGATGGACTCTTGGATGCGTTCGAATTTTCATCTTATGAAACTTGTCAGTCTTGTCTCAAAGGGAAGATGACCAAATCTCCGTTCACCGGACATGGAGAAAGAGCAGCAGAGCTCTTGGGACTCGTACATAGTGATGTGTGTGGTCCGATGTCTATACATGCAAGGGGTGGGTTCTCGTACTTCATCACATTCACTGACGATCTCTCTAGGTTCGGATATGCGTATCTGATGAAACACAAATCTGAAGCTTTTGAGAAATTCAAGGAATTCAGAAACGAAGAAGAGAACCAGACAGGCAAAAGTATCAAGATCCTCCGGTCTGACAGGGGAGGGGAGTACTTAAGCACGGAATTCCTAGATTACTTAAAAGAGAATGGTATTCTCTCTCAGCTTACTCCTCCTTATACACCACAGCACAACGGTGTATCGGAGCGGAGGAATCGTACCCTACTGGATATGGTTCGCTCCATGATGAGTAATGCCGAGTTACCTCTTTCATTTTGGGGACGTGCACTGTTGTCGGCGGCATATCTGTTGAACGATGTTCCGTCTAAATCTGTGCCTAAGACACCGTTCGAGATATGGAATGGTAAAAGACCGTATCTTAAACGTATTAAGGTATGGCGTTGTCCGGCCTATGTAAAAGTAAAAAATCCGGACAAACTTCGGCACGTTCAGTTCTATGTAAATTTGTGGGATATCCTAAGAACTCCACAGGATATCTGTTCTACCACACCGAGGAACAGAAGGTGTTTGTATCTCGCCACGCCACCTTTTTAGAGTGGCAATTTCTTGCAAAAGAAACAAGTGGGAGTTCGGTAGAACTGGAAGAAATTCAGCGACCACAAAATATAACTGAAAATTTGGAGGAACCGCTAGATTCAATAACCCCAAACGAACCTCAGCCACTCCGCAGATCTGGTAGGATTTCTCATCCGCCCGAGAGATACTATGGTTTTCTCATAGACGGGGATCGAGAGGATTGCATCTTGGAAGAAGATGACCCTACCAGTTTCAGGCAGGCCATTATCAGTAGGGACTCTAATAAGTGGCAGGAAGTAATGCAATCCGAAATGGAGTCCATGTACGCCAATAAAGTGTGGACCTTGGATATTGCTCCACCTGGGGTAAAACCCGTTGGATGCAAATGGATCTACAAAAGGAAACTTGGTGTAGATGGGCAGGTGGAAACCTATAAAGCTAGACTCGTTGCAAAAGGTTTTCGTCAAAGACCTGGTTTGGACTATGATGAAACTTTTTCTCCGGTGGCTATGCTCAAATCCATTCGGATCCTACTTGCCATTGCTGCCTTCCATGACTATGAAATCTGGCAGATGGATGTTAAAACAGCTTTCCTAAACGGTTGTTTGGAAGAGTGCGTTTACATGGATCAACCAGAAGGTTTCGTAGACAGTGGGAGCAGCGGAAAGGTGTGCAAGTTGCTTAAATCCATTTATGGATTAAAGCAGGCATCGCGGAGCTGGAACATCTGTTTTGATGAGGCAATCAAGGAATTTGATTTCATCAAGAACGAAGATGAACCCTGTGTATATAACAAGATTGTAGGACGAACTGTCGTATTCCTAGTCTTGTACGTGGACGACATTCTTTTGATAGGAAATGATATTCCTATGCTACAATCGGTCAAGCTATTTTTGTCACAAAGGTTCTCCATGAAGGACCTGGGTGATGCCTCGTACATTCTGGGGATCAAGATCTATAGAGATAGATCCAAGAAACTATTGGAACTTTCGCAGTCCAGGTACATAGAGACCGTACTAAAGAGATTTAGTATGGAGGGTTCTAAGCGCGGTAACATACCCGCATTGCACGGAATTACCCTCTCCAATAAGATGTCTCCTAAGACTGACGAGGAGAGGGTTCGCATGAGCACTATACCCTACGCTTCGGCGGTAGGATCTATAATGTATGCGATGCTATGTACAAGACCAGATGTAGCTTACGCGTTAAGCACGGTAAGCCGGTATCAGTCTGACCCAGGGAAGGACCACTGGACAGCAGTGAAGAACATTATCAAGTACCTGAGAGGGACTAAGGAGATGTTCCTGGTTTACGGTAATGGAGACCTCAGGGTCGAATCCTTTACCGATTCAAGCTTCCAGAGTGACAAAGATGACAGCAAGTCTGTCTCGGGTTTTGTGTTTACCCTCAACGGAGGGGCGGTATGATGGAGGAGTTCCAAGCAGGATACCGTCGCAGACTCGACGATGGAGGCTGAATACATTGCTGCAAGCGATGCCGCAAAAGAGGCGGTCTGGATTAAGAAGTTCATTAGTGAACTTCAGGTGGTTCCGTCCATTGTTGACCCAATACCTTTGTATTGCGATAACAATGGGGCTATAGCTTTAGCGAAGGAACCAAGGTCCCATCAGAAATCCAGGCACATCTTAAAGCGGTATCACCTGATCAGGGAGATCATTGATCGACAGGAGATCGAGGTGCGGAGAGTGGACACAAAGGACAACACTGCGGACCCATTCACGAAGGCTTTACCCCAGACTCAGTTCGAGCGGCTGATCGAGATGATAGGTCTTCGATACGCCAGTACATGGCCTTAGTGCAAGTGGGAGATTGTTAGTGTATATGCCCTAGAGGCCATTACTGTATCATACTAGTATGTATATTACTTGATGGAAGCTTGGGATATTCACAGTTGTACAGAAAATCTTGCTCAATATTGTAGTATGCTACTTGGTTTGTCTCTGCTTTAATGAGTACATGTGTGTTTATTATATCACCTATACGCATTAGTAGAGCCCTTAGGATCTTTGCTTGATTACCGGCGTTGTGATGGCGATCACACTCGTGGGGGCTGGGTAATCTACAAGCACATCCTTATACACGTCCCTAGTCGTGGGAGTATCGAGATAGGGCATCGATGCTCCGGAGTAGACTAGCGTATGCGCTTCTCATCCCAGCACGGGAGACGGTCTGTCCCACAGCCGTCGGTACGTCGTACTTGAGATAGTATGCGGGTGCTCGTTAGGTTACGAGTACACTGGACAGGACTCGTCGGGAACTGATGGTTGGTATTATACCTATCGTCAGTTATCAGTTCCCAGGTGACATGAGTACAGCTTAGTCCGCTGACTTGACACTGTCACTTCGCCTCGAGTGTGTTCCCACTGTTCTTTGGTTAGTACCCTACCACGGCTCTACTGAGTCGTGCAAACAGGTGGTAGTTGGGAGCAGTCCCGAAGCACATGGAGGCAGTGACGGTTAGACAGGATTCGTCTCTCCCGGTATTGGGGGTTGACATCGCGCTGTGTCTAGGAGAGCCATTACACAAGTAGTCCCTGGCCAGGGCAAGCGAGATATACTGGTAGGTTCCAGTGTTATCTCAGGGTGTTCTGGGCTTCACTCCGACACGACTTGTACCGCTATTAGGGGTCTGACGCTAGCCGCCCCCCTAGGCCCGACATGCGATGTATCAGACGAACAGACCGGACTGTACGGAGATTGTCACATACAGGCTCAGTTGGAGTTCGGATGGGTTTACCTCATCGGCCTTCTTATCGACATCTACCTGGGGACCGTTACGTACAGCTAGTGCCGCTTGCGGTCTGTGGTTAAACCCACTGCCATCGTAGTGTCGAGTCTTTAGAGTCCCACACAGAGAGTTTCCCTGCACTGAGCGAAACGTGTAGAGGCCGTATGGTTTTACGGAAGGGCTGCGATCACTTACATACACTTGTGTGCGTATGGTGTTCGGGCAGGCAGTACTAGTAGGCTTTGGTTTAAGCCAGATCCTAGTATTGCACGGATGGATTTGTTTTGTCTTCTGTGCATCCGCGTTCTACGGAATACGGATGCAGGTGTGTATGCACAGTTTTTCGGAGTGATGAAGGAGGAGGTGCCTCATTAGGGTTCTGGCAGTTGGTTCGGCCAAAACCGTTATGTGGCAGGCTCATTAGGGTTTTGACAGTTCGTTTGGTCAAAACCATTATGAGCCGCGAACATCATTTACTAATCCTATTAGTGATAATCTTATGATGGCTAATTGCATTGACCATTTGACCCCGTTGACCTCTCTTGACTTTGTTGACCGGTTGACCGGGTTGACCATTGACTTTCAAGAGGGTTCCACACTCTTCTTTTCTTTTCCTTTTTCTTTTGGATTATGATAATGGTCATTTCAATGTAGCCATCAACTTTATCTTGATGGGATTAGTAATGATGTTGTTTTGCATTATTTGCAACCATGGTTGTTTTTCTTTTGGATAATAATTTTGTTCTCATTCTCTCTCTTGAAATGAGAAGCTCCATGGTTGCTAGCAAGCTCCTTCTTCTTCCTCCTCTTGACTTCTCCTTTGATCTCATGTGTTGAGAGAAAAAGGATTCCACTTGACAAACACATCCATACATATTCTCTACACATCTTAGGGCTTCTAGATTAGCAATCTCCTTACCCTAGTTACCTCGGCTTGAGGTGGAGCTCGGTGTACATCTCTCGGGTGGATCGTCTTCGACTCAAGGAGGCCGCGGAGGTGACCAAAGTCCGGATCAACCATTGAGCAAGCCAAGAGAAGAACAACAAGAAGAGAAGAACAACAAGAAGAGAAGAACAACAAGAAGAGAAGGAGTTCAAGTTGAGGTATAACCCCTAACCGAGTAGACAACATCTCATGTTAGGATGCTAGTGTATTGTTTAGCAAAGATCCGGCTTTTACGGTCCATGTTACAAAGTTTAGAAAAAAATTTGTTTTACCGTTTCCGCAACCCCGAAAGTACCGGGAGAGGTAACGTGGACCTAACAGTGGTATCAGAGCCAGGTTAAACTTAAACTAGCTTGATAGTGAAGTGTATCGAAGTTCGAAACGGGAAAAATCGAAAAACCAAGTTACGAAAACCTGAGTTTCTGTTAAAAATTTTTCTGGTCGAAACAAAATTTGTCATACTCCAAAAATCGGCTCAGGGTTTTGTGAGAACACCCACCAAAAATGATCCCATGAATCCTTCAAACCGCCGCGGATCCGCGGCCATAGATATTCTTCTTGCCGCGGATCCGCCGCCGTTTGGGCTCTTCATGTGATCGTGTTTTGTGCAGTGTTCTTCTGGTAGGGTTTTGGGATTTTTCAAATATATTATATGTGCCCAGATTTTCCAGAATAGAAATTTGTTTTTAGGGGCCTATAAATCCGTATTTTTCCGAACTTCAATATACTTTTACTATAAAGGTTATATCTGTGATGTTCATATGTATTGAACGTCGGCTAATCGCTATATGTCGATTAGTCGGGGTTATACATATCTATGATCTGTGATTGTTGTTGATGGTTTGTGTATATGAACTCGTTGGATTGTCGTGGATGAATAGCCGGGATGGATGTGAGATGAGAGTTTTTTTTTCTTTCATTCATGTAATAAATTTGTAAATTGATGTAATATTATTTGTATGGCCGCACAACCGAGTCGGGGTTGTAGCCGTCATTGTATAATTCTTTTTACTGTTTTTGCTCCTAGGATAGACCCATGGAGGGGGTGCACAAACTACCGGGTATCTCGAAGTGCCGAGTGGCCTACTCATGGCGTTGAGGGAGGTTGCTTCGCTTCGGGTACTTGGCGGGTAGTTTGCCGCATCCGTAGGGGTCTTGGGTGGGCTATTGGCTATTCATCGCGACCGTGTAATCTGCTTTTCGTTGCAGGCTCGAACGAATCGCGGGTTCCTAGTATATCCAAAGTGTTCATCTGTGATCTGGATTGGCTATCATTGCTGTATATCTATATATGATAACTATTTAGACGTTGCTTATGTTTTACAGCCGCGCTAGCCCAGCCCCCGCTCTGTCGTCAGTT
Source organism: Agapanthus africanus (assembly GCA_030015575.1). Classification (NCBI taxonomy): domain Eukaryota; kingdom Viridiplantae; phylum Streptophyta; class Magnoliopsida; order Asparagales; family Amaryllidaceae; genus Agapanthus; species Agapanthus africanus. The sequence continues at coordinate 129,579,089 of JASDDO010000019.1, forward strand.
AAGTAACCTAACGGGTGATGACGGGGCCCAGTGGCGAATGCGAATGGCATAAGCGTACGTCATATTTTGGTTGTTTTCTGCAATGATAGGATTTAAATGATGGGACGCATTAAAAGAACTAATGCAAGAAAATAAACCTAAAAGACGTTGTTGGAACAAGTTTTTCAAAAAGCTGTTATTACAAGGACGTTCATCTTTTTTGTTTTGCATCGAGGTATTCGGTTATGAATGCCCAGCACCTCAATCGACGAGGCAAGGGCCGAGATCCCCTCATCGGGAGTGACCCCTTGGACAAAAAGTTTGCGTCAGGGTAATAACTTCACCATAGTCGATTATTCTTGCTTTGCATCGAGGTATTCATCTTACGAATGCCCAGCACCTCACTCGACGAGGAAAGAGCCGAGATCCCTTCACAGGGAGTGACCTCTTTAGCAAAAGTTTTCGCCACTATGTTTTCAAAAAGTGTATCACGTTCCTTCAACGACATCAAGTTCATTACGTTAACGGGTTTTCGCCAAAACCCAGTCGTAGCCCTCCGTCGTTTCGGATTGATATTGCTTAGTATTCGTGCTACGTATTTCGTGCTCAGCCGAGGCGTAGTGTACGGTAGCTATGTAATATCTTTCCGTAGGATACAAAGTGATTGGTTAGGACAGTCGTACGGTCATTTTGGCTCAGTCAAGGACTCGTACGGGTGGGTCTAATGCAGTCAAGATAATGACGGGTTGAACTTGACTAGGATCCTTTGATATGTTGGCTCAGTCAAGGTCACTTGGGTCCTAGGGGCAAAAACCACATCGGGAGTTTCAAAAGTACTGAGACTTGCAGATTTAGCATACCTTCTGGAGTGTGGTGACTAGAGTGGATTCCATCTAGGTCATCACACAGTGATAGTTGGATCCCGATCCCGCTGATGAGTTGGATTACTCTCGGGAGATTATTTCACTTAACAATCAATGCTATAAACCTAGTAGGTGACTAGAAAGGTGTTAGCGGGGTTACGCCCCCAGGGAAAAGAGGTTCTTAAATTAAGGAACTTCGCGAAAGCGTTGGAAAACCTCCCTCGGAGTACCGACACTAGCCTGGCTGAAAGGTTAAGCAAGTATTGTGACGTGAATTAAAATCCTGACTAGTTCTTCTTTTATAAGGTTTTAAGAAGAATTTGAGTAAACAGTGGGAGACATCCTGGTTAGATAAATTAATAAACCAATCTAATCTTGCAAGAGCATACGCTGAGTGTTTCTTTTCTCTCTCTCCAGGCAGCAACCTTTTCACGCCCTAATCAAGATAATAAAATGTATCGCTTGACCGATCCGAATTCTTATTCGGGACTGGGGAAAGTTGGTTCAGCTCTAACTTGTGACAACAGTCATGAGTATGAGAATGGGAAAGGGGATTATATGGATTTCCAGGATACCCAGTCGAAGAAGAAGCATAGTTTTGCATCTACTTCAGGTGTTCTTGTAATTGAGAACTGTTTTACGGTCAGCCCTACCTCATGGGTACTTGATACCGGATCAGGATCTCATATCTGTAATTTATTACAGGGACTGAGAAAAAGGAGGAAAGTTGCACCGGGTGATATGTCGCTCAGAGTAGCGAACGGAGCACAAGTTAATGCGGCAGCCGTCGGTGAATATCACCTTGTATTGCCAAATGGAAAGGCTATGATTTTGAACGATTGCTACTATGTACCCTCCATGGTTTGCAATATCATATCAGTTTCTTTACTCGATAAAGATGGATATAACTTTGTTCTTGATAAGAATATCATGAACATTTACCTTCATAAGGTACTGGTTGTAGAGGGTACACTGTGTAATGGTATCTACGTTCTAAATCAGAATACAGTTCTCAATATACAAAACACACGCAAGAGGAAGAATTCAGATACGAATGAATCCTACTTGTGGCATTGTAGACTTGGTCATATCGGAGAGAAAAGACTGAGTAAGTTGCATAAAGATGGACTCTTGGATGCGTTCGAATTTTCATCTTATGAAACTTGTCAGTCTTGTCTCAAAGGGAAGATGACCAAATCTCCGTTCACCGGACATGGAGAAAGAGCAGCAGAGCTCTTGGGACTCGTACATAGTGATGTGTGTGGTCCGATGTCTATACATGCAAGGGGTGGGTTCTCGTACTTCATCACATTCACTGACGATCTCTCTAGGTTCGGATATGCGTATCTGATGAAACACAAATCTGAAGCTTTTGAGAAATTCAAGGAATTCAGAAACGAAGTAGAGAACCAGACAGGCAAAAGTATCAAGATCCTCCGGTCTGACAGGGGAGGGGAGTACTTAAGCACGGAATTCCTAGATTACTTAAAAGAGAATGGTATTCTCTCTCAGCTTACTCCTCCTTATACACCACAGCACAACGGTGTATCGGAGCGGAGGAATCGTACCCTACTGGATATGGTTCGCTGCATGATGAGTAATGCCGAGTTACCTCTTTCATTTTGGGGACGTGCGCTGTTGTCGGCGGCATATCTGTTGAACGATGTTCCGTCTAAATCTGTGCCTAAGACACCGTTCGAGATATGGAATGGTAAAAGACCGTATCTTAAACGTATTAAGGTATGGGGTTGTCCGGCCTATGTAAAAGTAAAAAATCCGGACAAACTTCAGGCACGTTCAGTTCTATGTAAATTTGTGGGATATCCTAAGAACTCCACAGGATATCTGTTCTACCACACCGAGGAACAGAAGGTGTTTGTATCTCGCCACGCCACCTTTTTAGAGTGGCAATTTCTTGCAAAAGAAACAAGTGGGAGTTCGGTAGAACTGGAAGAAATTCAGCGACCACAAAATATAACTGAAAATTTGGAGGAACCGCTAGATTCAATAACCCCAAACGAACCTCAGCCACTCCGCAGATCTGGTAGGATTTCTCATCCGCCCGAGAGATACTACGGTTTTCTCATAGACGGGGATCGAGGGGATTGCATCTTGGAAGAAGATGACCCTACCAGTTTCAGGCAGTCCATTATCAGTAGGGACTCTGATAAGTGGCAGGAAGCAATGCAATCCGAAATGGAGTCCATGTACGCCAATAAAGTGTGGACCTTGGATATTGCTCCACCTGGGGTAAAACCCGTTGGATGCAAATGGATCTACAAAAGGAAACTTGGTGTAGATGGGCAGGTGGAAACCTATAAAGCTAGACTCGTTGCAAAAGGTTTTCGTCAAAGACGTGGTTTGGACTATGATGAAACTTTTTCTCCGGTGGCTATGCTCAAATCCATTCGGATCCTACTTGCCATTGCTGCCTTCCATGACTATGAAATCTAGCAGATGGATGTTAAAACGGCTTTCCTAAACGGTTGTTTGGAAGAGTGCGTTTACATGGATCAACCAGAAGGTTTCGTAGACAGTGGGAGCAGCGGAAAGGTGTGCAAGTTGCTTAAATCCATTTATGGATTAAAGCAGGCATCGTGGAGCTGGAACATCTGTTTTGATGAGGCAATCAAGGAATTTGATTTCATCAAGAACGAAGATGAACCCTGTGTATATAACAAGATTGTAGGACGAACTGTCGTATTCCTAGTCTTGTACGTGGACGACATTCTTTTGATAGAAAATGATAAATATTATACCCCAAATTTCCATTTACACTAAATTCACTATTTAAGCCTTTTTCTTCGGTATTTTCTAACACCGTTTATCAACTTCATTTCATTTCAAAAACCACATGTTAAAATTATTTTTTAATGTGTTATGATGCACAAAATTTGTTTCAACCAATTCCAATTTGTAATTTTCCCTAATTAAATGTATTAGTGACGGCTTAAAATAATATTAAAATAATTAATTTCAGAAAAAAATTCAGAAAATTAGAAATTTTACCAGTGGCTCAATAAACACCAAATACTAGCAATTATATATCTAGAATATGTATATTAAATTTTATAATAAAAATATTTGTATTTTGACTTTTTACAGAAAACCCCCTTATTTTACCGATTTTTCCGAAATTTCACCGAAACGATTTTCAAAACGTTACAATCTTCCCCCCTTAAAGAAATTCGGTCCCCAAATTTAAATTAAAACTACCCCCCAAATACTAAAACATCTAAAGAAAACCATCAAGTCGTCGGGGCTCCGAAATCATAAATACATAAAACAAATCGTAGCGCAGCGCTATGCGCATGAAAAATGAGCATAAAACTCAAAATCAAAACTCCATCCATCATCCCACAATCATCGGAGTCATGGTGAAGACACAATGTCTAAATCCCAAAATGAAAATCAATATGATATACATCATTAAAACATCTGGAAGCAATGCATGCCAAATCTTCTTCAAATCGTTCTGCGATGCTCACAGAACTGCATAGTGGCGGACGTCTATTGTAAGAAAATAACTACATATATATATATATATATATATATATATATATATATATATATATCTTTTGTTTAATATGCACGACCCGCCGTTTTTGAAAGCAATTTCCGAAGGGTTTCCTTTATAAAATGTTCCGTGTCATCCCGGACACGTAGGTAAATACTGAGACTATAGCTCTTCTTTGGAAATCCCTTCGATAACTATCAATGCATGCAAAAATATACTCAGGTATTGTCCTGTGACTAGTCCTACTCAGTACTAAACCAACTAGCAAACATCATAAAATATACTGCTCCAACAAAAATCGGTCCCAAATATATATATGAATGCCATGTGCGTCTGGTGCGCACGGAAATCGAAATCCATGAATGTGCCATACATATGCACAGAAACAACATCTAAGTGCATCGGGTGTGCACGAAACATCTGTCAAGGGCAACAGGTGTGCCTGACAGCAAAACAGGTGCATCTGACATGCACAAAGAATCTCGATTTAGTGCATCTGGTGTGCACCAAAATCGTATCTCATAACATGCACCCAACATGCGCAAAAACCCAAATCAGGAGCATCCATCATGCACGAAATTATGAAATCCAATATCAAGCGCCGAACGTGCGCAAAATCCAATCAGGTGCACAAGGGCACAAAACAAATATCGAACATCACCATCGAAATCGAAGTCCAGTGCAACTGTAGTGCACAAAATGCGTATTACTGCACTGCAAGCATATGTGAACTATACCAAGTGCAAGAACCAAATTGTGTGCGTACATATGCACAAAATCAACTCCACTGTATGAAACCCATAAATCATAAACATGAGAAAGTAAGGCATGAAAACGATATCAAGTGCAACAACTGTACAAAAATCGTAAATACTCCGTAGGTGCAACCATAGTGCATGAAAACAAATATCATGAAACTCCATTATCAAAATCAATCATGCAAATAGACCGCCCAAAATACCGAAATCAAATATGGCGGAATAGTCCCGCTCAAGCACATCCTCCAAGAATCTCTGGCCAACTGTCGTGGTCACTCATAGCATGTCTCGTCGACGATCCTAAACTCTGGCCTGCCGGTGTGCGTAACATGACCACTCCTTAGTCCAAGTCTTCTCGTAATTCATCCCAGAAAGGTCCTGTCGAGATCTCTCCCAAATCTCGTCTCTGCCGAACTGTCCGAAAGTCATCGTCCCTTACTAGATCTGTCCTCGTTCTGGAACGGCTGCATACTCATCATGACTCCTTCTGGAAGGTATATCCAAGTACAATGCCTCGGCATGCGTATCGCATCTCTGATGTCGGCGGAGTGGAACATCGTCTCATCAAGATCTCGTACGAAGCTCTTACTCCACTTTCTCTAATGTCGACTGCTTCGGACTCGTCTCGTCGTGGCTGCATGGACTGAGCTCCAACGGCTATCCTCGTATCTGGAGTCTCCCAAGAAGTGCATCTCACCACCTAGCATCCGAATGAAGTCGAACCATTTGATCGATTCGTCAAAACATCATAATCCCCCTAAGAGCTCAACATCTTGGGTACAGTTTAACAGTATCGAGTACATACCACAGCATCGGTGGTCCAGCCGTAGAAGGGCGAACCCAAGCCTCACTAATGGCGCCGCGGAACTACCACAAACCCTAAGGTTCAAAGGCTTTCACACGGTCATTATGTCGAGTTAGGGTTTCATTCTTCTAGAGGGTCCATAGAATTGCCTGCATGTCTTTCCGAATACTTTAAACTTGGAATAATAGGTTTCTGACATTCGATCGTCTCTGTCGACTCTCAACGTCTCCGCGTGAAGTCGTCTCTAGCTGGAATCAATCTATCTGATGACCTCGCATCAGGGTAGGCGAACGAATCACATGTCCTAGTTATTCATCCTTGATGACTAGCGACCTTCTATCATCTCCTAGTATGACTCGTACTGCAATAGCTCCAACATCTGGGGCGATATCTCGTCGTTCGCAGCAACAACTAGCTCACTCGTCTGCACGCTGACCAGTTCTTCAATCATCATGAATAAGCCATACCTCAACGATCATCAAATTCTGGCTGGCCTCTATCAGTGGCTCGATCCTCTGGTGCTGATCTGCACGTCCGAGTAATTTCATACAGCGATCCATCAAACACTCGTGGCGCGAAAACACAATAAAAAAACACATCTCTGCAATCATGTGTCGCCGTAATCTCGCCCTGGTCAGTCCTCGTTCGTAACGAGCTCGTGCTGACCGCAACTCTAGCCGTAGCTCTCCCTGCCCGTAATCGTGTCAGCAAAACCATAACTGATACCGATGAAGCTAGATCAAAGAAAGGAATATAATACAGAATAAGGAAATGTACATCCTAAGGCTTCTTAAGTGGAGTAGCGTATCGTAAGTATGCCGCGGAACATACCCACGGTACGTCACTCTACTTTAGTCACCTATTCCATCAACCAAGGGTCATCCTACGCTCTGAAGGTAATACCTAACGCTCTGATACCAACTTTGTCACGCCCCGAAAGTACGGAACATGACCGGCACTTAAACTACGAAACGTCTCGAGGCGTACGTAATCTAAGTAAGCCGAAAACCCAGAAATCCAAACCAAGAAAAGCGGTAGAATGAAGGAAAACCAATTTAAATCAAGTAGTTTTCATAGCATAAGCCGAATTATGCGTATTTTTAAAAACATCAAATATTTCCTAAAAATTTCGGCAGAGTCTCCTTTGTAAATACTGGCCCCCAAACGGGATACAACATGAATAGTATACGAAATCAATAAAAGGCATCCCCAAGCGGGAGCTAGCTCTTCGTCAATCGACGGTCACAACCACACAAGCAATATAATATACAACGCCATGGGCGAGGATCAAAACTCAAAAGGAAACTCAAAACAACAAGAAATCCACAGAAATATAACGCGCGACTCTAAGGTCGAAAGAATAACATCACTGGTCTCTATCTCAAAAATAAATACATGTTTGGTTGATGGAATTTACTAGATACAACTGAATAATATTATACAAAGTAATATAATGGGTACGATACCAATAAACCCACCTACTAGCAAGTCACCCAAAAGAAGCAGTACCAGCAAAGCCGTAAAGAAACCTGTACGGAAAAATCTGCAAGAACTGTGGCATAACGGGGGTGAGTTGCCAACTCGTGAGAGAAAAAACATGTACGAACAGAAACCGCATGAACAACGCAATCCTAGGTCAACGTTCATAATATATCCTCAATATATATAACATGCAGCCTATAACCATGGCTATGGTAAATATCTAACCCGAGTGAAATCCCATGTGCCCGTGTCAGTGCCTCAGGTAGCAATATATCATATGGATGAGGTATGAATGCATGAAACAGAATGTATGTACTGAAGAAAACTGCTTTCATAAATTAGTGAGATTTCTGTATCTTTTTAGAAAAAAACGAGGTATCATAAATGAAATCAGCATAAACAGTGCCTAGCATCGACACAAAACAAATATCCACATATCTCGATATCTCTGTGTCGCAATCTCTGTACCTCAATATCTCAAATATCTCTGTATGTCTCAATCTCACTATCTAGGGCGCCGTCAGTCCAGACCGGCCCCTACCATCAATCTCAAGACCACGACGGTATCCTCCGGATATCCGACGCGTCGGGTAATATCACTAGTCGGTAGTGCTCCCCTGCCAGGCTCAACGCCATCATCTGCGATCTTCTTGCCCCGGGGTACCGCACCGGGTCCACCATGTACCCGAAACGGTTCATCCGTCTCCTCGAATCGGGTCTCGAAATCTATCAGCAAACTCATGGTGGACGACTCATACATCATAGGAAAACCGCACTTTTTATTTAAAAAGAGAGAAAAGGTTTATTTATGTTTTTGCGGTTTTCCTACAAATCCGAGAAATCTCATGAAATCCGAATCCAAGTCATCAATAGTATGTAAACAGTGAATATAGGCATGAAAATCCATGAATGCGACACAACAGTGAATAATAACATACATGAAGTAGCAGGCAATAACTATAATGTCTAAACTAGCATATAAGACAAGTACACTAATATCATATCTAAACTATTAGCTAACAATCTATGTCAATGAAATAGTATTTTCTAAAGTATTCGTGATATGGCAATTACCGATGAAGATGTGTGTGAGCCGGCAAGTAAGTGTACGTGGTACATGCGCGTCATCGGTAATGGTGCTGGTGTCCTAACAACATGATCTCAATAATAGGATATGAATCATAATATAAGCATGCGATGCGGAGCGAACAGCAATAATGAGCGGGAGCTAACTACTAGACACAATGATAACTAACCTGCATTTAATATAAATCTAGTCTAACAACTACACTAAACTATAGGGCTGAGCTAACAGGCTAAACTAAAGGTAAGGAAACCGCCTAACACCTGAGTCGATACATATGTATATATATATTAGTCGGTGATCCCGCCTCGATAATATCACATCCGATACCATATCGATAATCAAATATTCCCAAGTCAAGAGTGCGGATCAAACATCAATATATAGCTCGTACGTAAATCCGTCGTACGGCATCCCAAATTTGGATACGGTCAATATCACATTCATCATATTATTCATATGGTATCCTCTTTATCAAGATCATAATCCGGGTACTGGTCTATGTCTAGTACAATACTAATATCATCAATATAATCATGATCTGACTACTGATCGACAGCCTCGTACAAACCGATATCATCAGCGCATATCATCATAAGGAAGTATACATCGCCCAATGCAGCCTATCATAAACATCCTAACATATCATATCTCATAACACGATCACACGTCGATCATTTTATTTATACCACTATTCACATGGTATCATCGTACAAAGATCCTCTATAACATCATGACGTATCTCAAATACGAATTCCGCCAAATCACCGATCTCACTGTCTCAAATCAAATCTTATCAACTCACCTCACATCCCAAATACCATCCACAAATCCAGTATGTGAACACATAGTCCCATACACATGTGAACACATATCCCCATATACGCACAGGTAATAACATAGATGTATGCATGTGTGTGTGTACGTGTGTGGGTGTAACAACTACTCTAGGGTTTCGCAACTAACACTAAACTAATCCATGCACACCTAGAATCTACCTTTATCATCAAAGTCTCATATCAACATAATATATATAAGTGTATACGTATTCGTATACATCACTGCGAACTGCGGGGGTGCTATACGCCATCCACCCGACTTCTTCCCGTAGATATAAATCTACTCACCTGGTCCTCGCTCGCCGGTGCCGACGTCGCCACGCGCTTGCTTGTCGTCTCGAAGTCCACATGGAGTACCTACATATCATAACGCACCGTATCGCATTAAAATCCGACTCATGACCAAAACGACACACGAATTCCACATAGATCAAAACCTATGGTTTGCTTTCACAAATCAACCTATAATCCTCGACATCGGCGTACAAACGCCGAGTGATCATGAAAAACTCAAACGCACCAATCGTTGTTTCAAAACTCACTAATTATATAAGAAATAGGTTTTAATTCATCAAAACCATAAAAGTAAACAAATCATTTTATTTCCCAAAAATCTAGTTAGCGGTCGTTAACAGTTTTAATACAAATCTTGATGTTTAAACAAAACTAATGGCCATAATATTTACTAAATAACTTAAATAAGCCATACAAACCATTTCCACAATTTAATTTCACCAAACTATATACGTTCAAAAAAACTAGTTTGCAATTTTAACTAATTTCGACCATTTATAGCAAAAATGCACATACAACAATCTAGCTTCGATTTTCATGATCTAAAGCATTAAACTACATTTTAAAATGTTAATGAAGTCATGAAAAACCTAATTACATTTTTCTCTTAAACAAATTCATGGTTTACAAAAAAACTAGTTAGCAATATAGCTTAATTACTATAAATTTAAATTAACAAAAATGCAAACTAGCAACTAGATTAATTTTAGCAAGCAATTACATGTTAATCTACCCATCACAACAACAATCCAATAATCAAACCCTAACCTTCATTCAAAACCATCCACTTGAAATTTCAAACTTGAATTCAAAACCCCTTTTTGTTTTTTTTAAAACACCTAATTAAGCTTGATTTAAACATTCAATTAACAACTAACAAATATGGATGAATCTTTATACCTCAGGATCAAGAGATCAACATGAAGATCATAGCCTCCAAAATGCCAAATTTTCTCCAAGATCCATGCTAGCTTGGGCAAAGAAATAATGGGTAAGAGTTGGATTTGGAATTAGCTTTGAAATTGTATGGATTTTGAAGCATTTTTGTGGATGTTTGATGCAAATTGGGTGGGATTTTTTTTGAGGGAGGGCTGCTGCAGTTTCCAGCAGTGAGAAGGAGAGGGGAGTTGTGTGGGTGGTGTTGTGAGGTCAACAATTTTTCAAAGTCAACAAACCCTTACTTATATGTTTATTCTTTCCTTTAAAATTCATTGTTTTCTTTTCTTTTAAACTTGAATTGGGGCAAACTTTGGGGGGGTGGGGGTCTTCCTATAATTTCGGCTAGCCACAAGTTGGGGAGGAGAGAGGGTGTGGGTGAGTGTGGGTGGGTGTGTGGGATGAGGAAAAATGATAAATATTATACCCCAAATTTCCATTTACACCAAATTCACTATTTAAGCCTTTTTCTTCGGTATTTTCTAACACCGTTTAACAACTTTATTTCATTTCAAAAACCACATGTTAAAAGTTTTTTTTAATGTGTTATGATGCACAAAATTTGTTTCAACCAATTCCAATTTGTAATTTTCCCTAATTAAATGTATTAGTGACGACTTAAAATAATATTAAAATAATTAATTTCGGAAAAAGTTTCAGAAAATTAGAAATTTTACCAGTGGCTCAATAAACACCAAATACTAGCAATTATATAGCTAGAATATGTATATTAAATTTTATAATAAAAATATTTGTATTTTGACTTTTTACAGAAAACCCTCTTATTTTACCGATTTTTCCGAAATTTCACCGAAACGATTTTCAAAACGTTACAATAGCCACTCCGCGGATTTTAGTAGGTAACCTCAGCCACCCGAGAGGTACTTCAGTTTTCTCATAGACGGTGACAAGAAAGTTTGCATCATGGTTATGATGACTCTACTAATAATCAGCCGGCCATTGGAAAGTGGTGACTTCCGAATGATGACCAAATGCCAAATATCCAAGTTGGACTCTATGCACTTCAGCAAATTATGGAATTTGCTGGGTAATCCTGAAGGGGTAAAACACATTAAGAGTAAGTAGATCTTTCAAAATCAGTGCAGGTGGAAAGATAGTAACCTAATAAGGCTTGACTTGTAGTAAAGAGTTTTCATCAAATACACGCAGAGAATTGTGATGAAACTTTTTCTTCAATGTTTGTGCTGAAGTCCATACGGATATAACTTGTCACTGCTGCTATTCATGACTATGAGATCTGACAGGTAAATGACTATAACGTCTTTCTAAATGGGAATTTAGAAGTACACGTGTATATAACTCTGCCAGAGAGCTGTCATAGTCAGTAAGAGCATCAGAAGGTGTGCAAGTTACTTATGCCTATTCATAGACTAAAGCAGGCATAGAGGAGACGGATCGTCTGTTTTGATGTGAAAGTCAAGGTGTTTGACTTCATCAAAAGAATAGATGAACCTAGTAAGAAAGTTGTAGGGAGTACTGTCCTGGGATTTAGATAATATACTCCTGATAGGGAGTGATATTCATATACTACAATCGGTTAAACTGTGGTTGTCACAAAAGTTTCTCTATATAAGATCTGGATAATATATCGGGGATTCTGGTAACTAGATCTATGTCGTTAGATCTAGATTTTGGAAGTGTCCTAATTTGGGTATTTGGAAACCATTCTAAAGTATTTTAGAATGGAGAACTCCTGGCATGGTAGTGTACTCGCAAGTGATGGAGTCACCCTCTCTAAAGAGATGTCTTCTAGACTGATGATGAGAAGGACATGCATGAATGACATACCAATTGCTTTGTCAATTGAGTCAATTATGCAATGTCAAGTACCAGACCAGAAGTTTCTTTTGCACTTAATGCAGTAAGCAGATACTAATACTAGAGAAACAAAAGGAAGCGGTAAAGAACATATCACGATATTCTTAGGATGCGGTAATGGCTGCCTCCTTCAGGGGGTGATTACCGGTTCTAGCTTCCAAGGTAACCTGGATGACATAGTGCCTGTTAGAGTTATAAGTTTATTCTCTTCTGAGGCGAAGTATGTTAGACAGAGTTCCAAGCATAATACTGAGGTAGAATGGCGCAGGTTGCTGATTATGATCAGTGGATGATACAACACAAGAAGTTTGTTGGATAAAATTGTTCATTTATGAAATTAGTCTCATCAGGTATCCAGACAAATTCTAAGGCAGGGTATCGCTTAGTTCAGGAGATATTTGATCTCCACGAAGTTGAGATATAGAAAGAGAAAGTTAGAAGTATTGTAGAGGATCCACTCACTAAGCCTATTTCTCGAATACACAAGCTGTTAGTAGAGAAGTTGGGTGTTCAGTAGCACAGGAGCTGTGGGTATGCAATACCGCAATAATTGGCCTTAAGTGCAAGTGGGAGATTATTGGCTATAGTGCTCTCAAGGCAATTATTGTAATCGAAAATAAGCGAGTATGATAATTGAAGGAGGGCCTATACAGGTAAAACATTCTTACTCAATATGATAGTATGCTACATGGTTTTTCTTTATCATTGATGTGTATGCATTTTACTGGTTATTACGTGTCGTTAATACATAATGATAAATCCAGTAGGATCTTTACTTGACTACCAGAGTTATGATGGCGATCATACTAGTGAGAGCTGGGTAATCCATAAGTACATCCTTGAATGTCCCTAGTTGTAGAAGTATCAAGACTGGGCGTCGATATTCCACAGTAGACTAGTGTATACGTTTCTGGACCCCGACGAGGAGCGGTGGTAATTCTCATAGCCATTGGTGTGTTACTCCTAAGATTGTATACAGGTGCTTACTGGAGGCCAAACGGACTAGCCGAGAACTTCTAGATGGTACTATACCTATCGTCAGATAGCAGTTCTCGGTTGACATGAGTACAGGTAGTCTGTTGACCTGCGATCGTCATTTATCTCGTGTGAGTTCCCACTGTACTTAGATTACATCCCTACCATAGCTCTACTAAGTCATGCAAACAGGTTCTAGTTGGGTACAGTCCCGAGATACATGGAGGCAGTGAGCAATCATCAAGGATTTATCTCTCCCGGTATAGGGAGTCGATGTCGCACTGTATTCGGTTTACCATCACCATAAGTCTCTTACCAGGGCGGATGAGATTTACTGGTCAGAGATCAGTAGTTTCTCGGTTGGTAATGTGCTTGATACCGGCATGACTTATCAGGATTTTAAGGGTCTGACATTATCCATCTCCTAAACCCGATATGCGATACTCTTAGACAAAGGGACCGGACTGTACGGAGTTTGTCGTTTCCAGGCTCAGTAAGGGTACAGATGAGTTTGCTCGTCGACCTTTCTTTCGTTCAATATTTAGGTAGCATTACGTACAGACGTGCTTGTGGTTAAACCCACTACCAGCGTATTGTCGAGTATTTAGAGTCCCACACTGAGGGTTTCCCGTTACAGGCGAAACGTTGTAGTGCGTGTGTATTTTGATATGCACTCAGGTTCAATTAAATACGTGTATTTGGTGCACGTACTTTAATCGGATGTTATAATAATACTGGCAAGTTTGAAAGTTAGCCGGATCATTGTGAGTTAGTATTATTCGTATTTTTATTCGAATACGGTACTTTTATTTTGATACGAATACGGTATTTATACGAATACGAGTATTTATATAAATACAGGTATTTGTATCTTAATACGAATACGGGTATTTTTATCTCAATACGAATATGGGTATTCGTATTTTTATACGAATACGGTATTCGTATTTTGATACAAATAGTATATGTATTTTGTTGCATATTTGGTTATATGTATATATTTATATGTTTGTGTATGTACACACATTTTCCACTCACATTTAGAAGCATTGTGAAGAATGTGGATGGGTGACTCATCAGGATGAGTCACTCATCCACCCACTCCCACAATTAAAAGAAAAAAGAAAAATAAAAGAGTGAGTGATTATTCATTCTTCTTCTTCTCTTCTTTATGTTAGCTTCTAATATTTTGAGAGTAAAATTTGACAAAGAGAGAAAGATTGAGATTTTCATTACTGCATCTCGTATCATCACTTCTTAGCAAGTTGTGATCGTGAGTTTCTTCACTTGTTTGTTCGGTGTGGAGCTATAGCTTGATTTCGAACTCCCTCGGGTGGATCATCTTCGACGAGGAAGATCGGTGTGCAAGCCCATTCTCGACGACGTCGGAGCCGATCTAGAGCCCATGGAGCGGTGTATGGATCTTCCGCAATTGCGCGGACATGCTACAAAGGTAGCTAACCCCTAACCTTGTATGTTTAGATATCTAGTTTAGTGTTTGAAATCAATTCTAGGGTTTTGGTGTGTAACAACCCTGAAATTCCAGTACAGACAGACAATCCGAACTTCAGAAAAGTCTTCAAGCCAGCCTGGGAACAAGTCTGAACTTCAGCATGGCATATCATCCCCAAACAGACGGACAGTCTGAACGAACAATTCAAATCCTGGAATATATGCTAAGAGCCTATATTCTAAACTTAGGAGGTTCGTGGGAAGATCACCTACACTTTGTGGAGTTTTCATATAACAGTTACCAGGAAAGCATTGGGATGGCACCATTCACAGCACTCTATAGACGTAAGTGTCGTTCCCCGCTGAGTTAGGACGACGTTAGAGATCGTGAACTCCTTGGGCCAGAGATGATCATGGCAACTTTCGATGTAGTTCGCACGATCAGGGAAATGATGCGCATAGCCCAAGATAGGCAGAAGCATTAGGCAGATGCAAAGCGCCGACACTTAGAGTTCCAACCCAGAGAACATGTGTTTATTTATATCTCTCTGAACAAAGGAGTGATACGTTTGGGCAAACGAGGCAAACTCAGTCCAAGGTACATCGGACCGTTCGACATTCTTGAACGAGTTGGAGAAGTTGCAAACCGGTTGGCACCACCACCCTCATTGAAAGGAGTGCACAATGTGTTGCACATGTCCCAGCTATGATTATATGTGAGCGACCCTATCCACATACTTGATCACTCAGAGCTCACTGTTCAAACCAACTTATCTTGCGAGCAGCAACCAGTCGAGATCTTGGATCGAAAGGTAAAGACATTACGGAACAAGGAGGTGAACTTGGTCCGAGTGATGTGGAGAAGAGATTCACCAGGAGAATCAACCTGAGAGCAAGAATGTCACGATCCGCTTCCCGGTGTATGGGGAAGGGACGCGGCGAGGTCCGCTACGTATTTACTCAGAAGTAAATACGCTAAGCGTATCTAAGCAATATAAAGTAAATTATACACAAGAGACATGAATATAAATGAATAGCAACTTTTATTTATTTAACAATTCTTTACAAGTACAACTAGAAATGTAAATACAAGAATAGAAAGCAATGCCTAAACAATGGCATAACTAAAATAAAAAGTATATACAAGTGCCTACAGTTCTGGGTCGATGGCAAACTGCTCCAAGTTCTCAGTACTGGGCTCGATCTTTAGTGATTCTGATCCACCTGACAACATTCCAAAGAAAGAAGAAAAGGAATGTCGTCAGCAAACAATCGCTCGGTAACTCCCAAAGATAGGTAGAGATAGAATAGACAAAAAGAGTGTATAACTAATAATGTTTAATTATAATATTAACACAGTTGTTTGTAACTTGGTACAAAATATACCAGTGTATACGAGAGGAGTCCCACTATTCTGGAGACTATGGTATACGGAGCACAAGGAACCGTTAAGCCATAGTACAATAGCAATGGATATTCAGGTTAGGTGTATTAAAGTGACAGTCTCGTGCCACTTCTAACACATTCCGTACCAGTCTACCCCTCAAAAATCCCCGTAATGTATTTCTTATTGATTTTTATTATTTTGTGTGATAGATTGTACGACTTTCCAAAACCATGATATCATGTAAATGGAATGGATAGAAATGGATAGACATGTAAACAGTATATATCCATGGTTCGGTTCGGTCGAGATAGATTGATATAGATTGATTTCTGGTGTAGACAGATTCATGTTGAATTGCAGTTTATACTTGAATCATATTCATGTCAGATTAATTGCAAATTTGACCGTGACTCGAACTGAGTCAGAATTTTAACAAAAATTGAAGTACTGATTTAGTTTTTAATGTTATCGGTAACTGCTGCACATGGACGGCAGGATTTGTATCTTTTTCTAAGACAATTACCGTGTTGATAACACCGTTATTAGATTGTCTACCTTAGATAGGCAAGCATCCATATTCTTCGGCTCTCTGAGGCTCAAGAGAACTGGTCCCGCTTAAACCTATATTTACTAGGGTCCTTATTGTAATTTAGTATAACTTGAGGGAGTTTTATGTAAAAATAGTTTTGATATATTTTCAAAATAAACCTCAAGTATTTAATTACCGTCTTTAGGGTTTTCATAGATTTATATTTTATAAAAGTGAAATTTTCTAGTGCGTAAAACGTAGATTTTAGTGTATATGGTATTTTAGTGTAATATTGATATTGTATTGAATTGTAATGGTAGTTTCATGAAATTGTGATTTCTTTGATTTAGAAAACATGGAATATTTATATAATATATTTTAAAATAGATATTTTGCTAATAGTTATAAATATATACTTAATAAACATAAATTTTATTTATTTTTTTTTAGAAATCTCATTTTCTTAAAAATTGCATCAAAAATTCCATCGAGATCGAATGCTCCGTTAGGAGGTTTGCATCTCGCTCTACTAGACCCGAGAATATACGATAACCCGCAACATCCCGATCGGGGTCCCCAAAATGGGTTGTAGAGACGCAATTGCAAGGAATTTAATTAACATACTTTTTAAAGAAAACGGTTTTTGAATGTTTAAGGTATTTATTCGTAATCTA
Source organism: Agapanthus africanus (assembly GCA_030015575.1). Lineage (NCBI taxonomy): Eukaryota > Viridiplantae > Streptophyta > Magnoliopsida > Asparagales > Amaryllidaceae > Agapanthus > Agapanthus africanus. The sequence goes on from JASDDO010000019.1 coordinate 129,596,502, forward strand.
GTATTTTCCCATAAATTAGAGTCCCAAAATTCATCGTGCTATGTCAAACATGTGTGTTGTGATGAAGTAGGTCATTACCTCGTAAGTTATCTAAAGGTAATACGGTTAAATTGAACAATTATAAGTTGTATGTAACATGATGGTATTTGACTGTAAAAGTGAAATAAAAATTGCAGCATGAATTATTTTGAGATAAAACTTGTTTTAATATGTTTATTTATGTTTTTTGATCATTATGAGGGAATATGTTTTATTGTTTTAAGAAAAATGGAGTTTTTAAAGAAAAACGAATCGGAAGTCGGAATAACTCCGTTTCTGACGAGTTTTGAAAATAGATTGTTTTAGAATAAAGATGGAGAAGGGGAGTGGGGACTTACTGGTTGTAAAACAAGAGGAGAGAGAGGGGAATATATTGGAACCATCGGGGAGTTGTTTCGTCGCCGGAATCTTCCTGAAACGTCGCCGGAACCTTGCCCTTTGCTAACTCCACTTGTACAACTTAGTACTTGGAAATTTTAGGGAGTTTTTGTAATGGAATTCTGAATGAGAAGGGGTGAAATGTAATGTGGTATTTATAATGAAAATTAGGGTTTAGGGTAATGAAGAATAGAATTAAAATGTGGATTAAAATGTGGATTAATGCCCATTTTTAATTCTCTGGAAATGTGCAGAGAAATCAAACAGCATAGGAGTAGTAGGGGGAGTCCAAGGGGTTTAAAAATTGGGGACCATCCCCTACGGGGGGCCTGGCGGTGCCGGCCGTAGGCTCTATCTCACCGGTCTAATACCGGTGAGAGGGTTTGGGATCTTCGCCATGTGTCCCCGTCGTTTTAACTAGCCTATTGCACATGTTTATTTTCTGTGTAACTTTTCATTTTACATGCAATGCACGTGCAAACTTTTGAGCTTCTAAAAGATTAAAAGAAAAATAAATTAAAAATATATGTGGCTGAGGGGATTCGATCACAGGGGCTATGGTACAGCAGTGGAAGGCTTTACCAATGAGCTATAAGTGCTTTCTTGCTGTTCAAAAGCAAATCAAATTTATAACTTGTGCTCAGGCTAAGGTGTTCGTTTCTGTATTTTTGAAAAAAAATCTGTACAGAAAGTTTAGGGTTGTTACAGAGAAGATGATATGCATGCACGATACCTTCACCTATTTGAAAATTTGTCTTTGTTTAAATTTCGAGGAAGAAATTTTTATAAGGAGGGTATGATATAACGACCCTGAAATTCCTGTACAAATGTAACTTGTTTAATTTATAGAAAGGGTATTTCAACCTGATTAGGAGTTATAAGTTAATTTTTTTCAATAAAATTAAGAAACGACTTATAGCTCACAGGTTAAGACTCTTCATTGTTGTTCTTTAGCCTGTGTGTTCGAATCCCATTAGCCCCAATTATTTTTATATATTTTTCTTTTTGACTTTTAGAAGCTCAAGAGTTTGCACGGGCTTCACACAAGGTTACGAAAACTCATCAAATAAAAGATATATAAAAATAGAACGCAGACCCCAACTCGAACCTAAACCCAGAGCTTCAACACAAAGCTCGAGGCAGGGCCGAGCTTAGGCCGATACCTGCGGCCTGGAGTAGTCTAAAAGACTCCGTCTTTTGCAAGTGTATCGTTTGGTTTCCCTCCCGCTCTTTTTGATACCCTGAAAACACCAATTTAATCTAGAGACTCTACAATCTCTTCATCTACCCCATTAACCCCACTTATAATTCATTTTAATTATTTTTATTTCACCATGCACCTATATTCCTTCTTTATAAATACGAAGCTATCTTAGCTTGCTCTCATTTACGAAATTAATCTAAAATTCCTCGCAAAAATTCATTCTCAAGTCCAAGTTCCAAGCTAAGTTCCTTTTGAAGCCAAGAAGTCCTAAGCTCACGTCCTTCATCTCGCGTCGTCGGTCTCTCCTCCTTCATCTTCTTCCATCTAGATCAATCGCAACCCATAAGTTCTCCATCGAATTTTCTCTCTTTATGTTTCTCCTCTCACATCGACGCGAAATAAAATACGGTTTTTTATTTAAGAAACAAAGTTTAATTTAAAAAATATATTCCTTGTAATTCGACATGATTATTGTAAATTTGCATGCCAAGATATCAATTTACAACCTTAGGATCTTACAAACCATGTCTCACAAAATTTTATATGATGTTTGTTATGTTAAACAATATGTAGATTACAAATAACGAATAAATACCATGAACTTTAAAAGTATCTTTTTATTGATATATATATATATATATATATATATATATATAATTCATGGGTAACGACCTACCCCACTCACATACACTATGGTTCATAGCACGATATTTTAGATACATGTTTAATTCTAAAAGAAACAATTTACATTAAAATACTATCGCTTTATAAAAATACGTTTTTAATCGCTATTTTTAACACCTTTGCAATTACGCCTCTACAACCCTCATTAGGGGACCCATTTGTGGATGGTGCGGGTTATCCCACGTCCATGGGATAGTAGAGTGAGATGCAGAACACCTCACGGAGAATTCGGTCTCGAAAGAAATAAAAATACGATTTTAAAGAATACGATTTTTAAAACCAACTAAATCATCGAAAATTTATATAAATCATCAATCCGTACTTTCAATAAAAAAATTGTGAAAAATATATTTTTAAATGAAAGATTAAAGTTTTAAATAAAAATACCATCATGTTTCCAAAAGAGATGTTTTTCATTAAAATACCATAAACTTTAAAGTTAGATTTTTACACTAAAATACCCCAAAATATAAAATACGTTTTTATACAAAAATCTCAACTTTTAAACAACACATTTTTATTAAAAGCTTATTCGAGGCTTTAGGAAGAATTAAAAACCCTCGATAATTTTAAAGACATTTTTACTAAAATACCCTATACATCAAAAGACTAGTATAGGTTACGTATTTAGGTTGCAGATTGGTTTGAGTGGCATTTTTCTTGCCATTTGCCTCAGGGTTGTCGAAGACAATAATGCACCACTTTCCTCTCCCTAAATATAGATCGTAATCTTAGGGTGGAAATTATCAATGATAATCGTCTTTGAAAAGACACAAATCATGTCGTTCATATGCAGCGGTTATCGATATTTTCTAAACTCAAGAAATTCACAAAATTAAACCTAGTAATAAGATATGACTATTATCCAAATACAAACTCAAACTTGTTTTAAACTCAACTCGAATATAAACCTGAACACTTGATCTTGAATTTGAACACTTGATCTTGACCTTGAATACCCAAATTTGAACTTGAACACCCAAATTTGAACTTGAACACTTGACTTGACTTGACTGAACCATGAATATAACTTCACATGAACTTGACATGAATACCTGATTACCACTTGAACCTGAACTTATACTTTTTACACAAAATTAAACCTAGTAATAAGATATGACTATTATCCAAATACAAACTCAAACTTGTTTTAAACTCAACTCGAATATAAACCTGAACACTTGATCTTGAATTTGAACACTTGATCTTGACCTTGAATACCCAAATTTGAACTTGAACATCCAAATTTGAACTTGAACACTTGACTTGACTTGACTGAACCATGAATATAACTTCACATGAACTTGACATGAATACCTGATTACCACTTGAACCTGAACTTGTACTTTTTATATTCATGGATTTGGCCAGACCTATAAACTTGAATTATACACTACAATACGCGGGAATAAGGGGTAGGTTGGTACGGAACGGATATCGTGACATGAAAGGTCACTTTAAAAGACACCTAACCTGAATTCTTGTGTCGTTGTCCCGTGGGTTTTGACGGGGCCTTGTACTTTCCGATATCTTAGTCCACGGGGTAAGTTGGACTTCTCTCGTATACATAAATACCTTTTTTTATCAAACTACAAATAACTATGTTAGACTAGCTACCTTATACATATAAATGACATGCTCACATACTTTCACATACAACCTTACCTGTTCACATTTACTTGGTTTCTATTCATTTTACATACCATTCAGTCATCTTTATTTACTTTTTTGGAGATTTACTATCACGACCCGAAATTGGTACGTGACGGCCCTAATACTACGCAACGTCTACAGGCGTAACGCAATAAAAGAAAGCCAAAAACCAGAAATCTAAACAATTAAAAGACAAGAATAGATAAGAAACATTTTTAAAACCTTTGAAATTGCAACCCAAATTCTTTAAAAGTCCAACTTTATTTCCTTTAAAATTTTAGCAGCACTTCCTTTGTAAAAACTAGTCCCAAAAGCGGGTACAACATAAATAAAAGTAAAGCATTCCCAAACGGGAGCAAATACACGCCCAAAGACGGAAAACAACCACCACAACAAATATACGACGCCGTAGCGAAGAAATAAAAGACGATAAAAAGGAAACTGTATAAAAGACAACTAAGTCACAAAAAAATATACAATATCGTCCTCACACCAAGTCTCTAAGTCAAACAAGAAAGTAGTAGATGGAGAGTACAAGGATATAACGAATATACAATACAACAACGAATAACCACAAAACCTACCTAAGCAAACTGCACACTGTGAGCTGATGCGGTATCCGCAACAAAAGATGATAAGATAGATGAATATAGTCCTGCCTCTGACTACTGTGAGGAAAGACCTGCAAAACAACTGTGGCACAACGGGAGTGAGTTGCCAACTTGTGAATAGTAAATAACATATGCAGGTAATTGCAAGTATGCACGTACAGCGCAAATCTAACATATGCAATTAATAGCAATAAAAGGTCATATGAATGCAATAAACATGAAAGGCACACTAACAGTTACTACAAATACATGAAGCAATAATATGGCAATGGTATGCAATAATCATGTAATAATGATATGAAAAGGTATATATGCAACAGTCATGAAAGGTACACTAACAGGTACAACTAACACATGAAGTAATACATATAAAATAAGTATGTAAATGCAACAGTCATGAAAGGTACGCTAACAGGTACTACTAATACATGAAGCAGTGCATAAACAATAAATGTGGAGTATGGAATGAAATATGTCATTTCCATGGAATCCTGACATCGTGGTAGGATCAAATTCCATCAAGACAATCCAAATCCCAATTCCTCAAATCAGCCCCCAAATTGGCTCTCATATCATATAAATCTCACAAATCTTGAATATACAATATCGAATAAATCTCATATATATCCCGAATGTACAAATCAGCAATCTCATATATTTCCTGTATCAAGTCTCAAATAAATCTCATATATCCCAAATCCAATATCAAGTAAAATTCTAACACCCTAAATATATTTGCATGAATAACTATGATGATGTATATAAATTGATATCAATACACATATATTAGAGTCTCATTCCACTAATATTGGTGTAAAGGCATATATAACAGCATCCCATTCCACTGTTATATATACTTAGGAGTAAAAAAAAATATCATGAAACCAATGTGTCAAGTATCGACACAGAAATGCTGATCTATCAGGTGCTGTCACCAAGACCGGCACCCTGATAGGTACGTATCATACACTATACCGAAAGCTCGAGTACCTAGCTCTGACCCTCGCCTCTCGACGTATCTATACGTATATGACTCCCGTCGGTATCCCCATGATAACCGCCGGGTCATTGGTAATGTCACCGGATGGTATGGTTCCCCCACTAACTCATCGTCTACTCCACGATTCTTGCCCCGGGTACCTCCCGGACCCCACCATGTACCCACAGACGGTGCCTCCCGCTCCTCGAATCTGGTATATAATCAGAACCGATAAATCTCATGGTGGATGCTGTAATATCATATCAAGGGAAACCGGGTTTTTCAAATAATGCATACTTTCATGAACTCCCACGGTCCCCAAATCCAGAAAAAATCATGAAAAATCTATATCACAATGCGAAAATCCATGAATATAGTATATGCAATATAAAACTGAAATGTAAGCATATAAAGGAAAAGCCGCTAATTAACTGCAACAAGTTAATATAAATGTCATGCGGTTCCTAATTTCTCCAATTCTAAATAACATCAAGTAAAGGTAAACATGTAGCTATTACCAGATGTATGTGTAAACATAAAGGTATAGCAAGATATATGTATCTACCTATAAGTAATGATATAATATACCCCCTGGGTATAAGTGAAGTATGTGTGCAAGGTATACCTGTAGCTATATCATAAGGTATGTATGTACCTATCACTAATAGTACAATACTCTATAGGTATACAGGTAACTAGCATGTAAATATAAAAAGGCATATGTATAAGCATGTAGATATACAGGTATGCTATATGTCATATGCGGTAAGAAATATGAATCAATGTCACAATATCCCTAACCAAGCAATATCATATCTATAAGTGGGTTGTGCGTGACATGTCAATTATTGACGGTGTGTGTAGCATACAATCAGTGCTCGTGCAATATGAGTCGTCAATAATATGTGCAGTGTCCTAAGGATACTAGTTCAAGTACAACAATAACTAAACAATAGGGTGAATGCGCAATTCTAAATATGACATAGAATATGTGACAAAAGTAACATCTCTAGCCCAGACACATAACGCCATGCGGGCGATTCCCCTGTAGATGTTAAATCTACTCACCAACGCTCCAAGCTAGGTGAAGTATACCACCTGTTTTCCCTTTGTAGCAGTGTCTGAAGTCCCCGCCTGTGAACCTACAACATTAAAACAATAAAGCAAGTATATATTAGTAATAGACCCAAAACACATACAAACTACATTTGACCGACACAACAACACAAAACATACTCTCAAGTGTTCGTATTGTGGCTAACGTGCGTAGCGACACGACGAAAACAACTTAAGAGCAAAACCAAACAAAGTGCACGATCCGTGTCGTATAACGTATCACGCTTAAACGAAACACAAGAAACTACCTATGTGATCTGATCAGTCGAAAATACTGCATTTTTAACACGGCAATTTCCCTATCAATTGCATTCATCTAGAGCTGTTCGGCATTCATATAGCACATATTAGCAAAATAGTCGTAAAATATCAGATTGCATGTGTTAGACTTTAAAACCGGCACTTTAAGGGAAATTGACTGTATTTCTTGGCATCACATCATTCTTGTGTAGCGCAACTTGTGTTTCGAAGTCTATGCAGGAAATTCCAGAAGAATGGTCAAATTTGTATAACAGTGCTGCTAAAGAATACGCCAACTCAAGGATTTGAAATCTGGTGATGATCTAAAAGTAATTCAGTGATTCAACATATCAAACAGTACACATGAAGACATAAGAAAGCACTACAGAGAGGATGAAACCCTATCTCTCCTAAAGCGTCGCGGATCCGAGGCAGGAGCCAGCTTGAGCCGCGGATCCGCGGCGGTATTGCCACGTCACCTGCTCTGCTTCACATCATAACTCTTGTATCAGTGTCTACACCTCAGAAATCCACTGCAAATTCTAGATTACTCCAGAACATTCTGCCAGATCAGAAAGGGTTCCTTGATCAAAGCTTAACACTTCTAGCTTCCTAAACAAGCTTCACCTAAACTACATTAAGAGCCTAGAACCTTCTCCCTAACCTCCTAGCTTAAGCTAGAAGCTAATCCCTAACTAACTAGTTCTAGAGACTTCTACTCAACTAACTAGCTTACAAGGGAAGCTAACCTAATCCTAGCTTCTTAAGGAAGCTAATCATTCCTAAACCTATAAAAGGGACCCTAGGCCTCACTTGATAGGGTTGTTGATCGGTTGTTGATTGTTGTTGAAATTCTATCACTCTATCAACCCAACACTTGCCACCTCCAAACCCTAACCCTAATCCAATCAAGAAACTCCAAATTCAAGATCCTTTGAGTTCTAGCAAAGCAAGTCTTCAACCATCCTTTAGAAGCGAAGCCGGACTTCATCGGAGCATGAGATCAAGCCGATCCGCGACTCAAGGAGCCGATGCAACGCTAGATTCGACAATCTTGTTCCTTCTCAAATTCTTGTAGTCTTGAGCAATGTGTAACAAATTGTGGAATAAATAAAGGTGAAGATTCTTTTAACTTGCTTATATTTCAATTCGAGCATTATGATTCATTTTCGATTCTTGAATGTATTCTTTATGATGATGCTTGAATAAAACTCCGCTCGTGGAGGAGTCGAAACGATCGTAGAATGATGATGTTGATGAATATTTAAACGTTTTCTTAAGTCCTATAACAATTGTAAATTCTTGAAAATTGAATGATCGATGCGAGATGCGTTCTTGATTATTTTCGCACGATCTAGAGATCAAAGATCAATCATTCGATTTCCTAGAAGCTATCTTGTGAATGCGATTCATTGAAAGAACAAAGGATAGGATGAAGAAACCCTAATTCTTCGCATGATCCTTAATCCTCGATAAATCGACATCAATTTAGCATCAACTTGTTAATGGATAAGAACGGTAATTTCGAATCTTCGTCACATCTACGATCTAATCGATTCCTACGAGCTTTACTTCAAATCTTGAAACTTAAAACGATTGGAATTCTATCCTTCTTGATTCTTGATGTTTAACGTTTTCTTGATTCTTGATTAGATTTAGTTGATTCTTGAAATTCATCGATATAAATCTTGAATCGTTTTGCTTTTCTTTTCTATTAAATTTTCAATTCAAACAAAACAAAATACAAACGAATCGCACAATCCCTGTGGACGATCCGCACTTACTAACGCGCTACAAACCGACACCGTTATTGATTGCGGTCAAATAATTCTTTGATTGTGATTTCTATTCATTTTCTAAACTGACACACAAAGAAATGTATTCAATCATGATCCCAGATTTTGCATACTGAGAAAACTCAACAATCAAACAAGACCAAAAACACATAAACCACTGCAGACACCTACCCAGAAAAACCCAAACCCTAACTCCTACCCACGGCCGATCTCGCCGGAATTCCCTTCATACGTCGCCGGCCGAGTCCGAGCTGATAGGGTTCATGCTCCAGGTGAGGTCCTATGGTCACTGGTACAACACAGCTAAATTGTTTAGTTTTCTCGTACACTCTCCGAGTCACAGCAGATCACAGAAATCACAAACGACACTAAAAATACGATATTATGTACAAAACTTAACTTTACACTATCTAAACTGAAACTAACTAGCTACATATCACAAAAACTATAAAAAGAATAGATAGGGATCAATACCTACATAAAAGAACTCAAAGATCCAAGCTTTGCCCACTCCATGGCATCCAAGAGGAAAAAGTGATCAAAGATGTGATTTTTGTGATATTTGTGAATTTTGTGATGGATTTGTTGCAAGAAATGAGAGTGTTCAGTTTGAAATAGAAAGAGATGAAGAATAAAAGAGTTCGAGAAAAGAGAGAGTGTGTGAGGATATGAGAGAGGGATGTGAGTGTAGGGTGAGGTGAGAGGTGAGTGTAACCATAACATTAACTCCCATTTAATGCTTTCATACAAGTCACCATGCCACCAATCACACAAACAAAACCCTAACAAATATCTCCTTCTCACTCAACAAATATCTAAGAAAAGATTAAGGATAGGATTAAACAAGGATTAGGTTAAATGTCAAAATTGCTAAGATCAAAATTAGCACAAACAAAACTCACATTTACGTGCACACGTGCGTGCATGCTTATAACAAATAATAATAAATTATTAATTAAATGTTATAAAATGTGAGGAACCCAAATTAGTAAACTTTTACAGTAACCCCGCATTAACGTCTAAACGAACACTAACCGAAATCTAAGGCGTTACATTTACCAAGCGCTAGTTCGCTGACGACATTCCTCTCTGTTTCTTTTCCTTAAAATGTTCGTCAGGAGGACCAAATTCTGAGGAGATTGAGCTGAGCCAAGAAGACTTGGACCGGCTCACAACCCAGCCTGACTACTAGTTCCCCTTTTCTGCACTTACTTTCTATATGATATTGTTTAGGCACCTTTTAGTCATTGTATTTTTTATTTCAGACAGTTGTACTTGAATTTGAATATAAATAAAGTTATTGTTTTTTATTACTCTTGTTATTCTTGCACATTGTTATATTGTTTATATACGCTTAACGTATTTATTAAGGGAAATGACCTTTTCATAGTAAATATGTTGTGGGCCTCGTCACGTGCAGTTACCGTCTTCTGGGAAACTGGGCGTGACATGGTCGCTAGTGCTTGCCTATAAATTTTTGTTTTTACTTCCACCTTCACCGTGAATCTTCCGGTGTGAGCTCTAGGGTCCTAACTGCTAGGTTATCTATTCTCCACGTATTTTAAAATAATTAATGTAATCATCCTCGTAACTCAATAGTATCCCTGTTCCCTCCAAAAAAATAATTAGTAAAATAACCCATGGGACTTAAGTCCATGCGTCAGAATGATGGGCGCTGCCATAAAGTATATGCCAGAATGCTTCCTGACGCTACGCCACTGCTTTGAGGCCCTCGTTTCTCTGAGGTTTGAAAGAAAATATTTTTCCAAATCTGGTTAATCAAAAAATCTTTAAATAAAAGATTTAAAATATACATAACTTAAGCTATTTAAGATATTCTCTTTCTAAAAACAAAAAGATAATGTTGTTAATAAAAGATAAAATCTTTTGTATTTTTCTAAATAAAGAAAAATATAAACCTTGTTAATAAGGACCCTTGGATCTATAATCTAATGGTGCATAAGCACCCGGGCTAATATTAGCTCTTTTCATATTTTTTTAAAATAAAAGAATCAATTGAATGTCTTATTTAAATAAGAAACATATCAATCATATCAACAAATAACCGTTGGATCTAAAATCCAACGGTGCTTAAACACTCGGGCTTGATCTTAAGATCAATCAGAGAAATCTTAAAGAGAGATTGTCTCTACTTGTCCAACAATATCTATACCCTATATAAAGGATCATAGAGGTCAAAATTTCACACACAGAGAACATATCGAGAATATACAGATATATATACTCCCCATAAGCTTAATCAAGAACTTAAGTTCTCTGCAATCATAGTTTTGTCTTCTTCCTCACCATTATCATAATCAATCAAGGTGAGAAAAGAAGAATGATCTTCATGATATAATAGGTTTAAAACTTATCCATGGGAAGGTTAACATCCATATACAGAACTTAAGTTCTTATCGATGATCTTAAAATCTGTAGATCAAACTTCGTCTTGAGAAAACTTAATTTTTCATCAGAAAGATTTCTTTGATCTTAAGATCTAGAGTTTGAGAAAAGAACAGAACCCTTTCATAAAATATGTTGATGATAGACAAGGCAATTTAAATTTCCAAAGAATAGATCTTATGATCCATACAAAAGGAGACTCCAAATTACAAAAGTTGTGATCTTGAAGTCGTTAATGGTCAAAATAGCAATTAATAGAAGCTTAACCTTCATGAAACTTAAGTTTAAAAAGGACAGATTAATCTCTATGAAAAGCCCTAAGCGGCCATGCGCCAGAGGCATATGCGCCAAAATGAAAGGCATGCGCCAATAAAGGCATGTTCCAATGAAGATATGCGCCAATATGGGCATACGCGCCAGAGACCAAAAGTCAAAGGCATACGCCACAACCTATGGACATTAATATTTAACGCATCAGGGACCAAAAACCCATACCCATAGGCCAATACCCATTGTATATGTGGCATGCGCCACAATCTAGATGCGCCAATGATTCAATGATCCCATAGACCCATATACTTTTGTCTATGTGACACGGGGCATGCGCCAAAACTTCTGGATGCCAATATATATGTTCCCGATGCCCATTCTTAGTCCAAATTTACTAAGTGCTATAAAGCTTGAGGTTTCATGATATTCCTTGAGTCTATAAGCTCATATATTTTAAGTCGACCTTAATCTAAAATAATATTAACAGCCCTTAAATATATTTCCTAAGTTGATATTAGTCTCATATATGACTAATGGTCCTTAGAAATATACCCTGGACTGATGGAACATATGATCTAGGTTCAACCCAAATTTGAGATATTCGGATTTGGACTAATTTGTGCCTTACGGGCGACGACGATATTAGTTTCCGTATACAATCCAAGAGCAACCCCAAATAAACAACATATAACATAACACGAAGTGATAGACATGGAGTAGAGAAAGTTTTTATCGCTTGGCGATAACGTAATTAACGGAATGGACTTGCACCTACAGGAAAAAGCATCCCCACAATGAAAATAACCCTCACATATGAGGGGGAATCTGATAAGTCGGTTATAACGGTCACATCCATCCAAACCTCGGTGCCATAAATCAACTTGGTATCTTCGGAGAGGTGGATGGATATGTTCCATATAGCATATGCCCCTAGATTCGGGCTGGATGCGCTCCTCATGCCTCGGTCCGGTTTCCGACGGTGAACAATCTCGTACGTGCCCGGGACCACGGTCATGATTCTTGGGGATGAATCTGAAACGTGCTATTAGGCAGTAAAATAAGGTAAATGTATTGATGAATGATGTCAGCTCATCATCCCGGAGCCCGAAGCTCGTATCGACTGATCGGTCTCTAGCAAGTAATGAACTCTTGAGTTACAATTAAGGTTCCATTATTGTTTTGTCCTTATTCCTAGGTTTCATGTTCATGTCAAGTGTCAATATGTTTCCAAATGCCAACACAGGAACAAGCATATTCAAGGTACGTCTATCCAAACAACAGGTCAAGTCAAAAGATATCATGAAATTGTCGGCATCTAGGTAAACATCACGTTTCAAGTAAGGTAAACATGATAATAACAACAAGACAAGATAACAATGCTATATGTCATCCATCAAGAATACATGTATACAATCAATAACTGGCATATCAGGATCATTATATTCATATCATGTGCATGATCAAGGTAATATCATTAACAAGAATAACATATTCAACCAGATCGATAACAAAAAGCGGTGTCTATTTACCATGCACAAGAAAGTTCAGTTTGTGAAATTCAGTATCACTCTGATTTGAAAATACCTTAAAAATAACAACCGTCCTACCAAAAGGATGTGTCATACACCAAAACAATGCTAGTTCAATAAGGTTTTCATTATTATAAATTAGGGTATTTCATGTTATTCCTATAGAAAGTTATGAATGTTTGAAGTTGAAATTTTAGGGCTAGAAATTCGCTGTACAGCAGTCTATAGGTACGTTCTTTCACAATTTATGTTATTTAAACAATTTATTTTGCAGGAAAACTTTTTACAAAGTTAAAGTATTCTGAATTAGCTTCGTAACGAACTAAAGAACACGTGCTAACGATTTTTTTGTAATTTATAATGAATTTTTCAAGGCAAGATGTTCAGATCAGTTTATAGCAAGTTGAGACAGCTCAAACAAGGTTGAGACGGCTCAGAAATTGTCTGGAATGATATTTTAGTTCTCTGTTTGTATGAGACAGCTTAGGTAATGTTCAGCCGGCTCGTTGAATCTTTTCTAAGACGATTTGGTTTTCTATCAGGGTTTCAAAGTGAAACCGATGCATATAATATAAAATCACTATAATATCTAATTTTCCAGGTTTTCTAGATCTATCAATATAACACCCTAACACGATCGTACGATATTTAGTTTGTTAAATAGATGTGTTAAACTTTTTGTATCATCTTTGTTATAGGGTCATGATCAATGTTTGGACGGTTATACGTGTTTATCAAGTTTTTACCCGACCCTGTTGCTTATCAAACTGATTATTCTATCTATATTATTAAGAGTATTTTTTTCTATTTTAGAGTTTCGTCTATGATTAAACTATAATATTTTATTAGTTTTAATATTTGTTTGCTATTTATAATATCTTGTGTTTATGCATATAATTTAATTGTTTAACATTGGTTATCGTAACTACATATATTTTTTGTATGATAGTTTTAAGTTTGATTTGAACAAATATTTGATGGTCGGGTTTGTTGTTAGACTGTTGTGATATATGAAATAATCTTATAGGGGAGAATAGGATTATACAAACAAAACCCACAAATTAAAAATTCTACTTGCAGGATAAAATTAAACACAAATATTTCATAAGATAATATGCAAAAAAGAAATAGCAAGAGAGAATCAAAACGTAAACACGAGCGATTTAGAGAGGTTTGGAATATCCTCTGGTACTTTTTCTTTAGGCGACGAGCCCGTTCCACTTAAATCACGTCTCCATTGAGACAACACGTTGCGCACCCGCAACACACGTCACTCGACACACGTCTTCACTATATTTCTCCTCACTTACAAGAATCCTCCTGTACTCAAGAAATTCCATAGAAAGAAAGAAGAAGAAGATTATAATCCAAGATACTCTTCTCAAGAGTTTACAATTCAAGCTCTAGTATACTTCAATGTAGTATAAGATTCGCAATTAAAACTCAAGTGTTTTTATTTTTCTTTTGGTTGGTGAGGATAAATTCAAAAAATGAATGCAATTTTCAGAATAGTTGCCGTGCAATAACTACACAAAAATCCTTGTCTTCATCTTCAAACTGAAACCCATCGCTTCAGCCATTAACCCAGCAACACCGATCCTATCACCCCATCATCACTAATCTCCCTCTAACCCGAGCACTCACCTTCCAGAATCACCACAAGCATCACTCCCCGAGAACCTATCTCCATCTCAATCAAATGACCGAACACTAATTAACCTGAACCCTAGTCGACAACACAGCACCCAGATCTCCACCGAGCAAAACCTTACTGCTGTCATCACCTGCACCCAAACGCAGCGACTTGATCTTAACCGAAACCCCATAAATAAGCACAGCCGAGCGCAAGTTCAAGCCAACACCGTTGCTACCCAAGTAAAGTTCAAGTCGAGCCGTGTTCTTTAGATGAGGTCAAGTTTCGATCTTGCACTATTTCGTGTTTGCGTGTAGTCGTGTCCGCGTTTGTCTTGAGGCAAGTATTTTACTTGCTACATACTAATTACGGCATATCTATATCGTACCATAATATTCCTATATTTATCATATCATTTCATGTCTTTAATTAATTGATAGTAATAAGTTTATTTTATAATAATTTATGTAGATATATTTAATTAACATTATTTGAAAATCTTGACAAAAGACTATTTTTAATATGGTCATGCTGATATAATGAACTTATAGCCATGGACATGATCATGGTTATTATCGCATCTAGATAAGTATTGTAAATACATTTGAACACAATATTCAACATGTTAATCACATTACCATAAAACATACGATATCTGTTTAACAATATTATTTACTCGTCTGTTTAAACACTTGTTCAAAAAATATTGAGCCGTCGCAACTAACTTTAAACATGACAAGACTTGTTAATCCATATCGGTTCATGATTACCTGATATACTGTTGTTAGTTATATGTATGCCCTAAAGGCCATTACTGTACATATGATGTATATTGTAATGGATGCTTAGACATATATAGGGAGGACTTTCTTGCTCGATATGATAGTATGCTATCTGGTTGTACTTTATCTTAACATGTATTCTGATTGTCTCTATGTTACATATTGATAAAACCCTTAGGATATGTACTCGACTACTAGGACTATGATGAGATCATACTAGTGGAGCCACGGTAGTCGACGAGTACATCCTATAACTGTTCCTAGTCGAGGGTGTATCGAGACAGGGCATCGATGCACCAGAGTAGACTAGCGTATACGCATCTTGACCCATATGATGGACGATGGATGATCCCATATCCATTGGTGTTTGACATCAAGGATGGTGTACGAGTGCTCAGTGGAGACTGGGTACACTGGACGGACGCGCCGAGAACTCCCAGATGGTATTATACCTCACGTCAGATGGCAGTTTTCCGGTGACACTGGTACAGAGTAGTCTGTTGACCCGAGATCGTCATAGAGTCTTGTGTGATTCCCACTGTGCTTTGATTTCCATCATACCACGTCCAAAAAGGCGTGCAAAAAGGTGGCTTTTGGGTACAGTCCCGAATCACATGGAGGCAATGAGCGATAGGAGGGGATTCATCTCTCCTGGTATAGGGAGTTGATGGTGTGCTGTGTTCGATTGGCTATAACCGGAAATCCCTGGCCAGGGTTGCTGAGATTTACTGGTAAGTGTTATCAGTAGTTTCTCGAACTGTTATAGACCTCAAATCGACACGACTTATCGAGCTACTGGGGTCAGACGTCTACCACCCCTAGGCGAGATATGCGACATATCAGATGACGAGACCGGACTGTACGGGAGTGTTACTGATTGGATTCACAGGAGAATGTACAGGCTTGCTTGTTGATCTTCTGAGTGCTCAATACCTGGGTGGCTGTTACGTTTAGCTGACCGCTTGCAGCTTGTGGGTGTTTGATATGATCATCACCTACTGTCGGCGTATTGACGATTCTTTAGAGTCCTACACAGAGGTTTCTTGGCTCAGGCAAAACGAAGTAGGAGCACATATGTGATATGTGCGGGACCGAGGATAATGCGGTATGTGATACCGTATTGGATTCTCGCGATATGAGATATCGGCCGGGTATATGTGATATAGCCGGGTCATCGTATTAGTCGGTTATATGCGATATAGCCGGATTGTCGGATCAAGTGTTGATTCGATAATTTAATGTATAATAATATATATGATATATTAAATTACATTAACTAATATTAGCTCACTAAAAGATTCTTTTTCTCACTCGGGTAATACACTGATATATATGCGATATATGTTAATTGTATTATTTTCTTTTGTTACAAAATATATTGTATATGTGATATATAATATTATAACATGATATGATAACTAATGCAACATGTTTAGTAGAGATTAAACAAGATTAGGGTTTGATTTGGGTTAATACTTTCTAGATGATTCTAGAAGGTTTAGTTTTGTTTTGTGAAAGATATTTTGTTATGACTCATTCCTTGACCTAACCCAAACCCTAACCCTAGTTAATTCTCTACATGGGTTTAGTTGACCATGGTTGCATTAATCATCATATTTATCCTTTCATTATTCATCACAAAAGGTTTCATGTTGTTTGTTGATCTTCTTCCTTCTTTCTTTCATAGAAAAAGCTTTCTACCTTTTTCAAGGTGATGAAAAATGAGTGTGTAAATGAAAATAAAAGAGAGCAAAAAATCCTATTTCATCATCCTCATCTACCCTTGCCATTTAGATGAGGGTGTTCACATCATTTTATGAGTGTTAGCTTATGTTAATGAAACTTCAAGGTAGATCATCTTTGTTATCGAAGATCGAAAGCAAGTTTGCATCTTTCTCTTCGCGGAGCCTCTCGAGAGTCCGGAACACGATGATCGCAGCGAAGGAACTTCAACACGGAGCTTAAGAAGTGAAGGACTGGATCTACAAAGGTTTTAATCTCTCTCATTTAGTGTTAAAGAGTTTAACATGCTTGTTTTCGCCTAAACCCTAGTTTAAAGATCCGGCTTCGGATTGTTCGGCACGGCTAAAATTTTAATCGGACATGGTTGATGCCTTGTATAACCTTGTGAGCATGCCTAGCAACCCTACAACTGTTATGACTATGTTGCCTGCTTTACATAATAACTGATATGTGACTGTGATATATACATTTTACCTGATTGATTACATCATCTCTGACAGGCTTGTACACTAATTCATGACCTGTAACCTACCATCCTGTTATTGTTACTGTACTGTTACTGTTATCATGCCAGTACATACTTGCTTGTAATGTTTACCAATGCCAACAATCATGTTATTGACTTGATTGACCTGACCTTTTGTCCTGATGGACATAACATGTATATGCATGTTCCTATGTTGGTATTGGGTAGATATTACTCCTATACTTGACATGAACATGAAATTTGAGGAAATGGGGAAATCAAGGATGAAACCCGAATTGTAACTCAGCAGTTCATTACTTGCTAGAAAATGATCATTCGATACGAGCTTCGGGGTCCGGATTAATGATGCGGACATCATTCATCTATACATGACCTTGTTTTACATCCTAGAGGAACGTCTCGGATTCAATCTCGAGAATCATGACCATGGTTCTGGGCATGTACGGGATACTATTGAGTTACAG
This sequence comes from Agapanthus africanus, assembly GCA_030015575.1. NCBI lineage: Eukaryota > Viridiplantae > Streptophyta > Magnoliopsida > Asparagales > Amaryllidaceae > Agapanthus > Agapanthus africanus. The sequence continues at coordinate 129,614,516 of JASDDO010000019.1, forward strand.
CGAGAATTCCATTGATTGGTTTAAAAGTACCTTTAAGAGAGTTAATTTAGAGACATGGACTCATAAGATACACATGATATGATTGACTTATTATATCTTACTTGTTATATCACATGCTCCTGCTATTGCATATTGTTTATACTCATGACAACGAGTTCTTTCACATGGTATATTATATCTCATACTGGTTATATTGTTATTATGATATCTATGATACACTGACGTCTAGGTTTTGCATGGCCAAATCCTTTGACTTTAGCATAGGATGATTGTGAGTACTTCGACAGGATTACCGATCAGTGAGCAGCATTCCACTGATCTAATTCTTATTTATAGTTTAGGTATTCTTTTTTTTCTTTGGATCTTTACGGCTTCCGCTATTATTTCGTGGTATAGTTTATTGTGGCTATTGGATATATTTAGAGACAGATATTTATTTTATTGTTCTTGATTACTGATTGAAAATCTTAATATGATTATGGAAGGATGTTTCCTTACCGTAGGTAGCATGGTTGGCTTTGTTATTCCCATATTTCTGTATATTGGGAAGTGGGGCGTGACAATCAAGGTCATCATAAAAGCGATATCTTTTAGAGTTTAACGATACTTATTGTATTTAAATTAGATTTGTCAATGCATCGTGATTCAGATCACGACGAATCTTTAATTAAGTTTAGAACTTCGAGTTTCAATCAATATGTACACGATAGCATGATATCATAATAACATGTGGCAAGATCTCGATCTGGTCAAGCAACATATAATAAACCATAACAAGAAATAAGAAAGATTATGTTTTGGATTGTATTAACATGTAAAAGTATTAAGGCTTATAAGTCTAATTACTATGATATTAAGCAAGATCCAAACCTTGCTTTAGCATGTAGAAAGCATCAAATACTTGCCTCGATTTCAATCTCGCAATAACCACGTAGATATAGAAGACACGAACTTGAATTCATGCAAGATCCTTGACTAAGACGATGTTGATGATATCAATGGGATCGGCCACAAGATGAAGATGCTCGGTGACAATGATGATGTGCACGACTTGAACTAGGGTTAGGGTTTTCGGTTTAGGAGAGAGATATGGAGGCTAGGATTTGAGAAGAATTGTTTTAGATTAGGATTTGCATGAAGTTTATGGGGATTTATTTAGTAAAGGCTATCAATGAGCCGGGTATCCTAAACCAAGCAAGAAAAGTGATTAAAGAGATAAGGTAAAATTATATTCAATATGTTAACCCACTATATATTTATTTATTGAGCCGTTTTAAACCCAATAAATTTACCGTATCACACTAATAACCAAGAAAAAACACATGGCAATCAAAACCAAGTCAAAAATCATATCACGAAAAATATCAGGTCGCATGTCAGGTTTGAGACGACTCAATATTAGTCTGAGCCGGCTCGCAGGTCTTCTCCAATAATCAATTGCTTTCTGGGTGAAAGAGACGGCTCACACAATTTTGAGCTGGCTCATGATGCCCTAAAGCCAAAACTCAAAATAACCAGCATGTTAATAAATTCATTTTATATAACCAAATATTGTACGATCATTTTAAGGTATTATAATGACACAGACGAGGGTCAGGAAGAGACCTAAAAATCATTAATAGAATCAATTAAAAATGATATGGTAATCGTCGATTCAATGGAGGGGTCAGCCTTTAACATAACATAATGAGAGAAATGCGATTATTTAGCCGGCCCTTAGACTCGGAATAAAGGCTTATTGTTGTTGTTGTTGTGGTTGCTGATTTTACCATGTGTTTGTTCAGTATCAAATAGGTGTATATTATTGATAGTGTAAATATTTGTCGTATATGGACCGAACTAGCATTGGTCTAATACAGATGCAATGATATATTATTGATTGGTATATCAATATTTTTATTGAGAAAACCGAATGCGAATGCTCATATCACTACTACAATAAAGGGTTGCCCCTACGGCTACAGGAATCCGTAGGGGCAACTTTTATTGCCCCTACGGATTAATCCGTAGGTCTCCATAGTTGTCCTTACGGTGCCTAACGGATTAATTTAAAGATATTAAAACTTAATTTATTATTTGGCCCTACGGAGCCGTAAAAGAAAGCCCTACGGTTGTATCCGTAGGGGCATGTGTATGGCTTATTAATAAGAAAATAAACACTGAAAAGTCCTCATTCCCAAAAAAAGCTCTCTCTCATCGATCACTCGATCTCCCGTACGCGCCTTACGTCGCCACCGCCATCCCACGACTCGTCAACTTCCTCGTCGCCACCGCCCACGACTCGTCGCCGATTGCGTCGTCGACCATCTCCAGTCTCCTCCATCGCCGGCCTAACTACGTACAGGTTAGTAAATTTCATAGTTTTACTTCTAATTATGCTATTAATTTCTGTGTTTATTGATTATTGGGTTACTAATTGTGCTAGGGTTAGGGTTCAGGGTTCGGTTTAGGGGGAGGGTTAGGGTTCGGTTGAGGGTTTAGTTAAGGGTTCAGTTGAGTAGGATTTAGTTGAGGGTAGGGTTAGGGTTAGGGTTAGGGTTAGGTTCGGTTCGGTTAAGGTTAGGGTTAGGGTTAGGGTTAATTAGTTGGGGTTAGGGTTAGGGTAAGACTTGGGCTAGGGTTAGGGTTCAGTGTATGGTTAGGGTTAAGGTTAGGGTTTGGTTCAGGTTTAGGGTTAGAGGCTAGGGTTAATTTGGGTTAATTAGAGGATAGGGTTAATTTGGGTTAATTATTGATAATTTGAAAGGGTTACGTTCGGTTCGGTTAGAGTTAGGGTTAGGGTTAATTAGTTGGGGTTAGGGTTAGGGTAAGACTTGGGCTAAGGTTAGGGTTAGGGTTCAGTGTATGGTTAGGGTTAGGGTTTGGTACAGGTTTAGGGTTAGAGGCTAGGGTTAATTTGGGTTAATTAGAGGCTAGGGTTAATTTGGGTTAATTATTGATAATTTGACAGGGTTAGGGTGTTGATTAGGGTTAATTTGGGTAAATTGGGTTAAGTTTGGGTTAATTAGGTTAATTTGGGTAAATTGGGTTAAGTTTGATTAAGTTTGGGTTGATTAGGATTAATTAGGTTAATTTGGGTAAATTGGGTTAAGTTTGGGTTAATTAGAGATAATTTGTGTTAGGGTAACGATTATAGTTAATTGTGGTTAATTTGGTTAATTTGGGTTATTTAAGGTTAGGGTTTTAGGGCGCACTAGTTCATTCAGTAGGATACTCGATGATAACGTATACGTACAACTTTACCGTAAACGCAAGAAGAGTTGTACCGTAAACGCAAGAAAAATTTACCCTAAACTAAAAACTTTGAACCCTTAATAATGAAACATAACATCAATTATTCTAGTCGATGTCACGTCAACGATTTTAAGTCAAGCTATTCTCAAAGCTCAGAGTTCGTAAAACCTATTCAAGTTAAATGTTCAAGTTAAAACTAATATATGATACTCGATGATAATATGAAACTTTCATATTCTCATCGATACTCATATATAAAAATCAAAGCGCCACTTAGTCCCCGTCTATCGGTTAACATACGTTCGATATTCATCGTGACATAGAACTATACGAAGGTTGTTAAATATCGGACGGTATAGTTCGGTACTAGCAACCGTCGTGTAGTCTATGTGACGAGAAGATTCAATCATATGATAACCCATAGATTTGTCCAGTGTGGACAAGTTAGGAATGTATAAAGCAAACACCTGCATTCACTTGTGTTTTCATCCGTTTTGAGTTATTTCGTCGGTATTTTTCCGCTGGTTCTCCATGTACAAAGATAGATTAGATGTTCATTTCAACGTTGTTTCACAGTTTTGAAATGATTATCTATTCTATTACAGTGTACTCGGAGAACGGCGGGGAGGTGCTGCCGAAATTTACTCGAAACGGTTGAAAGCACAAGCGAATGGGTGTTTGCTCTATACATTCTTAATGGGATAGAAGCCTTACCCCCGACAGCCGAAACACACACATACAACACGAATACACAACAAACGCACACACAGCACATACACACTAAGAACCCTACACTTAAGCGAAATCATAAATTGAAACAGACATATATAGAATACAATTCATATATGGGTATCCTCAAATCTAACTTTGATTATTGATAATTTATTCTTTTAAACGACAAACGCACACACAAAGCATATACACGGATTTTCTCCTTTGTCGGTAACCATTTCGTTCTTAGATTTATCAATATAGTCATCATAACTTACAATTTATATGTTACACAGTCTAACATGGCCCATGAGTACATCAGAGTTAAGGACTGGATGTATGTGGATTGGCAACAACGTATGCAACCTAAGTTTGTCACAAGAGTTGCTGCTTTTATTGAATTTGCACATGCACATAATAAGATCGTGATAGGAAAGATTCTCTGCCCGTGCGATAGATGTGGGAATAAGTACTGGCATAAGATAGAATTTGCAGAGCTCCATATCGTTAAACATGATTTTACTAGACTTTATACAACTTGGCTATATCACGGGGAAGGAGAAAAACACAGTAATGCGGCAGAAGAAGAAGGAGAAGACGGTAATGCGGCAGAAGAAGAAGACGGTAATTTCTTTTCAGGAGAAAAAATGGAGAATATGGCAGAAACTGCCTTAGGTGAATCTATTCGTACCAAAAATGACATTCCTTCCGGTCAAGGACCGCGTGCGAATAAATATGAAAATTTCATGAATGATGCTAGAAAACCAATTTATGAGAATGCAAAGTATTCCACCCTCTCATGGTTCGTCCAACTTTTCCAAATTAAGTGCTTAAATGGATGGAGCAACAAGTCATTCACAATGCTTCTTTCATTCTTGAAAGATTCTATGCCTCCGGGAAATAACGTGCCCAACAGCTGGTACGGAGCCCAGAAGATGATGTCTGATTTGGGTCTGAAATGTAAGAAGATTCAAGCATGTCCTAAAAATTACATGTTGTATCGGAAACAGAATTCAGATTTGAAAGAGTGTCCAACATGCGGAGAGGGCAGGTATAAGCCGAAAGATTCTGATAAGAAGCCTGATATACCTGTTAAGATAGCACGATACTTTCCCATAATATAGAAGCTGCATAGGCTATTCAGGTGAAGGAAAACAGCCGAGGCAATGATTTGGCATCACCGTGCTCCTCCAAGTGAAGATGGAAAAATGAGTCATCCAAGAGATTCACTGGCATGGAAGGATTTCGATAGGAGGCATGAAATATTCAGTAGAGATCCTGGCAATGTCAGGCTCGGACTCGCTAGTGATGGCTTCCATTCAACTATATGGCTGGAAGCCACAGCATATGGCCCGTTGTAATGATAGTTTATAATCTGTCGTCTTGGTTGGTTATGGACCAATCATACTTTATGATGCCTCTTCTTATCGACGGACCAAACTCACCGGGAAACAATATCGACGTCTATCTCCGACCTCTGATCGAGGAGTTAAAATCTTTATTCATTGATGGTGTAGAGACTTACGATGCAAACACAAATACAACCTTCATACTGCGTGCGGCTTTAATGTGGAAAATTAATGGCTATCCTACGCATGGAATGCTATCAGGTTGGTCCGTACATGGTCACAAAACATGTCATTATTGCCATCAACATCCAATATCGAAATTCTTGAATTTTAGCAGGAAGGTTTGTTATTGCGGCCATCGACGTTTCCTGCCTCTAGACCACGCCTACAGGTTAGACGTTGTTCACATTGATGGTCATCGGGAGCTTCTTGGACCTTCAGCCCCATTGTCCGGAGAGGAAGTGACTGCTCAGTTGGATGGTTACAATAATGTGACCTTCGGGATGGATCCGACAAAACAGGTCAAACCACCATTCTGGAACAAGTTAAGCATTTTCTTCGAGCTTCCGTACTGGTTAACAAATTTAGTGCGTCATTGTCTAAACGTCATGCACATAGAGAAAGGAGTATCCGAACACATACTCAACTTGCTTTTTTGTAAAGACGGGAAATCGAAAGACAACCTCAATACTCGGATGGATCTACAGGACTGGGAAATTAGAAGTGAATTACATCCTAAACCGGTAGCGAGTAAACCAGGCAAGTTTGTACTTCCCAATACCGCGTATCATATGTCACAACTGAAGAAGAAAAGATTCCTGCAGATGTTGCATGATTTGAAAGTTCCCACAGATTTCTCAGGATCATTCAGCAAGAAGATAAAAATTGTGAAAGGAAAAATCGATGGGCTGAAAGTCATGATCACCATGTTATTATGGAGCACCTTCTCCCATTAGCCCTCAGGACTTCTCTTCCCGAATCGGTTGGTCTAGTAATCAATGACCTATGTTGTTTTTTCAGATAATTATCCGCTAAAACACTAGATGTTGTGACGCTAGGAAACTAAAAAATTCTATTTCGTTGATACTTTGCAAGTTTGGGCATATTTTCTCACCGTCATTCCTCGATATCATAATACACCTGACGGTTCATCTTGCAACTAAAGCTAAGTTAGACGGACCGGTACAATATCGATGGATATATCCCGTCGAGAGGTACGTGGAATTTTTCGTTTCGCGCAATTTATAAAATTATTGTTGTCCTGTTTACCCGTATTTATTTAACATATTTTTTTTAAGTACCTCTACACTCTTAAAAAGTATATCTGCAATAGAAATCAACCAGAGGGTTCTATCATGTAAGGTTATCTTCTAGATGAAACAACCACATTTTGTTCCCGCTATCTGGACGAGAACATTGAGAGAGACTTAACCGGTCTCGAACAATTTAGGACGGGCCATATGGTAAAGCCGATTATAAGAGGGTAGACACTATATTTATCAACAAGATATATCGGTTTATCCTCCTCAATAGCGCATGTCTTGAAAAAATTAGAGAGTAAGTTTTTTTGGATTAATTGTTATATTTGTGTTTGTGTGTGTATGAAATGATATAATATTAATGTCATAATTTATTGTCGAGAACAGAATTCATTTTAACGAGATACGTGAGGGGCATCCTGATTGGAACGATGAACGATTGGAAAAAATATCATCAGGATAATTTTTGCGATTGGATTGCAGATCATGTAAGTTATTCGAATAACATGTTATTGCCATCAGTTTTAATCTAAACTTATATCGTTATGTATTTATCGTAAAATTTGTTTTGTTAGATCCATGATCCAAACCTGTCTGCATCATTAGAGAGTGATTCAAGATGTTTAGCTCAGTTTCCTAGTATGGAAGTTGCACATTATAAAAGATTCGGTGTCCTTGGATACAAATTCGAAGTTAAGGACATAGAAATATCTAGAACCACTCAGAATAGTGGGATTGTGACGGTAGGATTGGATGGTGTGATTTATTATGGATACTTAAATTGTATACTTGGCATCCAATATCCCGGACGATCAGAACCGTTTTATATATTTCAGTGTACTTGGTACGATACACGAACCGATACGGATAAGTGGAGAAACAAGCTCGGGACTTGGAAAGATGAATATGAATTGACCAGTATGAACACACTTCGATTTTACGGTCAGGACGATCCGTTTATCTTTCCGAACCAAGCGTTCCAAGTATACTACTCACAGTGTTTGAAGCATCCGGGATGGAGTGTCGTATGCCGTTGGAAACCTAAGGATATTTATGATGTCCCAGAATTCGAGGACAGCGATGAGGATGAAGAAGAGAGAAGACTTAGAGTGCTCCGACCATCTGTTTCAAAAGACGGGTTGTCTTCGGCTGATCATGAAGTTACGTGGGTTAGAAATGATATCGATGATGAAATCCAAGTAGGTATGTCTAATGCGTCCACGAAACGAAAAAGGTTATCAGTAATGTTATATTATTACTTCACATTTTATGATCTATACATATATAATCAACGTTTGTAATGATTGTCTAATGCATCCACGAACCGTTTTATCTAGATTTGATGACGATGACGGGAGCAGCAAGGGGTGGCAGGAGCTCCAGCCGTGGCACCGGAGAGGCAGAGACAGAGCAGTTCTGCCGTCAGGAGAGCTGCGTAGGGAGCTTCAGAGGGCCAGTCTTACACCCTGATCGGAGACCCCTTCGAATGGCTCCTTCCGTGTGGACTTTGCCGCACCTCCAGGTATATTGCACGCATATTCATTTTGAATATAATATTATAGATATACATGCATATTTATGTCAAAATTACTTATATAGTCAATGTTTGATTGTTTAGCTATTGGTGGTGCGTCCGCATCAGGGACAGAGGCTACTCCCGTACCTCCAGGTATATTTATATGTCCTATAGTGCATGCATATTGATTCAGAATACTATATCATAAATATACATACATTCTTTTTGCTCTTACGTACTTAGATAATCCTTTTTTAATTGTCTAGCTGTAGGTGGTGCTACCACATCTCGGGCAGAGGCAACCACCGCACTTGCGGGTATGTTTATATATATCCTATAGTGTATACATGTTGATTTAGAATGCAATTACTTATATAGTCAATGTTTAATTGTCTAATTATAAGTGGTGCGTCCACGTCTGGTGCAGGGGCTACTCCCACTTCCATACCTTCCGCTCAGTCTGCAGGTTAGTATGAATAAATATAAAATATTTATTCATTTTACATATCCTTTAAGAATAAACATGAACTACATGTAATTTTATCGATATTTATTTTCTAGTTGGAGGGGATGCATCCACGTCCGTGTCACCGGATGTTCCTCGCCGGAGGAACTATCGTCCCGCTTGTGCTGCTGCCCGGGCCCGGGCTCGTGCATCTATCGCCGGAGGTATATATCACACTTCAATTTTTGTTAAACCTTAATTTTTTAATACCACTTTGTCTTAATATTGATTGTCTTGATATTTCTTGTAGACGCAGGGCATCCCCATCCTGAGCGGAGGACTCGAGGCCCGAATCAGTCCCACAGGCTGAGGCCCGACAGAGCTAAGGGGAGGCAGCATTCCCCCCTTCTTTACCCCTGATTATCGCTATACCGGCGATTATGCCGAGAGGTTCGGCCGGTATATAGGGGATGAGAACCGCCTCGTGAAGAAGTATCCACTTCACGTTGAGTGGGGCTACCAGCACCGGCGCTCATTCGCTCTCTTCTGGGATCAGGCTTGGGTATTAATATATATTTTCATTTGATTTATCCAATATATTTATTATTAACACTTGCAATTTAATAACATTGTTTTTTTTGTATTTGCAGTTGGATTACAATTTTCAGCCTGTACCCGGCCCTGATCACCCTGAGAGGGTGCTCAATTTTCATGCTCTGTACCATGGCCTGATAAAAAGCATGCAATCAAAGGTCCGCTACAATAGGAACGAGCTGAAGATCGACTGCTATTCCCTGTGGTGGCGACCCCCGAGAAAGAGAGAGCGGCTCTCCTACATACTCCGGTCTTTGCGAGAGTCGACGTAGATACATGGCCTCTCTTATGCCAATATTTCGACTTTCATCTCAAACAGGTTTGTATTTTAAATGTAATTTATTATTTAGTATATAATTTATCTTTTGTGTTGCTTAATTAGAAAACTAAATCTGAATGTGTTGTGCAGAAACAGACCAATCAAAATAAAGAGAATAGGAAGTCGGCGAAGAGGGGTCGCCCCTTATACAGGTGGCTCGAGGAATATTACTCATGCCATGGAGATATCGGTAAATTACAATAGATCTACAGTGATATAATGTAATATTAAGAGTTATTTTATAATATATGTAAATTTTTTGCGAATTGAAGAGAGCTCAGACCCTGGCGCAGGGTGGTACACCGAGCATGCTGACCGCGTATCTTGCAATCCACGGCACCTCGACAGATCCCGCCACGGGCGAGCTTCGATACCCTGACACCGCTATCCAGGAGTATTGCGTAAGTGTTAATATTTATTCAACCCCTATTTGAAATTTTTGTTTTGAAAAGTTCAAATTTAAATGATATACTTATATTTTACTGGTTAATGTAGGTGTAGGAGCGGATGGTTGAGCAGGCGGAGGTATCGGGGATCGATTTTACTGGACAAAACGATCCGATGCTACTGACCCCAGTCCTAGACGCCGCACTCGAAGGGCACCACGGAGGTTGGGAGAGAGGCCGGGGACTGGGTCCTAGCAGGGCCCATATGAGGTTGGACTCCACTCCGGCGATTACTTCCTCTATCTCCCGTGAGCGACGTCTAGAGCAAGATGTTGCCACCTTGAAGGCCACCGTCCAGGAGTTGAAGGAGATGATAGTATATATACTACTTAATAGTAAAATATTATATCGTATTATAGATAGCAACATATCCAATATTAGTACGTAACCTGAGATTATTTGGTTGTAGACTTAGCTTTGATTAATCATACATACATAGAACTGTCTAATTAAAATAAACTACAGTTTTCCAAACTAGATATCCAAACGAGGCCTAAATCCCTAAGTATTCATAGATTGGGGTTTCGCAATAACCTAATAATGATACGAATTCGACTAATACACAGTTCTTACTCGTTTATTACACAAAAAACTGAACAGACGCAATAGGGTACTTCGGCTGAGGCTCCGCATGCATCTCCTTCGGCTGTGGCTCCACATGCATCTCCTTCGGCTGTGGCTCCACAAGCCACTATTTCGGCTGCGGTTGCGCAGACCACTCCTACAACTCCACAGCCCGCTCAGACTCCCGCACAGTCCGCATTGGTTGAGTTGTTGACTCAGGGTTTATCCGAGGAGCAAATGCGTCAGATTACGGCGATTATCAGAGGTGGAGCTGGACCGAGCTAGGGTAGCTTTTTGATTTTTATATTTTAAGCATGTATATACTTATATGATACATATTGTATATATTTTGGACGATATTGGTGGTATTTGCGTGTTCATGATAATTTAGATTTATATAGTATTCTGTTTGTTGATTTCTTTTATATATTATGCGTGTTCATGTTGATTATGAATACTGCGGTATATATTCTGCTTGTTGATTACTTTCTTATATGATGTATATATTATTGTGCACAGGGCGAGGAAAAAACAGACAACCCTTTTTTTTTTAAAAACGTGATAATATGTCCCTACGGATTAATCCGTAGGGACAAATGTTACACCTACCGTTTAATCCGTAGGGTCCAACTTTGCCCCTACAAATTTATCCGTAGGAACAAAATATCAGGATACCTGATATTTTACCCCTATGGACTCAGTAACAGGTGTTAGACTTGTCCCTACGAATTAATCCGTATGGGCATAAACTTTGCCTATACACATTTATCCGTAGGGGCAAAATATCAGGTATAGGGATAAAATATCAGGATACCTGATATTTTGCCCCTACACACTTATCCCTACACATTTATTCGTAGGGGCATAGATATGAACCTATGGAGGGATATATCTGAACCTACGCATTATTCCGTAGGGGCATGTATTTGTCCCTATGGAGTTATCCGGAGGGACAACTATTTTATTTTATAAATCGATAAATTAAATAAATATTTTGTCCCTGCGGATTACACCATAGGGACATATGGACCTATGCATTAATCCGTAGGGGCTATTATTACTCCATAGGGGTATGTTTAAGGAAAAAACTTGCACCTGCGGCGTGTGCACCTATGGTATATTTTTGTGCCCCTACGAATATAGCCGTAGGGTAATGGTTTGCTCTTACGGCTTCCGTAAGGGCAACCCATGTTTGTAGTAGTGTATATATTACAATTTTTCTATACCAGCTGTTTGAAAAGTCAATTACACACTAATATGCGTAGGTGTCATTGCTCGTCAAGATTTTCATGTCTTAAATACATAAACATCCATTGTGATGTGTTTTTGGACCTATTAATCTATTGCTTTATAGGTTTAAAATGTCCGATTATGAAAACATCCTCAAGTTTGATAACATTCGACTCAATGAAAAATGGTATGAGAATCATATAAAAGTCAATGCATTAATGGTTGTAAGACATGCATGTTGACCATAGATATTAACAGTCGTCCAAGAAGACCATTGCTTACCTATTTTGCCTCTATAAAACCTTAGGTAAATTGTTGAATAAACCTGCAAAGCTTCATGTATGTTATACTTGTACACCCTATAGAATTTTTTTCTTGTGTTCAAATATTCTCAAGTACATACTATAACTAGTTTGCTATCACAGTTGACATGTTCATAGATTACTTCCAAAAGGATTCTTACATGCATAATACATGATTTTAGACTTTTTAACCCCTAACCGGTTAATAAATTATCTTTAACCCCAAAAATCTCTTTTATTTAACCCAAAGTAAACAAGGATTCCTCCTCCTCTTCATCTGTCCTTAAATAGTGTTTCGTCTTCCTTCTCTTTTAAGGTCCTGTCCTTTTCCCCATGGCCTCATTTTCACTAAGCTCAGGTGCTTCTTCGAACAAGCAATCGAATAATAAAAATGAATCTAAAGTTTGTAAGTGCAAATCAAAAATTTAAAAGATTTTAAATAAGCAATAAATTTTTTGTTCACAACAAACACTAATCTGTGCAGATTGCTGCAAAGAAAAGTGATAATCTTTAAGTCCTCATAAACACCGCTGATTTTCCAATTTCAACCTCACATGTTTGAGGTCTAGGGATTTTATCGCTCGCATTTGGTAAGAAATTGGAGAAAGAGAGATAAAAAAACCTAGATAAATTTCTTTTACCCAGTCCCATATATATATATATATAAATAAGTTTTTGCTATTAATACATTTCCTTATATTCTTATTCTTGGCCATGTTAAAATAATAATAATATAATTGTAAAAGTAATCTATATTCTATATATCTATATAAATTTAGTTTTTTGCCATTGATACATTCCTTATATACTTGGCCATGTTAAAATAATAATAATATAATAGTAAGAGTAATAATAATATAGTAATAGTAATAATAATCATTAATACCTTTCCTTATATTTTTGGCCATGTTAAAATAATAATAATAATAATATATCAATATAACAATAAAATTATTATTAAAAAATAGAAGTCTTACTTGAAAAAGAACAGCTGAGACGACGCCAATATAAACAAAGATCTTGTATTCAAACTCAATAAATTTTTACAAACTATAGTTATCAGAGGCATTCAGAGATTACAATATATTTTTTTCTCTCTTCTTTTTTCGATGCTCTCTCTTTGCAGCTCTGGGTCATTATTTATAGGGGATGATGGCTCTGAAGAGATGAGGGGCTCTCTCATCCTCTTCCCTAGTGAGTGAGCTGTAAAGTCATCCTCTTTTGCGTTGTCCCTTATCACTTTGCACTGTCCCTTATCGTTGAGATGATGTCTTTGTCGGGTTATGCCGACGCCTTCAATTAAAGGTTCCTTTATTAAAGGTGTGTCACTTCATGATGTTGACATATGAATGGGTCCTAATGGAGGTCCTTTTCAGGTCTCCGTCAGATGTTGTCTTCCGTTGATCTCCCGATAGATTTTGGTGGTGGTCTTCTGTTGCGTGTGGATCTCAATGGGTTTTGGTGAGATTGGTGATTTGAGGAGTTTGGCGCCGAGTACCTGGAAAGAAGTCCCGGGGTGGTTTGGTACCAACGAGGACCCTCCGACGATCAAGTTAGTGCTAGATCCGAGCAGAGTAACGGCTAAATGGAATAAAAAATGGCTTACTTGACCCCTCTATGATGGGGGTTTATACAGCGGTGATGGCACGCAGCAGCAGGCGCGAGAATCTCGCCAGCAGTTACGCTTCTGACGTCACGTCCGCGTAGAGAGCGGATCGCCCATTAATGGGGATCGCGGAGGTGTGGCATGTGGGACGTTGCTGGCGGAGAATCCGCGCATGGCGAGATTCGCGGAGCGGCGGTTACGCCTGTGAGCGGTGGAGCTGGTCGGAGGGGCCGAGAAAGACGGCCTTGGCTGGGGAGCTCGAAACCGAGCAAGAGGGTTGAGGAATCTTCGTTCTGTGGGGGCCCGGGGCGAGCTGAGAGGCCGAGGAGGCAAATTTGCAGGGGGCCCTGTGGAGGGCCAGCTCGTGCTTGCAGGTCGGGTATAAGGGTGGCCTGGTCGGTCTCTGTGGGTCTTTCCTTCCGGGTCTTGGGACATGTCATCAGCCACGTGTCCTGATCTCGTTCCACTTATTGAACAGTGTCTATAGTCGGTCCATGACCCCTGGATGCCGAAGGCGTCCTTGGGGCGTATCGCCAATATTGAGCATTATCATTAGCCCCCCACTCTTGTCCCGACCAGCTGGCGGGTCAGGTCAGGAGTGGACCGCCAGGCCTCCCGAGGTGAGCTCCTTCCTAAGGCTTTGTCGGGACGAGTTCTCGGGCCGTCGGTTGTCTTTTCTGCTAGCGAATCAAGGCGAGATCTCTGCATTTAAGGAAAGTGTGCCGGTTCGTGCATTCTGCCACTGAAGCGATAGTCCACGCGTCAGGCGTCGATTGGCCGACGCTACGTGTGCAGGCCTGCGGCGTCTGAGGGGACGCGGTCCAACGCAGGATCGACACGTGGAGCGATCGGAGCCGCTGGACGCGAGGAGTCGTTTTGGCGGGAGATGACGGGCGTTGTTGGATGAGGCCGCTTGCAGCAATAAGTAGAGGCGGGGCCCGCTCCAGGGCCCCTACTCTTTCATATTTCCTCTCTCCTAAGTCGCGGCTGCTCGGCGTTCTTCTTCTTTTTGAATACATGGTTCGTTCCCACTCTTTGGGTTGCTCGCGCCAGAGGGAAGCTAGTGGCGCGGCCAAGCCCCTGGCTGGCTCATGCCCCGTGCCGGATGTTCTGCCGGCGATAGGGCCGTCTGCTTCGTTGACGGCTCCTGATGGTTGCTCCGGTGGCAGCCAGAGACGTCCACAGTTATCCGAGCCCCATACGGGGGACAAAAGGGAGGGCGAGGACGAGGCCCTTCTCAAGAGAAAGAGGACAATTTCTCGCGCATCGTCGTCGAGGGTCCCTGAGGGGATTTCCGTGCAGGAGGGGGGCGCCGTCTTCACGGTTCTGTCTGGGCTTTCCGTTGCTGCTGGCCTGCTCGCCGGGATGGAGGAGTCGGCTTGGGGGAAAGCTTCTGCATGGCTCCCTGAGGGCCCAACTGGAGGCTATGGCTCAGGGGGCGGTCCAGATACGAACTCCTCTACGTGTAGTTTTTCTGGTATTCCTTTCTTTGGCTTGAAGGCCTCCTGGTTTCTTATCC
This sequence comes from Agapanthus africanus, assembly GCA_030015575.1. NCBI lineage: Eukaryota > Viridiplantae > Streptophyta > Magnoliopsida > Asparagales > Amaryllidaceae > Agapanthus > Agapanthus africanus. The sequence continues at coordinate 129,629,610 of JASDDO010000019.1, forward strand.
GCTTTTCGTCAGGTCCTTCAACACTGCGTCCTTGCCGCTCGTATGGAGGCCGAGGGGGCGTTCCACGCACCGAGGCCAGTAGAAGTGTTTCCCTCGGAGGTCGAGGTTTTGCGGCGTGACCTGCGCCTGGAGAGGGCAAGGGCCGACGTCCTGGCAGCCCTGGCGGAGGCTGCGGAACTTGCCAATTCAGCAAATCGGGGTGTCCATCGTCATCTGAGTGCGTCCCTCCGGGTTGTAGGGTTCCTAGGCACTCCCAAGAGGTCTCACAAGGCATCAACCATGCCAATATCAAAATTTACGGGTGCCGAGAAACCCTAATACGGATCGTTGGCTTGATATCTAGGCGACCAAGCAACTAGTTAACTACTTTAACTAAGAGTACGGAAATACAACCTTTGTAGATCCGGTCCTCCACCTCCACGGCTCCGTGATGAAGTCCTCTCTACTGTCCAAATCAAAATCCGGGCTCTAGCGTCGGCTTCATCGGAGAAATGGGCGGGCAAGGTCGTCGGCTTCGTGCCGAAGATGATCTACGTCGAAGCATCACAAGATCAAGCTCCCACTTCACCAAGTCATGAAACTTGTGAAAAAAACACACTCTACTACTTGGCAAGAGGTAGAGGATGAAGAAATAGGAAGTGGGTTCACTTTAGAATTGGATTTCTCACTCTTTTCATCAAGTTGCCATTGATGAGGCAAGCTTTTTCTTCAAGTAGAAGATGAAGAAGAAGAAGAAGATAATATGATAAGTTTTTTTTAAAATAAAAACCAATATGATACTTATCATAATCTTAACCTTAGTTAGGTGTAGAGAATAAACCATGGTTAGGGTTAATGGTTAGGTTTAGGAAAAGAACAAGAATGGTCAAGCTTTCAACACATCATGAAGTTTCCACAAAACTACAAAATAAGCCACCATTCTCATTATCTTTTCAAAATGAAATAAACAAATAAATGAATAAATAAATATGGATAAACAAAACCCTAATCATTAGTTTAACCATGGTTTAATTCTTTACACTTAACCAAGTAAACATGTATCATCAAACATGATACAATCAAGTGCACAAAAGTATATCACATATACAACTTGCACAATTCAAGTGAGAAAATCCATTTAAAGTGAACCAATACTAGTTAATGCAAAGTAATATATCAAATATATAATTATACATTAAATCAACACTTGATTTAACGATCCGGTCATATCGCATATAACCGACTAGTATCTTATGTATCGGCTTACCGAACCAACCCTTGATTCGATAACTAGGTTATATCGCATACAACCTTTCGATACATTCATCGCGAGAATGGAATACGGTATCACATACACGTATTATTCTCGGTCCCGCACATATCTCATATGCGCTCCTATTTCGTTTCGCTTGAGCCAGGAAACCTCTGTGTAGGACTCTAAAGACTCGTCAATACGCCGGCAGCAGGTGATGATCATATCAAACACCCACAAGCCGCAAGCGGTCTGCTAAATGTAACGGCCACCCGGGTATTGAGCGATCAGAAAATCGACGAGCAAGCCCGCTCACACTCCTGTGAATCCAACCAGTAACACTTACCGTACAGTCCGGTCTGATCGTCTGATATGTTGCATATCTCGCCTAGGGGTGGTAAACGTCAGACCCCAATAGCTCGATAAGTCGTGTCGATATGAGGTCTATAACAATTCGAGATACTACTGGTAACACTTACCAGTAAATCTCAGCAACCCTGGCCAGGGATTTCCGGTCATAGCCAATCGAACACAGCGCAACATCAACTCCCTATACCGGGAGAGACGAATCCCCTCCTATCGCTCATTGCCTCCATGTGATTCGGGACTGTACCCAAAAACCACCGTTTTGCACGCCCTCTTGGACGTGGTAAGGTGGAAATCAAAGCACAGTGGGAACCACACAAGACTCTATGACGATCTCGGGTCAATAGACTACTCTGTACCAGTGTCACCAGAGAACTGCCATCTGACGTAAGGTATAATACCATCTGGGAGTTCTCGGCGAGTCCGTCCAGTGTACCCAGTCTCTACTGAGCACCCGTATATCATCTCTGATGTCAAACACCAATGGATATGGGATCATCCATCGCCCATCTGTATGGGTCGAGAAGGTATACGCTAGTCTACTCTGGTATATCGATACCCCATCTCGATACACCCACGACTAGGGACTTTGAAGGATGTACTTATGGACTACCATGTCCCCACTAGTATGATCCGCATCATAGTCCAGGTAGTCAAGTACACATCCTAAGGGCTTTACCAACATGTAACAGAGAGACAATCAATGTACACGTTAAGGTAAAAGTAACCAGATAGCATACTATCATGTCGAGCAAGAAAGTCCTCCCTATATATGTCCAAGCATCCACTACAATATACATCCTATGTATAGTAATGGCCTCTAGGGCATACATATAACTAACAATCTCCCACTTGCACTAGGGCCATCTGATAGCAGTGGTTGTAGTATCTCATACTCAACCATCCCATAAAAATCTCTTTCTGGGAACAGGCCTTTGTGAGTGGATCCGTAGTGTTGTCCTCTGAGTCTACTCTCCAAACCTCGATCACCCTGGAGATCAACCATCTCCATGATCAGGTGACACTGCCTTAGAATATGTCTGGATCACTGATGGGACCGGCGTTCCTTGGCATAAGCCACAACTCCATTGTCACACAATGGGAGGAACATAGTTCATCTCATGAACCAATATACACCCAAACAGCCTCTTTGGTAGCATCTAAAGTAGCGATGTATCCTGCCTTTATCGTCTAGTATGTCACGGTATCTAGCTTGGAACTCTTCCAACATACCGTCCCTTTACTGAGGGTAAAGACAATGCCTGTGACTGACACTCAGTCGTCTTTATCACCCTGGAACACTTCCAGTGATTCTTCCCAGGATCGATTGATACCATCTCACTACAACTAGTGAGAGTCCTAACATCCAATTAGATCTATCTCATAGATCCAAAACCCAGGATTTAGGAGGTATCACTTTGATCCTATTTGGAGAATCATTGTGATAGGCGGAGATTGATCGAGCGTAGCATAGGAAACTCTTTCCCTATCATGAGTATGTCATCCACGTACTCTACGAGGATCATCACCATACTCCCTACTACCTTTTTGTTTATACAAGGTTCATCTACCATTTTGATGATGTCAAACTCTTTGACTAATTCATCAAAACAGACGTTCCAACTCCGCGATGCCTGCTTTATCCTATAAAGCATCTTGCACACGTTTCCGCTGCTCCCACTGTCTACGAAGCCCTCTGGCTGTGTACTTATAGACGCTCTCTTCAAAAATATCATTTAGAAAAGCAGTCATGACACCCAACCACCAGATATCGTAGTCATGGTATGTAGCCGTGGTAAGTAGGATCTGGATGGACTTAAGCATAGATACTTGAAAAGGTTTCATCATTATCCACGCCTGGTTGATGACGAAAACCTTTAACAAATCTAGCTTTGAAAGTCTCAAATTTTCCATCTACACCAAGTAATCTTCTCAAGATTTACTTGCTCCTGATGGGGATTTAACCCTTCAGATTTAGCAACCAAAGTCCATACTTTGTTGGTGTACATGGATTCCATCTCAGATCGCTAAGCATCCAGCCATTCTTACAGAGTCCCTACTCTCGATGGCCTGCTCGAAACTAGTTGGGTCATCATCTCATGATGCAATCCTCGCTCCCGCTATCATAGAGAAACAGAAGTATCTCTCAGGTGGGTGAGGAACCCTACTAGATCGGCGGAGAGGCTGAGGTTCGTTGGATTCTACTGAATCCTTTGGTTCTACCAAATCATCAGCTGCAGTTTGTATAGTTGGAACCTTTCCAGTTCTACATAACTTACATTGCCTCGAGCTTGTCCGGATTTTGCTTTCAGATATTGGCCGGACAACCCCAAATCTTAACCAACTTAAGATATGCACTCTTCCCTTTCCATATCACATATGAAATGGTAGGCGACTGATTTGATTGGAACCCTATTCAATAGGTATGCAACTTCATAAGTGCATAACTCCCAAAAGGAAAAAGGTAACTCAGCAGTACTCATCATAGAGCACACCATATCAAATAGGGTGTATCTGCTCCGCCCCGATATACCATCGTGCTATGGTGTATGCGAAGGAGTAATGCTGAGAGAGAATCTCATTCTCCTTTAGAAAAGTCCAAGAATTTCGTGCTCAAGTATTCTCCTCCTTGATCTCATCATAGAACATAATACTTTTACCCGTATTTGGTTCTCTACTTCTAACTTATATTCTGTGAATATCTCAAAAGGTTCGGACTTGTGTTTCAACAGGAACATAGGTCTGAATCTCGAAAGATTATCAGAGAATGTAATGAAGTACAAAGAACCGGTCTTGCATGTGTAGACAGGGGACCTTACATACATCAACATGTATCATCCCAAGAGTTTACTAACTCTTTCTCTGTTTCCAGTAAACGGAGCTATGGTCATCTTGTCTCTGTGACATGACTGGCAAGTTTCACAAGATGTAAATTCAAACTGATTTAAATATGCATCTAAATGTAACTTTAGCCAGTCGGGTCGCATTGATATGACCTAGTCTACAATGTCTCAAGAAGGATCCGTTCATTTCTGAACTCTTCCTCTTGTGTGTGTTCCGTATACTAAAGAACTGTAGTTTGATTTAGAACATCAACGCTTTTAGATAACGTGCCTGAACAGATCAACTTTTGATATAGGAAATGTTCAAAACATTATCCAACAATACAAAATTATATCCTTTCTTTACTAATAAAGAGACTGATATGATTTTGTATATCAGGTTCGGTATCTAATAACATTCGTTCAGAATCAATGTATTTTTAATACAGGGTGACAGTGACCAACAGACTTGGCTGCAACACTTGCCCCGTTTTCTGCCTCATGAAACTTATCACCCGTTCTCAGTTTTCTACCTTTCTGTAGCCCTATGTAACAGATTACATATCTGGGATCCTGATCTGGTATCACATACCCAGGACGTAGAGGATACAGAGAAACAGTTCTTTGTAATGAACACACCCGAAGATGATGCATCAGCATGCACTCTCTTCGTTTGGGTGGCACGGGAATTCTGGTAATCCCCAATTTCCTGCTCTGTCTTATAACATTTATAAGTTGGAGCGGGACCAACGTTCCCCAGCTCAGTATAACAAGCGGGTTCGGTCAATACTTCCGTATTAATATCTTGATTAAGGCGTGATATGGTCGCTACCTGGAGAGAGAGAGAGAAGAAAACACTCAGCGTGCGCTCTTGCAAGAATAGATTGGTTATTATTTTATCTAATCAGGATGGCTCCCACTGCTTTTTATCAAATCTTCCTTCAAACCTTAAAAGGAAAGACTAGCCGGGATTAATTACACACTACAAGTTCGCCAATCTTTCAGCCAGGCCAGTGTCGGTACTTTGAGGGAGGTCCCCCGTGCTTTCGCACGAACCTAATTAATGTAAACCTCGTTTTCCCAGAGGCGTAACCTCGTTAACACCTTTCTAGACACCTACTTGATCGGCTAATTGTAATGTATAAAACTCTCCCAGGAGTAACTCTTACTCGCAGCGGGTATCAGGATCCAACTATCTCATAGAAGGTATGCAATCTCATTGCAAATTTCAACACTTGAAATTCCCGATAATATTTTGCCCCTAACGTGCTATGACCTTGACGAAAGCCAACAAACCATAGCCCGCTAGTCAAGTTCAACCCGTACATTTCTTGATTGAATTAAACCCACCCGCACGACCCTTGACGAAAGCCAACAAAGCCACACAACTACCCTAATCCAATTGCATCGTATGCAGCAGATAAGCAGCATATAGCTACCGCACACTGCACCTTGACGAAAGCCAACAAATGCAGCACGAATACTATATACAACTTATCTGAAATGACGGAGGGCTACGACAGGTTTTTCTGAAAACCTATTGCGTAATGAACTTGATATCGTTGCAGAATCAAATGATTTTAAAAATGGAGTGTTTTTTAGGCTTTTCTAGTTTTGCTAAAGGAGTCACTCCCGGTGAAGGGATCGTCGGTCCTTTCCTCGTCGAATGAGGTGCGGGATATATCATATATATCACTGTGCAAAGCAAAAACTCTTAAAAGCAATCAAAAGACAAACCGAGTGTGTAGCATCTGCCAGTTATTGCTAAAGGAGTCACTCCCGGTGAAGGGATCTCGGTCCTTTCCTCATCGAATAAGGTGCAGGATATATCATATATACCGTTGTGCAAAGCAAGAACTGTAGCTACCTGTTTTATTTTGAAATTCGATTCTACAACATCTTAGGTTTCTTTTATTTCATTAATCATATTAATGAAGTCCCATCATTTAAGTACCTAAACATCACAGATAAATACGACGTACACTTATGCCATCCGCATTCGCCTCGATGTCCCCTCGTGCACCGTTAGGTTAGGTAACTAACGGCAGAGCGGGGCAGGGCTAGCGCGGGTGTAAAACATAAGTAACGCCTATATAATATATCATATATACTATATACTGTATCTATCACAGAACATCACATGATCACATCACAGATATCGCAGCAGAAGAAACATATGAAATATTGGATATACTAGGACGTCCGTGTTTTCAATACGAGCCAGTATAAAACACGGATTCCACGGTCGCGATGAATAGCCAAACCCACACCCCTAGACCCCTACGAGAGCGGCAAGCAACCCTACCAATTCTAGAGTTAGGAGACCCGGACTCGACTCCTCGAGTTGGTCTCCCACTGGACTCCAGAACCCGGTTACTTGTGCTCCCCTCTTTGGGTCTATCCTAGTGCGGAAAAGAAAATAATATACAAACGGTGACAACTTCCGCAACCTGGAAGTGCCCCAATAAAGGAATATTACATACAAGTTTTTACATGAATGAAAATGAAAAACACTCATCTCACATAAAAACCCCCGGCTATTCAAACACGACGATCCAATATAACATATCCAGCAACACATAACATCACATGTCATCAACGTAAGTAAATATGTCCATCCCAATTTTCGTTGACATATAGCAACGAAACCGGTGATTTCACATATTACACTTACGGTCACAGAAAAGAAAGTGTAAAACTACAACAGTTGGAATCCGCAACCACCTCAGACATCGCATGCCTGACCAAATGAATTCTTTAGACATCGCATGCCTAACAATTACAAACCCCGCATTTTAGTCTCAAAATCGAAAACACTTTTCAATACCAAATCGGGCAATTCAACAGGATTCCCGACAATGTGATCGAATGCTCATCGCAAACTTCAGTAGACGGCCGCACCCCGATACCGTCGACGAAGTGCACCAAGGCGGAACACCGCTACCGCGAGCACCCGAACGGATGCTTTCGGCGACGGGGTTCTCCTACAGTCACTTGGTCGGGACTATGGAGTGAGGCTGTCTATTAAGCTTACCCGGCGAGTATCCGCGTACGCTACGTGATTGCGATGGACTTTTGATCGCATCAAAATTCCGTGGCAACCGATCAAGTGAGACTAAACTGCTATGTTTATAATATTCATTCAGTTATCTCATAACTTATTGTGAATTCCAATTATTGTATCACATTCTGGATAAACAGAAAATGTTAAACTTTCCGATCGAACATTCAAACACCCAAGTTTTCCCGATACAGATCAACACATGAAATAAGTCTAACAACATTCAGTTCGTGCCTCAGTACCAATAGTCCAGCCGTAGAAGGGTCAAGCCAACGCCTCACATGTGGCACGCCGTACTGCCCCAAACCCGAAGGTTCAAAGGGCAGTTCAAGACGGTCATATAATCGAGTTAAGGTTTGTTGTCTTCTAGAGGGACCATCGCGTTACTTGCACTACTTAGAACGTCTTTAAACCACGGAAAAATCCAACACTTGGAAATTTCCCGACAAGGGAAAAATTGGGTATTTATATCCGGTCGAACTTTTTAACATATTCAAAAAAATTATCCGGAAGCCACATAGACACAGCCAGACAATCCGATCGAAACACCAAGTCCCCAATACAACCCAGAATACTCAACTGTATATTAAACATTAAAATATCCCAGAAAATACAGCACTGTACAATAGGAATTACTGTGCAGTTATCAACTGAAGAAGTGACTAGATGGGCGCGGAACCGCCGCATGAGCCATGCTCATGCCGCGGTTCCGCCGCGCTTTTGGGGAATCGTGCGCACGTGCTTCACAGTAATTCATGAAAAAGCCTGCTGAATTTTCTGCATATTTTTAATATTGAAAAATCCAGATTTTTAAAAAATGGACAGAGAGCACTTTGGATTTTGGGGTTTTGGTTCGATCGGGTTTCAAACGTCGTCTACGCATCGCCTAAGGCTCTAGCTAGGCTCTGATACCACTGTAGGGTTCCTAGGCACTCCCAAGAGGTCTCACAAAGCATCAACCATGCCAATTTCAAAATTTACGGGTGCCGAGAAACCCTAATACGGATCGTTGGCTAGATATCTAGGCGACCAAGCAACTAGTTAACTACTTTAACTAAGAGTACGGAAATACAACCTTTGTAGATCCGGTCCTCCACCTCCACGGCTCCGTGATGAAGTCCTCTCTGCTGTCCAAATCAAAATCCGGGCTCTAGCGTCGGCTTCATCGGAGAAATGGGCGGGCAAGGTCGTCGGCTTCGTGCCGAAGATGATCTACGTCGAAGCATCACAAGATCAAGCTCCCACTTCACCAAGTCATGAAACTTGTGAAGAAAACACACTCTACTACTTGGCAAGAGGTAGAGGATGAAGAAATAGGAAGTGGGTTCACTTTAGAATTGGATTTCTCACTCTTTTCATCAAGTTGCCATTGATGAGGCAAGCTTTTTCTTCAAGTAGAAGATGAAGAAGAAGAAGAAGATAATATGATAAGTTTTTTTTAAAATAAAAACCAATATGATACTTATCATAATATTAACCTTAGTTAGGTGTAGAGAATAAACCATGGTTAGGGTTAATGGTTAGGTTTAGGAAAAGAACAAGAATGGTCAAGCTTTCAACACATCATGAAGTTTCCACAAAACTACAAAATAAGCCACCATTCTCATTATCTTTTCAAAATGAAATAAACAAATAAATGAATAAATAAATATGGATAAACAAAACCCTAATCATTAGTTTAACCATGGTTTAATTCTTTGCACTTAACCAAGTAAACATGTATCATCAATCATGATACAATCAAGTGCACAAAAGTATATCACATATACAACTTGCACAATTCAAGTGAGAAAATCCATTTAAAGTGAACCAATACTAGTTAATGCAAAGTAATATATCAAATATATAATTATACATTAAATCATTAAATCAACACTTGATTTAACGATCCGGTCATATCGCATATAACCGACTGGTATCCTATGTATCGGCTTACCGAACCAACCCTTGATTCGATAACTAGGTTATATCGCATACAACCTTTCGATACATTCATCGCGAGAATGGAATACGGTATCACATACACGCATTATTCTCGGTCCCGCACATATCTCATATGCGCTCCTATTTCGTTTCGCTTGAGCCAGGAAACCTCTGTGTAGGACTCTAAAGACTCGTCAATACGCCGGCAGCAGGTGATGATCATATCAAACACCCACAAGCCGCAAGCGGTCTGCTAAACGTAACGGCCACCCGGGTATTGAGCGATCAAAAGATCGACGAGCAAGCCCGCTCACACTCCTGTGAATCCAACCAGTAACACTTACCGTACAGTCCGGTATGATCGTCTGATATGTTGCATATCTCGCCTAGGGGTGGTAAACGTCAGACCCCAATAGCTCGATAAGTCGTGTCGATATGAGGTCTATAACAATTCGAGATACTACTGGTAACACTTACCAGTAAATCTCAGCAACCCTGGCCAGGGATTTCCGGTCATAGCCAATCGAACACAGCGCAACATCAACTCCCTATACCGGGAGAGACGAATCCCCTCCTATCGCTCATTGCCTCCATGTGATTCGGGACTGTACCCAAAAACCACCGTTTTGCACGCCCTCTTGGACGTGGTAAGGTGGAAATCAAAGCACAGTGGGAACCACACAAGACTCTATAACGATCTCGGGTCAACAGACTACTCTGTACCAGTGTCACCAGAGAACTGCCATCTGACGTAAGGTATAATACCATCTGGGAGTTCTCGGCGAGTCCATCCAGTGTACCCAGTCTCTATTGAGAACCCGTATATCATCTCTGATGTCAAACACCAATGGATATGAGATCATCCATCGCCCATCTGTATGGGTCGAGAAGGTATACGCTAGTCTACTCTGGTATATCGATGCCCCGTCTCGATACACCCACGACTAGGGACTTTGAAGGATGTACTTATGGACTACCATGTCTCCACTAGTATGATCCGCATCATAGTCCAGGTAGTCAAGTACACATCCTAAGGGCTTTACCAACATGTAACAGAGAGACAATCAATGTACACGTTAAGGTAAAGAGTAACCAGATAGCATACTATCATGTCGAGCAAGAAAGTCCTCCCTATATATGTCCAAGCATCCACTACAATATACATCCTATGTATAGTAATGGCCTCTAGGGCATACATATAACTAACACGGGTCGCTGATAAGAAGCTGGCAGATCTGGCCGAACGCTTTGCGGCCATGGAGAAGGAGAGGAACGCCAGCAGGGGAGATGCTGAGGCGGCGCTTCTAGAGGCCCAGGTTGCCGAGACTCGGGCTAAGAAAGCTGTGGCCGATTATAAGGCGTCAGCGCAGTTTTACGTCGAGCTCGGGGAGTATTCTGCCGTCGCGTGGAACAAGGCCCTGGATGCCGTGAAGGAGCAGCTTCCCGAGTTCGATGATGGTGATCTCCGCGCTCGGGTTCCGCTTTCGATGGCGAGGCCTCCGGTGGAAGATGGCGAGAGGAGCAGGGCGCACCCCTGGTGGCAAAACCTCCGATAGTAAAGCCCCCGGCAGACCGTGATGCCAGCGATGAGGGGACCGAAGTAAGCCTCCGGGCAGTTTGTAGGGCTGGGGAGCCCCAGAATACCCTTTGTAAAAACTTTTCCTTTGGTAATAAAAGAAAATTCTTGCTTCATCGGTTTGCATTTCATCTTCTATGTGTGAAGAATGTTTATAAAATATCTCTACTTGCACTATTGGGTCAGCTATCTGTCCAGCGATCGTTCGTCGAGTTGATCTCGATCACTTGCCAATCGCTGCCGACCTCGTATCTCCATCACTCGCCAAGCGCTGCCGAGGAGGCATCTCCATGGCCCCGGAGCCGAAGGGGGATCGCTTAGACTTCGATGGACTTGTTGCCCCTTTTTGGGGCCTCGGATCCTCTGCGTCGGCGAGGTTGCAAGAAGCCCGCCAAGGATGACCGGGCGGTGAAGCTGCGCGGTCTTCCCTTTGCGAGGGCTTTGATCTCTGGCATCGTGGGTAAGCAACTACCAGCCTGGGATGACCGAGCGGGGCAGCCGCTCGGATGTCTCTTACAAGGGCTTCGATCCCTGGCATCATGGGTAGGGAGCTACCAGCCGGAGATGACCGAGCAGGGTAGCTGCTCGGCCGCCTCTTGTATGGGCTTGGATCCTTGGTGTTAGAGGAGCAGTAGGTAGCCCAGTAAGGATGACCGGGCAGTGAAGCTACGCGGTTGCCTCTTGGCGAGGGCTTTGATCTCTGGCGTCGCGGGTAGGCAACTACCAGCCTGGGATGACCGAGCGGGGCAGCCGCTCGGATGCCTCTTATGAGGGCTTCGATTCCTGGCGTCATAGGTAGGGAGCTACCAGCCGGAGATGATCGAGCAGGATAGCTGCTCGGTTGCCTCTTGTGAGGGCTTTGATCCTTCAGGACGGGGACCGAGCAGGGTTACTGCCCAGTGCCTCTTGGCGAGGACTTTAATCCCTGTCGGTTGTGGTAGGAAGCTACCAGCCGGGGATAGCCGAGCAAGGACTCGACTGCCTCTAGAAGGACTTTGGTCCTTAGCGCGGGAGGGGCTGTAGAAGCCTACCAAGGACCCTTGGCCGGGCAGGGTTACTGCCCGGTTCCTCTGGGTGAGGGCTTTTGTCCTGAAGGATAGCCGAGCGAGGGATCCTCGGGCTCGACTGCCTGTGGGAGGGATTTTTGATCCCTGGCGTTGCGGCAGGGAAGCTGCCCGCTGGGGATAGCCGAGCGAGGGATCCTCGGGCTCAACTGCCGCTAGGAGGGCTTTTTGGTCCTTAGCTTTAGGGGGCTGCAGGAAGCCTACTAAGGATAGCCGGGCAATGGGTTGCACAGCCGCCTCTTGGCGAGGGCTTTGAATTATAAAGATGGAACTCTACTCGGGATTATTCGACATTTCTTTATTCGTACGGACAGGAATTTTAGAGAACGCTTTACACCATCTTTGTGAAAGGGAAAAAGAAGGGGGTGGTATACACTCGCTGGCTTTGACCTCACTGGTATAGCTTGAGCTTCTTGGCGTTGTAAGGCCGCGGAAGCTTTCGTCCGTCCGCGTCTTGTAGGCGGTAGGCTCCGCCGGGGAGCGCCTCAGAGACGAGGAAGGGACCCTCCCACTTTGGGGAGAACTTGTGAAGCCTGCCTTGGTCGATGAACTCGTTCCGCCGCAGGACTAGGTCCCCGGTCTTGAGGGAGCGGTGTTTGACCCGAGCGTTGTGGTATCGGGTCGTTTGTTGTTGATAAGCGACAGCTCTGATCTGAGCCTGATCCCTCTTTTCCAACAAGATGTCGAGGTTGGTCCGTAGTGCCGAGGTGTTTGCGTCATCGTCGAAGTGCTCGACCCGGTGACTGGGTAGCCCGATCTCCGCTGGGACTATCGCTTCGGTCCCGTAGCAGAGGCTGGAGGGGGCCTCCCCGGTGGGAGTCTTTTTTGACGTGCACAGGGTCCATAAGGCCCGGGGCAGTTCTTCGACCCAACTGCCTTGTCGTCCTTCTAGACGGGTCCGGAGACCTCGGAGGACGTCTCGGTTAGCGACTGCCCGTTGCATTGGGGATGCGCGACCGCGGTGAACTTCATGAGGATATGGTACTCTTTGCAGAAGTCCTTCACTTTCTCTTTCTCGAAGTTCGTCCCGTGGTCGGTGATGATGCACCTCGCGATGCCAAACCGAAGTATCAGGTTGTTTTGCAGGAACTTGATCGTTGTGGCGGCGTCCAGTTTCCTGATGGGGACGGCCTCAATCCACTTAGTGAAGTAGTCCACCGCGACGAGGACGTATTTGTGCCCTCCTGTTCCGGTAGGGAACTGGCCGATCATATCCAACCCCCACTGGGCGAACGGCCATAGGGATGTCAGGGCGGTCAGTTCGGTAACCGGGAGGCAGGGAATGCTGTCGTGGAGCTGGCAGCTCTTGCACCTCCTGACCAGCTTCAGGGCGTCCTCGTGCATGGTAAGCCAATAGTACCATTGGAGTAACGCTTTTTGGATCAAGGTTCGAGCCCCCTGGTGTGCACCGCCCAGCCCTTCATGGATTTCCCGAAGGACGTAGTCGGCTTCGTGGGGGTCGATGCACCGGAGCAGGGGCTGAGTGAAGGCCTTCTTGTAGAGGTTCCCGTTGCTCCAGACGAAGAGGCGGGCTTTGGCCCGGAGACGGCGGGTGGCTGCCCGGTCCTCGGAGAGCGCATCGTCTTTCAGGAACTCCACAAGGGGCTTCTTCCAATCCTGGTCACTCTCCTGGGCCTCGTACACGTGGAGTGTCGTCGCTCCGTCTCCCACGCTGGGTTGAGGCAAGGTTTCGAAGAGGATAGACCGCTTATTGTTGGCCGAGTATGACGAAGCCAGCTTGCTCAGGGCGTCTGCGTGGGCATTCAGCTGCCTGGGTATTTGTTCTACCTGAACTTCATCAAAGTTTCTTCGGAGTTTCCTCACTTCATCTAGGTACTTCATCATTAGAGGCTCTCGAGCTTCGAAGTGGCCGGTCACTTGACCGACAACAAAGGCCGAGTCACCGCGGATTCGAATTATCTTCAGCCCCAGCCCGATGGCTATGCGCAGTCCGGCCAGAAGGGCCTCTTATTCTGCCGCGTTATTCGATGCTTTGAAACCGAGCCTCAAAGAATACTTTACTTCGTTTAAGCCACGGATGATGAGGCCGGCACCGCAGCCTTCCTCGGTAGAAGACCCGTCGACGTAGATGACCCACTCCGGAACCGAGCCAGGGCCTTCCGGGACGAGACACTGGGCTACGAGGGGCGGCGCGGACTCCGGCTTCTTGCTAGGGATGGTGCATTCAACGATGAAATCGGCCAGGGCCTGCACCTTGATGGCTTGCCTCGGGCGATACCTTATGTCGAATTGAGATAGCTCCCACCTCCATTTTTCTAGACGGCCCGAGGATTCTGGTGATGCTTGGATAGCTCCCAACGGGCGCTCGGTGAGGACGATGATGGTGTGTGCTTGGAAGTAGTGCCACAGCTTCCGCGAGGTTACTATGAGGGCTAAGACAATCTTCTCTATGGTGGGGTACCTCGTTTCCGTGTCCTTAAACACGTGGCTCACATAGTATACCGGCTTCTGTGCCCCCTCGGCCTCCCGGACGAGCACCGAGCCTGCTGCTTGGTCGGATACTGCCAGATACAGCGACAGCTCGTCCCCTTCCACTGGCCGGGTGAGCAGCGGCGGTGTTGCGAGGTGCTTCTTCAATTGGTCGAAGGCGGCTTGGCATTCCTCCGACCACTCGAACCTCGGAATTTTCCTCGGCGCCTTAAAGAACGGAAGGCACTTCTCCCCCGACCTGGGCATGAAACGGCTCATAGCGGCGACCCGCCCCGTGAGCCGCATGATCTCGACGTTGGTCTTGGGTGCGACTATGTTCAGGATAGCATCGATCTTCTCTGGTTTAGCTTCAATTCTGCGGTAAGTGACCATGAACCCGAGGAACTTTCCCCCGGTGACTCCGAATGCACACTTAGCGGGGTTTAGCTTCATGTTGAATTTGCGGAGCACTTCGAAAGCCTCGCCCAGGTCCTTGGCATGGTCGGCCGACGAGATGGACTTGACGAGCATGTCGTCAACGTAGACTTCCATATTCCTGCCGATCTGTGGCTTGAACATGCGATTGAACAGCCTTTGGTACGTGGCCTCGGCGTTCTTGAGGCCGAAGGGCATCATCTTGTAGCAGTACACTCCCCGATCCATTGTGAATGCGGTCAGATCTTCGTCTTCAGGATTCATACGGATTTGGTTGTAGCCGGAGAAAGCGTCCATGAAGCTCAACAGCTCGTGGCCGGCCGAGCTGTCGATGAGCCGGTCTATGCGGGGGAGTGGAAAGTTGTCCTTGGGGTAGGCCTTATTGAGGTCGATGAAGTCGACGCACATACGCCACTTCCCGCTTGACTTCTTGACCAGAACTACGTTTGCCAGCCACTCCGAGTACGGCACATTCCTGATGAAGTTGGCGGCGAGGAGCCGATCAACCTCCTCTTTGATAGCCTTCTGTTTGACCGGGGCGAAGCTTCTTTTCTTCTGTCTGACGGGCCGGGCCGCAGGATCAACTCTGACCTTGTGGGAGATGATTTTGGGGTCGATCCCAGGCATGTCAGCAGGCGCCCAGGCGAAGACGTCGGAGTTGCTTCTAAGGAATCTGATCAGGTCATCCCGCTGAGTCCCCATCATGAGCAACCCGACCTGGACGGTCTTTCCCTAGTCTCCTTCCTCTAGGGGCACCTCGGTCAGAGGTTCGACCGGTGCTCCACGGACCTCTTTCCACTCGTCTCGGGTGTCCAGAGAACCTTTGATGTCATCGCACGCCTCGGCGCCATCGGCATGCTGCTTGGGCGAAGACGTTTTGGTAAGGCCTATCTTCGCGACCCGCTGGCTCCCGTATGCCCGACCTATCCCGCCCCGATTGAGAGGGAATTTTATCGCCAGGTGGTAGGTCGAGATCTGAGCCTGGAGGGAGTTCAGAGTCGGGCGGCCGAGGAGGAAGTTGTAGGCCGACGGAACTTTCGCTATGATGAAGTCCACAGGCAGTGTGCGCATGTGGCCAGGCTCCCCGATCATGAACTGCAGGGTGACCACCCCTTGCGCCAGGATGGAGTGGTTGGTGAACCCCGAGAGGACGTGAGAGGTCGGTTTTAGGTCTGCTGGGGCGAGCCCCATACGCAGGAAGCAATCGTGGAAGAGGATGTCCGTCGAACTGCCTGAATCGATGAGTATCCGGTGGATCTTGTACCGGTGGATTTGGGCTGTGATCACCAGCGGATCGTTGTGGGGCATAGATATGCCATGGAGATCCTCTTCGCCAAAGGTGATGGGCTCTCGGCCTCTAGCCCTTTTGCTCGGGCGGTCGCCGGAGCCTGTAAAACGGCGGCCAGCGGGGGAGCCGATGACATTTGGTGAGGGCTCGCCCGTGCCTCTGTTGTGAAGGAGGAGACAGCGGGTGTTTGGATCTTCAGGGGGATCGATTGCCATGTGGGCGGAGATCGGAAGGCCAACTTTGTGTTTTGTGGAGTTAGTTCCCACAGACGGCGCCAACTGATGGTGGTCTTTTTCAGGTCTCTGTCAGATGTTGTCTTCCGTTGATCTCCCGGTGGATTTTGGTGGTGGTCTTCTGTTACGTGTGGATCTTAATGGGTTTTGATGAGATTCGTGATTTGAGGAGTTTGGCGCCGTGTACCTGCAAAGAAGTCCCGGGGTGGTTTGGTACCACCGAGGACCCTCCGACGATCAAGTTAGTGCTAGATCCGAGCAGAGTAACGGCTAAATGGAATAAAAAATGGCTTACTTGACCCCTCTGTGATGGGGGTTTATACAGCGGTGATGGAATGCAGCAGCAGGCACGAGAATCTCGCCAGCAATTACGCTCCTGACGTCACGCTTGCGTAGAGAGTGGATCGCCCATTAATGTGGATCGCGGAGGCGTGGCACGTGGGACGTTGCTGGCGGAGAATCCGCGCATGGCGAGATTCGCGGAGCGACGGTTACGCCTGTGAGCGATGGAGCTGATCGGAGGGGCCGAGGAAGACGGCCTCGGCTGGGGACCTCAGAACCGAGCAAGAGG
This sequence comes from Agapanthus africanus, assembly GCA_030015575.1. NCBI lineage: Eukaryota > Viridiplantae > Streptophyta > Magnoliopsida > Asparagales > Amaryllidaceae > Agapanthus > Agapanthus africanus. The sequence continues at coordinate 129,646,610 of JASDDO010000019.1, forward strand.
GTTGAGGAATCTTGGTCCTGTGGCGGCTCGGGGCAAGCTGAGGGGCCAAGGAGGCAAATTTTCAGGGGGCCCCGTAGAGGGCCAGCTCGTGCTTGCAGGTCGGGTATAAGGGTGGCCTGGTCGGTCTCTGTGGGTCTTTCCTTCCGGGTCTTGGGACATGTCATCAGCCACGTATCCTGATCTCGTATCGCTAATATTGAGCATTATCAGGTCCCATTACCAAAAACCGTGTGCTGGTTTGTTGCAGTCGTTTAATTTTGTTAGGGAATTTTCTTGGGCTTATTTCATTATTTTCTTTCCTTTATTATTTTGGCCCAATGTTGAGCCCATTAAATCATCCCATAACTGATCCGCTGATTTTAATTTTTCATCTGGATCTTGGGCTTCTTGTTCTTGAAAGTTATCTTTCATTTCCACTGATTTAGTGGATTTTACTGATATCGAAGAACTTGTGTCAGAAGTGTCAAATTTTTGTTCAAACAGCTTCTTCATATGTTCAAGACATCTTTTCATCAGTTCTTCTTCAGAGATATCTGGATATTTTCTCTGAAATGACATCTTAAGCTTATATAGAGGATTTTCTGTGGCTAATTCCTCATTAATCCTTTTGTCCAGAATGTTGCTGTTATGTTTTGTAGTCGCTTTTATTTCGACTATTTTTTGTTCTTCTTGAATTCCCGACCACCATTTTATCAGGAGTTTTCTTGATAGAACTAGAATATTTTTGTCATTTAATTCCGCTATTATTGTTCATTTCAATATATAGGGAATTTCATTTTCAATGAAATAATATAATGTACTTTCGCCTTCTTTGGTAGAAGTATCTTCTGTTCGATGGAATTTTGGGTGTGATTCCATCCATGGAATAAACAGATTTGATATTGATTTAGCAGTATACGTAATTCTGCTCCGATTTTTTACCACCATTGGATAAATCAATTTGGGATGCCTAATTTTATAATATCAGGTTTGATCATAATGAACCAAGAATGTTTTCTTCCTAGATTTTCATAATACAAAAAATTGTTGAATGCTTGGATATAATCCTAATAATTGCATCCATATCTTGTATCACCTAATTTAAATGCTCTTGCCCTGTTAGGATGTAAAACCCACTCCTATGGATTATATATCTTTTTATAATTTCTTTAGAGAAGTTTATGATTTCTCCCCCCTCTTTACCATTGGGGTAGTAATGTTTAATTTCCATAGAGCTGGAAACTGTTAATAAGGCTTCATATACATGCCTTGTTTTTCCTGCTGGGGAAGCATATGAACTGGTCTCAATGTATTTTTCTTTTAAAGATCATGGATCGTTCATTCGAGAGATACTATCTCCTCCTAAGCAAATAATTTTCTCTGAGGTATTCTTCTGAATATAATCATCTTCAGAACCTCCTTCAATCGCCTTTTTGAATGGTTGTTTCTGTTCAGGAAAATTTCCTGCAGAAGATGATGATTCTTCATTTCGGGTGTTATAAATACTCTTTTTCACCATTTTATGAGGCGTTCTCCATTCTGATTGGGCGTATGACGCCTCAGATTCAATATCGAATCCAATAGGTTTTGGCTTCTGTATTTTCAACCAATTTGCATAAGGGGAATTGGTCGGAATATTATTCCGTCCCCTGCCTCTTCCTCGGCCTGGGCCTTGGCCCCTGGATGGATTCTGCATCAGTAGAATCCTATAAGAATTCTCTGATTAAGAAATCAGGAAGACAATTGTTAGTGCCTTTTATATATTCAATATCAAAATCAAAAACAGCTAATTCAGCTTGCCATCTAGCAAAGATTTGTTTTGATGTTAAATTTTTAGCATCTTTTTGTATAACAGTTTTAGCTGCACTACAATCAATTCTAAGCAAGAATTTCTGCTGTAATAAAACATCCTGAAATTTGTATATACATTTAATAATAGAAAGAATTTCTTTCTTAATAGTTGAGAAATTCAACTGAGCTGGATTCCATTTTCCAGATGTAAATCTAACAAGTATTTCCTTATTATTGTTTGGATCTACTTGTTTTAGAATTCCTCCATATCCAATATTAGAGGTATTTGTTTCCACAATTTTCTGCCAACTAGGATTGGCAATGTGAAGACAAGGTAAGTTTTTAACCGTATGTTTAATTTTTTGAACAGGTTTAGTATGACTATCTGTCCAATGTGAAGGATTTTTCTTAAGTCTACTATATAAAATAGCCGCATCAATAGCTAGATTTTTATAATAATCTGCTACATAATTTAAAACCCATAATAATCTGCTACATAATTTAAAACCCCTAAAAATCTCTGTAGTTGCTTTATGTCTGGGATATAATCCGGAAACTTGGAAGCAAAATCAATACTTCTCTCTATAGGTATGATGGTGCCATTATCAATATTATGGCCCAAAAATCTTATAGCTGTTTGTAACAACTTTATTTTTGGAGCAGATATAAGTAGTCCATTTTTTATAATAAGATATTTGAATATATTAACATGTTTGAAATGCTGATCAATATTGTCAGAATATATCAAAACATCATTTATATAAGATAAAATAAATTTTGTATAAGGATTGAAAATAGAGTTCATTATATTTTGAAACTCTGATGGCGAATTTTTTAATCCGAATGGCATAACATTCCATTCAAAATACCCAAAAGGTACAATAAAGACGGTTTTATACTTATCAGATTCATTAATCTGTATTTACCAATACCCTGACTTAAGATCAAACTTTGAGAATATTTTTGCTTTATTAATTCTATTAAGCAAATCCCTTTTATTAGGGAGAGAATATCTTATCCATTTAAGCATTTTATTTAAAGGTTTATAATTAATTACAAGACGAGGAACTCCTCGTTCTTGTTCTGCAGCATTATTTACATAAAATGATGTACAATTCCATGAAGAGGATGATTTTCTTATAAGTTTTTTATTTATAATACTTTTAATCTCTTTTTTACAGAGCTCAAGATATTCTTGATTCATTTGGTATGGTCTTGCCTTTATAGGAATATTATCCTCGCTAAATTCTTCTATATATGGAACGACAACAATATGTTGCTTTTTTCCACAAAATGTATTAAGAAAATTACTACATGTCTGAGTTATAAACTCATTTTCAAGCGTCTTAATTCTAGCTTTTACTAGGCTCGAATCTAACTGCTTATTTATTTGTATTGAAGTTATTTCTTCTTTAATAAAATTAATTTGATTTTCTTTGAGGTAAATATCATTTACTTCATTAAGGATTTTTACTATACGATCAGTTATAAACTGAAAAAGAACTTCTTTTCCCTTGTAGAAGCTATAAATGCCTTGAGAATTTATTTTTTCTATAGGCAATATCTTACTAAGGAAAGGTGTCCCTAGAATAATATGTTGTGATATCTCCTTTACGTTAATAAAAGGAGATGGAAGACAGATATCTTCGTTACATATATTAACATTTGTCATCTTATATGGTGTTGTTAAAATGCTATTATCAGCAGCACTCAATGTTTGAGTTGTTCTCTCGCAATATTTGATAGGAATAATTCCTTCTTTGATACAGTTAAGATCTGCACCACTATCTACGAGAGCAATCAAATTTGGTATTACCAAATTATTGTTCACTATTAGTGTAATTCTAATATACCATTTTTGATTTAACACTAAATCAATGGTTTGAAGAAATTTATCCGGGATAACATCTTCTTCAGTAATATCTCTTTCATCTTCATTTGAAGAATCACCTTGTATCAAGGTGTTACTTTCCATAGCAGAGATTCTCTCAAGGATATCCCTATTTTGAGTTCTCAAATCTTTAATCTCGGTTATGAGATTATTAATCTCTTTCTGCAGAACTGCAAGGGTAACTGGCTTCCTTTCAAGTTGTTGTTGTCTTTTAAAGACTTCTGAGAGCCGATAAACTTGCTCTGGAATAGGAGATTTCTCATTTTTTTCTCTTAGAAGAACTTCAACCAACTTAGACTTTAATTCGGATTGAATGTTATTATCTTCTATTTCTTTAAAATGGCATTTTTATCATCTTTGCTTATCACATTAATACCTAAGCCATTCATATCTACAATAGACTTCCAATAATCCTCGTCTTTGTTGATATTACAACATTTATTAGAACACTTGTTTGAGCATTCTAGCTTTTCATCGTTAGAAGATGTATAATCTGATATTTCAGATTTAGATGATTCGGATGAGTTAATCATAATCTTGTATAAAGATTTTCTTAACTCTTCATTTTCAATTTCATTTATTTTCTTTTTCGTATAACATTTATTGGCAAAATGGTCAACTTTGCCACACTTATAGCAAGTGGCTGAAGTATTTGATCTCCTCTTAAACCTAGGAGGAGGCTTAGACTTCCTATGCTTCTCCCCCTTATCCGTAGGAGGATGATACCTATGTTTCTTTTTATAAAAAGGACGATTAGAATTTGATTCTTTCGTCTTTTTTTTCTTTTCGCTCTTGCGGATTATCCATAGCGAATTGGCTACAAAATTCATCCAATTCTCTCTTGCCCATCAATCTTTGGCTTTTCAATTGGTTTCTTAACTTTATATCATTGCATAAAGTTAAATCTTCTTGTACGCATGTGTTTATCAAACGGCCATATGTGTACATATAATAGGGTATAACCACATCATGCTGTTGTCGTAAATTTGTACGAACTCTTTTAGCAAAAAGATTTGGTAAGCCACATATAAATTTACATTTCCAATGCAAGTTATTAGTATCTTCTAACTGCATAACTCGACTGAGAAAAGTATCTTTATACCATCAGAAATGAGTTAAAGTGGGACATCTCAGATTCTGTAATAAAGTTCTAACTTTTTTCATCTTGATTATAACATCTCCTGTAAAATGATCGAGAATGGTAAGTATCAAAGTATAAACTGCATCAAAAACTTGGTTATTATTTTCAAGTTTTGCTGCGCTAAAAATTTTCATTTTTTGAGTGGTTAATAAACAATTATCCCACCATCCTTTTAATGTTCCTGTGAATCCACAAGAAATAAAGCGGGCCACATCAGCATCGGAATTTCCTTGCTGTTTAGTAATCGTTGCATACATCATCATACGATATAAAGTATCATGGATTTGTTTATCTGCCAATCCATCTATATTCCATTCATAAATGGCTTTTCCTGAAAATGAATTCGTTATAACTGCTTCATTTTCTTCATAAAGAACGTTTAGAGGAGTGGGTCTCTTATAATAATGCTTACCAAGAGTCCTTTGTGGATATCTGATAGAATTAATTTTTTCTTCACTAAACACTTTATAAGTATCAAACATATTAATCTGAGATTCTGATATATCATTATAATTTTTATCAGAATCTTCTTCTGATATCTCAGAAGGTTCACCTTCTATGATATTAAGTCTGGCATTGCTAAATTTTCTCTCTAGAGCTGTTATAATATCTCAAGATATGTTTTTGTCTTTAGATAACTTGTATCCCGAGATTTCCAAAGATGGTTTAATAGGAACATAGCTAGTACTACTAACTGTTTTAAATATAGTAAGGGTTTCTACTATAGCTAATGCCTGTAATTTATTTATCAGGCTTTCCAAAGCAGATTCGACTCTTGTCAATTGTTGACCCATAATCTGAATATGATTATTTGTAAAATTATTTTGCTTAAAAACCTTTTGTAGTTCTTTAAGTATGTTTTCCATTTTATCTTCAACTAATGGTTTTATAAAAGTCGTTGCATCTAAATTAGAGGTAGATATACCAGACAACCTAAGGGGTTCGGTTGAAGGATATATAGATCTAACAATTTTTCCACTTACAGTAGACCACTGCTTATAATGTTCTTCTAAAATATTAATCTTATTTCCTTGCTCTATTAGAAAATATTCTAAAAACCAATTTACAAAGTATTTTAGACATTGATTTTCTTCAAGATGTTCATAAAACTGATCTTTATAAAAATATTGTTGTTGTTCAGAAAAGGATTTTCCAAACCAGTCTCTGAAGGATTTACTCTTCTTTTTCATAAATTCCTTATTAAGAAATATTCTAATCGAGCTATTTGGTGTAAGATCCATAAAAACTCATATATGGAAACTCATCTCTGATGAGGTAGGAGAGATTTTATTTTCCTTCTCATAAATAGGAAGAGATATATTTGCTTCTGAAATATTAATCCCTCTAACTCCTCTTTCTAACTTATAAGAGGAGTTAGGTCTAGAAAAAGATCTTCTTCCGCTATAAAAGGAAGAAGTTGTGCTAGTCGTATAAGGCTTACCGGTAATTCTGGCAATATTGTTTGAGCCAAATTTGACTTTAATGTTTCCATTATCGGTTTGTATAATCTGATTGATGTCAGTTTCTATAACTGGTACTGGAGGTACAGCAAAGATTATAACCCATGATTTAGGAAAATCTATTTCTTCCCATTTTATAACTCAATTCGTAGCTATGCCAGAAGACAACAGATTTGTCTCAATAACTGTGGTTTTACCACTTTCTGTTTTTGCCTTAATTTTAGGTGCCATAGTGGTTAAGACCTTAAAATGAATTCTATAGACTTTAAATATAGTCTCTGGCCCTTTCATAAAATTATAATCATGTGTCTTGAGGTTTAAAGTAACAACCTCAAGTATGTTGGGGTCTGTTAAAGAAAAAGTTAAATTAGGGTAAATATCAAAGTAGACGGGTCCATGGTATAGACTAATCTGCATAATTCCCATAAGGGAAGGTATCCAATCAAGACATCTTGCATCTCTCAAAGATGTCAGAATAGAGGCATTAAGGCCTTGTAGTGTAAGAGACTTAAAAGCCACTTGAATAAGTCCTATATGAAGGTACTTATATTGTTTTTCAAACATATAAATATCCTTTTCAGAAAGGAATTGAATGGTTTGTTCTGTGCTATCCACAGAAAGAGTTTTTTTCCATACTTTTAATGGAAAGTCATGACGATAAATTAAATATCCCGATATTATAAATTTCTTTTGGTGGAACATTTGGAATTATCCACTCGTTTAATTGTTCTTCATCTAAGGGATACTCTAGTAAATTAAAGTTTTTAATATGTTTGCTCTTATTACGAGCTATCTTGGTCGATATTGCTGCTGATGATGATGATGTAGACATAACAAATTCTAATTCAGGGTTTTGAAATAAACTTTCTTATTAGAAATGAAGTTTTTCTATTACATGTACTACTTAATCATTTTCTTTTGAATTATACTTAGAAGTTATCAAACTAAATTTTTACTCATATGGCTGTCAACGTCTTATGGGCTACCATACTGCCAATCCCTATCTATACTGTAACTCCCTGCGCATTTTTGGTGTCGTTCCATCAGTAACTATTTAATAAGATAAATTCTAAGTAAGTGATTAATTATGTTACCCTTAGCTTTCAGAAGAAAAGATTACTCTGTGAAGGGCTACACTTCTCAATCCTGCTAATGTCTTCCCCGAAGGGTGTGCAGGAGCTTGGAATGAGCTACATCTAGCCTTGGACTAACAGAGTCAATCTTCAAAGATTACTTTCAGATTACATGGCCTAGGAAAATATCATACATGATAATCTAGTCTTTCATTACCCTGAAGAAGAAGGTGGTTTAGCCAATCATGGCTCTGATACCAAAACAAATGGATCAATATAACAATAATAATAATATAGTAATGGTAATAATAATAATAATATAATAAGGCCATGTTAGAATAATAATAATAATAATCTAATTATCTATATATCTATTTATCTATATAAATTTAGTGTTTTTCCATTAATACATTTCCTCATATTCTTGGCCATGTTAAAATAATAATAATATAATAATAATACTAGTAATAATTATATAGTGATGGTAATAATAATCATTAATACCTTTCCTAATATTCTTGGCCATGTTAAAATAATAATAATATAATAGTAATAGTAATAATAATACAATAATGGTAATAATAATATAATAAGGTCATGTTAAAATAATAATAGTAGTATTATATATATAACACACACATATATGCGCCATTAATACCTTTTCTTATATTTTTGGCCATGTTAAAATAATAATAATAATATAATAGTAATAGTAAAATAATGTAGTAATGGTAATAATAATAAGGCCATGTTAATATATATAGAAAGAGAGGGGGGTTTCTACATTAATACATTTTCTTATATTTTTGATCTTGTTAAAATAATAATAATAAAAATAATAATATAATCTATATGTGTAGAAAGAGAGAGAATAATGCAGAAAAGAGGCCCTTAGAGCCTTTTTGGTTAGGTGACGTCAAAAAAATACACCCTCCACGATTTTTTTCGACGATCGGCCCCCATCATCATTATCTTAACCACCTAAGATGTGAATGCGCCAAATTTCATGTGATTCCACCACTTTTTCACCGTTGAATTAGTAATGTAAAAAGTTCTTGTAGGGTGTTTTTTGTCACCCCATTGAGATGGGAATACGCACGTGCTTATCAGGCGCATTACAGATCCCCCTGCCTAGGGTAGGCCGGGGTTTATTGATTGTGGGGATCCGAATCTCCGGCAGCCGCGGACTAAGCTGCCGTTAATTACCCCTCGCCTTTGGAGCGAAAGAACCTCCGATTGACGGGTTAAACTGGTCATGCGAACTCAATGTGCAGTGTACATGTATTTTGTTTTGAAGGAGGGGCTTGGATATATCGGGAGTCACGCAGAGTTTTTACGGGGGTCCCGCTACCCGGATAGCAGGCTGGGGTTCAAGGGAGCTAGCAGCCCCCTTGCGGGGTGCGGGGCAGCGCCCCGGCCCAAAATTTTTTGAGAGGGACAGTGTTGTGGAGAGTGTGTGTGTGTGTGTACATATATATAAAAAAAAAGAAAGGGAAAAGGCATCCAGAGGATGCGTAGGAAAAAGCGCCGGCGCTTTGGGTGCTCGCGCTTTGAGCGCAAGAGCGCTAGCGCCCCACGTGTCAGCACGTGGGCGCTCGGGCGTTAGCGCTCTGGGCACTAGCGCTCTGAGCGCAAGAGCGCTAGCGCTCCACGTGTCAGCACGTGGGCGCTCGGGCGCTAGCGCTCTGAGCGCAAAAGCGCTAGCGCACCACGTGTCAGCACGTGGGCGCTCGGGCGCTAGCGCTCTGAGCACAATAGGGCTAGCGCTTTGAGCGCTAGCGCACCACGTGTCAGCACGTGGGCGCTCGGGCGCTGGCGCTTTGGGCGCTAGCACTCTGAGCGCTAGCGCACCACGTGTCAGCATGTGGGCGCTCAAGCACTAGCGGTTTGGACGCAAGAGCGCTAGCGCACCATGTGTCAGCACATGGGCGCTCAGGCGCTAGCACTCTGAGCGCAAAAAGGACTTGGTCTCTGCAATGGGAGTTGTACTCCCAGAAAGGAGCACTTATTGTTCTCTGTATATATATATATATATATATATGAGGAGTTAAACTCCTAAGATGTTTTGAAGCTGATGAAGGGCTTCTCCCCTTGAGCCCTAGTTCTTCCCCAAAGTGGGGTTTCTGGAGATGGGTTTCCTTCTTCTTTCTTTGTTGGCCGGATCTTGAAGATCAAGAAGTATGAGATTTTAAAAATCTCTTCTTCTTGAGATCTAATGACATATCTAAATTCCCCTTTTTGGGTTTTGTGGTGAAAAACTATTTAGTTTTGGAAAAGAAAGAGTAAAACTCTTGATTTAATTCAAAAAGAAAGAAGAAGCCTTGGAACCTTCAGAAAGAGGAAAGAGGCACAAACCCTAGGTTTTTGGGGGAAATGAAAAGTCTATGCGTTATTCATCATCATGTTGCCTTATATAGACTTACATATTTATATATAGCCCTTTGGGCTTTACAAAATAGCATTTTGCCCATCCCATGGCTTATGTGCCATTTCTTTTTGCACATAAGCCATGGGCTTTACAAAAAATTTGGCTTTATGCCCATTTTGCATACATTCATGCATAAAAAATTACATAAAAATTATTTATTATATGATTTATATTTCGTCATGGAGGAGGCTGGCCGCGGGCTCGACTTGGGCATGGGCCCGCTTGACCTGGGCTTGGGCCCACCTGGCTTGGGGTTGACCTTGACTTTGACTCGGTCAACCGGGGGTGCAAATTTTGACCCCAACAAAGTGCCCCCCATCAATAAATGCACACCGCACATTTGAGTTGTGTGCATGAAATTGATGGATTTTGAAGCTGAACTTCGAGGTGGAACATCATTCCGGAGGCGGAGCATCATCCCGGGGAGCATGATTCCCAGGGATCGGAGCATCATTCTGATTCGCAGAGCATAATTGCAGGGTCGGAGTATCCCTCAGGGAGCATGATTCTCGGGGATCGGAGCATCATTCCGATTTGCGGAGCATGATTCCAAGGATCGGAGCATCATTCTAAAGCGCGGAGCATGATTCCAGGGATCGGAGGAGATCGGAGCATCATTCCGAAGCGCGGAGCATAATTCCAAGATTGGAGCATCATTCCGAAAGGTGGAGCATGATTCCAAAGATCGGAGCATCATTCCAAAGGGCGGAGCATGATTCCAGAGATCGGAGCATCATTCCGAAGGGCGGAGCATGATTCCAGAGATCAGAGCATCATTCCGAAGCGTGGAGCATAATTCCAAGGATCGGAACATCATTCCAAAGGGTGGAGCATAATTCCAAGGATCGGAGCATCATTCCGAAGAGCAGAGCATGATTCCAAAGGATCGGAGCATCATTCCGATGAGCGGAGCTTGATTCCGGGGATCGGAGGAGATCGGAGCATCATTCCGAAGCGCGGAGCATAATTTCAAGATCGGAGCATCATTCCGAAGGGCGGAGCATGATTCCAGAGATCGGAGCATCATTCTGAAGAGCGGAGCATGATTCCAGAGATCGGAGCATCATTCCAAAGGGCGGAGCATGATTCCAAGGATCGGAGCATCATTCCGAAGCGCGGATCATAATTCCAAGGATCGGAGCATCATTTCGAAGGGCGGAGCATGATTCCAAAGATCGGAACATCATTCCGAAGGGTAGAGCATAATTCCAGGGATCGGAGCATCATTCCGAAGAGCAGAGCATGATTCCAGGGGATCAGAGCATCATTCCGAAGAGCAGAGCATAATTCCAAGGATCAGAACATCATTCCGAAGGGTGGAGCATAATTCCAGGGATCGGAGCATCATTCCGAAGAGTGGAGCATGATTCCAGGGGATCGGATCATCATTCCGATGAGCGGAGCATGATTCTGGGGATCGGAGGAGATCGGAGCATCATTCCAAAGCGCGGAGCATAATTCCAAGATCGGAGCATCATTCTGAAGGGCGGAGCATGATTCCAGAGATCGGAGCATCATTCCGAAGGGCGGAGCATGATTCCAGAGATCGGAGCATCATTCCAAAGGGCGGAGCATGATTCCAGGGATCGGAGAATCATTCCGAAGCGCGGATCATAATTCCAAGGATCGGAGCATCATTCCGAAGGGCGGAGCATGATTCCAAAGATCGGAACATCATTCCGAAGGGTGGAGCATAATTCCAGGGATCGGAGCATCATTACGAAGAGCGGAGCATGATTCCAGGGGATCATAGCATCATTCCGAAGCGCGGAGCATAATTCCAAGGATCAGAGCATCATTCCGATGAGCGGAGCATGATTCCAGGGATCAGAGCATCATTCCGAAAGGCAGAGCATGATTCCTGGGGATCGGAGCATCATTCCGAAGAGCGGCAAACATTCTGACTGAAGCATAATTTCGATGCAGAGGTTGATTCTCAGGCGAAGCATAATTCCGACAGGGAAGGCAAATACTCCGAGGCGAAGCATGATTTCGACACGGGGTACATTCTAAGACAGAGCATGATTCCGGCGCAGAACTTGTTGGCCGATTTGATTCCGAGGTGAAGCATAATTTCAACAGAGAAGGCAGGCACACCGAGGCGAAGCATGATTTCGACACGGGGTGCACATTCTGAGACGAAGCATGATTCCGACGCAGAGCTTACTAGTTGACTTGATTCCGAGGCGGAGCATAATTCCGACGATGAGGTCGTTGGTTGATTCCGAGCCGAAGCATAATTCCGACAGGGAAGGAAGATACACCGAGGCGAAGCTTGATTTCAACACGGGGTACACTCTGAGACGAAGTATAGTTCCGACGCAGAGCTGGTTGGTTGATTTGATTTCGAGACGGAGCATAATTCCGGCAGGGAAGGTAGATATCCCGAGGTGAAGCATGATTTCGACACGGGGTAAATTCTAGGACGGAGCATGATTCCGCCGCAGAGGTTATTAGTTTGATTTGATTTGATTTGGGTTGACATCAGCATCGCTATACTGGAATATGGTACCAGAAGCGAATCATCATTTGTCATGAGAGGATTTGGGAATCGGTTTTTGCTTGGCATCAGTATCGCTACACTGGAATATGGTACCAGGAGCGAATCATCATTTGCGCTTGCTTATCAGGAAGCGATAGCTTAGCAGACAGGTTTTAGGTCCCTATCACCTAAGACTTTTCAATTTTGTAAGCCGTGAGGGTCTCACAAAGCATTTTCTCCCTACGGGTCGTAAGGATCCCATAGGTGTATTTTCTCCTTAGGAGTCGTGGGGACTCCTAAGTGTGTTGCTCCTTTGTGAGTCGTAAGGATCTCACACGGGAATTTTCTCCTCACAAAGTCGAGAGGAGTTTATGAGTGCATTTCATCTCTTTTTCATGAGTTTGCGCCCTTTCAGGTTTTCACAAACTCGCCGGCAGTCCTGCTGTTTTTACTCACGGAGCCCTTTTGGGTTTTCATCCGTGCCCATTTTGCTCGTGGACATACCCTTTTTTTATTTTATTTTTTTATTTTATTTTTGGTGAGACTTTGAATGTGGTCTCACCGGTGGGACTTGGGAGAGATTAGGATGTTTTACGCCCGTGGATTGTATACGGTTTTGCAGGATGTATGATCCAGACCGTAGGGCCGGAAAAATTTCGGGACTTTGTCGGCGTCTGTATCGCTGCACTGGAATATGGTACCAGGAGCGACTCATCATTCGCCGTTGGGGTATGGGATTTGGAACTTGGTTGGCGTCTGCATCGCTGCACTGGAATATAGTACCAGGAGCGACTCATCATTCGCCGTTGGGGTATGGGATTTGAAATTTGGTTGGCGTCTGCATCGCTGCACTGGAATATGGTACCAGGAGCGACTCATCATTCGCCACTTGGGATTTAGGAAGCGATGGCTTAGGAGACAGGTTTAGATCCCTATCGCCTAAGGCTTTTCAATTTTATGTGCCGTGAGGGTCCCATAAAAGCATTTTCTCCCTACGAGTCGTAAGGATCCCGCGGGTGTATTTTCTCCTTAGGAGTCGTGAGGACTCCTAAGTGTGTTTTTCCTTTATAAGTCGTAAGGATCCCACAAAGGTTTGTTCTCCTCATGTATCATGAGGACACATGAGTGGGTCTTCCTAATGGAGCATAATTCCAAGGGCGGAGACCAGCCGCGTAACTGGTGATTTCGGTGGGGCATGGGTATGATGAGAATTATTTGAGCCCGTGGATTGTATACGGCAGTCAATTTAGGGACTAACCATAGGGCCGGAGAATTTTGGGAAATTGAATTTTGGCGCCTGCATCGCTGTACTGGAATATGGTACCAGGAGCGACTCATCATTCGCCATTGGGAATTTGAGTTTTGGACGGCGTCTGCATCACTGCATTGGAATATGGTACCAGGAGCGACTCATCATTCGCCGTTGTTTTGTTTTGTTTTGATTTTTTTTTGATTTTTTTTGTTTTACCGCGATTGCTCTATCATTTCAGCATTTCTTATCGCGAAAATCACGATTGCCCCATCATTTCGGCTTTTATTCGTGGTTGCCCCATCATATCGGCTTTATTCTCATCTTTATTCTACTCGCTGATTTTTATTGCGGGTTGCCCCATCATTTCGGCTTTTCTTTATTTTTCTTTTATTTACACATTTTTTGTTTATATACACACATTTTTTTATATTTATTAAATTTTTTTTACATTCCCAGTTTAACGACTTAGAGATCGATTGTTCCCAGTTTAATGACGTAGTGGTCGATTGTTTTCAGAGAAAGGCAGATGTCTGAGAGAATCGGTTTCACGAAGAACTTCGGTCTTCGTTTGTATGAAATTGGCGGTCGCAGCTGGACTGTTTGTTAACACGCCTTTAGACAGTTCTATCTTTCCTACCTTGTATTGCTTTTCGACCCAATTTTTGAAGACGAAGCAGTCCTCAATGGCATGACCTATCACTCTGTGATAGGGGCAGTATTTGGGGTCATCGGTCATATTCGCTTCCTGCGGTCTTTTTGACTCTGGTAGTTGTAGACCGTTTCTCAGGGCGTCTTTGAATATTTTACGGATTTTGTCCCTTCTGAAGGAATAGACCTTATCTAGCTTCTCTTTCAGTGGAGATTCTCCTCCCTCTCCGAACACTGGTTTCCGAGGCTGGTTGGCATTGGGCCCGCTCATCCCCTGCTTATTTCGGTTAGCCGAAGTGTTAAAAGATTCTGAATCGTCGGAATTTCCGCCTTTGCGATTATCATCCTTTCGGTTCCTCCAGGACCTATTGTTATTTTGGGAATCCGAGGAGGACTCCTGCTTTGAGCGTTCTAACATCTGGACTCTTCTGGTCGGCTCTTGGAATGTTTTGAGACCCGCGGTGTATAGAAACGGGGTCATCCAATTGTTGAGATTTCCGACGAGGAGACTGACAGATTGGTCCTGCTCTATCGGCGGTTCACATTTGACAGAGAGATTGCGCCATCGGGTTATAAAATCCGTGCTGCTTTCATTGTTCTTTGGCTTGGTCCTTACGAGCTCGGCAATGGTGATATTATCGCTGACGCTCATGAACCTCTGCCGAAACAGAGACTCCATTTGGATGAAAGTTGCGACGGAGCCATCCGGTATGCTCGCGTACCAGTCGAAAGCAACATCGGTCAAGCTATTAACGAACTGGAGGAGGAGAAGTGCATCATTGCCCCCGGTATTCCCGCATGAAGCTTTAAAATGGGCGACGTGCTGATTCGCATTTCCCATCCCATCGAATCTTCCGAATTTGGGGATGACATAGCCGCTAGGAAATTCTACCAGATCATACTGAACAGAATATGGTCTCCCACTACTGCTGATATCCTTTTGCGCTTCGGCTTCGGCCACCAATGTTTTAACTTTGCCGGCAACCAAATCCATGATTTGATCTTGAGTTAGCGTGCTACTGTCATTAGCAGCCAAGACATTTCCCGAGATAGGATGCGACTGATTTTCATGCGGTCCGTGCACTTTTGGATTTGAGGAAACGAGTGTCGGCTGTTTCGGGACACCGTTTCCCGGTTTATGAGAGCCATGCGCCTGATTGGGCGGCTGAGAATCAAGTTGGGCCGTGAGCTGTAAGACGACGTTTGTCAAGTCGTCAATTTTTGAGTAGAGCTTGGCCATCTCCTTATCTTTGCTTTTGAGCTGTTTTCGGAGCTCTTGGAGAAGTTGCTGCTCTGCATTCTTGGGATGGAAGATTGGCTCATCTTCGCTTTCCGAGCCCGACTCCTCATAGACCGAAGGGTCTTTCTACCTATCATCCTCATCAAGAGGTTTTCATCACCCAGCAAAGGCGGCTGTTCTTGGGAAATGACAACCACATTCAAGCCAGATTGGATTTGAGATGTGGTGGCCCCGTCCTTGCTCTTGCGGCGCGTGCCCACCATGTAGACAGTGTGGATAACACATTCAGCCATCCCCTCATTTTTGGAGGGGTAACCCTGTTCCTCGAACCTCATGCGATTCAGCCTAGCAGGAACCCTAGCCCTTTTGTTGGATCTATATTTGAGCCTTTTCTGCCTTAGCTTCTCAATTTTAAGGGCTTGGCGGGCATCCATTCCCTGGGAAGTCACCGTGAGTCGATTAGCGGGGAGCTTAGAGAAGACACCTGATCGAGCAGTTATCAAGGGTACCGCCGGAGCTTGCTCGAGATGCCTTGTTGCTTTGTTGGTGTTGATGGCCTTGCCCCAAGCTGGGGCTAAGGAGAGTCGTTCAAACACCGACTTGCGTTTGAGTTGGAGCGCCTTCGAGACCACCACATTTGGCCTCTTGCCTTTCAAGACTGGTTTATTTGTCACCGGGACTTGAGGAGATGGGATGGCGTTAGCTGACACGAACAGAATAGAGCCGAATGGTAGCGGCGGCTCTTCCCATTGTCGCCCAAGACTGGCCAGGAAGACCGTCCTGGCGTCCATCTTCATCGTGTAGGAGATGGGAGCTGTGCCGAGAGCTGAGCTGATCCTTGGAGACATCTTTGCTGAGTCCGAAGATTGCAATTGGAGAACGTTAACCTGCACAAGAAAACATGATTTTAGTACAGGCAATTGATATACGTATGAATTGAGTTCGCATGAAAGCTTAACCCGAAATATGGAATGAGAGATTGGTCCTACCGGGCATGCCAGAATCAGTAGGGTGTTTTTCGTCACCCCATTAAGATAGGAATACGCACGTGCTTGTCAGGCGCATTACAGATTCCCCCTGCCTAGGATAGGCCGGGGTTTATTGATTGTGGGGATCCGAATCTCCGGCAGCCATGGACTAAGCTGCCGTTAATTACCTCTCGCCTTTGGAGCGAGGGAACCTCCGGTTGACGGGTTAAACTGGTTATGCGAATTCAATGTGCGGTGTACATGTGTTTTGTTTTGGAGGAGGGGCTTGGATATATCGGGAACCATGCAGAGTTTTTACAGGGGTCCCGCTACCCGGATAGCGGGCTGGGGGTCAAGGGGGATAGCAGCCCCTTACGGGGTGCAGGGCAGCGTCCCGGCCCAAAATTTTTTGAGAGGGACAGTGTTGTGGAGAGTGTGTGTGTGTGTGTGTACATATATATAAAAAAAAGGAAGGGAAAGGGCATCCAGAGGATGCGTGGGAAAAAGCGCCGGCGCTTTGGGTGCTAGCGTTTTGAGCACAAGAGCGCTAGCGCCCCGCGTGTCAGCACGTGGGCGCTCGAACGCTAGCGTTTTAGGCGCTAGCGCTCTGAACGCAAGAGCATTAGCGCTCCACATATCAGCACATGGGCGCTCGGGCGCTAGCGCTCTGAGCGCAAGAGCGCTAGCGCTTTGAGCGTTAGCGCGCCACGTATCAGCACGTGGGCGCTTGGGCGCTAGCGCTCTGAGTGCAAGAGCGCTAGCGCACCACGTGTCAGCATATAGGCGCTCGGGCGCTAGCGCACTACGTGTCAGCATGTGGGGGCTCGGACTCTAGTGCATTGGGCGTAAGAGCGCTAGCGCTTTGAACGCTAGCGCACCACATATCAGTACGTGGGCGCTCGGGCGCTAGCGCCCTGAGCGCAAAAGGGACTTGGTCCCTGCAATAGGAGTTGTACTCCCAGAAAGGAGCACTTATTGTTCTCCCTCTCTCTCTCTCTCTCTCTATATATATATATATGAGGAGTTAAACTCCTAGGATGTTTTGAAGCTGATGAAGGGCTTCTCCCCTTGAGCCCTAGTTCTTCCCCAAAGTGGGGTTTCTGGAGATGGGTCTCCTTCTTCTTCCTTTGTTGGCCGGATCTTGAAGATCAAGAAGTATGAGATTTTAAAAATCTCTTCTTTTTGAGATCTAATGACAGATCCAAGTTCCCCTTTGTGGGTTTTGTAGTGAAAAACTATTTAGTTTTGGAAAAGAAAGAGTAAAACTCTTGATTTAATTCAAAAAGAAAGAAGAAGGCTTGGAACCTTCAGAAAGGGGAAAGAGGCACAAACCCTAGGTTTTTGGGAGAAATGAAAAGTTTATGCTTTATTCATTATCATGTTGCCTTATATAGGCTTACATATTTACATATAGCCCTTTGGACTTTACAAAATGGCATTTTGCCCATCTCATGGCTCATGTGCCATTTCTTTTTGCACATAAGCCATGGGCTTTACAAAAAATTTGTCTTTATGCCCATTTTGAATACATTCATGCATAAAAAATTACATAAAAATTATTTATTACATGATTTATATTTCGTCATGGAGGAGGCTGGCCGCGGGCTCGACTTGGGCATGGGCCCGCTTGACCTGGGCTTGGGCCCACCTGGCTTAGGGTTGACCTTGACTTTGACTCATTCAACCGGGGGTGCAAATTTTGACCCCAACAGTTCTATTGTCGGTTAACCGTTAATTTTGCACCCACTAAATCAACAGTGAAAAAGTGATGGAATTACATGAAATTTTGTGTATCCATATCTTAGATGATAAATATGAGGGTGATGGATATCGATCGTCGAAAAAAATCATGGAGGATGTATTTTATTGACGCCATAGAAGGAAATTCCCTCCTAAGGCACCTTTCCTCCTACACACACACAGTACGTTGGCAGTGACTACTACAAGTTATAGTCTATGGCCTAGCTCTGATATCACTGTAGGGATGCGGGTGCTCTCTAGAAACGCAGCGAAAGCGAAGAAAACGGATAACAAAAATTTCTAGAGCAACACAAGCATCCACAACCTAGCAATCATTCCAAACAACTAAACTTGGAAAACAAAAGAGAGCAAACTTAGGGTTTAGAGGGGGCTAGCTAACTTTGTAGCCATTTCATCCAATTGCAGAAGACCCCTCCATGTTCCATGGACTCTATAGATTCGACAATACGCTTACATTGAGTTACTGGATCTAATTCATAACCACAAGCACGTCAGTAGCACTAGTTGTATGTAACGGCTATCCAGGTATTGAACGAAAGTAAGATCGACAAGCAAACTTATCCGAACCCCTACTGAAACTATAAGTGACAGTCGCTGTACAGTCCGATCTCTTCGTCTAAGAGTGTCGCATACCGAGTTTTCTCGTTTCTTATGCTTGTTATTATTTTCTACTCTCATCCTCCTCCTCACATTTTCTCCTTTAGGTTTTTTCTCCCCTCGTCTAAAGAGAAAAGAAAAAGAATTAGTAATGAGAATAAGAAAAAGTAATAGCTAACTATATCACTTAGTTCATTATCCTAGCAAACTAGTAGACTAAGTTGCTTCCTCAAGTTGGACTTGGAGTGGAGCTAGAGCCATTACAAGGAGCTTTCAAGTGGATCCATCTTAGACAAGGAGATCAACACCCTACTTGTTCCATCAACCTCTAGGAGCTTAGCATGAGTTCAAAGGTCATCTATGGACCAAATGAAGATATTATTGTCGCTGTAGGGATGCTAGCGCACAATGGAAGCAGAAAACATGGACAACAAAAAATTTACAAGAGCAAGCACAAGCATCCAAACCTAGTTATCTTTCCAAACACTAAACTAGCATAAAGAAGAGAGCAAACCAAGAGTTTAGAGGGGGCTGGCTAGCTTTTTAGCATGTCCACCCAATCGTGGAATATCCTAACCATAATCCATCGACTCTAGGTAAGCTCCGAGCACTCCGGATCGAGCTTGGTCTCCGATCAGCTTGCCGAAGATAATCCACTTGAGGAAATCTTTGCTCAAGCTTCAACTCCACTCCAAGTGTGAACTTGATGAAGTAACTAGCCATGGGAGCTTGCTAGGAATCAATGGCTAGAAGATGTAGTGAATGTTTTTCTCTTTGTCTCTCTCTTTCTTTTTCTTCTCATTTTCCTCTCCGAACCCGCCGAGAACTCTTAGATGGTATTATATCTATCGTCAGATAGCAGTTCTCTGATGACATGAGTACATGGTAGTTTGTTTACCTGAGATCGTTAGTTGTTTTGTGTGAGTTCCCACTGTACTTATATTACTACCCTACCACGGCACTATTGAGTCGTGCAAACATATTTTTGTTGGGTGCAGTCCTGAGTCACATGGAGGCAGTGAGCGGATTGAGGGATTCGTCTCTTCCGGTATAGGGATTCGATGTCGTACTATGTTCGATTGGCAATCACCATTAATCCCTGCCCAGGATGGATGAGATTTACTGATAGGAGATCGGTAGTTTCTCGGTGGATGATGAGCTTGACACCGGCACGACTTATCGGGTTATTAAGGGTTTTTGGTTATCCACCCCTTAGATCTGGTATGCGACACTCTTAGACAAAAAGACCGGGCTGTACGGTGACTGTCACTAATAGGCTCTGCAAGGTACGGATGAGCTTACTTGTCGACCTTACTTCCGTTCAATACCTGAGTAGCCGTTACGTACAACTAGTGTCACTGACGTGCTTGTGGTTATGAATTAGATCTAGTAACTCACTGCCAGCGTATTGTCGAGTTTTAGAGTCCTACACAATAGTTTTTCCAGCTCAAGAGAAATGATGTAGTGTGTGTATGGCGATATGTGCAAGAGTTCGATAAATATGTGTATTGGATACATATATGTTAATCGGACAGATCTTAATACCAGCCGGTTTAGATTTAAGCCGGAATATTAAATGATTTATAATATTATATATATTGGATATATATAATCTAGTATTATGCTCGCATAGTTTTATCTCTCTTTTACATTTGTATTTGTTACAAATGATTATGTATTTATTAAATACATATTTGATTTTCTTTATGTCTCATCTTTAGGCCATGTGATGGCATGTGATGGGGAAGGGTATACCGACCCACTCCATGTGGACAAGTGGAAGAGAGAGGGAGAGAGGAAAATTATGAGAGATAATATTTATTCTCATTTAGAGAATGATAGAGAGAGAGAGAGAAAGGGGGGGAGTAAAATGGATCTGTGTCGGCCACCTCCTTTTTATCTAAGCCTAAAGGGGGAGAAAGAAAAAGGTGCCGCATCTAAGCCTATAGGGAAATGAAAACATCATTCTTTCCTTTTTATCTAAACAATGAAAAAACCTAGAAGCAAGATCATCCACTTCTGCTCTCCCCATCTCGATCCAGGGCTGGATGGTGAGAAATATCTTTCAATTCTTAGAATCAACTGCTTGACCTCGTCTTCCTCGCTCCTCCTTTCAAACAACTCGCCTAGGGTTTCTCTATTACTTCCCTCAACATCATTTGCGGCTCTCTCTCCTTACTTAGGATTGGATTAATTTCGGTCTCAATCATTTTATATTGCAACCTAGAGTCTCTTATGTGTGGTAATAATTAATTGTCTCAAGTTATTTTTCAGCGAATTATATAAATTTTGAGTTTCTTAGCTAAAATTTTGTAACATTACATCCTGATTTGGTTGCAGTAATAAGAGATTTGTCTAGTTTGGGTTTGAAAATTGGGAATTTTCACAATTTTTCTTCAAAGTTGAAGGATTTAGATTTGATTTGTTCAAACGGAAAATGTTGGATTGTCTTTGATATTGTTCAGATATGGCAATTAGAAATTTTATAATTCTCTGAAAAGATGTTGGTTTTGCTTCAATTTGTAGGAATTTTTGGTTTTTGATTTTAGGATTAGTTGTAAGGTAATCATTTTATACAAATGCTGGTTTGGTTGAAATTGTGGTTTTTCTTTCTTCCTTTTGAGTAAGAAATAATTCTGATTTCACGAGTAATTACACATTTGGGCGGCAATGATGATAATATCCTATCTAGATTACATTGTTTGAGCTTCAAACTTGGTATTTGGAGACCTATGTCGATTGATAAATGGAGGGTCATTACTTTGTATAGGCTACTTTGAGCCGTGTATTTTTTGCCTTTATCTTTTCTGTCCATGAATTTATTCTATAGACTTGTTTACGCCACCATTGCATGAAAAATTGGACTATTGAAGGAATTGCCCTTAAATCTATCTATTTATTTTCTTACGAAGGATGCACTCGATCGATGCCAATTTTGTCAAAGGATTCTATTCTCTTGCACCCATCCGAGTGTTGCAAAGCGGAAGAAATTTGTAATGAGTTTAGATTGTTTCGATGTATCGAAAGATTGTAAAGCTAATATGAAATTTGTACGAATTGAAAGTATTGTTAGATGAATGTTATTTGTATGAAATGAATATATGCTTTGTAATCATGAGCTTGATAAGTAAATCAATATATTATGTTTGTTGGCTCATATTGTGCATTACATTTTGATTATCTCTCTTATTTATAATCTCGTTTTGCATGATTGCCTAAACTTGAAATCTAAAGCTGCAACTTGCAACGTAATCTTGATATTTAACCTTACCCATAAACTGAATATGAAGCTGAAACTAGATCTGAACCATATTCTTAAATCGAAGCATGAAACTAAGCTAGAAAACCTATAGAATTTGATACCAAACTCATGCAATAACATCTCAAAATTGACAAGAGTATGATACATCCCTAGTTCATAAGATCACAAGGACACCATATATACGTTGTTAAAATAGAGAAAACGGTGCTTCATATAAACACAATGTTAAAATAGAGGAAACGGTACTTCATATAAACCCAAAAATATACAGGATAAAATTGATTCTTTGAATTAACAAATACTTGATTTGCAATAGAAATTAAATTTATAACCAATATGTTATTAGAAAAAAAACACAACAAACCAAAACAAAGACTTAAACTTAAAATGTATGTATAATAAAAAAATTAAAATGTGACGCGGATGAAGAGTTACAAACTACTATATATTTGAAGCTGATTAACAATGGAACAAACTAACTAAAGCCAAAATGAGAACTTCAATTTAAATATAACCTTCCTGTTTTATAACAACATGCATTCATTCAAAGTTTAACCAAATCAAACACTTCTAATACAAAATTTCAGCATATGCTTTCAGCAGTAGTTTATAACAAAAACATTTAAACAATTTCAAGAGAACTCGAACGATTAAGCTTATTTTCTGCTCTGTTTCGATTCTTGATTCATTCCATCTTTAAGCAACTAATAGCAGCTCCTGAAATATGCAACAAGAAAGATATTAAAAGACATTAAAAATCATAGTTGAACTGATTTTTGCATTCAACAAAAACTCAAATACCTCCTTAGTAAAAACAAAACGATAATCCCAAAGATATTTACTCTGTAACACCTGAAATAGAATTATCCTACAATAAAATAGGCATGTTAACAAACTTAGGATTAAATTAATATATATATGACTTTCTCACTGAAATTAAACTATTACCTTGTTCTTCGCACAAGTTCTCATGTTATGGCCCTTTTCATGACATGTGCTACAAGTTCGGCTTGTTGATTGTGCTCGTGCTTGTGACAAGTGAATTCCAGACGGAATCCTCGAGTCCTTTGGTGAATGCCCTCTATGAGACACTTTCTTAGGATCTTTAATAGTTATATGAGCCGATGTAGCACTACTAGAGTCCACTTGGCTGGATGGTGCATTAACTAGATTTGTATTTGTTGTACTAATCTTGTCACATTCTTTCCAAAAATTATCCACCAATTTAATAGCAATGTTATAAAATCTTCAATCTTGTGACATCTTCTCAATAACTCTGTTTACAAACGCATGAAAACACCAAGTTTCAAGTGGAGTAATATCAAAACCACCATTTCCATCATTCCTTATGTCTCTTGAACTACTTGTACCATGTTTTGTGCTATGTCTAGCCTTAAGTGTCTTTAAGTGTCCATCTTGAAATAATATAGCATTTCAAAATCTTTTCCATATCATACTTTTGCATCATGATATGCAATATATGCTTACAAATCAATCCTTCCGTCTCGAACTTTGCGCATGAACATAAGAAAGTATGCTCTTCTGTATTACACTTTACATAACGAGTACTCATCTTTCCTTTAACTTTAAAAGTCACATTATAAGATGTGATTGGCTCTTCTATAAGCTCATCAGCATGACGATAAAACAATACACTTTTGAACTCTTCTTGAAAGATATGAAATATATTTCTTGTGTATACCCCATGCGCTTCCAATTCATGCATATGTTTAGTTTCTGGCACTGTTCTTAAGTGCCAAATGTTTTCTTGTTCTTCTTTTTCTCGACGAGATGCTAAAGCATCATTGTACTGTCCAACAAACCGATACAAAGAAGTCATGGAATTGACAAAGCCATCGAAAAATGCATTTATACTCTCACTCCTTTGACTAGATAGATGTCCTGTAAATATGCTTCGACCCAATGATGTCGTTGGTCATACATGCTTTGCAACCACTTTCACGTTTTCAACTCACTTTCTTTTTTTCTCGGGCGTTGAATCTTCTTCCTCGAGCGTTAAATCTTGAAAATTCCTTTTATATTTATTATTTAAAATCAACCAACAATTTTCAGCTTCTTCAATTGTTTGTCTTATTCTAGACCAATTAGTGTAGTTCTCATTAAAATCGGTACCATATGAACATCTCAAAGACCGGAGATGTTCATCCTCATGCAACCTGATATGCCAAATGCAATATCAATGATGGGTATTTGGGAACACCTTTTTAATTGCATTACGAATTGCCAGGTCTTGATCGGTGATGATTGCATTTGGAGCTTTTCCCTACATACATTTCAACCAATTTTGAAACAACCATACAAAGGTTTTCTCCTTCTCGTTATCCAAAAGAGCATATCCAAAAAGAGTGAATTGTCTATGATGGTTAACGCCTGTAAAAGGAGCAAATGGCAACAGAAACTTTTTGGTCTTATATGTGACATCAAAGACTAGTGCATCACTAAATTTATAATAATATGTCCGCGCCCTCCCACGAGCCCAAAAACGCTCCTACAAATGTTTTCCTCATCCATATCTACGGCATAACAAAATTGATAATCTGCAGTTTCACTTTGAACAAATTGTTGAATCATAGACATACACTCGTGGCCTAAATTGCTCTTTTTTTAATTCTTAAGAGATCGATGATTTGTTGCGGAGTGATATTTGTAAGATTACTCTTGCCTGTATTATTTAATATCTTTGAAATCCTCGATGGTCCACAACCAGAATTATGGATCTGCTCCACCAAAGTGAGATTTGGCTTTTCACGATGAGAATGCATATTAGCAATCTTAGAGAGTGTAGAAATTAGTGTGGTTGTGTTCATCATTAAAGGCTTTAACAATGTAACCGCCCTTGTCGCATAGGTTAATTTTCATTTTTGCCTCGCAGCCTCCTCTTTCACATTTGCGACATTTCACATCTCTTCCAATTTGTCTCTTATCATTCAAGCTCATGTCCTTCTTGACTGCAATCATATAGCATCTTTATGGTTTCACCATCATTCCCCTTAATAACCATTGATTTGCGAACAGAAAATCCCATACTTTTTGCAAATGCATTATAAAATGAATATGATTTATCTTCAGTTGCAAACAACATACAAATGTATGGAATTCCTTTCACTATATCATCATGTATTCGCTTCGATTCCTCTATATTTTCAAGCTCATCATTCTTATTATGTTCCAGTAAGTTAATATTGTCGAAATCATCTATTAATACAACACTCATTTGTGATTACGCATCATAAGCAGAGTCTAGATAGCTTTCAATTTCTATGACATAATTAAGAAAAATATTAGGTTCATTCAAGCGATTAACATGATTGGAAAATGTATGGTAAGCAAAAATCCCTAAATCATGCAATAAAATTTATACCTTGACAGAAAGTACCTCAGTTGATTTCTAATTGCAGAAACCCAAGTATCCAATTGTCAGAATGGAGAGGAGCGAGGGGGCCGAGGGCAAGTGTAACGTTTTGAAAATCGTTTCGGTAAAATTTCGGAAAATCGGTAAAATAAGGGGGTTTTCTGTAAAAACTCAAAATACAAATATCTTTATTATAAAATTAAATATACATATTCTAGCTATGTAATTGCTAGTATTTGGTGTTTATTGAGCCACTGGAGAAATTTCAAATTTTCCGAAATTAATTATTGTAATATTATTTTAAGCCGTCACTAATACATTTAATTAAGGAAAATTACAAATTGTAATGGGTTGAAACAAATTTTGTGCATCATAACAAATTAAATAAAATTTTAACACGTTGTTTTTGAAATGAAATCGTTTGCCAAAACGGTTTAGAAAATATCGAAGAAAAAGTGCTTTTTTGGTGAAATTAGTGTAAATAGATATTGGGGTATAACATTTATCATTTTTCTATCACCCACACTCACCCACACTCTCTCTCCTCTCCCCAAATCAGCAGCCCAAGCTACCCCCACTCCCTTTTTCCCCACTTGAAGTTTTGAAAAGAAAAGAAAAGAAAACAAAGGAAATGAAAGGAAATTGTTAAATGAGGTATGGGCTTTGACTTTATTCCTTGACTTGGACTATTTTCCTCACCTCACTCTCTCTCCTCTCCACACTCACCTGGCCAAACCCTCCCCCTCCTCCAACAGCAACAGCCCCCCCCCCCCCATTTTCCCTTCTCTTTTCTCTTCAAAAATTCATCGAAAATGCCTCAAAATTCATACAAAATCAAAGCAAAATCCAAATCCAACTCTTACCCATTTTAGTTTAGCCTAACATACATGGATTGTGGTGAAAAGAGAGCATTTTAAGAGTCAAGATTGCAAGTTTGATTCATGGTTCATGAGGTATAAATCTTAGCCTTTTGTTTAGTTAGTTGCTAAATACTTTAGTCTAGCTTAATTATAAGCTTAATTGTGGTTTAATTGTGTGTTTAAAAATTCAAGAGAGTGGATTGTGATCAGGTTAGGATTTGTATTGTTTGTCATGGTTTTAATGGGTAGATTAGCATGTTAATTGAATGCAAATCCCAAATTGGTTACTAGTTGCTATTTGTTAGTCTAAAATTTTGCTAATTGTGTTAATTTGGTTAACTAGGTTTTGGGAATTTAATTAATCAATTGGGATAAAAATATAATTAGGGTATCCATGGTATTATTAACATTTTAAATTGTATTTTAATATTTTAGATCATGCAAATCCAAGCTAAATTGTTGTTTATGCATTTTTGCTAAAATGGTTGAAATTTGGGTAAAATTGCAAACTAGTTTTTTTGAACGTATATAGTTTGATGAGATTAAATTGTGGTTATGGGTTATATGACTTATTTAAGATGTTTAATAAGTATTATGGCCATTAGAATTGTTTAAACATCAAGTCTTGTACTAAAACGGTAAATTTTTGCTTGCTAGATTTTCGGAAAAATGACTTTTAAAGTGAGTTTAGAGTTTTTGTGAATTTTAACCCATTTTATATTATAATTAGTGTTCGTGAATGTGCAAATGAGTGTGTTTGGGTTTTTCTCGATGGTTTGACGTTTGTACGACGACATCGAGGGTTGGTTTGGCTATTCTTGCATGCGTAGGCGATAGCTTTTAACCTATGCGTGATACGCGTGCCAATTTGATTTTCGTATGCCGTTTCGATTTCGAATTTGGTTTTGAATGCGATACGGTGCGTTATGACATGTAGATACCCCATGTGGACTTCGAGACGACAAGCAAGCGCGTGGTGACGTTGGCACCGCCGAGCGAGGACCAGGTGAGTAGATTTATATCTACGGGGAGAAGTCGGGTGGATGACGTATAGCACCCCCGCAGTTCGTGGTAATGTATACGGATACGTATACACACCTACAATTATTATATGTTGTTTGGGATTTATGATGATGTTAAGGATAGATTTTAGGTGTGATTGGATAGGTTTAGTGTTGCGAGACCCTAGAGTAGAGGTTGCATCACATTTACACACACACACCCATACTTGCATATATTCTTCTTTCATATGTGCTTATATGGGGTTATATTGTTATGTGTTCACATGGGTATGGGACTATGTGCTCACATACAGGATTTGAGGATGATACTTGGGATTGAGATGAGTCGATGAGATTTGATCTGAGATTATGATATTGGTGATATGGCAGGATTCGTACTTAAGATACGTCCTGATGTTATAGCGGATCTTTGGATGACGATGCCATGTGAATAGTGATATACATAGAATGGTTGACATGTGATCGTGATATGAAATAGGATATGTTAAGATATTCATAATAGGTCGCATTGGGCGATGTATACATCTTTATGATGATATGTGACGATGATATCGGTTTGTATGAGGCAGTAGATCAACAGTCAGATCATGATTAGATTGATGATATTAGTATTGTACTAGACGTAGATCAGTACCCCGGATTATGATCTTTGATAAAGAGGATACCAGATGAATAGTGTGATGAGTATGATATTGACCCGTACCCAGATTTGGGGATGCCGTACGACGGATTTACGTACGAGCTATATATTGATGATTGATCCGCACTCTTGACTTAGGATGTCTGATTATAGATATGGTATCGGATATGATATTATTGAGGCGGGATCACCGACTAATATATATACATGTATGTATATGTATCGACTCAGATGTTAGGCGGTTTCCTTACCTGTAGTTCAGCTTGTTAGTTCAGCCGTATAGTTTAGTGTAGTTGTTAGACTAGATTAGACTCCTACCTATTTCAAAACTAATGGATCGTGGGTATTTTAAAAGACAGGTCAAGGGACTCTACGGATATTTCAAAAGAAGTATCTTTTCTTAAAAACACCGTAGTCCTTATTTTCAAAACACAGCGATTCGTGTTATTTCAAAAGGCACTACTGTTGACTTATAGTATCATTGTGTTTAGTATTCAGCTCCCGCACATTATTGTTGTTTGCTCCGCATCGCATACTTATGTTGTAATTTCCTATTGTATTGATGATATCATGTTGTTAGGACACCAGCACCATTACCGATAATGCGTATGTACCACGTACACTTACTTGCCGGCTCACACACATCTTCATCGGTAATTGCCATATCACGTACACCTTAGAAAATATTATTGCTTAACTTAGCTTGTTAGCTAGTAGTTTTGACAAGATATTAGTGTATTTGCCTTATATGCTAGTTTAGATATTGTAGTTATTACTTGTCATCTCATGCATACTGTTATTCATCGTTATGTCGCATTCATGGATTCTCATGCCTATATTCACTGTTTTACATGCTATTGATGATTTGGATTCGGATTTCCATGAGATTTTCTGGATTTGGGGGAAAACCGCAAAACTTATATAAACTTCTTTTCTCTCTTTTTAAATAAAAAGTGTGGATTTCCCATGATGTATGAGTCGTCCACCATGAGTTTGCTGATGGATTTCGAGACCCGAGTTCGAGAAGTGGAGGAACCGTTTCGGGTACATGGTGGACCCGGTGCGGTACCCCGGGGCAAGAGGATCGCAGATGATGGCGTTGAGCCTGGCAGGGGAGCACTACCGACCGGTGATTTTACCCGACGCGTCGGATATCCGGAGGATGCCGTCGTGGTCTTGAGATGGATTGTAGGGGCCGGTCTAAACTGACGGCGCCCTAGATATTGTGATTTAGACATTGAGATTTTGAGATATTGAGGTACAGAGATTGCGACACAGAGATATCGAGATATTTGGATACTTGTTTAGTGTCGATGCTAGGCACTGTTTATGCTGATTTCATTTATGATACCTCATTTTTAAAATACAGAAAGCTCACTAATTTATGAAAGCAGTTTTCTTCAGTACATGCATTCTGTTTCATGCATTCATACATCATCCATGTATATATTGCTACTTGAGGCACTGACACGGGCACATGAGATTACACTTGGGTTAGATATTTACCCTAGCCATTGTTATAGGCTGTTGGTTATATATTTGAGGATATATTATGATCGTATGACCTAAGATTGCGTCATACATGCGATTTCTGTTCGTAGATATTTTTCTACTCACGAGTTGGCAACCCACCCCCGTTGTGCCACAGTTTCTTGCAGATTTTGCCGTACAGGTTTCATTACGGCTTTGGGGGCACTGCTTCTTTTGGGTTACTTGCTAGTAGGTGGGTTTATTTGTATCGTACTCATCATTATACATTGTATATTATTATTCAGTTGTATCTAGAAGTTCCATCAACCAAACATGTATTTATTTTTGAGATAGAGACAAGTGATGTTATTCTTTCGACCTTAGAGTCACGCGTTATATTTCGGTGGATTTCTTGTTGTTTTGAGTTTCCTTTTGAGTTTTGATCCTCGCCGTTGGCGTTGTATATTATATTGCTTGTGTGGTTATGACCGTCGATTGACGAAGAGCTAGCTCCCGCTTGGGGATGCCTTTTATTGATTTCGTATACTATTCATGTTGTATCCCGTTTGGGGGCCAGTATTTACAAAGGAGACTCTGCCGAAATTTTCAGGAAATATTTGATGTTTTTAAAAACGCATAATTCGGCTTATGCTATTAAAACTACTTGATTTAAATTGGTTTTTCTTCACTCTACTACTTTTCTTGGTTTGGATTTCTGGGTTTTCGGCTTACTTAGATTACGTACGTCTCGAGACGCTTCGTAGTTTAAGTGTCGGTCATATTCCGTACTTTCGGGACGCGACAAAGTTGGTATCAGAGCGTTAGGTTTTACCTTCGAAGCGTAGGATGACCCTTGGTTGATAGAATAGGTGACTAAAGTAGAGTGACGTACCGTGGGTATGTTTCGCGGCATACTTACGATACGCTACTCCACATAAGAAGCCCTAGGATGTACATTTCTTTGTTCAGTGTTATATTCATTCCTGATCTAGCCTCATCGGTACCAGTTATGGTTTTGCTGCCACGATTACGGGCAGGGAGAGCTACGGCTAGAGTTGCGGTCAGCACGAGCTCGTTACGAACGAGGACTGACCAGGGCGTGATTCCGGCGACACACGATTGCAGAGATGTGTCTTTTTATTGTGTTTTCACGCTACGAGCGTTTGATGGATCGCTGTATGAGATTACTCGGACGTGCAGATTAGCACCAGAGGAATTAAGCCACGGATAGAGGCCAGCCAGATTTTGATGACCGTTGATGTATGGCTTATTCATGATGATTGAGGCACTGTTCAGCGTGCAGGCGAGTGAGCCAGTTGTTGCTGCGAACGACGAGATATCGCCCAGATGTTGGAGCTATTGCAGTACGAGTTGTGCTAAGAGATGATAGAAGGTCGCTAGTCACCGAGGATGAATGACTAGGACATGTGGATCGTTCGCTACCCCGATGCGAGGTCATCAGATAGATTGATTCCAGCTAGACACGACTTCACGCGAAGACGTTGAGAGTCGACAGAGACGATCGAATGTCAGAAACCTATTATTCCAAGTTTAGTCGGAAAGACATGCAGGCAATTCTATGGACCCTCTAGAAGAATGAAACCCTAACTCGACTTAAGGACCATGTGAAAGCCTTTGAACCTTAGGGTTTGCGGCAGTTCCACGGCGCCATTAGTGAGGCGTGGGTTTGCCCTTCTACGGCTAGACCATTGATGCTGTGGTACGTACTCGCTACTGTTGAACTGTACCCAAGATGTTGAGCTCTTGGGGGATTATGAGGTTTTGACAAATCGATCGAATGGTTCGAGTTCATTCGGATGCCAGGTGGTGAGATGAATTCTTGGGAGGCTCCGGATATGAGGATAGCCGTTGGAGCTCAGTCCATACAGCCACGACGAGACGAGTCCGAAGCAGTCGACATTAGCAAAGATGGAGTAAGAGGTTCGTACCAGATCTGGACGAGATGACGTTCCACTCCGCCGACATCAGAGATGCGATACGCATGCCGAGGCATAGTACTTGGATATACCTTCCAGAAGGAGTCACGATGAGTATGCAGCCGTTCCGGAGCAAGAAGCAGATATAGTAAAGGACGATGACTTCCAGACAGTTGGCAGAGATGAGACTTGGAAGAGACCTTGAGCAGGATTCCTTCCAGGACACTGCTGCAACGATAATTGCACCCAGGATCAGATGTGTCACGTGCATTCAGAGAGCCAGAGGCCGACGCCAGTGACATGCTGCTTTACGAGCGGTCGCGATGATTGACCGAGAGATAACCAGAGAAGTGCCAAAACGGAATCGTCCCCGTTAGCACGTCTGACAGGGCCGATGAGCCGATGGATCGTGAGATTGGTAATTCACAGAGAATACTTGGACCCAGGAGTGGTCATGTTACGCACACCAGCAGGCCAGAGTTCAGGATCGTCGACGAGACATGCTATGAGTGATCACGACAGTTGGCCAAAGATTTTTGGAGGATGTGCTTGAGCGGGACTATTCCGCCATACTTGATTTCGATGTTTTGGACGATCTATTCGCATGATTTGGTTTTGATGATTGAGTTTCATGATATCGTTTTCATGCGCCATGGTTGAACGTACTGAGTGTTTACGATTTTTGCACAGTTGTTGCACTTGAGATAGTTTTCGTGCCTTGGATTTTTGCGCATGTTGAGCGCATGTTTTGAAATGCGATTTTGGTGCACACCAGATGCACTAAATCGAGATTCTTCGTGCGTGTTAGATGCACATGTCTTTTCTGTCAAGCACACACGTTGCTTATGACAAATGTTGTGTGCACACCCGATGCACTTAGATGTTGTTTCTGTGCGCATGTATGGCACATATATGGATTTTGATTTCCGTGCGCACCAGACGCACGTAGTATTCATATGCATATTTTGGGATTGATTTCTTATAGAGCAGTACGTTTTTATGATATTTGCTATGTGTTTTCATACTGAGCAGGACTAGTCACAGGACAGTACCTGAATATATTTTGCATGCATTGATAGTTATTGAAGGGATTTCCAAAAAGCGATCTATACTCTCAGTATTTACCTACGTGTCTGATATGACACGAAATGTTTAAAACAAGGAGACCCTTCTAAATTGTTTCCAAAACGGCGGAATGTACATATTAAACAAAGGATATATATATGTAGTTATTTTCTTACAATAGACGTCCGCCACTGTGCAGTGCTGCGAGTATCGCACAGCGATTTGAAGAAGATTTGGCATGCATTACTTCCAGATGTTTTAATGATGTATATCATATTGATTTTCATTTTGGATTTAGACATTGTGTCTTCACCATGACTCCGATGATTGCGGGATGCTGGATGGAGTGTTGATTTTGAGTTACATGCTCATTTTTCATGCGCATGCGCTGCGCTACGATTTGTTTTATGTATTTATGACTTCGGAGCCCCGTCGACTTGATGGTTTTTCTTAGATGTTTTAGTGTTTGGGGAGAGTTTTAATTTAAATTCAGGGACCGAATTTCTTTAAGGGAGGAAGATTGTAACGTTTTGAAAATCGTTTCGGTAAAATTTCGGAAAATCGGTAAAATAAGGGGGGTTTCTATAAAAAGTCAAAATACAAATATCTTTATTATAAAATTAAATATACATATTGTAGCTATATAATTTCTAGTATTTGGTGTTTATTGAGCCACTGGTGAAATTTCAAATTTTCTGAAAAATTTTCCGAAATTAATTATTTTAATATTATTTTAAGCCGTCACTAATACATTTAATTAGGGAAAATTACAAATTGTAATGGGTTGAAACAAATTTTGTGCATCATAACAAATTAAACAAAATTTTAACACGTTGTTTTTTAAATGAAATCGTTTGCCAAAACGGTTTAGAAAATATCGAAGAAAAAGTGCTTTTTTGGTGAAATTAGTGTAAATAGATATTGGGGTATAACATTTATCATTTTCCTATCACCCACACTCACCCACACCCTCTCTCCTCTCCCCAAATCAGCAGCCCAAGCTGTCCCCACTCCCTTTTTCCCCACTTGAAGTTTTGAAAAGAAAAGAAAAGAAAACGAAGGAAATGAAAGGAAATTGTTAAATGAGGTATGGGCTTTGACTTTATTCCTTGACTTGGACTATTTTCCTCACCTCACTCTCTCTCCTCTCCACACTCACCTGGCCGAACCCTCCCCCTCCTCCAACAGCACCAGCCCCCCCCCCCATTTTCCCTTCTCTTTTCTCTTCAAAAATTCATTGAAAATGCCTCAAAATTCATACAAAATCAAAGCAAAATCCAAATCCAACTCTTACCCATTTTAGTTTAGCCTAACATACATGGATTGTGGTGAAAAGAGAGCATTTTGAGAGTCAAGATTGCAAGTTTGATTCATGGTTCATGAGGTATAAATCTTAGCCTTTTGTTTAGTTAGTTGCTAAATACTTTAGTCTAGCTTAATTATAAGCTTAATTGTGGTTTAATTGTGTGTTTAAAAGTTCAAGAGAGTGGATTGTGATCAGGTTAGGATTTGTATTGTTTGTCATGGTTTTAATGGGTAGATTAGCATGTTAATTGAATGCAAATCCCAAATTGGTTACTAGTTGCTATTTGTTAGTCTAAAATTTTGCTAATTGTGTTAATTTGGTTAACTAGGTTTTGGGAATTTAATTAATCATTTGGGATAAAAATATAATTAGGGTATCCATGGTATTATTAACATTTTAAATTGTATTTTAATATTTTAGATCATGCAAATCCAAGCTAAATTGTTGTTTATGCATTTTTGCTAAAATGGTTGAAATTTGGGTAAAATTGCAAACTAGTTTTTTTGAACGTATATAGTTTGATGAGATTAAATTATGGTTATGGGTTATATGACTTATTTAAGATGTTTAATAAGTATTATGGCCATTAGAATTGTTTAAACATCAAGTCTTGTACTAAAACGGTAAATTTTTACTTGCTAGATTTTCGGAAAAATGGCTTTTAAAGTGAGTTTGGGGTTTTTGTGAATTTTAACCCATTTTATATTATAATTAGTGTTCGTGAATGTGCAAATGAGTGTGTTTGGGTTTTTCTCGATGGTTTGACATTTGTACGTCGACATCGAGAGTTGGTTTGGCTATTCTTGCATGCGTAGGCGATAGGTTTTGACCTATGCGTGATACGCGTGCCGATTTGATTTTCGTATGCCATTTCGATTTCGAATTTGGTTTTTAATGCGATACGGTGTGTTATGATATGTAGGTACCCCATGTGGACTTCGAGACGACAAGCAAGCGCGTGGCGACGTCGGCACCGCCGAGCGAGGACCAGGTGAGTAGATTTAAATCTACGGGGAGAAGTCGGGTTGATGGCGTATAGCACCCCCGCAGTTCGTGGTGATGTATACGGATACGTATACACACCTACAATTATTATATATTGTTTGGGATTTATGATGATGTTAAGGATAGAATTTAGGTGTGATTGGATAGGTTTAGTGTTGCGAGACCCTAGAGTAGAGGTTGCATCACATTTACAAACACACCCATACTTGCATACATTTTTCTTTCATATGTGCTTATATGGGGTTATATTGTTATGTGTTCACATAGGTATGGGACTATGTGCTCACATACTGGATTTAAGGATGATACTTGGGATTGAGATGAGTCGATGAGATTTGATATGAGATTATGATATCGGTGATATGGAAGGATTCGTACTTGAGATACGTCCTGATGTTATAGCGGATCTTTGGATGACGATGCCATGTGAATAGTGATATACATAGAATGGTTGACATGTAATCGTGATATGAAATAGGATATGTTAAGATATTCATAATAGGTCGCATTGGGCGATGTATACCTCTTTATGATGATATGTGACGATGATATCGGTTTGTATGAGGCTGTAGATCAGCAGTCAGATCATGATTAGATTGATGGTATTAGTATTGTACTAGATGTAGATCAGTACCCCGGATTATGATCTTTGATAAAGAGGATACTAGATGAATAATGTGATGAGTATGATATTGACCCGTACCCAGATTTGGGGATGCCGTACGACGGATTTACGTACGAGCTATATATTGATGATTGATCCGCACTCTTGACTTGGGATGTCTGATTATAGATATGGTATCGGATATGATATTATTGAGGCGGGATCATCGACTAATATATATACATGTATGTATGTGTATCGACTCAGATGTTAGGCGATTTCCTTACCTGTAGTTCAGCTTGTTAGTTCAGCCGTATAGTTTAGTGTAGTTGTTAGACTAGATTAAACTCCTACCTATTTCAAAACTAACGGATTGTGGGTATTTTAAAAGACAGGTCAAGAGACTCTACGGATATTTCAAAAGAAGTATCTTTTCTTAAAAACACCGTAGTCCTTATTTTCAAAATACCGTGATTCGTATTATTTCAAAAGGCACTACTGTTGACTTATAGTATCATTGTGTTTAGTATTCAGCTCCCGCACATTATTGCTGTTTGCTCCGCATCGCATACTTATGTTGTAATTTTATATTGTATTGATGATATCATGCTGTTAGGACACCAGTACCATTACCGATGATGCGTATGTACCACGTACACTTACTTGCCGGCTCACACACATCTTCATCGGTAATTGTCATGTCACGTACACTTTAGAAAATATTATTGCTTAACTTAGCTTGTTAGCTAGTAGTTTTGACATGATATTAGTGTATTTGCCTTATATGCTAGTTTAGACATTGCAGTTATTACTTGTCACCTCATGCATACTGTTATTCATCGTTATGCCGCATTCATGGATTCTCATGCCTATATTCACTGTTTTACATGCTATTGATGATTTGGATTCGGATTTCCATGAGATTTTCTGGATTTGGGGGAAAACCGCAAAACTTATATAAACTTCTTTTCTCTCTTTTTAAATAAAAAGTGCAGTTTTCCCATGATGTATGAGTCGTCCACCATGAGTTTGCTGATAGATTTCGAGACCCGAGTTCGAGGAGTGGAGGAACCGTTTCGGGTATATGGTGGACCCGGTGCGGTACCCCGGGGCAAGAGGATCGCAGATGATGGCGTTGAGCCTAGCAAGAGAGCACTACCGACCGGTGATTTTATCCGACGCGTCGGATATCCGGAGAATACCGTCGTGGTCTTGAGATGGATGGTAGGGGATGGTCTGGACTGACGGCGCCCTAGATATTGTGATTTAGACATTGAGATTTTAAGATATTGAGATACAGAGATTGCGACACAGAGATATCGAGATATTTGGATACTTGTTTTGTGTCGATGCTAGGCACTGTTTATGCTGATTTCATTTATGATACCTCATTTTTAAAATACAGAGAGCTTACTAATTTATGAAAGCAGTTTTCTTCAGTACAAGCATTCTGTTTCATGCATTCATACATCATCCATGTATATATTGCTACTTGAGGCACTGACACGGGCACATGAGATTACACTTGGGTTAGATGTTTACCCTAGCAATTATTATAGGCTGCTGGTTATATATTTGAGGATATATTATGATTGTATGACCTAGGATTGCGTCATACATGCGATTTCTGTTCGTAGATGTTTTTCTACTCACGAGTTGGCAACTCACCCCCGTTGTGCCACAGTTTCTTGCAGGTTTTGCCGTACAGGTTTTATTACGGCTTTGGGGGCACTGCTTCTTTTGGGTGACTTGCTAGTAGGTGGGTTTATTTGTATCGTACCCATCATTATACATTGTATATTATTATTCAGTTGTATCTAGAAGTTCCATCAACCAAACATGTATTTATTTTTGAGATAGAGACAAGTGATGTTATTCTTTCGACCTTAGAGTCGCGCGTTATATTTCGGTGGATTTCTTGTTGTTTTGAGTTTACTTTTGAGTTTTGATCCTCGCCCTTGGCGTTGTATATTATATTGCTTGTGTGGTTGTGACCGTCGATTGACGAAGAGCTAGCTCCCACTTGGGGATGCCTTTTATTGATTTCGTATACTATTCATGTTGTATCCCGTTTGGGGGGCCAGTATTTACAAAGGAGACTTTGCCGAAATTTTCAGGAAATATTTGATGTTTTTAAAAACGCATAATTCGGCTTATGCTGTTAAAACTACTTGATTTAAATTGGTTTTCCTTCACTCTACTACTTTTCTTGGTTTGGATTTCTGGGTTTTCGGCTTACTTAGATTACGTACGCCTCGAGACGCTTCGTAGTTTAAGTGCCGGTCATGTTCCGTACTTTCGGGACGCGACAAAGTTGGTATCAGAGCGTTAGGTTTTACCTTCGGAGCGTAGGATGACCCTTGGTTGATAGAATAGGTGACTAAAGTAGAGTGACGTACCGTGGGTATGTTCCGCGGCATACTTACGATACGCTACTCCACATAATAAGCCCTAGGATGTACATTTCTTTGTTCAGTGTTATATTCATTCCTGATCTAGCCTCATCGGTACCAGTTATGGTTTTGCTGCCACGATTACGGGCAGGGAGAGCTACGGCTAGAGTTGCGGTCAGCACGAGCTCGTTACGAACGAGGACTGACCAGGGCGTGATTCCGGCGACACACGATTGCATAGATGTGTCTTTTTATTGTGTTTTCGCGCTACGAGCGTTTGATGGATCGCTGTATGAGATTACTCGGACGTGCAGATTAGCACCAGAGGAATTAAGCCACTGATAGAGGCCAGCCAGATTTTGATGACCGTTGATGTATGGCTTATTCATGATGATTGAGGCACTGTTCAGCGTGCAGGCGAGTGAGCCAGTTGTTGCTGCGAACGACGAGATATCGCCCATATGTTGGAGCTATTGCAGTACGAGTTGTACTAAGAGATGATAGAAGGTCGCTAGTCACCGAGGATGAATGACTAGGACATGTGGATCGTTCGCTACCCCGATGCGAGGTCATCAGATAGATTAATTCCAGCTAGAAACGACTTCACGCGGAGACGTTGAGAGTCGACAGAGACGATCGAATGTCAGAAACCTATTATTCCAAGTTTAAAGTAGTCGGAAAGACATGCAGGC
The DNA here is from genome assembly GCA_030015575.1 of Agapanthus africanus. Lineage (NCBI taxonomy): Eukaryota > Viridiplantae > Streptophyta > Magnoliopsida > Asparagales > Amaryllidaceae > Agapanthus > Agapanthus africanus. The sequence continues at coordinate 129,684,950 of JASDDO010000019.1, forward strand.
AATTCTATGGACCCTCTAGAAGAATGAAACCCTAACTCGACTTAAGGACCATGTGAAAGCCTTTGAACCTTAGGGTTTGCGGCAGTTCCACGGCGCCATTAGTGAGACTTGGGTTTGCCCTTCTACGGCTAGACCATTGATGCTGTGGTACGTACTCGATACTGTTAAACTGTACCCAAGATGTTGAGCTCTTGGGGGATTATGAGGTTTTGACGAATCGATCAAATGGTTCGACTTCATTCGGATGCCAGGTGGTGAGATGCGTTCTTGGGAGGCTCCAGATATGAGGATAGCCGTTGGAGCTCAGTCCATGCAGCCACGACGAGACGAGTCCGAAGCAGTCGACATTAGCAAAGATGGAGTAAGAGGTTCGTACCAGATCTGGACAAGATGACGTTCCACTCCGCCGACATCAGAGATGCGATACGCATGCCGAGGTATAGTACTTAGATATACCTTCCAGAAGGAGTCGCGATGAGTATGCAGCCGTTCCGGAGCAAGAAGCAGATATAGTAAAGGACGATGACTTCCGGACAGTTGGCAGAGATGAGACTTGGAAGAGACCTTGAGCAGAATTCCTTCCAGGACACTGCTGCAACGATAATTGCACCCAGGATCAGATGTGTCACGTGCATTCAGAGAGCCAGATGCCGACGCCAGTGACATGCTGCTTTACGAGCGGTCGCGATGATTGACCGAGAGATAACCAGAGAAGTGCCAAAACGGAATCGTCCCCGTTAGCACGTCTGACAGGGCCGATGAGCCGATGGATCGTGAGATTGGTAATCCACAGAGAAGACTTGGACCCAGGAGTGGTCATGTTACGAACACCAGCAGGCCAGAGTTCAGGATCGTCGACGAGACATGCTATGAATGATCACGACAGTTGGCCAGAGATTTTTGGAGGATGTGCTTGAGCGGGACTATTCCGCCATACTTGATTTCGATGTTTTGGGCGATCTATTCGCATGATTTGGTTTTGATGATTGAGTTTCATGATATCGTTTTCATGCGCCATGGTTGAACATACTGAGCATTTACGATTTTTGCACAGTTGTTGCACTTGAGATAGTTTTCGTGTCTTGGATTTTCACGCATGTTGAGCGCATGTTTTGAGATGCGATTTTGGTGCACACCAGATACACTAAATCGAGATTCTTCGTGCGTGTCAGATGCACCTGTCTTTGCTGTCAGGCACACACGTTGCCTATGACAAATGTTGTGTGCACACCCGATGCACATAGATGTTGTTTCTGTGTGCATGTATGGCACATATATGGATTTTGATTTCCGTGCGCACCAGACGTACGTAGTATTCATATGCATATTTTGGGATTGATTTCTTATAGACCAGTACGTTTTTATGATATTTGCTATTTGTTTTCATACTGAGCAGGACTAGTCCCAGGACAGTACCTAAATATATTTTGCATGCATTGATAGTTATTGAAGGCATTTCCAAAAAGCGAGCTTTAGTCTCAGTATTTACCTACGTGTCTGATATGACACGAAATGTTTAAAACAAGGAGACCCTTCTAAATTGTTTCCAAAACGGCGGAACGTACATATTAAACAAAGGATATATATATGTAGTTATTTTCTTACAATAGACGTCCGCCACTGTGCAGTGCTGCGAGCATCGCACAGCGATTTGATGAAGATTTGGCATGCATTACTTCCAGATGTTTTAATGATGTATATCATATTGATTTTCATTTTAGATTTAGACATTGTGTCTTCACCATGACTCCGATGATTGCGGGATGATGGATGGATTGTTGATTTTGAGTTACATGCTCATTTTTCATGCGCATGCGCTGCGCTACGATTTGTTTTATGTATTTATGACTTTGGAGCCCCGACGACTTGATGGTTTTGCTTAGATGTTTTAGTGTTTGGGGGTTCAGGGACCGAATTTCTTTAAGGGGGGAAGATTGTAACGTTTTGAAAATCGTTTCGGTGAAATTTCGAAAAATCGGTAAAATAAGGGGTTTTCGTAAAAAGTCAAAATACAAATATTTTTATTATAAAATTAAATATACATATTCTTGCTATGTAATTGCTAGTATTTGGTGTTTATTGAGCCACTGGTGAAATTTCAAATTTTCTGAAAAATTTTCTGAAATTAATTATTTTAATATTATTTTAAGCCGTCACTAATACATTTAATTAGGGAAAATTACAAATTGGAATGGGTTGAAACAAATTTTGTGCATCATAACAAATTAAACAAAATTTTAACACGTTGTTTTTGAAATGAAATCGTTTGCCAAAACGGTTTAGAAAATATCGAAGAAAAAGTATTTTTTTGGTGAAATTAGTGTAAATAGTTATTGGGGTATAACATTTATCATTTTTCTATCACCCACACTCACCCACACCCTCTCTCCTCTCCCCAAATCAGAAGCTCAAGATGCCCCCACTCCCTTTTTCCCCACTTGATGTTTTGAAAAGAAAAGAAAAGAAAACAAAGGAAATGAAAGGAAATTGTTAAATGAGGTATGGGCTTTGACTTTATTCCTTGACTTGGACTATTTTCCTCACCTCACTCTCTCTCCTCTCCACACTCACCTGGCCGAACCCTCCCCCTCCTCCAACAGCAACAGCCCCCCCCCCCATTTTCCCTTCTCTTTTCTCTTCAAAAATTCATTGAAAATGCCTCAAAATTCATACAAAATCACAGCAAAATCCAAATCCAACTCTTACCCATTTTAGTTTAGCCTAACATACATGGATTGTGGTGAAAAGAGAGCATTTTGAGAGTCAAGATTGCAAGTTTGATTCATGGTTCATGAGGTATAAATCTTAGCCTTTTGTTTAGTTAGTTGCTAAATACTTTAGTCTAGCTTAATTATAAGCTTAATTGTGGTTTAATTGTGTGTTTAAAAGTTCAAGAGAGTGGATTGTGATCAGGTTAGGATTTGTATTGTTTGTCATGGTTTTAATGGGTAGATTAGCATGTTAATTGAATGCAAATCCCAAATTGGTTACTAGTTGCTATTTGTTAGTCTAAAATTTTGCTAATTGTGTTAATTTGGTTAACTAGGTTTTGGGAATTTAATTAATCAATTGGGATAAAAATCTAATTAGGGTATCCATGGTATTATTAACATTTTAAATTGTATTTTAATATTTTAGATCATGCAAATCCAAGCTAAATTGTTGCTTATGCATTTTTGCTAAAATGGTTGAAATTTGGGTAAAATTGCAAACTAGTTTTTTTGAACGTATATAGTTTGATGAGATTAAATTATGGTTATGGGTTATATGACTTATTTAAGATGTTTAATAAGTATTATGGCCATTAGAATTGTTTAAACATCAAGTCTTGTACTAAAATGGTAAATTTTTGCTTGCTAGATTTTCGGAAAAATGGCTTTTAAAGTGAGTTTGGGGTTTTTGTGAATTTTAACCCATTTTATATTATAATTAGTGTTCGTGAATGTGCAAATGAGTGTGTTTGGGTTTTTCTTGATGGTTTGACGTTTGTACGTCGATATCGAGGGTTGGTTTGGCTATTCTTGCATGCGTAGGCGATAGGTTTTGACCTATGCGTGATACGCGTGCCGATTTGATTTTCGTATGCCATTTCGATTTCGAATTTGGTTTTTAATGAGATACGGTGTGTTATGATATGTAGGTACCCCATGTGGACTTCGAGACGACAAGCAAGCGCGTGGCGATGTCGGCACCGCCGAGCGAGGACCAGATGAGTAGATTTAAATCTACGGGGAGAAGTCGGGTTGATGGCGTATAGCACCCCCGCAGTTCGTGGTGATGTATACGGATACGTATACACACCTACAATTATTATATGTTGTTTGGGATTTATGATGATGTTAAGGATAGAATTTAGGTGTGATTGGATAGGTTTAGTGTTGCGAGACCCTAGAGTAGAGGTTGCATCACATTTACACACACACACCCATACTTGCATACATTCTTCTTTCATATGTGCTTATATGGGGTTATATTGTTATGTGTTCACATGGGTATGGGACTATGTGCTCACATACTGGATTTAAGGATGATACTTGGGATTGAGATGAGTCGATGAGATTTGATATGAGATTATGATATCGGTGATATGGCAGGATTCGTACTTGAGATACGTCATGATGTTATAGCGGATCTTTGGATGACGATGCCATGTGAATAGTGATATACATAGAGTGGTTGACATGTGATCGTGATATGAAATAGGATATGTTAAGATATTCATAATAGGTCGCATTGGGCGATTTATACCTCTTTATGATGATATGTGATGATGATATCGATTTGTATGAGACTGTAGATCAGCAGTCAGATCATGATTAGATTGATGATATTAGTATTGTACTAGACGTAGATCAGTACCCCGGATTATGATCTTTGATAAAGAGGATACCGGATGAATAGTGTGATGAGTATGATATTGACCCGTACCCAGATTTGGGGATGCCGTACGACGAATTTACGTACGAGCTATATATTGATGATTGATCCGCACTCTTGACTTGGGATGTCTGATTATAGATATGGTATCGGATATGATATTATTGAGGTGGGATCACCGACTAATATATATACATGTATGTATATGTATCGACTCAGATGTTAGGCGGTTTCCTTACCTGTAGTTCAGCTTGTTAGTTCAGCCGTATAGTTTAGTGTAGTTGTTAGACTAGATTAGACTCCTACCTATTTCAAAACTAACGGATCGTGGGTATTTTAAAAGACAGGTCAAGGGACTCTACGGATATTTCAAAAGAAGTATCTTTTCTTAAAAACACCGTAGCCCTTATTTTCAAAACACCGCGATTCGTGTTATTTCAAAAGGCACTACTGTTGACTTATAGTATCATTGTGTTTAGTATTCAGCTCCCGCACATTATTGTTGTTTGCTCCGCATCGCATACTTATGTTGTAATTTCATATTGCATTGATGATAACATGCTGTTAAGACACCAGCACCATTACCGATGATGCGTATGTACCACGTACACTTACTTGCCGGCTCACACACATCTTCATCGGTAATTGCCATGTCACGTACATGTTCATATCAGATTTTTGCATTTTTATACCGCCCAATTTTTATCACATTGCTTATCGGTAGGTACTCTTGAGCCGTGTTTGCTAGTTAATTGCAGGATACAGGTTCTCGGCTCTAAACAGTGAAATTCATGAAAAAGCACGACAAACTCCGGATTACTGCTAACCATAGATAAAACACGGGTCTCCGCTCTCTATCCGTATGTTGCCACACACCAGTTTAAGGGACAAAATGGCAAATCGATGTCATTTTCATGCACAAAGCACAATGTCAACACAAGATCCAACATGTCTACGCGGAGCTGAAGAAAAATCATGGCAAAAGATCCACATCACATCACCTTTTGATCTGCTGAAATTCTGGAAAAATTGTGAAGAGCTTCTGAGAAACAACATATACCACACTGAATAGTACTGAAAACCATGAAAACCCACCAAATTTTATGACCTAATTCTCCTAAATGGCCGCGGATCCGCGGCATAAGCGCGCTTTGGCCGCGGATCCGCGGCCAATTTATCTTGACAGAATATCAAATTTTGGGGGTATTTTGGTAACTCTATTTGGGTTCAGAATGTTGCCCTAGGTTCTTTGTTTCCTGTCTATAAATAGCCCAGAACTTGCCAAGCCAAGGGTGCTTAATTCTTGTGTAAAATTTTAGGATATATTTTGTAGTTCTTCTTCCTCTTTTCATCTTTTCTCCATTAAAACTTTGTAGTGAGCATTTTATGAGTGAAGGATGAATAAAAGAGATCTTTTCCTTATCATGCTTGTCTTGTTATTTTGTTAATTGTAATTGCTTGTAATTTTCATTTGCTAATCTAGTTGTTGTTATTTGTTATTGTTTCTTTCTTGTTCTCTTTTTTTTATCCTTAACAACAATGATGCTTAAGCTTGATCATTGCCAAGGTGAGGTCTCAAATAGCTAGTTGTAATCTTCTAACCTCTTTCTTTCTATCTTCCTCCTTTTGTTGTATTTTCTTTTTTTTATAATGGGTGAGTAGTTTTTTTACTTGTTAGGGTAGGATAAGGAAAGTTTGAGAGAAGGAAATCTCTCTCACTCTTTCCTTGCCCAACATCTTAATTCGGACTCCCGTTAATTGAACCACAATCCGCTCCCTACGGCATCCTATCCTACATGATAGCGGTGATTCCTTAGTGAGACCGGTTGTGGTTGAATTAACCGGAGGTTAAGGCTAAGAGCCAAGAACGGACGGACAAGCACCAAAAGGAAGAACTTAAGCGTTAGAAAGCCTAGCTTATACTCGCAAGTTCCTTCCTAATCGTGCTAATCCCCGTTGTTGCCGATTACCGTAACACCGATATTAAGAATGGCAACGAAAGAAGTGAGCGACTCCTAACTCAAACTAACATAATCCTAACCCTAACAAGCTCTTTTTATATAACATTTTAGCACATAGTTAATCTCAAACAGACCTAGACATTTGGACTTAACTCGTTAAAACACATAGAAAAGATTCCCATCTCCCTACGGACGACCCGTACTCAACCGACTAACTACAAGCGAAACCGTCTTGATTGCGGTAATTAACTAAGGACGCAAAAACTCTAACACTCAAATGGCGCCGTTACCGGGGAGACGGTAGTTTATTTCTTTGTGTAATTTCGGGTTAATTTGTGAATATAAATCTAACTGAAAAACAAAACAAAAAAAATATACATTGTAAAAAAAATCATCTTGTTATTTTTGATTAGTTTTTGTGTAAGTGTGCAGGATAAAACGAAGTTCGAGTTCAGTGCCAAAGACGTGGGAAGTTAGACCCATATCTCGCGGCTACATCGCGACGGATCAAGACGGAGCCAACGGTCTACTGTAAAATTCTGGAGCAGATCCAGTAAGCAAATCAAGATTCAGGAGCTCCAGACAAGAAGAGGACACCCAACCCAGCACAGCATAGGAATTTGAAGGCCCAATTCTACCTTTGTGCCGCGAAACCGCGGCATTAGCAGTGTCTGGCCGCGGAACCGCGGCAGTTTGCTGCCTTCAGAATCCTAATTTTTTGGTAAGTCCTTCTACCCTTTTCCCCACTCCTCTGAACTCCACTGAACTGTATTTTCTGCAGCATTCTTTGCGCAAACTCTCTTCCCCCTTCCAATAAATTGTTTTTGTGCAGGATTCTTTGCGCCGCGCTAAAAAATAAAAATTGATTGCTGTTGATTGTTACCGCTTTGCATATTTTAATCGGACTTTAAGGAGCTTGAAACCAATCCAGATTGGGTGGGGATTTCATCACCCTTCCCAGGACCCCAGAAATCACAAAAAGCATATGCATTGACCATTATTTAATTAAAAAATACTAGACTCAGCCCTAAGGACGTCGCGCTCAATAGGACAGAGGACTAGTTACAGGCATCGGCCGTTTATCCTATCCTGACTTTGCGGTGTCTAGGCAAGTGTGTCCAAGAAAAGTGGTTACTTAATTAGGACCACTACTTACGTAGTAGGGAGCCTCCCACTTACCTGGCACTTACCTGGCCGCAATTGGCGGAGAAGAGGCGGTTTGAGGTCCTATTTCTAGCCCTTTGGAACAGTTAGGAGCTGTCTAGCTGACCTAGGTGACCCTAGATCTAGGTATGATTGCGCATATTTTGTCTGTGATTGTTTGAAGCCGTAAGTCCGTACATATTTCTGTAAAGCTCTTTTCTAAAAGAAAAAAAAACACAAAACAAAAACTTTTATAAAAACTTGTCTTTTGTCGCCCAAAATCCCATTTTTTCACCCACCACCCATCGTATTTCTCCATTGACGTTTTCTTACCCTCACCTTCTCCTCTTTGACCACACTAAACTAGTTTAGTGTATGTTGGACTCGGGACACTAGCGCACACCTAGTCCGCGTTACGTTAGTCACTACCGACTACGCGATCGACTCATACGTCGAAACTCCTTCCACGCCTCTTTCACCCTTACCTTTGCCGGCCAACTCCGACGTTGACCGGAATTCTGTTCATAAATCCTCACCTTCACCATCACCAATCTCTTCTTCTGCGATGTCAGGATTTAATCCAAACATCCCTTTGACTCCCCCGGGATTGATTCCACCTCCTATGGATGCGAATAACCCACCACCACCGTCTGTTGTAGCGCCATAGTGAGTCGCGCTCCAGGATCGTTTCTATCCCACCTGCTCTGCACTTCCCACCTGTCTTTCCCTTCCACCGGCCAATGGGAATAATTTTGAAATTAAGCCCTACTTCATTAACATGCTTCCGAAATTTCATGGGCTTGAATCTGAAGATGCCTATATCTTCATCAACAAGTTCCAGAATGTTTGTGCCATGATGAAAACGACCCAGCTGTCATACGATGCTATACGGCTACGGGTCATTCCGTTCACTTTGTGCGATCTTGCTGAAAAATGGCTGTATAGCACCGCTTCCCACTCCATAACCAGTTGGGACGAGTTTGTGAAAGCGTTTCTCAAGAAATTCTATCCGAAGCATAAAACCGTGAGGATCCGTAACGAAATCAACCAATTCTCCCAGCTTCCTACTGAACCCTTTTGGAAGTGCTTTGACCGGTATAAAGACCTTCTTGTTCAGTGCCCTCACCACGGTATTGAGAAATAGCAACTTTGCCAAACCTTATACGAGGGCCTGAACCCAGCAACCAAGCAATTGTTGAAAACCATTTGTCAGGGCCACTTCCTATCGAAATCTAACGAGGAAGCATGGCAATTCTTCGACGACCTTGCAGAACAAATGCTTCAATAGGAGAGCACCAGACCAACTTCTTCTTCTACCTCCTCCACTTCTTCTGGTCAGTCTAGGATAGGAATTCACCAACTCGATGTCTCTATTGTAATGAAAGCTGAAATGGCTGCAATAACGAGAAAACTTGAAGCGATAGAGAGTAAATTTTCATCTCCTGCTCCTGCCCCTGTTCTTCCTCTTCGTACCATTTGTGCTTGTTGTTCCGATCCTTCTCACTTAACCGAAGAGTGTCCTTACAATCCACCATCTCAAGGACAGGATCAGGTTAATGCTGCATTTCAGCAAAGACCAAGAAACGATCCATACTCTTCCACCTACAATCCCGGTTGGAGGAACCACCCCAACTTCGCCTGGAATCAGAACCAGCATCAATTCCAAGGCAACAATTTCCAGAAGCCCCCTCCTCCGCAACAACAAGCTCAGCAACAAACTCAACATCAATTTCAGCAGCCCTTCCAACCCCAACCTTTTCAAAATCAGACGAACAAGTTTGCACCAAACAATTCTTTTCCCCAAAACAACTTTGTTCCGTCAAACAACGATAAGGTTTCCTCGCTCGAACGAAATCTGGAGGCGTTTGTAAAGCAATCAACTCAATCCACCGCCAACATCCAGTCTTCCATTCAGTCATTGGTACAACACACTGCCGCTCACAGGCAAAGCATCAAAACCATCGAAGCCCAGATAGCACAACTGAATGCGGCCTTAAGCGAGCGAGAGAATGGGAAGCTTCCATCTCAACCACTCCCAAATCCCGGTCACCCACATAATGTACATGTTGCTCTTGAACAACAGAACCATAATGTGAGTGCCGTGACTACATTGAGATCGGGAAGGATGCTGCAAAACAACATTGGCACATGAATCGACGATGACACCCCGGCCGCTTCTTCTTCTTCTTCTTCTTCTTCTTCTTCTTCGTCTTCTGAGCCTATTCTCCATTCTACAAAAGGCTCTTCCTCTTCTTCTGCTCTAAACGGACCCATTTCTCACTCCACGAAAACACCAGCTCTGGGATCCGTTCCAACTCCACAATCTCCTCCACAAGCATTGGACTCAACCAATTTTAAAAACGTTCCATTTCCAAACCGGTTGAGGTCCAATAAACAAAATCCACAAATGGAGAAGATTCTGGAGTTGTTTAAGCAGATTAACATCAATATTCCCCTTTTAGATGTTGTCCAACAAGTCCCTTCCTACGCAAAAATCTTAAAGGACTTGTGCACGAAAAAGAGGAAATCTCAGGTACCCAAGAAAGTTTTCTTGGCTAGTGCTGTGAGTGATGCTCTTACCCAATCTTTACCTCAAAAACGGAAGGACCCTGGCTGTCCTACGATTTCTATTACCATTGGGGATAAGAACATCAACCGCGCACTATTAGATCTTGGTGCCAATATTAACCTGCTTCCGTACTCAGTATATGAGCAACTAGGTGTAGGAGAGCTGAAACCCACATACTGCACTCTCCAAATGGCTGACCGATCAATCACCCATCCTAGGGGTGAGCTAGAGGATGTGTTAATCAAGGTTGGGGACTTCATATTCCCCGTTGACTTCATTGTTTTAGACACACAGCCTGTAGCTAACCCCCGAAATCAAATTCCGGTGATACTCGGTCGCCCATTCCTTGCAACCTCAAATGCAGTGATCAATTGTCGAAATGGTTCGATGAACCTATCTTTTAGAAACATGACAATTGAACTCAACATTTTTAGGTTGGGGAATCAGCCCTCCGAACCTAATGCTCATATACTAGACGTTTGCTCAATCCAGGAGATCACCCCAGAGGAGTGTGAATTCGAGGAGTTTTTGTTCGATCACGACAACCTTAACGCCACTAGTGCGTTTCTCTACGAACCTGCTGCTGCTTCTGCGCCCGACAATGACTACGAGTGTTTCACTTTCTCGACCGATCTTATCCAGTCACCACCCGAGTTAGAATCCTTTGAATTTCCGGATGAGTTACCTGAACCATCCAACTCGGTCGCTTACACTCATTTTGAACCTTTGCTGGAATCCTTTGAGTTCGAGACCTTTTCACCAATCTTGCCTTCAATCGTTTCACCTCCAACGCTCGAACTCAAGCCTTTGCTGTCTCACCTTAAGTACGCTTACTTGGGTGAGAACGAGACCCTCCCTGTTATCATCTCGGCTTCTCTAGCTCCCAAGCAAGAGAGAGCCCTTCTCGCGGTCTTGCACAGCAATAGGCAAGCTTTTAGCTGGTCCATGGCGGACATCAAGGGGATTAGTCCCCTGATCGTTGAACATCACATTCATCTGATGGATGATGCCAAACCAGCCAGGGATCCACAAAGGCGACTCAACCCAGTCATGAAGGAGGCTATAAAGAAGGAGATCGTAAAGTGTCTGGATAGTGGTATCATTTACCCTATCTCTGATAGCCAGTGGGTTAGCCCCATTCACGTTGTCCCCAAGAAATCAGGCATAACGGTCATAACCAACGAGGCGAACGAGTTAATCCCTACTCACACCCAGACTGGGTGGCGAGTAATCGATTACAGAAAACTCAACGCCGCAACGTGGAAGGACCACTTTCCGCTACCTTTCATTGACCAGATGCTTGAACGATTGGCCGGACACGAGTACTACTGCTTTCTTGATGGCTACTCCGGCTATAATCAGATTCCCATCGCCGAAAAAGACCAGGACAAGACCACATTCACTTGTCCTTTCGGCACGTTTGCATATCGTCGCATGCCTTTTGGGTTATGCAATGCGCCCGCTACCTTCCAGCGGTGTATGATGGGAATCTTCTCAGACATGGTGGAAAAATTCTTGGAAATCTTCATGGACGATTTCTCCATTTTCGGCGATTCCTTTAATGAGTGTTTGCTGCATCTCGACGCTGTCCTTACCCGATGTAAGGTCAAGAACCTCACTTTGAATTGGGAGAAGTGCCACTTCATGGTGCGCGAAGGTATTGTCTTAGGACATATCATTTCGCAAAATGGCATAGAGGTTGACAAAGCGAAGATTAAGGTCATTTCCAATCTCCCTCCTCTCCGATGCGTCAGAGATACCCGAGCCTTCCTTGGCCATGCCGGTTTCTATACACGGTTCATCAAGGACTTTAGCAAGATTGCTAGGCCAATGACTCTTTTGCTGGCCAAGGACACGCCATTCGACTTCAACTCGAGCTGTGTGACTGCGTTCGAGTCATTAAAAAGCTCACTCACTTCTGCTCCCGTTCTTTCTTCTCCTGACTGGACGCACCCATTTGAGATTATATGCGATGCATCCGACTTTGCCATCGGTGCTGTCCTTGGACAACACATCAACAAGATGCCGCACGTAATCTATTATGCTAGCCGAACCCTGAACGATGCCCAACTGAATTATACAACAACTGAGAAGGAATTCTTGGCTGTTGTATTTGCTTTAGAAAATTTCAGGCCCTACCTCATCGGCTCTCCAGTCATCATCTACACGGACCATTCTGCTCTGCGCCATCTTTTTGCGAAGAAAGACACAAAATCTCGGCTGATACATTGGATCCTCTTGCTTCAAGAGTTTGACCTTGTCATCAAGGACAAAAGAGGATGTGAAAACGTACTCACCGACCATCTCTTACGACTTCCTTCTTCATCGTCGCTTCAAATTCCGATCAACGACGTTTTTCTGGATGAACAGCTCTTGACAGTATCTTGCGAACCCTGGTTCGCAGATATTGTGAACTATTTGGCCACAGGATTACTACCGACTGAATGGTCAAGTCAGGACAGACTTCGATTCTTCTCCCAAGTAAAACACTTTTACTGGGACGAACCCTATCTGTTCAAGTACTGTCCCGACCAGATTATTCGTCGGTGTGTTCCTGACGATGAATTCAAGAGTGTGCTATCGTTTTGCCACGATCAAGCATGTGGCTGGCATTTTGGCCCCAGAAAGACAGTCGAGAAGATCTTGCAGTGTGGTTTCTACTGGCCACAACTCTTCAAAGACGCTCATGACTACTGCAATACTTGCTCCCGGTGCCAACACTTGGGCCGGATATCCAGGAGGAACGAGATGCCACTCCAACCAATCTTGGTTGTGGAGATTTTCGATGTTTGGGGGATCGATTTCATGGGGCCGTTTCCCAGCTCTTTTAGAAACTTGTACATCCTTCTAGCTGTTGATTATGTCTCTAAGTAGGTCGAGGCTGTGCCCAGCCGGACTAACGACAACAAGGTTGTCGTTAGATTTCTTAAGAAAAACATTTTCTCCCGGTTTGGGCACCCCCGAGCGATCATTAGCGACAATGGAACTCATTTCTGCAATAAGACTTTCGAGGCCTTGATGCGGAATATTCCATTAATCATAAGCTATCTACGCCCTACCACCCCCAAACCTGTGGGCAAGCCGAAGTTTCAAATCGGCAAATCAAGCAGATACTGAAGAAGACGGTTTCCAAGAACCGTAAAGATTGGTCGTTAAAACTCACTGATGCCCTTTAGGCATTTCGAACGGCTTATAAGACCGATCTTGGCATGTCTTCCTATCGGCTTGTTTACGGAAAGGCTTGCCACCTCCCTGTGGAAATAGAGTATCGCGTATTTTGGGCGATAAAGGAGCTGAATCTGTCTCTCGAAGATGCGGGCAGCCATCGGAAGCTACAGTTGAATGAATTGAGCGAGCTTCGGGATGAGGCTTACGAAAACGCGGTTGTCGTTAAGAACCGAATGAAGGTGTTTCACGATAAACACCTTTTGCGCAAAATTTTCGCACCTGGTCAACAGGTGCTGCTTTACGACACCCGGCTACATTTCCATCCAGGTAAGCTCAGATCTCGCTGGAAAAGGCCATATTTTGTGCGGAATGTGTATCCGCATGGCGCTGTGGATTTGGAGAATCCAAAGGACGGTTCATCTTTCAAAGTAAACGGACACCGACTAAAACCGTACCTTAGTGCCAAACCAACAGAGGAGCTCCTGGTCTTACAGAAACCGGTTTACCCTGCATAATCTTCCTCTGCCTACCACCCAAACTTCGGTTATCAGCCAAAACAGTGGACACTGTTTCAAATAAGTTTGGGGGTATGTATATACCATTTTGTATATATATGTGGATATTCTTGTCCGGTGCATATCCATTTTTATTATATTTCTTTTCTTTAAAAACAAAAAAAAATTGTGTATATCTAACCGACAATTTTGACCCTTCAATGATTTCTTCATGCAACAACAGTGAGGACACTGTCCAGTTTAAGTTTGGGGGTACACTCGGTACGCATTTCTAACCTTCGCATTCATATGTATATTTTGCATCTGCATACTAAAATCCATAAAATCCATAAAAAATCAGAAAATTTTCTTAAAATATAAAAACTTTTTCATCAAGTTAGCTAGTGGGAGAACTCAGATTCAACATTTCAACGGTTTTGTTTGATAAGATAAGAATAACTAAATCTTATTTTTAGATTTTGAAAACCTTAAAGATAACTCTCCTTTGAAGTTAACTATAGCTGATATACGTCTTTACATCACACTATACGTATCGTGAGTTTTGGAAATTAGATGACAAGTCTATTATGTCTAAAAACTTTTAAATGGATAAATGATTTTCTGAGGATCAAATAGGTTTGTTCTGAAATAAGTAATATCAAGAATAGTTTATGAAGTGAAGTAAATATGAAGGGATGTTATTGATGCCTTAATTGGAACTAATTCTGAAAAATAACCCATCTGAAACTTGATTGGAATGATTACACACCTAACCCACTAAACACGTCTTTTATCCAAAAAAAATAACTGAACTGCCGGTTATATCTCCGTTCGCATTGAATCATCATGATTTTCACGCTAAATTGTCTTTTGTTTTTGGGCCTAGGTAACTTGAGTAATTAAGTCCGCTGGGGTGTCTCTACACCTAATGCCCTAAAACCAACTGGTCTGGGTGCATTGGCCCAAAGTTCGTTAAGAAGCCTAGAAAGTCCAGATTAAAACAAAGTCAAGCAAGTGTTCTCTCCGAGTTAAAATTCCTAACGGTTCTTTGTGTGAGAATAATCTTAACAAAAGACAGGTTTTTATAAAAAAATATTTCTAGCGGAGATATGAAGGTTCTATTCTATGATAAAGACTATTACGCGTTCACAGAGGTGTGTATGAAATGAAAACAAGAAAAAGGTGGAGTGAAAAATAAGACCTAGTTTCCTGTTAAGGAAAATAGAAATTCTGAAATTGAAACCTTACTGGAAAACGAAACTTGAAAAATACTTAACTCTTTATAAAACTTATGCGATCCTTTTAAAATTTTTATCTGGGCTTTATTTTGTGACATGATGACTTTAATCGATTCTTCTGGAACTTAAACAACACTATTTGCACTGCACGTAAAGACATATAAAAACTTAAGTTAAATAAGAAGCGAGGCGTGAAAAATAAAGGTTCGATAGTCTAGACTTAGGATAATAGAATTGTTATTTTTAAAACAAAACCTTAGATTTTGAATCATAGTTATTTTGCAAAACTAGTTTGACCGGATTTTGTGGGTAGTATCCGCTGAAAACCCTCAGAAGACAACACTCCTCCCACTAAGGACACCTAGAGATTTAACGGCTTGTTGCACATGCTCAGTGCAATCGCGTTCCCTGCGAAAGTGAGGTTAGGAATTTTTTGTGAATAAATTGGCTTTGCTCGGGACGAGCAAATGATAAGTTTGGGGGTATTTGTTCATATCAGATTTTTGCATTTTTATACCGCCCAATTTTTATCACATTGCTTATCGGTAGGTACTCTTGAGCCGTGTTTGCTAGTTAATTGCAGGATACAGGTTCTCAGCTCTAAACAGTGAAATTCATGGAAAAGCACGACAAACTCCGGATTACTGCCAGCCACAGATAAAACACGGGTCTCCGCTCTCTATCCGTATGTTGCCAAACACCAGTTTAAGGGACAAAATGGCAAATCGATGTCATTTTCATGCACAAAGCACAATGTCAACACAAGATCCAACATGTCTACGCGGAGCTGAAGAAAAATCATGGCAAAAGATCCACATCACATCACCTTTTGATCTGCTGAAATTCTGGAAAAATTGTGAAGAGTTTCTGAGAAACAACATATACCACACTGAATAGTACTGAAAACCATGAAAACCCACCAAATTTTATGACCTAATTCTCCTAAATGACCGCGGATCCGCGGCATAAGCGTGCTTAGGCCGCGGATCCACGGCCAATTTATCTTGACAGAATCTCAAATTTTGGGGGTATTTTGGTAACTCT
This sequence comes from Agapanthus africanus, assembly GCA_030015575.1. Taxonomy (NCBI): domain Eukaryota; kingdom Viridiplantae; phylum Streptophyta; class Magnoliopsida; order Asparagales; family Amaryllidaceae; genus Agapanthus; species Agapanthus africanus. The sequence goes on from JASDDO010000019.1 coordinate 129,700,944, forward strand.
ATTTGGGTTAAGAATGTTGCCCTAGGTTCTCTGTTTCCTGTCTATAAATAGCCCAGAACTTGCCAAGCCAAGGGTGCTTAATTCTTGTGTAAAATTTTAGGATATATTTTGTAGTTCTTCTTCCTCTTTTTATCTTTTCTCCATTAAAACTTTGTAGTGAGCATTTTAAGAGTGAAGGATGAATAAAAGAGATCTTTTCCTTATCATGCTTGTCTTGTTATTTTGTTAATTGTAATTGCTTGTAATTTTCATTTGCTAATCTAGTTGTTGTTATTTGTTATTGTTTCTTTCTTGTTCTCTTTTTTTTTATCCTTAACAACAATGATGCTTAAGCTTGATCCTTGCCAAGGTGAGGTCTCAAATAGCCAGTTGTAATCTTTTAACCTCTTTCTTTCTATCTTCCTCCTTTTGTTGTATTTTCTTTTTCTTATAATGGGTGAGTAGCTTTCTTACTTGTTAGGGTAGGATAAGGAAAGTTTGAGAGAAGGAAATCTCTCTCACTCTTTCCTTGCCCAATATCTTAATTTGAACTCCCGTTAATTGAACCACAATCCGCTCCCTACGGCACCCTATCCTACATGATAGCGGTGATTCCTTAGTGAGACCGGTTGTGGTTGAATTAACCGGAGGTTAAGGCTAAGAGCCAAGAACGGACGGACAAGCACCAAAAGGAAGAACTTAAGCGTTGGAAAGCCTAGCTTATACTCGCAAGTTCCTTCCTAATCGTGCTAATCCCCGTTGTTGCCGATTACCGTAACACCGATATTAAGAATGGCAACGAAAGAAGTGAGCGACTCCTAACTCAAACTAACCTAATCCTAACCCTAACAAGCTCTCTTTATATAACATTTTAGCACGTAGTTAATCTCAAACAAACCTGGACATTTGGACTTAACTCGTTAAAGCACATAGAAAAGATTCCCATCTCCCTGCGGACGATCCGTACTTAACCGACTAACAACAAGCGAAACCGTCTTGATTGCGGTAATTAACTAAGGACGCAAAAACTCTAACAATCGATACACCTTAGAAAATAGTATTGCTTAACTTAGCTTGTTAGCTAGTAGTTTTGACATGATATTAGTGTATTTGCCTTATATACTAGTTTAGACATTGTAGTTATTACTTGTCACCTCATGCATACTGTTATTCATCGTTATGCCGCATTCATGAATTCTCATGTCTATATTCACTGTTATACATGCTATTGATGATTTGGATTTGGATTTCCATGAGATTTTCTGGATTTGGGGGAAAACCGCAAAACTTATATAAACTTCTTTTCTCTCTTTTTAAATAAAAAGTGTGGTTTTCTCATGATGTATGAGTCGTCCACCATGAGTTTGCTGATAGATTTCGAGACCCGAGTTCGAGGAGTGGAGGAACCGTTTCGGGTACATGGTGGACCCGGTGCGGTACCCCGGGGCACCGGGGCAAGAGGATCGCAGATGATGGCGTTGAGCCTGGCAGGGGAGCACTACCGACCGGTGATTTTACCCGACGTGTCAGATATTCGGAGGATACCGTCGTGGTCTTGAGATGGATGGTAGGGGCCGGTCTGGACTGACGGCAGCCTAGATATTGTGATTTAGACATTGAGATTTTGAGATATTGAGGTACAGAGATTGCGACACGGAGATATCGAGATATTTGGATACTTGTTTTGTGTCGATGCTAGGAACTGTTTATGCTGATTTCATTTATGATACCTCATTTTTAAAATACAGAAAGCTCACTAATTTATGAAAGCAGTTTTCTTCAGTACATGCATTCTGTTTCATGCATTCATACATCATCCATGTATATATTGCTACTTGAGACACTGACACGGGCACATGAGATTACACTTGGGTTAGATATTTACCCTAGCCATTGTTATAGGCTGCTGGTTATATATTTGAGGATATATTATGATCGTATGACCTAGGATTGCGTCATACATGCGATTTCTGTTCGTAGATGTTTTTCTACTCACGAGTTGGCAACTCACCCCCGTTGTGCCACAGTTTCTTGCAGGTTTTGCCGTACAGGTTTCATTACGCTTTTGGGGGCACTGCTTCTTTTGGGTGACTTGCTAGTAGGTGGGTTTATTTGTATCGTACCCATCATTATACATTGTATATTATTATTCAGTTGTATCTAGAAGTTCTATCAACCAAACATGTATTTATTTTTGAGATAGAGACCAGTGATGTTATTCTTTCGACCTTAGAGTCGCGCGTTATTTTTCGGTGGATTTCTTGTTGTTTTGAGTTTCCTTTTGAGTTTTGATCCTCGCCCTTGGCGTTGTATATTAGATTGCTTGTGTGGTTGTGACCATCGATTGACGAAGAGCTAGCTCCCGCTTGAGGATGCCTTTTATTGATTTCGTATACTATTCATGTTGTATCCCGTTTGGGGGGCCAGTATTTACAAAGGAGACTCTGCCGAAATTTTCAGGAAATATTTGATGTTTTTAAAAACGCATAATTCGGCTTATGCTATTAAAACTACTTGATTTAAATTGGTTTTTCTTCACTCTACTAATTTTCTTGGTTTGGATTTCTGGATTTTCGGCTTACTTAGATTACATACTCCTCGAGACGCTTCGTAGTTTAAGTGCTGATTTAGATGGATTTTATAGATCAAAAATATAATTACCGCAATCAAGAACGGCGTCGCTTGGTAGCTAGCCGGTGAGTACGGGTCGGTCCACAGGGATATTGTGAATTTTCTAGTCGCTCAAACGTGTTAATTCCGATGGGTGTTCGGATTGATTTATTAAATCTAAAAACTAAATCTATCTATACTAAGATTATCTAGATCTAAATCTTGCTAGGTGTAAGTTTAGGTTAAGTTTGGAAAGTCTATAAATCTCACCGCTTTCTATACCCATATGAAGATCTAATTAGGTGTTATGGTAATTATTAATAAAAGGGATTAGAACCATTTGGAAAGATGTTTCATCCTCTAGGTTCTTGTCCTTCATTTAGAAATCCTTACCCTAACCTCCATGGAAAACCATCACAACCGGGCCTTTATACTACGGTATCACCGCTACCTCGATGGATAGGATGCTGTAGGGAGCGGTATGTGCATGTATGCATAGAGTCCTATGAAAATATATGACGGGCAAGAAAGGGGATGAGAGATCTTCGTCTCTCAAACCTTCCCCAGATCTAACCCTAACAAGCGAGGAGACTAGTCACTCATTAGGGAATTGAAGAACATTTATCTAGGGCAAAGAATAAAAGATTAACTAGGGCAAGGAATTAAATTTAACCAGGGCAAGAATAGAAAATTAACCTAGGACAGAAAATAAAGAACTTACAACTTGATGCTCTCCAAAAAAATTCTGAATTTTATTCATAGAAAGAGGCATAGGGAGGCATGAAAAGAATACAATGAATTGTGTCTTTATTTATAAATTCATAGAAACCCTAGGTTACAATTGATTCGCACGTCTGCATTTACCAAAATACCCCTAGGTTGACTAGTCAGAGCTTCTGTAACAACCCTAATTTTCCTATACACTTTTCTATACAAATTTTTTTTTAAATTTTTAAAAAATTCATAAAGGAGTATTTTAACCTGAGCACAATATATATATAAGTAATTATTTTGTTTTTAAATAAATCCATTTTTAGTGTACATAAAATTGTTTTAAAATTAAAGTATACTTGGGGTATTTAATGTTGCTGTTACCACTTTAAGTAGTTATTTTCCCACAATAATTACAAGAAGGAGCTTGTAGCTCATTGGTAACACCTTGCACTACTGAACCAAGCCACCAGAGTTCAAATCCCATGCCCCACATTATTTTTGTATTTATTTTGTTTTAATTTCTTTTGGAAGTCAACGGTCAAAAGGCCATAACTCCCAAAATATGTACTGGACAATAAAAAGTAAATATACCAAATTGTACCCCCGAAGTTTCCCCGGCCTCTGGTGGCCTGACTCGGCCCGACTCGGCGCCGCCGGCCGGACTTGGCCGGACGGCCAAGTCACCAACTGAGAAAAGTTGGGCCTTGACTTGGTCAACCCTCCTGCGCACTTATTATACCTGGATCGGTTTTAAATTGCCCAATAAATCCCTTTTAATCCTAGGTTTAATGATTTTTAATGATTTTTATATATTTTTTAATTAAAACCCTAACCCTAGCCTAACCCTATATAAACACCCCTACCCTCTACCCTCTCATCCTAAATTCCTAAGTCCACTCTCCCAAAATCCCAAGAGAACTTGGTACGTCGGAAAACGAGCGAAAGGAGAAGCGTTGACGAAATCGACGGTGACTTTTCGGTGATTGTGCTAGGAGCTCTCGACGTTTCGACGCGCCGGCAAACCCTCTACCTCCCTATCACTCTCTAGCGTTGTCCAAACCCATAAGTCCCTCTTTTCTACCTTTCTATTCTTTCATAAAAATACGACTTTTCAAACCCGACGGAAATCGGAACAAATCGATTTCCGATTCGGTTTTCTATCAAAACTCACTTATCACTAATTCCATAATGCTTAAACATATTCATGTTGACTACTAATCACATAACAACTAATTTGGATAAAATTTCTCACATGAAATGATAACTTTTGCAATATACCGTATTTTTTCACTTAAATACCACCATATTTAGTTTATCACATTTAACCCTTTAACATTGCTATACCTTAAAATAGATCACGAGGTAATGACCTACCTCCACACACACTCATATGCAATCATAACACGCTATTTTGAAAACTTAGAATAAGATAAAATAAGATTTTACATTAAAATACCATTTTTCTTAATAAAACCTTTTCTAAAAGTTCTAAGTTATATACAATTTTAAAACAATATCTTTTAAAAGGAAAATACGATATGTCGTGGACATCGATCGTTTATCTAAACCTGACTTTGTGGTGTCTAGACAAGTGTGTCTAAGGCGAGTGTTTACTTAACTAGGACCACTACTTGTAGTGGAGAGCCTCCCACTCACCTGGCACTTACCTGGACGCAATTGGCGGTGAAGAGACGATTTGAGGCTTCTATGTTTTATCGTTTACACCATTTAGAAATAGGTTAGTTGGCTTAGAAAACCCTAGAATCTAAAATACGGAAATTTACACCCTTTTTCAAATAAATACCTTATCTTTATAAAACCGTTTTCTAAATGACTAGTATTTATTAAATCTTTGCAAAGCGCTACTACAACCCATCTTTGGGGAACTCGTTAGGGATAGTACGATTTATCGTGCACCCTCGAGCTTAGTAGTGCGAGATTCAGACCTCCGCAAGGAGCATTCGGTCTCGAAAGGTTTAAAATACGACATTTAAGAAAAATGAGATTTTTGGAAAATAAAATATTTATTAAAAATTATTCTTATATAAATATATGTATATTTATCATTTAAACACCTATTTTATTATAAGATAAAGTTTCCACCTTTTCCTAAAAATTACAAGATTAAAAGTTTCATTAAAATACCATGAATTTCAAATAAATCAATATTACAAATTAATACCATTTAATTATGTAATTAGGATATTTTCACTAGAAATAATACAAAATAAAATTACACTCATTATAACTATAAAGACGAATAATAAATACTTGAGGTATATCTTGAAAACTATACAAAAGTATTTTTACATAAAACCCCCTCAAGTTTTATAAATTACAATAATGATCCTAACAAATATAGAATTTCGACTTACATTTCTTTTAGTCTGACTCGGGTTTGAGTCTGATTATTTCTGACTTGAATATGATTCAAGTCAATCTATATTTCTTAATATTCCAACTCAATATGAACACATGAATCCCAGAATCCAGTTAACAATCTATACAACTTGACTGAACCAAACCATGGATATACATCCTTTATTACGTTATTCCATTTACCTGATTATGCAGTTACAATCTGTTTACTGATATCATGGTTTTGGTCAGTCATCCAACTTATACAATGCAATACAACAATACAATCAAAACACTACGGGGTTTAAGGGGTAGATTGGTACGAAAGATGTTAACAGTGGTACGAGACGGTCAGATTTAAGACACCTAACATGAATCCAATTGCCGTTGTTCCGGGCCTTCTAACGGAGCCTTGTACTCTATATTCCGTTTGCCATGGTCTCTAGCATATAGAGACCCCTCTCGTATACACTGGCATTCTTCTGTACCAAGCTACAAACAACAGCGTTAATACAACATTACTACAATACAATACAATATTAAAAGCTACTCTCTCTCTCCTACTCTTTGCCTATTTCTTCCTTATCTTTGGGACTTACCGAGCGACCTGTTCGCTGACGACATTCTATTTCTTTCTTCTTTGAATGTCGTCAGGTGCTTTGGACCCAGCAGAGATCGAGCCCACCGGTGAAGACTTGGAGCAGTTTCACGAAGACCCTGAGCTCTAGATATTGTACCTTGTTCTATTCAGTATTTTCATTTCCTGTTATGCCATTGTTTAGGCATCGCTTTTCATTTCAGTTGTATTTATTTTTCATGCATTGTACAAAAGAATGTTATTAATAAATTTGCTGTTATTTCTATATCTCTTGTCTCTTGTGACTTACTTTTATATTGCTTAGATACGCTTAGCGTATGTACTTCTAAGTATATACGTAGCGGATCTCGTTGCGTCCCCTTCACCGTACACTGGGAAGCGGGGCGTGACAGGTTTTGCTGGTGGCCCATGCAGGTCAGAGCTGTATGAATCTCTATCATGCAGTTCTGGTCTGCATGAACAACCTAAGTAATATAACACAAGAACCATCAACTAAAACATTCTTTACAATCATGTCCCTTGAATTCTTTCTTTCATATTCCTTGAATCATATACTTTGAATCTATGCTAACCCAAAATTCTCTCACATCTTTTACAATTTTATCAAAACCTTCGTATTCTTTCATTCCTTCACACATTCTTCACATTTTTAAAACCCTTGCACCACTTTGTTATTTTTTTCACATATTGTCAGTACACAAGCACCAGACTTTCCTTGAAACTGTTACACTTTCCTTTTTTCAAATTTCGAGGACGAAATTTTTTTTAAGGAGGGGAGAATGTAACAACCCTAATTTTCCTATACACTTTTCTATATAAATTTTTTTTTTAAATTTTTAAAAAATTCATAAAGGAGTATTTTAACCTGAGCACAATATATATATAAGTAATTATTTTGTTTTTAAATAAATCCATTTTTAGTGTACATAAAATTTTTTTAAAATTAAAGTATACTTGGGGTATTTAATGTTGTTGTTACCACTTTAAGTAGTTATTTTCCCACAATAATTACAAGAAGGAGCTTGTAGCTCATTGGTAACACCTTGCACTGCTGAACCAAGCCACCAGAGTTCAAATCTCATGCCCCACATTATTTTTGTATTTATTTTGTTTTAATTTCTTTTGGAAGTCAACGGTCAAAAGGCCATAACTCCCAAAATATGTACTGGACAATAAAAAGTAAATATACCAAATTGTACCCCTGAAGTTTCCCCGGCCTCTGGTGGCCTGACTCGGCCCGACTCGGCGCCGCCGGCCGGACTTGGCCGGACGGCCGATTCACCAACTGAGAAAAGTTGGGCCTTGACTTGGTCAACCATCCTGCGCACTTATTATACCTGGATCGGTTTTAAATTGCCCAATAAATCCCTTTTAATACTAGGTTTAATGATTTTTATATATTTTTTTATATTTTTTTTAATTAAAACCCTAACCCTAGCCTAACCCTATATAAACACCCCTACCCTCTACCCTCTCATCCTAAATTCCTAAGTCCACTCTCCCAAAATCCTAAGAGAACTTGGTTTGTCGTAAAACGAGCGAAAGGAGAAGCGTTGACGAAATCGACGGCGACTTTTCGGTGATCGTGTTAGGAGCTCTCGACGACATTTCGACGCGCCAGCAAACCCTCTACCTCCCTATCACTCTCTAGCGTTGTCCAAACCCGTAAGTCCCTCTTTTCTACCTTTCTATTCTTTCATAAAAATACGACTTTTCAAACCCGACGGAAATCGGCACAAACCGATTTCCGATTCGGTTTTCTATCAAAACTCACTTATCACTAATTCCATAATGCTTAAACATATTCATGTTGACTACTAATCACATAACAACTAATTTGGATAAAGTTTCTCACATGAAATGATAACTTTTGCAATATACCGTATTTTTTCACTTAAATACCACCATATTTAGTTTATCACATTTAACCCTTTAACATTGCTATACCTTAAAATAGATGACGAAGTAATGACCTACCTCCACACACACTCATATGCAATCATAACACGCTACTTTGAAAACTTAGAATAAGATAAAATAAGATTTTACATTAAAATACCATTTTTCTTAATAAAACATTTTCTAAAAGTTCTAAGTTATATACAATTTTAAAACAATATCTTTTAAAAGGAAAATACGATATGTCGTGGACATCGATCGTTTATCTAAACCTGACTTTGTGGTGTCTAGGCAAGTGTGTCTAAGGCGAGTGGAAACTTAATTAGGACCGCTACTTGTAGTGGAGAGCATCCCACTCACCTGGCACTTATCTGGCCGCAATTGGCGGTGAAGAGGCAATTTGAGGCTTCTATGATTTATCGTTTAGACCATTTAGAAATAGGTTAGTTGGCTTAGAAAACCCTAGAATCTAAAATACGGAAATTTACACCCTTTTTCAAATAAATACCTTATCTTTATAAAACCGTTTTCTAAATGACTAGTATTTATTAAATCTTTGCAAAGCGCCACCTACAACCCACCTTTGGGGAACTCGTTAGGGATAGTATGGTTTATCATGCACCCTCGAGGTTAGTACTGCGAGATTCAGACCTCCGCAAGGAGCATTCGGTCTCGAAAGGTTTAAAATACGACATTTAAGAAAAATGAGATTTTTGGAAAATAAAATATTTATTAAAAATTATTCTTGTATAAACATATGTATATTTATCATTTAAACACCTATTTTATTATAAGATAAAGTTTCCACCTTTTCCTAAAAATTACAAGATCAAAAGTTATATTAAAATACCATGAATTTCAAATAAATCAATATTACAAATTAATACCATTTAATTATGTAATTAGGATATTTTCACTAGAAATAATACAAAATAAAATTACACTCATTATAACTATAAAGAAGAATAATAAATACTTGAGGTATATCTTGAAAACTATACAAAAGTATTTTTACATAAAACCCCCTCAAGTTTTATAAATTACAATAATGACCCTAACAAATATAGAACTTCGACTTACATTTCTTTTAGTCTGATCGGGTTTGAGTCTGATTATTTCTGACTTGAATATGATTCAAGTCAATCTATATTTCTTAATATTCCAACTCAATATGTACACATGAATCCCAGAATCCAGTTAACAATCTATACAACTTGACTGAACCAAACCATGGATATACATCCTTTATTCCGTTATTCCATTTACCTAATTATGCAGTTACAATCTGTTTACTGATATCATAGTTTTGGTCAGTCATCCAATTTATACAATGCAATACAACAATACAATCAAAACACTACGGGGTTTAAGGGGTAGATTGGTACGAAAGATGTTAACATAGGCACGAGACGGTCAGATTTAAGACACCTAACATGAATCCAATTGCCGTTGTTTCGGGCCTTCTAACGGAATCTTGTACTCTATATTCCGTTTGCCATGGTCTCTAGCATATAGAGACCCCTCTCGTATACACTGGCATTCTTCTGTACCAAGCTACAAACAACAGCGTTAATACAACATTACTACAATACAATACAATATTAAAAGCTACTCTCTCTCTCCTACTCTTTGCTTATTTCTCCCCTATCTTTGGGACTTACCGAGCGACCTGTTCGCTGACGACATTCTATTTTTTTCTTCTTTGAATGTCGTCAGGTGCTTTGGACCCAGCAGAGATCGAGCCCACCGGTGAAGACTTGGAGCAGTTTCACGAAGACCCCGAGCTCTAGATATTGTACCTTGTTCTATTCAGTATTTTGATTTCCTGTTATGCCATTGTTTAGACATCGCTTTTCATTTCAGTTGTATTTATTTTTCATGCATTGTACAAAAGAATGTTATTAATAAAGTTGTTGTTATTTCTATATCTCTTGTCTCTTGTGACTTACTTTTATATTGCTTAGATACGCTTAGCGTATGTACTTCTAAGTATATACGTAGCGGACCTCGTCGCGTCCCCTTCGCCGTACACTGGGAAGCAGGGCGTGACAGGTTTTGCTGGTGGCCCATGCAAGTCAGAGCTGTATGAATCCCTATCATGCAGTTCTGGTCTGCGTGAACAACCTAAGTAATATAACACAAGAACCATCAACTAAAACATTCTTTACAATCATGTCCCTTGAATCCTTTCTTTCATATTCCTTGAATCATATACTTTGAATCTATGCTAACCCAAAATTCTCTCACCTCTTTTACAATTTTATCAAAACCTTCGCATTCTTTCATTCCTTCACACATTCTTCACATTTTTATAACCCTTGCACCACTTTGTTATTTTTTTCACATATTGTCTGTACACAAGCACCAGACTTTCCTTGAAACTGTTACACTTTCCTTTTTTCAAATTTCGAGGGCGAAATTTGAAAAAAGGAGGGGAGAATGTAACAACCCTAATTTTCCTATACACTTTTCTATACAAATTTTTTTTTAAATTTTAAAAAAATTCATAAAGGAGTATTTTAACCTGAGCACAATATATATATAAGTAATTATTTTGTTTTTAAATAAATCCATTTTTAGTGTACATAAAATTGTTTTAAAATTAAAGTATACTTGGGGTATTTAATGTTGCTGTTACCACTTTAAGTAGTTATTTTCCCACAATAATTACAAGAAGGAGCTTGTAGCTCATTGGTAACACCTTGCACTGCTGAACCAAGCCACCAGAGTTCAAATCCCATGCCCCACATTATTTTTGTATTTATTTTGTTTTAATTTCTTTTGGAAGTCAACGGTCAAAAGGCCATAACTCCCAAAATATATACTGGACAATAAAAAGTAAATATACCAAATTGTACCCCCGAAGTTTCCCCGGCCTCTGGTGGCCTGACTCGGCCCGACTCGGCGGCGCCGGCCGGCGACTCGGCCGACTCGGTCCGGCGCCGCCGGCCGGACTTGGCCGGACGGCCGAGTCACCAACTGAGAAAAGTTGGGCCTTGACTTGGTCAGCCTTGACTTGGTCAACCCTCCTGCGCACTTATTATACCTGGATCGGTTTTAAATTGCCCAATAAATCCCTTTTAATCCTAGGTTTAATGATTTTTATATATTATTTTATATTTTTTTTAATTAAAAATCCTAACCCTAGCCTAACCCTATATAAACACCCCTACCCTCTACCCTCTCATCCTAAATTCCTAAGTCTACTCTCCCAAAATCCCAAGAGAACTTGGTACGTCGGAAAACAAGCGAAAGGAGAAGCGTTGACGAAATCGACGGCGACTTTTCGGTGATCGTGCTAGGAGCTCTCGACGACGTTTCGACGCGCCAGCAAACCCTCTACCTCCCTATCACTCTCTAGCGTTATCCAAACCCGTAAGTCTCTCTTTTCTACCTTTCTATTCTTTCATAAAAATACGACTTTTCAAACCCGACGGAAATCGGAACAAACCGATTTCCGATTCGGTTTTCTATCAAAACTCACTTATCACTAATTCCATAATGCTACATATTCATGTTGACTACTAATCACATAACAACTAATTTGGATAAAGTTTCTCACATGAAATGATAACTTTTGCAATATACCGTATTTTTTCACTTAAATACCACCATATTTAGTTTATCATATTTAACCCTTTAACATTGCTATACCTAAAATAAATCACGAGGTAATGACCTATCTCCACACACACTCATATGCAATCATAACACGCTACTTTGAAAACTTAGAATAAGATAAAATAAGATTTTACATTAAAATACCATTTTTCTTAATAAAATATTTTCTAAAAGTTCTAAGTTATATACAATTTTAAAACAATATCTTTTAAAAGGAAAATACGATATGTCGTGGACATCGATCGTTTATCTAAACCTGACTTTGTGGTGTCTAGGCAAGTGTGTCTAAGGCGAGTGGTTACTTAATTAGGACCACTACTTGTAGTGGAGAGCCTCCCACCCACCTGGCACTTACCTGGCCGCAATTGGCGGTGAAGAGGCGATTTGAGACTTCTATGATTTATCGTTTAGACCATTTAGAAATTGGTTAGTTGGCTTAGAAAACCCTAGAATCTAAAATACGGAAATTTACACCCTTTTTCAAATAAATACCTTATCTTTATAAAACCGTTTTCTAAATGACTAGTATTTATTAAATCTTTGCAAAGCGCCACTACAACCCATCTTTGGGGAACTCGTTAGGGATAGTACGATTTATCGTGCACCATCGAGCTTAGTACTGCGAGATTCAGACCTCCGCAAGGAGCATTCGGTCTCGAAAGGTTTAAAATACGACATTTAAGAAAAATGAGATTTTTGGAAAATAAAATATTTATTAAAAATTATTCTTGTATAAACATATGTATATTTATCATTTAAACACCTATTTTATTATAAGATAAAGTTTCCACCTTTTCCTAAAAATTACAAGATTAAAAGTTACATTAAAATACCATGAATTTCAAATAAATCAATATTACAAATTAATACCATTTAATTATGTAATTAGGATATTTTCACTAGAAATAATACAAAATAAAATTACACTCATTATAACTATAAAGACGAATAATAAATACTTGAGGTGTATCTTGAAAACTATACAAAAGTATTTTTACATAAAACCCCCTCAAGTTTTATAAATTACAATAATGACCCTAACAAATATAGAACTTCGACTTACATTTCTTTTAGTCTGATCGGGTTTGAGTCTGATTATTTCTGACTTGAATATGATTCAAGTCAATCTATATTCCTTAATATTCCAACTCATTATGAACACATGAATCCCAGAATCCAGTTAACAATCTATACAACTTGACTGAACCAAACCATAGATATACATCCTTTATTACGTTATTCCATTTACCTGATTATGCAGTTACAATCTGTTTACTGATATCATGGTTTTGGTCAGTCATCCAACTTATACAATGCAATACAACAATACAATCAAAACACTACGGGGTTTAAGGGGTAGATTGGTACGAAAGATGTTAACAGTGGAACGAGACAATCAGATTTAAGACACCTAACATGAATCCAATTGCCGTTGTTCCGGACCTTCTAACGGAGCCTTGTACTGTATATTCCGTTTGCCATGGTCTCTAGCATATAGAGACCCCTCTCATATACACTGGCATTCTTCTGTACCAAGCTACAAACAACAGCGTTAATACAACATTACTACAATACAATACAATGTTAAAAGCTACTCTCTCTCTCCTACTCTTTGCCTATTTCTTCTCTATCTTTGGGACTTACCGAGCGACATGTTCGCTGACGACATTCTATTTCTTTCTTCTTTGAATGTCGTCAGGTGCTTTGGACCCAGCAGAGATCGAGCCCACCGGTGAAGACTTGGAGCAGTTTCATGAAGACCCCGAGCTCTAGATATTGTACCTTGTTCTATTCAGTATTTTCATTTCCTGTTATGCCATTGTTTAGGCATAGCTTTTCATTTCAGTTGTATTTATTTTTCATGCGTTGTACAAAAGAATGTTATTAATAAAGTTGCTGTTATTTCTATATCTCTTGTCTCTTGTGACTTATTTTTATATTGCTTAGATACACTTAGCGTATGTACTTCTAAGTATATACGTAGCGGACCTCGTCGCGTCCCCTTTGCCGTACACTGGGAAGTGGGGCGTGACAGCTTCTTTAAATTATGGTAAAATTTTTACTTTCCAATTCCTTAACCTTGTCGCGGAACCATGGCCGAAGGCCTTGTTTGGCCGCGGCTCCGCGGCCAAACAAGAGGATTGTGAGCTACTATTTCTTATGGTGGCTCTGATTGATTTGTTCCTTCTGTTTTTACAGGTCTTTTCTCATATTGGCTTCTACGTCCTCTCCAGATCTTCACAGTGAGTAGTGCAGTGGTCTTTTAACCGTTCGCTTTGGAATCTTGGACCTTGCGCTGCCTTTGTACTTTGTAAACTGATCTTTATTTCGGCTTGATCAAGATCCTTCTATTTGTTGGTTGTAGTTCCACTTTTGCATCGTCTTTTATCTTTTTCACTGTTTTAGATCTAAGAACCTGTAACATATAATATGTAGCAGACATGCGTCAAAAGCACCTGTTTATTTATAAAACGAATAAGAATGGGGAATATAATAATGCAATATTATGGTATGAACAAATACCCCCAAACTTATCTTTTGCTCGTCCTCGAGCAAACCTATTTTTATTCACGACAAAAACCTAACCTCACTTTCGCAGGGAATCGCGATTGCACTGAGCTCGTGCAACAAGCCGTTAAACCTCTAGGTGTCCCTAGTCGAAGGAGTGTTGTCTCCTGAGGGTTTTCAGCGGATACTACCCACAAAATCCTATCAATTCGGCTTTTCGACTTTTATTCTCCAATTAGGTTTTCTAATAAGGAATTCTATTATCATCGACTCATAAATCATCCACCCATATTCTTCACACTTCCTCATCATTTAACTTAAGATTATATATGTTCTGCAGACCTACTTAGCTTTCGGCATTTCTTAAGTTTTCCTTCTAGGGTTCCATCTCCACTTAGGAATTTCTATCAACTCTACTAAAAATACAAGTTCTATTCTTCACTCCAATCTCTCATCTAAACTCCAATCACATATCCCCACGCGTGTGTATAAATCACCCCTATACTTGGAAATTCAAATCAAGCAATAATACCCTTGTCCGTTGTCCAAAGTACTTATTAATTGGTAAACTTTTAATTGAATTTTGCTTACACATCCTTCATGCGACCGTTAATACTTCTTGAGGTACCAACAACTGATTACAAGATGCGTTTGCACTTTAAAGCGTACTTCCTAGTCTTGTAACACCTAAGGATTTTTAGCAGTGACTCCCAAACCAGTTGGTCTAAGGCACTAGGTGATGAAGCACCCTTGCTAAATATTTTTTTCTATTTTTGCAGCCTCAAGTAATTACAAAAACCAGTGTTCATTTTTTTTTCTTATTCACACTTGAATTTTTTTTTATTTTCATTTTCTTTGTACTAAGGACTTTAGACAAGAGCATTTCAAGGTCTCCTCTACTATTCCAAGTTCAAGGTGCGTGATTGTGCAATTTGTAGGGTATACATTTTTAGAATCTAGAATTAAGTTAGGAATTATTTTTCAAACTTATACTCTAATAAAATATCAATACTTTTTCTTTGTTTCGACTTAGCCCAAGAAGTGAACTCAAAATTTGCCTATTTCTAAATAAACTACAAAGACATATACTTTCTACCGTTAAATTTTAAAGAATGTTATTTTTAGGGTTTTTAATTTACTAAGTCTAAGATCTAGTTGTCTAGCCAGTTAACCTATTTGTCAAACTCAGGTCTAATAAGGCCAAAATTGAATACATTAATTTTTATAATTTTTGAAATTTTCAAATTTTTATGGGTTTTCAAATAAGTATGCAAATGCAAAAATATGTACATGAATGCGAAGGAAGAAAACATACTGAGCATACCCCCAAACTTAAACTTGACTGTGTCCTCACTGTCATACCACACCAAGATGGTCAAAATTGTCGGCACTTCCCTGTTTATTTATTTACAAACTTTTTTTTGTTTTTTATTGTTAAAAGAAAAACAAAATATATATACAACAAGGTTCCCCCCAAACTAAACAAGGCCTTACATAAGCCAAAGGTTAGCACCAACCATTCATGAATCTTATCGTGGTAATGGTAGAGTTGGTGAAAGAATGGAGTGGAAAGAAGAGAAATGAGAAGCACACGAGACCGTGTGGAGATAGAAACGGTATACGGTCTCTGTGGAGGAAAAGAATGGCGGAAAAGAGAAAGAAGTGTAGTATGACCTTGCGGGTGTAAATCGAGTGAATAAATTAGCGCAATTTGTGATGACCGATGTGTTAAAAGTGATTGTGCTAATCTATCAACCCGTCGAGAAATGGGGTCAAATCCTTCAAGATTCGCAAGAAAACATGGGTCTGTCGAACTTGGTATTGGAGATGAAAGCGTAACGGTCTCTTGTAAGATCGGAACGATAGGAAAGACGAAAGGGAGTGAATTAGGGATAGTCTCATTCTCACCGTAGTAAACTGTCTCGAATTGGAAAGATTCCATCAATGGTTCGAAACGACTGTAAGCAACCGAGTCTGATGGTTCAACTAACTCATCTGAAAATTCAAAGGACTCAAAATCGGGCGGTGAGTCTGCAATATCGTCCGAAAAAGTGAAACACTCGTAAGTGTTATCGGCTGTGAGAACTGTGTCAGATTCAAAAGGAAATTTTTCAAGCTCACAGTCTTCAAGCGTGATCTTTTGCGTGGTCGAAACGATGGAAAGGAGGGAGGGTGATATAACAGTTAAGGATTCAGGAGGATGAATTTGAAAATCCGACACATCAAACAAAAATGGTTCAACCTCAATATTATCCTTAATACGATCCTCATAATTCTCCTCATTATTTAACTCATCCATGCCATTATCATCAAAATCAAGACGCATATGAAGTTCGAGAGAAGCATCTAATGACTCAGGATGATGAATTGGACATAAAATTTCAATCAAATTTACGGGTTCATCATCCAAAATATTCCCGGCGTCTATATCCTCAATCAAGTGAAAATCAATATTTTCTGACACCTCATCAAAAGCATGGATATTTATCAATTTAGGTTCTAGAGTGGAGGTGTAAAGGTCAAAAGGATTAGGTGTGGTTTCACTCGAAAGGATTCTTCACAATCTGGCAAATCAAGCACTACAAAGTCACACAACTCGTTAGATGTGTTATACTCAACTTGTGAATCATTTAGGACAATCGATGGAAAACCGGAGTTGTGGGTTTCAATTGGATAAGGGTAGGTTTGATTTGGAAATGTGTAGAACTCACTTGCTCCTCTCAAATTCTCACTTTGTTCAACCGCTTCCTCATACAAAAAATTTGGAGCTAGTTGGAAATTAGCTACCGGTTCATTAGGTTGCATAAGGGCGGCAATGGAAGCATCCACATTCCTTGTCATTTTGTTTGTTGCTAAAATATAAGCTTCCAACGACTGTTCCAAACTAGACATGGGTTGTGGAGGGGTTTCGGTAAAAGATTCAAAATTGTTTGGATACGTGGAACTCCCAAAAGGCTGTGTAGAAACAGTGTCTAGTGAAGGTGGGAAGGTCGGGTAGGACTGGTAGGAAGTGGATGGTTGGACAGGAGTAGGATCAACATGTGGATAAAAAGGTGGATGGACTTGTTGATTCCTAGAACTAGATGAGTGGAGAGGGGTGAAAGATCGGCTACGAGATTGAGCAATATGCTCAGCAATGGACATCGGTTTAGGAGTTACAGCAGGACTTGGAAAAGTGGTGTCAACGTACGAAGGTGGTGAAGGTTGACAAGGTTGACACAAAGTGGGTTGTAAAGTCGAACTGTTTCTCTTAGACGCTTCTATTTGATCTTTCAAAGAAATTTTGGGCATGGAGGGATTTTCCTTAAATCGACCGAAACAATTAACGTATGAGGCAAAGTTAGGTTCAAGATACCAAAGTTCGGAAAGTGATTTATGATTTGGGGTACCCATGATAGAAGAAAGGGGAAATGAAAGAAGATTGGGTGGTGCAAGGATTTCTTAGCAACAAAAGTTTGCAAGTTTTCTAATAAAAATTTTCCTTTTTTCTTTTGCTCTTTATTTGGAAAAATTTTTAGCAAAAAGATTAAGGATATGCAAATCAGAAAAGATCACTTGCAATCAATTATTATTTTAACCATAGCATAAAGAATCCTGCATAAGATTTGTTATTTGGAAGGGAAAAGATTTTTAAGGCGTAAATAATCCTGCAGGCATTTTTCAGAAGATTTATCAAGAGTTACAGAGGAGGAACAGAGGGAAGCTTACAGAGCAAAGTTGGTCAGATGAGGTCACCACGTAGCCGCCCTTCCGCGGCAAAAGAGGGGGTCCCACCGCGGTTCCGCGGCTCTCTAGCCGGCACGGTTCCCAAAAAATTTTCGCTCGTGCTGAATCATCAAGGCGGCCGCGTTTCCGCGGTTTAAGGTAGGTTGGGGCGGCGGAAACGCAGTGCGGTGGGGGGTTCAAATCTCCAGAAAAATTCTACTGCTCTGGTTTTGAAATTTCTCTCTGTTCTGATCTGTTGTTTTCTGTTTCGCTTACTGTAGATTTCCAGATCCGAACTCGATTGTAAATCCTGCAAAATTCACACAAAAATACCCTTTCCAAAAATAACAGATGATATATTTTTATATTTTTTGTGATTTTTATGATTTTTATGATTTTTTAATTTATATTAACCCGAAATTGCAAAAAGGAAATAACACGCCATCCCCGGCAACGGCGCCATTTGATTTAGATGGATTTTATAGATCAAAAATATAATTACCGCAATCAAGAACGGCGTCGCTTGGTAGCTAGCCGGTGAGTACGGGTCGGTCCACAGGGATGTTGTGAATTTCCTAGTCGCTCAAACGAGTTAATTCCGATGGGTGTTCGAATTGATTTATTAAATCTAAAAACTAAATCTATCTATACTAAGATTATCTAGATCTAAATCTTGCTAGGGGTAGGTTTAGGTTAAGTTTGGAAAGTCTATAAATCTCACCGCTTTCTATACCCATATGAAGATCTAATTAGGTGTTATGGTAATTATTAATAAAAGGGATTAGAACCATTTGGAAAGATGTTTCATCCTCTAGGTTCTTGTCCTTCCTTTAGAAATCCTTACCCTAACCTCCATGGAAAACCATCACAACCGGGCCTTTATACTACGGTATCACCGCTACCTCGATGGATAGGGTGCCGTAGGGAGCGGTATGTGCATGTATGCATAGAGTCCTAAGAAAATATATGACGGGCAAGAAAGGGGATGAGAGATCTTCGTCTCTCAAACCTTCCCCAGATCTAACCCTAACAAGCGAGGAGACTACTCACTCATTAGGGAATTGAAGAACATTTATTTAGGACAGAAAATAAAAGATTTAATTAGGGCAAGGAATTAAATTTAATTAGGGCAAGAATAGAAAATTAACCTAGGGCAGAAAATAAAGAACTTACAACTTGATGCTCTCCAAAAGAATTCTGAATTTTATTCATAGAAAGAGGCATAGGGAGGCATGAAAAGAATACAATGAATTGGGTCTCTATTTATAGATTCATAGAAACCCTAGGTTACAATTGATTCGCACGTCTGCATTTACCAAAATACCCCTAGGTTGACTAGTCAGAGCTTCTTTAAATTATGGTAAAATTTTTACCTTCCAATTCATTAACCTTGCCGCGGAACCGTGGCCGAAGGCCTGGTTTGGCCGCGGTTCCGTGGCCAAACAAGAGGATTGTGAGCTACTATTTCTTGTGGTGGCTCTGATTGATTTGTTCTTTCTGTTTTTACAAGTCTTTTCTCATATTGGCTTCTACGTCTTCTCCAGATCTTCACAGTGAGTAGTGCAGTGGACTTTTAACCGTTCGCTTTGGAATCTTGGACCTTGCGCTGCCTTTGTACTTTGTAAACTGATTTTTATGTCGGCTTGATCAAGATCCTTCTATTTGTTGGTTGTAGTTCCACTTTTGTATCGTCTTTTATTTTTTTCACTATTTTAGATCCAAGAACCTGTAACCTGTAATATGTAGCAGACATACGTCAAAAGCACATGTTTATTTATAAAACGAATAAGAATGGGGAATATAATAATGCAATATTATGGTATGAACAAGTGCCGGTCATGTTCCGTACTTTCGGGACGCGGCAGCAAGTGGTTGAGTCCGAGAATTAAGAAAGATTTCTCGCTATCAAGCAATGGATCAAGATGGGGAGAGCAGTAGCAGCAGATCTCGCTTCTATGGGTTTTCCATCATTTGGAGAAAGAGAAATAATGTTTTTCCATAATTTAGATGAAAAATACTGCTTTTTTTTTCTTTTCATTTTTCTTCCTTAGGCTTAGATGAAAAGCACGTGGCCCCGTGTGAGTAAAGGGGAACACAATTATCAATGTGTCAAGACACATATCCATTTTACTCATATATATATATATATATATATATATATGAGAATAATGGAGGAAAGGAATAATGGAGGAAAGATGCCACGGGAGGGAATTTCCTCCTATAGCGTCGCAAAAATACAACCTCTATCGTTTTTTCCGATGATCGGCACCCACCATCTTCATCGTTATCATCTAAGATATGGGTACACCAAATTTCATTTGATTCTACAACTTTTTCACCGTTGAATTAGTGGGTTCAAAATTAACGGTTTACCAACAATAGAACTTTTTACATTGCTAAATCAACGGTGAAAAGGTTGTAAAATCACATAAAATTTGGTATGCCCACATCTTAGATGATAACGATGAATATGATGGAGTCCGATCGTCGGAAAATACGATGGAAGTTGTATTTTTTCGACGTCATAGGAAGAAATTCCCTCATATGGCCTCTTTTCTCCATTATTCTCTCTCTCTATATATATGGTTTTACTATTAACATCTTTCCTTATATTCTTGGCGGTGTTAAAATAATAATAATAGTAATAATAATAATATAATAAGACCGTGTTAAAATAATAGTAGTAGTAATAATATAAAGTAATAATAAAGTAATTATAGTGATAGTGATAGTAATAACAATAATAGTATATAGGAATACTTTAACAATCGAATAGAAATCTATAGATATGGAAAGGTATTGAGTAATTATAAATACAGATATGTGTAAGATATAAAAATCTATTCCATATCTATATATAGAATAATAAGCCTTGGATATAGATTTAGGTTTTAATAATCGATTTTATAACTAGTTAGTATATATTACATTAATTCAAATCTATATATGTACATATATATTGAAAAATAGTAGCAATTAATAAGGTCATGTTAAAATAATAATAATAGTAATTATAAAGTAATGATAATAGTAATTATAGTAATAGTAATAGTCATCTTTTATATATATATATATATATATATATATATATATATGAGAGAGAATAATGGAGAAAAGATGCCATAGGAGGGAATTTCCTTCTATGGCGTCGAAAAAGTACGGCCTTCCTCATTTTCTCATTTTTTCCGACGATCGGCATCCATCATCTTCATCGTTATCTTCTAAGATGTGAGTACACCAAATTTTATGTGATTCTACAACTTTTTCACTGTTGATTTAGTTTGTTCAAAATTAACGGTTTACCGACAACAGAACCTTTTACATTGCTAAATCAACGGTGAAAAGGTTATAGAATCACATGAAATTTGATGTACCCACATCTTAGATGATAACGATGAACATGATGGAGTTGGAAAAAATAAGGAAGGACGTCCTTTTTCGACGCCATAAGAGGAAATTCTCTCCTATGACCTCTCTCTCTCTCTCTCTCTCTCTCTCTATATATATATATATATATATATATATATATATATATAATGGAGTAAAGGTGTCATAGGAGGGAATTTCCTTCTATGGCATCTAATAAATGCATCCTCCATGGATTTTTTCGACGATTGGCACCCATCGCCATCATCTTTATCATCTAACATGTGGATATACCAAATTTCATGTGATTCTACCACTTTTTCACGATTGAATTAACAAAGTAAGAAGTTCTATTGTCGGTAAACCATTAATTTTGCACCCATTAAATCAACGGTGAAAAGGTTGTAAAATCATATGAAATTTGGTGTATCCATATCATATATGATAAAAATAAAGATGATGGGTGCCGGTCATCATGAAAAATAGTGAGGCTGTATTTTTCGACGCCTTAGAAGGAAATCCCCCCCCCCTCTCTCTCTCTCTATATATATATATGTGTGTGTGTGTGTGTGTTTTTTGCCATTAATGTCTTTCCTTATATATCTTGGCCATGTTTAGTAACAGTAATAATATTACTAATGAAAATAGTGAGGTTGTATTTTTTGACGCCATAGAAGGAAACTCTCTCTCTCTCTCTCTCTCTCTCTCTCTCTCTCTCTATATATATATATATATATATATATATATATATATATATATATATATATATGTTTTTGCTATTAATGTCTTTCCTTATATATTCTTGGCCATGTTTAGTAACAGTAATAATATTACTAATGATAATAGTAACAATCAATATTTAAAATAGCTCGCTATTTTGCGCTATGTAGCTTTGCTTAGTTTTTTCGCTACGTAACTTTAGGAAAAAAAAACTTAAATATAAAATAGCTTACGTTTTTTCTTCAAATAGCTTACGCTTTTAACAAATAGTATACGCTATACTATGCGTACGCTATTTCCATATAATATTTTCTATTTAAATTCTTAAGATTTCAGTATTTAATCCTAAACTATATGAAGATGGTCTCATTAAAGTTCTAACATCTCAATTTGAAATTATATTTAGTATGAATTATTTAGAGATTATTTAATTGATTTTCGATAGGTTTAATACTAGTTTGAATTATATATATGAACTCAAGGATTGAAAATTAAAATATTGTTTTTTCTGGGGAACTTTGTAGAGCGGAAAAACTGCAGCTGCAAAACATATTGTTATGTTACTTATTGTTCTATATTTTCAAACTAATTTTATATCTTTATAATAATATAATTTATTGTAAATGAGATGGTCATAGTGATAATTAATAATTCATGTAGCTTACGCTATACGCAACGCTTTTTGCGCTTTTCACTATTTAGTAGTGGAACGTTATGCTACACGCTATTGCTATTTTTGAATACTGGTAATAATAATAATAATAGTAATATAATAATCATCTATCTATCTATATTTTCTAGGTTTTTGTCATTAATACATTTCCTTATATTCTTGGTCATGTTCTAACATTTATAAAATAATAATAATAACAGTAATAGTAAAAATATTACCAATGATAATAATAATAATATAATAATAACAACATAATAATCATAGTTGTTGTAGTATAATAATAATAAAAGATTTTTGCCATATATATAATATAAAATACACTTAATAAATGGTATATATTTCCTATAATAATAATAATATAATAGTAATATTAATAATAATATAGGAATGGTGGTAATAATAATATAATAAGTCCATTAACAATAGCAATAGTAGCAATAATAATAATACATGTCTTAGATATAGATTTAGTTTTTTTCCATAAATCTATATCCACATGTATATAAAAAAAATACAAAAATAAATGAGAAGGTTTTAATAATTGATTTTGAAATTATTTAATATATATTCTATTAATTCAAATATATATATCTACATTGCCATTAATACTTGCTTTATATTCTTGCCATTTAATTTTTCTTTCTATGTATATCTCCACAATAATTTCTATTAGGTCTTTTTTCTTACTCCTTTGTGTTCTATATAAGATCATGTGTACAAAGTTATTTGAGTGTTTTATACAAACAACAATTTATATTAAGTTTATATCCTAATAAGTAAAGCTCTAATTCATTGCGTCCATGATTAATATCTCTCTCACTCTCACACACACACACACATATTGGCATTATAGATAAGATTTTAATACTTTTATTTACATGAATAATGTAACGATCCTAAAATTCCTATACCTTCGTATTTTCATTCTATAGTAAAATACTATATTTGTTTGGTTTTGGTATTTTCTGTATATTTTATTTTTTATTAAATATATTATTTTATTATTCCATCTATTTTTCCTATCTTAATTATTTTTATTAAAAAAACCATTTCTTTAAAACCAAATTTTAACCCATATGCTTTGCCGAAACTCAGCCCAAACAATAATATGTTTTGTGGTGTTGGTTTTAGTATATTATTAATACAATTCTTTTATAAAAAAAAAGCACACAGTCAGTTTATATTTACTTGTTGTTTGTGGTGTTGGGAGCGGGATATGGACCCACGCATACAACTTAAAAACAGCCCAACACTTAAACCCTCAATCATATAATCCAAACCAAAACCATCTCACCAAATTTATTACTTTCTATTTTCTTTCATTTTCTTTATCTTCTATATTCTTAGGCCGAGCACAGTAGCCAAAACCCAAATACTTTCGGATGCGCTTGGTAGGAGGTAATCTAGATAGTAATCTTATATTACCATGAAAAATTACCATACTTGTTTAGGGAAAAACGGTATTCCCGGAAATATAGAATTACCATGGTAATTAAATTACCCGATTTCATGGTAATCACATCCCCAAAACATATGTCTATTCTAAATTACCACGAAATATGCCTAACATGAAAAGAGTCATGACCATGCGCCGCCGGTTTCCATTGCTACCCTCTGGCCGGCGGCCCCGCCGTCCATCGTCAGTCGTCCACCTCCCGGTTCACCGCCGATCGACCGTCAGCCTCCTACCATCGCCGCTTGTTCACCAGCTGGCCCGCCGCCGATTAGATGTTCGCCGTCGGTCGACAGTAGTCCATTGCCGGCCCACCGCCGATCTGACGTTCGCCACCCATTGGCTGTAGTCCGTCACCGACATGCCGCCAATCGGTCATTCGTTGTCGGTCTTGCCCCCGGTCTTTCTCCCCTTCCCTTTTCTTTTCCTTTCCCTCTTATCTTCTATGTTGCAAAACCGCCAATGCATTAACCCCTCCTGATGGAGGTCTTGATCTCCTTCAGATGTTGTCTTCTGTTGATCTGTAGCGAGCACTGATGGATGGCCGAGATTGGATTTGAGGGTTGCCTCCTGAAGCGTGTGGATCTCAGTAGGCTTCGTTTGATTCGAAACCGAGCTACCTGCAAAGAAGTCCCGGGGTGATTGTACCACCGTGGACCCTCCGACGATCAAGTTAGTCGAGATATTTGGGCAGAGTAGCGGCCTATTGGAGTAAAATTTTCCTTACATGAGTCGTCTGAGAGGGGGTTTATATAGTGGCAACCATGGGCTGGCAGGCACGAGATTTACGCCGGCCGTTATGCCTTTAGAGCCACACACGCGTGAATGGCGGGATCCTCCATTAATGGCAAGATACACCCGTTAACGGGGGAACGCGATGGCGTGGGACGCGGGATCGTGTGCCGGCGGATATCTCGCGTATGGAGAGATTCGCGGAGCCATGTCCGGAACGTTTAAGATCTGCGCTCTGGGTCGGTCGATAAGACCGAGGAAGCTGAGCTCGGCGGGAGGCTCGGAAGTGAGCGGGAGTCCGAGCAAGCTTGGTTTTGTGATAGCTCGGAGGCGAACTGGGAAGGCTGAGAAGGCCCAGTGTGCAGGAAAGCTCGGAGGTGAGCCAATGGTTATTTGTAGGACGAGCATGGGAGTGTTCTGGGAGGTCATCGAAGGTCGAGAACATTCTCGGGTCGAAGGCTCGGGGTATGCCTCCAATGTACCGTTCTTACACCTTTCTCGTAAGCCTTGGGACACGTCATTTGCCACGTGTCATGATCTGGGGAGTGCTCAGTACCGAGCATCATCATTAGCCCCCCACTCTCGTCCCGACCTATTTATGGGTCGGGTCGAGAGTGGTCTAATCGAACACCCGGGCTAAGTTCTTATTTGAAGACATCATCGGCGCAGATTCCCGGGCAGTTAGTTGTATTTTTTGATGACGTCAGCGGATCAAAGAAGAGATCGTGCATTAAAGGGGAAACGCTGATTCGACTGTACGTTCGCAGAGGTGCCAGGTCACGCGTCCGGCGCTGGTTGGCTGACACGACGGGCCGCCGGTGTCCTTTGCGCTTGAGGGGATGCGCCCACTGACTGTATGACACATGGGATGTTGATGGCCGTCGAACGCGAAGCGTTGTTGTCACGCCCCGCTTCCCAGAGTGCGCTAAGGTCGGCACGTGGCAGAGCCAACCATGCTACCTGTGCCTAAGAAACATCCCTCCACAGTCACATTACGGCTATCTATAAGATATCAAGAACAGTAGAAATAAAATAAACTATCTAGTACATGTCCATATGCCAGAATAACGAGTCAAGAAATAATATGCGGAAGCAATAATCCAATAAACAATAACAATCTAGAAAGTACGTCCCAAAAATACGGGCTCACATCAGGAATGAAAGTACGAAAATAAAACTAAACTAACTAGATATTAACAGGATCCTCACTGCTCGGCCTGTTGGCTGAAATACTCCTGAACGACCTGCGACAGAGATAAAGGATCTGGGCCATGCAAAACCCAGACGTCAGTGCGTCATAATATCAAACAATAAAATATAATCATGAGGTAACAAGATATGCAGGCATGAGTAGTAACAGTAATGAGTGTATAATGGTAACACGGGTATGAACAGTGAAGTGTATACGTGCGGGTGAAGTGCGGTAATTCATCTATACTGTGCTACTGGGTTATCTATTCTAAGTTATTCGAAATCAATTGATGTACTCCTCATATAACTCAAAGAATATGTCCTATTACCCCCCCCCCGGGACCACGGATCAGGAATATGTGAACCAAAAGTGATTCTGTCCCGTTACCCCCCCGGGACCACGGATCAAGATGTAAGAGTCACGAATGACTCTATCCTGTTACCTCCCGGGACCACGGATCAAGTAATACCCTTTTAAGTTACACTTGGTTACACCTTTGATTTCCCCATACCCCCAAGGTTATGTGTTTCAGTCAGGTATTGATAAATCTGGAGCTAATACCAACACAGGATCAAGCAGGTACATGTTTGTCTATGTAGACAACATGATACGTCCGTCAGGACAACATGTCAGGATTGTCAGCCTTAGTAACAAATCAAGTAACAGGTCAAGCAGTGGTGTATCAGGTCATGTCATGTGGTGCATATGTATCACACGGATGCTCATAATAAAACTGTAGCAGGTACGGATGCACAATAAAATCATGGATGCACAAATATTTATTAGGGATTACATCATGACTATGTAGGATGCACAGTATCAAGTATGGGGTACTAATGTAACAATAGTATGAATTAATACATCATGACATGCAACTAGATATAAATAATTAATGGTATGGGTACACAATAAAACATGGATGCATGAATAACTATCAGGGGTTGCAACTATAGCTCCATTACTAAGTGAGATGCGCATTATCTATCATGGGGTGTTAATATAGCAGTAATATGAAATAACGTGACATGACATGCAGCTAGATATATAATTAATGGTATGGATGTACAAATATCGATCGGGATTACATTTACAGCTTCAAGATTATGTAGGATGCACATTGTCAAACATAGAGTGTTAATATAACAATAATATGAATTTATATGATCTGTAGATGCAGCTACATATATAATCAATGACATGGATGCATCCGGGTATCCAAAAACTGTAAAACATTAATATGGATGTACAATGCAATCAAAATGTGATATTTTTATTCATATGGATGCAGATATAATAGTATAGCATGTAGTAAGATAAACTTGCCTTGATTGGATCACACGACGGATGCGTACGGCACGTCCGACGTCGGTAAATCATCGCAACGCGCACACGACACGTGAGACGGGTCCTAGGCAAGGCAAGAGGATAATCACGCAAGCAAAGGACGTTCACTAGATCGCCTGGATCGGCAACGGCGACACGACTCCGGCGATGGCTGAATTGGGGTTTCTGGGACAGAGGAGACGAGAGGGTGACGATGGTGTGAGGTCGTCGGGTTAACGAAGCTCCGGCGAGGCAAGGTGTGCAGGGTGCTCCGGCTCGGTTAGGGTTTCTTGGTGGTCGGGGTTTGGTTGTTGGGGTGTGCAGGGAAAGAAAGATGATGGTGGTGATGAAGAGAAGAGGAGAGGAGATTGATGGTGCTGGCGACGACGGGGTGAGGGTTGTCGGCGGTAGAGGGTGGAGGTTCTTGGGTCGGTTTGGGCGTGCAGGGGATTCTAGGGTTTGCAGTGGGTTTGTGGGGCTTTGGGAGAAGAGGAGAGAGGATGAGGAAGAAGATGATGATGAAGGTTGAGGAGCGAGGTCGAGGGAAGAGGAGGCAGAGGAGTTAGGGTTAGGGTTCTCCTCGTGGCGGCAGGGTTTTAAAGGAGAAGGAAAGAAAGAGAGAAAAGGGAGGTGAGCGTAGCAATGAAGGGAGGTGACGGGATTCGAGAAGCGAACAGTGTTCGCGAGAGGTGAGAGAGAAAGAGAGGAAGAGAGAGAGAGAGAGAGAGAAAGAGAGAGAGACGTTAGTCAGGATTTTAAAATATATAAAAAATATTTCTTTGGGTAAAGAAATTTTAAGAGAAGGAAATGGTAGAGAGATTCGGCATGGTGCTCACCGAACCTCCATAATATCTCGTAAATAATTTTATATATTAAATAGTTAAATAGTAAAGAATATAATATTAAGGAAATTTGAGTTTTAGGCGGAATACAAAATAGTCCAAAACACGCCCGGGTCGGGTCTAAAAATCCAGTTTTAAAATACGGAAAATATACGTGTCAACAAAAACCAAAATTGGTTATCCGGGTAACGAAAATGTATACCCCCAAGAGCGGATGCACGCACGTGCACGTAGCCATCCAAACATGACCGTTACACTGAACGGGACGAGAACAAAGTGCGCGGATGCTACGACAGGGTTAGGGGTATCATGCAGGCCATGCAATATATTTTTAAAATATTTTTCTTAAATTTAAATGTTATATTAAAAAAATGCAAATGCCAAATAAATGCCAGTATGCAGTATACAAATAATGAAAGTGCACGGATCCATATAACAAGCCAGGATAAATCATAAACAGGAATCAAGACGGGTTTCCAGTAAGCGGGTCGGGTCGGATGCAAATATAGATGTCAAATACACTATTTGCACCCAAAACACAGTAAATCAGGAAAATACCATAAATAAAGAAATACTTGAAATAGAACTGGTATAAATGAACTAGGGTGTTACATTATACCCAACTACAAAAGAATTTCGTCCTCGAAATTCCAGGAACAAGAAAAGATAAACAAACAAGAATCTACAAGAATAGGTGTGGAAAATTCTGTCGAAACTCGTCTTCTCGTTCCCAAGTCGATTCTCCATGCGAGCGATTCCCCTAAGAAACAAGTATGACAGGAATAATCTTGTTCTTAAGAACCTTTTCTTTTTGATCAACAATCGACATCGGTCGTTCCTCAAAGGTCAAATCCTCTCAAACAGTCAGCTCCGAATGATCCAGCACGTGTGTTTCATCTCGAACATACTTACGGAGTTGAGATACATGAAACATGTCATGAACATTTGCCAAAGATGGTGGTAACGCCAATCGATAAGCCACTTCTCCAACACACTCCATAATTTCGAAAGGCCCCACGAATCGAGGACTAAGCTTGCCTCGACTCCCAAAACGGATCACTCCTCTAGTCGGTGATATCTTCAAGAACACAAGATCACCGACAGCGAACTCTAGAGGTCTTCTTGATGTATCGGCCCAACTCTTCTGTCGATCCTGCACTGCCTTCATATGATTTCAGATGGTATTAACCTTCTCAACTGTTTGGACGATCAAATCCGGTCCCAACAATCTTCGTTCTCCAATATCGTCCCAACAAACGGGTGAGCGACACTTGCGACCATACAATGCTTCGAATGGAGCCATCTGAATAGTCGTCTGAAAGCTGTTATTGTAAGAAAACTCCACCAAGCGTAGATGATCCTCCCACGAACCCTTGAAGTCTAACATGCAAGCTCTCAACATGTCTTCAAGAGTTTGGATCGTTCTCTCCGACTGGCCATCTGTCTGAAAATGATAAGCTGTGCTAAATTTCAATCGAGTCCCCAAACTTTCCTGGAAGCTCCTCCAGAAGTGCGATAAGAATCGAGTATCACGATCAGAAACGATGCCCACAAATACTCCATGCAATCTCACAATCTCCTGCATATACCGCTCTGCCAAGGCTCCCGTTGACTGACCAACTCGAAACGGTATGAAATGAGCTGGCTTGGTCAATCGATCAACAATTACCCAAACTGCATTGTTGCCCTTTGGACTCCGCGGTAAAGCTATCACGAAATCCATGGTTATATGTTCCCACTTCTACCGAGAAATCAGAAGTAGGTGCAATAAACCAGCTACTCTTTGATGTTCAGCCTTAACTTGCTGACACACCAAGCACTTCGCTACAAAGCGAGCAATCTCCCTTTTCATGCCTTCCTACCAGAAATGCTGTCTTAGATCACGGTACATCCTCGTGCTTCTTGGATGTAAGGAATATGCGGAACTGTGCGCCTCCTTCATAACTTCTTCGCGAATGTCTCCTTTTGGCACACACAAACGGCTACCATAACGCAACGAACCATCTTCATGAATCAACAAGTCCGTTCGAAGTCCTGCTTCTACCTGCTCTCGAAACTTGTGCAATCTTGGGTCCTGTGACTGCGCTGCTTTAATACTTTCGATCAACAAAGACTGTACTTGCAGCTACATCAACTGTCCCGAAGAATGCGATAGCACGATCTCCAACTCGAATCTTCGAAAATCTTCGATAAGCTCCTTCCGCGCAGTCAACATCTGAATTGCTGGCAACCGACTAAGCGCGTCCGGCACTACATTAACTTTCCCCGGATAGTACTTGAGATTAAGATTGTAATCAGCCATCAGCTCCAACCATCTACGCTGCCTCATGTTAAGCTCTTTCTGCGTGAACACATACTTTAGGCTTTTGTGATCGGTGAATATTTCGACCCTTTCGCCCAATAATTAGTGTCTCCAAATCTTCAAAGTGAAAATTACTGCTGCAAGCTCCAAATCATGAGTTGGGTAATTCTTCTCATGGGTCTTCAACTGCCGCGATGCGTAAGCTATAACCTTCCCATGCTGCATCAAAACACATCCCAAACCTTTCCCAAATGCGTCGCTATGAATCACCGATCCTCCGGGAATGTCTGGTACGGTCAAAATAGGAGTAGTTATCAACCTTTGCTTCAACGTCTCAAAAACTGACGCACACTCATCCGTCCATACGAACGGTACTTCCTTGCGCGTAAACTTGGTCAAAGGCTCAGCCAAACGAGCAAAATTCTCCACGAACCTTCTGTAGTATCCTGCAAGTCTAAGGAAGCTTCTGATCTCTGCTACGTTCCTTGGAATCGGCCAATCCTGAACTGCTGCAATCTTCTCGGGATCAACAGCGATTCCATCTCCGGATACGACGTGCCCCAAAAACTTCACTTCTTCAAGCCAAAACTCGCACTTGCTCATCTTTGCATATAATCTTTCTTGCCTCAATATCTGCAGTGCGATCTTCAAGTGTTCTGCATGCTCTTCAAGGCTCTTTGAGTAGACCATAATATCATCGATGAACACCACTATAAACTAGTCTAAGAACAGTGAAAAGATTCGGTTCATCAAGTCCATAAATATCGCTGGTGCATTCATGACTCCGAATGGCATCACTAAATACTCGTAATGTCCATACCGAGTTCGGAACGCAGTCTTGCAAATATCTTCTGATTTAACTCGGACCTGATGATATCCGGATCGCAAATCCAGCTTCGAGAATACCCTCGCGCCACTGAGTTGCTCGAACAATTCGCCAATGCGAGGGATCGAGTACTTGTTCTTAATAGTCACCCAGTTTAATTCTCGATAATCGATGCACATCCTCCTTGTGCCATCTTTCTTCTTGACTAGAAGAACTGGAGCTCCCCAAGTGAATTGCTGCTGCGAATACAACCCTTCTCTAGCAATTCAGTAATCTGCTTCTTGACTTCTTCCAACCCCACTGGTGCCATCGGATAGTACGCCTTTGAGATCGGCGCTACACCAGGAACAAGATCGATCGCGAACTTTACATCTCGTTTTGGTGGTAAACCCGAGATGTCCTCGAATACGTCCACAAACTCTCAAACTACAACTGGCGCTTCCTCCTTATCAACTTCTATCGTCGAAAGAACAGTGTTTGTCGGCCTAGCCCTAAACTCGACTGGCCCGACAGAACTGCTACCTCCAGTAAAAACAAACTCCGGATGTACGGGAATCTGGAAAAATCACTTTCTTTGCCCTACAATCAATGTGAGCGTGGAAAGTGCCGAGAAAATCCATTCCCAAGACAACATCAACAATGGGATGCACCAGAATCGAATAATGCTAATGCGGGAAAACCATGAACAAGTAGGATACCCGAAATAACTTCACCTGAAGCCAAACACTGAAGAAGATAAGCACGGTAAACATGATTCAAGCTTGCGATAAAACATGAACTGGTAAGCAAGAGAAGCAAGGCAATATAACGATCATAAAATAAGGAAATGGATCAAGACTAGGACTCCAAGTTACTTAAATAGAGTACCGCATTGTAACCATGCTGCAGTTCATAGTTACAATCACATAACTCCGTTCAAGTCGCCCAAATCCTAGTGTCAGAATCGAAGGAATAGAAAAGGAGAAACAATAGAACCAAAAGGATTTCAAGCCGAGATGCAAAGTCATTTGCATATCGTCAAGACAAAAGGTCAAGAGAAAAATATGATTCAAGAATTACGATAATAATGTGGCAGGGCATGTTCCTAATTACGGGTTTTCTGATTCGTGTATTGGGTCCAATACCCAACTACAAAAGAATCAAACCCGATTAACCTAAATCCTATGGCTCTGATACCAAAAAAATCCTGTCACGCCCCGCTTCCCAGAGTGCGCTAAGGTCGGCACGTGACAGAGCCAACCATACTACCTGTGGCTAGAAAACATCCTTCCACAGTCACATTACGGCTGTCTATAAGATATCAAGAACAGTAGAAATAAAATAAACTATCTAGTACATGTCCATATGCCAGAATAACGAGTCAAGAAATAATATGCGGAAGAAATAATCCAATAAACAATAACAATGTGGAAAGTACGTCCCAAAAATACGGGCTCACATCAGGAATGAAAGTACGAAAATAAAACTAAACTAACTAGATACTAACAGGATCCTCACTGTTCGGCCTGTTGGCTGAAATACTCCTGAACGGCCTACGACAGAGATAAAGGATCTGGGCCATGCAGAACCCAGATGTCAGTGCGTCATAATATCAAACAATAAAATATAATCATGAGATAACAAGATATGCAGGCATGAGTAGTAACAGTAATGAGTGTATAATGGTAACACGGGTATGAACAGTGAAGGGTATACGTGCGGGTGAAGTGCGGTAAATCATCTATACTGTGCTACTGGGTTATATATTCTAAGTTATTCGAAATCAATTGATGTACTCCTCATGTAACTCAAAGAATATGTCCCATTACCCCCCGGGACCACGGATCAGGAATATATGAACCAAGAGTGGTTTTGTCCCGTTACCCTCCGGGACCACGGATCAAGATGTAAGAGTCACGAATGACTCTGTCCCGTTACCCCCCGAGACCACAGATCAAGTAATACTCTTTTAAGTTACACTCGGTTACACCTTTGATTTCCACATACCCCCAAGGTTATGTGTTTAAGTCAGGTATTGATAAATCTGGAGCTAATGCCAACATAGGATCAAGCAGGAACAGGTTTGTCTATGTAGACAACAGGATACGTCCGTCAGGACAACATGTCAGGATTGTCGGCATTAGTAACAAGTTCAAGTAACAGGTCAAGCAGTGGTGTATCAGGTCATGTCATATGGTGCATATGTATCACACGGATGCTCATAATAAAACTGTAGCAGGTACGGATGCACAATAAAATCATGGATGCACAAATATTTATTAGGGGTTACATCATGACCATGTAGGATGCACAGTATCAAGTATGGGGTTCTAATGTAACAATAGAATGAATTAATACGTCATAGCATGCAACTAGATATAAAGAATTAATGGTATGGGTACACAATAAAACATGGATGCATGAATAACTATCAGGGGTTACAACTATAGCTCCATTACTAAGTGGGATGCACATTATCTATCATGGGGTGTTAATATAGCGGTAATATGAAATAACGTGACATGACATGCAACTGGATATATAATTAATGGTATGGATGCACAAATATCGATCGGGGTTACATTTACAGCTTCAAGATTATGTAGGATGCACATTGTCAAACATGGGGTGTTAATATAACAATAATATAAATTTATATGATCTATAAATACAGCTACATATATAATCAATGATATGGATGCATCCGGGTATCCGAAAATTGTAAAACAGTAATATAGATGTACAATGCAATCAAAATGCGATATTTTTATTCATATGGATGCAGATATAATAGTATAGCATGTAGTAAGATAAACTTGCCTCGATTGGATCACACGACGGTTGCGTACGGTACGTCCGACGTCGGTAAATCGTCGCAATGTACATACGGCACGCGAGACGGGTCCTGATCGCCTAGATCGGCAGTGGCGACACGACTCTGGCGATGGCTGACTTGGGGTTTCTGGGACAGAGGAGATGAGAGGGTAACGATGGTGTGAGGTCCTCGGGTTAACGGAGCTCCGGCGAGGCTAGGTGTGCAGGGTGCTCGGGCTCGGTTAGGGTTTCTTGGTGGTCGGGGATTGGTTGTTGGGGTGTGCAGGGAAAGAAAGGTGATGGTGGTGATGAAGAGAAGAGGAGAGGAGATTGATGGTGCTAGCGACGGCGAGGTAAGGGTCGTCGGCGGTGGAGGGTGGAGGTTCTTGGGTCGGTTTGGGCGTACAGGGGATTCTAGGGTTTGCAGTGGGTTTGTGGGGCTTTGGGAGTGCTCCCCTCCGAATCACGGAGACGCGACCGTGTAGGTCCGTCTTGCCTGAAATTCAGGGCAGATGCTAATTGGTGCTATCCATCCACCTCTCCGAAGCTGCCAAGTTGATTTATGGCACCATGTATCGAAGGTTTAAACGGATGCGGCCGATGTAGCAGACTTCGTCAGATTCCCCCTCGTTTGAGGGGTTTTTGATTGTGGGGACGCTCTTCCCTGCAGGCGCAAGCCCCTGCAGTTAATTAAGCTACCGCATCGCGGTAACAACTTTCTCCTTCTCCATATGGTCACTTCGTGTCGTGGGTGTTTGTTTTGTGTTTGGTTGCCCGTGGATTGTATACGGAGACTAAGTTATGTCGTCGCCCGTAGGGCGTGGACTAGTCCAAATCAGTATCTTTCTTAGATTTGGGTTTGGGGGGGTTGTGTTTAAGGATACGTTAGCCTTATTTGAGGCTAAGATCAACTTAAACGTTTGTTAAGGACACGTTAGTCTAATTCTAGACTAAGATCAACTTAACGGGATCGTTTAGATCCGGTAAGAGAGCAATTGGGCTCTATTGTTTAGTTTAATGACATTGCGGTCGGTAATTAGTTTAAGAACATTACGGTCCATTGTTAGTTTTAAGACATCGCGATCGAGGTTAAGGACATCATAGTCCGTGGATTTAAGGACTCCACGGTCCGACGTTAGTTTTAAGACATCACGGTCGAGGTTAAGGACATCATAGTCCGTGGATTTAAGGACTCCACAGTCCGATGTTAGTTTTAAGACATCACGGTCGAGATTAAGGACATCATAGTCCATGAGTTTAAGGACCCCACAATCCATAGTAATGTGTGGTTGTCGGGACCCGTCACCTCTCTGATGACGTTGAAGGTTTACAACGACAGATATCAGAGGAGTAAAGAGACGTACCCTCAAACTGGGTGTAAATTGATTGGAAGACTAGATGAGCTCAGTTCAATTTAAATTGAGGACTTATGGCCAAAATTGGGCTAAGTCCAGTTAAAAAAGTTTAACATTTTATTTTTGTTCTGCCTGTTAGGCCTTTGTTTGGGCTCTACCCTTTTAAAAATGCCAAGCATTGGGCTCTGACATTTTTTATCTTGTATTGAATGCATAGCATTCATCAGAACAATATGTGTTCTGACAGTGCGCCACGTGGCGCACCAGGCTCTTTACGCCATTCAAAGAGCGCATTGCGCTTCTGTCGGTTAGCGCACACGAGGAGGACACGTGTCGCACTTAGCGCTAAGCGCTAGTTTGTTAGCGCACTGCGCTTTTAATTTATGAGCGTGCTGCACTAGTTTATGGATGCGCCAGTGAGTAACACGTGGCGCGCTTAGCGCTGAGCGCCAACCCAAGAGCGCAGTGCGCTGTTTTCAGGAGCGCAAAGCGCAGATCGTGTCTATGGTCGACACGTGGCATGTTTTGGCGCTAAGCGCCGATCCAAGGAGTGCAAAGGCGCAGTTCATGAGTGCAAAACACTTTCTAATAGCGCAAAGCGTATTTTGATCAATTTTAAAATCAAAGAACAAATTTATGTTCTTCAAAGGAGACTTTGCCTCAAGATCCAAGAACAAAAGTTCTTGTTTTTTATAAAAGGCTCTGCCTTTATAGATCAAAAGATCTGTGAATGAAGTAAAATACTTCTTTTTATATTTTTATGATTAGATCTTTTGATCTTTTCTTTTTAATCAGAGACCTTGATCTTTTTATAGATCTAAGATCTTTTTAGAAGATGTTTCTTCTTTTTACGAGATGATTTTATCTCTGTTGTTCAAGAATTAATTCTTTACCTTAAAGATGAAGAAATGATCTTCTTTTTTTTCTAAAGGCTTGCCTTTCTTTCTCTTTGAGTTTTATTCAAAGTTTGCAGAGGGTTTTTTCTATCTGAGACTTGAAGTCTTGGGGCCTTTATATAGGGCCAATTGATTTGTTAAATCAGTTTAAGAGATTTTTCTCTGATTGATTTGGGAATATTTCCCACCGTTGGATCTTTGATCCTAAGGCTTCTGTTTTACAGAAGATAATCTTCTTATTTTTAATAAGATTTGAAAGATCTTTCCATAACAGAATTTTAATTCGGATTAATTAATAATTTATTATTATTAGATCTTTTTATTTAACGATGGGGAATTCTTTTAATTCCAACGCTGGCGCACTTTGCGCGAGCGCACCTACGTTCGACACGTGGCGCGCAGCGCAACTGCGCTAGCGCACCTGTATCTGACACGTGGCGCGCAGCGCAGAGCGCTGGATCTGAAACGTTGCTTCAACTTTTTTAAAAATTTGAATTTTGCAACAGAGCTTTGCTCTGATTGGGGGTGCGCTGTCTAGGGCGCAGCGCTCCTGGCGCTGGCGTGTCTGCTTTTGAAACGTGGCGCGCAGCGCACGGGATCTGAAGCGTTGCTTCAATTTTTGAATTTTGAAATTCAAAACAGAGTTTTACTCTGATTGGGGGAAACAAATGCCCCCCCCACCATTGCGCTCATGTGGCACACACGTGAGTGCAGCGGTGGCAACATCTGAGCCTTTGGATCAACTCAAAAGTTGAGGAGGCGGTTCAGCGCCTATAAATAGGACCTTTTGGTCCTCAGATGATTTTCATCTTCTTCTTAAGAATTTTATTCAGAGCCTTGCTCTTTTGTTCAAGAACTTTCAAGAGTTAAAACTCTACTAAATTTAGGTAAAATTAAATTAAATTAATTTTTAATAAATTAGGGTTTTTACCCATTAACAGAGCCTTGCTCTTCATAGATCTTTGATCTAAAGAAAACCCCTTCAGGGTTTCATAAACAGAGCCTTGCTCTCATGAACCCATAGATCTAAACAGATCTTTTCTTAGGGTTTTTTTGCCCATGAGTCAGAGCTCTGCTCTTTTGATAACATGTAGATCTTTTGATCTTTTGATGACGAACTCTTAAGAGTTTTTTCATGGATCTGTAAGATCCCAGAATTTTAATTCTCAAGAATTAATTTTCATTAATCTTTGATGGATTTTCCATCATTATTACAGAGCTAGGCTCTTTAAGGAATTTTATTCTCTTGTGACCAGAGCTTGACAAGTGTCACTCTGTTATAGAGCTTTGCTCTGAAAGGGAGATTTTCTCCTTCTCCTGAGGGATTTCTCATTCAATGAGAATATTCTTTGAGGATTTCCTCATTAATTGACAGTCTCATCCATTGATGATGTTGTTTTAACAATTGATGCATTGTCATCTGGATTTTGTGGGTCCACCTTTGGTCCCCTTTCCACTGCATTGCAGTGTGGTATAAATTTTAAAGTGTTGCTCAGAACTTTAAGATTAAATTATAGTACTGATAATTGAATTCTGTTCTTTTTCGCAGGCGACATGTCTTCCGATCTTTCTTTCCCATTTTTCCGTTCAGAGGGAGAATTCCCTGAGGCACCGGTGGACCGGGAGGTTGTTCATATCATAATATTGCATTTTATATTCCCCATTCTTATGCGTTTTATAAATAAACAGGTGCTTTTGACGCATGTCTGCTACATATTACAGGATACAGGTTCTTGGAGCGAAAACAGTGAAAAAGACAAAAGATAATACAAAAGAGGGACTTTTGACCCACAAGTAGAAGGATCCTACTCAAGCCTAGACGAAGAACAGTTCAAGGCAACGCAAGGTCCAAAAATTCAAAGTGAACGGTTAAAAGACCTCTACAAGTTTTCACTGAAAGATCTGGAGAAGACCCAGAAGCCAAATGGAGAAAAGAACTGAAGAAATCAAAAGCCCAAAGCAGTAAAAAAGAACCCAGAAAAATTGAGCAGACGATCTCACCAAAGGGCCGCGGAACCGCGGCCCTACCCCCACCAATGTCGCGGTTCCGCGGCCATCTGATGCACGTGTCGGTGCAAATTTCTCCTGGCGGTGCGTCGGTGCTTTTGTTGGGATTTTTCGGGGGTATATCTGTAATAGCACATATGCGAGCAATTGTAACCCTAATTTTCCCATTCCCTATAAAAATGTATTCTAAAGATTGTATGGGGAATGCCTCTTTTCAAGAAATAAAAATTCAGATTCTTTTGAAGATCTAAGAGCATCATTTCTGTAAGTTCTTATTTTAATTTCTGCCTTAGTTTATAATTAAATTTTTGCCTTAGATTAATTAATCTTTTGCCTTAGTTAAATCTAGTGTAGAATCTCTTAAACTGCAGTAGGTAATTAATCCCGTAGATCCAAAAATACACAGAATAAAAATGATGTTTTTAATAGATCCCCTAATGAGCGAGTAATTTCCTCGCTTGTTAGGGTTAGGAATAAGGGAGGGATTGAGAGATGAAGATCTTTCATCTCTTTCATGCCCAATAACTTGTAATAATTAGAACTTCATGCATGCATGCATGATCCGCTCCCTACGGCACCCTACCCATGAGGTAACGGTGAAACCGCAGTATAAAGGACCGGACATGCATGTCTTCCATGAAGGTTAGAGCAATTAGTAGGAAAGGATGGACAAGAATCTAGAGGAAGAAACTTTGTTTCTTCCCAATCATCCTAATCCCCTTTACTAATAATTGCTATAACTTCTAAAAGATTTAATTTAGGGCATTGAAAGAGGTGTGACATTTAATATTTCCAAACTCCACCTTAGACCTAATCCTAGCAAGTTTCTAATCATCGTACAACTTAGTTTTTAGATTCAATTAAAAGACCAAACAACCATTGGAATCAGCTCGTAAGAACACTTAGGAAAATTACACATCCCTGTGGACCGACCCTTATTCACCGGCTAGCTTCATGCGACGCCGTTCTTGATTGCGGTAAATATTTTTGATCGTTAAAAACTACACTAATCAAATGGCGCCGTTGCTGGGGATGGCGTAAAAATTTCCTATTTGTAATTTCGGGTTGATATAAATCTTAAAAATCATAAAAATATGAAAATATAGAAAGTACAAAAATTTTATCATTTTTTTTTGTTTGAAGGGTTATATTTTGAATCTTGCAGGAACAGCGAAGAATCTCGGATCTGGAAATTTACAGAAGGAGAAACAGAAAAAGGTACATCAAAACAGAGGGATAAGTCCACAGCAGAATAGCAAAAATTCCTCTGGAAGTGATTCCTCCACCCAACCCCGGAACAGCGGCTCAGGAGCGCCCCAAACCGCGAAACCGCGGCATGCTTGCCACGTCAGCTCCTCAAATTTTGTCGGTTTGTTTTCTTTACCCCCCTCTGCCAACCTCCATATATCTTTTTGCGAATTTTTCTGCAGGATTTCTTTGCGCTAAAAATCTTCTTCCCCCTTCTCAATAACAGATTTTCTGCAGGTTTCTTTGCGCCGCGCTAAAAATAATTAATTGCAAGTGAATTTACTGTTTTGTATATTTTAATCGGATTTTAAGGGGCTATTGACCAAACTCGGATTGGGTGGGGATTTCATTACCCTTCGCAGGACCCCAGAAATCACTTAAAAGCATTTGCATTGACCACTCTTAATTAAAAAAAATATTAGACTCAGCCCTAAGGACGTCGCGCTCACTAGGACAGAGGACTAGTATAGGCATCAGCCGTTTATCCTAACCTGACTTTGCGGTGCCTAGGCAAGTGTGTCAAAGGCTAGTGGTTTTTAATTAGGCCCACTACTGTGGTTCCTTCCCACTTACCTGGCACTTACCTGGCCGCAATTGGCGATGAAGAGGCGGTTTGAGATCCTATCTCTAGCCCTTTGGAACAGTTAGGAGCTGTCTAGCTGACCTAGGTGACCCTAGATCTAGGCCTGATTGTGCATTTGTGGTTGAGTGCATTTGTGTCAAAAGTCTCTTTTCAAAAATCTTTTTGCAAAAAAATCTCACATAAAAAAAAGGAAAAAATCTTTTCAAAACTTGCAACTTGTCGCTAAAGAAATCTTGCACCTCACTTACACCACTTCCTCTCATTGACGTTTTCTTACCTCCACATTCTGTCTTTCATTTTTCTGACTACACTACCCCTTTGGTGTATGTCACTTTGGACTAGAGACACTAACGCCCGATTAGTCCGTGTTTCGTTGGTACCGACCGACGAACCCTTCGACACCGAAGTCGAAATTCCGTCCACTCTCTTACCTCCACCTTCAAATTCTTCTTCCGAAAGTATGTCAGGATACAATCCTAACAATACCTTACCGACGGGAATGATTCCACCTCCGTTAGGTGCGAATAACCCGAATCAACCGCCTGTTGAAGCGCCCGCACGAGTCGCGCCCCAGGATCTCTTCTACCCTGTCCGCACCTCTTTACCTACCTGTCTTTCACCCCCGCCGGCAAATGGGGACAATTTTGAAATAAAACCCCACTTCATCAATATGCTGCCAAAATTTCACGGTTTGGAATCAGAAGATGCGTATATTTTTATCAATAAATTCTAAAACGTTTGCGCTATGATGAAAACGACCCAATTAAGTGATGACGCTATAAGGCTAAGGGTCATTCCTTTCACCTTATGTGACCTAGCCGAGAAGTGGCTATACAGCACCGCATCTGTAACAACCCTAAATTTCCTATACAAAATTTTTTTCAAATATTTTTTTTTCAAAAATCCATAAAGGGGTATTTATTGCCTGAGCACAAGATTTAAGTAATTATTTTTGTTTTTAATTACAAGCTATAAGAATGAAATAACTCCATTTTTAGTGTACAAGAAATTACTTTAAAATTTAATGTATACTTGGAGTATTTACTTTTGCTGCTATCATTTTAAGTAATAAAATAACACAATAATTACAAGAAGGAGCTTGTAGCTCATTGGTAATACCTTTCATTGCTGAACCAAGCCACCAGAGTTCGAATCCCATACCCCACATTATTTTTAGTTTATTTTTCTTTAAAAATCCTTGGAAGCCCAACAGTCCACAGGCCATAACTCCCAAATATTGAACTGAACCCAAAAAATTGAAGTATGCCAAAGTCTACGTCGGAGAGCCCCGCACCCAACCATGGCCGAATCGGCCGGCGCCGCCGGCCGGAGTTGGGCCGATGGCCGGGGTCCCAACACAAAAAGTGTGGCTTTTGGCATTCTGAAACTCCCTGTTAACT
The DNA here is from genome assembly GCA_030015575.1 of Agapanthus africanus. Classification (NCBI taxonomy): domain Eukaryota; kingdom Viridiplantae; phylum Streptophyta; class Magnoliopsida; order Asparagales; family Amaryllidaceae; genus Agapanthus; species Agapanthus africanus. Next base: position 129,742,647 of record JASDDO010000019.1, read on the forward strand.
CCAATTTATTTGATCGGTTTTCCAATGTTAAATACAACCAAATTAATACAAATTTTAATGCTTTTTATTTAAATTTTTATAATTTTTAAAACCCTTCACCTACCCTACCTTAGCTACCCTATAAATAGACCCCTACCCCTACCTTCTCATTCCAAAACCATAGAATTACTCTCTTGAAATTTCCACAAGAAAGTGTGCTTTGAAACCGAGTTCACGGCGAAGCGCTGACGGATTCCGGCGACGTGCTTTGAAGCAACCGGGGACGAAACCACACCTCGGCCTTTCTCTCTAGTCCTCTTTACTCTTTAGAAGAGTTTGAAAACCCGTAAGTCCCGTTCTTCTCTCTTTTCTATTTCTTAAAATACGGAATTACGAACCCCGACGGAAATCGGAACAAACCGATTTCCGATTCGGTTTTTCTACAAAATCCCACTTGTCACCTAATCCATAATACCTAAACATATCCATGATGACTATTAATCACATAAAAATCAATTTAAACAAAGTTTCTCACATAAAATGATAACTTTCTTGTAATATCGTATTCTTTTCATAAAAATACCATAAAGTTTATTTTTCTTGTTCTAATTAATTCCCTTATTCCTAAACATGTTCATCTTGATCACTAAACTTGTAGAAATCAATTTGAATGAGTTTTCACACATGAAATGATAATGTTTACAAATACCGTATTCTTACACTTAAATACCTTCATATTTAATATATCATATTTAACCTCTAAACTTCACTAAACCTTAAAATAAGTCACAAGGTAATGACCTACCTCCACACATACGCAAATACAACCTTAATTGATATTCCCAAAATTTAGAATACGAAAATATAAGACTTTACATTAAAATACCATAATCTTCATAAAACCGTTCTTAAAGATTTTAGATTTGTTACACTTTTTAGTAAATATTTCTTACTAGGAAAATACGATAAGTTGTGGACATCGATCGTTTATCTAAATTGACTTTGTGGTGTCTAGACTAGGCAAGTGAGCTTGGGTAACTTTAAAAGGCCCGCCTCACGATTCGTGAGCGGATCCCTCCCTCCTCACTTGTACTTATCTGGCCACAATTGGCGGTGAAGAGACGATTTGAGGCTTCTAATGACTTGTCGTTTAGACCTTTAGAAATAAGCTAGTTGGCTTAAGAAACCCTAGAATCTAAAATACGAAAAATTACACTTTTCAAATAAATATCTTATATTTATAAAACCGTTTTCTAAATGAATAGTATTTTTTAAATCTTTGCAAAGCGCCGCTACAACCCACCTTTGGGGAACCCGTTAAGGATAGTACGGTTCATCGTGCACCTGCGGGCTAGTAGTGCGAGATTCAGACCTCCGCAATGAGCATTCGGTCTCGAAAGGTTTAAAGTACGACATTTGAGAAAAATGAAATTTTTGGAAAAATAAAATATTTATATAAAATTATTCTTGTATTAACAAATGTATATTTATCATTTAAACACTCATTTTATTATAAGATAAAGTTTCCACTTTTTCTAAAAATTACAAGATTAAAAGTTACGTTAAAATACTATGAATTTCAAATAATACAATTAATACTTTTATTATGATATATTCACTAGAATAACACAAATAAAATTCACACTCATTATAACCATAAAGACGAATAATAAATACTTGAGGTGTATCTTGAAAACTATACAATAGTACTTTTTACATAAAACCCTCTCAAGTTTTATAATTTACAATAAGGACCCTAACAATTATAGAACTTCAAATTACCTTTCTTTTAGTCGGACTCGGGTTAGAGTCTGACTAATTCTGACTTGAATATGATTCAAGTCAATCTATATTCTTTTATATTCCAATTCAATACGAATACATGAATTCCTGAATCCAGTTAACAATCTATTCAATTTGACTGAATCAAACCATGGATATACATCCATTATCCTGTTATTCCATTTACCTGATTATGCAGTTACAACATATTTACTGATATCATGGTTTTGGTCAGTCATCCAACTTACACAATACAATACAACAATACTGTTAAAACACTACGGGGTTTAAGGGGTAGATTGGTACGGAAGGTGTTAAAGGTGGCACGAGGTGGTCAGATTAAGACACCTAACCTGAATCCCATTGCTGTTGTACCGTGGCTTAACGGTTCCTTGTACTTTCCGTTTGCCCTGGTCTCTAGCATATAGAGACCCCCCTCATATACACTGGTATCCTTCTGTACCAAGCTACAAACAACAACGTTAACATAACATTTCAACAATAGTTTACACTTTAAAATGTATCTTCTTAATCAGACTTCTCTACTTTCCTCTTACCTTTAGGACTTACCGAGCGATCTGTTCGATGACGACATTCTGTTTCTCTCTTCTTGAATGTCGTCAGGTGATCTGGACCCGGCAGAAGTTAAGCCAACACAAGAAGACTTGGAGCAATTTGCCGAAGACCCTGCAGTATAATTTCATTGTACACTTTTCTTTTCAGTACTTTCCTTTTCCTGTTATGCCACTGTTTTGGCATCTTTATTTCAGTTGTATTTCCTTTTCATGTATTGTACAAAGAATGTTAATAAATAAAAGTTGCTGTTCTTTTTATACTCTTGTCTCTTGTGTATTTACTTTATATTGCTTAGCTACGCTTAGCGTATGTACTTCTGAGTATATACGTAGCGGGCCTCGCCGCGTCCCCTTCGCCGTACACTGGGAAGCGGGATGTGACAGCATCACATTCAATTAGTAATTGGGACGAGTTTGTGAAAGCTTTTCTTAAAAAGTTCTATCCTCATCACAAAACTGTTAGAATCCGTAATGAGATTATACAATTTTCACAGCTTCCTCACGAACCATTTTGGAAGTGTTTTGAAAGATTTAAAGACCTACTCGTTCAATGCCCTCATCATGGGATCGAAAGTTGGCAACTCTGCCAAAGATTATACGAGGGATTGAACCCGGCAACGAAGCAGTTGCTAGAAACCATCTGTCAAGATCACTTTCTAACCAAATCTAGTGAGGAAGCGTGGCAGTTTCTTGAGGACCTTAGTGAACAAACAATTCAGTGGGAGAGCACCAAGACCACATCATCTTCTTCTAGTGGTCAATCTAGGGCAGGCATACATCAATTAGATATGTCGATTGCTATGAAGGCCGAGATGGCCGCTCTTACGAAAAAGCTAGAAGCGATTGAGACCAAAATCTCATCGTCTTCTCCTTCCCCTGTTGTGCCTCCACGAACTGTTTGTGCTTGTTGTTCGGATCCATCACATCTTACCGAAGAGTGTCCTTACAATGCATCTACTCAAGGACATGATCAAGTCAATGCTGCCTTTCAGCAACGACAAAGAAACGATCCATACTCTTCTACATATAATCCGGGTTGGAGGAGTCACCCAAATTTCGCTTGGAACCAAAATCAACAATTCCAAGAAAGTAACAATTTTCAAAGGCCTCCTCCTCCACAACAACAAGCACCTCCACAAACTCAATTTCAACAACCTTTCCAACAGCAACCTTACCCTAATCAAGTGAACAATTTTGCGCCTAACACTTCTTACCCGCCAAACAATTTTGTTCAACCTAATAATGACAAGGTTAGCTCGCTCGAAAGAAGTCTAGATGCGTTCCTAAAGCAATCTACACAATCTACAGCAAGATTAGAGACTTCTATTCAATCATTGGTGCAAAACGGTGCCTCACACGATCAAAGCATAAAATCTATTGAGGCACAAATTGCACAACTCAATGCAGCTTTGAGCGAGCGCGAAAAAGGAAAGCTCCCATCTCAACCACTGCCAAATCCCGGTCACGCACATGCTGCATATCAACAGCAGAATCATAACGTGAATGCTGTGACCACGTTGAGATCGGGAAAAGTGTTGCAAAACAATGTGGGTATTAACAATGACACCCCTGCCGGTGGCCTTTCTTCATCTTCTTCACCTTCTTCTTCTACTTCTTCTTCGTTAGAGCCTATTCTCCATCCTTCACACGGCTCTACTTCTTCTAGCTCGAACGGACCCACTTCTCACAACACGAACACATCTACACGGGGTTCCGTTCCAACTCAACAATCTGATCCGCAAAAATTGGACTCAACAAGCTTTCCAAATGTTCCTTTTCCAAATCGGTTGAGATCCAATAAACCAACTCCACAAATGGAGAAAGTTGTTGAGCTGTTCAAACAGGTTAGCATAAACATCCCTCTTTTAGATGCAATCCAACAAGTTCCTTCATATGCAAAAATCTTAAAGGACTTATGCACCAAAAAGAGGAAGTCTCAAATACCCAAGAAAGTACTAGTGGCTAGTGCAGTGAGCAATGCTATTAACCAACCTCAATCCTTACCCTAAAAGCGAAAGGACCCCGGCTGTCCTACGATCTCAATAACAATTGGGGATAAGAAAATCAATCGAGCACTTTTAGATCTTGGGTCTAGTGTTAACCTGCTTCCCTACTCCGTGTACGAGCAATTAGGGGTTGGAGAGTTGAAACCAACTAGTTGTACTCTCCAAATGGCTGATCGATCAATCACCCATCCTAGGGGTGAGCTAGAGGATGTGTTGATCAAAGTTGGGGATTTCATATTCCCCGTTGATTTTATTGTTATGGACACACAATCTGTTGCTAACTCACGGAACCAAATTTCAGTGATCCTCGGTCGACCATTTTTGGCCACTTCCAATACCGTAATAAACTGTCGCAATGGTTCCATGACTCTATCCTTCGGGAAGACGTCTAGTGAATTCAATATTTACAAATTAGGAAGTCTGCCCCCCGTGCCTGAAACTAGTACACGTGAAGTTTGCTCTATTCACGAAATCACGCAAGAGAACTGCGAGTTTGAAAGACTTTTGTTTGATGAGAACAGTTTTGACGCCACTAGTGCGTCCCTCCTTGAGCCTACCACAGTTGACACAACCGATATTGATTATGAATGTTTCATTTTTTCGGATGATGACGACTCACAGCCCGAATATGAGTCTTTTGAATTTTTGGATGAGTTAGTTGAACCATCCGAATCGGTTGTTTGCAGTAATTTCGAACCTGTGTTGGAGTCCTTTGAGTTCGAGGTAGATTCCCCAATGATTCTTTCGCCTCCGAAACTCGAACGCATGCCCTTGCCATCTCACCTTAAATATGCTTACATAGGTGAGAATGAGACCTTTCCCATTATCATATCGACCTCTCTAGCCTTCGAGCAAGAGAACGCTCTTTTAATGGTCTTACAAGATAGGCGGCAAGTTTTTGGCTGGACTATGGCGGATATCGAGGAGATTAGTTCCCTCATAATTGAATATCATACGCATATGATGGATGATGCCAAGTCGATAAATGATCCACAGAAATATCTTGGGGATGGTGTGGTTAATCAACCTCCTCCTTTAGAAGTTGAACCACCCCCATTTCTTTTAATAAGCCACGAGAATGCCAATATTCCACTGGTTGCTGATCATTCTTATTCTCGTTTTGATTTATCACCACCTCCTATCTATTCACTTCCATACTTTCCATACCACCACTTCTATCTTCCCCAATTCTTTTTGGATCGCTACAACATATTCTTCCACCAACCGATACTCTTTACAGATAAAATTTTCGACTGGTTGGTGTTGACGTTTGGTCTTTGTAAAGTTTAGCAATGACGTGTAACTCTGTTTCAATGAAGTTTGGGGGGGCCTTTCTGTATATAACAATTCAAAAAATAAAAAATAAAAATAAAAATGAAAAGTTGTAAATAAATAAACAGGGGAGTGCCGACATTTTGACCCTCTTGGTATAGCATGACAGTGAGGACACTGTCAAGTTTAAGTTTGGGGGTATGCTCGGTACGTTCTCTTCCTTCGCATTCATTTGTATATATTTTTGCATTTTCATACTTATTTGAAAACCCATAAAAATTGAAAATTTTCAAAAATTATAAAAATTATTGTATTCAATTTTGGCCTAATTGATTTGAGTTTGACAAAAAGGTTAACTAGTTAGGAACAACTAGATCTTAGACTTAGTAAATTAAAAACCCTAAAAATAACCTTCTTTAAAGATTAACGGTAGAAAGTATATATCTTTATAGTTTATTTAGAAATAGGTAAATTTTGAGTTCACTTTTTGGGCTAAGTTGAAATAAAGGAAAAATATTGATATTCTTATTAGAGTATAAGTTTGAAAAATAATTCCTAGCTTAAGTCTAGATTCTGAAAATGTATACCCTACAAATTGCACAATCACGCACCTTGAAACTTGGAATAGTAGAAGAGACCTTGAAATGCTCTTGTCTAAAGTCCTTAGTACGAAGAAAATAAAAAAATGTGAATAAAGAAAAAAATGAACACTGTTCTTTGTGATTACTTAAGGCTGCAAAAATAGAAAAATATTTAGCGAGGGTGCTTCATCACTTAGTGCCTTAGACCAACTGGTTTGGGAATCACTGCTAAAAGCCTTGGGTGTTGCAAGACTAGGAATTACGCTTTAAAGTGCAAACATATCTTGTAATCGGTTGTTGGTACCTTAAGAAGTATTAACAGTCGCATGAAGGATGTGTAAGCAAAAATTCATTAAGAATTCACCCGTTAATTAGTGCTTTGGACAACGGACAAGGGTATGATTGCTTGATTTGAATTTCCAAGTGTAGGGGTGATTTATACACACACGTGGGGATATATGATTAGAGTTGAGATAAGAGAAAAGAATGAAGAATAGAACTTGTATCTTTAGTAGAGTTGATAGAAAAATTCCTAAGTGGAGATGGAACCTTAGAAGGAAAACTTGGGAAATGCTGAAAGCTAAGTAAGTCTATAGGAAATATATATTCTTAAGTTAAATGATGAGGAAGTGTGAAGAATATGGGTGGATAATTCACGAGTCAATGATAATAGAATTCCTTGTTAGAAAACCTAATTGGAGAATTAAAGTCGAAAAGCCAAATTGATAGGATTTTGTGGATGTAATCCGCTGAAAACCCTCAGAAGACAACACTCCTCCTATTAGGGACACCTAGAGGTTTAACGGCTTGTTGCACAAGCTCAGTGCAATCGCATTTCCCTGCGAAAGTGCGGTTAGGTTTTTAGAATAAAAAAAATAAGTTTGCTCGAGGACGAGCAAAAGATAAGTTTGGGGGTATTTGTTCATATCATAATATTGCATTTTATATTCCCCATTCTTATGCGTTTTATAAATAAACAGGTACTTTTGACGCATGTCTGCTACATATTACAGGATACAGGTTCTTGGAGCGAAAACAGTGAAAAAGACAAAAGATGATACAAAAGAGGGACTTTTGACCCACAAGTAGAAGGATCCTACTCAAGCCTAGACGAAGAACAATTTAGGGCAATGCAAGGTCCAAAAATTCAAAATGAACGGTTAAAAGACCTCTACAAGTTTTCACTGAAAGATCTGGAGAAGACCCAGAAGCCAAATGGAGAAAAGAACTGAAGAAATAAAAAGCCCAAAGCAGTAAAAAAGAACCCAGAAAAATTGAGCAGACGACCTCACCAAAGGGCCGCGGAACCGCGGCCCTACCCCCACCAATGCCGCGGTTCCGCGGCCATCTGATGCACGTGTCGGTGCAGATTTCTCCTGGCGGTGCGTCGGTGCTTTTGTTGGGATTTTTCGGGGGTATATCTGTAATAGCACATATGCGAGCAATTGTAACCCTAATTTTCCCATTCCCTATAAAAATGTATTCTAAAGATTGTATGGGGAATGCCTCTTTTCAAGAAATAAAAATTCAGATTCTTTTGAAGATCTAAGAGTATCATTTCTGTAAGTTCTTATTTTAATTTCTGCCTTAGTTTATAATTAAATTCTTGCCTTAGATTAATTAATCTTTTGCCTTAGTTAAATCTAGTGTAGAATCTCTTAAACTGCAGTAGGTAATTAATCCCGTAGATCTAAAAATACACAGAATAAAAATGATGTTTTTAATAGATCCCCTAATGAGCGAGTAATTTCCTCGCTTGTTAGGGCTAAGAATAAAGGAGAGATTGAGAGATGAAAATCTCTCATCTCTTTCATGCCCAATAACTTGTAATAATTAGAACTTCATGCCCTACGGCACCCTACCCACGAGGTAACGGTGAAACCGCAGTATAAAGGACCGGACATGTATGTCTTCCATGAAGGTTAAAGCAATTAGTAGGAAAGTATGGACAAGGATCTAGAGGAAGGAACTTTGTTTCTTCCCAATCATCCTAATCCCCTTTACTAATAATTGCTATAACTTCTAAAAGATTTAATTTAGGGCATTGAAAGAGGTGTGACATTTAATCTTTCCAAACTCCACCTTAGACCTAATCCTAGCAAGTTTCTAATCATCGTACAACTTAGTTTTTAGATTCAATTAAAAGACCAAACAACCATTGGAATCAGCTCGTAAGAACACTTAGGAAAATTACACATCCCTGTGGACCGACCCGTATTCACCAGCTAGCTTCATGCGACGCCGTTCTTGATTGCGGTAAATATTTTTGATCGTTAAAAACTACACTAATCAGAGGTTCTTGCGCTCATTAGAGACTACGAACCGGAATACAAAAACCTTCACCTGTGGGGTAGGTGGTACGACCAAATTATCAAAGGTTGCCGAAGCTTCTCTTGTGCGACGCCGTCGGAGCCGATCTCATCGATCTCATATGCAGATGTACCCCCGGTGAACTATGCCGTGGAGGTCGTTAATTGGACTTCGGAGGGTCTTCTCCAACCTTCGATTACCGCCATACCCATGCAGCTGCCGACAACTTTGGATACTTTGGGGCGGCGCATATTCCAGGGCGAGTCGCGCCCTTGGGGACAACTCTACAACATCGGGTTGACCCCTCGACATTCGGCCGGGTATTTGCAGTGGGCCAGGTACATTTTGTCAGCGAAGAAGGCGCACCTGCTGAAGATCGGTCTATACCCTACGGTTTACGCCTCGCTGTTCCAGTATTCTGCTCCTCCGATATGGTGGATTAAGGCATTTTTGGAGCAATGGAACATTCCAACCCACACCTTTCTTCTACTGGACAGAGAAGTCTCCATCTCCTTAGAAGAATTTGCTGAGATTTCCGGTTTGCCGGTTAGAGGGGAACACTACGAGGAGCTGCTTTCTCCGGACGAATACGTTTTCGCCACCAAGCTAGTGGTAATGGGCCTAACACCGGAGAACGCCATTCAGCACCAGTTTCCGAGTCTGATAAAGGTGCTGAATATGTACGAGAGTCTCTTCTTGGAATCCGGCGGCCGGGGGGTTAGTTTCACAGACTTTATTGCCCGGTTTCTTTGCCCGGAGATTTTATCGCAACGAGGCGAAAATTTTGCTAAGCTCGACGATCCCTTCAACTTTGGCTTGGACCGTCGACCAGCACTGGAAGATGATCATAAGGGGTTTTATCTTCCCGATGCCGCGATTGTCCCTCTGTCGGAAATCGCCGCTCCAGGCATTGATGAGGAGACTTTCTTTATCCGGTTTCTCGGGCTATGATTGTGTTGGTTTGCACTCCCCATGCACCCTCGATATATGAGGCCATCCGTCTTCTACCCAGCACATCGAATGGTGGCAGGAATACAAGTGGCCATCGTGATTGCTGGGCTGGCCCACCTGTACCATGGTCTTAGCGTGGCGGCAGATACAACTGAACCGGGGGTGCAAGCTGCCAATTTCCCGATGCACTACTTTATTTCGTGGATGGAAATGCACATGCTCGGGGTGTTTGGTATTCATAAAAGACCCTCGTTTTACGAGAAGTGCAGATTTCCGAGAATTATGCGGCTGATCGACGCTTCTATCGTGAATCCATCGCAGCGGGAGGCTAGGGGCTTACTTCTTCGTCCGCGCACGGTCAGGGCCGGTATGTCTTTCACGGACAAAGTCCTGACAATTGGCCAGGAAACTTCCAAAACGGTGTTGGCATTGCACGACTCCTTTAAGGACGGGGCCTCCTTGTTGAAAGCTCGGGAGATTCTTCACCTGTACTCCATTAGGCAGGGCTTCCTCGTATTCAGGCAAAATGATGCGGCGCTTTTTATGAGATACAACCCCCATCATTTTGCCCAGCAGCTGAGCTATAACCAGGGGTTTCCACTGGAAGCGTTTCTGGAAGAACCTGCTGCCACCAGAGAGGGAATACGGGGTGCGCTACATCACTTTATGCGCTTGAATACGGGCTCCCACTTCTTCATTAGAGAACCAAGTTGCATCCCGAGGGCCCTTAACGTATACGGGGCCTGGTATCAACATGCGATGGGCGCTGTCATCAGGGAAGAGAGGCGGCTGCTGCTCGATCGCAATAGTGCGCCCCCCGCCAGTGATCGCAACGTCCCTTTAAAGCAACGGATCGCTGTCCCTCCTCCACTAAGAGGAGATGCTGCAATTGAGCCTCCACGTGTACTAAGTCCCACGCGTGGATTGCCCCGTGATCCTGTGGACGTGCCATCAGCGCCCCGTGCTCCCGTGGAGACGGTAAATGTGGCTTCACCCAAATCCGGCGTGGGCTTGGATATTGGGACCCTCCATCCCAAAGTGCCCACGAAGCGCAAGCTGGTTTTGGCTACGACCAGAGTTCGCGCGCAGAAGAGGAAGAAGAAGTCGATCCTCTCTGCTGACGTTGTATTTGGTCAGGAACCTCATGCTCCTTACAGCGAGGGCTTGAGTGAGTACGGGACCAACGACGGCCTATTTATGCCGCCAGATGACACTGATCTGGCGGCTGCCATCGCAGCTTCCGAGCGATTGGCAAGACGCGAAGAGGGGTTGGCTAGACTCGCGCGATCAGGTAATCATTAGTTGTATTTTTCTCCATTCCATCATACCTCTATCATTGTTTTTTGACTAACGCTTTTCCTTCTTTAATAGGCATTTCTACCGAAGAAGCTCTCGCCGCTTCTCTCAAGACTTTTGAGGAGGAGGAACGACTTCGAGCATCCTTAGGCCTTGGTACATTTCGGTTCGCTATGTTTCTGCTTTCGTTTCTTATGAGTAATCTGACCCTCTCTTTGTCTTATCGCAAGAACCACAGGGCCTATCCTGCAAGCTGATGCGGAAATTCTCCCCGGGCCAGCTACCGAAGTCCCGGCCTCTTCGGCATTGCCGCAAGAGGCCTTACTTAAAAAACCGATGATGGAAGCCTTGACGGCTCTGGAGGTAACCCTGAATGCGGACGACAACGCCTTGCTGAAGGAGGCTTCTAAAAGGTCTGTTGTGATGGCCCGGGAGGAAAGGAAGCACTTGAGGCACATAGCAAGGGAGCGTAGTGCTGCCTTGGCTGCGGGAGCAGGTTCAAGCGCCGTTACTCCCGCTGCTACTCCTTCAGAGGAGTTCCCGGTTGCCTTGTCTACTGCTCATAGACGGGCGGCACGTGCAGCTCTGGAAGCCAACGGTAAATCAACCCCAGGTAATGTGTTTTGAGGCTTCGTTGTCAAAGTTTTAAACTATCAGTTCTTATATATCTTGTCCTGCAGGGCCGATCCTTACTGAAGGAGTGGCGGCGACCGTTGAGCCTGAGGGGACGGTGGAGGAGGTAGCTGCTGAACTTAGTGCGACGGTAGGCGATATAACTGTAATTGCCGGGCCCGAGATGGTGGCTGATGAGACAGTCACGACTGCTATGCCTGAGATAGCTACCACAGCCGAGCGCGAAGTGGCGGCGGGTGAGACGGCTACCACAGCCGAGCCTGAGGCGGCGGTGGACAAAACGGCTGCTACGGACAAGCCCAAGGCAGCGGTGGACGAGACGGCCACGACCACTAAGCCCAAGGTGGTAGCGGGAGAAACGGGTACGATCGCTGGGCCCGAGATAGCCGCTCTTTCTCAAGAGTCGGGCACCGCTCCGATCATCGCTCTCCCCGCCTAAGGTTCCTTGTCGTCTCCTGGCGTCGCGAGCGTGACGACGGCTCTTGTGGAGTAAGGGGATGAGGCGACGGGAGGTAAGACCACCCCGATGGAGGAGGGAGACGCCACCGTTGTATCAAGTGACGCCCTCGTCACAGCTCCGGCTGGCGACTCATCAGGTAAATTTTGGGTCGCCGCCCCTTTTTTTTATTCTGCAATCTTTCCTAATAAGGTTTATCTTGCTTCTAATGCAGGTGCGGCTGGTGCTGATATCGAGCTACTCGAGACAGCACCGTCAGTTACCGCCCTGACGGTGGCTACCTCTCTACCTTCTCTCGCACCGTCGCAAATGCTGGAAGGTATGGATTTGTAACTCATTAGTCTTATCTCTCAGCTGTATAACTCATGTACTGACGTTGCGTTATCGGGTTTTTTCAGGAGTCCTTTTTGACCACCTGTACCAGGTGCTGCATCCCCACTTCTCTTTCCCGTCGGAGATTGCTTCATCCAGTGGTGCTGGTGAATACATCTTTCAATTAATGCTCTTTCTTTTACCGATAATGAAATTATTTCTGATTCTTCTTTGCCTTGATTGCAGTGCTACAGATTGAAGGAGGAGATGAGAGATCAGTTGCGCCACCGGTCCTCCCGGCTTTGCCACCTGCTGCAGCTGGTATAGTAAATTCCATTGTTCATGAATCTTTTATATTTCTAGATCCGTCATCTGATTGTGACTTGTTTTGCAGTGATCGTTTCGACTTCGGCCTCTTTCGAATCTCGCATTATGATGCTGGCAGGCCCCTTCTCCAGACGTCCATCCTCAAAGGGTGCTGTGACGAGTCTGCGCATTTTGAGCGAATACGTCAAGGAGCTTGACACGGAAGCTCCTACATCTGCCGCAGATTTCACTGCCGAGGTCAATCCGATGCTGGCGACGCTTGTAAATTTCCATAATGAAGGCGTCGTCGAGTCTTAGGTTAGTCACTGCAGGAAGATCGAGGCCTGTCTGCATCAGCTTGAACTTATGCATCTTGCCCCTAAGACTCAAGCTTTGAACTCCCAGCGGGCCGCATGGGTCGAGCAGAGCGTGTCTTTCCTCCGCCATTTCGAACAAGAAGCGACCTTGAGGCAGAAGGAATGTGAGGAGGCTTCCGCTGAGTCTATCCAGTTGCGCGCCCAGGTCGAAGCGAACGTCACACAAATGAGAGCAGTCTTTGACACCTTGCAGCAATGTATCTCGGACAGGCTTGTATTGAGACGGAAGCTCGACTCTATCGAGCGGGTTACATAGAGTCGCGAAGCTGCCCAACGGGAAATTGATGAGAAGATTTCATCATGCTTGCAGCAAAAGACTCGAATCGAAGCGGAGCTAGCCGCGGCGGCTGATCATGAGAAGGCACTGAAAGAAGTGCGAGAGCAGCTCGCGGACTTATTGAAAATGCTTCCTTCTCAGTAGTTGCCTTTGTATCAATCATACACTTGTAATCTCTGAATAATATGTATCTATTTTTTATTCCTTTATATGATGTATCTTGTATTCAATTGAGTTCATGAATAAAGACATTCTTTTTGTTATACTGTTGCTTTCTTCTCCTTGCTGTGTTGTTGCCATGTGATTTTAGAAAGTGCGATCTGTAGATAGCATATAGCTGTCAATCTTGGATTCTTTGTAGAGTGGTGATGGCTTAGAAAACAGGGTTAGGATCTGTCACCTAAGACTTTTCAACTTTATGAGCCGTGAGAGCCTCATAAAGAATTTTCTCCCTACCGGTCGAGAGGATCCTGTAGGTGTAATTTCTCCTTAAGAATCGTGAGGAATCCTAAGTGCGTTTTCTCTTGAAAGTCGTAAGGATCTCACAAGAGAATCTACTCCCTTACGAGTCATGAGGACCCGCAAGTGATGGGTGAAGTTGTCCTTATCCGCATTTCACGGAGTCAGGGGTCGCTCTGGATGCTTCCCACGGGTTCACTGCCGTGTTTGGCGAGGACCAGGCTCTGCTCTGGACGTTTTCTAGGATACCGTAGTTTAAAGACATCGCGGTCGAGGTTAAGGACATCATAGTCCGTGGATTTAAGGACTCCACAGTCCGTTATTAGTTTTAAGACATCACGGTCGAGGTTAAGGACATCATAGTCCATGAGTTTAGGGACCTCATAGTCCAATGTTAGTTTTAAGACATTACGGTCGAGGTTAAGGACATCATAGTCTATGAGTTTAAGGACCTCACAATCCGATGTTAGTTTTAAGACATCACGGTCGAGGTTAAGGATATCATAGTCCGTGGATTTAAGGACTCCACAGTCCAAAGTTAGTTTTAAGATATTACGATCGAAGTTAAGGACATCATAGTCCATGGGTTTAAGGACCCACAGTCCGTGAAATGTGTGGTCGTCAGGACCCGTCACCTCTTTGAAGATGTTGAGGAATTACAACGATAAATATCAAAGGAGTGAAGAGAAGTACCCTTGAACCAAGGTAAAATTAGTTTAAGGACATTACGGTCCATTGTTAGTTTTAAAATATCACGGTCGAAGTTAAGGACATCATAGTCCGTGAGTTTAAGGACCTCACGGTCCGATGTTAGTTTTAAGACATCACGGTCGAGGTTAAAGACATCATAGTCCATGAGTTTAAGGATCTCACAGTCCGATGTTAGTTTTAAGACATCACAGTTGAGGTTAAGGACATCATAGTCCATGGGTTTAAGGACCCCACAGTCCAATGTTAGTTGTAAGACATCACAGTCGAGGTTAAGGACATCATAGTCCGTGGATTTAAGGACTCCACAGTCCGATGTTTGCTCTGGATACTTCCCACGGGTTCATTACCGTGTTCGGTGAGGACCAGGCTCCGCTCTGGACGTTTTCCACGGGGTCAGAAGTGACATAATCCGCGTTCCACGTAGCCAGTAATTTTGCTCTAGATGTTTCCCATGGGTTCACTGTCGTGTTCGGCGAGGACTAGGCTCCGCTCTGGATGCTTCATATGGGTTCACTGCCGTACTCTGCGAGGACCAGGATCTGCTCTGGACGTTTTCTGTAAGTCCACGTTGCGACCCCCGGTTCTTACGGGGAGGCGGAAACGGTATAAAAATCAAATTATTAGCGCAAGGGGCAACATGGACTAAGCAAAGTCGGGATCTTTGACTAAACTAAAACTAGCATACTTAGCTAAAGAGAGTTAGCTTCTCGGATGGAGATGGTTATACCTAAACTTGTCTTGAACTCCTTCTCTTCAAGCTCCGATGGTGGTCCGATGGCTCCTTCTCGTCGTCTCCGTACGCCGAAGATAGATCCACTTGAAAGCTCCAACCTTTAGCTCCTTCTTCGTTCTTTGAAGAAACTAGTTCACTTGGTTTGCTAAACCTAGTGAACTAGAATGAGTAGAGAGGAAATAGAATGGGATTTTATCTATGGTTCTTGATTCTCAACTCATGAGACAAGAGAACCATAGATCAAGAGAGGGAGCAAGAGGTTGAGGGTGAGAGCAAGAGGAGAGCTCAAGAACAAGAGAGAGAATGAGCAAGAAAGAATGAGGCTCTTTTTTGCCTCTCACCCTCTCATAATCCAATGTAATCATAACTCATCATATCAATAAAAGTCTTATGTGATGGTTGAAGCAACCATAACCTTATCATGTCATGCACTCATTTTACTCAAATGAACAAGCAAGTAAAAGTCTTTGGCATGAAATGATAACCATGGTTATCATGATGGTCAACTAGTCAAGCCTAGTCAACCGGTCAACAAAGTCAACAAGTCAACAAAGTCAACAAAAGTCAACAACCAAGTCACCATAATACTTAATTAATATAATAGTTAATCGCATATCATATTCTCATTAGGGTTGAGCAAAAAGTCAAAAAGTCAACGGTCAACTGTCAACAACCCTAATGAGAATCCGCTGTCTGTGCCTCCCTGTCAACTGTGCATACACACCCACATCCGCGTTCCGAGGAACACGAATGCAAACTGGATAAATCCAATCCCATAAGATACACTAGGATCTGGCTTAAACCAAAGCCCGCTAGTGTAAACTGTCCGGACACTGTACGTGCACAAGTGCACGGATGTGACCGAACCCTGTCGCAAAACCATGCGACCTGTCGCAATACCATGCGACCTCTACTCTTTTGCCTAAAGGCGAAAAGCTTTCTGTGTGGGACTCTAAAGACTCGACACTACGCTGGCAGTGGGTTTAACCACAGACCGCAAGCGGCACTAGCTGTGCGTAACGGTCCCCAGGTAGTGCCGACAAGAAGACCGACGAGGCGAAACCCATCTGAACTCCTACTGAGCCTGAGTGTGACATTCTCCGTACAGTCCGGTCTGTTCGTCTGATACATCGCATGGCGGGCCTAGGGGGCGGTAAACGTCAGTCCCCCAATAGCGGTACAAGTCGTGCCGGAGCGAAGCCCAAAACACCCTGAGATAACACTGGAAACCTACCAGTATATCTCGTTTGCCCTGGCCAGGGACTACTCGTGTAATGGCTCTCCTAGACACAGCGCGATGTCAACCCCCAATACCGGGAGAGACGAATCCTGTCTAACCGTCACTGCCTCCAAGCGCTTCGGGACTGCACCCAACCACTACCTGTTTGCACGACTCCTTTGAGCCGTGGTAGGGTAGTGATCAAAGTACAGTGGGAACACACTCGAGGCGAAGTGACAGTGTCAAGTCAGCGGACTAAGCTGTACTCATGTCACCTGGGAACTGATAACTGACGATAGGTATAATACCAACTAGTCAGTTCCCGACGAGTCCTGTCCAGTGTACCCGTAACCTAACGAGCACCCGCATACTATCTCAAGTACGACGTACTGACGGCTGTGGGACAGACCGTCTCCCACACTGGGATGAGAAGCGCATGCGCTGGTCTACTCCGGAGTATCGATGCCCTGTCTCGATAGTCCTGCGACCAGGGACCTGCGTAAGGATGTGCTTATAGATTACCCAGCCCCACTAGTGTGACGGCCATCACATCGCTGGTAATCAAGCAAAGATCCTAAGGGCTCTACTAATGTGTATAGGCGATATACAAAAATAAACACATGTACACATAGAAGTAGAAACAAACCAAGTAGCATACTACTATTTTGAGCAAGATTGTATATACAAGGTGAATATCCCAAGCATCCATTAAGTAATATACAAACCAGTATGATACAGTAATGGCCTCTAGGGCATATACACTAACAATCTCCCACTTGCACTAAGGCCATGTATTGGCGTATCGAAGACCTATCATCTCGATCAGCCGCTCGAACTGAGTCTGGAGCAGGGCCTTGGTGAATGGATCTGCAGTGTTATCTTCTGAAGCGACTCTCCGAACCTCGATCTCCTGGCGATCTACGATCTCCCTGATCAGGTGATACCGCCTCAAGATGTGCCTGGATTTCTGATGGGACCTGGGTTCCTTCGCTAAAGCTATAGCCCCGTTGTTGTCGCAATACAGAGGTATTGGATCAACAATGGACGGAACCACCTGAAGTTCTTTCAAGAACTTCCTCATCCAGACAGCTTCTTTTGCGGCATCAGATGCAGCGATGTATTCCGCTTCCATCGTCGAGTCTGCAACGGTTTCCTGTTTGGAACTCTTCCAACACACCGCCCCTCCATTGAGGGTAAAGACAAAACCCGACATGGACTTGGAATCATCCTTGTCACTCTGGAAGCTGGAGTCAGCAAAAGCCTTGATCTGGAGGTCTTTTCCGCCATACACCAAGAACATCTCCTTAGTCCTTCTCAGGTACTTGAGAATGTTCTTTACCGCTATCCAGTGTTTCTCCCCAGGGTTTGACTGATACCGGCTTACCACACTCAGTGCATAAGCTACATCCGGTCTGGTACACAACATCGCATACATTATAGAGCCTACCGCAGAAGCGTAGGGTATAATAGACATGCGATCCCTCTCCAAATCAGTCTTGGGAGACATCTCTTTAGAGAGGGTGATCCCGTGACAAGCCGGTAGGTTACCGCGCTTGGAATCTTCCATACTGAATCTCTTCAGTATGGTGTCGATGTACCTGGACTGTGATAGTCCTAATATCCTCTTGGATCTGTCACGGTAGATCCGGATACCCAGAATGTATGAGGTATCACCCAGGTCTTTCATGGAGAACCTGTATGACAAGAACCCCTTGACAGATTGTAGCATAGGAATGTCATTTCCTATTAAGAGAATGTCATCCACGTATAAAACGAGGAATACTACAGTTCTCGCTACAAATCTACTATAGATGCATGGTTCATCTGGATTTTTGATAAAGCCAAATTCTTTGACCGTCTCATCAAAGCAGATGTTCCAACTCCGCGACGCCTGCTTTAGTCCATAGATGGACTTAAGCAACTTGCACACCTTTCCGCTGCTCCCACTCTGAATGAAACCCTCCGGCTGGTCCATATAGACACACTCCTCTAAATTTCCATTTAGAAAAGCTGTCTTTACGTCCATTTGCCAGATCTCATAATCGTGGAAGGCAGCAATGGCAAGAAGGATCCGAATGGATTTCAGCATGGCTACTGGAGAAAAGGTTTCGTCACAGTCCAAGCCAGGTCTTTGACGAAAACCCTTTGCTACCAGCCTAGCTTTATAGGTCTCAACCTGTCCATCTACACCAATCTTCCTTTTGAAGATCCACTTGCATCCTACGGGTTTTACCCCGTCTGGAGCAATGTCCAACGTCCATACCTTGTTGGTGTACATGGACTCCATTTCGGTCCGCATTGCATCCAGCCATTTCACTGAGTCAACGCTCTGAACGGCCTGCTGGAAGCTAGTAGGCTCATCATAATCTATGATGCAATCCTCTCTATCCCCGTCTATGAGAAAACCGTAGTATCTCTCGGGCGGATGAGTCTGCCTACTACTCCTGCGGAGCGGCGTAGGAATGTCTTGTTCTGTTGAACCCTCTGGTTCCACTAAGCTTTCAGTAACAGTCTGTGGTTCTGGAACTTCTTCCAGTTCTATTGTGCTCCCACTTATCTGGTTTTCCAAAAACTCAGTTTCCAAAAAGTAGGCATGACGAGAAACAAGGACTTTTTGTTCCTCTTCACAGTAGAAGAAATATCCTTTGGAATTCTTTGGATATCCCACAAACTTGCACTGTACTGAGCGTGCCTCGAGCTTGTCCGCATGCTGCTTTTTGACAAAAGCTGGACATCCCCATGTCTTAATATGCTTAAGATAGGGTCTCTTCCCACACCACATCTCATATGGTGTAGTAGGCACGGTCTTAGTAGGAACTCGGTTCAAAAGGTATGCGGCTGATTCTAGCGCATATCCCCAGAATGATCGCGGTAACTCAGCGTTACTCATCATGTAGGGTGCGGTTCCGTCTCTCCGATACACCGTTATATTGCGGGGTGTATGGAGGAGTAAGCTGAGAGAGAATTCCGTTCTCTTTTAAATAGTCCAGGAACTCGGCACTTAAGTATTCTCCACCTCGATCCGATCTTAGAATCTTAATACTTTTACCGGTCTGTTTCTCTACTTCATTCTTATACTCCTGGAATTTTCCAAAGGCCTCGGACTTATGTTTCATCAAGAAGACATAACCGTACCTTGAGAAGTCATCCGAAAAAGTAATGAAGTAAGAATGTCCGCTTCGGGCATGTGTAGACATTGGACCGCACACGTCACTGTGTACGAGTCCCAAGAGCTCGCTCGCTCTTACTCCTTGTCCAGTAAACGGAGTCTTTGTCATCTTTCCTTTGAGACAAGATTGACAAGTGGCATACGATTGATATTCGAACGCATTCAAATATCCTTCTGTATGTAACTTAGTCAACCTTCTCTCATTGATGTGACCCAATCTACAATGCCATAAGAAAGTCTGATTCATTTCCGGAGACTTTCTTTTGTGTGTATTCTGGACGTTGAAAATCTGTGGTTGGTTTAACACGTATATACCATTACTCAATGTACCTGACCCAATCAAAACTTGATTAAGGTGAATGTTTACAACATTACTTACAAACGCAAATTCATAACCTTCTTTAGAAACTAAAGATACAGAAATGATATTACAAGTTGCGTTGGGTACAAAAAAGCAATTACGCAAAACCAAAACATGTCCATCTGACATTCCCAGGTGATAGTCCCCCACGGCTTTAGCATCCATGCTAGCTCCGTTCGCAACTTTGAGGGTCATGTCACCTGCCTTCAAAACCCTACGGTTTCTCAACGCCTGCAAAGAATTACAGATATGAGATCCTGATCCGGTATCTAATACCCAGGAAGTAGAGTTTATTGAAAGACAATTTTCAATAACATACACACCTGAAGCTGAAGCTGCAACCTGCTTCAATTCCTGTGTTCTGGCCTTCCAGGCCCTGCAATCATTCTTCCAGTGTCCTTTCTTATGACAATAGAAGCATTCTTCCTTATCCACAAGCTTCCCCGCTATCTTTGTTGCTTTTGCTTTTCCCTTCGTATCCACTTTACTAACACCGCCCCTTGGTTTGGCGGGGGCCTTCTTCTTCTTTCCCTTGGCTTTCGCCTTGGACCTAGAAGAAGATGATCCTCCTACAAACAAAGTGGATGTATCCCTACCTTTCTGTAGGGTGCCCTCTGCGCTCCTCAGCATGTTGAGGAGCTCTGAAAGTTCAACCTCTTTTTCTTGTAGGTTGAAGTTCAGTATGAACTGGGCGTAAGTGGAAGGAAGGGACTGGAGAACTATATCCGTATATAGCTCACTCTCCAATGTGATCCCTAGGTCAGCGAGCTCCTCAATGTAGCCGATCATCTTTAGCACGTGCTCGGCTACTGATGATCCGACGGCCATTCTTGTCGAAAATAACTTTTTCGATGCTTCGTATCTTGCGATACGAGATTGCTCTCCATACAGTTCTTTTGTATGAAGCAATATGGATTCCATGTCCATATTCTCATGCCTCCTCTGATGTTCGTTGTCCATCGAGGCAAGCAGGAGGCATTTGGCCTTCGCGCTATCAATCTCCCAAGTCTTGCGGATTTCCTTATCCGCGACGCTGGAAGTTGGACCAGGGACAGGGGGAGCTTTGGTGGTAAGAAGATACCCCAGCTTGTCATAAGTGATTGCTATCTTGACATTCCTGAGCCAATCTTTGTAGTTTGGCCCTGTCAGTTTGTTTTTATCTAGGAGTAACTTAAGTCCAGTCATGTTGATTGGTCGCTGCAATTAGGAGAGAGAAGAAGAAACACTCAGCATGATGCTCTTGCAAGTTTAGAGTGGTTTTTAGTTTGTCTAAACAGGATGGCTCCCACTGTTTCTCGAATCCCTCCTCAAACCATAAAGGAAGAATTAGTCGGGATCAATCCCACCGCACAATACTTGCTTAACCGTTCAGCCAGGCCGGTGTCGGTACTTCGAGGGAGGTTTTCCAACGCTTTCGCGAAGTTCCTTAATTATAGAACCTTTTTTCCCTGGGGGCGTAGCCCCGCTAACACCTTTCTAGGCACCTACTAGGTTTGTAGCATTGATCGATTAGTGAGAAATTTCCCGAGGAGTAGCATATACTCACAGTAGGATCGGGATCCAAATATCATCGCGTGACGAAACTGAAGGAATCCTACCAGAATCATCACACTCCAAATGGTATGCAAATCTAGCAAGTTTCAGTACTTATGAAACTCCCGAAGTGGATTTTTGCCCCATGCTCTTATGACCTTGACTTTGGCCAACAAATCATAAGTCACATGTCAAGTTCTGCCCGTCGTTCTCCAGGTTAATTTGAATCCACCCGCACCTACCCTTGACTTTGGCCAACAAGGCAGTACGACTGTTCCAAACCAACGCATCTATCTATGCTGCACATGAATACCCAATAGCTACCAATCACTGTGCCTTGACTTTGGCCAACAAACACAGCTTGAATACTATTGACTATTCATGTGAAACGACGGAGGGCTACGGATGGTTTTGGCAAAACCGTGAACGTAGTGAACTTGATTTGGTCGATGGAACGAGATAGCTTTTAAAAGGAGTGGCTCAAGCTCCGCATTTAAAAGTTGGTTTTGAAAAGAACCGAGTGGTTTTTCGAAAGTGTTCCAACGACTTTAACTTGGTTTATTATCTTGCATTAGTTCTTTTAATGCGTCCCATCATTTAAACCTACCATTGCAGAAAACAACCAAAATATGACGTACGCTTATGCCATTCGCATTCGCCACTGGGCCCCGTCATTACCCGTTAGGTTACTTAACTAACGACAGAGCGGGGGCTGGGCTAGCGCGTCTGTAAAACATAAGCAACGCCTAAATAATATCATATATAGATATACTGCAATGATAAACATTTCAGATCACAGATAAATACATTGGATATACTAGGAATCTGTAATTTGTACGAGCCTGTAACAAGAACAGATTACACGGTCGCGGTGAATAGCCAAAACCCCACCCAAGACCCCTACGGGTGCGGCAAACTACCCGCCAAGTACCCGAAGCGTAGCAACCTCCCTCATCTCCATGAGTAGGCCACTCGACACTTCGGCATACCCGGTAGTTTGTGCACCCCTCCATGGGTCTATCCTAGGAGCAAAAACAGTAAAAAGAAATTATACAATGACGGCTACAACCCCGACCCGGTTGTGCGGCCATACAAATAATTATTACATCAATTTACAAATTTACATGAATTGCAAGAAAAGAAAACTCTCGTCTCACAACCCCCGGCTATTCACCCGCGACAATCCAACATATTTATATACACATTCCAATATCAAACACAGATCATGTATAACCCCGACCAATCGACTTATAGCGATTAGCCGACGTTCAATACATGCAAGCATCACAGATATAACCATCATAGTCAAAGTGCAGTGAAGTTCGGAAAAAATACGGAATTATAGGACCCCAAAAGGAAATTTCTTTTCTGGAAAATCTGGGGACATATAATATATTTCAAAAATCCCAAAACCAACACAGACACACACTGCACGAAAAACGATGCAGAGAAGACGACAAACCGCGGCGCTTCCGCGGCACATGCCTACCTCGTGCGGCGGAAGCGCGGCGGTTTGAACGAAACAGTGGACCGTTTTTCATGGGTGTTCACACAAAACCCTGAGCCGAATTTAGGAGTATAAAGTTTTTCATTTTGACCAGAAAAAATTTCAACAGAAACTCAGGTTTTGTAAAAGTTTGGTATTTTTGATTTTTCCGGTTCCGAACTTCGTTACACTTCACTACCAAGCTAGTTTAAGTTTAGTTAGGCTCTGATACCACTGTAAGTCCACGTTGCGACCCCCGGTTCTTACGGGGAGGCGGAAACGGTATAAAAATCAAATTATTAGCGCAAGGGGCAACATGGACTAAGCAAAGTCGGGATCTTTGACTAAACTAAAACTAGCATACTTAGCTAAAGAGAGTTAGCTTCTCGGATGGAGATGGTTATACCTAAACTTGTCTTGAACTCCTTCTCTTCAAGCTCCGATGGTGGTCCGATGGCTCCTTCTCGTCGTCTCCGTACGCCGAAGATAGATCCACTTGAAAGCTCCAACCTTTAGCTCCTTCTTCGTTCTTTGAAGAAACTAGTTCACTTGGTTTGCTAAACCTAGTGAACTAGAATGAGTAGAGAGGAAATAGAATGGGATTTTATCTATGGTTCTTGATTCTCAACTCATGAGACAAGAGAACCATAGATCAAGAGAGGGAGCAAGAGGTTGAGGGTGAGAGCAAGAGGAGAGCTCAAGAACAAGAGAGAGAATGAGCAAGAAAGAATGAGGCTCTCTTTTGCCTCTCACCCTCTCATAATCCAATGTAATCATAACTCATCATATCAATAAAAGTCTTATGTGATGGTTGAAGCAACCATAACCTTATCATGTCATGCACTCATTTTACTCAAATGAACAAGCAAGTAAAAGTCTTTGGC
The DNA here is from genome assembly GCA_030015575.1 of Agapanthus africanus. NCBI lineage: Eukaryota > Viridiplantae > Streptophyta > Magnoliopsida > Asparagales > Amaryllidaceae > Agapanthus > Agapanthus africanus. Next base: position 129,766,316 of record JASDDO010000019.1, read on the forward strand.
ATGAAATGATAACCATGGTTATCATGATGGTCAACTAGTCAAGCCTAGTCAACCGGTCAACAAAGTCAACAAGTCAACAAAGTCAACAAAAGTCAACAACCAAGTCACCATAATACTTAATTAATATAATAGTTAATCGCATATCATATTCTCATTAGGGTTGAGCAAAAAGTCAACGGTCAACTGTCAACAACCCTAATGAGAATCCGCTGTCTGTGCCTCCCTGTCAACTGTGCATACACACCCGCATCCGCGTTCCGAGGAACACGAATGCAAACTGGATAAATCCAATCCCATAAGATACACTAGGATCTGGCTTAAACCAAAGCCCGCTAGTGTAAACTGTCCGGACACTGTACGTGCACAAGTGCATGGATGTGACCGAACCCTGTCGCAAAACCATGCGACCTGTCGCAATACCATGCGACCTCTACTCTTTTGCCTAAAGGCGAAAAGCTTTCTGTGTGGGACTCTAAAGACTCGACACTACGCTGGCAGTGGGTTTAACCACAGACCGCAAGCGGCACTAGCTGTGCGTAACGGTCCCCAGGTAGTGCCGACAAGAAGATCGACGAGGCGAAACCCATCTGAACTCCTACTGAGCCTGAGTGTGACATTCTCCGTACAGTCCGGTCTGTTCGTCTGATACATCGCATGGCGGGCCTAGGGGGCGATAAACGTCAGTCCCCCAATAGCGGTACAAGTCGTGCCGGAGCGAAGCCCAAAACACCCTGAGATAACACTGGAAACCTACCAGTATATCTCGTTTGCCCTGGCCAGGGACTACTCGTGTAATGGCTCTCCTAGACACAGCGCGATGTCAACCCCCAATACCGGGAGAGACGAATCCTGTCTAACCGTCACTGCCTCCAAGCGCTTCGGGACTGCACCCAACCACTACCTGTTTGCACGACTCCTTTGAGCCGTGGTAGGGTAGTGATCAAAGTACAGTGGGAACACACTCGAGGCGAAGTGACAGTGTCAAGTCAGCGGACTAAGCTGTACTCATGTCACCTGGGAACTGATAACTGACGATAGGTATAATACCAACTAGTCAGTTCCCGACGAGTCCTGTCCAGTGTACCCGTAACCTAACGAGCACCCGCATACTATCTCAAGTACGACGTACTGACGGCTGTGGGACAGACCGTCTCCCACACTGGGATGAGAAGCGCATGCGCTGGTCTACTCCGGAGTATCGATGCCCTGTCTCGATAGTCCTGCGACCAGGGACCTGCGTAAGGATGTGCTTATAGATTACCCAGCCCCACTAGTGTGACGGCCATCACATCGCTGCTAATCAAGCAAAGATCCTAAGGGCTCTACTAATGTGTATAGGCGATATATAAAAATAAACACATGTACACATTGAAGTAGAAACAAACCAAGTAGCATACTACTATTTTGAGCAAGATTGTATATACAAGGTGAATATCCCAAGCATCCATTAAGTAATATACAAACCAGTATGATACAGTAATGGCCTCTAGGGCATATACACTAACATTTTCCACGGGGTCAAAAGTGACATAATCCGCGTTCCTCGTAGCCAGGAATTTTGCTCTAGATGCTTCCCATGGGTTCACTGCCGTGTTCGGCGAGGACTAGGCTCCGCTCTGGATACTTCACACGGGTTCACTGCCGTGGTCTGCGAGGACCAGGATCCGCTCTGGACGTTTTCCATGGGGTCAGAAGTGACATGATCCGCGTTCCACATAGCCAGGAATTTTGCTCTGAATGCTTCCCACGGGTTCACTGCCGTGTTCGGCGAGGACCAGGCTCCACTCTGGATGCTTCACACGGGTTCACTGTCGTGCTCTGCGAGGACCAGGATCCGCTCTGGATGTTTCCCACGGGGTCAGAAGTGACATAATCCGCGTTCCACGTAGCCAGGAATTTTGCTCTGGATGCTTCCCACGGGTTCACTGCCGTGTTCGGCGAGGACCAGGCTCCGCTCTGGATGCTTCACACGGGTTCATTGTCGTGCTCTGCGAGGACCAGGATCCGCTCTGGACGTTTTCCACAGGGTCAGAAGTGACATAATCCGCATTCCACGTAGCCAGGAATTTTGCTCTAGATGCTTCCCATGGGTTCACTGCCGTGTTCGGCGAGGACCAGGCTCCGCTCTGGATGCTTCACATGGGTTCACTGTCATGCTCTGCGAGGACCAGGATCCGCTCTGGACGTTTTCCACGGGGTCAGAAGTGACATGATCCGCGTTCCACGTAGCCAGGAATTTTGCTCTGGATGCTTCCCATGGGTTCACTGCCGTGTTCGGCGAGGACCAGGCTCTGCTCTGGATGCTTCACACGGGTTCACTGCCATGCTCTGCGAGGACCAGGATCCGCTCTGGACGTTTTCCACGGGGTCAGAAGTGACATGATCCGCATTCCACGTAGCCAGGAAGGGTTGACTTTATCTGCATTTCACGGAGTCAGAATTTGACTCTCGGTCATCTGTACGCCGCCGAGTCATGGAACTGGGAGTTGCCGCTGTTCCGCTTTACTTAATGTTGTGTTTGCTGCAATGAGACGAACGTCGAGATGATCTCTAGGCTATCTGTGGACTATCGAGATTTGGCTTCTTTTTCTGATGAAACCTGGGGAAGAAGGGTGTGGTTCCTTCTTTGTTTGCGCCCCTGGATTGTATGCAGGGATTGTTGTGATATCACCTGTAGGGCATAAATTTCATTCATCATTATTATGTTTTTTTTCTTTCTTTCCGCGATGCTCTATCATTTCAGGTTATATATCGCGAAGGTCGCGATTGCCCAATCATTTCGGCTATTTTTCGCGGTGCCCAATCATTTCGGCTATTTATTTTATTTTAACTCGCTGTTTTTTATTGCGAGTTTCCCAATCATTTCGGCTATTTTGCATGCATACATTTTTACTTGCTGATTTTGTTACAAGTTGCCCCATCATTTCGGCTATTTTGCATGCATGTGTGGCTCGCCAGCTTTTTGCCGCCAGTTTAGGATTAGACGCCGATTTTGGTATCAGCATCGCTATAACTAGGATATGGCCAGGAGCAAATCATCATTTGCCTCTGTCGATATCGAGCAAAGGTGGCTTAGCGAACAGGGTTAGGATCCTGTCAACTAAGGCTTTTGACTTTATGAGCCGTAAGGGTCTCATAAAGGTATTTCTCCCTATGAGTCGTGAGGATCTCGTAGGTGCATTTTCTCCTTAGGGATCGTGAGGATTCCTAAGTGTATGTTCTCTTATAAGTCGTAAAGATCTTACAAGAGTGTTTTCTCGTTATAAGTCGAGAGGATTTACAAGGGTTGTTCACTGTGCGAACATATCCCTAGTCACGGGTGGGACTTTGCTAGGGAAATGTTTATTCGCGCCCGCGGATTGTATACAAGGGTCAGTATTGAGCCGCTTGTAGGGCAATAGTGGAGGTTGCGGGGGCTGCTTAAGAACAGGTTCAGATCCCTGTAGCTTAAGACTTTCAAATCTTATGAGCCGTGAGGGTCCCATAAGAGAGTTCTCCTTACGAGTCGTGAGGATCTCGCAAGTGTAATTTCTTCTTAGGAATCATGGAGATCCCTAAGTGTGTTGCTTCCTTGTGAGTCGTAAGGATCTCACGCAGGAGATTTCTCCTCAGAAGGTCGAGAGGACCCCGTAAGTGTCTTTTAACGAGGTTGTGCCCTTTCGGGTTTTCACAAACACTCGCCGGTAGCCCTGCTGTTTTTACTCACAGAGCCCTTTCGGGTTATCATCCGTGCCCATTTTTCTTATGGACATACCGTTTTCTTTTTTCTTTTTATTCTTCTCCTTTTTTTTAAATGAGCTTGCGCCCTTTCGGGTTTTCACAAGACTCGCCGGTAGCCCTGCTGTTTTTACTCACGGAGCCCTTTCGGGTTTTCATCCGTGCCCATTTTGCTTATAGACATACCGTTTTTCTTTCTTTTTTTTATTCTTCTTTTTTTGTATCAATTTTGGGATGCTGCAATCCACCATAGTTTATCTACATCTCGGTCAACAGCTAGTTTTAGGACATAGTGGTCCGTTGTTAGTTTAAGGACGTTCCGGTCCGTCGTTAGTTTAAGGACGTTTCGGTCCGCCGTTAGTTTAAGGACGTTTCGGTCCGCTGTTAGTTTAAAGACGTTTCGGTCCAAAAGAAAGCCGGCTACTACTTATAGAGTTTGGGCTTAAGAAGATAGCGAGCGGACATAGTCGTCGTCATCTATCATTGACCTAGACCGTGACTCGTCAAGCGTAGTACTTCTTCAGGGAGCGACCGTTTATTGACCTGAAAGGTCTTTCGCCGTGCATGTCCATGAGTAGATAGGCTCCACCCTGGTAGACCTTGTCTATGATGTACGGGCCTTCATAGTTCGGCTCGAATTTTCCCCGCTTGGCGCGATTGGGGATCATAGGTCTTTTGACCACTAGCACGAGTTCGCCTTGGCGGAATGTCCTCGGCCTGGTCAATGTTTCATATGAGCGCGTCATCTTTGCTTTATAAGCTTCCAGATTTTGCTGCGCTATGAGCCGGGTTTCATCAAGGGCATCGAGCTCTTCAAGCCGAAGGTGAGCGTTTTTTTCGTCCGTTAGCTCGTAGTGAACTGCTACTCGTAGGGAGGGTAGCTCTATCTCGAGGGGGAGTACCGCTTCTGTACCGAATACCAACGCGTACGGCATTGTATTCGTGGCCGTCTTGAACGTAGTTCGATATGCCCAGAGAGCTTCATGCAATCTCTCATGCCAGTCCTTCTTATTTCGGGACACCGTCTTCTTCACGATCTTCGTCAAGGTCTTGTTGAAAGCCTCCGCTAGACCGTTGGCTCGGGGATTATAAACTGAGGAGTATCTCCTGTCTATGTTGTGCTGTTGTGAGAAGCGGCTGATCTTGTGGCTTCTGTAGGCTGGCCCATTATCGGAGATGATCCGTCGCGGAGTTCCGAACCGATAAATGACGTGCGTTTTGAAAAAATGGAGGATATTCTCCGTCTTCACTTCCCTCAACGGTACTACTTCTGTCCATTTGGAGAAGTAATCAGTTGTTGCCAAAATGAATCGATGTCCTCTGGACGATGCTGGTTCGATGGGGCCGATTATGTCAGTCCCCCACATTTCGAACGACCAGCTAGCCACCGTTGGATGTAGTGGATTTGGATACTGATGGATAAAGTCCCCATGGATCTGGCACGAGTGGCATTGCTTCGCATACTCGAGGCAGTCTTGAATCATTGTGGGCCAATAATAACCCATCCGTTTGATTTTCAGTTTCATCTTCGGGCCTGCTTGGTGAGAACCGCAGAGTCCGTCATGAACTTCTTGGACGACTCTTTTCGCCTCTTCAGGTCCCAGGTATCTCAACCACAAAGAATAAAACGACCTCTTGTACAGAGTATCATTGACGAGGGCGAAAGATAGGGCTCGCTTCGTGAGCTGATGTTTTGAGGATGCATCTTCAGGCGTTCGACGGGATTTGAAGTAGTCTATAAAGACTTCTCTCCAATCCTCGGTCTTTTCCTGGTCTTTTATTTGTATAGCCATTTTCTCAGTCACTCCTTTTTCTTCGGACGACTCCGGAGATATTTCCGCCGGCGCAAGAACCCGACGGCTTTGCACAACGATTCTCACGTCATCGAGGTTCTCGTCGGCCAGTTCTTTAGCGAGCTTAGCTAGTGCATCCGGTTTGCTATTTTCTACACGCGGTATGCTTTCCAAGATGTAGGAAGGTATTTAGGTCAGCAGCTGCTGTACTTTCTCGCCGTACTTCACCAACTCTAGTTTGCACGTTTGGTAGTCGCCATTTACTTGACTGACGACCAGTTGGGAGTCTCCGTATATGAGGAGGTTTTCAATTCCCATGTCGATGGCGATCTCGAGGCCTGCTATCAAAGCTTTATACTCGGCTTCATTGTTTGTCCTCGGCTTTGTTAAGGAGAAAGCAAAGCGCATTATCCCTCCTTGTAGGGTCACGAAGATAAGGCCTACCCCTGATTTGATTATGGGCGTGTTTTGTTTGCGCTTCTTCATGGAGGATGCTCCATCGAAATAAAGTTCCCACCGGGTACCACTTCCATCGATCGTGTCAAACGCATGTTCGTCTGGCAGTTCGCAATTCAAGGGAGAATCGGCCGGTATCGGATGTTCGGCGAGGAAGTCGCCGATGGCCTGTCCTTCCACTGCCTTAAGAGGCTGATAAGTTATTACGAACTCCATTAAGAGCAAGGCCCATTTAGCGAGCCGACCTGTCAATATGGCCTTTGACATCAAATATTTGAGAGGGTCCACCTTCGATATGAGACGGACTTCATGTGCCAATGCATAGTGCCGGAGTTTCATTATCGCGAAGATCAACGCCTGGCAGTGTTTTTCGATGGGAGAATAATTGCTTTCTGCCCCCAGGAGAACTCGACTCAAGTAATAGAGAGCTCTTTCTTTTCCTTGGTCGTTCTCTTGTGCCCATAATGCGCCTAAGGAACTTTCGAGGGCTGTTGTATAAAGAATAAGGGGCTTTCCCTTGACCGGAGCAGCCAGCACTAGCGGGTTCTGCAGATACTGCTTGATTTCGTCCAGCGCGCCTTGGCATTTGTGATCCCAGACGAACGGGGTTCCCTTCTTCATCAGGTGACTATAAGGACGGCACTTGCTAGAGAGATTGGCTATAAATCGCCGATATACGCGAGCTTCCCTTGGAGAGACCGCAATTGTTTGAGAGTCCTTGGCGGAGGCATTTCCATGATCGTCTTGATCTTTGACGGATCTATCTCGATACCTCGGTGTCGGACGATGAATCCTAGGAATTTACATGAGGACACCCCGAACGCACATTTGAGAGGGTTCATCTTCAAGTTGTATTGCCGAAGGCGTTGAAATACGATCTTCAGATGTTTGAGATGTTCCTTGTATGATTTGCTTTTAACTACGAGGTCGTCGATATAGCATTCGACGATTTCATGTATGAGGTCATCGAAGATTTTCGTCATGGCCTTCTGATAGGTGGCACCGGCGTTCTTTAGACCGAAGGGCATCACCTTGTAGCAGAATATACCCAAAAGGGTCCGGAAAGCGGTGTACTTCTGGTCTTCGGGATGCATCTTTATCTGATTATATCCTGATGAGCCGTCCATGAAGGAGAAAACTTCATGAGTGGACGTATTATCTATCATCAACTCTGTGACTGGTACTGGGAAATCGTCCTTCGGACAGGCTTTATTGAGATCTCGAAAGTCTACGCAGATGCGCACCGTCCCATTCTTCTTCATCACTGGGATGATGTTGGTGATCCAATCAGGATACTGAACTTCTTGGATGAAGCCGGAGTCGATTAGTTTCTTGACCTCGGCGTTGATACTCATCTCAAGCTCAAGCCGCATTTTTCTTGGTGCTTGTTTGATTGGCTTGACGTCCGGGGATATTGCCAATTTGTGGACAGCAATCTCTGGATCTAATCCTGGCATTTCGGAATAGTTCCACGCGAAGCAATCCTTATGCTGCATAAGCACGTCTTTTAGTGTAGCTACCCTTTCCTCAGACAGCAACTCACTGACGAATGTTGGTCGCGGGTCACTTGTAGTCCCCAAATCAATTTTCTTGAGGTTATCTGCAGTGGTATGTATTCCATCTTCCACCTCTTTTGGCGTCGGTGGAAACTCTGAGATCAGCTCGTCATCATTGTTTTCGAAGCACCAGGGGAGGTCATCCATATTCTCGGGCTCTTCTTTTGATAGTGTTATCATATGACAAGTACGAGCTCGCTTCCAAGACCGATGTGGATCTGGTTCTACTCTCGCGGCTTTGGGTTCATGCTTCTGCGGCGGTGTTACCCTCCAACTGCTGGATAGAGCGAATTTGCCAAGCTGATATTGATCTTCGATCCAGTTCTTGAAGGTGAAGCAATCTTCGAGAGGATGTCCTATTGCTCGGTGATAAGAGCAATAGTCTGGATGAGAGACATCGTTAGCTTGCTCAGGGTGTTTGGACTCCGGAAGTGTAAGCATTTGATGTCTTATGGCAAGATCAAGTATCTTCTTTGTCTTGTCTTGAGGAAAAGAGTATGCTCGACTCATCTTCTTCATAAGGGACAAATCCAGACCGCTCGATTCCCGATCGCGTGACTTCTTGGTCCCGCTTTGTCGCTGTCGAACGCCTTTTCCGCTCTTTGACTTGTTTCGGCCTCTGCGTCGAGCCTTTTGTACAACAGGTTGACAGGGAGGGGCATTTTCATCTTTCGCAGCCTGTTGAAGAAGGCGCTGCGTCCTGGCTTTCTCGTAGATGGCCATTTCGCGATTATAGTCATCTCGAACTTTTTGACCAGCTTCCCTTATAAGCTTGTCCATTTGTTCTTCGAACGACGGACTGGGCATTTTCACATCGGGGGATTTTTCTGGTTTAGGGTTAGCATTCTCCCATTGAGCATCCCCTTCTTCATCAAAGTCATGTACGACGTAACAGTCGCGGAGTAGCTCCCGTTTCTTGGACCGAACATATCCAAGCCCGATCGCTTCCATTCTCCCGTTAGGCAACTTGCGCTGAGTTCCGGGAACGGTCCAGATCCTGTCATAGAACTTAGCTTTCCGAGTGGTATGTTTGAAGGGTATCCCTTGGTGCTTCAATAGCCTTTTCAAGCCTTCTGTGTAATATCTAGGCAGACGGATGGACTGGAGCCTATCAAGTATAGAATCCGCGCCATGCCAAACTTCTTTCTCCACTCTTGTTTCCATGGATCGATAGAATAGGATTGCCTGTTCACCTTTTCGCCTGGGAGAGACGTAAAATGTTTGTAGCTCTTGGACGCTATAAGCTTCAAGTGTGTCGAGATCTTTGTAATGCTCCCTCGGAATCATGGTAATTTGCAAACTCTGATTATCACCAGCGAATGCTTGTATTGGTGGCCGAGCAGAGAATATAGCATGGACCTCATCTTCTGAGTCGCCGCCAAAGATCAACATAGGAGCGGACGGTCCCGGCTTGTTGTACTTGGTTGGGCCTGAATAAACTATCTCTTCCTCTTCCTCGGTATCACTCCCAAAGATCGGAATGGTGGTGATAGCTTTGTTCTCCGGTTTGTGACATCTCTCCGTGTCCTCGAAATCTGGCAAGAAATATTTTGCATCTTCATACTTGCGGACTTCGTTCACGGAGAACGGGTTCAACTCTCCTGTTACGGTATACTCGAGACCATCCTTATATTATTTCATACACTGATGATGTGTAGAAGGGATGATGTTGTACTCGTGTAACCAAGGCCGGCCGAGCAAAGCATTATAGCAAGTCTTGGCGTCAATGGCATGAAATTTAATATCCGTGACAAGTAGCCCAAATCGTAATGTCAATATCACAGACCCGAGAGTCCGCGATGACTGGGAGTCAAAACCAGAGATGGTGATTTTATCACGAGCGAGATGCTAGACGCTCATGCAGATTTCCTTCAACACTCGCACGTTGAGGAGATTGACGGAAGACCCATTGTCGACCAGGATTTTGCCTATCTTGATATCGTGGCAGTATCCTGAGACATAGAGGGGACAGTTGTGCTCGCATGTCCCAAGGAGGAGGTCTTCGTCGCCGAAGGTGATATCGGCTGTGTGTACTTCCTCCAGCTCGTCCTTCATCTTTTCTTCGACGAGAAAAACTTGGAATTGCTCTTGCTCTTGTAGCGCCTTGATCAATGAATCTCTCGCTTCTTTGGATAGTAAAAGGGCGTCGAGAATGCTGAGCTGCGAGGGTAACTTCCTCAAGTGCGCCAGAACGTTGTAGTCCACCTTACTTTTCTTTGGCAGGTCCTTGGCGGTCAGCTCTTTCATGACTTGGTCATCTAGGGCGATATCCTCAGAGACCTTTTCTTTTCCCTTATCTTTTCTATTCGTGGGTCCGAGATTCTTTTCTGGAAACGTGCGATTGCGCAGCTGAATGTTTTCACAGGCCTTCGGTTCTTCCTCCTTCCCCAAGGTTTATTCTTTAAAGAGAGGGCCAAGAGCCATCTCTTCGTCAGAATCGCTTCCGAAAGTGAAAACCCGCGATCCCCCGGTGTTGACCATGCGACAGTTACCGGTAGTTCTTTTATGCTCCTCGGTCGCACTTCTTTGCTCCCGACGAGTTTTGCGTTTCATCCGCTTAAAATGTTGCCGGTAAGCAACATATCCCTGCCACCATCTTTTAAAAGCGTCGCACTCTTCGGTAGGGTGCGAAATCTTTCGATGATATAAGCAGTAGCTAGGATGTGTTTCTGCTTCACCGGGAGTGTTTCCTTCAGAGGGTGGTAGCTTCATTCCCATTGATATGGCTTTAGCAAACATTTTCCTCATCTTGAACTTGTTTTTATCCGCGACGGATGTTCCTTGATTAGGAAGGAGTGCCTCGACTCTTTCGTCCAGTCGCCGGCGTTTGGCTCTTTCAAATATGGCCATCTCACGCTCCTGATTGGCTTTACTTTTCAGATGAATCTCATTCAGGAAGGCATCGATCATTTCGTCTGACGGACATAGAAGTTCTGGCTCGGGACCTGCCTCCAGATTCTCTGTGCAGGGAGCTTCTTCATTGTCTAGCGATGAATGAGAGATCACATGGCATCTTGCTACGTAATCCTCAGATCCATCCGACGAGTCTTCTCCATCATCTTCGTCCTCAAGGACGTGGCTGAGGAACTCTTGGAGCGTGATTGGAGTCCGCGCCTTCTGGTTATACTTTTCCAGCGCGTCAATCTGCTTCTGTAAGTCCGTGCGCTTGTCGCCAGGTTTCACGGGCTTCTTGGATTTCTTCTTCTTTTTCGAAGATTTCGACGGCTGGGTGTATGTGCTTTGGCTATTACCACCGATTTTTGGAGTCGGGTGCGGTTTTAGCATCCCCTCGATGATCTCAGGCTCCAACGGATTCTTCCACCTGATCGCCGGGCATACCTGGAGATCATTCAGTATTCTTTTGGTTTTGGCTGAAAGCACGACCTCCCATGGAGCTTCTTCAACAAAAGAGCACGTTGCCCCCGGTGTGTCCGTCTTTTTAGGAGTGTGCGGTTGTGGTGGGCTCACTTTCCACTTTTCAGACAGCGCAAACTTGCCTTGTAGGTACTGATCCTCGATCCATCCCTTCAAGACGAAGCAATCTTCGATCGGATGGCTTACCGTTTGGTGGTAAGGGTAATAATTGGGATTATTCACTTCGCTGGATTGCGGTGGTCGCCTTGGATTCGGTAAATTGATAAGCCTGTTGCGCATTGCCAGCTTGAACAGCCTCTTCGTTTTATCCCGCGGGAATGAGTAAGGGCGCTTTATTTTCTTATTGTAATAGCGCCGTCTCTCCTCCAATTGATCCGTTAGTCTTGGAGCACTGGGCTGCTGTTGGGTGTTCGCAACGAAGGTCGCCTTCCCTTTACCCTTTTCGTTCCGCGGTTCCGGTTTCGGAGGAGACGGTCTGTGACCCATCTGATCCATCTGGGCTAGCTTATCGATTAAAGCCTGGAACGTGGTCGGTTTGAAGAACATCATGAACTATGAAATAGTTGCATGAGGGTCTAAGGTGCCTATGAACATGCCCACCGCTGGTGCTTCTTCGATGCGCTGTTCGCACTTCGACCACAAATTTCACCATCGGATTGCGTATTGAACCCAAGTTTCACCCGGCTTCACCCTTGCATTGATCAACGCCGTTATTGGGGTGCGTTCGCTGGCACTCGCGAATCGCTGGGTGAATAACAACTCCATTTCTGCGAAAGTTTTGACGGAGTCGTTTGGAAGTTCGGAGTACCATTCAAACGCCGTTTCTGACAAGCTGCCGACGAATTGACGGAGCAAAAGCTTATCATCGCCCCCGGTGTTGCCGCACAGTGCTCTGAACTGGGCGACATGCTGGTGGGGATTGCCCGTCCCCTTTTACACATGGAATTTAGGGATTGTGTATCCCAGTGGGTATTTTATCTGGTCATACCAGCCCGGATATGGTCGCCCAGTTTTGACGACTTGGCCGGCCGCTTCATTTGCCTGGTGAACTCGTATTTGTTGAGCAATATAATCATCCAGGGCGGCCTTAGAAATGGTTTCCTCCTTGGCTGCTGAAAGAGCCGGCAGGGGATTCGATGTTTCTCCTCTGTCATCTTCAATAATGATCGGAGGGTCTTCGGCTGGAGGATCCAGCTATATCATCATCCCGACCATATCTTGGAAGAGAAGTGTCATTCGCTTTATGTTAGCCGCTTGCTCCGCGGCTTCTTTGTCCTTCTTTCCGAGGACTCTGTGAAGGAAGTCAGCATCGGTTTCTTGTTCATAACGCTGCTCCGATGATGCCTCCGGGTTTTCGTTTGGTCCAGTAAGTGCAGCATTGCAGTCAGCATCTCCTGAAGTTTCTGCTGCTGCTGTTCCTGTGCTCTTGTTACGGATCGGGTGAGCGGTCGGTGACCTGTAGAAGCGCGGCTATCTTCCTTCCCGGATGCCATGTAAATAGTATGGACCGTTATGCCCCCAGACTTAGGGCGTTTGGGCTCAGTGCCTTTGACATTTGTCACAGGCATGGGGATCTTCTCCGGCCTTCTCTTCTTATGAGCGGTCAAGGTTGAGGGGGCCGTCGCAGTGGGCACCCAGATAGCTTTTCGTGGCTTGGCAGGATGGCTTTCTTCTTGTTGAACCTTCGTCCTTTTCTGTCGGCGAGGGTAATCTTGATCAACTACTGAGTTCCGAACCTGCCGCCAGACTTTGTAGATCTTGGAGGACAGCCGCTGAGGGGACTGTTCTGGCTTGGCTTCCACAACATTCTCCACCGGAGGAGGAGATCTTTTCAGTACGGCGGTGGGAGAATTCCTGCACACCTTATTCAGCAGCTCGAAGCTGTTCCCGGTTGGAACAGCAGCATTGATTTCCACCGTTGGGGCTGGTGGAGTTAGTCCAGAAGGGGAGTTGCCCCCGGCCTTCCTTACTCGGCGCCAGTGGCGACGTCGAATGTGTCGAGCTGATGGAGTTGGTTCGGTGGTGGGGATGGCTTTGTCTTGCCCCCTGTTCAGATGAGGGGCTGTTGCTGTTGTCAGCCTGTTGAAGACTGATGTCCGCTGAGAAGCCGGAGCGGGAGTGGGAGTTGGGACAGTCAGTCTTGTAAAGACCGACACCTTAGAAGGAGAAGCCGCCTTAACGACTTCAGGAGCAGGGATGGTTATCCTCTTCGGAACAACCTTCTCTGGGATTGCAGGCTTCATTGTGGGCCCACAGGAATTTTGGCCCAGTCTGGCGAAGACCGAGGAGCTGGAGCTGGACGACCCGTTAAGAGGGGCCGCAGTAGGTGTAAGCCGATCAAAGACCGACTTCTTAGGAACTTCCGGTGTCAGCACAGGAGCGGTGAAGCTCGTTGGCGGGAGCATGGTCCTAAAGAATAATCCTGTGGTGGCTTGAGTGACCTGTTCCACGGGTATCGTGAACAGGGAAGCAGCTTGGGGCCCATAGGCTATTTTCCAAGTTGAGGCAGGACGTGGGTTGCAGCTGCATGTGGAACACTTTGAGCAGGTGAACGCCATTGATCCTTTGCTTTCTGCACCAAGCAAAACGCCAAATCTTAGTACCTCGAAACCCAAGGGCAACCATTAGCAAACCGCAATTGGTTCGCGAACACGACACACGAAGTGTGGAGTGGAAAGAGGAAAAGGCCCCACCGGGCGTGCCAGAATCTGTTCCCCTCCGAATCACAGAAACGCGACCGCGTAGGTCCGTCTTGCCTGAAATTCGGGGCAGATGCTAATTGGTGCTATCCGTCCACCTCTCCGAAGATGCCAAGTTGATTTATGGCACCATGTATCGAAGGTTTAAACGGATGCGGCCGACGTAGCAGACTTCGTCAGATTCCCCCTCGTTTGAGGGGTTTTTGATTGTGGGGACGCTCTTCCCTGCAGGCGCAAGCCCCTTCAGTTAATTACGCTACCGCATCGCGGTAACAACTTTCTCCTTCTCCATATGGTCACTTCATGTCGTGGCTGTTTGTTTTGTGTTTGGTTGCCCGTGGATTGTATACGGAGACTAAGTTATATCGTCGCCCGTAGGGCGTGGACTAGTCTAAATCCGTATCTTTCTTAGATTTGGGTTTGGGGGGTTATGTTTAAGAATACGTTAGCCTTATTTGAGGCTAAGATCAACTTAAACGTTTGTTAAGGACACGTTAGTCTAATTCTAGACTAAAATCAACTTAACGGGATCGTTTAGATCCGGCAAGATAGCAGTTGGGCTCTATTGTTTAGTTTAATGACATTGCGGTCGGTAATTAGTTTAAGGACATTACGGTCCATTGTTAGTTTTAAGACATCACGGTCGAGGTTAAGGACATCATAGTCCGTGGATTTAAGGACTCCACAGTCCGACGTTAGTTTTAAGACATTACGGTTGAGATTAAGGACATCATAGTCCATGGATTTAAGGACTCCACAGTCCGATGTTAGTTTTAAGACATCACGGTCGAGGTTAAGGACATCATAGTCCATGAGTTTAAGGACCCCACAGTCCATAGTAATGTGTGGTTGTCGGGACCCGTCACCTCTCTGACGACGTTGAAGGATTACAACGACAGATATCAGAGGAGTAAAGAGATGTACCCTCAAACCGGATGTAAATTGATTGGAAGAGCAGATGAGCTCAGTTCAATTTAAATTGAGGACTTATGGCCAGAATTGGGATAAGTCCAGTTAAAAAAGTTTAACATTTTATTTTTGTTCTGCCTGTTAGGCCTTTGTTTGGGCTCTGCCCTTTTAATAATACCAAGCATTGGGCTCTGAAATTTTTTGTCTTGTATTGAATGCATAGCATTCATCAGAACAATATGTGTTCTGACAGCGCGCCACGTGGCGCACCAGGCGCTTTGCGCCAGTCAAAGAACGCATTGCGCTTCTGTCGGTTAGCGCACATGAGGAGGACACGTGTCGCACTTAGCGCTAAGCGCTAGTTTGTTAGCGCACTGCGCTTTTAATTTATGAGCGCGCTGCACTAGTTTATGGATGCGCCAGTGAGTAACACATGGCGCGCTTGGCGCTGAGCGCCAACCCAAGAGCGCAGTGCGCTGTTTTCAGGAGCGCAAAGCGCAGATCGTGTCTATGGTCGACACGTGGCATGTTTTGGCGCTAAGCGCCGATCCAATGAGTGCAAAGCGCTTTCTAATAGCGCAAAGCGCATTTTGATCAATTTTAAGATCAAAGAACAAATTTATGTTCTTCAAAGGAGGCTTTGTCTCAAGATCCAAAAACAAAAGTTCTTGTTTTTTTATAAAAGGCTCTGCCTTTATAGATCAAAAGATCTGTGAATGAAGTAAAATACTTATTTTTATATTTTTATGATTAGATCTTTTGATCTTTTCTTTTTAATCAAAGACCTTGGTCTTTTTATAGATCTAAGATCATTTTAGAAGATGTTTCTTCTTTTTACGAGATGATTTCATCTCTGTTGTTCAAGAATTAATTCTTTACCTTAAAAATGAAGAAATGATCTTCTTCTTTTTTTCTAAAGGCTTGCCTTTCTTTCCCTTTGAGTTTTTCTCAAACTTTGCAGAGGGTTTTTTCTATCTGAGACTTGAAGTCTTAGAGCCTTTGTATAGGGTCAATTGATTTGTTAAATCAGTTTAAGAGATCTTTCTCTGATTGATTTGGGAATATTTCCCACCGTTGGATCTTTGATCCTAAGGCTTCTGTTTTACAGAAGATAATCTTCTTGTTTTTAACAAGATTGGAAAGATCTTTGCATAACAGAATTTTAATTCTGATTAATTAATAATTTATTATTATTAGATCTTTTGATCTAACGGTGGGGAATTCTTTTAATTCCAGCGCTGGCGCATTTTGCGCGAGCGCACCTACGTTCGACACGTGGCGCGCAGCGCAACTGCGCTAGCACACCCGTGCTTGACACGTGGCGCGCAGCGCAACTGCGCTAGCGCACCCGTGCTTGACACGTGGCGCGCAGCGCAGAGCGCTGGATCTGAAGCGTTGCTTTAACTTTTTTTAAAATTTGAATTTTGCAACAGAGCTTTGCTCTGATTGGGGGTGCGCTGCCTAGGGCGCAACGCTCCTGGCACTGGCGTGTCTGTTTTTGACACGTGGCGCGCAGTGCACGGGATCTGAAGCGTTGATTCAATTTTTGAATTTTGAAATTCAAAACAAAGTTTTGCTCTGATTGGGGGAAACAGGGAGAAGAGGAGAAAGGATGAGGAAGAAGATGATGATGAGGGTTGAGAAGCGAGATCGGGGGAAGAGGAGGCAGAAGAGTTAGGGTTAGGGTTCTTCTCATGGCGGCAAGGTTTTAAAGGAGAAGGAAAGAAAGAGAGAAGAGGGAGGTGAGCGTAGCAATGAAGGGAGGTGACGGGATTCGAGAAGCGAACAGTGTTCGCGAGAGGTGAGAGAGAGAGAGGAAGAGAGAGAAAGAGACGTTAGTTAGGATTTTAAAATATAAAAAATATTTCTTTGGGTAAAGAAATTTTAAACGTAAATAATTTTATATATTAAACAGTAAAGAATATAATATTAAAGAAATTTGAGTTTTAGACGAAATACAAAATAGTCTAAAACACGCCCGGGTCGGGTCTAAAAGTCCAGTTTTAAAATACGGAAAATATACGTGTCAACAAAAACCAAAATTGGTTTTCCGGGTAACGAAAATGTATACCCCCAAGAACGGATGCACGCACGTGCACGTAGCCATCCAAACAGGTCTGTTACACTGAACGGGATGAGAACAAGGTGCGCGGATGCTACGACAGGGTTATGGGTATCATGCAGGCCATGCAATATATTTTTAAAATATTTTTCTTGAATTTAAATGTTATATTAAAAAAATGCAGATGCCAAATAAATGCCAGTATGCAGTATACAAATAATGAAAGTGCACGGATCCATATAACAAGCCAGGATAAATTATAAACAGGAATCAAGACGGGTTTCCAGCAAGCGGGTCGGGTTGTATGCAAATACAGATGTTAAATACACTATTTGCACCCAAAACACAGTAAATCAGGAAAATACTATAAATAAAGAAATACTTGAAATAGAACTGGTATAAATGAACTAGGGTGTTACCGTTGTTTTGGCGGGAAATGATTGGCGCCGTAGGATGCACTTGCCGACTAGTATAAATAGAGGTGGGGTCCCTCCCAAGGGTCCACACTTCGCTATAATTTCCTCATCCCTTCGTGTGTTAGCTCGGCGCTCTTCCTTTTAGGTCGGATTTCTTGTGTTCTTTCCTCGGGGAACTCCTTCCTTTGCTCAGGTTAGATGTCTTCCTCTGGGGAGTCCGTAGAAATAGTTCGGGTAGAGTCTATGGAGTCTTCTGCAGCTTTCTCTTCTGCTTCTTCCTCTGTCTCGTCCGAGTCGGATTCCCCCCGGGAGTTAGGGTTAGCCATGCCACCCAGGGTCGCGCGGAGGGGACGGTCCCCAAAGCGCATGTCAGGAGTGTCCGTGACGCGCCTTCCCTCCTAAGGCATCTAGATTAGCTCATCACAATCCGGGCTCACTTCCACATTCCCCCCGGCTACTCGCTTCGCTTGACCGGGGAGGGAGAGAGGGCAGACCAGGTACGGGGCAAGGAGATTGCCTTGTACTTGGAAGCCTTTTGGGCCGGAATGCGTCTGCCCTTTTTCCCCCGAGGTGAGTGCGGCGCTGCGTTGCTTTCAATTAGCCCTGGGCCATCTAGTGCCGAACTCGTGAAGGATTCTCCTCAGGTTCCTGGTCCGGCTGAGACTACAGGAGATCCCTCTCATCCTGAACCTTCTCCTTTCCTCCTTCTCCTACGAAAATCATCCCGGTACTCGTAGAGATGAGCCTAAATGGGTATACGTTTCTTTTAGAAAACACAGAGTAGGGGCGGCCAGGTCTGGGTCGTAGCAGTACCTTCTTCTATTCATGAATAGAAGGAGAAGTTCTTGTTTGTCGGGTCATCCGAGGGTGAGGATTAGCCTGTGCCTGTCCAGTGGCACAGGGCTAACTGCCCACGGGTGAGGCGGTCGTCCGATCCCGATGCGATGGCAGTGTCGGCGTGGGGGCCCGTCCATCGGGCCGATGTGTTGCTGTCCGAGCAAGCCCTCAGTTGGGCCGGGCTCAGCCCTGCTCAGTTTGCGGGTAAGTTAGGAGCTTAGAAGACATGTTTAGACTTGTATATCCTTCCATTCTTTCTGGCATTGCTAACTCCCTCTTTGTATTTTCGCTTTTTTTTGCAGAACCGATGGACCGATCTAAATTTCGGGCTGCCATGGCTGAGAAGAAAGGGAGGAAAGCCGGAGGCGCCGGCCCATCACACCCCGCTGCGAGCCCGGCCGCTTCGGCTAGGCGTTCTACTACTCCTCGGGCTCTAGAGACTAGCCACGGGGAGAGCCACAAACATGCTCGGGAGTAGGAACCCAGGTCCTGGAGTTGGCGGATGAGGCCGACCCTTCCGTGGCCCCCCTCAAGCGGCGCAAGAGGACGGCGTCCCGAGCCCCGTCTTCCCTTATCTTCATGTAGGAGGGGGATATTCGCTACGAGGTGCCCTCAGGGCTTTCCGTCGCCGATAGCTTGCTCTCCGAGACGGAGCGGTCGGCTGGGGGCAGAATCCCCTGAGGGACCCTCAAGGTCCAAATCGCGGCCATAGCTCAGGAGGCCGTGCAGATTAGTGTCCGCATCCCGTCTGGGTTTTCATTAAGCCTTTTTGTTGGCAGGATCGGATACCTTTTTAACCCCTCCTTTTGTTTTCCTCAGGTCCTTCAGCACTGCGCCCTCGTCGCCAACATGGAGCACGAGGAGATCGCCCCGGTGCTGCAGTTAGCGGGCGAGTCTTCCTCATGGGAGGAGAGCCTGAGCCGAGAGCTACGTCAGGCAAGGGAGAGGATCGCCGCCCTCGAAGACTGGGTGTTTGCCGAGGAGGGGGTGAATGCCAACTGCTAGGAGTCCATTCGAGCTCTGATGGAATCCAACAAGGTCGTTGAGGCCAAGTTGGAGGATGCCAGGGTGCTCGCCGCCACTCTGAAAAAGACGCGTGACACCCTAAAAAGGGAAAATGAGGCGCTGAAAGAAGGGATGAGGCGCGCCGACCTCCGGGCTGCGAAGATGGTGGAGAGCTAAAAGATGTCGGATCAATTCTACGCCGACCTCGCTGACGCCTCGGCCCTCGTCTGGCATGATGCCCTCGACGTCGTCAAGACGCAAATGTCGGAGTTTCCCGAAGATAAGCTCCGGCTCGAGTACCCCCTCGAGGGTGAGGTGCAGGAGGATGCCGCCGGAAGCGTCGTCGGGGATAAGGCCCCTGGTGGGGGCGTTGGGGAGAAGTCGGTCACCCCGACTCCCAGTGCCGAAGCTCCTGCTGTGGGCGCCGACCCTCAAGCCGCCCCGGCTTCCGACGCTGCCATAGAGCACGTCGAGGTCCTTCCCGGCCCCGAGGCCTGAATCTCCTTGTCTTCTTACTATATTTTTTGTTTTGGGATTTTTTAAGCCTCCGAGCATTTTTGTAAGGCTGAGGAGCCCACAATACCGTTATAAAAACTCTCGAGTTGTGAATAAATCCTTTTTGCAGAAATTTGTTTTCATTTCGTGGTAATGTCTTCATTTTGCTTGCCTGATGAACGCTAGGTCGGCAGCAGGTCCTTTAGTTGGCGATCGCGCGTCGAGTTAAATCCAATTATTCGAGTTAAGATCGGCGTCCTTGTGGCCCCGAAGTCGAGGTGGCGATATGTCGAGTTGGACCGGCGACCACCGCTCTTAAGATTGGTCGACATTGCCGAGGTTAAGGACTTCTGACCCTTAGCACAGATGGGTAGGGAGTTACCCACTAAGGATGGACTGAGTAGGGAAGCTTCTCGTTGGCCTCTTGACGAGGCTTCGATCCTTGACATCGGTGGGTAGTAGACTACCAGCCATGGATGGACCGAGCAGGGCAGCTGCTCGGTGGCCTCTTGGCGAGGGCTTTGATCCTTAGCGTAGATGGGTAAGAAGTTACCCGCTAAGGATGGACCGAGCAAGGAAGCTGCTCGGTGGCCTTTTGACGAGGGCTTCGATCCTTGGCGTCGGTGGGTAGTGAACTACCAGCCATGGATGGACCGAGCAGGGCAGCTGCTCAGCGGCCTCTTGGCGAGGGCTTTGATCCTTAGCGTAGATGGGTAAGTAGTTACCCACTAAGGATTGACCGAGCAGGAAAGCTGCTCGGTGGCCTCTTGACGAGGGCTTCGATCCTTGGCGTCGGTAGGTAGTGAACTACCAGCCATGGATGGACCGAGCAGGGCAGCTGCTCGGTGGCCTCTTAGCGAGGGCTTTGATCCTTAGTTTAGATGGGTAGGAAATTACCCACTAAGGATTGACCGAGCAATGAAGCTGCTCGGTGGCCTTTTGGTGAGGGCTTCGATCCTTGGCGTCGGTGGGTAGTAAACTACCAGCCATGGATGGACCGAGCAGGGCAGCTACTAGGTGGCCTCTTGGCGAGGGCTTTGATCCTTAGTGTAAACGGGTAAGAAGTTACCCACTAAGGATTGACCGAGCAGTGAAGCTGCTCGGTGGCCTCTTAGTGAGGGCTTCGATCCTTGGCGTCGGTAGGTAGTAAACTACCAGCCATGGATTGACCGAGCAGGGTAGCTGCTCGGTGGTCTCTTGATGAGGGTTTTGATCCTTAGTGTAGATGGGCAAGAAGTTACCCACTAAGGATTGACTGAGCAGGCTAGCTGCTTGGTGGCCTTTTGAGGACGGCTTCGATCCTTGGCATCGGTGGGTAGTGAACTACCAGCCATGAATGGACCGAGCAGGGCAGCTACTAGGTGGCCTCTTGGTGAGGGATTTGATCCTTAGTGTGGATGGGTAAGAAGTTACCCACTAAGGATTGACCGAGTAGGGTAGCTACTCGGTGGCCTCTTGATGAGGGCTTCGATCCTTGGCGTTGGTGGGTAGTGAACTACCAGCCATGGATGGACCGAGCAGGGCAGCTGCTCGGTGGCCTCTTGGCGAGGGCTTTGATCCTTAGCGTAGATGGATAAGAAGTTACCCACTAAGGATTGACCGAGCAGGGAAGCTGCTCGGTGTCCTCTTGACGAGGGCCTCGATCCTTGGCGTCGGTGGGTAGTGAACTATCAGCCATGGATGGACCGACCAGGGCAGCTGCTCGGTGGCCTCTTGGTGAGGGATTTGATCCTTAGTGTAGATGGGTAAGAAGTTACCCACTAAGGATTGACCGAGCAGTGAAGCTGCTCGGTGGCCTTTTGGTGAGGGCTTCGATCCTTGGCATCGGTGGGTAGTAAACTACCGGCCATGGAGACCGAGCAGGGTAGCTGCTCGGTGGTCTCTTGGTGAAGGCTTTGATCCTTAGTGTAGATGGATAAGAAGTTACCCACTAAGGATTGACCGAGCAGGGTAGCTGCTCGGTGGCTTCTTGGTGAGGGCTTTGATCCTTAGTGTAGATGGGTAAGAAGTTACCCATTAAGGATTGACCGAGCAGGGTAGCTTCTCGGTGGCCTCTTGAGGAGGGCTTCGATCCTTGGCACGGGTGGGTAGTAAACTACTAGCCATGGATTGATCGAGCAGGGATGCTCCTCGGTTTTGTGAGGCGTTGCCCGCCCTTCCTGGGTGTGTGAATATCAGGAAGAGTGATCGTCGCGGGTGGCACGTGGCAGAAACGCATAGGTGAGGCGAGGCGTTCTAAGATCCGTGTCATTCCGACTTCGATTCGCCGAGAAATACAGGATGCCCGCCACGTGGCGGTACGGTATTTGAAGAATTGAGAAAATCTGAATTCGCGCCCATGCGTGCTCAAATTTGGACCCTTGGGGATTCTGTGGAGGCTATAAATAGAGAAGGAGATGGGTTTGTTTCAGCATTGCTTCTTCGAGATGGCCGGGCATATTTACTCGATTGAAGAGATCATTACTCCCGATGACATCTATCTATACAACCAGTCCGTTTCCGAGGAGAGGTACCGAGGGAGTGGTCCAGCGCCTCGAGGATCACATCGACCGTCTACTCCCTCACTGGTCGCCCCTCCTCCAATTGCTGATGTACGCAATTTGGAGGAGGTCTCCGGGTTTGTACAACCCCCTTGCCCAAGAGCTGCTAGACGAGGCCCTCGATAAGGTCCGTAGATTTACGTCATCAGCCTCATCTCAAAGACCAGGCACAACCGATCTGTGGTCTTCATTTTGGAGTGCTTCCAAAGGAGACAGATCGTGAGCCAAGGCTCGGCTGGTGGAGCACTCGGCCCTTCCGTGGCATCTCGGGTTCGTGTGCAGCATCAGCGGGAGCGGGATGCAGAGGCCAGGGCTCGTCTGGCGAAGATCTCCTTGGAGTATCATCAGGAGTATTTCCTTGACCCCGTTCCCCCTCTGTTGTAATAATTGTTTTCTATGTAAGGCTGGGGAGCCCACAATACCTTTTTATAAGTAAATAAAGCTCCCTTTTTGCGACATTCTGATGTTTCCTGTTTTTTTTTCTGTGTGTGTTTGAGTATTTTCACGAATTGAAATCCGTGGCCTTTGAAACAAGGAAGAGGGAAACACATAGGAGAAGTTTTTTTCTTATTTAGAGAAAGACTTGAAAAAGTTTACATCGCTTTGTCAAAGAATAAACATGTGCTCGTGGGTATACTTTTCAAAGGTACAACTTGAGCTTCTCGGCGTTGTAGGGTCGTGGAAACTTGCTACCTACCACGTCTTGTAAGCGATGGGCCCCATCGGGAAAGATTCCGGAAACGAGGAAGGGGCCGTCCCACTTCGGAGAAAACTTATGCAATTTGCCCTGATCAACAAACTCGTTCCGCCTTAGGACCAAATCTCTGATCTGAGGCTTAAACATCCTGTTGACCAAGCGTTGGTACGTAGTCCCGGCGTTTTTGAGACCGAAGGGCATCACTTTATAGCAGTATACCCCCCGATCCCTTGTGAATGCGGTGAGCTCTTTGTCTACCGGATTCATACGGATCTGGTTGTAGCCGGAGAAGGCGTCCATAAAGCTGAGTAACTCGTGGCCTACTGAACTGTCGATGAGCTGATCTATCCGACGGAAGGGATAGTTGTCCTTCGGGCAGGCCTTGTTGAGGTCGGTGAAGTCGACACACATGCACCACTTCCCGCTTGCCTTTTTTACCATGACCACATTCACCAACCACTCCGAGTAAGCCACGTTCCGAATGAAGTTGGTTGCGAGCAGCCTGTCAACCTCGTCCTCGATCGCTTTTTGCTCGATCGGGGAGAAGCTTTGTTTCTTCTGCCTGACGGGTCGGACCGCCGGGTCGACCCTGAGTTTATGTGATATTATTTTGGGGTCGATCCCAGGCATGTCGGTGGGTGCCCAGGTGAACACGTCTGAGTTTCCTCTGAGGAAGTGGACCAGGTCATCGCACCGAGCCCCCGGTAAGAGTGACCCGATTTGGACGGTTCGTTATCGTCCCTTTCCATAAGGGGGATCTCTGTTAGCGGCTCCACCGAGGATCCTCGGATCTCTTTATGCTCGTCCCGAGTATCCAAAGGCCACCTGAAATCATCCGTGCTTTCAAGGTCATCGTTTCTCTTTTCGGTCATAGATGTCGATGTGAAGCAAATCTTCGCCGTTTGCTGGTTCCTGTAGGCCCGACCTATCCCGCCTTGATCGAGGGGAACTTGATTGCTTGGTGGTAGGTCGATATCTGGGCCCGGAGGGAATTTAGCGTCGGGTGTCCCAGGAGGATATTGTAGGCCGATGGAATTCTGGCGACGATGAACTCTACAGGCACGGTATGCGTGCGGCCGGCCTCCCCGATGCTAAGCAGGAGGGTGACCACCCCTTCTGCCGGGATGAAGTGGTTGGTGAACCCCGACAGGATGTGGGCGGTCGGCCTCAGGTCCGACGGGGTAAGCCCCATACGCAGGAAGAAGTCGTAGAAGAGGATGTCTGCCGAGCTTCCCAAGTCGACCAATATCCTTTGCACTTCGTAACGGTGGATCCGTGCTGTAATCACCAGGGGGTCGTTGTAAGGTAGGGATATCCTGTGGAGGTCCTCGTCGGTAAAAATGATGGGCTCAGCTGCTTTGACCCTCTTCCTGGGTTGGCTGTTAGTCCCTTCAACCGGCAAGGGGCGCCGTGTCGTTGTCCCCAGACGCACCCCCCACTGATACGACCATGATTTGGCCGATCGTCAACTCGTCGGGAAGGGGATGGTGCTCTTGCTCTCGGTCGGCTTGTTGCTTGTCCCGCAAGTATTTTGTCAAGTGTCCCGAGCAAATCAAATCCTCGATGTAGGCGCGGAGCTGTTTGTAGTTCTCGGTGGGGTGTCCCTGCGACCTGTGGAAGGCGCAATAGGGGCCTCGAGTATGTTTGGCTGCCCTATTTGCGACCGAGGGGAGCTTGAAGAATCTCTCGCCCTTTGCCTCCTCCAACAACTCTGTCTAGGAGATGTTGAGTGGGGTATACTCCTGGAATTTTTGGGAGTAGGGCTTTGGCCGCTCAATCTTCTTTTTATCCTTTCTTGCCCTCTTCTTCTGATAAGTCTGGTCTGTCCGAGGTAGGTTCGTGTTCACCTCGGACTCGAGTTGGATCTCTCGTTCGATTCAGGCTTTTACCTCGGCCATGGTCTTAGCTTGCGCTAATGCAAAGGAGCGGAGCCACTCCTTATTCCTAAGACCCGACCTAAGGGTAGTGATAACCGTCTCATCCCGGTGCTTTGGGACCTCAAGGAGAGCGTTGTAGAAGCGGGTGATGTATCCTTTGAAGGATTCCTTGTACCCGCTCTTTATAGTGAAGAGATGATCGACGGTCCGCTTCTGCCGTCTGTTCCCGACGAAGTGGCCGAGGAACTGGGTGGCTAGCTCATCGAAGGTAAAGATGGAGCGCGGCGTGTGTCCTCGGAACCAGTCTCGTCCAGAGCGGATGAGAGTGGCAGGGAATGCACGGCATTGTGCGGCATCGGAGTTGTCCTGGAAGCTCATCCCTGCCGTGAACACGTCCAAATGGTCTTTTGGGTCGGACTTCCCGTCGAAGAGGGATACCTTCGGGGGCTTGTTCCTGGAGGAGACGTGGACAACGAGCAGCTCTTCAGTAAAGGGCCTCGTAAGCGAGTCGACGGCATATCTAGCCCCGTCGCTTAAAGGAAGACTCTCCCGATGTATATCCTCAATCTTCTTTTCGAGGGCATCGAGTCGGTCGTAGTATCCTGAGGATTCGGCATACTCGGATTTATAGCCCCTGCTGCTGGCGGCCTGCGCCTGGCCGCGGTTCCGGTTCCGTTCTATGAGGTTCCACAGGTCCCCTGGCGAGGTTTTCTTTGAGCTACCGTAGTGAGTCCTGTTCGCGCAATCCTGTTGAGGGAGAGGGCGCCGGCCATGCCTGGGAGCAGGCGAGATGACTGATACCTTCTCGGGAGGAACAGGAGCGTGATGGGCCTCAGGGCGGGGTGCTTTTTTATGAGACCTCGGCGTGGAGCTGTGAGGCGCCCAGCGGGTCATTGAGTCGGTCTCCATGGGGGATCTATAGCCGCCGGAAATAGCGAAGCGCTGCTCAGTCGCGCCAGCGTAGGCAATGTCTTCTCCCACTCTATAGAGATCCCGGTCCCGAGGTGGGGGAACGGCGACCTGTGTGGCTTTCCCGGAAGTCTGGACATGGACGAGGGCATCCATGATGGACGCGAGCCTGTCGATCCTTGCAGACAAGGCGTGAACGGCATTCGGGGGAGGAGGAGATCCGTCCATGCCCCCATTGTGAGGAGGACGGCGGCTAGTGCTTGGATCGTCGCGGTGATCACTCGCCATAACTTCGAGATCGGAAGATTAACTTTCGTTGAGTGGAATTTTCGATTTCCTATAGACGGCGCCAACTGATGGAGGTCTTGATCTCCTTCAGATGTTGTCTTCTGTTGATCTGTAGTGAGCACTGATGGATGACTGAGATTGGATTTGAGGGTTGCCTCCTGAAGCATGTGGATCTCAGTGGGCTTGGTTTGATTTGAAGCCGAGCTACCTACAAAGAAGTCCCGGGGTGGTTATACCACCGTGGACCCTCCGACGGTCAAGTTAGTCGAGATATTTGGGCAGAGTAGCGGCCTATTGGAGTAAAATTTACCTTACCTGAGTCGTCTGAGAGGGGGTTTATATAGTGATAACCATGGGCTGGCGGGCGCGAGATTTACGCCGACCGTTACGCCCCTAGAGCCGGGCACGCGCGAATGGCGGGATCCTTCATTAATGGCGAGATACACCCATTAACGGGGAAACGCGATGGCGTGGGATGCGGGATCGTGGCGCGGCGGATATCTCGCGTATGGAGAGATTCGCGGAGCCATGTCCGGGACGTTTACGATCTGCGCTCTAGGTCGGTCGATGAGACTGAGGAAGCTGAGCTCGGAGGGAGGCTCGGAGGCAAGCGGGAGGCCGAGCAAGCTTGGTTCTGTGATAGCTCGGAGGCGAGCTGGGAGGGCTGAGGAGGCCCAGCGTGTAGGAGGGCTAGGAGGTGAGCCAATGGTTGTTTGTAGGACGAGCATAGGAGTGTTCTGGGAGGTCATCGAAGGTTGAGAACATCCTCGGGTCGAAGGCCGGGGGTATTCCTTCAATGTACCGTTCTTGCTCCTTTCTCGTAAGCCTTGGGACACGTCATCTGCCACGTGTCATGATCTGGGGAGTGCTCAGTACCAAGCATCATCACCTACTATTCACCTCCTCTAACAATTATAAACCCCACCTTCTAATTACACCCCACTTCAATTCCCTTCACCTCCCTCTCGATTAACCACCCGCCCGCCTCTCTCTACCTCTTCACCTCCCCAGCCCTCTCTCTTCCTCTCTCTCTCTCTCTCTCTCTCTCTCTCTACATACACATATAAACATACCCATACACCTATACACAGAGCCCCTCCTCTCTCTCTCACTATCACTCTCAGCTTCCCTCTCCTCTAAACTAAACCCTTGCCCTCTATGGCCAGCCATCCCTCTTGGCCGAGCAACCATAGCTCCCTGTTTGACTATCAACGACACCCCCATCGTCATTGTCAGCCGCAACGTCAGCAGCAGCAGCAGCAATAACCATTCAAAGCCAAACCCTCCAACTTCGACAGCCAAGTGCCGCCGTTCCAGGCCAAGATCTGAGGCTCCAAGGTTAGGCCCGAGTCTGGGTGAGCGTAACGATCATTCCACGCCTCCAGACCGCCAATCCGTCGACGTTTCAAATTTGCGCCGGAGGCGTTCGATGAAATGCCCTGGTGAGTTTTCCGTCGCTTTCCATGCGAGTAAGTGTCATCTCTTTCCATCTCTTGTTGTCTCCTTCTTGAATCTGCTATCATCGTCACCCTATACTCCCTAATCTGCAATTTAATAGATGTGATTTATAAAATGTTACATTAACTTATCAGCGCATTATGTTTTGGTATCCAATCTCAAAGAGCAGCAAGCTAAACCTAATTTTGAAAATGATGAGAATGCAAGATATTATGAAGGAATTATCACATCACGGTAGCAATATGGTTTAGTAATAACGTAACATATATTACATGTTAGTGTGTAATTAATGGTTTTTGTAGTGTCTGGCACGTGGTTAGTAAACAGTTTATGACATGAACAATGTATTAATGGTCAAGGCAGGAAGATGTTATCTAGAATTTTATGTTAAGGCAATTTGTTCATCATTGAAATCATAGTCAATAAACCTGCATAGCTCTATATGTTGGATTAGACATTTAAATTCATCATTCTTATTTATATTTACTTACTTTTATACACACACACACACTCATTGGGTTCAAAATCCAATCTATGATAAACATATGGGTGCATTCATAAACATGGCATCCTTTACAAATCAGTAAGCGGTAGTTGTTTTTCTTAGCGTAAATGTCGATGCCAACGGCCCCCTCTTTTTCCCCATCTTCAGGAATTTTCTACCGTATTTAACACGACAAATTCATGACACTAAAATACCCTCAGTTATCTTTTTGTGTATTTTGCCTAACAACCCTTTTAGGGGAATCCGTTGTGATGATGCGGATTATCACACATCTTTAGTGAGTGAGATGCAGAGCTTTTCACGGAGCGCGGCCTCGAAAGGAAAATACGGTTTTTAAAACAAAACTAAAACAATTTCAACCATATTAAAATAATGAATTAATTTAATTATCACACATGTATGACTTAAAAGAAAAGAAATTTGCTAGTAAGATTTTAAATAAAATATCCTGAAAAGATTTAAGTTTCTAATAAAATACATCAAGTTTTCTAAAAGATAGGTTTTTCATTAAAATACTATAAACTTTTAAAAGCTAGGTTTTTGTCGCTAAAATACCACGAAATCTAAAATATATTTTTATTAAAAACTCTCGGTATTCTAATCAATATATTTTTCCCAAAACACCCTTGAGGTTTACTTTTAACATAAAGTATTTTACATTAAAAAAACCTCGAGCTTTCAAATGATTTAATTTAAATAAACACCTTAGAATTTCCAAATGATATATTTTCACATAAATACTTAGAATCCATAAAACAGCTATTTTTAAAGGTATTTAGGTAACGGACGAGTTTAAGTGACATATTCTCTTTTGAATCTCGGGGAGCCGGATATAATCATGGGTATCACTTGCTTATCTCCCGATATAAAATTCATATATTCACGGAAATCATATTACTTTAATACTGAATCAAATATAACTCAACACATGAATACAACTTGATTTGTACACTTGCACTTGACATGACTACTTGATCTTGGCATGAACTCAATTATATCTACATAACTTACTAGATCAAACCTATTATATACTTGACTAAACTTGACCCGAATCATGAATGCGTAATGACTTGACACGAACACTTGATATGAATACTTGAACTTGACATAAATACATGAACTCAACTTGAATTTTAAAATGGTACACTTCTTATGTATTCATTGATTTGGGTAAAACTTGTAACTATAATTTTGTAAATTAGATTGCGCAGGGGTTGGGGTAGTTTAAGTATGAATCCAACGAAATCTCAGGAGTCGCCCTACTACATGAATTCATGAATACTAACACATACAATCTATCATGAGGGCCCGTGTTTCCATACTCCTAAATTATAGCCTGTTGGGTTTGGAATACTTCGACGACGGTCGAAATCTCGTTACTAACACTCTTGATTTGGGCTTGTGGTTTCTTACCGTTGGATTACAGTTTGTTGGATTCGAGAACACTCTTGAGATTGGTTGACATTCACTCTTGAACTGATGTTAGAATATTTTACCATTGTAGTGACTTTTAAGACACATTACTTCATATTCACCAACACACACTTATCACCTGCTTAGATTAACCAATGCTTAACCTGAACTGCCGTGTTTACTTAGTTTGTCATGTTTAAATAGTTGCCATGTTTACTTAACATATCATATATGTCTTATAACTGTTAACACATCACCACAATTTTTATAATCCCACCTTTTTTAGGGACTTACCGAGCGTAAGTTCACCGACGGATATTCCACCCATCTTTGTTTTCTTGAAATATTCGTCAGGTGAGCTAGGGACCAAGGAGGTTGAAATAACTATAGAGGATTTACGACCGGTTTGTTTCTGAAACCGATCTTTAGATTTTTCTTTCCGGTTTCAGTTTCAGTATGCCACATGTTCAAGCATTTTTATGTTTTTGTATCTTGGTTTCAGACATCATGTATCAGTTTGAAACTTATGAAGTTTGGAATGTAAATTTATGAAGTTGGATTTTCATTACCATGTTCATTATTGTCATTTTTATATTTTTTTATACACACTTAGCATATTTGTTTCGAGAAAAGAAATTCTTAGAATAAATACGTTACGGGTCTCGTCACGTACCTGCTTTCATCTTTTGGGAAGTGGGCATGACAAATAATTATGCTATGATTCTATTGTTATTATCTTTCCTTTATTCTCTGCACTGGAAAATTATTTTCTGCAGTTGGTATTATATTTTATGGAGTGAGACATGTAAGGAAAAGTTAAACCCACTCAAATCAAAGCTATGATACAATTTTTGCAAGAGATTTGTACAATATCAACTATCGAGATAAAGAATTTCATGAAAAGTTGTTTTGATTTTTGCAATTTTTAAATGCATTATGTTTTAAATAGGTTTAGACCAGAGTTTGAAATTGAGGATGAATAAAAAATTTATGATAATTGCTTTCAATTGAGGATGAGTTTTTTATGCATTATGTTTTGAACATGTTTAAGATTCGGCTTGAAATAGAAGATGGATCTGGAATGACGATGGTAATGATTTTTTGATGATGTTTACTTTTGAGCAATACAACTGTGTGAAATGCATTTAAATTATATATATATGAGAATAATGGAGGAAAGATGTCATAAGAGGGAATTTCCTTCTATAGCGTCGATAAAACACACCCTCCATCGTGTTTTCCGACGACCGGAATGCATCATTTTCATCGTTATCATCTAAGATACGGGTACACCAAATTTCATGTGATTCTACAACTTTCTCACCGTTGAATTAGTGGGTTCAAAATCAACGGTTTACCGACAATAGAACTTTTTACATTGCTAGATCAACGGTGAAAAAGTTGTAGAATCACATGAAATTTGGTGTACCCACGTCTTAGATGATAACGATGAAGATGATCCATTCCGATCGTCAAAAAACACGATGGGGGATGTGTTTTTTCGACGCCATAAGAGAAAATTCCTTCCTATGGTATCTTTCCTCTATTATTCTCTCTCTCTCTCTCTATATATATATATATATATATAGCGTTCTCTCTCTCTCTCTCTCTATATATATATATATATATATATATATATATATTTATATATAGCGCTCGTGCTCGCGCTCTCTCTCTGTATGTGTGTGTGTATATAACTCTCTCTCTCTCTCGTGTGTAACTGTTCCTATATGACCGGACCTCATTTCTTAGTTTGAGACTAAAATTTTTAACACATAGCCCAATGTGTTTTTCATCGATCCATACCTTTCACTTCGATCTATATGTTTTAGATAGGTTGTATATAGGATTTCACGAGATTTGAAATTCTCTAACACAACCATCAAGCGATCACATTTTTCATTCACCAAAAAACCGATGAATTTTTGGTATACTTGATGAATGTGTTAAAGGTCTCCAAATCTCGTAAAATTTTATACATGACTTATCTAAAACATATAGATCAAAGTGAATGCTACGGATCATTGAAAAACACGACGGTTTGTGTGTTAGAAAGTTTGATCCCAAAATAAGAAATGAGATCCGATCTCATAGGATCAACTTTATATATATATATATAATGGAGGAAAGGTGCCGCAGAAGAGAATTTCCTCCTGTGGCGTTAGAAAAAATACACCATCCACGATCTTTTTCGACGATCAACATCCATCACCTTCATCTTTATCATTTAAGATGTGGATACACAATTTTGTATGGTTCCATCACCTTTTCACCATTAATTTAGTGGGCGGTTTATCGACAATAAAACTTTTTATATTGCTAATCCAACGATGAAAATGTTGTGGAATCACGTGAAATTGGGTGTATCTATATATTACATGATAAAGATGATGATGTGAGCCGATTGGCGAAAAAAATCACGTAAGGTTTAGATTTTTGGCGCCGCCTAACGAAAAGCCTTTTAGGACCTTCTTTCTTCATTACTCTCTCTATATATATATGTGTGTACACGCGCGCGTGCTATAAATACCTATCTTTAATTCTTGGTTAGGGTATAATAATAATAATCTGTAACAACAATAGCAACAATATATAAATTTATGTCGTGCACGGGCCTTAAAAGCCAAGTTTATTATAAGAAAGGGTTTAAAGGTCATTTCATTATTTGGTCCCCATGTAAGGGTAAAGAGCAAATTTGTATTTTAAGGATATGTGAAGGTAGGAAGCATAAACAATAGATGTATAAGTGCCAGGTGTGTGAAACGATCTGGAAGATCATTCAAGGATTTATCCTAAAATTCTCAAAAGAAAAATACATCTTTACTTGATGGTATGATCTACGTTGATTACTGGGTATTTTATTAGATAGAGAGCGGGACAAAGTATCCATTATCTAAGGAATTGCAACCTCTAGGCTGTCGGGGATTTCGATTCTCTCAAATCTTCAAGAACACAGGATATACGAATATAGAATAAAACAAAGAGTGAATAACACATCAGATATCTCATGTTATATCGTACACAATGAAAGGACTTACAGCTTATGTGGGTTGCACCACTTGGCTGTGAGGTAAAGTAATTTCGAACTTCATTGCTTTATATTCCATTTTCCTCTTGATTTTTGTATTGATAATAAGTCTAATAAATTTTAAGGTTTTCCAAGTTAAAATATTAAGTTAAGTTAACCATATATAATTTAGGGCATTTAAATGAAAACTAGCCCTACAATGAAAAAAAGAAGGAATACAACTCACATCAACAAAACGCCATGGGAGCCTCAGGTTAAAATCTTGAAGACGACTCAGGGCACGTAAGTAGATGTAATTGTCTTCTCCTTTGATTATTGTATTCCCCTTTTATTGCCTTTTTCCTCTAGTAATTTGTTTAACATTGTGATTTTCGAATAATTTTATCTTCGCCTAATCGGTAAAATCTTCATATTGTCCTTGCCTAGGTCTTGCTTTGGATATTTCCCAAAAAAATTAATCTTGTAAATAAATTAAAAAAAAGATTTTGTCTGAGAAAATAAATCCCAAAAACATCTTAATTTTAGAACAAGCACATAATTTAAGCACTCAAGCTGTGAGAAATTCAGCTCCACATATTTTATATTTGCAAAATGGAGAGGAAAAAAAAATTAAAGCATTTTTGTATACGAGAGCTGTGACCTGCCATGATTGAGATTGTGATTTGGAGATTCATAACTTTATTGCTAAGTCATGAGGAAAGCATAGGGATGTAAATGGATATAGATAATCCGAATGCAATCCGTATTCGGATTTTTTTATCAAATACGGATATTGATTTTCATTTCAGCTGACTATCCGTATCTGTATTTGTATCGGCCAACGATAATCAGATACGGAGATGGTAACACTATATTCCTTCTATAGCCATATCTGATTTAATATCCAACTTTTTATACTATATATGAATATAATTTTTTATTCTGTTCGTTTTATATCCGTATTCATATCCAAATTTTTTCCAATATGGAATGATTATCCGTATCCGTATCCGCCAACAGCTACCAGATACAAATATGGTTACACCTATATCAGATCCATATCTGATCCGTTTACATTCCTACGAAAGCATATATGAGTTGTTTATTTACTACAAATACTTGTGCACAGCGAAGTATTAGATCATTCATATTTTATAATTGCAAAGTGAAATATTAGTTCATTCATATTTTAAGGGAGCTATTGTAGTACAAACACTTAAAGGTAGATTAGTGAAGGCGTAGTTTGGTGAAAATATAACAGTTTGAATTTGAGGAATTCCCTGTTATTGGGGAGTAGTGGAAAAGACCAACCTTTTCAAAATCGGCAGGAACCGGTTTTTCTGAAATGGCTCAGAGTGCTACCTGTTCTTCAGGTGTGTGCTAATCAAAAATTTCCGTGCTAAATAGATGAATATGTTTTTTTTAGAGAAAAGGTGGCTAATTATCCACCCAAAATACCATTAAAAGTTCTAATGATGAAAGTACAATCAATAGATGAATATGTTGACTCCATTGAGATAATTTTCAGAGACTCTGCATTGCATTGATTCATAAGATTCATAAGAGGTCAATGTCATTGTAATTTGATATTTCTGGATGTTCACTCTAATTTTTAATATCACCCTTTTATTATTGTTACATATCAAGTTTTCACCGGACTTCGGCTTAGGTTTCTTTTTCCATATTTTAATAAATAAATGGTGGTACACCACCTCGCTTTGTTAAAGAGCATATGCAATGAAATACATAGTTAACCAAAGTCATGGGACTTGAGCATAATTGCATGCGAGTTTATAAGAGTCATGAGCCCTGAAGGGTTAAGAGTGGTTCTCAGATATTGATCAGGTCAAATTCCTGGCATTTATGGCATGGCCCTATTCAGTTTGACAGATAGGATTAGGAACCGATATCTGAAGTGCGTGTTTGTGTGTCCCGTATATATTTTAGACGTATGCTATATTAAAAATTCTATGCTCATGCAGCCTATGTGCTAAGTGCCATACACGTAATGTAAAGATTAATAACATCTGCAGAAGTAACATTTACAGGATTTATGTGATTTTACGCCTATTAAATCTAAACTTTGAGAACGAATATTAATAGCAAGGAACAGGAGTTAGAAGGCTACCTGGAGAAATTTGAAAAGAGATCAGAAGGAGAAGATTAAAAAGCATAGTTTAGTGGTGAAGGGACCGAGACAGCTAATTCACGGGAAGTAAAAAGTAACGGTGGCGACTGATGGAAGATGAGAAGTGTGAGGTGCTGGAGTCAAAAATTACGCCCCTTCGACCAGAATCAAAAAGTCAGTGTCAAAAGTCAAAGTCAACCCGAAAGCCGGCCCAATCCAAGTCAAGTGGGCCCGAACCCAAGTCAAGTGGGTCCAAGCCCGAACCCAAGTC
The DNA here is from genome assembly GCA_030015575.1 of Agapanthus africanus. Taxonomy (NCBI): domain Eukaryota; kingdom Viridiplantae; phylum Streptophyta; class Magnoliopsida; order Asparagales; family Amaryllidaceae; genus Agapanthus; species Agapanthus africanus. The sequence goes on from JASDDO010000019.1 coordinate 129,800,729, forward strand.
AAATGGGCCTAAGCCGGGTCCAAGCTCAAGCAAGGGACCGACCACATGCTAAGAAAAGAAATAAAAATGTAATAGATAAATTTAATATATTATAAGTAGGAGGTTAATATAAAAGGAATAGAGAAAAAGCCAATTTTTGTAAAGCCCAAGGGTTAGAGTGCAAAAAGAGTGCACATGTCATGTAAGGGGTATTTAAAACCCAACCCAAAGAAGAAATATTAACAACTTTGATTCCTTTGCAATCTCTAGGGTTTTGAGGTTCCATAAAAAAAGGCAAGTCTCTTCTTCATCTCCATCTTCCTAAAAGAGAGAGACCCAAGAACAAAGAGAGTTCCTTTTGGGTCTCTCGTATCTCCTTTATCTCCTTCTCCCCCAAACAACCCATCAAAAGAGAACGCATTTCTTGAATCAAACCTCACCCCAAAACTCAAGATCGAAAATCAAGACTTGGGGAAAATGGCAAGCTTTCTTCATCAAATCTCAAGAAAGGAGACGATAAGAGCTCTCGGGGTGAATGCCATTGGCTTTCATCCAGAGCAAACATGACCGATGGCATAGAACTCAAACAAGAACCGCAGACAAAGAACTTCAATGAAAGCCATTGGCTTTCATCCAATCTGCGCCGCTACTTGCTCGTTGGCGGGGATCCCCAAAGGGATCTTTGCCATGGACATTCCCCCAAAGGGGAATGTCCGCTTCGGAAATCACTGCTAGGGGATTTTCCTCTATACATGATACCCGTTCAGATATTCCAATGGGATACTCGCGTGTGGCACTGACATCCCCAACGAGATACCCGCAGTGGACATTTACTATGGGAATATCCTCTCTCCAACTTTTCATTTTTTCGAAGATCTCCGACACACTCAAAACACTCCCCTCTTCAAAAAAAAATTCCATGGGGCGTTGCCCTGCACTCCACTGGCCTTTGACCGGGTAGTGGGAGCCCTGATATGTCCAAAACACTCTCAAAATTGTTTTCAAAACACAATACGCGCATATTGCACACTGAGTTTGCATGACCCATACGATCCGTTAATCGGAGGTTCCCCGCGTCAAGAGCAAAAGGAAAGTAACATCAGTTTTTCCCGTGGTTGCTGGAGAAAGAATCTCTAAAATCAATAAACACCTGTTTATCCTATGGAGGGGGAATCTATACACGCATAAGGTACGTGCATGAGGAAAAATACTTTACATGAGGAATGAAGATCGCTTGCTGGAACGGCCTGTTCAAAAGAGGCCTCAAGCATGCGCCTATCGAAGGTACAAAATCCGTATGCAACAAACTCTTAAGCAATCTCAAAAAATTAAACTAGTTGTTGGAATAGTTTAGAATATATTGTTATTAGAATACACCGTACCGTGATACGTGGGTATCAAGTAATTGTAATCTCTATATAAAAAGATCATTAGTCACATAATAAATTATCTAAATATTTTCTTTTTTATCGTTTAATATGGTATCAAAGCGGATCTCCTAAACCCTAACCCTAATCCTTTAAAAAAACTTATCGCCTCCTCCTCTCTCCCTCTTCGCCTCTTGTTGAAGCTTGTTTTCCGCATATGTGATTATCAAAGTTTAAAAATACGGAAATCTAAAATCTTGTAGTATTAAATACTGCAGTTAACAATTGCGATAGAATACGGGCCGTCCTCAGGAAAACAGTGATAACAACGATGCTTTAGACTAGCTATTAAAGAATGGTTTTTGAAGATTGTTTTGGGCTTGCTTTGTTTTTATACAAGTTTAAAGAATTAAAGAATAGCTTGATAGAAATTAGAATCGGATGCTAAGAAATAGTCATAATCTCTATACTTCTCCTTCAATCCATATCTTACCAAATATGGGTTGTCAATTCATATTTAATAAGTTAAGCTCTTGAGTAGTAAATGTCATGATGTTATGAGCACGAGATATCAAACACAAATATGTTGCAGTGGTGGAGCATAAAACGTCAAGCACATCATAATTAGTAACTAGTTAGAATTGTGCAAATAAAAAATTAAAAAGATGTGGATTAGAAAGTGAACAGTGTGCAAGTATAGGCAAGCCTTCCATGCACTTATCCATTGCCTTTGTTAGAAACTTGCGAGTATATGATAAGCATTCCAAACACAAGACTTCATCACCTAGGTTTTCTTATGCTTCCATTTCTTTAATTTATTATTAGCCTTCATATCAATCACTCATGGCTTATTTCCCATGGCCAGAATCAATTCAAGTCCTCCTCTATTCTCGTATTGTGAACTAGAAAAATCTAGCAACGTATTGAGAAGAGGGGTTGAAAGGTCCAGAGTCGAGTGATCCGTGTTTGCTTGTTATGAAGTTCAATTCACATATTAAATTGGTTAAAAGAATAGTTAGAAATCGTGATAATTTATTAAACATCTTCTTCTCATATCAAGCAAAAGAATTATTACAAGAAAAACAAAAGGAAAAGAAAAGAAAGAAATACAATTATCATTTTGGTTTCTTGTCCTTGAGATGTGCTCACTAATCTTACCTTCGTTATGAGTGATCCAAAGAAATATAAAACCATTAACAATTGCAATTGGTCCACAAATGAAGGTAACATAGAGAAAGGATTCGACAAACGGTGCAAGATCAAGAGGCATGATTACAAATTATACAAAACTTACCAAATGGAGATCAAGAACACTTCCAACGAAACTCTTGAAAAAGAACGAAATGATATCTTTATTCAAATTTTTACACTATGACTTGAGATCAAAAACTCCCCCTCAACCTTGCAAGCTCTTAAACCGAAGTTGCAAAATGGAGAAGAAGAAGAACTCAAGCTTTTCTCACACAAATGGAGGCTAATCTAAAAACAACACTAGTTTAAGCAAAATTTCAATCTCTATTCTATCTCCCTTGCTTAACCTTGCCCTGCTATTTATAGAAAAAGTTTCACAGAGTTCCAGCGCTTCTATAAAGATGTCGACCCCACGAGAAGACCCCACGTTTTTGCCGACATCGTAACTCTACAGTTGCACCGCGTTTCCGCGGCCAAGTACACCTTAGCGGTCGCGTTTCCGCGGTCTACTTAGTTCTTTGCGTCTCTAATTTTTTTGGCAATATTCTATCTTCATTTTACGATTTCTGGTGTACTTCATTTTGGCTAATTCACTCTGGAATGCTCTCGATCCTTTCTGGTCAAATGTGCGCGTTTCGCACCAATTGGGATCCATTTCCTAGCAAACTTGTGACCATGTACTTACGCAGCAGACATGGGTTAATAGCACTTGTTTATTCATAATATGATAAAGAATGGGCGATATATAATGCAATAAAATATGATGAAAAAATACCCCCAAACTTATATTTTCCCTGTCCTCGAGTAAAACTTTATTTTCAAAAGATAGGAAAGGTCCTAGCTCACTTTCTTAGACGTCATGATTGCCTTAGCATGTACAACAAGCCGTTCAACCTCTAGGTTACTCTAGAGGACGAGTTTTGTCTCATAAGGGTTTTCAACGGATTACCCTCACAAAATCCGGGATCTTGTTAGTTCATGAATCATTTAAATAGTCAACATATAAACAGGAACTGAACGTGAATATACAGTGAAACATCTAAATACAGTAGTATCTCCCACAATAACGCATAAAGACCTCAGTAAAGTATGTTCTACTCTCGATATATGATAGAATATTCAAACCCATAAGTAAACTACAAATGTTCACTATCTTGATATTAGTGTCCAATTGGCTTACAAACCCCACATCCCCTGCTATAAACAATCCCATGTAGTTTCAAGCAAAGTCATTATACTAGGACGGAAACTCAAGAATTTACAATATACCTGTCCAATCAAGGTAAAATAGACCAATGATCCAAGCATGTATTACAAAAAATACAACCGTACAAACCAAATAAGAATTTGAGTTTTAAACTAAACTTGCAAGTCTATAAAGATGGTGTCATTTACAAAATATTTCTTTATATATATATATATATATCAATTAGTTCTTTAACCGACAGATGACTATCAGAAGCCAAGATTACCTTCACACAAAGAACCACGAGAACTTTTAACTTGGAGAAAACCCTTGCATAAAGAACCATGAGAACTTTTAACTTAGAGAAAACACTTGGTTAGCGGGGTGTAGGAAAGAGACATCCACACGCATATTCTCCCTAACTAGTGATTTGTTTCATTTTTTTTCTTTTTCTTTTAATGGACCCAACCTTTTTCCATTATAGGCAAGCAAGTAAAGAATTAATCACAAACATCTATCCAGGTAAGCCGGTGCATAAAACAAGATAATATCATGCAAAAATCATAGGAACTGAAAAACAGTGATATGGACTAATGCATAAGGCAAACTACTAAGCCAGTATTCTAATACATAAAGAAGCAAGAGGGTCTGGGTCAAATAGTTTCATAGGAATGGGGTTTTCATACAGTTAACAGTGTTAATCTAAGCTAATGAGCACAATGTCAATTATAACATGAGTGGTTTAAAATATTCGATTTTGTAAATCAAAGGAGTAAAACAGCCAGTCAATTTCATCATCAGCCTATAACAAACTATTTTGAGAGATAATTATGTTAGGTTTCCAGTTTTGATAAGTTCCTATTTAAATGTTCACTATCTAAACTTAACATTCACTAATTTGATCAAAAGTTTTTATATTTTTTAGATTTAGATTTTTTCTTCAATTTTTCAATTTTTTTATATATGCAATACAGAATTAAAGATGCAAAGAAAGGAATTTTTTTTGCAATGCATGTGGAAAATAAATATGATGCAGATACATACCTAAGTACAAATCCACCCCAAACTTATTTGAAACAGTGCTCCCACTGTTTATAGCTAAAAACAAAGTGGGAAATGGACAGAGAAAGATCAATCAATGTAAACTGGCTCATGTATATGAACATGAGCTCCTCTGATGATTCTGACGAGAACGGTTTCAATCGATATCCGTTGACCTTGAAACTCGTACCTTTTTTGGATCATAGATCTCAACTGTACTGTGCGAATAAACACATCGCACTTCGTATGGTCCTGTCCATCTGGACCTGAGCTTTCCTGGATGAAAATGTAGCCTGGTGTTGTACAGAAGGACCTGTTGTCCAACTGTGAAAGTTTTGTGCAGAAGGTTTCTGTCGTGAAACACCTTCATTTTGTGTTTGGATATCTTGGCATTTCATATGTTTCATCTCGAAGTTCATGCAGTTCATTAATCTGAAGTTTCTGATAGCCGCCTGCTGTTTTCAGATCAAAATTCAACTCTTTCAGAGCCCACAATGCTCGATGTTCAATCTCCACCGGGAGATGACATGCTTTTCCATAAACCAATCGAAATAGAGACATCCCTAAATCGGTCTTGTAAGCTGTTCGGAATGCGCATAGAGCAATTTAGAGGACCAATCAGTACGATTCTTGCTCACTGTCTTCTCCAGGATTTTCTTGATCTGACGGTTAGAAATCTCCACTTGTCCGCTCGTCTGTAAATGATAAGACATTGAAAGTTTGTGCGTGATTGCGTATTTCCGCATCAAGGTCTCGAAAGACCGGTTGCAAAAATGTGAGCCATTATCACTAATGATCGCTTTAGGGATACCAAACTGTGACAAGATGTGATCTTTAATGAATTTGAAACAACAGTGTTGTCATTTGTCCTGGTTGGTATGGCTTCCACCCACTTCGACACGTAATCGACTGCCAATAAGATATACAGATAGCCGAACGAAGAGGGGAAAAGGCCCATAAAATCTATGCCCCATACATCGAAAATGTCAACAACCAAGATTAGCTGGAGCGACATCTCATTCCGTTTTGAAATACGGCCTAGGTGATGACAGTGAGTACACATCTTACAGTAGTCATAAGCATCTTTGAATAGCGTTGGCTAGTAAAAGCCTAAGACTTTCTTAGCTGTTTTCTTTGCACCGAAGTGACCGCCATAGGCTTGATCATGACAAAATGACAAAACACTTTTGACTTCTGGGTCAGGAACACACCGCTAAAGGCAGTACTTGAATAAGTATGGATCATCCCAGTAAAAATGTTTTACTCGGACAAGAAATTTAGACTTGTCCTGATTTGACCATTCTGACAGTATTAGTCCTGTCACAAGGTAATTTACGATTCAGCAAAACCAGGGTTTACTAGATACTGTCAAAATTTGTTCATCTGGAAAGTGGTCATTAATTGGCAGTGGATCAGTTGGTGCAGACGGAATTCTTGAGAGATGGTCGGTCATGACGTTTTCATATCCATTCTTATCCTTGATGACAAGATCGAATTCTTGAAGCAGTAACATCCATCGTATAAGCTGAGACTTGGCATCCTTCTTCGCAAAGAGGTGCCTGAGAGCAGAGTGATCGGTATACACCATGACTGGTGAGCCTAGTAGGTACGGTCTAAATTTCTCGAGAGCAAATACAACTGCTAAAAATTTTATTTCGGTAGTCGTATAGTTCATTTAGGCCTCGTTCAGCGTTCCGTTAGCATAGTAAATCACGTGCGGCAGTTTATTGATGTGTTGTCCTAAGACTACACCGATGGCGAAATCTGACGCATCGCACATAATTTCGAATGGATGATTCCAGTCGGAAGCATGTAGAATGGGAGCTATTGTGAGGGAATGCTTCAATGATTCAAATGCGGCAAAACATTCCGGGCCGAAGTTGAATGTCGTGTCCTTGGCCAGTAAGAGTGTCAAGAGTCTAGTAACCCTGCTAAAATCCTTAATGAATCGGCGTAAAAACCAGCATGGCCCAGGAACGATCTTATGTCTTTAACGCACAAAGGAGGAGGGAAGCTTGAAATAACATCAACTTTTGCCTTGTCAACTTTAAGACCATTCTGAGAAATGATGTCCTATAACAATACTTTCTCTAACCATGAAGTGGCACTTCTCCCAGTTAAGGGTAAGATTCTTCTCCTTACATCGAGTAAGTACGGCGTCCAAATGGTCGAGACATTCAGAGAATGAATCTCCAAAAATGGAGAAACCGTCCATGAAAATCTCAAGATATTTCTCGACCATATCTGAGAAAATCCCCGTCATGCAACGCTGGAACGTTGCTGGTGCGTTGCACAATCCAAAAGGCATGCGAGCATATGCAAAAGTACCTAATGCACACGTGAATGTTTTCTTTTCTTGGTCCTCCTTTGCAATGGGGACCTGATTGTATCCTGAATATCCATCCAAGAAACAGTAGAATTCGTTCCAGCCAATCGTTCAAGCATTTGGTCAATGAACGACAAAGGAAAGTGATCTTTCCTTGTCGCGGCGTTGAACTTACGGTAGTCGATGCAAACTCGCCATCCAGTTTGGATGCGAGTGGGAATGAGCTTATTTTCCTCATTAGTTATGACTGTGATACCTGACTTTTTAGGGATGACGTGTGTCGGACTCACCTATTTGCTATTTAAGATAAGGGTAAATGATACCACTATTTAGACATTTTACAATTTCTTTCATCGCTTCTTTCATGACGGGATTCAACCGTCATTGCGGATCTTTGGTTGGCTTGGCATCATCCATCAGATGTTTATGATTTACAGTTAAAAGACTGATCTCTTTGATGTCCGCCATTGTCCAACCTAAAGCTTGCATGTTCCGTATCAAAATTGAGAGAAGAGCTGTCTCCTGGGCAGAAGTGAGAGCAACAGAAATGATGTCGGGTAGCGTTTCGTTGTCACCTAAGTAAGCATATTTGAGGCGAGAAGGCGATATCTTTAGTTCAAGCTTGGGCGGCTCTTCGATTGATGGGCGGATTGGAGTACGATGCCCAAACTCGAGTGAATCCAAAAGTGGTTCAAACTGGGTGTAGGATGCGTAATCAGATGGCTCTCCTAGCACATCCGCAAACATGAATTGCTCAGGCTCGGGGGATGAATCGTCGACAGAGGGATTCCATGATTCCGGGGATGAATCGTCGACAGAGGGATTCCATGATTCCAAATCATCGGAATATGTTAAGCACTCATACTCTCTATCATCTTGTGAAGAGAGTGAATCAAGAAGATAACCGTCAATCGGAAATCTCATTAATGATGCATATTTCAAAATTATGAGCAGCAGGTTCAAATGGTCGATTCCCTAATCTAAAAATGTTAAGATCAATTGTCATATTTCCAAAAAATAAAATCATTGGACTATTACGACAATTGATCACAACATTAGAGGTTGCTAAAAATGGCCGACCAAGAATCACTGGAATTTGGTTGCGAGGATTGGCTACAGGCTGTGTATCTAGTACAATGAAATCAACAAGGAAAATGAATTTCCCGATCTTGATTAATACATCTTCTAACTCACACCTTGGATGGGTGATTAATCGGTCTGCCATTTGTAGTGTACATGTGGTAGGTTTTAACTCTCCTATTCCTAATTGCTCATAAACTGAAAACGAGAGTAAGTTGGCACTTGCACCGAGGTCTAGCAGAGCGCGATTAATGTGCTTATCCCCAATCGTTATTGAAATTGTTGGACAACCAGGGTCCTTGCATTTTGTAGGCAACGAGTGGGTAAGCGCATCAATCACGGTGCTTGTCAGGAAGATCTTCTTGGACACTTGAGTCTTCCTTTTTTCGTGTACAAGTCCTTAAGAAATTTTGTGTATGACGGGGCTTGTTGGATGGCATCAAGAAGAGGGAAGTTGATGTCAACTTTCTTGAAAATCTCCTTAATCTTTTCAATCTGTGGACTTGGTTTATTAGACCTTAACCGATTTGGAAAAGGAGCTTTATGTGGAAGAGTTAGATCCACAGTTGTAAGAATCGACTGCGAAGTTGGAATGGACTTCGGCATAGATTTGGAATTTTGGTGAGAAGTGGGTCCATTTGATGAAGAAGGAGAAGAAGAACCTGAACTTGATGGCGAAGAATGTGGAATGGGTTCAAGCAGAGGTACAGAAGATGGAATCGAAGAACTCGCAAATGGGGCGTTATTGTTTTTATCAACAGCAGGTAAACTAACATTGTTTCTCACCACCTTTCCTAATCTCAACGTAGTGATGGCAGCCACATGATGAGGTTGATTTTCATCAACCATGTGTGCTTGTGGTTGCCGATGTGCTGGGTTGGGAACTGGTTGTGATGGAAGTTTCCTTTTCTCCCTCTCGCTTAACGCATCACTAAGTTGTGCAATTTGAGTCTCAATACGTGCGTTGCTCTGCGTCTGCTTGTTTCCAAAAGATTGGAGGGACGCATTGTGTTTCATCAACTTCTGGAGTCTTTTCTTCAGTGTTGACACTCTCCTATCATCGATACCGGGTGAAGCGAAAGAATTGTTGTAAGGAATGAAATTGTTGTTCGCCGGTGGAGAAAACGAATTATTGATCGGGGGATTTTGAAATTGATGCTGAAAGGGTTGGTGTTGGAATTGTTGTTGTGGTGCTTGTAGAGGAACTAGTGGCTTTTGAAATTGATTATTCGACTGGAACTGCTGAGTTGTAGATTGATTTTGGTTCCAATTGAAATTCGGATGGTTCCTCCATCCTGGGTTGTACGTTAAAGAGTATGGGTCATTTCTCGGCCGCTGGTTTTGATTCCAAGCAGCATCAACTTGTTCTTATCCTTGAAACGCAGGATTCAAGGGACACTCTTCAGTCAGATGCGTGGGATCTAAATAACAAGCACACACCGTTCGTGGTGGTGGATTTGAAACAGAGGGAGGAGACGAAAATTTACTTTCCAACACTTTCATTTTCCGCTGCATAGCGGCTACTTCAGCCTTCATGACTATAGAAATGTCGATTTGATGGATTCCTCTTCTAGATGAACTAGATGAGGATGAAGTTGAAACGGGTTTCGTGCTTTCCCAATGCAATGTTTGTTCTGCCAAATCTTCTAAAAATTTTCAAGCTTCGTCATCGTATTTTTCTAGGAAATGCCCAACACTTTTGTTGCTGGGTCTATCCCATCATGGATTATTCGGAAAAGTTGCCACGTTTCTAGACCATGATAGGGACACTAAATTAGAAGATCTTCATAACGCTCAAAGCATTATGAAACCAACGAAATCCTTGAATTTCAGTCCTTATGGTCGCAGTTTTGTTGTTGGGATAGAATTTCTTGATGAATTCCTTAACAAATTTGTCCCATATGGAAATTGAGTTTGTAGCGGCGCTATAGAACCGCTTCTCTGCGAGATCGCAGAGAGTGAACGGTACAAAACGAAGTTTTATAGCGTCATCTGACAGCTGCGATGTTTTCATCATTGAACAGACCTGGTTGAACTTGCTGATAAACAAGTACGCATTTTCGGACTCAAGGGCATGAAATTTTGGTAGCAAATTGATGAATTGGGGCCTGATTTCGAAATGATCTCCATTTAGAGGAAGTAGACTAAGACAGTTGGGAAGAGGAGTGCGAGTAGGATAATATCTATCTTGAAAAGCGATGCGCTGTATGAAAGTTTGATTGAGAGGTGATTGAGGACTGACCATCTTGGATGAAGAAGTAGGTGAAAGAGAAGTTGTAGGAACAACAGTGGATTCGACTTTGGGGTCAATCGGAAAGTCGGTCGCAGCTAAGATAGCGCGGACTAACCGAACACTAGAGTCCTGATTCCAAGCGGACATACACTAAACAAGTTTAGTGCTGTTGAAGCGTGTGTAAAATGTGAGGGTAAGGAGGCAACAATTAAGAATGGGAGAGTGAATGGAATTTTGCGGCAATTTTTTTTTTTGGATTTTTAACAAAAGAAAATGAAAAGATCCTAACTATTCACACAAAGGAAAAAAATTCAATCACAACACGAAAAATCGCTCCCTACACAGTCTATGTCATCCTAAGTTAACTAGATCTGCTCAAAAACTTGATTGTGAAGTAAAACCAATATTGAAAATCAAACTCAAGATTGTACTAATCGAAAGGCCAGGTAAGTGCAAGAGATCCGGGAGGTTTTGCAACACTTTTGCGAAGTTCCTTAATGAAATAACTTTCACTCTTTTTTGTGGTTGCGCCTTGAATACTTGACTTAGACACCCCTTCGATTTTAAACACGGTTAACTTTCCCTATGAGCGCGAAGTCTTTAAGGCTGAGTTCTAATGACTTTTAAATTAATGTGGGAATGCGAAATGCTCGTTTTGTGATTTGTGGGCTAAGTAAAAGGTGATGAAATCTCTTATCTTATTGGATTAAGTGCCCTTAATTCCGTATTTTGTATGCAATGCGCAATCAATCAATCAATTCACACAATTTGTTCTTTTTTTTATTTAGGCGCTGCAACAAATACAGTTAGTTCTTTTATTTTTGTTGCTCGAGTGTGAAGAAACCTACAAAAAAGAGAATGTAGTGGAGGCGGCAGGTTTGAGGAGAAAGAGTTAAAAGATTTCACCGAGAGGTTTTGACTAAGAAGCCCGCCTCAAAGTTCAATTTGTCGAACGTGTCGAATGATGGTCTATTTAGATTTTGTTTCCAGCACAGTTATCTCTATTCTCCTCGTTTTTAGTGCACATGCGCAACCTACTTCAAGGAATCCGTAATATCCCTTCTTTAAATCGATCGTCTATGAAAAGAAAATAAGAAAGTTTTCACTAGACGACGTACTGCTCAATTAGAGCAGGAATCACAAATCTGTCAGGACCCGGTTCTTGTTCACGGAATAAAGTACTACATGGAACAAAGTGCCATGCCAAATGTCATGCCAAGAGGGCGAGGGCCACCTCTTAAATCTGTGGGAGCAACCTCTTGAGTCCGTGGGACCCACTGTAGAACAATGGGGACTCTTCGATACATTTCAAAAGAGGGCAGATCTGTACTATAAATGGAATGATACTTCTCAATACAAAGGCGTTTTTAAGTGAACCGGCACTACAAGAGCTTAAGAATTCCGTAGTTAAGCGTGCTCGGGTCAGGAAAGTTCTGGGATGGGTAACCTCCTGGGAAGTGGCCCCTGGTCGGGTCTGGTTCACCCCGAAGGACAAAACGGTACGGTTTCGGCCAGAACGGACAGTACTCTCTGTATTGGGGGTGGGGCGTGACAGAATGGTATCAGAGTTGGTCTCTCAATAGTAGGTATGTGGTTTGAGAACGAACTATTGTTCAAAAGTGGGGAGGATGTCGGGATCCGGTTCTTGCTCACGGAATAAAGTGCCACATGGAACAAAGTGCCACACCAAGTGTCGCGCTAAGGGGCGAGGGCCACCTCTTGAATCTGCGGAGGCCATCTCTTGAGTCCGTGGGACCTACTGTAGAACAATGGGGACTTTTCGGAATACATTCCGAAAGAGGGCAGATCTATACTATAAATGGAATGATACCACTGCTCAATACAGAGGCGCTTTTTAAGTGAACCGGTACTACAGAAGCTTGAGAACTCCGTAATTAAGCGTGCTCGAGCCAGGGAAGTTCTTGGATGGGTGGCCTCCTGGGAAGTGGCTCCAGGTTGGGTCCGGTTCGCTCCGAAGGACAAAACCGTATAGTAGGTATGTGGTTTGAGAACGAACTATTGTTCAAAGGTGGGGAGGATGTCGGGATCCGGTTCTTGCTCACGGAATAAAGTGCCATACCAAGTGTCACGCTAAGGGGGCGAGGGCCACCTCTTGAATCTGTGGAGGCCATCTCTTGAGTCCGTGGGACCTACTGTAGAACAATGGGAATTTTTCGGAATACATTCCGAAAGAGGGCAGATCTGTACTATAAATGGAATGATACCACTGCTCAATACAGAAGCGTCTTTTAAGTGAACCAGCACTACAGAAGCTTGAGAACTCCGTAGTTAAGCGTGCTCGAGCCAGGGAAGTTCTGGGATGGGTGGCCTCCTGGGAAGTGGCTCCAGGTCGGGTCCGGTTCGCTCCGAATGACAAAACCGTGCAGGTTCGGCCAAAGCGGACAATACTCTCTGTTATTGGGGGTGGGGCGTGACAAAATCAAAATTGAATTTAGAGCACAAAATACTAGATTCCGAGAATAAAAAGCAGAGGAATTTTATTAACAAAAGAATAGAAGTTAAATTTTTCTTTGTTTCAGATATTTCAAATGTTTATTTTCTTTTTGGTTTTAAAATTATTTACAAAATAACCCGAATAACATAGTTATTAAACACCGTTTCCCTGGCAACGGCGCCATTTTGCTGAAGCTAGTTTTTTCGCATATGTTATCAGAGTTTAAAAATACGGAAATCTAAAATCTTATAGTATTAAATACCGTAGTCAACAATTGCGATAAGAAAGTGATGACTACGGGTCGTCCTCAGAGAAACAGTGATAGTAACGATGCTTTAGACTGGCTATTAAAGAATGGTTTTTGAAGATTGTTTTGGCCTTACTTTGTTTTTATACAAGTTTACAGAATTAAAGTATAACTTGATAGAAGTTAGAATCGGATGCTAATAAATAGTCATAATCCCTATAATTCTCCTTCAATCCACATCTTACCGAATATGGGTTGTCAATTCATATTTGATAAGTTAGGCTCTTGAGTAGTAACTATCATGGTGTTGTGAGCACGAGATATCAAACACAAACCTGTTGCAGTGGTGGAGCATAAAACGTCAAACACGTCATAATTAGTAACTAGTTAGAACTGTGCAAATAAAAAATTGAAAAGATGTGGATTAGAAAGTGAACAGTGTGCAAGTATAGACAAACCTTCCATGCACTTATCCATTGCCTTGGTTAGAAACTTACGAGTATCTGCTAGGCATTCCAAACACAAGATTTCATCACCTAGGTTTTCTTATCCTTCCATTTCTTTAATTTATTATTAGCCTTCATATCAATCACTCTTGGCTTATTCCCATGGACAGATTCAATTCAAGTCGTCCTCTATTCTCGTATCGTGAACTAAAAATATTTAGCGACGTATTGGGAAGAGGGGTTGAAAGGTCCGGAGTCGAGAGATCCGTGTTTACTTGTTATGAAGTTCAATTCACATATTAAATTTGTTAAAAGAATAGTAAGAAATTGTGACAATTCATTAAACATCCCTATCTTCTTATATCAAGCAAAATAATTATTACAAGAAAAACAAAAAGAAAAGAAAAGAAAGAAATACAATTATCATTTTGGTTTCTTGTCTTTGAGATGTGCTTCATTAATCTTACCTTCGTCACGAGTGATCCAAAGAAATATAAAACCACTAACAATTGCAATTGGTCCACAAATGAAGGTAATATAGAGAAAGAATTTGAAAAATGGTGCAAGATCAAGAGGCATGATTACAAATTATACTAAACTTACCAAATGGAGATCAAGAACACCTTCAACGAAACTCTTGAAAAAGAACGAAATGATATCTTTATTCAATTTTTTACACTATGGCTTGAGATCAAAAACTCGCCCTCAACCTTGTAAGCTCTTAAACCAAAGTTGCAAAATGGAGAAGAAGAACTCAAGCTTTTCTCACATAAACGGAGGCTAATATAAAAACAACACTAGTTTAAGCAAAATTTCTATCTCTATTATATATCTCCCTTGCTTAATCTTGCCCTGCTATTTATAGAAAAAGTTTCACAGAGTTCCAGCGCTTTCATAAAGATGTGGACCCTACAAGAAGACCACATGTTTTTGCTGACATCGCAACTCTACAGTTGCACCACGTTTCTGCGGCCAAGTACACCTTGGCGGCCGCGTTTCCGCAGTCTACTTGGCTCTTTGCATCTCCAATTTTTTTTGGCAGTCTTCTATGTAAGTCCATGCTACCTCTCCCAGTACTTACGGGCTTGCGGAAATGATGAAAAACAATTTTTCTAGAGGTGGTAACATGGACTCAAACCGGATCTTTGTTAAACTATCTAACAACCTAACTAGGAGTTGTTAACTACTCGGTTAGGGGGTTATACCTTTCTTGAACTCCTTCGTCTTCAACTCTTGATGGTGTACGGATCGGCTTCACCCCGTCGTCTCCTTGCGCCGAAGATCGATCCACCCGAAAGCTTCTACCTTTGGCTTCTTCTTCGAACTTTGAAGAAACTAGTTCACTCGGTTTGCTAAACCTTGTGAACTAGAGTGAGTAGAGGATTGTGTTGGGATTTATCTCTATGGTTCTTGTTTCTCAACACATGAGACAAGTGAACCATAGACTAAAGAGAGAGCAAAAGGAAGAGGGAGAGAGCTCAAGAGAATGAGAGAGCTCAAGCAAGAGAGAGAAAGCAAATGAAAGAATGAGTAACTCTTTTCTCATCCACCCTATCATAATCCAAAACCATCATAACAAATAATAGTAATCAAGTATTGTGTGATGGTTTAAGTTAAAATGGCTATATCATTTCATGCGCTCATTTTGCATAAATAAACAAGCAAGCAAAAGTCTTTGCCATGGAATGATAGCCATTGTCATGATGATGGTCAACTAGTCCAACCTAGTCAACCGGTCAACAAAGTCAACAAGTCAACAAAGTCAACCCCTCAACAACTATGTCACTACAATACTTAATTAATATTATTGTTAATCATATATCTTATTCTCATTAGGGTTTAGTCAAAAGTCAATAGTCAACAGTTAACAACCCCAATGATAATCCTCTGCTTCTGTCTCTCTGTCAACTGTGCATACACACCCGCATCCGCGTTCCGAGGAACACGAGTACAAACGAGATAAAACCAATCCCAAAACGTACACTAGGATCTGGCTTAAACCAAAGCCCGCTAGTGTTAACTGTCCGGACACCAAACGTGTACAAGTGCACGGATGTGACCGAACCCTGTCGCAAAACCATGCGACTTGTCGCAAAACCATGCGACCTCTACTCTTTTGCCTAAAGGCGAATAGCTTTCTGTGTGGGACTCTAAAGACTCGACACTACGCTAGCAGTGGGTTTAACCACAGACCGCAAGCGGCACTAGCTGTGCGTAATGGTCCCCAGGTAGATACCGACAAGAAGACTGACGAGGTGAAACCCATCTGAACTCCTACTGAGCCTGAATGTGACTGTCTCCATACAGTCCGGTCTGTTCGTCTGATACATCGCATGGCGGGCCTAGGGGGCGGTAAACGTCAGTCCCCTAATAGCGGTACAAGTCGTGTCGGAGTGAAGCCCAGAACACCCTGAGATAACACTGGAAACCTACCAGTATATCTCGCTTGCCCTGGCCAGGGACTACTCGTGTAATGGCTCTCCTAGACACAGCGCGATGTCAACCCCCAATACCGGGAGAGACGAATCCTGTCTAACCGTCACTGCCTCCAAGTGCTTCGGGACTGCACCCAAAACCTACCTGTTTGCACGACTCCTTTGAGCCGTGGTAAGGTAGTAATCAAAGTACAGTGGGAACACACTCGAGGCGAAGTGACAGTGTCAAGTCAGCGGACTAAGATGTACTCATGTCACCTGGAAACTGATAACTGACGATAGGTATAGTACCAACCAACAGTTCCCGACGAGTCCTGTTCAGTATACTCGTAACCTAACGAGCACCCGCATACTATCTTAAGTACGATGTACTGACGGCTGTAGGACAGACCGTCTCCCACACTGGGATGAGAAGCGCATACGCTAGTCTGCTCCGGAGTATCGATGCCCTGTCTCGATAGTCCTGCGATTAGGGACCTGCATAAGGATGCGCTTATAGATTACCCAGCCCCCACGAGTGTGACTGCCATCACAACGCCGGTAATCAAGCAAAGATCCTAAGGGCTCCACTAATGTGTATAGGTGATATGCTAAAATAAACACATGTACACATTAAAGCAGAAACAAACCAAGTAGCATACTACTATATTGAGCAAGATTGTCAATACAAGGTGAATATCCCAAGCTTCCATCAAGTAATATACATACTAGTATGATACAGTAATGGCCTCTAGGGCATATACAGTAACAATCTCCTACTTGCACTAAGGCCATGTACTGGCGTATCGAAGACCTATCATCTCGATCAGCCGCTCGAATTGAGTCTGGGGTAAGGCCTTTGTGAGTGGATCAGCAGTGTTATCTTCTGTAGAAACTCTCCGAACCTCGATCTCCTGGCGACCCACGATCTTCCTGATCAGGTGATACCGCCTCAAGATGTGTCTGGACTTCTGATGGGACCTGGGTTCCTTCGCTAAAGCTATAGCCCCGTTGTCGCAATACAGAGGTATTGGATCAACAATGGACGGAACCACCTGAAGTTCAGTTAAGAACTTCCTTATCCAGACGGCTTCTTTTGCGGCATCTGCAGCAGCGATATATTCCGCTTCCATCGTCGAGTCAGCAACGGTTTCCTGTTTGGAACTCTTCCAACACACCGTCCCTCCATTGAGGGTAAAGACATAACCCGACATGGACTTGGAATCATCCTTGTCACTCTGGAAGCTGGAGTCAGCAAAGGCCTCGATCTGGAGGTCTTTTCCGCCATACACCAAGAACATCTCTTTAGTCCTTCTCAGATACTTGAGAATGTTCTTTACCGCTATCCAGTGTTTCTCCCCAGGGTTTGACTGATACCGGCTTACCACACTCAGTGTATAAGCTACATCTGGTTTGGTACACAACATCGCATATATTATAGAGCCTACCGTAGAAGCGTAGGGTATAATAGACATGCGATTCCTTTCCAAATCAGTCTTGGAAGACATCTCTTTGGAGAGGGTGATCCCGTGACAAGCCGGTAGATTACCGCGCTTGGAATCTTCCATACTGAATCTTTTCAGTATGGTGTCGATGTACCTGGACTGTGAAAGTCCCAGTATCCTCTTGGATCTGTCACGATAGATCCGGATCCCCAGAATGTATGAGGCATCACCCAGGTCTTTTATGGAGAACCTGTGTGACAAGAACCCTTTAACAGATTGTAGCATAGGAATGTCATTTCCTATTAAGAGAATGTCATCCACGTATAAAACGAGGAATACTACAGTTCTCACTACAAATCTACTATAGATGCATGGTTCATCTGGATTTTTGATGAAGCCAAATTCTTTGACCGTCTCATTAAAACAGATGTTCCAACTCCGCGATGCCTGCTTTAGTCCGTAGATGGACTTAAGCAACTTGCACACCTTTCCGCTGCTCCCACTCTGAATGAAACCCTCTGGCTGGTCCATATAAACACACTCCTCTAAATTTCCATTTAGAAAAGCGGTCTTTACGTCCATCTGCCAAATCTCATAATCGTGGAAGGCAGCAATGGCAAGAAGGATCCGAATGGATTTCAGCATAGCTACTGGAGAAAAGGTCTCGTCATAGTCCAAACCAGGTCTTTGACGAAAACCCTTTGCAACCAGTCTAGCTTTATAGGTCTCAACCTGTCCATCTACACCAATCTTCCTTTTGAAGACCCACTTGCATCCTACGGGTTTTACCCCATCTGGAGCAACGTCCTACGTCTATACTTTGTTGGTGTACATGGACTCCATTTCGGTCCGCATTGCATCCAGCCATTTTACCGAGTCAACGCTCTGAATGGCCTGCTGGAAGCTAGTCGGCTCATCATAATCTATGATGCAATCCTCTCTATCCCCGTCTATGAGAAAACCGTAGTATCTCTCGGGCGGATGAGACTGCCTACTACTCCTGCGGAGCGGCGTAGGAATGTCATGATCTTTCGAACCCTCTGGTTCTACTAAGCTTTCAGTAATAGCTCGTGGTTCTGGAATTTCTTCCAGTTCAATTGCGCTCCCACTTATCTGATTTTCCAAAAACTCAGTTTCCAAGAAGTGGGCATGACGAGAAACATAAATCTTTTGTTCCTCTTCGCAATAGAAGAAATATCCCTTGGAGTTCTTTGGATATCCCACAAACTTGCACTGTACTGAGCGTGCCTCGAGTTTGTCTGCATGCTGCTTTTTGACAAAAGCTGGACATCCCCATGTCTTAATGTGATTAAGATAGGGTCTCTTCCCACACCACATCTGATATGGTGTAGTAGGCACAGTCTTAGTAGGAACTCGGTTCAAAAGGTATGCAGCTGATTCTAGTGCATATCCCCAGAATGATCACGGTAACTTAGCGTTACTCATCATGGACCGTACCATATCCAATAGGGTGCGGTTCCGTCTCTCCGATACACCGTTATGTTGCGGGGTGTATGGAAGAGTAAGCCGAGAGAGAATTCCATTCTCTTTTAAGTAATCCAGGAACTCGGCACTCAAGTATTCACCACCTCGATCCGATCTTAGTGTCTTGATACTTTTGCCGGTTTGTTTTTCTACTTCATTCTTATATTCCTGGAATTTTCCAAAGGTTTCGGATTTATGTTTCATTAAGAAGACATAACCGTACCTTGAAAAGTCATCCGTAAAAGTAATGAAGTAAGAATAACCGCTTCGCGCATGTGTAGACATTGGACCGCACACGTCGCTGTGTACGAGTCCCAAGAGCTCGCTCGCTCTTACTCCGTGTTCAGTGAACGGAGTCTTTGTCATCTTTCCTTTGAGACAGGATTGACAAGTGGCATATGATTGATATTCGAACGGATCCAAATATCCTTCTGTATGTAACTTCGTCAACCTTCTCTCATTGATGTGACCCAGTCTACAATGCCATAAGAAAGTCTGATTTATTTCCGGAGACTTTCTTTTGTGTGTATTCTGGATATTGAAAATCTGTGGTTGGTTTAGTACGTATATACCATTGCTTAATGTACCTGACCCAATCATAACTTGATTAAGGTGAATGTTTACAACATTACTTACAAACACAAATTCATAACCTTCTTTAGAAACCAAAGATACAAAAATGATATTACAAGTTGCGTTGGGTACAAAAAAGCAATTACGTAAAACCAAAACATGTCCATCTGACATTCCCAGGTGATAGTCCCCCACGGCCTTAGCATCCATGCTAGCTCCGTTTGCAACTTTGAGGGTCATGTCACCTGCCTTCAAAAACCTACGGTTTCTCAACGCCTGTAAAGAATTACAGATATGAGATCCTGATCCGGTATCCAATACCCAGGAAGTAGAGTTTATTGATAGACAGTTTTCAATAACATACACACCTGAAGCTGAAGCCGCAACTTGCTTCAGATCCTGTGTTCTGGCTTTCTAAGCCCTGCAATCTTTCTTCCAGTGCCCACTCTTATGACAGAAAAAGCACTCTTCCTTTCCTATAAGCTTCCCCGCTTTCTTTGTTGCTTTTGCCTTTCCCTTCGTATCCACTTTACTAACACCGCCCTTTGGTTTGGCGGGGGTTTCTTCTTCTTTCCCTTGGCTTTCGCCTTGGACCTAGAAGAGGAAGATCCTCCTACAAACAAAGTGGATGTTTCCCTACCTTTCTGTAGGGTGCCCTCTGCACTCCTCAGCATGTTGAGGAGTTCTGAAAGTTCAACTTCTTTTTCTTGCAAGTTGAAGTTCAGGATAAACTGGACGTAAGTGGAAGGAAGGGACTGGAGAATCAAGTCCGTATAGAGCTCATTCTCCAACGTGGTCCCAAGGTCCGCGAGCTCTTCTATGAAGCCAATCATCTTAAGCACGTGTTCCGCTACCGATGATCCGACGGCCAACTTTGCCGAAAATAGCTTCTTCGACACTTCGTATCTTGCGATACGAGATTGCTCTCCATACAGTTCTTTTGTATGGAGAAATATGGATTCAAGGTCCATATTCTTGTGCCTCCTCTGATGTTCGTTGTCCATAGAGGCAAGCACGAGGCACTTGGCCTTCGCGCAATCGATTTTCCAGGTCTTACGGATTTCCCTATCCGCGACGCTGGTTTTGGGACCTGGGACAGGGGAGCTTTGGTGGTAAGGAGATACCCCAACTTGTCATAAGTGATTGCCATTTTGACATTCCTGAGCCAATCTTTGTAGTTTGGCCCTGTCAGTATGTTTTTATCTAGTAATAACTTAAGTCCGGTCATGATGTTTGGTCGCTGCAATTAGGAGAGAGAGAAGAAACACTTTAGCATGATGCTCTTGCAAGTTTAGAGTGGTTTTTAATTTGTCTAAACAGGATGGCTCCCACTGTCTCTCGAATCCCTCCTCAAACCAAAAAGGAAGAATTAGTTAGGATCAATCTCACCATACAATTCTTGCTTAACCGTTCGGCCAGGCTGGTGTTGGTACTTCGAGGGAGGTTTTCCAACGCTTTCGCGAAGTTCCTTAATTAAATAACCTCTTTTCCCTGTGGGCGTAGCCCCGCTAACACCTTTCTAGACACCTACCTGGTTTATAACATTGATCGTTAAGTGAGAAATTTCCCGAGGAGTAGCATATACTCACAGTAGGATCGGGATCCAAATATCATTGCGTGACAAAACTGAAGGAATCCTACCAGAATCATCACACTCCAAATGGTATGCAGCGCTAGCAAGTTTCAGTTCTTTTGAAACCCCCGATGTGGATTTTTGCCCCATGCTCTTATGACCTTGACTTTGGCCAACAAATCATAAGTCACATGTCAAGTTCTACCCATCATTCTCCAGGTTAATTTGAGCCCACCCGCACATACCCTTGACTTTGGCCAACAAGGTAAAACGACTGCCCCAAACCAACACATCTATCTATGCTGCACATGAATACCCAATAGCTACCAATCACTATGCCTTGACTTTGGCCAACAAACATAGCTTGAATACTATTGATCATCCATGTGAAACGACGGAGGGCTACGAATGGTTTTGGCGAAACCGTGAACGTAGTGAACTTGATATAATCGATGGAACGAGATAGCTTTTAAAAGGAGTGGCTTAAGCTCCGCGTTTAAAAGTTATTTTGAAAAGAAACCGAGTTGTTTTGAAAGTGTTCCAACGACTTTTACTTGGTTTATTTTCTTGCATTAGTTCTTTTAATGCGTCCCATCATTTAATCCTACCATTGCAGAAAACAACCAAAATATGACGTACGCTTATGCCATTCGCATTCGCCACGGGGTCCCGTCATTACCCGTTAGGTTACTTAACTAACGACAGAGCGGGGGCTGGGCTAGCGCGGCTGTAAAACATAAGCAACGCCTAAATAATATCATATATAGATATATTGCAATGATAGCCATTTCAGATCACAGATGAACACATTGGATATACTAGGAATCCGCAATTCGTACGAGCCTGTAACGAAAAACAGATTACACGGTCGCGGTGAATAGCCAATATCCCACTCAAGACCCCTACGGATGCGGCAAACTACCCGCCAAATATCCGAAGTGGAGCAACCTTCCTCAACGACGTGAGTAGGCCACTCGGCACTTCGAGATACCCGGTAGTTTGTGCACCCCACCTTGGGTCTATCTTAGGAGCAAAAACAGTAAAAAGAAATTATACAATGACGGCTACAACCCCGACCCGGTTGTGCAGCCAAAAATAATATTACATCAATTTACAAATTACATGAATTGAAAGATAAAAGAAAACTCTCATCTCACAACCCCCGGCTATTCACCCGCGACAATCCAATGAATTCATATACACATACCAACAACATTACAGATCACAGATTTGTATAACCCCCACTAATCGACATATAGCGATTAGCAGACGTTCAATACAAATATCACATCACAGATATAAATCCGTTAGCATCAGTCTTTAGAAGTTCGATAAAAATACGGTTTTTCAAGCTTCAAAAACAAATTTTGCTTTCTGGAAAACCTGGGTTGAAAAGACATATTGTAAAAATCCCAAAACACCCCTGTGAACAAACTGCAACAAAAATTCCCCACGGCCGAGTCAACTCGGCCTCGGATCCGCGGCGCTTTGATCGACTCAGTGGACCAATTTTTTGCAGTTTCTTCTAAAAACCTTGAGACGAATTTTAAGGCATGATTTATCATTTTTGGAACAGAGGAAAAATTCGACAGAAAGTTGATAATCCGGGTGTTTTTCGCGACTTTTTTTCCGATCGAACTTCTACTTACATTGCTAACATGTTAGATAGT
Source organism: Agapanthus africanus (assembly GCA_030015575.1). NCBI lineage: Eukaryota > Viridiplantae > Streptophyta > Magnoliopsida > Asparagales > Amaryllidaceae > Agapanthus > Agapanthus africanus. The sequence goes on from JASDDO010000019.1 coordinate 129,823,440, forward strand.
GTTTAACCTGGCTCTGATACCACTGTAAGTCCATGCTACCTCTCCCGGTACTTACGGGCTTGCGGAAATGATGAAAACAATTTTTCTAGAGGTGGTAACATGGACTCAAACCGGATCTTTGTTAAACTATCTATCTAACAACCTAACTAGGAGTTGTTAACTACTCGGTTAGGGGGTTATACCTTTCTTGAACTCCTTCGTCTTCAACTCTTGATGGTGTACGGATCGGCTTCACCCCGTCGTCTCCTTGCGCCGAAGATCGATCCACCCGAAAGCTTCTACCTTTGGCTTCTTCTTCGAACTTTGAAGAAACTAGTTCACTCGGTTTGCTAAACCTTGTGAACTAGAGTGAGTAGAGGATTGTGTTGGGATTTATCTCTATGGTTCTTGCTTCTCAACACATGAGACAAGTGAACCATAGACTAGAGAGAGAGCAAGAGGAAGAGGGAGAGAGCTCAAGAGAATGAGAGAGCTCAAGCAAGAGAGAGAAAGCAAATGAAAGAATGAGTAACTCTTTTCTCATCCACCCTCTCATAATCCAAAACCATCATAACAAATAATAGTAATCAAGTATTGTGTGATGGTTTAAGTTAAAATGGCTATATCATTTCATGCGCTCATTTTGCATAAATAAACAAGCAAGCAAAAGTCTTTGCCATGGAATGATAGCCATTGTCATGATGATGGTCAACTAGTCCAACCTAATCAACCGGTCAACAAAGTCAACAAGTCAACAAAGTCAACCCCTCAACAACCATGTCACTACAATACTTAATTAATATTATTGTTAATCATATATCTTATTCTCATTAGGGTTTAGTTAAAAGTCAATAGTCAACAGTCAACAACCCCAATGATAATCCTCTGCTTCTGTCTCTCTGTCAACTGTGCATACACACCCGCATCCGCGTTCCAAGGAACACGAGTACAAACGAGATAAAACCAATCCCAAAACGTACACTAGGATCTGGCTTAAACCAAAGCCCGCTAGTGTTAACTGTCCGGACACCAAACGTGCACAAGTGCACGGATGTGACCGAACCCTGTCGCAAAACCATGCGACCTCTACTCTTTTGCCTAAAAGCGAATAGCTTTCTATGTGGGAGTCTAAAGACTCGACACTACGCTGCCAGTGGGTTTAACCACAGACCGCAAGCGGCACTAGCTGTGCGTAACGGTCCCCAGGTAGATGCCGACAAGAAGACTGACGAGGTGAAACCCATCTGAACTCCTACTGAGCCTGAATGCGACAGTCTCCATACAGTCCGGTCTGTTTGTCTGATACATCGCATGGCGGGCCTAAGGGGCGGTAAACGTCAGTCCCCTAATAGCGGTACAAGTCGTGTCGGAGTGAAGCCCAGAACACCCTGAGATAACACTGGAAACCTACCAGTATATCTCGCTTACCCTGGCCAGGGACTACTCGTGTAATGGCTCTCCTAGACACAGCGCGATGTCAACCCCCAATACCGGGAGAGACGAATCCTGTCTAACCGTCACTGCCTCCAAGGGCTTCGGGACTGCACCCAAAACCTACCTGTTTGCACGACTCCTTTGAGCCGTGGTAAGGTAGTAATCAAAGTACAGTGGGAACACACTCGAGGCGAAGTGACAGTGTCAAGTCAGCGGACTAAGATGTACTCATGTCACCTGGGAACTGATAACTGACGATAGGTATAGTACCATCCAACAGTTCCCGACGAGTCCTGTCCAGTGTACTCGTAACCTAACGAGCACCCGCATACTATCTCAAGTACGACGTACTGACGGCTGTGGGACAGGCCGTCTCCCACACTGGGATGAGAAGTGCATACGCTAGTCTACTCCGGAGTATCGATGCCCTGTCTCGATAGTCCTGCGACTAGGGACCTGCATAAGGATGCGCTTATAGATTACCCAGCCCCCACGAGTGTGACTGCCATCACAACGCCGGTAATCAAGCAAAGATCCTAAGGGCTCCACTAATGTGTATAGGTGATGTGCTAAAATAAACACATGTACACATTAAAGCAGAAACAAACCAAGTAGCATACTACTATATTGAGCAAGATTGTCAATACAAGGTGAATATCCCAAGCTTCCATCAAGTAATATACATATTAGTATGATACAGTAATGGCCTCTAGGGCATATACACTAACATTCTATCTTCATTTTACGATTTCTGGTGTACTATATTTTAGCCAATTCACTCTGGAACGCTCTGGTCATCAAACGTGGCTATTTTTGGACTTTTTTTGCTCATTTTCAAATCCACTTGTGTTCAATTCACCATCAAACCTTCTTTTTCTTCCATTTAATTTTGGTGGCTGTCCAAAATAATTGTGAAGACTCTTGTGGAGTTTCTAGAAACCCGTAGAATGCACGTAGTTGATTTGAGTATCCCTTGCACGTGTTTTGATCATTTTGTCGTCTGTTGGCCAATTAAACCTGAAATCATATCAAATGTGCGCGTTTCGCAGTAATTGGGATCCATTTCCTAGCAAACCTGTGACCATGTACTTACGTAGCAGACATGGGTTAATAGTACTTGTTTATTTCCAATATGATAAAGAATGGGCGATATTTAATGCAATAAAATGTAATGAACACCTCTCCAAGCCTCGTCCTTGATCGACGCCTAGCCCTCGATCCAGATCGCCCTCGTCGCCTCTCCAAGCCTTGATCGACACCTCGCCCTCGATCCAAATCGCTCTCGACCGACGCCTCCTTGCCTCCGACGACCCCTCTTTTCCCCACCCGCCCTCATCTGTGCCTCCCTCTCCTGCTGCAATGCCTTCGCTAGCGTCGACGACTGCCTCTCTTCAGATCTGACCATGTTCATAGATTCGATCCTCTCCAGCGGATTCGAGATTTCACGATGAATTGATCTTGAGGTGAGATCTGTACTTTATGTTACTTGGTTTATTTGCGTGCGACGTTCAATATGACGAACGATAAGATTGATCCTCCTGTTTCTGATTACAAAACGGATCTCTATCTAACTATCTTGACTCTTTCTGGCTCTAATAATTTTTTGGAATGGGCACACGCCATTGAACGAGTCCTCAAAAGCAGGGGTCTTCATCATCATCTCTTTTAGAAAGCTCTACCAACCTCCGATGCGCGGTATTCATCTTGGTTTCAAAATGACAAAAAAATCTGCACTTGGCTTACAAACTTTATAGAATCTAGCTGTTATCGGACTATTTTGTATCTCCCTACTGCGAAGGAGATGTGATTATCTCAAACCTCTTTATTCGTCAGAAGATAGCCTTCAGTGGTTCTATGATATCTTCAATGAACTCACTACCACTACTCCAGATGGTGATCTACATGCCTTTAGGGCCCGATTCCGAAGGCTTCTAAAAGAATAAAACATATATCAATCCATCTCCTCTGATTCAACCGTTACCAAGAGTCAGCGTAAGACTCGTATTGAGACTCTTTATTTAGTTAAGATGAGGCCTCACTTGGATGGAATTCGATCCTTTCTTTTCTCTCAGGGTGGTACGCCTATCCTGAATAGTATTCTTGCTGCCACTTATCGTGTCGCTCCACCAGGCACTTCAACAGTGGAGGCTCCATCTTCTGTCCTTGTTGCTCAGGGCCGTGTCCGAGAATTTCCCTCTGGTCGTAGCCATGGTTCTATTGATACTCGGGGTCATGGGGGACGGGGTCGTGGTTCCCTTTCTTGTTCTCATTGTAGTCGTACCAACCATACATATCAATTCTGCTGGGAGAAACATGGCTATCCGGATCAGATTCCTACTGCCCGACAAAGTATGGCTCCTCCATCCATAGCAACCTAACCGCCAGCATCATCATTCTGAAGACTTACAACATCTGCAACGTATTTTCTCTCATATCTCTACTACCAATTTAACCACATCAGGTATATCTTTACTATCTCAGTCAAACCCTTGGATTCTTGACTTCTACGCTTTTGACCACATGACTCATACGGCTTCTAACTCTGTATTTTTCACTTCGCATAAATTCATTTCCATTATGAATGGGTATGCCTTTCCTGTTCGTGGTTATATCAATATTGATGTGACATCTTCATCACCGCTTAAAAATGTTCTCGTTATTCCTTCAATTCGTACAAATCTTTTATCTGTTTGTCTCCTTACCAATAATTTCAACTGTTCAATATCTCTCTTCTGATTACTTTGTGATCCAGGACAACCAGACGAAGGAGCAACCTGGTAGAGGTAAAGAAGCTAATGGCATGTACTACTTGGATGTGCCACTTTCCGCATTTGCTGCTGTTGCTACCATTTGCTGGTATCGACGTCTTAGATATCCACATCTTCTTATGCTACGTATTATGTTACATGATTTTTCTTTATCTGATTTTCATGCAAGTCGTGTATTTTGGGGAAACATTTTCGTTCCTCTTTTCCTTCAGTTAATAAACGTAGTTTTTCGATATTTGAGTTGGTTCATTCTGACATTTGGGGTCTTTATAAGTATATTGGTATATTTGAATATAAATATTTTGTAAATTTTATCGATGATCACTCTAGAATGATATGTCTGATTCTTTTACGTGATCGATCTGAATTACCACATGTGTTTAAAACTTTTATTGATGAAGTGGTTAATCAGTTTAATACGTCTATTAAAACTCTAAGAACTGAGAATGCAAAAGAATATATTAGTAATATTTTTCAATATTTTTGCCAATCCCGTGGGATTATTTATCAAACTTCCTGCTCATACACACCACAACAAAATGGTATTGCTGAAATTAAAAAAAACGTCACTTTCTTGACATTGCTTGTTCTATTATGCTTAACATGCATGTCCCAAAATGTCTTTGGAATTTTATTTTACTGCATGTTTTTTGATTAATCGCATGCCTTTCACGATTCTTCAAAACCAAACACCGCTCTCTGTTTTATTTCTCGACTAAGACCCATTTCCCCTTCCTCCTAAAGTATTTGGGTGTGTTTGCTACATTCATACTCACCGATTCAATCGCGATAAATTGGATCATAAGACTGTCAAACATATATTTGTTGGTTATTTTAGAACTTAAAATGGTTATGTTTTCATGCTTCCTTCTACTTCTATTGTCATAATCTTTCATGATGTTACATTTCTCGAGGATCGGCCCTTTTACCCCTAACGGAAGGTCCTTCTCACGTCCAACCACCACCACCACTTTCTATACTTCCACATGACCAACCAATTCAAACCGAATCTACTACTGTCGAAGTTCCTCCTTCTCCCGTTACGCAAATCTATCGGCGTCGACCAAGAGCAGTGATGGATTCAACAGCAGATACTAAAGCCCTTCCTCCATGTATACAACCAGAATCCGATGTGCCTTCACCTCGCCCTCCTTCTGATGGTTTGTCGGACGACTTATCAATTGCTCTTTGCAAAGGTAAACGAACATGCACTAATTTTTATCATCTTACTTCATTTATTTCATATCATCGTCTTACTCTAGTTTTATGTCAGTTTGTCTCTTTCTTGTCTGTTGTTTCCCTTCCTAAATCTGTACATAAAGTTATAAGTTATCCAGGTTGGTATAGAGGTATGATGGAATAATTGCAGGCATTAAGGTCTAATCACACTTAGGATCTGGTCAATCTCTCTTCACGGAAAAAAATGGTTGGTTGACTGTGGGTCTTTACTATCAAACATAATTCCGATGGTAGTGTATCTCGTTTGAAGGCACGTTTTGTTGCTAAATGCTATTCTCAGCAATACGGTATTAACTATGCTGAGACTTTTTCTCCGGTGGCCAAACTCACTACTGTTCGTATCCTGGTCTTTCTTGCGGTTACTCGTAATTGGCCTCTATATTAGCTAGACGTCAAAAATGTCTTCCTCAATGACGATCTTTTCGAGACGATTTATATGCAGTAGCCTTCTAGCTTTGAGCATGAGGGGGTGTCTTTTGTATGTCATCTTAAAAAATCTATCTATGGGCTAAAACAATCTTCTCGGGCATGGTTCGATAAATTCAGCATGGTCATAAGAAAAGATAAATTTCACAAGAAGTTTGGCAGATCCATCTCTTTTTATACATAGACGGAAAGAAGGTATGGTTATTCTCCTTATTTATGTTGATAGTATAGTCATCACTGGAGATGATTCCGAAGGTATATTTAAGATCAAAACCCATTTGGTCTCACATTTTCACACCAAAGATCTTGGTCCTCTATGGTACCTTCTTGGTATAGAAGTATCTCAAAATAAGAGATCATTATTTCTCTTACAATAAAAGTATACTCTCGATCTTATTAAAGAAACAGGATTTCTTGGTTGTCGCCTTGCCGATACTTTCATGGATACAATAATAAAGCTTTCTTGTATTAGCTCGCCTGATGACCAGTCACTTTCCGATTCAGGTCGGTATCGACGGTTAGTTTGGAAGCTGATCTATCTCATTGTTACTCATCCTGACATATGCTTTGCAGTCAACACAATGAGCCAGTTTATGCAGACGTCCTTAGTTTCCCATCTTCGGGCCGTTGAGCGCATTCTCCGCTATTTGAAGCGTGCACCTGAGCAAGATCTTCTCTATAAACCATGTTCTAATCTGTCTCTTATAGCTTATGTTGATGCCGATTTTGCCGGATCTCTATGGATGACCGTTACTCCACAAGTGGATTTTGTGTTTTTTTTACGGGAAACCTAATTATCTAGCGCAACAAGAACATATTGTTGCACGCTCATCAGCCAAGGCTGGATATAGGGCTATGTCCCATGCCGGCTCTCCACATTGTTTCATGATCTCGGTGTTAGTTCTACAACACCGGCATCATTATTTTGTGACAATAAAGCTGCAATTCATATTTCAGAGAATCCACTGTATCACGAACGGACAAAACACATTAAAGTGGATTGACATTTTATCTGGAAGAAAATTGTTGAAAAGGAAGTCAATTTCCATCATGTTTCTACTCATGCACAAATTGCAGATATTTCGACGAAACCTCTTCCAAGACCCGTATTTGTTCGTCTATTGTCCAAGCTACGCATCACTGATATCTATGGTCTCTTTATACAGGGATTACAATTAATTGATGTCCAAGTATTATGGTACGGTGTACCCTAATAACAATATATTCTAAACTATTCCAGTACCCCCTCAAGCTTATCGTTTAACACTAGCAAACAATTAAATAGATCAATTTAGTCTTTTCTTTCATTTTTTTCGAGCTAGGATCCCTATTTTCCTTCCATATAGCCCTATAAGAGTAAAATTTAAATTTTAGATGACTCCTTAAAATATCCCTATTTTACCCCCTCTCCTAACATGTCTTTCTGCTATCAAGCCTGATTGTCGTTGCACGTTCCTGGATGCATGCCCTTTCATCCAGTTTGCATGCCCGTTTGGACCGCATGGAAAACGCCTCAAATACGACCAATCTTGGTTCACTTATAGAACTATAGATTAATGAGAGAGAATAACAATTCATAGAGGTTAAATATGGGAGTAGAAGGGTAAAATATCATCGACGTATGGAATAGCGGAAAATCCAAGGGCTTGAGATATAGCCATAAACCATAGTCTCACAGTGAGAGGCCTCCAAATTAACAGGAGTCAATTATATCCAAAGTATCAATCTGTGAAGGTTTAAGATCCAATTAAGTTATTTGTAGGGTCCTTCATATAGAGAATGCTTTAGTTTATGTATGTATTTGAAATGCGAATTTCTTGTTAACCCTTTAATTTAAGAATGTGTCTGGAATATTCTCTTTTTCTTCATTTCTTTTCTTTTTAATAAAGAGGACAGTAATAGTTGTTCATCAATTTGTTTGATACACATTAATATAGATATATGGAGAATGGATTGCATAAACAACAATGGGGTAAGGGTACGCATGCAAAAATGGAAGAAGGCTAACTAACATGGGTATGTTTTATTTATATCTTTGTATTATCCTGTAAGTTTACATTTTCAACAGTTTAAATCATTAGTTTGTATCATTATGCGAATTGAATGATCTTATTTGGATCAACACTAACAGTAATTACATTTAGAATTAGGAATTATCTATTTTGGTATGACAATGTGGCCACCATACACACCCTTCTCTAATTTTATGTAGAGAGATTCATTTTCTAACAGAGAAACTATATGGTGGTTTGATGTCATGCATGCTAAAGTAGCTCATACTTAGAGGACATTGAAATATTTTGAGTCGTATTCCGTTTTGTCTAATTGTTTACATAATAAAACTGTGCATTAGGATTGTTCCCAACTTTAACACTGTGTCTAGTGGTAATGAGACATGTTTACAGAGTGAAGGATAGAAAGAGAGAGCATTCGTTTCCACAGCCGCACAACTTTTCTTTTTCTCCTCTTCCTTTTTGTTTTCATTCATGAATTGCTATTTTTCTTCTTCTTATATTCATGATTTGCCATTGTTTGCATATAAGGTTTCTTCTTGTGCATCTCATTTTAGAATATGCATTTGGATTTGCTTATTGCATGTCAACAGAAGTATTATATAAAAAATTTATTTCACTATTTATATTTTTTTCGGTGTCTTCCTGTTGGAACAATAGATAATGGCAAGGAAATAATTACTATTAAAAAACTCGAATACGTGATTTTCCTTCGTTTATGCGATTTTGTCCAAGTGTGAATTGCACTTTCCATTTATACGATCACAGATAGCGCTATTATCTGTCTTACTTCAGGTGCATTTTGTACATTTTCACTGTCATAATTAGGAACTGCCAAGGGAAGAAGAACACCATAAATTTTAACATTTTTTATAAAGGTTCAAATATGCACATTGTTTACTCCAAATTCTTTACTTAATGTATCATCTTAGAGTTCTTGCTACGACGAGGCCTATTTTGTTTTCACATGATAATCAGCTTTTAAAGTAGTAATTAATGTTGTTTTACAGGAAATTCTAATACTAGTGCTGCATGTTTGTTGTGTTTGTAGTGATGGAGAGTTTTCTTCTTAGTGATCAATATATTGCTGCTATATTATGGAAACTGGGCTTCACATTTCTCTTTTACAACTTAAAAGCTATCTCCTCGATTTCTTTTTTGAATGATTGTGTCAACTTCATTTTTTCAGACAAGTCTAGCACACATCTATTACATCTAGATTGCATTTAACTCCTCATTTGCTATGAGCTATAATATTATTGCATTATAATCCAAGATCAGGACATAGCATTGCAATCTAAGATGACATTGGAGTTCAACATGTAGTGTTTCACCCAGAACAGTAGGCATATTTTAAAATGATGATAAGAATAATTTGTACCATCCAGCCTTTGAGAGAGAGATAAATATGGCTCTTCTGCTGCTAGTGTTTATTTTGTTCTCTTTAAGCACAGCAATCCTTTACTAATGCTGTGTCAACAAAGATATGCGTTCATTTGATACTACTCAAATGCAGACATTTTTTCCCCATGATTCATTTGAAACAGGATGCTGATATGTTTATTATCTTTAACCTTTTATGCTAAAATTTGGAAGAACGAGATGTAACGGTATTGTATTGTTCTGTTCTGAGCAAGGTTTCAGTCCGCAGACATTTGGGGATCAAATAGGATGGTTGCTTTTCTATGGCAGCGGATATCAGACGATATATTGGAATTACGAGTCAATAAAGGGTGATATATCGGGGATATGGGTCAATATCGGGAATTCATATCAAGGAATTCTATATACAAACCAGATTTATATGAGGTACTACTACATATGCACATATATTATAAATCTAGGATAACCCATAAATTCCCAAAAGTTATCTATCATAGAGATTATTGTACACTACATGCAAGAACATACAATAAGATAAAGTATTCCAAATGGAAATATTTAAATAGAGAAGGCTGAACTGAAGTTATGTGTTGCATTAGCTAGTAGCTATAGATGCTACTTCTTCTCTAACAGTTTCTAAACCTTTTAAAACTTAACTTGCTACCGAAAACAACTACTCGGACAAGATATTATTGAATTGTTGGCAATAATATTTGAGCCGAAACGAAGCGGACAATATAACTTTCGATATTCATAATTCTACCGATATTTAGGCAACATGTACATATCCCCGTATTATTGTTTGTATCATATCATAACTCATAAGAGGTCCCAAACCGATATATTGGCTGATGGGCCATATTTGAAACAATTTTATCAGTCATGATATTTAATGACAAGGGGAATTTGCAAGGGTACACTCATTTCGGTTCCTGATTCCATTTTTCTGAGACAATATTGAGGTCAAGTTCTTCCATGGCTTCTTAGAAATAGCTTTCCCATTTGTTTAGCTTCCTGTTCATTTTGTAAACTGTCCTTGTTGTAGTCGGATATTTCCAATAGAATAACTATCCATAAACATAACCTTCTCTGAAGTTAATATCTGTTAACTTGAATATTTTCTTGAAGAGATCTCTTTTGTTCTGTTTATTCCGTCGGCAGTTTTGCTAACCTTGCAAAAGTGCCATCAGTTTCAAATTCATCTTACAAATGGAAAGATATGTAATCCGCACTTTACCTTTTCTAATTTTCACCGACGACCAGCTTCTTTTATTTGACATGTTTAGTCGATCGGCATTCTATTTTACATTTATTTTCTGGCAAAGTTTTATCATACATTTTGTGCAACCGTAATCTCTCTTCATTTTAAAACAAACGAATCATGTGCTAACATATTTGTTGGACTGTAATGATTGCAGAAGAATTATTTCACATTTTTCATCTTCCTGAACTAAGAAAGATGCTGCTGCATATCTTTCGACACAACCATTCTTTTCTAGCTGACACAACAAACCATCATTGCTAAGTTAACGTTGATGCTACACGAATCTACAAAAAAGTTTATCCGCATAATTTGTTTGCCGCATGATGCCGATGTGCCTTTTTCGTCTTTGATGCTTCATTGTAGGGAAGAAGATATATTACACTGTCGGTGGATTTGATACAAGGGATGAATCTTTTCTCTTGTTTTATTCGGTTCTTTTCCGAGGCGACAATGAAGTTATATATGCCATGATCTCGAGTCCTCGCTTTCAGGTCTTGGGGGACGCTTATGAGGTATCAAGAAACATAATTGTGAACTTTGTTGTTCAGTTTTTGCTGTCTGGAATTTTGCCCATGAACAATTTTCTCACAGGTTGCTCTTGTTTCTGTTGCTTTGTTTGAAGCATCTTTGATGTGGCACAATGATTGCTAGGGAGCTTGTTGAAGGTATATGGTTTAATTTTATATAATATAGATATCAAGTTGTAATTTTGTTTGATTTGTCGTTTGCTTACAACCCAACAACTTAAGCTTTTGTCCGTGTTAAAATGCTCAGGGGTCTTCTTCTTCTTGTTGGTTGCACGCCTTGACTTCATGATCTTTGGATTTTCATGATTTAATTGCACCAACCCTTCGATATATAATAACAATCAACAACTTATATACACACTTTTTTTTCGTTAAAATGTTTTTTCTTTTTGGGGCATGGTATCAAGTTTCAATCTGTTCTTAATGCATCCCAAGGCTACATGGGTGACAGAAGTCTAGTACATGAGTAGCACACATGAAAACATTCATAACCTACTCATATGATTCCGAGTTTACATCGACAATATCCAGATTCGTTGAAACAACTAAAACTAGACAATATTAAGAGATGAGTTTGCTTGATATACAAACAAGTGCACAAACATCTCGTGCTCAAAGACCTAGAGGGTGCACTAAGAGTTTTGGATACCTTCCCCAAAAAATAAAACAAAACTAAATACATAAATAATAAATAAAGCATGGCTGATTTCTTTGGTTAAATAGATTGGTGCAAGGGATTCATGTGAGCATTGCCCAGTGAATTTCAAGCTCAAGTCTCCCATGATAAAAGTCCTGATACTTGAGCTTTTTAATTATTATTATCATGATGATTGATTGTGATTCTAATGATAGTGACATCCTTCATGACAACTAATTAGTGGCTCATTAGTTACCACATCATTTGAGGAATACAAATATACAATAGTATGTATACTTGCCATTTTTTGCATATGGGAATGGGTTTTTTGGTTGTTGGTGGTTTCATCTGTGTTGTAGAGTTGAATATAATGTAGGCGTTCATTCTTGATAGGTGTTGTCAAGCTTGCAAGCATTACGGATGCTTCTATTTTGACTATAATCTCGGGAATATGGTTACTAAACAAGTTTGGTAGTTTATTGTTTAATAAATTACCATACGGCTTGTTTAATAACCTCATAATTTCTATTTTCTACATACGTTTGGTGAGATGAGTACAAATAACTAACTGAGCTTAGTTTAAGCAGTAGCATCACTTTTTTTCCCGGGCCTTTAGTTCGAATACAACGATAATGAGATTCATTCTCAAAAAAGTTGCGTAAATGTTTTGACGTTCATTATGCAACAGCTGATGCTCTCCGTTTATGAAGGCTTTCCAGTTTGTTGTGATGAGTACTCTGATGTCGATAATATTTTTTCTTTGATAGCTAGCTAGCTAGCTCTTTCTAAAACCCATCATGCAAGCCTATGACAAAAACATATATATGCTTGTACAAATTTATCAGAACAAATAAAAGTGAAGTTAGTCGACTTGAATTTGATCATGCCTAAATAATAATAACTAAAGATAAGATCATCATGTGGACTTTTTCTTCTATCTCTTCTATAGATTTTTCTTGTTTAAAGAGAAACGAAAGTACTCCAACTGTAAAAAGAGATCACATGATATGAGAAGGTGTTGTTTTGTTGGTGGCTAATTTTTGCCAACCTGCAAAAAGGCCTTTGAGTACTCCATTAATTAATTAATGGATGGGGCATCACATGTTAGAGGATTATGGCCCTTCGCTAGCTATTCTCATGCTCTGTCCATTTTGATGAGACCTAAAACATCATCTTAATCATAATTAAGATGTTTGGTGTAATATATATATATATATATATATATATATATATATATATATATAAATATATACACACGCGCGCGCGCGCGCGAGATTAATGGAGGGAAGAGGCCATGAGAGGGAATTTCCTCGTGTCGAAAAAGTACGTCTTACGATTCTACAACTTTGGTGTGCCGTTAATTTTGAACTTTTTCAGTTCTGTTATCGGTAAACCGTTAATTCTGAACCCACTAAATCAACGGTGAAAAGGTTGTAGAATCGCTTGAAATTTGGTGTGTCCACATCTTAGATAATAACGATGAAGTTGATGTGTGCCGATCGTCGGAAAAAATGAGGGAGCAGGTATTTTTTCGACGCCATAGGAGGAAATTCGTTCCTATGGCATCTTTCCTCCGTTATTCTCATATATATATATATATATATATATATATATATATATATATATATATATCACTTGTTGGAAAACTGATCTTGTTATATATATATCAAGTTGATGAATGGTTGGATTCTCATGACAGGACCCGATCTGCACATTTCCATATACTTTATTTCACCGTTTTTTTATCCTCAACCAAAAACCGAAATTTTCATGTAAATCAAGTGTCAGATGAGTAAAAAGAAATTTTATTATGTATATCTCGTTGCTAAATTGTTAAATTATGCTCGTATACGGCATGAATATCAAAATAGTTTGATACTACTATCGAATTTATAGAGAAATTAATGATTAGAATGGTTTTGCTTGATGTACATGTCTTTTCAATTAAGTAGAAAGTATAGTTATTTATAATACAGAGATTCAGTAGTAATAAATATGAGATTATTAAATTGTCATTTTTAGGAACACCAAACAAGTTAAATTACCATGGTAATTACCTGCAGGCAGAGATGAGAGACTGCATTGCAATGGGTGGTTTTTGTACAATACTGCAATCTCCATCCTTTTATTAATTTTTTATTTTATTTTTAGTAAAACAATATTCGTCTTTAGGGACAGAAGAGTTGTTAGGATGTAAGAATTGTGTTCTAAAAAAAACTCGGCGTTAACCCTCAAAAAATCAATTTCATCCTTTGCATTATTGCAGGTTTATAAGACTATATATAGAAGAGCGCTCTATACTTATTTTTGTTCAAATTAAACAAAATAGTATTTTTGGTATCGATCGAGGATATATAGTTTATATTAAGCATCATCAAACTAAATGGAAATGCCCCCACAAAGGAAGGAAAATTTCTCTAAATGTATTAAAAGAAATTCTAAATCTTTTACTGTATGAATGAACCGGAGCGTTTTTTATGTCTACCAACATCAGTTGCTGCATAGTAAGTTTAAGAGAGTTGATAAACCTTCATATTTTATTTTCAAACATTCAAGTAAAATTCATATTAAAGACTTTCCATATAATTCAACTTTACCAATCACCCTTCTTCCCAACATTAATTGATGGGCTCATTCATCTCATCAATTAGCCACTATATATTTCTATCAACATATGGGTGAAGTGTCGGTAGAGAACATAGGTTTATAGAAAACAAATTTTCCGGCCCTTTCTTGTTGTATAGCGGGCTTGTTGTTCTTACAATCACAATATATAGATGTGTCAAGAATGACTCGTAACCCGTTTGGTCCTCAGGTCAACCTGTAAAACACGGATCACGTGTCAAAAATTTACTATCAGTTTAAGAATTATATGTACATATCTGATTTGTCCATTTAAAAATACCATCCGGTCGACCTAACCCGCAGGTTAATGGTTTTACCCGACGACCTGCATATTAGATAAAGTTGACGGTGAGAAGAATATGGTGGAGCTTTCAAAGAACCACGACTAGCTATCTAGCTCTCCAGCATTGATTTTATGTGAAAATTTTAGATTAGAATATTTCTTTTTTATTATAAAACTTTGTTTGTGCTTTAATTTTGAAATTTATGCTTTTGTTATCCATGTGTTCATATACATATATATATATATATATATATATATAGTGACTATAATTTAATAAAACTATTGGAATTTTAATATAATATAAGTTTCCAGCTAATCTGGATGACCCGTATATGCATACACAGTTACATGCAAATCTTTGCGGGTCAAGTAATGGTCACATATCCTACATACGTTTAACTATGGGTAATTTTACCATACCCGTTTTACACACCATCCATAGTGACCCGTCCACGAATGACCCAAATCACGCGTTTTACACCTCTAACAATAGGAAGGACAGGAGGCAGTTGTAAAATACAACTTACCTAAAAATCTTTACTATTATAATTAGAAGTGCTTAAATGTTGCCATTGATCAACAATATAAAAAATAAAAAAATAGCAAAATTCTCATAGTTAAAGTTGAGAATTGAATATAGATATATATGTACATCTCATCCACCACAAAATACAAAAATAAGAAAATTAAAAATCTAACAACCCTTTTTCTCTCTCTCATACTTTCATTCATTGCAAATTCTCTCGCATGCCCAAAGGCCAAAAGGATACATGCCTTTGACTTATACAACTGCCCTTAAATCTTTATATTATTTTGCATTACTCATAAATTCCTCAGTTCTAATATTATTCATTTAATTTAAATTTAGAGAAAATCCATTGATTTCCTTGGAAATTTATACGAAATGTTCATGATAAATTTTTTTGCACTCTGTGATAAAAAATTTTACACCCTCCTGCAGCAGCATATATATATGTTGTTTAAAATATTCATCCCTGCATCGCAGGTGCAAAAACGGCAGGAAGAGGCCTTGGTGCGCAAAACCACCCCCAAGGTACACGTGCCCATGCCACCCTCGTTGGCTCCTCCTATAAAAGCCACACGTCTCTCCACCGCCTCTCTCTCCCTCTCTCTCAAACGCTTCACAACTCCCTCACCCTATTCATTCATTTCTCCTTCGAGGAAAGGAAAGGAAAGGAAAGAAGAAGACTTCTTGAATTTATATATAACAAGTTAAAATAGCTAGCCTCCCATTCAATAAATTCGAGAGAGAGAGAGAGAGAGGTTGAGAGAGAGCCAAGAACACAATGGTGGTGAACATAACTTCCATAAAGACCTCATCAAATGGGATATTGCAAGGAGACAACCCTCTCCATTTTGCATTCCCACTTCTCATAGTCCAAGCTACCCTTGTTCTTGTCCTTAGCCGCTTCCTCTCCTTCATCCTTACGCCCTTAAGGCAACCCAAAGTCATTGCCGAGATCATCGTAAGTAAATTTTCTTTATTTTCTTTCCTTTCCTTTCTTTTTGTTTGTTATTTTTTCCATTCTTCTTTTGATGATCTTGAGAATTTTATAAAATATATATATGTGTTATTCCCTTTGGCAACTTGAATGCCTTGGCGGAAAAATATTAAGATGGTAGCGTCACTATTTATCCAAATTTATTCATGTTCCATCAACATGTACGGTTTCTTAAATGGATTAACAAATTATTGTTGTTCAAATCAAAAATAGGGTTTTAGCTATGCTCTGATGTAAAAAAGAAAGAAAGTGTTTTATCTGAGGTTTTGAATATTTTGGGAAAGAAACTACTTATATTTTTAGACCCATATTTTTCCGGAACGCTACTAATATAAGGAAAAGCGTTTTAGGCGGGTTTTTGAATTTTATGGATGATAAAATATTTGGTGTATTATATTTTAATTCATGTATGATAGTTATTGTGTGTGTGTGTGTGTGTTAGGGCTGTTGTTCTCTTTTTCCTTAAAATAAAAAATGTTTAAGAAACTTTATGATGGGATCTCAGGGCTCAAAGTGCATAAATTTTATGGTGGTGGTGACATAACCAATAAGTAATTACCTGCATGCTAAATACAAAATTGTTTTAAAAATCCTAATTTTTTGGCCTTTTAAATTTTTTTTGGAATAATTAGGTCTTGGGTTTCTTAACATGATGTAGTTTTTATGTTGCAATTTTCTTATAATCTATTTGATACAATAATCATCTAACCTATTTATTTCTCTGTATTTAACATCATAGTTTTTCCGTTATTGGATACAAAGTTGGTAGAATTATTTATAAGGCTTACTCCAAAAGGCTGCCAAATACTTTGGCCTAATAACGAGAAACTACAAAATTCTTTCAAAATTACGAGAAAGTACCATACTTTGAAAATTTTATCGTAGTTTCTTGTAATTATTGCTGACGTGGCACATAATTTGTGGTAGCTTTTCGTTGTATTTGTAAGTTTTGTGATAGTTTCATATAGTTTTAAAAAAGTTTTGCGGTAGTTTCTCGTGTATTTAATAAGAATTTGGTAGTTTCTCATAGTTAGGTAAAAGTATTTGATAGTTTTTTTAAATTAAGCTTATTTATATATTTAACCAATTTGATCTATAAATTATTTTAACTTCTTAAACAGTGCATACATTGCTTTCAAAACTAATTCCAATTCCATCTCTATATATATATTTGAAGGGAGGCATCATTCTAGGACCATCAGCTTTGGGTCGCAACCAAACCTACCTCCGCAATCTCTTCCCTTCATGGAGCGAACCCATCCTCGAATCCGTTGCCAGCATTGGTCTCCTCTTCTTCCTCTTCCTTGTCGGCCTCGAACTTGATCTACGCTCCGTCCGTCAATCCGGCCGCCGTGCATTCTCCATCGCCGCCGCCGGAATTTCGGTACCCTTCATATCCGGCATCGGGATCGCTGTTATCCTCCGGAATGCCGTCCCCGGCGCCGATACGGCTGGGTACTGTCAGTAACCACTTTACCTAAAATCTTTAAACCAATTGGTTTGCTGCAATAGAAAATGCAACATTTGTTCCATAAATGTTGCAAGCAGCATTTGCTACAAGTAATTAGCCAACAACCCATTGCTTGGTTGTAAGTGGGTGAATGATATGCAACATCCTAATAAATGCCATAATCATATTTTTAATATTGCAATATTTGCTGCAACCAAATTAGGCTTCAGAAATGTTGCAAAAATTTGTGGCATTTTGCGAATTTATTTTCAAACTTTCATTTAAAGAAATGTAGCTAACCGAAATGCGAAGGCAAATTATTTTGCGATGTAGCATCATTTTCTAACGGCAAAACAACATTTAAGCTCAAGCGCTTTAATTAACAATCTATATCAAGTCAATACGAGTTTTTGGCTCATATGTAAAGGCCTCTAGCAAAAAAGCTTGCTTGAAAAGGCACAACGAATACAACATATTGAAATACTTAACGAGGTTTTAAGTCCAGGCCAAACCTGATCCGTGTCAAGAACCATTGTATCCAAAAGATGAAGCTCAAAAGTATGACTATCTAACAGGTATGCACCGTTTCTCGTCTTCATGGGTGTCTCTCTCTCCATCACCGCTTTTCCGGTGCTTGCTAGGATCTTGGCAGAGTTGAAATTGCTTACTACGCCAATGGGGGAAACGGCTATGGCCGCAGCGGCGTTTAATGATGTGGTGGCTTGGGTGCTTCTTGCTTTGGCCGTGGCGTTATCAGGAGGAGGGCATCATACGAGTCCGTTCATATCTTTGTGGGTTTTGCTTTGTGGTATTGGGTTTGTTGCCGTGGAGATGGTCGTGGTCAAGCCGGCGATGGCTTGGGTTGGCAGAAGAGCTGTAGGTGAGAGATAGTGTTTGAATTTTTTTTTTAACTCGAAGATTTAGAAAGATTAATCCTTACATACATAAAATGAAATACAAATAACTACCTGGGCAATTTATTTTCGAACTCTATTTAAGTTTAATTTCATGCATGCAGGTGAAGCCGGCGAGATCAGCGAACTATGGGTTTGCTTAACCTTAGCCGGAGTTCTAGTCTCCGGATTTGCAACCGACGTTATAGGAATCCACTCGATATTTGGAGCGTTTGTGTTCGGTCTAACAATACCAAAAGACGGAGAATTTGCAGGAAGACTAATAGAAAGAATCGAAGATTTCGTTTCAGGACTGCTTCTGCCTTTGTACTTCGCATCGAGCGGACTAAAGACCGATGTAACAAAAATCCATGGGGCGATGGCATGGGGGTTGCTTGCATTGGTTATTGCCACGGCGTGCTTTGGGAAAATTATGGGGACTTTCGGTGCGGCGATGTTATGTAGGATGCCATTGAGAGAGGCGGTGACGCTCGGGGTGTTGATGAATACCAAGGGGCTTGTGGAGCTCATCGTGCTCAACATTGGGAAAGAAAGGAAGGTGAGAAAATTATATACTAGAAGACTAAATATTTTTGTTTTAATTAGAAAAGGTCGAAGAAAAGTTCTGTTTGCGCAAATGACTGGGTTTTGGTCCCACAAAAGGTAAAAAGACACTCAGCTATCAAACAATTTCCGAGTTTTGATGCAAATAATAGAAACATTGAAAATATTAATAATAATAACCTACATGATTGAAATGATCAATTAATGAAAGTTAAATTTTACTATATGCAGGTCCTCAATGATGAAATATTTGCAATTCTAGTCCTAATGGCCCTCTTCACCACCTTCATCACTACCCCCGTCGTCATGGCCATCTACAAGCCCGCCCGAACATCCCGCTACCCCTTCAACCACCGCAAACTCCAGGCATCCGCCTCCACCTCGTCCCCTCCTGCCGCCATCGACGCCAAGGAGCTCCGTATCCTCGCCTGTGTTCATAGCGAACGCGACGTCCCCTCCATAATCAATCTTATTGAGACTGTTCGAGGCGGAGGCACAAAGAAAACAACTACTACTCTTAGGTTGTACATAATGCATTTAGTTGCGCTTACGGAGAGGTCATCATCCATTTTGTTAGTGCGTAGATTTAGAAGGAACGGCGTTCCGTTTAGAAACCCTTTGAGGAGGAATGAGAGAGATGACCGGCCGATGATTGCCGTGGCATTTGAGGCCTATGGGCAGCTTAGCCGGGTTAGGGTTCGGCCGATGACGGCGGTGTCAGCTATGTCGACTATGCATGAGGATATTTGTAGCGTTGCGGAAGACAAGAAGGTACTTTCTTGTGGATGGATTTTATTCATCTGAATTTCATTGAAAGGTTCCAAATTAACAGTAGAAACATTCAAGATAAAAAAATTAGCTAATGTTTCATTTAAAACCTACTTTTTATAGAAAGAGAAAAAATCAGTGTGCAAAATGTCTAGACTTCAACGCACAAAATATAATTACACTCACCAAAACTTTCGAAGATTTGATACAGTGATACGTTCATCCCCACATTATAGAAAATCCTTACAACTTGAAAATTTTTATTTGGATTACTAATTAAAAACACTTAGTCAAATCTATAAAAAAAACAACTAAATATGGCTAGTATTAGCTTCTTTTTTAACTAAGTTTTTTTTTGCCAAATTTTATGCATGTCAACCATTTCTTAATTAGTGCCAAATTCTTGACCTTTCCTAACTTCAAACATTTATATAATTAATTTCCAATAGGTGTCACTTCTGGTGCTCCCATTCCACAAGCACAAGGTCGCCGGAGCCACAGATGTGGCTACCATGGAAAACGTGGGGCCTGGGTGGAGATCCGTGAACCAAAAGGTACTCAAAGAATCCCCATGCTCTGTCGCGGTCCTAGTGGACCGGGGCTTCGGAGGTGGGGAGCAGGTGGGACCCGCCGAGGTGGCGAGGGAGGTGTGCATCCTGTTCTTTGGTGGGCCCGACGACAGGGAGGCATTGGAGCTGGCGGGAAGAATGGCGGAGCATCCGGGGGTTAGGGTTACGGCGATGAGGTTTTTGGACGGGAAAAAAGGGAATCAAGATCGGCCTATGGTTACGTTGAGGCCGTCGCCGATGAAAAGTGTGGAGAAGAGCTATTCGTTCTCCACTGTGGCTAGGGATCGACAAAGAGAAGAGGTGTGCGTGTGACTTTTGGGTTTTTTGAATGTGCACGAAGCAGGTATCTTATATGAGTTTTACATTTTCTATGACAGGAGCTTGACAACGAGGCAATCGAAGATTTCAGGCGCAAAACCGAAGGATCTGTAAGATACGAAGAAAGGCCCGTTACCAACGTTCTAGAAGCCGTACTAGCAATAGGCAAGAGCGGAGAATACGCGCTCATACTACTCGGAAAGGGCCGATTCCCCTCTTCAATGGTGGCCGAGCTCGCCTCACAGGTAGCAGAGCACCCGGAGCTGGGGCCCGTCGGGGACGCACTGGCTTCTTCTCATAACGGTGTGGTCTCATCGGTGCTGGTAATTCAGCAGCACGATACGAAACATGCGGAAGAGACACCGGTTTCTATGGTGTATGATGAGGAGTCTGCGGTTGTTGATGTAGCCGGTGATGACCATAACTAGGATACTCTTCAGCATTTATAGTCTATAAAGTAGGATAAAGTATATATTTGAAAATCGGATTCATTGATATGTATATTATTTCGCCATGATGGCCATGTTGCCTGAAATGGTTGGAATGTCTGATCGTATGAATGTCTATTCATATGCTTCTAGTCAATCTTACTATAAGGCATATAACAGTTTCCACAAGTGGTTATATTTCCAATTTACAAAATTGGTTCCCAGGTGATCATGTGGTAAACTGTGTAATTTGTATTGTGAGTTGTGTTCAGCAGTACAAACTAAACAAGTAAGTTACTCTCTCTGATAACCTATGATATGCAGCATACCCTTCAAAAAATCAAAATACGTTACAAATAAGTGCACGAGTAAATTGTGGATAGCTTTAGGAGCTATTACATTACGATCATTTGTTGTCATGAGCAAGAAATGTAGACAAATACAAATGTGAAAACAGAGCAGTAGAAAATCTCATGTCATGAAAAATTAGAACAAAACTTATGCAGACATTACAATTATTTTCCTTGCTTTACAAACTTGGAACATACAATTATTGTATTGTATCAGATAATATCAACAGCATTATATCTCCTGGTGTCATTATAACAAAGGACGAACCTAGGCACATAGGTTCACGATGCGGCAAATATTTGTTCAGCATCTAATAAACGGAATTCCTTCATACCAAATATTTCAGGGTCGTATATTCAGGCATAAAATCTGAGTTTCAATAAATATAACGGCTACACAAAGCTAAAATACAATGTCTAATATTTTTGGGTTTACCATCACCAGATAAGTAAAATAATTATTGGGTCATCAACAGTATAAAAATACACAACAAACATCTGACACAACCCTCACACCAATATCCTTGAAATTTTGAAGGAATTTTTTTTTCTACTATTAGAGAAAACCTCCTTCAGACCAAGCACCAGATTTGGTACCGCCATTACCCTTATTCGAAGGGCTTTGATTATAATAACCATTATCATCCTCCTTCACATCGTCCCACCCAGCCCAACTATCTCCCCCCTTCTTGGTTGTTGCTTCCGGAAGCTTTTGGTCCTTTTCCTTTTCGTCCCAGTCGTCCCAACCATTGATCGTGTTGTAATTTTTGCTTGAACTTTCCTGATTCTTGGAATTGCTACCTTGCGTGAAATCTTGGTAGTAGCCGTTCTTTGAGGAGTTATTATTGTTGTTTTGTTGATTTTGCTGCCATTCGTCGCCTTTCCAAGAGATGGTTCCTTCTTTGGAGTATTCCTCGACCTTTTGGGAGGCGATGGCCATCACGCCTTTCATTAATCCCCATGTTTTTGCCCCGATTTCGGTTGTTTTTGTTGCGACCACATTCACGGTTTCGTTTACTTTTTGGTCATAGCCACCCTCTCTCACCTGTTGTATATTTATTTATTTTATTTTATTTTGGTATATCAAAGGAAATAATCAAGAAGAGAAGAAAAACAAGACACGTTTTTTCCAGTCCAATCTGAAGTCCAAATAGTCCCATCCATTTAGAGATGGATGGGCTGTGCTTTTGATATTTATAGGCGAGATAGGACTCTATCCTTAGGCCGCACCCAATGGCCAGTAACTGGATCAAATTAGTTATTTAGTAAGAGCCATATAAAAGCTGTTGGATATATGTGAACCAGTTTGGTAGTGAGACAAGGCAATGGAATAAAAGACGCACATGCCCTAGCTCAACAACTTGTTCTTATCCATTTTTTTACTTTTTCGCTAATGCACTTACAATATTTTGAATGAACTTGTAATATAGAACGAACCTACAATTTATCGTTCTTAAAAAAATTCAAAGGAGGCGCTAATTATGAGTTTTAATTTGGACTCAGAACTGGGCCTTAATATCAAATTCAGTTTCCAGAACAAGTTAGTTTTGGACTCAAAATTCGGTCCCATATGCATCCCTCCCAAACCTGGCTTGACAGCTGCCCTCATAGTGAGGCACTGTCTGGACGGTAGGCCCAAGGGCCCAAGTTGGAAGAGACTAGAATCTTTAAACATGGAATCAAAGATCAATGATAATAAATTTCATTAAATGAAGAATTAACAATCAAATCATTAGATGCAATTCTTGTTATGCATCAAATGTATCTGGAATGGCATATTGGGAGCGACAAAGAAAACATGAAATAGACCACTAACAATATTTGAGCCTTTGAGATCATACTGGGGAGGATTGACCTGTTGTTATAGAGAGAGAGAGAGAGAGAGAAGAAAAAAAGTCACCGCGGTTATTTCAATGCATAACCATGCAAAGTTGCAAACTCATGCCTTTTTTCTTTCATTTTTTCCTTTTGTGCGCGCACGCGCGTGTGTTTTGTTGTTGTTTTGTGTGTGTGTGGGGGGGGGGTTGTTTGGGGGGCATGATTGGGTTGAATTCTAACAGTGCTCAATTGTCAAGCGACAGAACCAGACATTCCAATTAGAAGGGGGGGGGGGGGGGGGGTTTATATATATAATTAAAGTATTCCTGGATATTAAAAAATGAAATCATAAGAAGATTATGTTTTTATTGTTTTTTGTCAATACAATTATTATTCATGTTAATCTAATTTAATTGCAAATACTAAATCGAGAAATATTTAAACCTTAAATAAAGGAATTTACATTTTTGGTAATATAAGGTATATGCTGAGTAGAGGAAGACCTTTCATACCGACCCGGAAGATTTCACATAGACCACCGGGTTGGTAATTGGCTAACAAAGTGCGGTAGGTGTTGCTTTGTTAAATTTCAAGCAACGCAAGTTCTAAATGTGAAGTTTTATGACTTTTCCCCTCTATATAAAGATCTTCCTTCCCATATTAGTATAAATTGGTGAAATGTAAATTTCAAAACAAGTAAATAGTATCATGACCATTTCTAGTGGCGGTGCCATGATGGCCAAGCATGTCAATATTAAAAGGAAAGTTTTCAAAATGTGACAAATAATAAAGAACTACAGCAGGAGCAAGAATAAGCACCTTGGATGTTAAGTCCTTTGTGCCTGCTTGGACAACACTAGCAGCAGACTGTGCAACCAGGGATAAACGGCCAAATCCCTGATAAATATAAAACCTCAGATGCTTGTTCATCCAATGAAACAAATGCCAAAATGATTACTAACCATTATATATCATCGCATAGAAATTAAGACCATGTTCTAATATCAGTATAGGGTGAAAGAAAGAAGAGAAATAAGTGCATCCATAAGAGTTGGAGGTAGCTCCTATATACAGGAAAAATGAGGGAGAACAATTGATAAGGTTTCGAAAATACATTGTAGACCGATAACGTGTGTAATGAGTAGCAATATTGTAGTAAATGGAGCAGCAATGGCCAAAGGCAGTCCAAAACAGGTATGGTTGGAGGTACCTAAATAAGATACGTCAGTTGTCAATTCAATTTACAAGATGGATGACCCACCACAAATTTTAGGGACAAAAAATTGTGTGTGTGTGTGTGTGTGTGTGTGTGTGTGAGAGAGAGAGAGAGAGAGAGAGAGAGCGTGGGTGGGTGTATAGTCAATGCACCCATAAGGGCTTCACACATAGCAGAAAGGTATGGCCAATTCATTGCGGAAAGAATCAAGAATCCAGCTTCTAGGAGTACAGGACCCTAAAGGGTCACATAAATAGCAAAAAATGTGATATTCATTAAGGAAAGAAAACAACAGCAATACAAATTCTAGGAGTAACTGATTAGAAGTTTAAGCACAATCATTTAACAGCAAAATCTGAAAACTATAAGATCAAAACAGGGAATAACTAAATCACAAGGTTCATAACAAAGTTTTTGAACAACTATCTATAGGAATTTAGATAGCTGATACCACAAAAGGTATTTGTTGAATTATTTTTTCTTAAGGTTGAACAAATACATGAACTATTATTTGACAGACTTGGTCACATGCCCACGGCTAAATTTTGGTAAAAAAGAAGGGTGATATCAAATAACTATCCTACATGCAAACTGATAACATTATGCAAAAAGTTAGTGGTACAATATGAGTTTCTACAAATTGTCTTCTTTTCGTCACAGTTTATGAGACATCTTCCCTGGAATACTTCTATAATATAATTCATCTCCTACATAATCTATTTCTTCTGCCAATGCTTCTATAAGATAATTCATCTCCTATATAATCTATTCCTTCTGCCCTTAACAAAGAAGATGACCCAAAACCAAGCCAAATGTAAGAAAAGGATTCATACATTGGACCCCAAAAGTTTGAGATAAATGTTCCTTCTTTGTCTTCTTCTTGAATCTCTCCTGTGAAAGTTACTAATTCAATACACATGCATCATTCCTTGCTTTAGAAAAAATGGGTATCAATAATATTCCAAAAGCACCTATGAAGTACGGACACGGACAACGGCAAGTTAAAAAGGACACGTGAACACGACTATATTATTTATCTATATATTTAATTATATATATTAAACAAAATATAGTAAACTATAAGAAGAAATATGTATTAGTACAGCCTTAAAAGCATAATAAAACAAAACAAAGGTTATAAGTTAATCTAAAACCACAAAAAAATTTAGCACACACAAATACACACATAAAACTAAAAGTAAAATACATAAAAAATACAATCTATAAGAGGGTAAACAAATAAAATATTAACCCTTTTTAATTAGCACTAACTTTCATATATCCGAGCATCAATATGTACTTTTTCTAGTTGTAGTTCGTCATGAAAGAAATTTACCCCCTACACTATTTAGAAGTGGCATTTACTATTTCTATTAGTCCATCATGAAAGAGATTCAACCTTCGCACACAATCTAAAAGTATTGGGCACGTCCAATATAGACAGGCATGGCCCAAATGTGTCCGCAAGTGTGTCTGACGGAGTGTCCAATACATGTCGGAGTGTCGGACACGGCAAGAAAATATAAGTGTTTGTGCTTCCTACCACATACAACCATGGCAACATAACCAAAAGTTAACTTGCCACTTACTTTGTATTTGCCCCCCCCCCTTTCTACTCAGTGTAAACTCAGCCATACTACAGTATTTTATGCAATCACTAAATTTTAGCCTCTAGACATCCTATTCCTATGTCTATTGAGCTGCTTATGAGAA
Source organism: Agapanthus africanus (assembly GCA_030015575.1). NCBI lineage: Eukaryota > Viridiplantae > Streptophyta > Magnoliopsida > Asparagales > Amaryllidaceae > Agapanthus > Agapanthus africanus. The sequence goes on from JASDDO010000019.1 coordinate 129,849,627, forward strand.
AGATGACACTTAAAACCTAATAAAAAGCTTGTGCTTTGAATTGGTAAGCCTTTTTGAAGGTTTCTTATATCTATTGGATCCCCGCATTCAAGCTGTTAAGCAGAATGAAACGAAATATTTATCAGCCAGGTCAACTCCACAAAATTCCATGAAAATAAAAAAAGATGGCTACAACTACCAGGATGAAGGATAAGCTTCCAGTCAACCTTCTTCAAATTGGACAGGATGTGAATTCTAAAATATTTCAACAGGTATGCCGCGACTCAATACTCACTCTATACAATTTCTGATCTTAAAGATAAACCAAACAAATCAAGCACTTTTTTCTATTTCTTCAACTTCTCTCTAAGATATATAAGAATTCGGTGGTCACCATCTGTTCATTTAGTGTATGGCAAGCCCCTCTTGTCTCTAATTATCATACATGAATTTCGATAAATTCGGGGGTTGATAAGAGGTCAAAATCAGTCATACAGTTTTGTCAAGTGTTGTATGGTGAAATACTACATAACCAATCCATTATAAAAGGATATAATAAAGAGGCGCACAGTATTCCCCAAACATTGGGGGCAAGAAGGATCAGATATACACAACCATAACCCCAAATTGGCTAGCGGCCGTTTCCATGCTAATAAAAATAAGCTCAATTACCAAAATCAAAAGACATGCTATAATGCTTTCACACATCACTTAATTCGCAGGTGCACATGTAAATGAAGTGATCCCTGCCATCAATCTAGCTTCATCGATCCATCAAATGGTGAAAAGATCACTCGTGTAAACAATTTATAACCGTACAACGCAACGGGGAATAAATCAGTAACTTCCCAAAATTTGTAAACAGACGCAAATAGTGACCTGAAGTAGTCCCAAACGCAAAGAGTTAAAATAAGGAAACCATTACCTGAGAAACTACTGATACTGTATCCCGAAGCACGTCCCCTTGCTGATTATTCTTTGACACGGGCGCAGGAGTGGATCCAAACCCGACAAATTTCCCTCCTTGAGAAGGAGGAAGCCCTTCGGGCCTCGACTCATTCTCTTGCATCTTTCTTGAAAAGAAGCTCTCCTTATTAGCAGCAGATGCCTCAAGTTGTGATCTTGTATAAATATCCGCAGATGATCGTGATCTAGAAGGCTGGCCACCTCTCATTCCTCCTCCATCCCCGGCCCTAAAATCTCCAGTCGATTGATTTCTCCTTATATCTGACGATCTGAAATCATCATCCCAATCATCCCATCCTCCATTGCTCTTTACAGAGCTTCCATTGTTCTGCCCTGTAGGCGGCTTCCTAGCGTGGGACCCAGCGCCACTGAGGCTTTCTTTGACAACCGGTGGGTCTCTCCATTGCCGGCCTTCGGCCAGAGCCTGCATATCGAAATAATCCAATAAATGACAATTTGCACTTCAGGATAAACATCTTCAGAAAATTAACAAAGGCACTCTACATAATGCTACTTATGTAAATTTCTCCTATTAAAACGCGTAAAAATAAAAAATTAAAAAGATCTGGCCAAAAAGTATAGAAATTTCAATAATATTAGTGAAGTACACACAGGTAGAGAACAGAAAGCATCAAAATTTACAAGAATACTCTGATCCCGCACAGAAACAAGCATTTTTACTGACAAAATTTTAACATAAGATCCTTAAAAATTAAAATAAATCAAGAAATAACCTAAGTATTCAAGAAAAATCAAAAATCAAAAGGAATTAGTAAAAAAGATAATATCAAAGATAAATCAAAAATTTCAAGAATAGTACCCAAACAAAGAGAGATAATATCAAAGATCAAAACTTTCAAGAAGACAACGACCCCACACAAAACCCAGCATCCATCAATCAAAAACATTCGACAAAATCCCCAAAAAGAAAACAAAACAGAATCAAATAACCTGGATCTTGTCACGATAGATCGACGCAGCGTTCGTATTATACTTCTTCACGATATCCGTCTCCTTCGCGATCCCATACTGCGAAAGGAACGAGTTGAGCTTATCATTGCCCCCAGACTCCATCTTCTTCAATTGGATCTCAGACCACGAGTCCATGGTCACAGATCTCACGAAGCTGATATGCACCCCAAGCCCTCGGTGCTTTCCAGAACATTCCAGGCACATGAAGACGCCGTAGGAGACCGAAGCCCACTGCGGGATCTTCTGGCTGCAATCGACACAGGTCTTGTTGGCGAGGTTCGATTGGAGATCGCGCAGGCGGCGAGATGCCGTTGGCGCCGCCATTAGGGTTTGGATCTGAGAGAATTAGGGCTGGATTTGCTGGGATTTGGGGAAAATTTTTAGAGAGAGAGAAAGAGAGAGATCTAGAATTGGGAGCGGGGCCTCTCTCTCTCTCTCTCTCTCCTGCCTCAATTGGAAACGGAGGCGAAAGGATGAAGAAAACGCTTTACTTTGGACTAGAGTGTAAATATCCCGATTTTTGCGGGGTTTATCGATAGGCGGATTTGAGAGTGGGAGTATTCAGTAATCAGTGGAGAACGAGAGGAAGAATTAGATAAATTGCATGAATGCCCTCATAATTTATAGCAACGCACTTGTAAATATGTAATAATATTTTTAGCTTATATTTCATTATTGTTTTCTGACAGCATACCTCGTCTAATCAGTTGAGGTATGCTTATAAACAGTAAACTCTGCATAAAACCCAAGGCCTGGGCCTCCAGATTAAGTTAGATGGACCCACCAACACAAAAACAGGGTCTGTATATTCTTCATCCCCATTTATCCCATATGCATATGTGAATGATCCTTATTTATGATGACATGAATAATATCTGAATGGTGTACTGATTTTAGATGTCATATTTTTGCTCAACCAGTTTTCTTACTTTTTTTTTTTCCAGGCAACTGCTCGTAAGCATCTCGAGAGATGGGGTAAGTGGAACCCTAGATCCGTTGGAGGGGAGATTCGAAACCAGGGGATCTAGCGTGTTTTTACCGTTCGAGTTAAGACTCGTTGGCTAAGCTTATTACTATTGGTCTTAAAATATCCTTAGTGATAGGAATAAGATTTATGTGTATGCTTTGTCTAAAAATTCCTCACGATTCAATATGAATCAGGGACGGATTTACATAAAGCCGGGGATAGATGGCCACCCTACCCAGATCTGCCGCGTCGATATAACATGTTCAATCAATAAGTTAATTTTTCCTATATATAATTTGTGCTATAAAATGATGTGAGGATTGGGCTATTGAGGCTTGAATGGGCACTTTTTTCTTGATAATTAATTTTCTGCTAACAATTCTTTAGTAAAAGCTTTTGCAAAATTGTAAAATCTAGGTAACCAATTTTGATCTTTTAATACAAAAATACATCACAAAACCAGCCGAAACCGAAATTGGGTTCATCCATTAAATAAACAATAGCTATTCATATGTTAAATGAACTTAAAAAATAAACAGCAATGGATTTAATCACATAAATCAGTTCAAATTAAAAGTTTTATAAATTTAATCATATCCCTTCAAATTAAAAGTTTTATGGCTCCTTCACTATGACATTTTATGCCTTTTAAATTTTTCGTCCTGCCTAACTTGGTTTTCATGCTCCGCCACCGATGTGAACATACAACACCGTAGCATTTTCATAGCCGTTATGTAATTTTTTTTTCCATTTTTGATAATTATAGCGTTTTCATGGGTGTTGTTCTAAAACGAAATAAATGAAGCCACGGTCTTATGATTCAGCCCTCTTGTTTTACCTTCGGAGAGCAGCTTGGAAGCTGCGACCCTAGATTTATTTTCTAAATTTATTAGATCGTGCATGGAAAAGGAAAAATAATAAACAGGCGTGTAATGCAAAATGGTGAGGAATTGACGGGGTGGCCTACAAATGTTTTGCTGTCGGCAGTGGTGAGTGGTGCGATATCCCGTACCGTTCCGTGCGATGGAGACAGCGTTTAATCGCTCCTTCTAATCTCAGTAAGCATGGGGCCGGTGAAATAAATTATAATATGGGGAGTTTAATGTAATCTAATAGTTATTGTGATGACGACCACATGCGGTGTATAAGATTCCAGCTTGGTTTTTATACACATCTGAGACATGCCGATCTGGGTTTGATGTACGCCTGGCATGCCAAATATAGGTCAAAATTATTAAGGGTATGTTTGGTTGCAAGATTAAGAAATTTGGATTCCAAAATAATGCGGTTGAAAATTTCTGGACTTGGTGATTTGTTATTTGGTTGGTTTCGGATTTGTAGATTCTTGTAATCTTTGTTTGTTTGGTGAAAATAAAGTGGAATTTGGATTTGAGAATTTTAGGGCATGTTTGGTTGCAGGATTATGGATTTGGATTTGGATTTTGGATCGTGAAATCCTGGGATTCCATAATTTTGTGCTTGGTTGATAAATTTGGATTTCTAGGATTCCTTTGGTTTTTATAGGGGGCCCACCACAAAATAAGGATTCTTGAATCCTAAAAAATTTCAAGGATTTTGCATTATTCATTGTACTTTTAGAAAGGACCCGTGCACTTTATTTATTTAATAATCCTCTCTCTATCTATCTCTCTCTAAAATACTCAAATCCAAATCCAACATTTTTTTCACCAATCAAACAAAGATTACAAGGATCTACAAATCCAATGCTAGGAATCTAAAACCAACCAAACAACAAATTACCAAATCCAGAAATTTAAACCGTACTATTTTGGAATCCAAATTTCATAATCCTTTAACCAAACAGGCCCTTAGAGAGAGAGATAAAGAGATGATTATTAAATAAATAAAGTATACGGTCCCATCTAAAAGTATAATAAATAGTGCCGAATCCTTGAAAATTCTTCAAAAAATTTAGGATTCAGAAATCCATGTTTCGTGGTGGACCCTCCATAGAAAACAAAGGAATTCTAGAAATCCAAATCTCACAACCAAACACAAAATTATGGAATCTAGGATTCCACGATCCAAATCCAAAAAAAAAAACTGAAACCAAACATACCCTGCTTTCTTTAATAAAAGAAGTGGGGTCCATGGAACAAGACAAGCTATATTTTGCCTCATATGTACCCCTCCAGAGACCTATTAGACCAAAACCTTTACAAAATCACGTGACATCGTTGATTCATGGCAGATTCAATGGTGCACCGGTATTCAACATTTTTCATAATGAAATCAAAAGTTAAAACGTGTCATAATCATACGAAAGGTTGACTTTTTGATCAATTTTGAAAAAAAAACCTCCGCTGCATACCATCTCAAACCGCTTTCGTAAAAAATATGCTCAAAACCAAGTGAGCCTCGCTTTGGAATTAAAATGCACAATCTAATAGATTTCATTAAGATTACAAGTTTGTGATTGGATATAAAGACGGTATGGCTTTGAGACTTGCGCTCCTTACTCTAACTAACCAATTATCAATCCGGTAGCTTATGTCGGCCTTTGTCGGTTTGGTAAGCTAAGTTTCATGTAATATGGATTTCCTGTATCAAACCATGCCGTGGCTTTCAAAAGTGTAAAAGGCATTTGAACTACCGAGTTAGTATCTGGGGACATATATAAGCGATATAAATATTTTCTACAATTAACCATATAAAATAATCATTACTTCTGGTTCATATGGTATATTCTCCGGTGTTGTTTTCAAGTGTTAGAGCCATGCGAGGCTCTCGCATGTTTTTCTAACTTAAAAAAATTGAGCAGATGTGTAATCTTCAAAAACATCAACACAAGATGTATTTTAAGATAATCATCAAGACTGTCAAAGCCCTCCATGTATACTAGGATCAAAACAGCTTGCTTGGTCCACAAGAGTTATATTTAGCTTGAGCGGTAGAGTAAAGTAAAGGCTGCAGCGTCTTCCTCATCCATTGTTTATGCAAGTTTTTTTTAAAAGCTTGATAGACATATTTTAGTGTCTTGGAATCAACAATGCATAAAACACATGTAAGAAACCATTGGTTCTTTATGATGAACTGCTATCCTCTCTCAATCGAAGATAAATGCAATTTGTTGTTTCTTTTCTCATCCCATATATTCAATTTAGCTGCAAAAATTGATAACAATAAAACATGCTTAATTCCAAAGAACCGCTAAATGTTTCTGTGTAATTGCAAGAAAATACTAAATCCTTATTAGATACAAAAGAAACCACCACAAAATTTTCAAAAATTACATAAAAATACCATAAAACCTTCAAAACCTACGAAAATCAATCATAAATAAAGCGCCGCATCAACAACAATCGCAAGAACCCACCATAAAAGTTTCAAAGTGTGGCCACTTCTCCTAATTTTGAGAGTAGTTTACCGTAAATAAAACACAATTTGGTAGTTATGAATCTGATATCGCTTTATGACCCGTTTAATTTTTAACCCGACCTGCTAACGCATCGTCCCCGCAAAAGGCTTTTCCCTACGCAAATTCCAGGGTTTTGAAGCTCGTAGCTTCCTTCCCCGCAAATCGAGGATCAAGCGATGAAGAATCTGAAGACTTGTACCGCTGCATCGCTCGACATCGATCTGCAATCGGAGGATGAATCGCTTCTCTGCTCCTGATGGAGGTCCTTTTCGGGTCTCCCTCAGATGTTGTCTTCTGTCGATCTCCCGGTGAATTTGGAAGATGGTCTCCTGTTGCGTGCGGCTCTTAATGGGTTTTGAGGAGATTGGTGATTTGAGGAGTTTAGTGCCGAGTACCTGCAAAGAAGTCCCGGGGTGGTTTGGTACCACCGATGACCCTCCGACGATCAAGTTAGCACCAGATCCGAGCAGAGTAACGGCTAAGTGGAATAAAAAAATGGCTTACTTGACCCCTCTGTGATGGGGGTTTATATAGCGGCGGCAGTACGCAGCAGCAGACACGAGAATCTCGCCGGCAGTTACGCTCCCGACGTCACGCCCGCGTAAAGAGCGGATCGCCGATTAATGGGGATCGTGATGGCGTGGAACGTGGGATTTTGCTGGCGGAGAATCTGCACGTGGCGAGATTTACGGAGCGACGGTTACGCCTGTGAGTGGTGGAGTTGGTCGGTTGGAGGGACCGAGGAAGATGGCATCGGCTGGGGAGCTCGGAGACGAGCAAGAGGGCCGAGGGGTCTTGGTCCTGTGGCAGCTCGGGGCGAGCTGAGGGGCCGAGGAGGCCAATTTGCAGGGGGCTCCGAGGAGGGCCAGCTTGTGCTTGCAGGTCGGGTACAGAGGTGGCTTGGTCGGCCCCTGTGGGCCCCTTCTTCTGAGTTCAGGAACACATCATCCGCCATGTGCCCTGATCATGGAGATCGCCGATATTGAGTATCATCATTAGCCCTCCACTCTTGTCCCGACTAGCTAGCGGGTCGGGTCAGGAGTGGACTGCCGGGCCGCCCGGGGTGAGCTCCCTCCTAAGGTTTCGTCGGGACACGTCCCCGAGCTGTCATCTGTCTTTTTTGTCAGCGAATTAGAGCGAGATCTTTGCATTTAAGGAAGGTGCGCCGGTTCGTGCATCCTGCCATTGAAGCGACGGTCCACGTATCAAGCGTCGGTTGGCCGACGCGACGTGCGCAGACTTGCAGTGTCTGATGGGGTGCGGTCCAGTGTGGGAACGACAAGTGGAGCTGTAGGGTGTTTTTCGTCACCCTATTGAGATGGGAATACGCGCGCGCTTGTCAGGCGTACTACAGATTCCCCCTGCCTAGGGTAGACAGGGGTTTAATGATTGTGGGGATCCGAATCTCCGGCAGCCGCGGACTAAGCTGCCGTTAATTACCCCTCGCCTTTGGAGCGAGGGAACCTCCGATTGACGGGTTAAACTGGTCATGCGAACTCAATGTGCAGTGTACATGTGTTTTGTTTTGAAAAAAGGGGGGGTTTTGGATATATCGGGAGCCACGCAGAGTTTTTTACGGGGGTCCCGCTACCCGGATAGCGGGCTGGGGGTCAAGGGGGCTAGCAGCCCCCTTGCGGGGTTCGGGGCAGCGTCCCGGCCCGAAAATTTTTTTGGAGGGGGAGAATGTTGCGGAGTATGTATATGTGTGAATTTGTATACATATATATATGTATATGTATGTACATAAAAAGAGGGGGAAAAGGCATCCAAGGGATGCGTGGGGCCAGCGCCTTGAGCGCTGTGCGCTTAGGTGCTGTGCGCTCAGGCGCAAGCGCGCCACGTGTCGGCACGCGGGCGCTTTGCGCAAGCGCGCGCGCGCCACGTGTCGGCACGCGGGCGCTTTGCGCATGAGCGCTGCGCGCAGGTGCGCAAGCGCGCGCGCGCCACGTGTCGGCACGCGGGCGCTTTGCGCACTTGCGCAAGCGCGCGCGCCACGTGTCGGCACGCGGGCGCTTTGCGCGCTTGCGCTGCGCGCTGGAGCGCAAGCGCGCGCGCCACGTGTCGGCACGTGGGCGCTTTGCGCATGAGCGCTGCGCGCCGGCGAGGATAAGAGGCTTTTAGTCTGAAAAAAAAAGATTTCTCAAAAGAGAAATCAGAGAGGAGTCGGGCTCCTGAATGTGTTTTGGGTTTAACGGAAGGGGTTCTTCTTCTTCCTCCTGTTGCTTGCTGGATCTTGAAGATCAAGAGATGTGAAATCTCAAAATCTCTCATTTTTGAGATCTGATGACAGAACCAAGTTCCCCTTTGTGGGTTTTGTGGTGAAAAACTAATTTGTTTTATAAAAAAGAAGATTAAAACTCTTGATTTAATTCAAGAGAAAGAAGAAGGTTTTGGAACCTTGAAGAAGAAGAATAGATCTCAGATCTGGAAACTTTTTTTTTTAGAGAGAGAAAAAGTTGTTGTGATATTTCCATTATCTTTGCCTTTATAGGCCACACACTTTACACATAGCCCCTTTGGCTTCACAAAATGGCATTTTGCCTATCCCATGGCTCATGTGCCATTTCTTTTTGCACATAAGCCATGGGCTTTACAAAAATTTGGCTTTATGTCTATTTTTCCTTACATTTGTCCAAAAATAAAATAAAAGAAATACAACAAAATTATTTATTACAAAAATTTTATCTTGGCGTGGGGGAGGCCGGCCGCTTCATGTTCGGGCTCGACCCGGGCATGGGCCCCACTGGGTCTGGGCTTGGGCCCACTTGGCTTGGGGTTGACTTGGATTTTGACTTGGTCAACCGGGGTGTAAATTTTTACCCCAACAAATTGCCCCCCATCAATAAATGCACACCACATATATTGGTCGTGTGCATGAAATTGATGGATCTTCTTTCACGTGGAGGCAGCTTGATTTGGTTCCCACATTTTGGGAAGCTGGCACTGCCCTTTTTACGACATGGACGGTCGTTGCTTGACATGTCTCCGAGACGGAGTGTCCGTGATAGACGTTTCCCTGGCCCGGAGTGATCTGGTTCCCGCTTTGTAGGAATCCTGTGCTGCCCTTTTTACGACGTGGACGGTCGGTGCTACCCTTTTTGCGACTTGGACGGTCGTTGCTGCCCTTTTAGCGACGTGGACGGTCGATGCTGCCATTTTTGCGACTTGGACGGTCGGTGCTGCCATTTTAGCGACTTGGACGGTCGATGCTGCCCTTTTAGCGACGTGGACGGTCGGTTCTGCCCTTTTTGCGACTTGGACGGTCGGTGCTGCCATTTTAGCGACGTGGACGGTCGATGCTGCCCTTTTAGCGACGTGGACGGTCGGTGCTGCCCTTTTTGCGACTTGGACGGTCGGTGCTGCCATTTTAGCGACTTGGACGGTCGATGCTGCCCTTTTTGCGACTTGGACGGTCGGTTTTGCCCTTTTTGCGACTTGGACGGTCGGTGCTGCCATTTTAGCGACGTGGACGGTCGATGCTGCCCTTTTTGCGACTTCGACGGTCGGTGCTGCCATTTTAGCGACGTGGACGGTCGATGCTGCCCTTTTTGCGACTTGGACGGTCGGTTCTTGATTTGACTTGCTCTGCTTCTTGCAGTGTCAGGGGTAGACTTGACTTGCTCCGCTTCTTGCGGTGTCGAGATTGGATTCTGACTCGCTCCGCTTTCTGCGGTGTCGGAGTGGAAGTTGACTTGTTGATTTGGGTTGACATCAGCATCGCTATACTGGAATATGGTACCAGGAGCGAATCATCATCTGTCATTGAGAGGATTCTGGGATTGTTTTATGCCCATGGATTGTATACGGTTTTGCAGGATGTATGATCTAGACCGTAGGGCCGGAAAAATTTCGGGATTTTGTCGGCGTCTGTATCGCTGCACTGGAATATGGTACCAGGAGCGACTCATCATTCGCCGTTGGGGTATGGGATTTGGAATTTGGTTGGCGTCTGCATCGCTGCACTGGAATATGGTACCAGGAGCGACTCATCATTCGCCATTTGGGGATTGGGGAGCGATGGCTTAGGAGACAGGTTTAGATCCCTATCGCCTAAGACTTTTCAATTTTATGGGCCGTGAGGGTCCCATAAAAGCATTTTCTCCCTACGAGTCGTAAGGATCCCGCAGGTGTATTTTCTCCTTAGGAGTCGTGAGGACTCCTAAGTGTGTTTTTCCTTTATGAGTCGTAAGGATCCCATAAAGGTTTGTTCTCCTCATATATCGTGAGGACACATGAGTGGGTCTTATCAATGGAGCATCATTCCCAAAGCGGAGACCGGCCGCGTAACTGTGATTACGGTGGGGCATGGGTATGATGAGAATTATTTGAGCCCGTGGATTGTATACGATGGTCAATTTGGGGACCCACCGTAGGGCCGGAGAATTTTAAGAAATTGGATTTTGGTTGGCGTCTGCATCGCTACACTGGAATATGGTACCAGAAGCGACTCATCATTCGCCGTTTGGGGACTTGGAATTTGGATCTTGTTTGGCATCAGTATTGCTGCACTGGAATAATGCCAGGAGCAACTCATCATTTGCCTTGGGAGGACTTGGGATTTGGGTTTTTGGTCGGTATCAGCACCGCTAACACTGAAGCGAAATGCCAGGAGCAACTCATCATTTGCCGTTGCCCGTTGGGGGACGATGGCTTAGGAGACAGGTTTGGGTCCCTATCACCTAAGGCTTTTCAATTTTATAGGCCGTGAGGGTCCCATAAAAGCATTTTCTCCCTACGAGTCGTAAGGATCCCGCAGGTGTATTTTCTCCTTAGGAATCGTGAGGATTCCTAAGCGTGTTGCTCCTTTGTGAGTCGTAAGGATCTCACGCAGGGGTTTTCTCCTCACAAGGTCGAGAGGACTTTGCGAGTGTATCTCATCTCTTTTCACGAGTTTGCGCCCTTTCGGGTTTTCGCAGACTCGCCGGTAGTCCTGCTGTTTTTACTCACGGAGCCCTTTCGGGTTTTCATTCGTGCCCGTTTTGCTTGTGGACATACCTTTTTATTTTTCTTTTTATTTTCTCTTTTTATTTTCTTTCTTTTTTTTTTGTTCTCTTTTTTTTGCCGCTGGTGGGGCTTTAAAAGTAGTCTCACCAGCAGAATTTGGGAGAGATAGGGGTCATTTACGCCCGTGGATTGTATACGGTTTTGCAGGATGTCTGATCCAGACCGTAGGGCTGATGTGCTCAATTTGCCTGCGACTTGGAGCATTTACGTGTAGTATTTCTTGAGATATCGGCCATTGATGGGTGGCATGGGCCTTTCTCCCTCGGCACTTATTAGTTGGTAGGATCCTCCGTCGAACACTTTCTCAATGACGTATGGTCCTTCCCAGTTTGGCTCGAATTTTCCCTTGGCATGTCGATTGGGGATGATCGGTCTTTTGAGGACCAACACCAATTCACCTTTCTTGAAAGCGCGGAGACGGGTTATCTTGTCATAGGCCCGTGACATTTGGGCTCGGTATAGCTCCAGATTTTGCTGCACCGCGAGCCTCTTTTCTTCGAGGGCATCGAGTTCTTCAAGTCGAAGGAGCACGTTTTCCTCCTCCGTCAACTCATGCTGAATGGCCATTCTTAAGCTTGGAACTTCGACTTCGAGGGGGAGGACCGCCTCCACTCCGAAGAGCAATGAGTATGGAGTGGACTGAGTTGGAGTACGGTGCGTGGTACGATATGCCCACAACGCCTCGTGAAGTTTGAGATTCCAGTCTCTCTTGTTGGCTGAAGCATTTTTCCTCAGGAGCTTGCATAGAGTCTTATTGAAGGCTTCTGCTAGCCCATTGGCTCTTTGATTATAGATGGAGGAATATCTCCAGTCTATCTTGTGCTGAGTAGCGAACCTTGAGACATTGAAGCTCTTGAAAGAAGGCCCGTTGTCAGAAATGATTCTTCTTGGTGTACCGAAGCGGTATAGAATATTATGCTGGAAGAATGTCAGAATATCTTTTGTCTTGACTTCTTTTAGCGGGACAGCTTCAGCCCATCTGGAGAAGTAGTCTGTCGCGGCCAGTATGAACCGGTGGCCTTTAGATGACGGAGGATCAATTGGGCCAACAATGTCGGTGCCCCGGACTTCGAAGGGCCACGACGCCACTGTAGGATGCAATGGATTGGGATGCTTATGAATAAAATCACCGTGAATTTGGCAGATATAACATTTCTTTGCATGCTCTCCGCAATCCCGTATCATGGTGGGCCAGTAATACCCAAGCCGTTTAATTTGCAGTCGCATCTTGGGGCCAGATTGGTGAGCACCGCAAACGCCTGAGTGAACTTCTTTCATGACTTTTTGGGCTTCGGCCGATGACAGGCACCTGAGCCAGAGTTGGTCATATGACCTGCGGTATAACGTGTCATTTACAAACACGTATCGAAGAGCTCTTTTCTTCAGCTGAATTCTCGCAGATTTTTCTTCGGGCAGCTTGTCGTATCGAAGGTACTCTATGAAGGGTTCTCTCCAATCGGGCTCGTCTTGGATGACCGAAGCTTCTTCCGCAGGACTGCTCTTCTGTTCCATGCTTTCCTCTTCTCGTAGAGAGACTGGGGGTAGAATTTGCCGGCTCCTGACTGTGATCAGAATTTCGTCCATGTCAGGATCAGCCAGCTCCTTGGCCAAGCGAGCGAGTACATCAGCCTTTCCGTTCAACGCTCTAGGGACTCTCGTTAGTTCAACATGAGTGAACCGTTTCATGAGTTCCACCACTCGACCTCTGTACCGAGCTAACTTGGGTTTGTATATCTTATAGTCGCCGCTTACTTGGTTGACGACAAGCTGGGAGTCACCGTAAACCCGTAGCCGAAGGATTTCCATTTCTATGGCGAGCTCCAAACCAGCTATCAGAGCTTCATACTCAGCTTCGTTGTTCGTTCGAGGCTCGGTGAGAGCGAAAGAACGCCGTAGGGTTCCCATTGATGGCGTGATGAATACCAATCCTATCCCCGCTTTTATCTCCGGGATGCTTGATTTACTGGAGGTCCTTATTGACGAGGCTCCATCGAAGTAGAGCTCCCAACATGGCTCATCTTCCTCGAGGTGCAGCACTTGTTCGTCGGGTAACTCACAATTTAGCGGCGACCCTTCTGGCATGCGATGAGCAGCGAGAAAGTCTGCTAGAGCTTGCCCTTTTACTGCTTTCTGAGGAGTATAAACTATGTCAAACTCGAGTAGCATAACAGCCCATCTTGCCATTCTGCCGGCTAGGCTCGCTCTGGTAATCAAGTGTTTGAGCGGGTCGACCTTGGAGATCAGCATAACCCGATGAGCAAGCAGATAGTGCCTCAGCTTCTTCACAGCAAATATCAGAGCCAGGCATTGCTTCTCGATTGGGGAATAGTTGTGTTCCGCCCCGACTAGAGTTCGACTGAGGTAGTAGAGGGCATTTTCTTTTCCCTCCTCATTATTCTGGGCAAGGAGCGCACCGAGTGACTCATCTAGCGCGGCAGTGTAGAGAATCAGCGGTTTATTTGGAATGGGAGCGGCCAGCACTGGAGGGTGCAACAAGTATTGTTTGATGCTTTCGAACGCTGCTTGACATTCGGCATCCCAGATAAAAGGAGCTCCTTTCTTCATGAGCTTTGAGAAGGGCCTACATCTCCCCTTTAAATTTGAGATAAACCTCCGTATATAAGCAAGCTTGCCTTGAAAAGATCTTAGCTGCGTCAGACTTTTCGGAGGGGGCATCTCCATGATGGCCTTTATCTTTGATGGGTCAACTTCGATCCCTCGATGCCGGACTATAAAACCCACGAATTTTCCCGATGACACTCCAAAAGCGCACTTCAGAGGATTCATCTTCAGATCGTATTCCCTCAGTCTGGTGAGAACGGTCCTGAGATCTTGGATGTGGTCAGCCTTGGCTTTAGTTTTGACGACCAGATCATCAACATAGCATTCGACGACTTTATGAATTAGGTCATCAAAGATATTAGTCATTGCCCTTTGATATGTAGCACCTTCGTTCTTCAGTCCGAACGGCATTACCTTGTAGCAATATATTCCGATCGGGGTTCGAAATGTTGTGTGCTTCTCATCCTCAGGCGACATCTTGATCTGATTGTATCCAGACGAGCCATCCATGAAGGTGAACAGCTCATAATTTGAGGTGTCATCGACCATCATTTCCATGACCGGTAGCGGGAAGTCGTCTTTAGGACATGCCTTGTTGAGGTCCCTGAAGTCGACACAAACTCGGATCTGCCCATTTTTCTTCTTCACTGGGACTATGCATGCGATCCAGTCCGCGTATTTCTCTTCCCTGATGAAGCCGGCATCGATGAGCTTCTTAGTTTCCTCGATGACCTTTTCTTCCAACTCCCTTCTCATTCTTCGAGGAGCTTGTTTGACTGGCTTAGCATCAGGAGATATAGCCAACTTATGTACGGCCACCTCAGGGGAAAGGCCAGGCATTTCTTTGTATGTCCACGCGAAGCAGTCGACGAACTCATGCAGCAGGGCAATTATCTGCGCTTTCATTTCCTCTGACAGGAGCGAGCTAATATAGGTCGGCCTTGGATTATCGGGCGTTCCTAAGTCGATCTCGGTTAGCTCGTCAAAGGTTGCTTGTCCGCCATCTTCGAGCTCTTGAGGAGCTTCTTCTGGCTCGGCTATCTCGTCGTCATCATTTGATCTTTCGCTGGCCTCACCAACATAGATCATGTAGCACGCTTTGGAATCAGGTTGAATGTAACCTATTCCCCGTCTGTCTGGAATTCGTCCATCGATGAGTGCTCGGACCTGGGGAGGATGCCATAGCCCTTCGTAAAACTTTGCTTCGGACTCCGTTTGATATAACCGGCATCCGCACTTCTTAAAGTATTCCCGCATCTCGGGCGCATAGTATCTGGGATTGAGGACGGCTCTTATGCCTCTCTCATATGGAAGGCACGCGACAGACAAATCGTCCGGGTGCGCAACGGGGTTTGACCTGTAAAACAGGATGCCCTTCTGTCCATTTTTCCTCCCGGGCACGTAGAAAGTTTTCAGCTGGTCCACGGTAGAGACTGACAATGTGTCGAGCTCTTTGCACATCCGTTCCGGCACCTTTGTGATGGCCAGGGACCCTTCAGCGACTTTGAAGGTCTCTCGTAGTTTCGCTTGCTGCATGGGGGGCCAATCTGCACAGCTGTTGCACGGCAGGTCCTCTTCTTCTGACTCTTCAGTGTCACTGCCAAGATGAGGGCGGACTTTGCTGCTAGATGGGCCTTCAGTAACAGATTCGTCCGTATCGCTGCCGAAATGAGGGCGAGTTTGGCGGAAGGACGGGCTTCCAGCATCGGACTCATCAGTGTCGCTGCCGAAATGCGGGCGCACTTGGGTATTTTTGCGTTTGAAAGTGATAGCCGGCGCAGATTTGCTTTTGAGTCTTGGGGTCGTTCTATCCTTAGTCAGTTGTGGCTTAGCATCTTGGTGGTTCGTAAAGTACCGAGAATCTTCATATCGGACTTCATGCACACCGAACGGCTGGATGTCTCCGTCAATGCGTCTTTCTTCGCCATTTTTAGTATACTTCATGCATTGATGGAGAGTTGACGGAATGACGCCATAATCGTGGAGCCATGGCCGCCCCAAGAGAATCTTATAAGACGTGTCGGCGTCGATCACGTATATCTTAGCTTCAGTTTGCAGATCCCCGAATTTGATTGGCAAAGCTATAGACCCCAGAACTTGCTGACAATTTTGGTTGAACCCTTGAATGACAATCCTTTCCCTTGACAGGTGTCGGACGTCCATTGATAAACTCTTCAGAGTTCGCAAGTTCATGATGTTCACTGAGGACCCCGGATCAATCAATATGCGATTAATTCGATCTCCGTCGCTGTACCCGGTCACGTAAAGCGGCCGATTATGCTCAGCCGTTCCCAGTAGCAAGTCTTCATCCTTAAATGTGACTGCGGCGGCATGCAAAGCGTGCTGGGC
The DNA here is from genome assembly GCA_030015575.1 of Agapanthus africanus. NCBI lineage: Eukaryota > Viridiplantae > Streptophyta > Magnoliopsida > Asparagales > Amaryllidaceae > Agapanthus > Agapanthus africanus. The sequence continues at coordinate 129,865,805 of JASDDO010000019.1, forward strand.
TTCTTTCATATTAATTTCCGCAAAGTGGGCCTGATACCGCTCGGGGTTTTGTAGAGCGTGGATGAGAACATCTCTAAGCTCTTTAGATAGGACCAAGGCGTCGTAGATGCTCAGGAGAGACGGAAGCTTCCGGAGATGTGCCAAGACATTATAGTCCACCGAGGAAGGACTTATGTTTTCATCAGCCGGTTCTCTGCCCTCTTCTTCATTGGCGACTTGTTTTTCCTTCCCTTTTGGGGCGTTGCCCTGATTTGGCAGTAGAGCCCTGCCGCTTCTGAGCCGGATTTGATTGGCTTTTGTGGCGAGCTCATCATCCTCTTCGGGAAAACAAAGCTCCTCTTCCGAGTCGCTTCCAAGATGGATGGCGTAGCAGGTCACTACTGGGATCTCTTCATTGGAGTCTTCTTCTAACTCCTCCAGAATTTCAGCCGCTTGCACATGGAAGAACTCCTTCAATTGTACCAATGTTCTTTCCCTTTGTTCATATTCTTCGAGGGAATCGATATATTTTTGAATGGTCGATCTCTCTGCAGACTCTTTTTCGCGTCGAGCTGCATTTTTCTTCTTCTTGAGCTTCTTGGATTTTGAGCCTGATGGAGCCGCATTGGCAGCTGGACTGGTAGGCTTCTTCTGCCCTTCCCATTCCATCCTGGGTTCCTTCCGAAGTAGTTTTATCATCTTCTTCGTCTTATTAGATATGTGCGTACTCCACGGAGGCTGTGATGAGTCCGTTTCATTTCTCAGGGCAGCGGGTTCGGCTGTCTGCTCCCAGAAGGCTTCAGTTTCCGTCTGTATAAAGTTGGCGGTTGCAACTTGATTGTTCACCAACACGCTTTTAGACAGCTCGATCTCTCCAGCCTTGTACTGCTTCTCGACCCAGTCCTTAAAGATATAGCAATCCTCGATCGCATGGCTCACTACTCGGTGGTACGGGCAATACAGAGGATTGTCGGTCATTTTTGCTTCTTGGGGTCTTTTCGACTCCGGCAATTGTAGGCCGTTGTTCAAGGCATCTTTAAATATCTTACGGACCTTGTCCCTTCTGAAAGAGTAAATCTTGTTCTTTTTCTCCTCTAGGGAAGGCCCATCTCCTCCCAGCAATGGCTTTCGAGACCGGTTGGTTTTGGATTCGCCCGCCCTTCGCTTTTCTTCATTGTCGGACGCATTGAAGACATTGGTACTGCTGGAACTCCCGCTTCTACGGTTGTCGTCCCGCTTGCTTTTCCAGGTTTTGTCTCTCTGAGAGTCCGGTGGGGACTCTTGCTTCGAGCGTTCCAGCATCTGGACTTTCTTGGTTAGCTCCTGAAATGTCTAGAGGCCCGCTGTACACAAGAATGGGACCATCCAATTGCTGAGGTTCCCAATAAGAAGGCTGACGGACTGGTCCTGCTCCAGCGGCGGTTCGCACTTGACCGTGAGATTACACCATCGGGCGATAAAGTCAGTGTTGCTTTCATTCTTCCCCGGCTTGGTCCTCACAAGGTCGGCAATGGAGATTTTATCACTGACGCTCATGAATCTTGCCGGAACAGAGACTCCATTTGGGCAAAGGTAATGACGGACCCGTCTGATATGCTCGCGTACCAGTCGAAAGCGACACCGGTCAGGCTGTTGACAAATTGACGAAGAAGGAGCGCATCATTGCCCCCTGTATTTCCGCACGATGCTTTGAAGTGGGCGACGTGCTGATTTGCATTCCCCGTTCCATCAAATCTTCCGAACTTAGGAATGACGTAGCCGCTTGGGAACTCAATCAGATCGTACTGCGCGGGATATGGCCGCCCACTACTGCCGATTTCTTTCTGAGCTTCAGCTTCGGCCACCAATGTTTTAACCTTGCTGGTGACCAAATCCATTATCCGATCCTGTGTTAGCGGGATAGTGCTATCTGGGGCCAAGACATCCCCAGAAGCGGAGTGTGGCCGGCTTTCGTGTGGCTCGACCAGTCTTGGACCCGAAGGAACAGGCATTGCTGCCTCGGGTTGTCATCACCCGGCTGATTAGTAGCGGCTTGTGCTTGATTAGGAGGCGCTCGAGCAATTTGAGCCGTAAGCTGCATCACCACATTCGTTAAGTCGTCAATCTTCGAATAGAGCTTGGCCATCTCTTTATCTTTGCTCCTGAGCTGTTTTCGAAGCTCTTGAAGCAGCTCTTGCTCCGCAGTCCTGGGGCGGAAAGTAGGCTCTTCCTTGGTGTCCGAGCTTGACTCTGCATGGACCGAGGGGTCTTTCTGCCTATCATCCTCATCGAGAGAGTTTTCTTCATACAGCGGGGGCGGCTGTTCTTGGGCGGCGGCAACCACATTCAGGCTAGATTGAGCTTGGGATGTGGTGGCCCCGTCCTTACTTTTGCTGCGAAGGTTGTCGCTGGGGTGCCCGCCCGCCATATAGACCGTATGGATGGTATATCCGGACGTCTTTCTATCATTGGCAGCTGATTTCATGGATCGCTGTCTTGATCCCCTTGTTTCGGTAGCTGGTAGTCGATTGAAGGCGGCTGACCTAACCAGGTTCTTGAATGGTGCTGGCGCTTCTTTTCTGGGTTTGCCCCGCTGCTTTCGTGCGGCACAGAGTGCTTGATAGACTCTTGAAGAGATAGTGTCGTACTTTTTTTGTTGGGGCCGGGACACGTCTTTTTGTGGCACTGTTTGGACCGCTGTCTTCTTGATTCTGGCGGTCATGGAATTTTTCTGAACCCACTTTAGAGGCTCGAAGGAATTGCTGATTCTTACGTCCGACTTAGCCGTCGTCGCAGGGTAATCCTGCACTTGGAACTTCGCACGATTCCATTTGGCTGAAGCCCTGGCCCTTTTGTTGGCTCGATACCTGAGCCGCTTCTCCCTTAACTTTTCTGTCCTAAGCATCTGGCAGACTTTGGCTCTTTGGGAAGACGCCGCATACCGGTCGATGGAGGGTCTTGGAGATACGCTCGATTGTGCATTTGTTGGAGTCATCGCCTGAGCTCGTCCGCAACATTTGATGTTGCCCTTTGTACCGAAGTTCGCTGGAGCACCAGAGAATCGTTCAGACACCGTCTTAAGTTTCGGTTGTGGTGCCTTGGCGATCACGACATTCGGCCTCTTGCCCCTTGAGACTGGCTTGGCCACCTGTTCCGCCGGGATCTCCGCCAGGTGAGCGCTTCCGGCAGGGTAGATGATGACGGAGCCAAACTGGCAGGGCGGTTCCTCCCACTGTCGACTGAGGCTTGCAGGGAGAACCACACGAGCGTTGATCTTGACCACGTATGGAATCGGGGTCACGTTGGAAGCTGAATTCGTCTGGAGAGACATTGTTGTCGAAGGTTGATTGCTGCATAGAAAAGAAAATATCATTTCAGTATAGACAATAGATATGTATATTAATTGAGTTCGTATGAACGTTTAACCCGAAATATGGGAGGAGAGATTGGTCCCACCGGGCGTGCCAGAACCTGTAGGGTGTTTTTCGTCACCCCATTGAGATGGGAATACGCGCGTGCTTGTCAGGCGTACTATAGATTCCCCCTGCCTAGGGTAGGCCGGGGTTTAATGATTGTGGGGATCCGAATCTCCGGCAGCCGCGGACTAAGCTGCCGTTAATTACCCCTCGCCTTTGGAGCGAGGGAACCTCCGATTGACGGGTTAAACTGGTCATGCGAACTCAATGTGCAGTGTACATGTATTTTGTTTTGAAAAAAGGGGGGGTTTTGGATATATCGGGAGCCACGCAGAGTTTTTTACGGGGGTCCCGCTACCCGGATAGCGGGCTGGGGGTCAAGGGGGCTAGCAGCCCCCTTGCGGGGTTCGGGGCAGCGCCCCGGCCCGAAAATTTTTTTGGAGGGGGAGAATGTTGCGGAGTATGTATATGTGTGAATTTGTATACATATATATATGTATATGTATGTACATAAAAAGAGGGGGAAAAGACATCCAAGGGATGCGTGGGGCCAGCGCCTTGAGCGCTGTGCGCTTAGGTGCTGTGCGCTCAGGCGCAAGCGCGCCACGTGTCGGCACGTGGGCGCTTTGCTCATGAGCGCTGCGCGCAGGTGCTCAAGCGCGCGCGCCACGTGTCGGCACGTGGGCGCTTTGCGCATGAGCGCTGCGCGCAGGTGCGCAAGCGCGCGCGCGCCACGTGTCGGCATGTGGGCGCTTTGCGCAATGCGCGTTGGAGCGCAAGCGCGCGCGCGCCACGTGTCGGCACGCGGGCGCTTTGCGCACTTGCGCTGCGCACTGGAGCGCAAGCGCGCGCGCCACGTGTCGGCACGCGGGCGCTTTGCGCATGAGCGCTGCGCGCCGGCGAGGATAAGAGGCTTTTAGCCTGAAAAAAAAAGATTTCTCAAAAGAGAAATCAGAGAGGAGTCGGGCTCCTGAATGTGTTTTGGGTTTAACGGAAGGGGTTCTTCTTCTTCCTCCTGTTGCTTGCTGGATCTTGAAGATCAAGAGATGTGAAATCTCAAAATCTCTCCTTTTTGAGAACTGATGACAGAACCAAGTTCCCCTTTGTGGGTTTTGTGGTGAAAAACTAATTTGTTTTATAAAAAAGAAGATTAAAACTCTTGATTTAATTCAAGAAAAAGAAGAAGGTTTTGGAACCTTGAAGAAGAAGAATAGATCTCAGATCTGGAAACTTTTTTTTTTAGAGAGAGAAAAAGTTGTTGTGATATTTCCATTATCTTTGCCTTTATAGGCCACACACTTTACACATAGCCCCTTGGGCTTCACAAAATGGCATTTTGCCTATCCCATGGCTCATGTGCCATTTCTTTTTGCACATAAGCCATGGGCTTTACAAAAATTTGGCTTTATGCCTATTTTTCCTTACATTTGTCCAAAAATAAAATAAAAGAAATACAACAAAATTATTTATTACAAAAATTTTATCTTGGCGTGGGGGAGGCCGGCCGCTTCATGTTCGGGCTCGACCCGGGCATGGGCCCCACTGGGTCTGGGCTTGGGCCCACTTGGCTTGGGGTTGACTTGGATTTTGACTTGGTCATCCGGGGTGTAAATTTTTACCCCAACAGGAGCAATCGGAGCTGTTGGACGCGAGGAGGCGTTTTGGAGGGAGATGAAGGGCGACGTTGGATGAGGTAGTTTGCGGTGATAAGTAGAGGTGGGGCCCATTCCGGGGCCCCTACTCTTTCATTCTCTTTCTTCTAAGTCTTGGCCGCTCGGCGCTCGTCGTCTTTCTTCTGCTTTTGCTTCCCGAGGACCCATCTTCTTCAGGTTAGATGTCTTCTTTCGGGGGATCTGTAGATGTTATAGGAGTAGGTTCTAGGGACCCTTTAGTTGAGTCTGAGTCTTCTCGGGGAGTAGGGATCGGGCCCTCTTCTCGGGTTCGCGCGGTGGGGGCAGCCCTAGAACCGTTTAGTTGAGCCTGTGTCTTCTCGGGGAGTAGGGATCGGACCCTCTTCTTAGGATCGCGCGGCGGGGGCAGCCCCTAGGAAGGAGGCGGTAGATGCTGCCCCTGGTACCTCGTGTTGGGTAAGGCATGAGGACGAGCTCGCCAATGCTCTGACTCACTTCCACATCCCCTCATGTTATACGCTTCGTCTGGCCAAGGAGGGAGAGAGGGAAGACCAAGTGCGGGGTAGGGAGATCGCTCTGTACTTGGAAGCCTTTTGGGATGGAATGCGCCTGCTTTTCTCTCCCGAGGTCGTCGAAGCGCTGAACTTCTTCGGGTTAGCCCCTGGCCAACTAGTGCTGAATTCATGGAGGATTCTCCTCGGGTTCCTGATCCGCCTGAAGTTACAGGCGGTTCCTTTCAGCCTTCCTCTCCTCGATTCTTCCCTCGTTTTCAAAAATTATCCTGGGGTCGAACGGGCGACCCGAGGTAAGTCTACATCTCCTTTAGAAAGCGACAGGGGGTTGCCGCCGGGACAGAGGTTGTGGCTCTGCCTTCTTCCATTCACGACTGGAAGAAGAAGTTCTTCTTCGTCTCGCCTCCCGAGGGTGAGGACTGGCCCGTGCCTATCAAGTGGTCGAGGGAAAAATACTTTCCGGGGTGCCAGTCCAATGACCCCGCCGCGGTGAGAGTGGCGTCGTGGGAGCCCATCCCCCGATTCGACGTGCTGCTATCTGAGAGGGTCCTAAGTCGGACCGGGCTCAGCCCCGTTGAGTTCGTCGGTAAGTTAAGCTTGCTTTTGGCTTTTATATTGCTCGTGTCGCTGACTTTTTTGCATTTGGTTTGTGCAGGACCCATGGATATGGACGAGCTTCGAGGTTCCATGCGCCAGCCGAAGAAGGTCACGAGGGCTGGGGACGCCAGCTCTTCTCGTGTGAAGCCTGCCCCGGCTCTCTCTCCTCCGGTGGCCGCGTCCCGTGAGCGTTCGGGGCCGAGCAGAGCGCCGGGCCGAAAGCGGGCCTGAATTCTGGAGGACCCGGCCTCGGAGAAGGAGATCGGCTCCCCATCGGAGCCGCTTAAGAGGTCTTCCCGGAGGTCTTCCCGGGGCCCGCCCTCGCTGATCATGGTGGAGGAGGGAGGCCTCCAGTTCGCGGTGCCCTCAGGGCTATCAGTCGCGGATAGCTTGCTGCACGACATAGAGAAGTCGGCAGGGGGTAGGATCCCCTGAGGAACCTTCAGGGCTCAGATGGCGTCCATCGCCCAAGAGTCCGTGCAGGTTAGTGCTCGGTTGTGTCACGCCCCGCTTCCCAAAATACGGAATACGAGGGGTAGACAAGGCCAGCCATGCTCCTACGGTCAAGGAAATGTCCTGCCGTAGTCACACTTCGACTTCTAGTTTTTCATGGTAAACAGTAAATAATGCGCAGGTAAAGAGAGATACAGTAACTGAAGGAAACAATGTAAAGAACTGACCTGAGGGGGAACAAATATAGATATAACTCTGGATATCAAATCGAGATGTCTGTAATATACGTCTAGTCCTGGTCCAGGCTAAATCTTCTCCTCACACTGAGCATGCATACTCAGGTCGTCAGAGCGACACAATAGAAATATAATATATATAAAATCATGTGACAATTCTAACAGTGGTAATAGATATGTGAAACAGTAAATCAATGACAGCATGAATATGAATGTGCAGTAATCAATGCAGCGGAATAGTAAAAGCAGTAGAACGATATGCCACGTATGTCAACACAGTAAATAAGATATCTCAATACCAGTATCCCTATCAGTCTCTAAGTCTCACTGTACAGGTCACTAAGCCTATCGTCAGTCCAAGCGTGAGAGTCAACCACTCGCGAGTGTCCTCCACCCAAGGGTAGAACCCAAGGGCAAGAGACCACGGGCCCAACATGTATATCACGGTGATAATCACATACCCTGTAAATCTCCATATATCTCCCTAAATATATAAGCCGGCATGGGACTCCCGAGATTCTGTTGAACTCACACTTAAACTACCCCACACCCCGTGGTCTACATCAAACGCTAACCATAATCCTAAATACTAATCGATTCGTGACAAGTCTGCGCAAGAACATGAGGCAGGACCTCCATCAAGCACGTCCCGACTAATACCTAAGATAAACGGCAGTATCTGGTGCCTTATCTGTGACACCCGTGCACGGGCTTCCATAAATGTCTCATTCCACTTATAGTCACACGTACACGTGTCCCACAGACGTCGACAATGCAATATAATAATGAGGGTCACTGATTGTGTACAAGTACGTATCACTTTCACTTATTCACTGATACACGAACACTGACGCACTTGCCACAATCATCACTAAAGCCAAATACTGGGTAAATGCACGTTATCACTATGTTATCAATGCCACGACATGTGTATGATGTGATGCATAAGCAGTATATAAAGCATGTTTAGGATGTCCTCAATCAATAACCTACCACTTGCACCAATTATCATAAATCATACGGTTACAATTTAGCGAAACGATGAACAGGTAATAATTAGTATGTTCAGTTATCTATCCAACGAACTTAGTTTCATGCCAATCGGGTTTCAGGGTCATTAATTATAGCCATTTCATTTTAAGCGTTCACGGATGGAAATCTGGTTTCAGAATCAGAAATCCGTTTCGCAACGCATTTTAATCCCAGTTGGGATCAGATTTTAGCGATGCTACAGTTGAATGAAATCTAGGGTTCTCAGTAAAGTTTTCAACGCAACATACAGATCTTCGATCGTGACTGTACGTCAGGAGATATACACTGTTTAATATTAATATGTCAATTCTGATTCTGTTGGGACTGTTATGCATCCCGATCTTTTAAATCACAGATAATATAGTGAATGATGACGAAACAGGGTGAAACCACCTGTATTATCTAGATAACAGGTTCACCTATAATAAACAGCGGGGTTACGCAATCTACGAGTTAAGGAAATCTTGTGGTACCCATTACGGAACAGCAAGCAACAATTGGAGTCGCTCTGGACTGCAGTCCAGAGTCGCACTCCGATCCAAATATCGTCACAGTTTAAGTATAGGAATATCTGGAAACAAGTATAGGGTTAAATTTCGTCGAGTCGGCTTCGATTTGAGCCCTCGAGGGCATCATTCCAGTATGTATATAATTTATGGTGATTTTAATAGTTTTCAGGTACAAGAAAATTCCAGTTTTACAGTTAAACTTGGGGGTAATCATTTTTGTCGTTAATAGTCATATTATCCTACGAAATTCACATATTAGATTTACGGCCATACGGGCCAGCTTATACCAGTTAGTTCCGTCAATTTAAGTGATGTTGTCCTATGAGAACATATATCGAACAGTTACATCGTAATTTTTAACAGAAAGTAAAACATAGGATATACAGGATTTTAATGTGTAATTATCATACTATAGCATGTAGCAAGTAAAGAACTTGCCTGGAGATATTTTGGCGATACACGGCAGTGGCAACGGCCGAGCGCGCGGCGAATGGTGCGGCTAGGGTTCGCGGCCTCGGCTCGGGCTTAAGCTCTTGGATTCGATGGCTCGGTCGGTGCGACGGGCGTGCGCTGACGTTGCGATGGATGGCGTGTTGATGTCGATGACGGCCTCAGGGGATCGGTTCCACAGTTTGACGATGATGTCAGTGACCAGAATAGCGGTAGCAGCGACCGATGCAAGTGTTTGACGAAATGTCGGGGCTCGACCGTGAGATTGGGTTTGGTTTGGTCTAGGGTTCTTATGAAGAGGAGTTGAGAGAGAGAGAGAGATGTTACAGAGGAAGAGAGGGAGAGAGAGGAATATTGTAGAGAGGTTTAGAGGGAGAGAGAGACTTAGAGAGAGAGAGAGAGAGGTTTAGAGAGAGACAGTGAGTTAGAGAGAGGTTTCAGAGAGAGACAGTGAGATAGAGAGAGGTATCAGAGAGAGAGAGAGAGAGACAAGTAGAGAGGGAGTGTAACACCCGAGCCCAATAATGCTATGTATATTACTAGTTGAGGGTTATTTATTGCTCATTCCAATTTTCCTGATTTTCTGGTGTTTATTGCTAAATTTTACCCGGTTAAGTCATTTTAGCACATAACAAATTTTAACTCCGAAAATGAAATTTAAGATGTCCATATTAGCCTACTCGTCGCCACTAGTCGCGTGGTAGCGTCCGCGTGTCGAGATTCCGTTCCGATTGACTAAACAGGCAAGTTTGGACGACTACGCGCGCGTGCAAGTGTCCGACTTGGGGGCATGCATTTTAATCATTAAACACCTCTTTTCAAAATTTGGAACTCGCTTAAAATCTTATAATTTGAATTTGGAACACTTGGGCGCAAACCGGGCGCGATTTGGAAATGTTTCATTTTGCGCCAAAATGGCCCATTTAAATTTAATATCTAATATATATATTCCAATCCATATTTTTCCTAACAGCAAATCCTTTATTTAAATCTTTTAATATTTTTCCCCCATACGCCTCAGCCAATCACAAGCCAAATCTTTTCTCTCGTGGGGCCCGCCTCCCTTTCCTCATCTCTGTCTCTCTTTCCCTCAGTCTCTCTCTCTCATCCTCACAAATCTCTCTCAATCTCTCTCTCTCTCTATCTCCAATCTCTCTCTCTCTCTCCTCTATATTATTAATCGCATGCAAGAGCCGCCTTCATCCCCATGCGACCACGAGAAAACCCACGCAAACCCTAACCCTAGCCTCGCGATCCCACCGCCGGCCTCCTCGAGACCTCGCCGTCGCCGCCCTCACCACCACGACCTCCACTGCACCCACCTACCCTCTTCCTCCTGTTCTCCCGACAACACCCGCGCCTGCACCCAACTCCGACCTCGCCTCCACCCTCGCAGACGTCGCCGTCGACGTCGCCTCCGACCGTCGACGCCTCCCACGACTCCCTCTCACACCCCTCGTCGAGACCTCGTCGTCGTTCCCTCCTCCCCTCGCCGGAACAGTGAACCCTAGCCTTCATCCTTCGCCTACCCCCGCTGTTCGCCGGAGAAACGTGCCGGCGACCCCGTCGACACCACCTCCGACCACCTCCCTCTCTCCCACGACCACCAGAGCCGACCCCTCTCCTCCAGCTCGCCGCAGCATACTTTTCCGCGCACCCCGAAGCTTTCAACCCTCGTTGCAGCCGCTGCCGTCGCTTCGCCGGCGTTCCAGCGCCGTCGAGCTCGCCGGGGTCACCTGGTACATCTCTCTGTAAGTGTTTCCTTCTCCTTCCTTTGGTACAACACCCCCCCCGCTGGTCCGTATCGTGAATGCGTAGTTTTGTCGCTAACTCCGTTACTTTTGACATTTTGCCGGAATCCGACCGCGCCGTCTGACGAACCCGACGCTCCAGCGAAGTCCCCTGGTCCGTGTGATCCCGTTGATTTCTGTTGGGACTCGATCCGTGGCCCGTGCTTCCATATCGTGGTTTCCACCGACATCGCATCCGTGTTTCGGTTTGCGGAACCGCCGAGGCAAGTATCCGAATACTTGCTTAACATGCTACAACTTAATCATCATACTATAACCACACAACTAATATAACATCGATACCTTTTATAACTTAGAATTGCTAGCCACGATTATCCGTAACCTTAAATCAATGAAATCATTGCTCGCTTTAACCGGTCTGCTATTAATTCATACTTAACTAATCAAACCAAGTAGATCATTCCTAATTCATTTGTTAAAATCACTCATGAGACAATTATTATGCTTAGTTCAAATTCATGTAACTCCATTACGTATATTATCGATATTGTTTCGCCTTGTGGCTTTTGCACCTCAAAGGTGCGTGAACCGGATTAATAAGAGAATACGAAACATCACTGTGTTTACCTAGATTAATATTGTTATTTACTGTTTCCTGCTACTGTTCATTGTTGATTGCATACCTGTTGCGAGCACATACCTGATTGCATTACATATTGACCGATCTTGATACACCTGACACATGTACTGATACACCGGACACGACACCATGTACATATCGACCCTACCTGTTGAAGGTAACCTGACCTGTTACCTGATCTCATGCCTAATGCCGATAACCCTGATCTTTACTGCTGTCGATCCAGACAGACCTACCTTTACTTGACTTGTGTTGGCATAGCCCTTGACTACTGAATACCTGACCTGACATACATAGCTTGGGGGTATGGGGAAATCAAAGATGAACCTGACTTGTAACTCGACAGTTCACTACCGTTCGATCGTACACATTCCTTTCTGTGCCTTACGGCATGTCTCGGCTGCCGCCGAGAATATTGTGGCCGTGATCCCGGGTATGTACGGGGTAATACCGAGTGTACACTTTCCTTTCTGTGCCTTACGGCATGTCTCGGTTTCAGCCGAGAATATTGTGGCCGTGGTCCCGGGTATGTACGGGATACTGATACTTTCCTTTCTGTGCCTTACGGCATGTCTCGGTTTCAGCCGAGAATATTGTGGCCGTGATCCCGGGTATGTACGGGATACTATTGAGTTACATCGACGATTCATCAATTGGTTTCAAAGACTATAGAGTAGAAAACCTGATAGGACAGTTTAGTCACTACTGCACGTTACCCTGTTTATTACTTCTTGTTGCTGCTTTATTCATGTTCATGCTTGCATTGTTTATTACCATGTTTATGCTATATACTTGATATCATGACGCGCTGACGTCTGGGTTTTGCATGGCCCAGATTCCGTGCCCTTGACGTCGACCGAGCAGGAGTACTTCAGCCAGCAGGCTGAACTGTGAGTTCTTTAGAGTTTAGTTTATTTATGTCATTTCATTTCCAGATGTGAGCCCGCATTATGGGACATACTGTTTATTCATTGTATTGGATCATTAGCTTCCGCACTTATTGTTTATTGATTCTTGTTATTATGGATTTGGACATGTATTAGTTTAGTTTTATCTTGTTCTTGATATCTTTACAACCGTAATGTGACTGTGGATGGATACTTCCTACCCACAGGTAGCATGGTTGGCTATGTCACGTGCCCAAATCTTGCGTACTCTGGGAAGCGGGGCGTGACATGGTTTTATGGTATCAGAGCCATAGGTTAATTGGGTTGATTCCTTGTAGTTGGGTATCGCACCCGATACACGGATCAGAATACCCGTGATTAGGAAACATGTCCTGCCACCTTGACCGTTTTACCATCCTTGAATCATTCTTCCGGATCATGTCGGCATGCAAACTTACTTTGCATTGTCAAACTTGAAAATCTAACTTCTTGTTATCTCTAGGACTTAGGCGACTTGGGTGGAGTTAAGTAATTGCGGCTATGATACCGCGGCATAGCTACAATGCAGTACTCTATTTAAGTATCTTGGAGTTCTAGCCTTGATCTATACTCAGAATCTATCATCATGCTAATGTTGGGTACTTTGATTTCCAGGATTCATGGCAGGTACGAATTTGAAGATGGACCAAAGAAGTGCGGTCTTAGCCGCCAGGCGTATAGTGATAAGGGGATTGCTGGAGAGTCTAAAGGAACAGATCGAGCTGGAACCGGCTTTTGCACTGGACCCCACGTCCGTACGTAGAAGTATTTCAGTGAACAGGCGCAGCGTGGCACCAATGAAGAAAACAAGTATGGGTGATCGGAAGGGGAGCGTGATCTGTAGCCACTGCCATAAACCCGGACATGTGCGAAGGGTGTGTCGTTTGAGGCTGGGACTCTGTTTTAGATGTGGAGCGGCAGATCACACCGTTGATGCTTGTCCGTCGAAGCCTCGCACAAAGGATGATACACAGAAGCCTCCGCAGGGACCGTTCCAAGGACAGGAACCGCTTACTCAAGGACCACAGCAGGCTCGAGCGTTCACGTTGACGGCTGAAGAAGCTAAGGCATCGGGAGAATTGGTTTCAGGTAATTTACTCGTTCATGGTTTTCCCGCTTTGGCATTACTTAATTTTCGGAGCATCCCATTGTTTATGTCATCCAAATTTATAACTACACACTCGATCACCTGCACGACCCTGTCTAGTTCTGGGACATACACACTGGGAATGGGAAAATTATAGCTAGTAAGGAAGGTAGAGATTGTACAGTTGTTGTTTGCGGACGGGAGCTTTTTTGCAGACTTCTTGGGGGTAGATACGGGCAGTTATGAGGTTGTCTTGGGGATGGATTTTCTTGGCACTTTCCACGCCCACATTGGCTGTAGGGTAAGGAAGGTAATTTCCAGATTCCCGGACATCCTAAGTTTACTTTCATTGGAGAAAGAAATTCTGTCGGGCCAGTCGAGTTTAGGGCTAGGCCGACGAACAGTGTTCTTGCGGCTATGGTTGTGGATAGTAATGAAGAGCCGGCAGTTGTTCGCGACTTTATGGATGTGTTTGAAGACATTTCGGGCTACCACCGAAGCGAGATGTGGAGTTTGCGTTTGACCTTACTCCTGGTGCAACGCCAGTATCAAAAGCTGACTATCCAATGGCACCAGTAGAATTGGAGGGAGTTAAGAAACAAGTGAGTGAATTACTCGAGAAGGGGTGATTCGAAGCAGCAACTCACCTTGGAAAGCTCCAGTTCTTTTAGTGAAGAAGAAGGATCGCACTGCCAACGCTGAGCCAGGAGAAATTATTCGCGAAGATGAGTAAGTGCGAATTCTGGTTGGAAGAAGTGAAGTTTCTGGGGCATGTCGTGTCGGGCGATGGAATCGCCGTTGATCCCGAGAAGATTGCAGCAGTTCGAGATTGGCCTGTTCCGATGAATGTTGCAGAGATAAGAAGTTTTCTTGGACTCGCCGGTTACTACAGAAGATTGCGGAGAACTTCGCTCGTTTAGCTGAGCCGTTAACCAAGCTTACGCGTAAGGAGGTACCGTTTGTGTGGACAGATGGATGTGCATTGGCCTTCGAGACGTTGAAGCAGGAGTTGAGAACCGCCCCTATCCTAACCGTACCGGACAATTCCGAAGGACTGAGGATTCACAGCGACGCATCTGGAAAAGGATTGGGATGTGTTTTGATGCAGAATGGGAAAGTCGTCGCTTACGCATCGAGACAGCTGAAGACTCATGAGCAGAACTATCTGACTCATGACTTGGAGCTTGCAGCCGTGATCTTCGCCCTGAAGATTTGGAGACACTACCTTTTGGGCGAGAGAGTTGAAGTCTTTACGGATCACAAGAGTTTGAAATATGTGTTCACTCAGAAGGAGTTGAACATGAGGCAACGCAGATGGTTGGAGCTGATGGCCGACTACGACCTTGATCTTAAGTACCATCCGGGAAAAGTTAACGTCGTGCCAGATGCGCTAAGTCGGTTACCAGCAATTCAGTTATTGACTACACAGAGAGAGATCATTGAGGAGTTTCGGAGATTTGACTTGGAGGTTGTGCTACCGCGTGCTACAGGACAGTTGATGCAGTTACAAGTACAATCGTCCTTTGTTGAGAAGATTAAAGCGACACAATCGCAGGATCCCAGACTGCAAAAGTTTCGAGAGCAGGTTGAAGCCGGACTGCGAACCGATTTACTGATCCATGAAGATGGTTCGTTGAGATATGGTAGCCGTGTGTGTGTGCCAAAAGAAGATGTGCGTGAAGAGCTTATGAAGGAGGCACACAGTTCAGCTTACTCTGTACATCCAGGAGGGACAAAGATGTACCGAAATATTCGACAGCACTTCTGGTGGGAAGGTATGAAACGGGAAATTGCTCGCTTCGTGGCTAGGTGCTTGGTGTGTCAACAAGTCAAGGCTGAACACCAAAGGGTTGCCGGTTTGTTGCAACCACTTCCGATTCCTCAATGGAAGTGGGAACATATAACCATGGATTTCGTGACGGCTTTACCGCGGAGTCCAAAGGGCAACAATGCAGTAT
Organism: Agapanthus africanus; assembly: GCA_030015575.1. Taxonomy (NCBI): domain Eukaryota; kingdom Viridiplantae; phylum Streptophyta; class Magnoliopsida; order Asparagales; family Amaryllidaceae; genus Agapanthus; species Agapanthus africanus. The sequence goes on from JASDDO010000019.1 coordinate 129,880,961, forward strand.
GGGTGATTGTCGATCGGTTGACCAAGGCAGCTCACTTTATTCCTTTTCGGGTTGGTCAATCGACAGAGACCTTGGCAGAGCGATACATGCAGGAGATTGTCAGATTGCATGGAGTACCGGTAAGCATCGTGTCCGACCGGGACACTCGGTTCTTGTCACACTTTTGGAGGAGTTTACAAGAAAGTTTGGGGACTCGATTGAAGTTCAACACAGCTTATCATCCCCAGACTGATGGACAATCAGAGAGAACGATCCAGACCCTTGAAGATATGTTGAGGGCTTGCATGTTAGACTTCAAAGGTTCTTGGGAAGATCATCTACACCTGGTGGAGTTTTCGTACAACAACAGCTTCCAAGCAACTATTCAGATGGCTCCGTTTGAGGCGCTGTATGGTCGTAAGTTCCGTTCACCTGTTTGTTGGGATGATGTTGGTGAACGAAGGTTACTAGGACCAGATTTGGTGGTGCAGACAGTCGAGAAGGTGAATAAAATCAGAAAGCATATGAAGGCAGCTCAAGACAGACAGAAGAGTTGGGCCGACACGTCAAGAAGACCTCTAGAGTTCGCCGTGGACGATTTGGTATTCCTGAAGATATCACCGACTAGAGGGGTGATTCGCTTTGGAAGTCGGGGAAAGCTTAGTCCCCGATTCGTTGGACCCTTCGAGATATTGGAGCGTGTCGGAGAGGTATCGTACCGGTTGGCGTTACCATCGTCATTAGCAGGAGTTCATGATGTATTTCATGTGTCTCAACTACGGAGGTATGTTCGTGATGAGACTCATGTTTTGGATCACTCGGAGTTGACCGTTCGGGGGGACCTGACTTTTGAGGAGCGACCAGTCGAGATCAAGGATCGAAGAGAAAAGGTTCTTAAGAACAAGGTTATCCCTCTTGTGCTAGTTTCTTGGGGTAACCAATCGCATGGAGAATCTACTTGGGAGCGAGAAGACGAGATCCGGCAGAAATTCCCTCACCTTTTCCAGTAGTTAGTTATCTTGTATTCTTGGAATTTCGAGGACGAAATTCTTTTGTAGTTGGGTATGATGTAACACCCAAGCCTAATAATGCTATGTATATTACTAGTTGAGGGTTATTTATTGCTCATTCCAATTTTCCTGATTTTCTGGTGTTTATTGCTAAATTTTACCCGGTTAAGTCATTTTAGCACATAACAAATTTTAACTCCGAAAATGAAATTTAAGATGTCCATGTTAGCCTACTCGTCGCCACTAGTCGCGTGGTAGCGTCCGCGTGTCGAGATTCCGTTCCGATTGACTAAACAGGCAAGTTTGGACGACTACGCGCGCGTGCAAGTGTCCGACTTGGGGGCATGCATTTTAATCATTAAACACCTCTTTTCAAAATTTGGAACTCGCTTAAAATCTTATAATTTGAATTTGGAACACTTGGGCGCAAACCGGGCGCGATTTGAAAATGTTTCATTTTGCGCCAAAATGGCCCATTTAAATTTAATATCTAATATATATATTCCAATCCATATTTTTCCTAACAGCAAATCCTTTATTTAAATCTTTTAATATTTTTCCCCCATACGCCTCAGCCAATCACAAGCCAAATCTTTTCTCTCGTGGGGCCCGCCTCCCTTTCCTCATCTCTGTCTCTCTTTCCCTCAGTCTCTCTCTCTCATCCTCACAAATCTCTCTCAATCTCTCTCTCTCTCTCTATCTCCAATCTCTCTCTCTCTCTCCTCTATATTATTAATCGCATGCAACAGCCGCCTTCATCCCCACGCGACCACGAGAAAACCCACGCAAACCCTAACCCTAGCCTCGCGATCCCACCGCCGGCCTCCTCGAGACCTCGCCGTCGCCGCCCTCACCACTACGACCTCCACCGCACCCACCTACCCTCTTCCTCCTGTTCTCCCGACAACACCCGCGCCTGCACCCAACTCCGACCTCGCCTCCACCCTCGCAGACGTCGCCGTCGACGTCGCCTCCGACCGTCGACGCCTCCCACGACTCCCTCTCACACCCCTCGTCGAGACCTCGTCGTCGTTCCCTCCTCCCCTCGCCGGAACAGTGAACCCTAGCCTTCATCCTTCGCCTACCCCCGCTGTTCGCCGGAGAAACGTGCCGGCGACCCCGTCGACACCACCTCCGACCACCTCCCTCTCTCCCACGACCACCAGAGCCGACCCCTCTCCTCCAGCTCGCCGCAGCATACTTTTCCGCGCACCCCGAAGCTTTCAACCCTCGTTGCAGCCGCTGCCGTCGCTTCGCCGGCGTTCCAGCGCCGTCGAGCTCGCCGGGGTCACCTGGTACATCTCTCTGTAAGTGTTTCCTTCTCCTTCCTTTGGTACAACACCCCCCCGCTGGTCCGTATCATGAATGCGTAGTTTTGTCGCTAACTCCGTTACTTTTGACATTTTGCCGGAATCTGACCGCGCCGTCTGACGAACCCGACGCTCCAGCGAAGTCCCCTGGTCCGTGTGATCCCGTTGATTTCTGTTGGGACTCGATCCGTGGCCCGTGCTTCCATATCGTGGTTTCCACCGACATCGCATCCGTGTTTCGGTTTGCGGAACCGCCGAGGCAAGTATCCGAATACTTGCTTAACATGCTACAACTTAATCATCATACTATAACCACACAACTAATATAACATCGATACCTTTTATAACTTAGAATTGCTAGCCACGATTATCCGTAACCTTAAATCAATGAAATCATTGCTCGCTTTAACCGGTCTGCTATTAATTCATACTTAACTAATCAAACCAAGTAGATCATTCCTAATTCATTTGTTATCATGAGACAATTATTATGCTTAGTTCAAATTCATGTAACTCCATTACGTATATTATCGATATTGTTTCGCCTTGTGGCTTTTGCACCTCAAAGGTGCGTGAACCGGATTAATAAGAGAATACGAAACATCACTGTGTTTACCTAGATTAATATTGTTATTTACTGTTTCCTGCTACTGTTCATTGTTGATTGCATACCTGTTGCGAGCACATACCTGATTGCATTACATATTGACCGATCTTGATACACCTGACACATGTACTGATACACCGGACACGACACCATGTACATATCGACTCTACCTGTTGAAGGTAACCTGACCTGTTACCTGATCTCATGCCTAATGCCGATAACCCTGATCTTTACTGTTGTCGATCCAGACAGACCTACCTTTACTTGACTTGTGTTGGCATAGCCCTTGACTACTGAATACCTGACCTGACATACATAGCTTGGGGGTATGGGGAAATCAAAGATGAACCTGACTTGTAACTCGACAGTTCACTACCGTTCGAGCGTACACATTCCTTTCTGTGCCTTACGGCATGTCTCGGCTGCCGCCGAGAATATTGTGGCCGTGATCCCGGGTATGTATGGGGTAATACCGAGTGTACACTTTCCTTTCTGTGCCTTACGGCATGTCTCGGTTTCAGCCGAGAATATTGTGGCCGTGGTCCCGGGTATGTACGGGATACTGATACTTTCCTTTCTGTGCCTTACGGCATGTCTCGGTTTCAGCCGAGAATATTGTGGCCGTGATCCCGGGTATGTACGGGATACTATTGAGTTACATCGACGATTCATCAATTGGTTTCAAAGACTATAGAGTAGAAAACCTGATAGGACAGTTTAGTCACTACTGCACGTTACCCTGTTTATTACTTCTTGTTGCTGCTTTATTCATGTTCATGCTTGCATTGTTTATTACCATGTTTATGCTATATACTTGATATCATGACGCGCTGACGTCTGGGTTTTGCATGGCCCAGATTCCGTGCCCTTGACGTCGACCGAGCAGGAGTACTTCAGCCAGCAGGCTGAACTGTGAGTTCTTTAGAGTTTAGTTTATTTATGTCATTTCATTTCCAGATGTGAGCCCGCATTATGGGACATACTGTTTATTCATTGTATTGGATCATTAGCTTCCGCACTTATTGTTTATTGATTCTTGTTATTATGGATTTGGACATGTATTAGTTTAGTTTTATCTTGTTCTTGATATCTTTACAACCGTAATGTGACTGTGGATGGATACTTCCTACCCACAGGTAGCATGGTTGGCTATGTCACGTGCCCAAATCTTGCGTACTCTGGGAAGCGGGGCGTGACAGGGAGAGAGCACAGAGAGACAGAGAGAGAGAGGAGCAGGGAGAGAGAGAGACTCCAGTGAGAGAGAGAAAGAGCATAGTGAGAAAGAGAGAGAGAAAACAGAGGGAGTGGGAAAGAGAGTGTGAGAAAGAGTTGGGGGAAGAGAGAAGAGAGAGATCACAGAGAGAGAGTAGAGGAGATGATGAGAGCCAGAGCAGAGAGAGTTAGGGAGAGGATGATGGCGACGGCGTGACGATGATGATGGGGTCGATGAGGTGCAGGGGGTGGAGATCGGTGTCGTGCTTGGAGGGAGGAAGCGATGGCGGTGGCTCCGGGGTGGTCGAGGTCGGAGCTTGGTGAATGGAGGCGAATGAAGAGATGAAGTGGTCGGTGATGGGTGCAGGGAGGAGGAAGGCGAGGGAGCTCGGGTTTCAGGAAGGACGAGGGAGGAGCGAAGAGAGAGAGAAGGAGAGATGATGAGGTTAGAGAGGGGAGTGCGCGACGTGAGGGTAATGGCAGGAGCGGGGGCGTGAGCGTGGGCGCGAGGCGCGGCGGGGAAAAGGGATCGCGCGCGCGAAATGGGGAAGTTACCGTTAGAGGAGGAGAGAAGATGAACAGGAGTGGGGTCGGGTCGGGTCGAGCGTGTGCGGACGTGGGCTGAAGGAGAAAGGGCCGGGCCGAGAAAAATAAAAAGAAAAGAATTAAATGGGGAAAAACGGAATGGGTCGGGCCAAGGCTGGGAAAGAAAATGGGTTTTAAATGGGAAAAATAAGGAGACGGGCCCAAGAAAATAAAAGGGAAGGAAATAATTGGGGAAGGGAAACGGGCCAGGCCTGGGTTTAAAAGAAATATATTAAGCTTAAGGAACAAATAAGTGAGTGGCTGAGGAAATTTCTGGGCTCGGGAAAAATCAACATAGAGGAGGGAAAAATTCTAAAGGCCGGGAAAAATTAGTAGAATAAATAAAGGGAAAAAGAAAATGGTCTGGGGTTCTAAGATGGGAAAAATTTGGATTTTAAGTTTAAATAAAATAAAATAAAATAATGAGAAAATTACAAAGGGCTGGGATTTTATAAAAAGAACTGATAGATTTGGTTTGGGTTTTGGTCTAATAAAAAGGGAATGGGCTTTAGGAGAAATAGAATTATAAATAAAATTATAAAGTGACCCAATGCGGATTTTGGTAAAAAAAGGGCTGGGTATTACAGGTTGTTTGTGAAATTTGGCGCCTTCTCCGTCTTTCTGATCTCTCTCCTATCTTTCAGGTTCTCCAGCACGTTGCTCTCGCCTTACGCATGGAGGCCGAGGTGATAGCCCCGGCGATGAAGGCTGCGGGCCAGCTCGCCTCGCTGGAGGAGAGCTCCAAGCAGGAGCTGGAGACGGTGATGGAGAGGGTCGCCGCCCTGGAGGGTGAGGTAGAGGCCGGGAAACGGGAGGTTGCCTGGTACCGCGAGGCCGCCGTGGCTGCCGAGGCCAAGCTTGAGAACGCTCAGGTGCTCGCCGGCAACCTGAAGAAGACGGTGAAGATCCTTTGGAAGGAGCTGGGGGCGGCGGCCGAGTCGGCGAACTCGGCCGACCTGAGAGCGGCGAAGTTAGCCGACCTCTCGGCGGCGAAGACGGTGGAGGGTTACAAGAAGTCGAAAGACTTCTATGATGATTTGGCCGTGGCCACAACCCTCATCTGGCATGAGGCCCTCGACGCCGTTAAGGCCCGGATGCCGGAGTTCGCCGACGAAGAGCTCCAGGCCGAATACCCCCTCGCGGACGCCGAGGAGCAGGGGAAAGAGATTCTTGACGAGGAAGTCGCCGAGGACCCTGCTTGTCTTATGGCGGATGTCGAGGATCCCGAGGTCGCGCCTGGCCCCGAGGCCTAAAGCCCCCGTCTTTCTTTTCCTTTATTTTATTGTTTCTGGAATTTTTGTAAGCCTCCGGGCAATTTGTAAGGCTGGGGAGCCCAAAATACCCTTTGTAAAGACTTTGCCTTCGGTAATAAAACTTTTTTCTTTGGTTTCATCGGTTTGCACTTTATCTTCTGTTTGTGAAGAATGCTCGTAAAATATCTTTGCTTGCACTGTTGGGCTTCCATATCAGGTTGGCTATCTGTCTAACGATCGTTCGTCGAGTTGATTTCGGTCACTTGCCAAGCGCGCCAAACGCTGCTGAGAAGGAGGCGTCTCCACGGCCTCGAAATCGAGAGGGGATCGCCCAGACTTGGATAGATCTGATGTCCCTTGTTGGGGCCTCGGATCCTCTGCATGTGATGGGCAGAGGGCCGTCCGCCGTATTTGTGCCGAGCATGAATGGGAAGCTGCTCGGTTGCTCCTTGGCGAGGGCTTTTGACTTCTGGCGTTGCGAGCAACGACCACTAGCTGGGGATGGTCGAGCGAGGGTCGGGCTCGACTGCCTCTGGGAGGACTTTGGATCCTTAGCGTTAGAGGGGCTGTAAGAAGCACATTAAGGATGGCCGAGAAGTGAAACTGCGCAGTTACCTCTTGGCGAGGGCTTTGATCTCTGGCGTCGTGAGTAGGTAACTACCAGCCTGGGATGACCGAGCGGGATAGCTGCTCGGATGCCTCTTGCGAGGGCTTCGATCCCTGGCGTCATAGGTAGGGAGCTACTAGCCGAAGATGACCGAGCAGGGTAGCTGCTCGGTTGTCTCTTGCGAGGGCTTTGATCCTTCAGGACGGGGACCGAGCAGGGTTACTGCCCGGTGCCTCTTGGCGAGGGCTTTTGTTCTGAAGGATAGCCGAGTGAGGGATCCTCAGGCTTGACTGCCTCTGGGAGGGCTTTCTGATCCCTGGCGTTGCGGTAGGGAAGCTACTCGCCAGGGATAACCGAGTAGGGATGACCGGGCAGTGAAGCTGCGCGGTTGCCTCTTGGCGAGGGTTTTGATCTCTGGCATCGTGGGTAGGCAACTACCAGCCTGGGATGACGGAACGGGGTAGTCGCTCGGATACCTCTTGCGACGGCTTCGATCCCTGGCGTCATGGGTAGGAAGCTACCAGCCGAAGATGACCGAGCAGGGTAGCTGCTCGGTTGTCTTTTGCGAGGGCTTTGATCCTTTAGGATGGGGACCGAGCAGGGTTACTTCCCAGTGCCTCTTGGCGAGGACTTTGATCCATGTCGGTTGTGGTAGGAAGCTACCAGCCGGGGATAGCCGAGCAAGGGCTCGACTGCCGCTGGGAGGACTTTGGTTCTTGGCGCGAGAGGGGCTGTAAGAAGCCTACCAAGGACCCTTGGTCGGGCAGGGTTACTGCCTGGTGCCTCTTGGCAAGGGTTTTTGTCCTGAAGGATAGCCGAGCTAAGGATCCTCGGGCTCGACTGCCTCTGGGAGGGCTTTCTGATCCCTGGCGTTGCGGTAGGGAAGCTACCCGCCAGGGATAGCCGAGCGAGAGTCGGGCTCGACTGCCTCTGGGAGGACTTTCTGATCTCTGGCGTTGTGGTAGGGAAGCTACCCGTCAGGGATAGCCGAGCGAGGGTCGGGCTCGACTGCCTCTGGGAGGACTTTCTGATCCCTGGCGTTGCGGTAGGGAAGCTACCCGCCAGGGATAACCGAGCAGGGTAGCTGCTGGGTTGCCTCTTGGCAAGGGCTTTGATCCCTGGCGTTGCGAGTAGGGAAGCTACCGGCCAGGGATAGCCGAGCAGAGAAGCTGCTCGGCTGCCTCTACGGAGGACTTTGATCCTTAGCGTTGGAGGGGCTGTAAGAAGCCCACTGAGGATGACCGGGCAGTGAAGCTGCGCGGTTGCCTCTTGACTAGGGCTTTGATCCCTGGTGTTGCGAGTAGGGAAGCTACCGGTCAGGGATAACCGAGCAGGGTAGCTTCTCGGCTGATCCTTCATGAGGTTTCACCCGACCATCCAGTTGCAGGTATGGGGAACAGGAATGGTCGCGGTGAACATGCACGTAGCACGCGCATCGATTGTATGGGGAGGCGAAGCGCCAGAGTCGCGTCGTTTCGATTCCGCCAGAGGAGGCTCAATGATCGCCCATCGGACGTGTATCGGCCCGTGAGATCTGTGGCCATGGGACGTAGCCTGCTGGTGGCCAGCCGTGTCGACGAGGGCAGAGTCTTCTGGAGGCGGAGGAGCGGCGATCTGGGGCCCTGGCCTGGTCGTTTGGACTTTAGTCGGTTTATTCGGCTGGCGAGGGCGTTGATGATGGTCGCCGGAGGAGGTTCATCCGCGTCTCCGATGAGGGAGAGGCGATGGCTGGTACCTGGATTTTTAGGGTGATCGCGCGCCATGTGGACGGAGATCGGAAGGCCAACTTTGTTTTTGTGGAGTTTGCGTTCCCACATACGGCGCCAACTGATGGAGGTCCTTTTCGGGTCTCCATCAGATGTTGTCTTCCGTCGATCTCCCGATAAATTTGGAAGGTGGTCTCCTGTTGCGTGCGGGTCTCAATGGGTTTTGAGAAGATTGGTGATTTGAGGAGTTTAGCGTCGAGCACCTGCAAAGAAGTCCCGGGGTGGTTTGGTACCACCGAGGACCCTCCGACGATCAAGTTAGCACCAGATCCGAGCAGAGTAACGGCTAAGTGGAATAAAAAATGGCTTACTTGACACCTCTGTGTGGGGGTTTATATAGTGGCGGCAGCACGCAGCAGCAGGCGCGAGAATCTCGCCGGCAGTTACGCTCCTGACGTCACGCCCGCGTAAAGGACGGATCGCCCATTAATGGAGATCGTGATGGCGTGGAACGTGGGATGTTGCTGGCGGAGAATCTGCGCGTGGCGAGATTTGCGGAGCGGCGGTTACGTCTGTGAGTGGTGGAGTTGGTCGGTCGGAGGGACCGAGGAAGATGGCCTCGGCTGGGGAGCTCGGAGACGAGCAAGAGGGCCGAGGAGTCTTGGTCCTGTGGCAGCTCGGGGCGAGCCGAGGGGCCGAGGAGGCCAATTTGCAGGGGCTCCGAGAAGGGCCAGCTTGTGCTTGCAAGTCGGGTACAGGAGTGGCCTGGTCGGCCCCCGTGGGCCCCTTCTTCTGAGTTCAGGGACACATCATCCGCCACGTGTCCTGATCATGGAGATCGCCAATATTGAGTATCATCAGCTCCGCATTCGATGTCGAGAGCAATCGCGTGTTCTTCGCATCCTCAGCCAACGTCATCTACGACCTTCAGTTATCTTCATCTCAGGTGAGCAACTCAATCTCTCAACTGCTTTGAATTATCTTGTTAATTCACTAACCAAATTCACAAAGCTTGCTGCTTTTCTATATCCATGCATATAAAATTGATGATTGATAGCTTAGCATGATATATTAATGAAAATTAGGTCTGAATGACTATAGTGATGTAGAGTTGCGTTAATTTAACTGTAATTTCTAACTCCACATGTTTACCTTTGGTTTTAGATATAAAAGTTGAGATAATTGGAGCTATCGAAATTCAACTCCAACCCCCTATATCAAAATCCTGAAGAAAGGAGAATATGCAACTATAAGGCTCTGTTTCGGTAGGGAGTTAGGATATCTGGACTTTATTTTTAAATGGACGCAGAGGGGATGCAAACTAAGGATTGCAAGCCCCAAACTCCATTTTGAAATAAACTCTAGTTTGTTATAAGGGATGTGTTTGGGGAAAATGGAGTTTACCAAACGCAGATCATATTGGAGTTGAGATAACTACAATCATCTCAACTTTGAAGCTGAGATATGCAGTATCTCCACTCCAAAATGAATGCCAAACAACGCAAAGTTGGCATTTTGCAGTTAAGTAGTGCTAACTTTATGAAACTTCAGTTTACAAAATTTAACTCCATTCCTAAACACGGCCTACGCTAGACAACAATTTAAGACCCTGTTTTGGCTTTTGAGGTTAATGTTTGACGACTTCAAATTTGTTGGGTTATCATTATGTTTAAGCCTTATACTTTCAAAAAATTGGGTTGATTATGAGGCATGACTCCATAAAGATTCGACGAAGTTTTGTGAACGTCAACCCACTCTTAATTAGCACCAAGTTTATGGCCAAGAGAGCTCTAGATAAGAGAGGGGCTTGCCACAATCCTAGATGGCCAATTGACATCCTCCAAATCTTCTAGACATTGGAGGACAGTCTAGAAGGAGAAAATATGATAGGATTTTAATTTTATTTTTACTGTAGGCAATTGTTGGAACCTAACTCCAAATTTCTAACTCTATTTTAAGTTGAGATGCCCTGTGTAGCCTAAAATCCCTTCAGACCTCATCCATCAGAACTCAAAGAAAAAGGAAGGATGGAGTTAGGATGACTCTAATCGTTTTTGTAAGATAACTAGAATTATACGAAACGTGCAGTCAGAGCTTTGTAAATTCCACTTCAATGAATGAATGAATGAATTAAATAGCTCTGCCAATCACTCTAAAGACAAACATGGCCTTAGTAGGCGAAAGATGAGAGCAACAACCAACAGATATTATATTGGTTAGTAATGACTTATGTTAAATTATCTTTTGTTAACTGTCTTACTAGCACAAAACACCTACCATTTATTATTTTTAGTACTCTCCTTAGGGCACTCACTTTTCTTTTTCTTGATTTTCCTTGTGTACATTCAATACAAGCCCAAAGATCCCGTGCCTCTTAATACTTATCTATTATTCTACATGGATTGATCAACTTGCATGCCCTTATTTACTTTCTAGCGAAACCAACCATAGCAAGATCATGTATTAATTTTATTCAAATTATTATGTTTCTTTTACTTTATAGCATGTGCCATTATACCTACTCAAACCCAAAAAACCAATGCATCACTGACTAACCAGATTTTCCAAGTATTAACATGCTATTTTTTTTCTTGAGAATATAACTCGTGCACATAATTTTTTTGTTGGTTATAGTTGTAATTCTGAATTATCGTTACTATTAAGCTCTAAAGCATTGGAGAATTTTGAGAAAAGAATCTAGCCGGCCTCTATTTAGTGCAAAAATGTGCAAGATCTTTGTAATATAAAAAACACAAGTGTCTATGGGACTATGACAAACAAAATTTTCTTATCTATATTTTGTGTTGTAGAAAGGAAGGTCAGGCAGCAAAGTTTTATTATCTACTCATACTGAGCAAATAATTTTAGAACCAGGCGATTGCATAGTGGCTATGGACTATTTGATGGAGAAAGAGGCATTAATAACTGGGACATTGTATGGTTGCCTTGTGCTGCACACAGCAGACCTCAAAACAACAGAAGTTGTTGGAAGGGTGGAGGGCGGTGTGAGGAGCATCTCTTCGAGCCCCGATGGAGCTCTTATTGCCGTGACAGCTGGCCTAGGGCAATTACTAGTCATGACTCATGATTGGGAAGTGCTATATGAAACTGACCTTGACCAGCAAATTTCTGATGTAAGTTATTGTTTTGATTTTAATTTTTCTTGTTGTATCTTATTACACAGGCATTTCGATTCTGTGTAGTTTAAGTAATAGTATCTACACTTCCATTTATGCTGACATGCCCTTAAACAGTTGAACTTAATGACAGGCAACATGCTCGTCTGCATACACACCACATCCATAGCTATTCACTTTAAACCTTTCTTCTGCATACTTGACATATGACTTAGACATTTAGTTAGTCATCGTCTTATATACCAGCAGGTCTCTTCAGACTGCATTTTTATTTATCCTTTTGGTTTTTAGTTGAGGAATTTATTCAGGCGGGATTCCTTAATAGTTGCCATTTCGCAGGATGTGCTAGATGTATGGAAATATGCAATGTATTAATCTGATGGTTTTTTTTAAACAAAATTTTCTGCCATTCTGTCCAACACACGATGAATGACTTGATCATTCGTCTAGTTATATACTGATCTACCAGCAGGTTTTTCCAGATTGCATTAAATTTAACCTTTGGATTCTAGTTGAGAAATTCATTCAGGCAGGATTCCTTCATAGTTACCGTTTCGCAAGATGTGCATACTATGGAAAATGTTCATTTCATTAAGCTGATAGATTTTTTTTTGGTGGCAGAACGACGTTACAGGTGATATGAATAGTTCTTCCGACACTCAATTCCGAGCCCCAATCTCTTGGAGAGGTGATGGGAAATATCTTGCTACTCTAGGAGGACTTCATGATTCTTCTTCTTTACAAAAGCTTAGAATTTGGGAGCGAGAATCAGGGGTCTTGCAGTCTTGTTCAGCATCAAAGAAATTCATGGGAGAATCCTTAGACTGGATGCCAAGTGGAGCTAAATTGGTTGCAGTCTATGATAGGAACCATGAAAATAAGCCACCTCTTATAGCTTTCTTTGAAAAGAATGGATTAGAGAGGAACTCGTTTAGCATTGATGAGCCAATAGAAACTACAGTCAAAATGTTAAAATGGAACTGTAACTCAGACCTTCTTGCTGCTTCTGTTACTTGTGATGGGTATGATGCTATAAAAATCTGGTCCTTTACCAACTACCATTGGTACTTAAAACAGGAAATAAGATACTCAAAGCAAGATGAGGTAAAGTTCATCTGGGACCCAACCAAGCCGTTACATTTAATTTGTTGGACTTGCGGTGGAAAAATTACTTCTTACAACTTTGTTTGGGTGACTGCTGTCACAGAGACATCCACTGCATTGGTTATTGATAATTCCAATGTACTAATTACTCCCTTTTTGATATCTCTCATACCACCACCAATGTCTTTGTTCTCCTTCAAATTTTGCAGTGCTGTTCAGGACATTGCTTTTTTTTTTTTGCAACAACTCGAAGGGCCATTTGGCTGCCTACCTCTCTGATGGTAATTTATGCATTGTTGAGCTTCCAAAGACAGATACATGGGAGCGGTTTGAAGGCAAAGAAATTATTGTTGAAACTTCAATCTCCAATTTGATGATTGGAACATTTATGCATCTGACTTGGTTAGATTCTCATAATCTACTTGGTGTATCACGCGACTTGGCTCAACAGTCAAAGCAATCACATAGTTATTCTTTAATGGAGATTGAACTAGTATGTTCTGAGGATTCTGTGTCTGATTCAGTGAGTTCTTCTGGTTGGCAGGCAACGATTTCAAAGTGCTTGCCTTTAGACGGGCCTGTTATCAGCATTGTTCAGAATCCTTCCAAAAGATGCTCAGCTTTTGGTTCAAATGGTTGGTGGAGCTATTCTCCAGTATTCTTCAGTTACAGGTTTTGTTGGGGTACATACAGGGTCACACTTCAATGACCTTGATTCGGAAAATGGATTTTCATCTTCATGTCCATGGATGAAAGCGGTTCCTGCGCATAGCAATGGCATTGTGAGACCTTTGCTTTTTGGGCTTGATGATAACAGTAGATTGCATTTTGGGAGGAGAATATCATGCAACAGCTGTAGCAGTTTCTCGTTTTACTCCAAAGCTGGCTACGCTTCCGAGGAAGTTGTTACACATTTACTTCTCACCACTAAGCAGGATTTTCTGTTTATTATCAGTACAGACGACATTTTGCATGGGGACCTAGTAGTTAAATTTGAACGGCAAAATATTGCACATAACCATAAAGAAGAAAATAAAGACTATATGAATATATGGGAAAGAGGTGCGAAGCTCATTGGTGTCATTCATGGGGATGAAGCAGCTGTTGTGTTACAAACTACTCGTGGTAACTTGGAATGTATTTATGCAAGGAAGCTGGTCCTTGTTTCCATAATTAATGCTTTGGTCCAGCGGCGTTTCAAAGTTGCATTGCTCATGGTAAGGCGACATAGGATAGATTTTAATGTGATTGTTGACTGTTGTGGTTGGCAAGCATTTATTGAATCCGCTGCTGAATTTGTAAGCCAAGTAAATAACCTCAGCCGCATTGCAGAATTTGCTTGTTCAATAAAGAATGATGATGTCATGGATACTTTGTACAAGGATTATATTTCGGCTGGAACCTTGTCTAGACCTAAACAATGTTCCCAGGGTATCGGTGCACTGAGCAAGGTTTCTTTGGTGCTACTGGCAGTTTGCAGGGCTCTTGTGGAGCACGAACAAGAAAGTCTAGAAAGAGAGCTTTGTATATTGATCACATTAGCTCGCAGTGAGCCACCTGCTTTAGAAGAGGCCCTAGCGAGGATAAAGTTGATTCGTGAAATGGAATTGTCAAAGGCTGATGATAGTCGCAGGAAGTTATATCCTTCATCAGAAGAGTCTCTGAAACATCTATTATGGTTGACCGATTCTGAGGCTGTTTACGAAGCAGCTTTAGGCCTGTATGATCTTAATCTTTCCGCCATTGTAGCATTGAACTCTCAAAAGGATCCAAAGGAATTCCTTCCTTATCTCAGAGGATTGGAAAACATGCTACCCGTTGTCATGAAGTGCACAGTTGATCTAAAATTGCGTAGATACGAGAAAGCACTTAGACACATTGTTTCAGCCGGTGAAGATTATTATGAAGCTTGCATAAATCTCATGAAGAGTAACCCTGAACTTTTCCCCCTTGGCCTTCAATTATTTGCCAACAATGTTAAGAGGATTCAAGTCATGGAGGCATGGGGCGATCATCTTCAAGATGAAAAGCGTTTTGAAGATGCTGCTTCAACGTATCTTTGCTGCTCCTTGTTTGAGAAGGCTTTGAAGGCATACCGTGCTTGTGGTGATTGGAAAGGCGTGTTTACTGTAGCTGGGCTGCTTAAATCAGGAAAGGCAGGAGTTCTTCAACTTGCAAATGAGCTCTGCGAAGAATTTCAGTCACTTGGAAAGCCAGCCGAGGCTGCTAAAATTGCACTGGAGTATTGTGCAGATGTTACTAAGGGTGTTGGATATTATATAATGGCACGAGAATGGGATGAAGCTCTCAGGATTAGCTTTATGCATGAAAGAGAGGATCTAGTCTCTGATGTTAAAGATGCAGCTCTGGAATGTGCCAAGACAATAATATCTGATTATAATGAAGGATCCGAAAAAATAGGGAAATATTTGGCTCGCTACCTAGCTGTGCGTCAGAGAAGATTAGTTCTTGCTGCTAAACTTCAATTTGAAGATAGTTCGGTAAATGCTGATTATGATACTGTTTCAGAAGTCGGTAGTAACTTAAGCGATATGAGTGCGTACACCATGAGGTATCTCTTTGTTCTTATCACAAATCTGTACATTTTTGCCTGCTTTCTTTGTTTAACTCGTGTTTTTGGTTCACCTTGGATATAGTCCATGACATTCATGTCATCTTGTTTAGAAAATTTTTGTCATCGATTTTTTTAATACATTCCAGATCACTTTGGAAAAGCATTTATAATAGGCTAGATTATGGAAAACTACCTCGACATTTCACCTATATCACCTCCACCTTTTTCATTACATTAAAACACAGCACAGAGATCATGTTAGTTCAAGATTGGCACCTTACCCTCACTAAATGTGACTTGATGACTTTTGTATTTCTCTTTTGCTAGCAATTGGGATAATCAATTTACTTGTTAAGGTTATTTGGGTTGAGAAAAGGTCACGTGAAAGTGTCATGAACCATGATCATCTCACTCTCGAGCATCTCCAGATGGAGGCAGTTAACTAAAATGTTCCCCTCATACGTAAGAAAAGTAATTCAGACATACTTTACAATTACAAATTACTCGGATGTTGGAGGCAGTTTTCGATAATTATTCTTACTACTTGTTTCATAAAATTATATGCTTGTGAGGATGACCGCTGGTCTGCTATTCTGTTCCTACTTTCTTTACGCAGTCACTATTCAGGAGTATCATGTTAACACGACCATCTGTTATGAGCTTAATCAATGTATGCACCATCTTGTGCATCAAGGCGTTCCTTTTTTGATTCTCCTCTTTTAATTTCTTACCGGGAGGGAAACTTCGATCCAGCATTTCAGTAATATGAAGGCATGCTATCTGACAAAAAGTGAAAACATAAGATATATGTTGCGATAGATAACATTACAAACACCATTCGCACAATTTGATACATCTAAGTTTTAAAAGAAACTCTGATTAATAATGTCAGACATCTGGAATTAAGAATAAACCACATCATGCAGAGGGAGTAAGGAGAGTTGATAGGGCATGAAAAATTGTGACAAGATCTCACTTCAAGTTCAAGATATGCAACCCAAAACATGGAGAGAGATCAATCATGCCTATGTAACAAGGGTCTATGTCACTTGCATCATAATATTATGACTAAAAAAAAGGAATAAAACACGAATTTTCTTGTTTTAGCATAGGAATAAAACCATGGTTTAAAATCTCGTACCAAGGATTAGATGACTACTTTTGGGATCAGAATCGACCGCTTTGAATCAAAATTATTGGATTTTCTAGTATTTGACAACAAGAAAATTTAGAAAGTCAATAAATTCTTTAGATAATAAAAAAAGATTATAATCAATTTGACAAATTCTTTAGTAATTAATAATGTCAAAAAATTTATTGGTTTAATACTTGGCAAAAATTAACTATAAATTAAAAAAAAACCAGTATTAATGATGATAAATAAACCGTAACCCAATAAGGTTGTAAAAACCGTTAGGCGGTACTAGGCAGTTAGGGTACCACCTAATGCCTAGCGCAAATGTGGTTTTAGTATTGTTGGTTAAAAATGTTCGAGGTAAAGAGGTGTTTTCTAGTAAGGAAACGATAGATTTGGGATTTATTTGAGGTTGGAATGCATTTTTTGTTAAGAGGAACAAGAACATACTAATTCTGACTATTTGCAATACAAAAGTCAAATGATTGAGCCACCAAAGCACCCGTCTAGGAGCCCCCTTAGGCAACCCAACTCACTTAGGAGCCAAAACCGCTTAATTCGACCAGCCAAGTGAATAGTGAGATAGTCTTGTGGTTTTTGTGTAAGCCGATACTTAGGCGCCCATCTAGATCTTTTTTTACAATCTCGTAACGCAGTATCCTCACGATAAACCAATTAACCCGGTACTAAATGTTAGAACCCTCGAAGCTTGAACAATCATTATTTGGATCGGAAGGATCGGTCAAGATTATAAACCATGAATAGAACATAGTTTCACAATTAAAGTGTCTCATCATATGGTTATCACAAAATTTAAAAAATGGAAGAAAAAACTCCTAAATTTGAATAAATGTGTAATTGAAAAATAATGTAAATCAAAATAATTGCCAATTTCTAGATTATTCACCCGTCCAAATATTGAAATCTCACCCAAAAAAATAAATACAATTGAAACTGAATATTTATAGAAAGTAAATCACAATCACACAATAGGACCATTAAGTAAACAGTACAAGATGCAAAAATAAAGACAAAATAAAACAAAATAATAAAAAGTTTTAACTGCATATGACAAAACATTTGCAGTTGTTCATGCATATTAAAGTATTGTTGTCAGCGTCCTAGTATGCCTATGTGGCATTTGATCCCTGTAGGTTACATATAGGTTAGGAGGTCAACAAAGTCAACCTCATCAGATCTTGAGCTTTCCAACATGGGAGGGTTCAAGTTTGAAAGAGAAAAATAAAGGAGACAAGGAGAAAAAGGGTTCTAATTCAATATAAGTTAAGTTCTTGAGAAGAATGATTAAGTTAAAATGTGACAAATAAACCCTATTTGATTTATGCTCTTTAAATAGCGGGTTATTGAGTTAATGGGTATAGATTTAATCTGAAATCTAAAGTAACAAGCCCAATAAGTTAAAGCAGTACGTGTCGTGTGTTTGAAGTTTCAAACTCATACTGGAGGTATGCTCCATACTTGTTAATGTCACGTGTGATTACCATTTCCCTTCTCTTCTTTGTTGTTATATCTTTTATATATTCTAATTTCTATTTGCTACAATAATGCAAAATATATTGGTCTATAGCCTTGTATCAGCCCTAAAATTCTTCTTTGACCATTACTACCTAAATTAACATCATGGTTTCTTGGATATATTTGCTTCAACAATATGTTGCCAGTTGCATTCTCTTGTTTTCTCATTAGCACGCTAAAGCATTGCATATAGGCCCTTTAGTTTTTCTGGTTTATTTGTAAATCTTGGAGGCCATTTACTGGTGAAGAGATCTTTGTGGTTATGTGGATGGTCAAGTTGCAAAAAGATATTTAGGAGGGAGATGATTTTTGAGTTTGCTAGTAACAAACATCTTCTTTTTAGTTTACGAAGCAGCTGTCGCTATTTTTCACTTTGTCGTAAACCCTAATGTTAAACATGTGTAAT
The DNA here is from genome assembly GCA_030015575.1 of Agapanthus africanus. Lineage (NCBI taxonomy): Eukaryota > Viridiplantae > Streptophyta > Magnoliopsida > Asparagales > Amaryllidaceae > Agapanthus > Agapanthus africanus. The sequence goes on from JASDDO010000019.1 coordinate 129,899,123, forward strand.
AACTTTGATGAACTATATACTTGCTTAAATAGTTAGAAACATCTCCGCTATTATAATGCCAACCCTCTAAATGTGTTTGGAATTAATTCCATTAGATTGGACTTATGCCCGTTCTTCTAATAATGTAATATGGTGTTTGAGAAGTTGCTGCATTTTTTGTTGAGCGCAATTTTCACTTACATCAACTTATTCCTTTTTGCATATTAACCATAATAAAAGAGAGAGATTTGCATTAATGAAAGAGCTTTGTCAATATTAGAAGTTATATTTGCCTATGCTCACCCATTCCAAGGTCTTGCACATAGATTTGCATCAATAAAAAAGATGGTTACAGTGCTCTTACTGTCTTGCATAGCATGTGCCAAAAATAAGATTATAAGAGCAGAAATAAAGATTTTGTGGAGAGTTTTTATTTTTATTTTTATTTTTGCGGGGCGGGGGGGGGGGGGGGGGGGGGAGTTGGATAGGTCAAGTTTGTATGAGCATGATAGTAGATCAGGGAGTCTAAATTGATACTGACAAGACTTCTAGATTTTGCATTTAGAGAGTCCATTTTCTTCTTTTTCTTTTTCCTTTTTTTTGTGTGTTCACTTGTTAATGCCTTGTGTATTATTATTTTCTTGGCAGGACATCTAAGGGTTCAGGTGCTTCCATCAGTTCAACTACTGCTAGTAAGGCACGAGATATCAGACGTCGAAGGAAGAAGGGAGCAGGAAAAATTCGTGCTGGAAGGTTAGGCTCTCAAACATGTTGCTTATGTTCCTCGCTGTTTGTTTTCTCTTGATCATTTGGTTGTGATATTTTTGGCTTTTAGATTTATTGTGCAATTCTATCGCCTTTTCCATTCTTCTAGATCTTTCCGGTCTTGGAGAGCTTTGAAGATTACAGTCTCTAAAAAATTATAGAAAACTCTTTTGTGGTCTGTATTTCCTCGTCTAGAAATTTCACACTAATTAAAAGAGAGCCGAGGTTGTGTTAACAGCCAGTCTCAAAACTTTGACAAATATTTCATGGAGCATTTTCTTCATAACTGTATCCATTTGATAAGAAAAGGGTTAATGGTGATGATTTACTGCATCTGTCTGTGCCATATTGCCTGTTCGTCATCTATTTGGTTCAGTTTCTTTTCTTTTCATTTTAGTGTTTTCCTTCTTCTTTTTTGTTGTGCTGGTGTTCCCTTAAACTACTCTCTTGAATCATCATCACCACCGTCATCATGATCATCTAAGCTTTTCCCCACCAAGGGTCCGCTCTAAAGTAAGGCTCCATGGAAAATTTGACAAGTTTTACAACAGATTGTCGACATGATGCCAACCCTTTCTAATTAGGCCAAATTTCTAGCCAAGAAAGCTATGGACAAGAGAGGAAGGGGCAAGATGATAAATTTGCTACAGCAAATTGTGTTCAACTCCAATGCACATATATAGGTTAGAGCGAAAAGAAAGAAATAAAACAAGAAAGAAAAAGACACATTTTCTTTTCTTGATTCTAATCCAAACACTTGAATTTTGACAGCCCTGGAGAGGAGTTGGCATTGGTGGACCATTTGAAGGGAATGGCTCTGACTTCCAGTGCTCAGCGTGAGCTTAAATCTCTCGTAATAGCTCTTCTGATGCTCGAAAAAGAGGAAATTGCTCAACAACTGCAACATGTGGCAGATAATTTCCAGTTATCACAAGAGGCAGCTGTGAAACTGACCGAAGATACAATAGCCAACAATACCTTAGACGAGAACACGCAAACTTTGGATCATTACTTGAAGAAATTAAAAGAAGTTCCCCATTCTCGTGTTTCTTTCTTGGCAATCTAAAGTTCTGCCCCCGCCTTAGCAAGTGATTGCAGTTGGAAAATTATGTTCAGTTAAATTATTGCAAACGGCAAAAAATCCTTACTTTTGCCCATATAGCAGGAAAATGATTGTAGCATATTAAAAACCGGTGCACATAACCACCCTGTAGCTTACCCCGTATAACACTTATACCACCTCAAATGATTCAGTAGCGGAAACAACCCCATTGCTAATCGACCAAAACCCTTATAATTTGTCAAATTCAACTCTATATAGCTCAAAGCTTGTCCAACTTTACCTCTAGAATTTGTGGTGTCGAGAGCAGAATTTGAGTATTTTTTGAGGGTTTTGGTCGAGGAGGGGGATGTCTGCATTGATGAATCACTTGAAGGGGGATTGTTATACTTGGTAAACTACAATGGGAAATTGTGCAATTACCGCATTTCATTTAGTAACGTTGTACTTTACCTCTAAACTATCCTGGGGTAATTTGAATAGGAAAGTGACATGAAATTTTTAGTGGTTGTTAAGGTCAGGGTAAAATGCATATTTTACATGCTAGCGGAATTTAATTGTAAATTTATCCATGCTTAAAAATTTAATTATCTGTAGGTGCTGATGCAGACTAAGGTTCGTGCGTATTGGAGGCGAACATGTGCAAAAAAGAAATTTTCTCAGGAGAGTGCTGTGCTTCACTGTGCATGCTTGTTGTATCCGAAGTCCAACACAGTTGTATTTTTCTTTTATTTAAGATCCATCTTCCGTGTAAGATGTTCTTCAAACTTTATTTATGGATTTGAGAAAGCTGTACATTTTCTGCATAAGATGTTCTTTAAAATTTATTTATGGATTTGCGGAAGCTGTACATTTTAAGTTTAGAATCAATTATAGAGATATATAGACCTGTTTTTTCATTTGGCAGATAGTTTTGAATATAATTGAATATCCGAAGCCAAGCGAAGCAAGAGACAATCCCATCATCTCATGTTTCTCTAGTGGCTTTCCATATTATTTATTTGCAAATAATCAATTACCAACAGGTTCTTAGGTTTGTACACGCAGTCCCTTGGATTTTCTTTTTTCAACCATGATAACAACCAATATTTGAAGTAGACCGAGACGCTCTTTTGACTTATTTTTGTTTTGAAATTATTTGAAGTAGACCGAGACGCTCTTTTGACTTATTTTTGTTTTGAAATTATTTGAAGTAGACTGAGACACTCCTTTGACTTATTTTTGTTTCGAAATTATTTGAAGTAGACCGAGACGCTTCTTATCCCCAACTCAGCTGAGGCTGAGGCTAACGGAGCCTTGCTTAATCAGGGGAGAGAGTGGAGCCTTGAGAAGCACCTTTGAGAGGGCATAGCAAGCGCGTCTCTGATTGCAATTCAATTTGCATCCGTCTCCCTGCCAGCGCAGCTTTTTTTGGAACGGTACGAGAAGACTTTTCCAGACCGTAAGGGCAACTGGCCCAGCCCAAAGAAAAGGGCCCTACCATCCAACTATTTCCAATACACCGAAAAAGGGTATGCCACTGTTCACCCTTCGATCAATGTGATTCTATGGTAGAAGCTTCTTCGGAGGTACATGTGTAGCTGGAAGGCCGACCTATTCCTCTTTCTCAAAAGGTAGGCTTTAAGCCAAATGAATAGACCCTTACAAGCATATGAAGTCGCGTTTTCAGGGCCTATGGAGATCATACTCCTGACGAGATGGGCGGCGCCGGGGAATTCGTTTCTTGATTAGTCAATCACTTAACAACCAACCAAAATCCCTTTACCTTTTTCCGATGCTTGTTCCATTTGAGTTTCAGACAAGTTCCTATGGCCGACGGAATTACATAGGCCGGACAAAAATAGGCAGTGATAACCAGCAACACTTTTATTTTGTATGGAACTCTGATCTTTGGAATTAATATAATTAATTAAATCAGATAATTTTAAACTATTTTGTTAATAATTGTTAGTTAATTAATATGCACACCAACCAGCCGATGGAGGTGGTCGATGGTGGCGGCGAGAGAGGAGGGTGGAAGAAGTGGCTACGCCAATGGCTGCAAAAGAGAATGGTGATGGCGGCTAGGGCTAGAGCTAGGGTTACGGTTTGGGTTAATATGTCGAGGAGGAAGAAGTGGATTAAGAGGAAGATGATCATGATGAAGGGACGGCGAGGCGGCTAGAGCAGCGGCCGCGAGGCTGTTAGGGAGGTGTTGGTGGCGAAAGAGTAGGACGGGCGTGGTGGTGGTGAGGGTTAGGGTAATTATTAGAGGAAGAATTGTTTTAAGGAAGAAGAAGATGATGAAAGGTATGCGGCGAGGTGGTAGTTGGGCGAGGTGGTTGGGGCGGCTGCGGAGAGATGGTTGTGGCGGGAGACGGTTGGGGCGGCTGCGGCGGCTAGATGGTTGTGGCGGGAGGTAGTTGGGGCTGCGGCGGCGAGGTGAAGGATGGCAGCGGAGTTATGTGCATGACAGGGAAAAGAATGAGGATGAAGATGAAGTGGAGAAGGATGGCGGTTGAGAAGGTGGCTGCGGTAAAGGTGGTCGGTGGTGATGATGGCGACATGTAAACTTAATTAATTGTGCTGACGTGGTCCTGTAATGCATGAGGCGTCATCTTAACCATAGTAGTTTTTGGTAATTTTGAGACTATTTGTCAGCTAGTTACCAAACCAACAAATCTTTTGGTACCTTTTGGCTTTAAACCTAAAATTAATTTTAAAAATATGGTTTTGATTTTCGACTTGGCAGCATGTATCAGGAAACCAAGAGTTGATGCAGCTAAAATTATCTAAAATTGATACTAACCCATCCACCTAAAATTAAACCAGGCAGAGATTTATTTATAGCACAAAAATTAATAAGTTGCGATTGTTCAACATGTATTGCAATAAATTTACTCCAACTAAATACAAATATGCATTGGCGATAAAAATCAAACTTGGCCCGATCCTAATTTCGTGAAACAATAAAGCATCACCAGGGTTTATGAGAGGAAAAAACTAAATAAAATAAAACAAGTTTTTATGATTAATAAACAAAATAATTAAAATTATTTCCGTTAAAAGTTTATTAGCATTGGAACTAACAAAAGAAAGTTTTCATCTAAAAAGAACAAATAAAACAAAGAGAAAAAAGGGAAAAATACAATTAGAGTTTCAAGAAAATACTTGCCAAGGATTAAATAAGCGTGAAATCAGAGGGACAAGATGTTGGAGATAGTGCCCTCAAAGTCAATTATTGGATCACAGGTACGTGATTGCAATGATTGAGACAGGACCTATACCAATATGACAGTCTTGATCGAGATGATAGTATGCTATCTTGTTTGTCTTTGTCATCGTATACATGCTTTAGTTCGCTATTGCATGATGATAGAGCCCATAGGATTCTTGTTTGACTACCAGCAATATGATAGCGATCATATACGTAGGAGCTGGGGTCTGTAAGCACATCCTTAAAAGTGTCCCTAGTCGTGGGAGTTTCGAGACAGGGCGTCGATACTCCAGAGTAGACTAGTGTATACAGTCGAGACTCCGACGAGAGGCGATGGCCGGTCTCACAAGCCATTGGTGTCAGTTGGTTCACCTAAGATGTATACAGGTGCTCATTGGGTTATGAGTACACCGGACATGACTCGCCGGGAACATGTTAGTTGGTATTATACATATCGTCAGATAGCAGTTCCCTGGTGACATGTGTACATGTTAGTTCATTGACCTGAGATCGTCATTTGTCTCGTGTGAGTTCCCACTGTGCTTAGATTACTACCCTACCACGCTCAAAGGAGTTGTGCAAACAGGTTTTAGTTGGGTACAGTCTCGAGCCACATTAGAGGCAAGTGAGCGGATCGGCAGGGGATTCGTCTCTTCCGGTATTGGGGGTGAGATCGCGCTGTGTCTAGGAAAGCCATTACACAAAGCCCTCGGCCGAGGCAGGAGATTTACTGGTAGGTACTCCAGTAGTATCTCAGGGTGTTCTGGGCCACTCTCTAACACGACTTATACCGCTATTGGGGGTCTGACGTTACTAGTCCCCTAGGCAGATATGCGATACTCATAGATGAACGGACCGGACAGTATGTATATTGTCACTGTTAGGCTCAGTAGGGTTTAGGGATGAGTTCGCTCGTCAGCTTCCCTTCCAATCAATACATAGGCAAACCGTTACGTACAGCTTGTACCTCTGACGTGCTAGAGGTTATACCCAGTGCCAGTGTGTTGATGAGTCATTAGAGTCCCCCACAGATACTTTCCCAAGTTCGGGCGAAACGTTGTAGAGGCCGTATGGTTTTATGGTAAAATTCGGAAAATGCACGTGTGTTTTCGCACGTGTCGTTTTTCGGGCAGATAATACTGGTCGGCTTTGGTTTAAGCCGGATCCGAGTATTATGCTGTGTAGATATAATATCTTTGTCTCAGATGCATTTATATTCGGTCGTAATACAAATGCAGATATGTTTATACTGATACGGGGTTATCCTGAAATTCGTTTCAGGATCACTTTTGGAAATTGCCAGTTTCCAGTTTTCTATCGGCCGTATTTAACATTCGGTTAAATACGGATTTATCTTTTCTTGAGAAGAGTGTGGAAGCTTCTAGATGATGACTAGGATGATGAGGTGGCTTGTGACTCATTTGTTCATTAATGGTGCATTAATGAAAGTGTGACTAAGGTTAATGAATCATCACTTTCATTAATGTGTTCACACTAGGTGTTTTGTGTAGGGTTCCTAGGCACTCTCAAGAGGTCTCACAAGGCATCAACCATGCCAATTTCAAATTTTACGGTGCCGAGAAACCCTAGACTAGATCGTTAACTAGAAATTTAGGCGAAACAAGCAACTAGTTAACAACTTAACTAAAAGAACGGAAATACAACCTTTGTAGATCCGGTCATCCACCTCCATAGCTCCGCAATGAAGTCTCCTCGCTGTCCAAATCGAATCCCGGGTTCTAGCGTCGGCTTCATCGGAAAAATGGGCGGGCTAGGTCATCGACAACGATGCCGAAGATGATCTACGTCGAGGCATCACAAGATCAAGCTCCCACTTCACCAAGTCATGAAACTTGTGAAGAAAACACCCTATACTACTTGGCAAGAGGTAGAGGATGAAGAAATAGGAAGTGGGTTCACTTTAGAATTGGATTTCTCACTCATTTTCTCAAGTTGCCATTGATGGAGGCAAGCTTCTTCTTGAAGAAGAAGAAGAAGATGAAATATATTATGATAAGTGTTTTTGAAAAAGAAAATAAAATGAATAAGAAAACAAAACCCTAACCATTCACATAACCATGGTTTAATCTTTACACAAACCCAAGTTAGCATGCATCATCAAACATGATACAAACTTGTGCACAAAAATATATCACATATACAATGTGCACAAACAAGTGAGAAAAACCAATTAAAGTGAACCAATACTAGTTAATGCAAAGTAATATATCAAATATATAATTATGCATTAAATCATTAAATCAACACTTGATTTAACGATCCGGTCATATCGCATACAACCGACTAATATCCAATGTATCGGCTTATCGAATCAATCCTTGATTCGATAACTAGGTTATATCGCATATAACCAGTCGATACATTCATCGCGAGAATGGAATACGGTATCACATACACGCATTATTCTCGGTCCCGCACATATCTCATATGCGCTCCTATTTCGTTTCGCTTGAGCCAGGAAACCTCTGTGTAGGACTCTAAATACTCGTCAATACGCCGGCAGCAGATGATGATCATATCAAACACCCACAAGCCGCAAGCGGTCTGCTAAACGTAACGGCCACCCGGGTATTGAGCGATCAGAAGATCGACGAGCAAGCCCGCTCATACTCCTGTGAATCGAACCGGTAACACTTACCGTACAGTCCGGTCTGATCGTCTGATATGTCGCATATCTCGCCTAGGGGTGGTAAACGTCAGACCCCAATAGCTCGATAAGTCGTGTCGATATGAGGTCTATAACAGTTCGAGAAACTACTGGTAACACTTACCAGTAAATCTCAGCAACCCTGGCCAGGGATTTCCGGTTATAGCCAATCGTTCACAGCGCAACATCAACTCCCTATACCGAGAGAGACGAATCCCCTCCTATCGCTCATTGCCTCCATGTGATTCGGGACTGTACCCAAAAACCACCGTTTTGCACGCCCTCTTGGACGTGGTAAGGTGGAAATCAAAGCACAGTGGGAACCACACAAGACTCTATGACGATCTCGGGTCAACAGACTACTCTGTACCAGTGTCACCAGAGAACTGCCATCTGACGTAAGGTATAATACCATCTGGGAGTTCTCGGCGAGTCCGTCCAGTGTACCCAGTCTCCACTGAGCACCCGTATATCATCTCTGATGTCAAACACCAATAGATATGGGATCATCCATCGCCCATCTGTATGGGTCGAGAAGGTACACGCTAGTCTACTCTGGTATATCGATGCCCCGTCTCGATACACCCACGACTAGGGACTTTGAAGGATGTACTTATGGACTACCATGTCCCCACTAGTATGATCCGCATCATAGTCCAGGTAGTCAAGTACACATCCTAAGGGCTTTACCAACGTGTAACAGAGAGACAATCAGTGTACACGTTAAGGTAAAGAGTAACCAGATAGCATACTATCATGTCGAGCAAGAAAGTCCTCCCTATATATGTCCCAGCATCCACTACAATATACATCCAATGTACAGTAATGGCCTCTAGGGCATACATATAACTAACAATCTCCCACTTGCACTAGGGCCATCTGATAGCAGTGGTTGTAGTATCTCATATTCAACCATCCCATAAAAGTCTCTCTCTGGGAATAGGCCTTCGTGGGTGGATCCGCCGTGTTATCCTCTAAGTCTGCTCTCCTAACCTTGATCACCCTGGAGATCAACTATCTCCATGATCAGACGATACTGCCTTAGAATATGTCTGGATCACTGATGGGACCGGCGTTCCTTGGCATAAGCCACAACTCCATTGTCTCACAATGGTAGGAACGTAGTTCATCTCATGAACCTGTATACACCCAAACATCCTCTTTGGTAGCATCTTAAGTAGCGATGTATCCTGCCTTTATCGTCTAGTATGCCACGGTATTTAGCTTGGAACCCTTCCAACATACCGTCCCTTTACTGAGGGTAAAGACAATGCCTGTGACTGACATTCAGTCGTTCCTATCACTCTGGAACACTTCCAGTGATTCTCCCCAGGATCAACTGATACCATCTCATCTCACTACAACTAGTGAGTGTCCTAATATCTATTTAGATCTATCTCATAGATCCAAAACCCAGGATTTAGTAGGTATCACTTTGATCCAATATGGAGAATCATTGTGATAAGCGGAGATTGATCGAGTGTAGCATAGGAAACTCCTTCCCTATCAAGAGTATGTCATCCACGTACTCTACGAGGATCGCCACCATACTCCCTACTACCTTTTTGTTTATACAAGGTTCATCTACCATTTTGATGATGTCAAACTCTTTGACTAATCCATCAAAACAGATGTTCCATCTCCGCTGTCACGCCCCGCTTCCCAGTGTACGGCGAAGTGGACGCGACGAGGTCCGCTACGTATGTACTCAGAAGTACATACGCTAAGCGTAGCTAAGCAATATAAAATAATACACAAGAGACAAGAGTATAAAAAGAACAGCAACTTTTATTTATTAACATTCTTTGTACAATGCATGAAAAAGGAAATACAACTGAAATAAAGATGCCTAAACAGTGGCATAACAGGAAAAGGAAAATACTGAAAAGAAAAGCGTACAATGAAATTATACTGTTGGGTCTTCGGCAAATTGCTCCAAGTCTTCCTGGGTTGGCTCAACTTCTGCCGGGTCCAAGTTACCTGACGACATTCAAAGAAGAGAGAATAGAATGTCGTCAGCGAACAGATCGCTCGGTAAGTCCCAAGAGTAAGAGGGAAGTAGAGAGGACAGAATAAGAAGATACATTTTTAAAGTGTAAACTATTGCTGTAATGTTATGTTAACGCTGTTGTTTGTAGCTTGGTACAGAAGAATGCCAGTGTATACGAGGGGAGTCTTACTTGCCAGAGACTAGGGCACGTGTAGTACAAGGAACCGTTATGCCACGGTACAACAGCAATAGGATTCAGGTTAGGTGTATTAATCTGACCACCTCGTGCCACCTTTAACACCTTCCGTACCAATCTACCCCTTAAACCCCGCGATGTCTTGTTTGTATTGTTATCTTGTAAAATTGTATTGATTGTAAGATTGATTAACTGACTGACCGAAACCATGATATCAGGAAACGATTATAACCGTAGAGTCATGTAAATGGAATACTGGGAAACATGTAAAAGGAATATCCATGGTTCGGTTCAGTCAAGTAGATTGTTAACTGGATTCTGGAATTCATGTATTCATCTTGAGTTGAAATATAAAGAATATAGATTGACTTGAATCATATTCAAGTCAGAAATAGTCAGACTCTAACCCGAGTCAGACTAAAAGAAAGATAATTTGAAGTTCTATATTTGTTAGGGGCCTTATTGTAATTTATAAAACTTGAGGGGGTTTATTGTAAAAAGTAATATTGTATAGTTTTCAAAATACACCTCAAGTAATTATTATTCGTCTTTATAGTTATAATGAGTGTAAATTTTATTTGTGTTATTCTAGTGAATATATCCTAATAAAAGTATTAATTTATTTATTTGAAATTCATGGTATTTTAATGTAACTTTTAATCTTGTAATTTTTAGAAAAAAGTGAAAACTTTATCTTATGATAAAATAGGTGTTTAAATGATAATTATATATATATTAACACATGAATAATTTTAAATAAATATTTTATTTTCCCAAAATCTCATTTTTCTTAAATGCCGTATTTTAAACCTTTCGAGACCGAATGCTCCTTGCGGAGGTCTGAATCTCGCACTACCAGCTCGCGGGTGCACGATGAACCGTATTATCCCTAACGGGTTCCCCAAAGTGGGTTGTAGTGGCACTTTGCTTAGGTTTAACAAATACTATTCATTTAGGAAAACGGTTTTATAAATAAAAGGTATTTATTTGTAAAAGAGTATAGTTTTCTGTATTTTAGTTTCTAGGGTTTCCTAAGCCAACTAGCCTATTTCTAAGGGTCTAAACGACAAGTCATTAGAAGCTTCAAATCGTCTCTTCACCGCCAATTGTGGCCAGGTAAGTACAAGTGAGGAGGGAGGGATCCGCTCACGAATCGTGAGACGGGCCTTTTAAAGTTACCCAAGCTCACTTGCCTAGCCTAGACACCACAAAGTCAGTTTAGACAAACGATCGATGTCCATGACATATCGTATTTTCCTATTAAAAGATATTGTTTTAAAAATTGTAAACAACTTAGAACTTTTTAGAAAAGGTTTATAAAGAAAAGGGTATTTTAGTGAAAAGTCTTGTATTTTCGTATTCTATATTTTGACATTTATCAATTAAGGTTATATTTGTGTGTGTGTAGAGGTAGGTCATTACCTCGTGACTTATTTTAAGTTCTGATGAAGTTTAGAGGTAAAACATGATATATTAAATTTAAAGGTATTAAAGCGCAAGAATACGGTATTTGAAAACGTTATCATTTTATGTGTGAAATTTCATTGAAATTGATTTCTACAAGTTTAGTGATCAAGATAAACATATTTAGGAGTGAGGGATTTATTTAGAACAATAAAAACAAACTTTATGGTATTTTTATGAAAAGAATACGGTTTTACAAGAAAGCTATCATTTCATGTGAGAAACTTTATTTGAATTGGTTTCTAGGTGATTACTAGTCATCATAGATAGGTTTGGGTATTATGTATTAGGTGACAAGTGGAAATTTGTAGAAAAACGAATCGGAAATCGGTTTGTTCCGATTTCCGTCGGGTTCCAAAAAGTCGTATTTTCTATTAAAAGAAAAGAGAGATAGAAGAGATGGGACTTACGGTTTTGGAAAAACTAAGGAGGCTAAGGGAGGTGGTGATTGTCGGTGCGTCGAAAACGTCGCGAAGGTTCTACTACGATCGCCGGAATCCGTCGTCGGTTTCGGCAGCGCTTCGCTTCTCGCTCTTTGTACCGAGTTCTCGAGAATTTGGGAGAGTGGACTTAGAGTTGTGAGGTGAAATAGTAGAGGGTAGGGGTCTTTATATAGGGCTAGGCTAGGCTTAGGGTAGATGAAAAGTTAAAAAATAAAAATGTGATAAAATGTAATAAAAAATGTATTAAAAGTGGAGTAATTGGGGTTTTTAAAGAGTTCTGGAAGTTGTATGAAGCTGAAATTTTGCAGGTGCATAGGGAATATGAAAAGACACAACTTTCATGTTGTGACCATCACTGGAATCGGCCGAATCTGGGGTGACTCGGCCGTGACTCGGTCGGAGCACTGAGTAGGCCGAGTCAAGGCCGAGTTGGCCGATTCCCGGCCGAGTCCGGTGGCCTGGATCTCCCCCGACGGTTCATCTACCCTCTGCAAGTGTTACATCTTTGGGTGTAGTGGGGTTTTTGTGAGATATGCACGTGTAAACTCTTGGTATTCTAAAGGTTTTAAAAAAAATCAATATTAAAAATAATGTGGGGTATGGGATTTGAACTCTGGTGGCTTGGTTCAGCAGTGCAAGGTATTACCAATGAGCTACAAGCTCCTTCTTGTAATTATTGTGGGGAAATAGATACTTAAAGTGTTTTCAGCAACATCAATACTCCAAGTATACTTCAAATTTAACTCAAATTTATGTATACAAAAATTGGAGTTGTTACAATCTACCCTCCTTACAAAAATTTCGTCCTCGAAATTTACAACTTTTATTTGAGTACTAGTTTACAAAAAGGTGCGGATATCTTGCACGCATCTCATCTTCCCTTTCCCACGTGGATTCTCCTGGAGTGTCTTTTCTCCACATTACCCGGACTAAGTTAACTTCCTTGTTCCGAAGTGTTTTCACTTTTCTATCCAGGATCTCCACAGGTTGTTGCTCACAAGACAAATCGGGCTGTATAGTGAGCTCGGAATGATCAAGTACATGGCTGGGGTCACTCACATACCTTCTGAGTTGAGATATGTGGAACACGTTATGCACTCCTTCCAATGATGGTGGGAGCGCTAATCGGTATGCCACTTCTCCGACTCGTTCGAGTATGTCGAACGGTCCAATGTATCTCGGACTTAGCTTACCCCGTCTTCCAAATCGAATCACTCCGCGGTTCGGAGATATCTTCAAGAATACATGGTCTCCTGGCTGGAACTCTAAGTGTCGTCTCTTTGCATCAGCCCAGTGTTTCTGTCTATCTTGGGCTATGCGCATTCTTTCCCTGATAGTACGAACCACATCAACGGTCGCTACTATCATCTCTGGTCCCAGGAGTTCCCTATCTCCGATGTCGTCCCAACTTAATGGCGATCGACACTTCCTTCCATATAATGCTGCAAAAGGTGCCATTCCTATACTTGCTTGGTAGCTGTTGTTGTATGCGAACTCCACAAGGTGCAGGTGATCTTCCCATGATCCTTTGAAGTCGAGCATACATGCTCTGAGCATATCCTCCAAGATCTGAATAGTTCGTTCCGACTGACCATCTGTTTGTGGATGATAAGCCGTGCTGAAGTTCAGACTTGTTCCCAAGCTAGCTTGCAGACTCTGCCAAAATTGCGATCGGAACCTGGTGTCACGATCGGAGACAATGCAGACCGGTACTCCATGAAGTCTCACAATTTCCTGTATGAGTTCATGGGTATCAGGGATAGTACATTATGAAGAGTTTTTAAATCTAATTTAGATTATTACCTCCATGTACTTCTTCGCTAGTGTCTCAGTTGATTGGCCAACTCGAAATGGGATGAAGTGAGCCGACTTTGTGAGTCGATCCACAATGACCCAAACCGCATCGTTACCCTTTGTGCTGCGAGGAAGAGCAGTTACAAAGTCCATCGTGATGTGCTGCCACTTCCATTCTGAGATTGGTAACGGTTGAAGTAGTCCAGCTGTCCTGTGATGTTCAGCTTTTACCTGCTGACACACCAAACATTTTGCGACACTTCTGGCTGCTTCACGCTTCATTCCATGCCACCAATAATTCTGACGTAGATCCTTGTACATTTTGGTACCTCCAGGATGTACTGAATAGGGAGAGCTGTGAGCTTCTTTCATTAATTCTTTCCGAACAGGACCTTTTGGTACACACAATCTGCTGCCGTATCTCAAAGATCCGTCTTCATGGATGATGAAATCTGTTCTGAGTCCATTCTCCACTTGTTCTCTGATCTTTTGCAACTTAGCATCGCTGGCTTGAATTGCTTTGATCTGATTGACAATGGTTGATTGAACTTGGAGATTCATCAAACTTGAAGCATCACCTGGCATGACTAGTTCAATTTCCATCTGATGTAGGTCTTGCTGAAGCTTCCACTGTGCGGTGAGATTCATTGCTAATGGTTGGCGACTAAGAGCATCAGGTACTACGTTCACCTTCCCTGGATGATATTGCAAGTTGATATCAAAGTCCGCCATGAGTTCTAACCATCTTCTCTGCCGCATATTCAACTCCTTCTGAGTAAACATGTACTTCAGACTTTTATGATCTGTGTAGATGTTCACTCGTTCACCAAGTAAGTAGTGGCGCCAAATCTTGAGAGCAAAAATAATGGCTGCCAACTCCAGATCATGCGTCGGATAATTGCACTCATGAGTCTTCAGTTGTTTTGAAGCATAAGCCACAACTTTACCGTGCTGATGTAGAACACATCCTAGTCCCTTACCGGATGCATCGCAATGCACTTCGAATCCTCCAGATTGATCCGGTATGACGAGAATAGGTGCAGATGTCAGTCTTGACTTGAGTTCTACGAAAGCTTGCTCGCATGCTTCTGACCACACAAATTCCTCATCTTTTCGAGTGAGCTTGGTCAGGGGTGTTGCTATCTTCGAAAAGCCTTCAATAAACCTTCTGTAATATCCAGCTAAGCCCAAGAAACTTCGAATATCCTTTACTGATTTTGGTGTAGGCCATTCGCTAACTGCCGAAACTTTTGCTGGATCCACAGAAATTCCTTCTCCTGATACGATGTGTCCAAGAAAACCAACCTGTTTTAGCCAAAACTTGCACTTTCTGTATTTGGCATAAAGCTTATGTTGTCGAAGAGTTTCCAGGACAATTCGTAAGTGCTCCGCATGTTCTTTCCGATTCTTAGAATATACCAGGATGTCGTCGATGAAGATGACAACGAACCTGTCTAAATATTCCCGGAAAACTTGGTTCATAAGATTCATGAAGATTGCTGGTGCATTGGTCACTCCAAATGGCATTACTAGAAATTCGTAATGTCCATAGCGAGTTCTGAAAGCTGTTTTGTGAATATCAGCTTCCTTGACCTTCACTTGATGATAACCTGAACGAAGATCTAGTTTAGAGAAGACACAAGATCCACTTAGCTGATCGAATAAATCGTCGATGCGCGGGAGTGGATACTTGTTCTTTATTGTGACTTCGTTCAAGGCCCTATAATCGATGCACATTCTGTATGAACCTTCCTTCTTCTTCACCAATAGTACAGGTGCTCCCCAACTTGAAGTGCTGGGACAAATCCATCCTTTCGCCAGTAATTCGTCCAACTGTGTTCGTACTTCCTTCAAACCTTCCGGACTTAGTCTATACGGTGCTTTGATCACTGGTTGTGCTCCTGGTACTAAGTCAATACTGAATTCAAGAGCTCGATCGGGAGGCAAACCTGATATATCGTCAGGGAATACATCATCGAACTCTCGAACTACCTCCGGTCTTGGTTCTTCTTCTGCTTGAGCTGCTGCAACTACTGCTTCCCTTGGCTTTGCTTTGTAAGTACTTGGCTCCAATGTACGGTCTCCACTTTTAAAATAGAAGACCGGATGATCTGGAATCTCAAATACTGCCCTCCTTTGATGGCAGTCGATGGTAGCATAAAAGGTTCCAAGCCAGTCCATTCCTAGAACCACATCGAAGTTTGGTATATCCAGTACCTTGAAGTCAGCATAAAATTCCCGACTGCAGACGACGACTGGACACATGCTGTATCCCATAGTTGCCTTTAGAACACCATTTCCGGAACTGACGTTCCAGCTGGATACAAGCAGTGAGACTGGAATCGCATGGGTTCGGACAAACCGTTGCGACATAAAGCAGTGGGATGCTCCAGTATCAAACAGTGCAAGTGCAGGTAGTGAAGCTACTAGGATTGTACCTAAGGTATATGGGATAGGTTTTAGGTATAGGGAAATTGTGTAGGTAACCAAACTAAAAGATAAGTTTGAGACAGAAGATTTACCAGTGATGACTTGGCCAGTGGCCTCAGCTTCTTCAACAGACATCATGAAAGCTTGGCGCTTCGGCACATTCCTCCTGGCCTGAGGAGTATTCCTCGGAACGTTCCTTTGAGCTTGATGGAACTGTCGAGGAGGGGGTGCAGCTTGTGGTCCCCTGGGTGGTGCTGGCAGTGCAAGTCTGGGAGCAGGTGCCTGAAGAGCTGGTCGCTGCTGATAAGTATTAGCTGGCCTGGGTGCAGCAACTGGGTTCTGTCTTTGGGGACAAGATCCAATACCGTGAGTGGCTGAACCGCAGATCAAGCAAAGGCGGTTGGCTCGACGGCCGTCCTTCATCATATGTCCAGTTCTCTTGCAGTAGGTGCAAAAGGCTGGGCTTGGACGATGGGTTGGTACTCCGGGTCGCCTGGGCACGAAAGATGGTCTGGACGTGGCTCCACCTGCCATCTGGTTGGCAGGGCGCTTGACTCCTGCAGACTGAGGTCTGCCCCTCTCTTTTATCACTGCCTCATAACTGCGGGCAGCTTCTAGGGCTTCCTCATGAGTCAAAAACTTTCCTGTGGCTAGAGCAGCCTTAATCTCTGTGTCCAAACCTTGCTGAAAGCGACGGGCTCCGATCTTGTCCGTCGGTATCAAGTGTGCCGCGAATCTGTTCAAAGATTGTGTTAGCTGTGTAGTATGTGATATTTAAAATTGAACTATTGTGACATATCTTACCGGCTCAACATGGTGAACTCAGCGTCGTATTCATCTACCGATTTGTCCCACATTGATCCTTACTGTAGATGAATAAACTGCTGCTCCATAGCAAACCTGGCAGTCACAGGGAAATATTTCGCGTCGAACTTCTCGCGAAATGTCTTCTATTCAATCGGCTGTACCAGACAGGTTTCTTCCGCCTTCCACCAATTGCGAGCATTATCCGTGAGCTGTAGTTTTGCTACACGGACCCAAGCGTTGTCGGGCACTTGAGCTGCTGCCAGATCGTCTTCGATGCTTTGTGCCCATTCTTCCGCTTCAAGAGGGCTTCCTTTACCAGAGAAATGCTTTGGGTGCAAAGCCCTGAATTGCTTTACTCCCGGTGCATCGGCCTCAGGACGGTTCAAAAGTTGTTGCTGTCCCTCGAGAAGACTGCGGATCGCCTCAAATAGCATCGTTTGCTCAGTGGGTGGTGCAGGAACAGCTGGTGTGAGAGGTAGTGCTGGAGGGGTGTTGTTAACGTTGGTGCTGGTGTTGTTCGGGGAATCCATGACCTTAAAGAAAAATTTGGATTAGGACAGATTCAAATACATGAAATGATAAGATTCAAAGAATAGAAATTTGCAAGATTCAAGGAACATGAATTGTAAAGAATGTTTTAGTTGCTGGTTCTTGTGTTATATTGCTTAGGTTGTTCACGCAGACCAGAACTGCATGACAGGGATTCATACAGCTCTGACCTGCATGGGCCACCAACAAAACCTGTCACGCCCCGCTTCCCAGTGTACGGCGAAGTGGACGCGACGAGGTCCGCTACGTATGTACTCAGAAGTACATACGCTAAGCGTAGCTAAGCAATATAAAATAATACACAAGAGACAAGAGTATAAAAAGAACAGCAACCTTTATTTATTAACATTCTTTGTACAATGCATGAAAAAGGAAATACAACTGAAATAAAGATGCCTAAACAGTGGCATAATAAGAAAAGGAAAATACTGAAAAGAAAAGTGTACAATGAAATTATACTGTTGGGTCTTCGGCAAATTGCTCCAAGTCTTCCTGGGTTGGCTCAACTTCTGCCGGGTCTAAGTCACCTGACGACATTCAAAGAAGAGAGAATAGAATGTCGTCAGCGAACAGATCGCTCGGTAAGTCCCAAGAGTAAGAGGGAAGTAGAGAGGACAGAATAAGAAGATACATTTTTAAAGTGTAAACTATTGCTGTAATGTTATGTTAACGCTGTTGTTTGTAGCTTGGTACAGAAGAATGCCAGTGTATACGAGGGGAGTCTCACTTGCCAGAGACTAGGGCACGTGTAGTACAAGGAACCGTTATGCCACGGTACAACAGCAATAGGATTCAGGTTAGGTGTATTAATCTGACCACCTCGTGCCACCTTTAACACCTTCCGTACCAATCTACCCCTTAAACCCCGCGATGTCTTGTTTGTATTGTTATCTTGTAAAATTGTATTGATTGTAAGATTGATTAACCGACTGACCGAAACCATGATATCAGGAAACGATTATAACCGTAGAGTCATGTAAATGGAATACTGGGAAACATGTAAAAGGAATATCCATGGTTCGGTTCAGTCAAGTAGATTGTTAACTGGATTCTGGAATTCATGTATTCATCTTGAGTTGAAATATAAAGAATATAGATTGACTTGAATCATATTCAAGTCAGAAATAGTCAGACTCTAACCCGAGTCAGACTAAAAGAAAGATAATTTGAAGTTCTATATTTGTTAGGGGCCTTATTGTAATTTATAAAACTTGAGGGGGTTTATTGTAAAAAGTAATATTGTATAGTTTTCAAAATACACCTCAAGTAATTATTATTCGTCTTTATAGTTATAATGAGTGTAAATTTTATTTGTGTTATTCTAGTGAATATATCCTAATAAAAGTATTAATTTATTTATTTGAAATTCATGGTATTTTAATGTAACTTTTAATCTTGTAATTTTTAGAAAAAAGTGAAAACTTTATCTTATGATAAAATAGGTGTTTAAATGATAATTATATATATATTAACACATGAATAATTTTAAATAAATATTTTATTTTCCCAAAATCTCATTTTTCTTAAATGCCGTATTTTAAACCTTTCGAGACCGAATGCTCCTTGCGGAGGTCTGAATCTCGCACTACCAGCCCGCGGGTGCACGATGAACCGTACTATCCCTAACGGGTTCCCCAAAGTGGGTTGTAGTGGCATTTTGCTTAGGTTTAACAAATACTATTCATTTAGGAAAACGGTTTTATAAATAAAAGGTATTTATTTGTAAAAGAGTATAGTTTTCTGTATTTTAGTTTCTAGGGTTTCCTAAGCCAACTAGCCTATTTCTAAGGGTCTAAACGACAAGTCATTAGAAGCTTCAAATCGTCTCTTCACCGCCAATTGTGGCCAGGTAAGTACAAGTGAGGAGGGAGGGATCCGCTCACGAATCGTGAGACGGGCCTTTTAAAGTTACCCAAGCTCACTTGCCTAGCCTAGACACCACAAAGTCAGTTTAGATAAACGATTGATGTCCATGACATATCGTATTTTCCTATTAAAAGATATTGTTTTAAAAATTGTAAACAACTTAGAACTTTTTAGAAAAGGTTTATAAAGAGAAGGGTATTTTAGTGAAAAGTCTTGTATTTTCGTATTCTATATTTTGACGTTTATCAATTAAGGTTATATTTGTGTGTGTGTAGAGGTAGGTCATTACCTCGTGACTTATTTTAAGTTCTGATGAAATTTAGAGGTAAAACATGATATATTAAACTTAAAGGTATTAAAGCGCAAGAATACTGTATTTGAAAACGTTATCATTTTATGTGTGAAATTTCATTGAAATTGATTTCTACAAGTTTAGTGATCAAGATAAACATATTTAGGAGTGAGGGATTTATTTAGAACAATAAAAACAAACTTTATGGTATTTTTATGAAAAGAATACGGTTTTACAAGAAAGCTATCATTTCATGTGAGAAACTTTATTTGAATTGGTTTCTAGGTGATTACTAGTCATCATAGATAGGTTTGGGTATTATGTATTAGGTGACAAGTGGAAATTTGTAGAAAAACGAATCGGAAATCGGTTTGTTCCGATTTCCGTCGGGTTCCAAAAAGTCGTATTTTCTATTAAAAGAAAAGAGAGATAGAAGAGATGGGACTTACGGTTTTGGACAAACTAAGGAGGCTAAGGGAGGTGGTGATTGTCGGTGCGTCGAAAACGTCGCGAAGGTTCTACTACGATCGCCGGAATCCGTCGTCGGTTTCGGCAGCGCTTCGCTTCTCGCTCTTTGTACCGAGTTCTCGAGAATTTGGGAGAGTGGACTTAGAGTTGTGAGGTGAAATAGTAGAGGGTATGGGTCTTTATATAGGGCTAGGCTAGGATTAGGGTAGATGAAAAGTTAAAAAATAAAAATGTGATAAAATGTAATAAAAAATGTATTAAAAGTGGAGTAATTGGGGTTTTTAAAGAGTTCTGGAAGTTGTATGAAGCTGAAATTTTGCAGGTGCATAGGGAATATGAAAAGACACAACTTTCATGTTGTGACCATCACCGGAATCGGCCGAATCTGGGGTGACTCGGCCGTGACTCGGTCGGAGCACTGAGTAGGCCGAGTCAAGGCCGAGTTGGCCGATTCCCGGCCGAGTCCGGTGGCCTGGATCTCCCCCGACGGTTCATCTACCCTCTGCAAGTGTTACATCTTTGGGTGTAGTGGGGTTTTTGTGAGATATGCACGTGTAAACTCTTGGTATTCTAAAGGTTTTAAAAAAAATCAATATTAAAAATAATGTGGGGTATGGGATTTGAACTCTGGTGGCTTGGTTCAGCAGTGCAAGGTATTACCAATGAGCTATAAGCTCCTTCTTGTAATTATTGTGGAGAAATAGATACTTAAAGTGTTTTCAGCAACATCAATACTCCAAGTATACTTCAAATTTAACTCAAATTTATGTATACAAAAATTGGAGTTGTTACATCCGCGATGCCTGCTTTATCCTATAAAACATCTCGCACACGTTTCCGCTGCTCCCACTGTCTACGAGGCCCTCTGGCTGTGTACTTATAGACGCTATCTTCTAAAACATCATTTAGAAAAGCAGTCATGGTACCCAACCGCCAGATATCGTAGGCATGGTATGTAGCCGTGGCAAGTAGGATCTGGATGGACTTAAGCATAGCTACTGGAAAAAGGTTTCATCATTATCCACGCCTGGTCGATGACGAAAACCTTTAACTAGTCTAGTTTTGAAAGTCTCAACTTTTCCATCTACACCAAGTAATCTTCTCAAAATATACTTGCTCCTGATGGGAATTTAACCCTTCAGATATAGCAACCAAAGTCCATACTTTGTTGGTGTAGATGGATTCCATCTCAGATCACTAAGCATCCAGCCATTCTGACAGAGTCTTACTCCTGATGGCCAGCTCGAAACTAGTTGGGTCATCATCTCATGATGTAATCCTCGCTCCCACTGTCATAGAGAAACAGAAGTATCTCTCAGGTGGGTGAGGAACCCTACTAGATCGGCGGAGAGGCCGAGGTTCGTTGGTAACTATTGAATCCTTTGGTTTTATCAAATCATCTGCTGTAGTTTGTATAGCTGAAACCTTTCCAGTTCTACATAACTGACCTTGCCTCGAGCTTGTCCGGATTTTGCTTTTAGACATAAGCCGGACAACCCCAAATCTTAACTAGCTTAAGACATGGGCTCTTCCCTTTCCATATCACATATGAAATGGTAGGCAACTGATTTGATTGGAACCCTATTCAATAGGTATGCAACTTCTCAAGTGCATAACACCCAATAGGAAAAAGGTAACTCAGTAGTACTCATCATAGAGCACACCTTATCATATAGGGTGTGATTGCCCCGCCCCGATATACCATCGTGCAATGGTGTATACGGAGGAGTAATGCTGAGAGAGAATCTCATTCTCCTTTAGAATAGTCCAGGAATTCCATGCACAAGTATTCTCCTCCCTGATCTCATCATAGGACATAATACTTATACCTTTATTTTGGTTCTCTACTTCTCCGCTTATATTCTGTGAATATCTCAAAAGGTTCGGACTCATGTTTCAACAGGAACATATGACTGAATCTTGAGAGATTATCAGAGAATATAATGAAGTATTAAGAACCAGTCTTGGCATGTGTAGACAGGGGACCTACATACATCAACATGTATCATCCCAAGAGTTCACGAACTCTTTCTCTGTTTCCAATAAACGGAGCTATGGTCATTTTATCTTTGTGACATGACTGGCAAGTTTCATAAGATGTAAATTCAAATTGATTTAAATTACATCTAAATGTAACTTTAGCTAGTCGGGTCGCATTGATATGACCTAGTCTACAATACCTCAAGAAGGACTCGTTCATATGTGAAC
This sequence comes from Agapanthus africanus, assembly GCA_030015575.1. Lineage (NCBI taxonomy): Eukaryota > Viridiplantae > Streptophyta > Magnoliopsida > Asparagales > Amaryllidaceae > Agapanthus > Agapanthus africanus. The sequence continues at coordinate 129,921,298 of JASDDO010000019.1, forward strand.
TCTTCCTCTTGTGTGTGTTCCATATACTAAGAACTGTAGTTTGATTTAGAACATCAATGCTTTTAGATAACGTGCCTGAACCGATCAACTTTTGATATAGGAAATGTTCAAAACATTATCCAACAATACAAAATTTTATCATTTCTTTACTAATAAAGAGACTGATATGATTTTGTATATTAGGTTCGGTATCTAATAACATTTGTTCAGAATCAATGTATTGGTAATACAGGGTGACAGTGACCAACAGACTTGGCTGCAACACTTGCCCCATTTTCTGCCTCATGAAACTTATCACCCGTTCTCAGTTTTTCTACCCTTTTGTAGCCCTATGTAACAGATTACATATCTGGGATCCTGATCCGGTATCATATACCCAGGATTCGGAGGATACTGAGAAACAGTTCTTTGTAATGAACACACCCGAAGATGATGCATCAGCATGCACTCTCTTCATTTGGGCGGCATGGGAATCTTGGTATTTCCCTATTTCCTGCTCTGTCTTATAACAATTATAAGTTGGAGCGGGACCAACGTTCCCCAGCTCAGTATAACAAGCGGATTCGGTCAATAATCCGTATTATTATCTTGATTAAGGCGTGATATGGTCGCTACCTGGAGAGAGAGAGAAGAAAACACTCAGCGTGCGCTTTTGCAAGAATAGATTGGTTATTATTTTATCTAATCAGGATGGCTCCCACTGTTTTATCAAATCTTCCTTCAAACCCTAAAAGGAAAGACTAGCCGGGATTAATTACACACTACAAGTTCGCCAATCTTTCAGCCAGGCCAGTGTCGGTACTTTGAGGGAGGTCCCCCGTGCTTTCGCACGAACCTAATTAATGTAAACCTCGTTTTCCCAGAGGCATAACCCCGTTGACACCTTTCTAGACACCTACTTGATCGGCTAATTGTAATGTGTAAAACTCTCCCAGGAGTAACAATTACTCGCAGTGGGTATCGGGATCCAACTATCTCATAGAAGGTATGCAATCTCATTGCAAATTTCAACACTTGAAATTCCCGATATTATTTTGCCCCTAGCAGCTATATGACCTTAACATAGTCAACAAATCATAAGTGCTAGTCAAGTTCAACCCGTCATTTCCCGATTGAATTAAACCCACCCGCACGACCCTTAACATAGTCAACAAAGTCGCACGACTACCCTAATCCAATCACATCATATGCTTATGCAGATAAGCACTAATTAGCTACCGTACACTACGCCTTAACATAGTCAACAAACGTAGCACGAATACTAACTAGTACTTATCTGAAATGACGGAGGGCTACGACAGGTTTTTCTGAAAACCTATTGCATAATGAACTTGATATCGTCGTAGAATCAAATGATTTTGAAATGGAGTGCTTTTGAGGCTTTTCTAGTTTTGCTAAAGGAGTCACTCCCGGTGAAGGGATCGTCGGTCCTTTCCTCGTCGAATGAGGTGCGAGATATATCATATATATCACTGTGCAAAGCAAAAACACTTAAAAGCAATCAAAAGACAAACCGAGTGTGTAGCATCTGCCAGTTATTGCTAAAGGAGTCACTCCCGGTGAAGGGATCTCAGTCCTTTCCTTATCGAATAAGGTGCAGGATATATCATATATACCGCTGTGCAAAGCAAGAACTGTAGCTACCTGTTTTATTTTTGAAATTCGATTCTACAACATCTTAGGTTTCTTTTATTTCATTAATCTCATTAATGAAGTCCCATCATTTAAATACCTAAACATCACAGATAAATACGACGTACACTTATGCCATCCGCATTCGCCTCGATGTCCCCTCGTGCACCGTTAGGTTAGGTAACTAACGGCAGAGCGGGGCAGGGCTAGCGCGGGTGTAAAACATAAGTAACGCCTATATAATATATCATATGTACTATATACAGTATTTATCACAGAACATCACATGATCATATCACAGATATCGCAGCAGAAGAAACATATGAAATATTGGATATACTAGGACGTCCGTGTTTTCAATACGAGCCAGTATAAAACACGGATTCCACGGTCGCGATGAATAGCCAAACCCACACCCCAAGACCCCTACGAGAGCGGCAAGCAACCCTACCAATTCTGGAGTTAGGAGACCCGGACTCGACTCCTCGAGTTGGTCTCCCACTGTACTCCAGAACCCGGTTACTTGTGCCCTCCTCCTTGGGTCTATTCTAGTGCGGAAAAGTAAATAATATACAAAAGGTGACATCTTCCGCAACCTGGAAGTGCCCCAATAAAAGAATATTACATACAAGTTTTTACATGAATGAAAATGAAAAACACTCATCACATAAAACCCCCCGGCTATTCAAACATGACGATCCAATATAATATATCCAGCAACACATAACATCACATGTCATCAACGTAAGTAAATATGTGCATCCCAATTGTCGTTGACATATAGCAACGAAACCGGCGATATCACATATTACACTTACGGTCACAGAAAAGAAAGTGTAAAACTACAACAGTTGGAATCCGCAACCTCTTTAGACATCGCATGCCTAATCAAATGAAATACTTAGACATCGCATGCCTAACAATTATAAACTCCGCATTTTAGTCTCATTATCGAAAACACTTTTCAATATCAAGTCGGGCAATTCAACAAGATTCCCGGCATCCTGATCGAATGCTCGTCGCAAACTTTAATAGGCGGCTGCACCCCCGATACCGTCGACGAAGTGCACCAAGGCGGAACACCGCTACCGCGAGCACCCGAACGGATGCTTTCGGCGACGGGGTTCTCCTACAGTCACTTGGTCGGGGCTATGGGGTGAGGTTGTCTATTAAGTTTATCCGGCGAGTATCCGCGTACGCTACGTGATTGCGACGGACTTTTGATCACATCAAAATTCTGTGGCAACCGATCAAGTGAGACTAAAGTGCTATGTTTATAACATTCATTCAATTATCTCATAACTACTTGTAGATTCCAAGTATTGTATCCCATTCCAGATAAATAGAAAATGTTAAACTTTCCGATCGAACATTCAAACACCCAAGTTTTCCCGATACAGATCAACACATGAAATAAGTCTAACAACATTCAGTTCGTGCCTCAGTACCAACGGTCCAGCCGTAGAAGGGTCAAGCCAACGCCTCACATGTGGCACGCCGTACTGCCCCAAACCCGAAGGTTCAAAGGGCAGTTCAAGACGGTCACATAATCGAGTTAAGGTTTGTTGTCTTCTAGAGGGACCATCGCGTTACTTGCACTACTTAGAACGTCGTTAAACTACGGAAAAATCCAACAATTGAAAATTTCCCGGCAGGGGAAAAAATGGGTATTTATATCCGGTCGAACTTTTTAACATATTCTAAAAATTATCCGGAAAAACACACAGACAAAATTAGACAATCCGATCGATACACCGAGTCCCCAATACAACCCAGAAAATTCAACTCTTGAAAAAAAATATTAAAAATTCCCAAGAAAACCAGCACTGCAAAGTAGGAGTTACTGTGCAAGATTTAAAGCATGAAGAGACTAAAGGGCCGCGGAACCGCCGCATTAGCATGCTAATGCCGCGGTTCCGCCGCTCTTTGGTGGACTTAGGTGTACGGGCTTCACAGTAATTCATAGAATCTCCTGCTGATTTTTCTGCATAATTTTAATACTCAAAAATCCCTGGTTTTGAAAAAAGGCCAGAGAGCAAGGAAAAGTCGGGGTTTCGGGTTCGATCGGGTTTCTAACATCGTCTACACATCGCCTAAGGCTCTAGCTAGGCTCTGATACCACTGTAGGGTTCCTAGGCACTCTCAAGAGGTCTCACAAGGCATCAACCATGCCAATTTCAAATTTTACGGTGCCGAGAAACCCTAGACTAGATCGTTAACTAGAAATTTAGGCGAAACAAGCAACTAGTTAACAACTTAACTAAAAGAACGGAAATACAACCTTTGTAGATCCGGTCCTCCACCTCTATAGCTCCGCAATGAAGTCTCCTCGCTGTCCAAATCGAATCCCGGGCTCTAGCGTCGGCTTCATCGGAAAAATGGGCGGGCTAGGTCATCGACAACGATGCCGAAGATGATCTACGTCGAGGCATCACAAGATCAAGCTCCCACTTCACCAAGTCATGAAACTTGTGAAGAAAACACCCTATACTACTTGGTAAGAGGTAGAGGATGAAGAAATAGGAAGTGGGTTCACTTTAGAATTGGATTTCTCACTCATTTTCTCAAGTTGCCATTGATGGAGGCAAGCTTCTTCTTGAAGAAGAAGAAGAAGATGAAATATATTATGATAAGTGTTTTTCAAAAAGAAAATAAAATGAATAAGAAAACAAAACCCTAACCATTCACATAACCATGGTTTAATCTTTACACAAACCCAAGTTAGCATGCATCATCAAACATGATACAAACTTGTGCACAAAAATATATCACATATACAATGTGCACAAACAAGTGAGAAAAACCAATTAAAGTGAACCAATACTAGTTAATGCAAAGTAATATATCAAATATATAATTATGCATTAAATCATTAAATCAACACTTGATTTAACGATCCGGTCATATCGCATACAACCGACTAATATCCAATGTATCGGCTTATCGAATCAATCCTTGATTCGATAACTAGGTTATATCGCATATAACCAGTCGATACATTCATCGCGAGAATGGAATACGGTATCACATACACGCATTATTCTCGGTCCCGCACATATCTCATATGCGCTCCTATTTCGTTTCGCTTGAGCCAGGAAACCTCTGTGTAGGACTCTAAAGACTCGTCAATACGCCGGCAGCAGATGATGATCATATCAAACACCCACAAGCCGCAAGCGGTCTGCTAAACGTAACGGCCATCCGGGTATTGAGCGATCAGAAGATCGACGAGCAAGCCCGCTCATACTCCTGTGAATCGAACCGGTAACACTTACCGTACAGTCCGGTCTGATCGTCTGATATGTCGCATATCTCGCTTAGGGGTGGTAAACGTCAGACCCCAATAGCTCGATAAGTCGTGTCGATATGAGGTCTATAACAGTTCAAGAAACTACTGGTAACACTTACCAGTAAATCTCAGCAACCCTGGCCAGGGATTTCCGGTTATAGCCAATCATTCACAGCGCAACATCAACTCCCTATACCGGGAGAGACGAATCCCCTCCTATCGCTCATTGCCTCCATGTGACTCGGGACTGTACCCAAAAACCACCGTTTTGCACGCCCTCTTGGACGTGGTAAGGTGGAAATAAAAGCACAGTGGGAACCACACAAGACTCTATGACGATCTCGGGTCAACAGACTACTCTGTACCAGTGTCACCAGAGAACTGCCATCTGACGTAAGGTATAATACCATCTGGGAGTTCTCGGCGAGTCCGTCCAGTGTACCCAGTCTCCACTGAGCACCCGTATATCATCTCTGATGTCAAACACCAATGGATATGGGATCATCCATTGCCCATCTGTATGGGTCGAGAAGGTACACGCTAGTCTACTCTGGTATATCGATGCCCCGTCTCGATACACCCACGACTAGGGACTTTGAAGGATGTACTTATGGACTACCATGTCCCCACTAGTATGATCCGCATCATAGTCCAGGTAGTCAAGTACACATCCTAAGGGCTTTACCAACGTGTAACAGAGAGACAATCAGTGTACACGTTAAGGTAAAGAGTAACCAGATAGCATACTATCATGTCGAGCAAGAAAGTCCTCCCTATATATGTCCCAGCATCCACTACAATATACATCCAATGTACAGTAATGGCCTCTAGGGCATACATATAACTAACATTTTGATGACTCTTCTCTTCATTAATGGTTGTAGTCACCCCCCTCTCCTACACTCACCTCCCCCCTCTCCTTAAGTGGCCGACCATTCACTTGGTGAAATTATGGTTGTTCATTTAAAAAAGATTAAGGATTTTGGTTCATGGAAATTAGTATACTCCATTTCTCATTTCATATCGATCCAAAAGGCAACTTCATTAACCGTTCGTCCATTGCCTTGGACGTAACGAGACAAAGTGTTCTACTCATTCTCTACAACATCTTGCTCGTCTCTTTTAGCAAACTTGACGACCGAGTTGCCTCGGTTCAGAGGCGGGAGCCCGTTTAAAGATCCGTCGACGTGGTGCCGCCTGGACAACGAGACTAGAGATTCAGGAGATCGGAGCAGCCGCAACAAAGCGTGGGATGATGGTTGAAGACCGAAGGACTCGGATCGTTCGGTATAACTCGTCTACCCACTTTGTAATATGTTAGTTTAGCTTTAATGGCAGATCCGGGTTACAGTACACTATAGCGCCAGTTGTAAAAAGTTTTTGTTCCGCATTTGGCGTCTGTTAGACGGCCGGGGCGCTATCGTGGACTTACAGTGGTATCAGAGCCTCACCATTAAGCTATACTAACTTGTGCTAACGTGTTTAAAATATCGATCGAACGAATTTCCGAAATTGCAATTTTCTGGCACACAGGTTTCTGTCGATTTTTAAAAGGTTTTAAAAATTATTTTACATATCACAGAATATTGTGCAGGGGTGTTAAGCATTACGGAAAAATTTGAGCACGTGATCCTACAGTAGAGCCACGGATCCGCGGTCAAAGCTAAGGTTTGACCGCGGAACCGCGGCAGCACTGTTGGAACAATGCACTAAATTTCTCAAGTAAGCTTTAAACTGTGAATTTTGGTGTTTGGTACTGTTCTTTTGGGCCCAGATTTTGTTACTGTACAGCAGATGTACGTGGGGCCCACTTCGGGAAATTTAGTCGATCGAAATTTTAAATTTGTCAGTATGCAGTATTTACATTATATCTCCGACCGGGAATGTCATTTGATCGGTAAACCGCGTCTGATTGTTATAGTTCTTTTAGACGGATTTGCGAACGTGACATTCACGTTGATGTTCTGTGTTGTGCTGTGTTGTTGCGGATATGTCGTGGTGGATAGCATGGTGCAATGATAGTGCTGTTCGGATTTATTTATACATTTGATATTGCGGGGCGAGCGTCCAACATGTGGACTGCCGTTACTGCCTGATTGTATAATATTCTTTTGGGGCACGACCAGGTTGAGGTCGATGTACCCGTTGTATATTTTTCATTTCTGTACTAGGTTTATCCCGCGAAGGAGTGCAGGATAGCCGGGTTCTGGAGGGCAACGAGTCCGTATCTCATGGTTTTGAGAGGTAAAGGGACCTCACTCTATAATTGGCAGACTATTCGCCGCACTCGTAGGGGGTACAGGTTGACCCAAGGAGGGGTGCTCAATTTACCGGATTCCGTGAAGTACCGGGTGTTCCATTCACTATGCTGTGAGTACTATCTCGCTTCAGGTTTTGGCGGGTAACTTGCCGCATCCGTAGGGGTCTAGGTTTCATTGCACAGGCTATCCATACGACCAGGAGAACGTCATGTTTCAGCAGCGACTCTGTGAAACCCGGGGATCCCAGATTATCTGTATTGTTCTGTGATGCTTATTGCTTTTCTGTAATGTTGCATTTTATCACGCCTGGAGCGATTATTGTATATTGGTATATATACTATTAGATGTTGTATATGTTTTACACCTGCGCTAGCCAGCCCCCGCTCTGTCGTTAGTTAAGTAACCTAACGGGTGATGACGGGACCCAGTGGCGAATGCGGATGGCATATACGTACATTATATTTTCGTTCTTTTCTGGTGTGATTGATTGATGGGACTGCGTTGATTCTTATCAATGCAAGATAAAACAAACCTATATTTGATGTTGTTGGAACAAATTTTAAAAAGATGTTATTACAAAGATGTTTCCTTTTGTTTTGCATAGTGATATTCAGTTGGAATATCCCGCACCTCATTTCACGAGGCAAGGGCCGAGATCCCTTCACCGGGAGTGACCCCTTGGGCAGAAGTTTACGTCAGGGTAGTAACTTTAATATAGTCGATTACAAGTTGCTTTGCATCGCGGTATTCAGTTAGAATATCCTGCACCCCATTCCACGAGGAAAGAGCCGAGATCCCTTCACTGGGAGTGACCTCTTTAGCAAAGGTTTTCACCACTGTATTTTTATAAAAAGCTATCAGTTCCTTCAATGAGATCAAGTTCATTACGTTAAAGGTTTTTCGCCAAAAACCAGTCGTAGCCCTCCGTCATGTCTTATGGATGGTCAGTAGTATTTAAGCTATGTTTGTTTGGCCAAAATCAAGGCATAGTGTTTGGTAGTTGCTGGGTATCCATCTGTTGCGTAGATAGATGCGTTGGTTTGGGACAGTCGTATTACCTTGTTGGCCAAAGTCAAGGGTATGTACGGGTGGGTTCAAATTAACCTGGATTATGACGGGTAGAACTTGGCATGTGACTTATGATGGGTTGGCTAAAGTCACGATCATAAGAGCATGGGGCATAAATGAATATCGGGAGTTTCTAAAGAAACTGAAACTTGCTAAGTATGCGCATACCTTCTGGAGTGTGATAACTTGAGTGACTTCCATCAAGTTATCATGCGATGAGAGTTGGATCCCGATTCCCACTGATGAGTTGGTTTACTCTTCGGATGATCCCGACTAATCTTCTTTCAGGTTTGGAGGAGAATTTGAGATTACAGTGGGAGGTTTCCTGATTAGATAAAGTGATCACCATTCTGATCTAGGTTAGAGTGCACGCAGAGTGTTTCTTTTCTCTCTCTCTCTTTGGCAGCGACCTTTGATCGACCCTAGACTATGACTCAGTGACCAAGTTGATCGAACCTTCTTAAGATACTGGCTTTTGGATTGTCCAAGTTGCATAAGTCACTGCCGCTCCTTCTTTTACCCTTTAGATTTCTCGGAATACCCCATATTACTACGGAAATCCACATCCATTGGATAGATCCATCGTATGGTTATATACGAACTCGAAGGGACTTCTTCGAGAATGGATCCAGGTTCAGGAGAAAGAGAATTGGTTTATTCAGTTGTCTTTTATTATCACCTTCTCTCAAGTTGCGAGGGCTCCTTAGTTTAGGAGAGTACACCTATTACGCATATTGGATAGTCTTCTTCCAAACCATAGGCAGGTGCCGAAAGGTTGGGAATGAAGAAAACCAATTAGCCTAAGTAGGGTGTACAGAAGGTAATAGCTAAAGACAAAATAAAAGGATTAGAAAGAGTGCAAAGTAAATTGCGACTGTTATCATTCACGACCAAACCACGTACTTCATCGCCACTCCTTTTTCACCTTTGCTTTTTCCCCAGTTCAGGAGAAATAGAATAAGGTATTATTCAGTTGTCTTTTATCATCACCTTCTCTCAAGTTGCGAGTACTCCTAGGATTAGGAGAGTACACCTATTATGCTCACTGGCTAGTCTTCTTCCAAACCATAGGCTGGTGCCGAACGGTAGGGAAGGAAGAAAACCATTTAGCCTAACGAAGGTGTACAGAAGGTAACGACTAAAGACAAATAAAGGGATTTAGAGAGACGACAAAGAAATATACGGTTATAGTTATGAATTGATTTATGGAAGAGGCATTACTAGGAATACCAGGATACCCCTACGAAACATTTTAATATTTCAGTGCATTGTTAAAAGAAAACTGATTTCCCAATTAGATACTTACTCCAGGGTGTGTATTTACCAGATTTCATTCTCTCATCTGTATGGTTTTACAGATGATGAGTGAGAGTAAGTTATTAGGAATTAGGTGATCATCCTCATTATATCAGAATTCGTTGTAATTGGTGGTATTTGAGGAAATCGCCTGGGTACAGTCTTTCAACCTACGACGCACATGTTTAGAGTTATTCAACTCAGCGGACTTATACAGAGTATTGTATGTTGTCCAGTGTCCGTCAGGACAAAGGGGTAAGTCCTCGTACTATGTTCTGTTTACTTGTGACTTCTCTAGTTTTTAGACAAGTGTTTCGTAGAAATACAATGTCTAAGTTTTGAGACGTTGTGGGTATAAGAATAAAGTAGAGAACCAGGTGTCGCAAGTATCGGGATTCTTCAAAGAAATCGAAGATGTAGATTCTTGTGATAAGTATTCAGTTGATAGTAACAGTTTTGAGAAACTTGTTTCTCTTTCAGGTTACTCATAATTGGATGCATTCCTAAGTTGAGTAATACTGATTAGCTTTTTTCCATTAAGTTGTTATGCACTGGAGACAGCTGCATGATTTGAATCTGGTTCCAATTAAATTAGTGCCTTTGTTTCTATATTAGATATAGAATGGTTCATAGCTTAACGATGTTAAGGTAAGGGGAGTTGTCCAGCTTATGCTTAAAAGCAGACACTGGATAACTCAAGGCACATTTCTGTAATGGCTGTTTGCGGGCTGACCCTGACTTTGACAAAGGTTGACTTTTCTACCATCTGGAAGATCAATAATGATATTGTTCTTGACTCGCCACAGTTTTATTAAAATGGAATTTTTCAGAAAACAGTAGTGGGAGTATGGTAAAACTGGAAGTGATTCCAGAACCGCAAACGATTACGGAAAATTTAATAGGACCTATATATTCAATCAGGTTTGACATTCCAATTGCCACTCCGCAGATATGGTGGGTAACCTCAGACACCCGAGAGGTACTCAGGTAGCCTCAAGGACGGTGACAGGGAGGTTCTTGTTTACTCAGACTTGACACTACTATTGTTCCAGACTATGAGACCCGGCAAGAGAATAAGTATAACGTCGTTCTAAACTAGCTTTAGAAGTATACATATAGAAGTATACGTATATATTATTCTGCCAGAGGGTTATCGTAGTCAGTGGGAGCAGCGGAAGCATAGTGGGCAAGTAGCTTATGTCTATTTATAGGCTTGAGCAGATATAGCGGAGATAAGATCATCTATTTTTGATGTGACAGTCATGGGTTTGACTTCATCAGAATAAGGGATGGATCTGGTGAGAAGGTAGTAGGGTGTGATGTCCTGGTATTTAGATGACATACACAGAGTAGGAAGTAAAATTCCTATACTACGATCGGTTGTACTTTGGTCGTCACACAGTTGTTTCTCCACAAAGGATATGGATATAATATCTGACATTCTGGTTTCTAGATCTATGGTTTTAGATCTAGATTTGGGTAGTTTCCCAATGTAGGTATTTTGACAGTATTCTAATAGTATTTTAGAATAGAAGACTCCTGGTATGGTGGTGTACCTGCAGGTGATGGAGTCACCCTCTCTAAAGGTGTCTTAGAGACTAAAGGAGAGAGGGAAGTACATGATTGGCAGATCACTTGCTTAGGCAATTGAGTCAATCATGAGATGTCAAGTACCACACCAGATATTGTTTTTGCACTAGATGCGATAAGTTTATATTAATCCAATTCTGGAGAAACATAAGGAAGCAGTTTTAGAACAAAAGTATATGTTCTATGGATTTAATGACAGCAGCCTCCTTCGGGAGACGGTTATCATTCCAGGCTTCCAAGGTGACATCGATGACGGAGTGATTGTCAGAGTTATAGTTTTCCCTCTGACGAGGGACAGTATTATGGACAGATGGTCCAAGAGGATACTGTGGGAGGCATGGTGCTGGATACTGATTATGTTCAGTTATCGATACAGTCTTAGAAGTTTGGATTTGTAGTTCATTTATGAACTAGGTCCCATCAGATATCCAAACATATTCTAAGACAGGTATTACTCGATTCGGGAGATGGCTTTCTCCGCGAACTTGAGATTAAGAGAGACATAGAAAGAAACATCAGGGCGGATCCACTCACTGAGGCTATTTCTCGAACACAAGAGTTTTACAAACTAGATTTGTGAAACTGATTAGTAGAGGAGTTGGATGTTCAGTATCACACGGGATGTGAGTATGCGACATCACAATAATTAGCCTTGAGTGCAAGTGGGAGATTGTTGGAGATAGTGCCCTCAAAGTCAATTATTGGATCGCAGGTACGTGATTGCAATGATTGAGGCAGGACCTATACTGATATGACAGTCTTGCTCGAGATGATAGTATGCTATCTGGTTTGTCTTTGTCATCGTATACATGCTTTAGTTCGCTATTGCATGATGATAGAGCCCATAGGATTCTTGCTTGACTACCGGCAGTATGATGGCGATCATATACGTAGGAGCTGGGGTCTGTAAGCACATCCTTAAAAGTGTCCCTAGTCGTGGGAGTTTCGAGATAGGGCATCGATACTCTAGAGTAGACTAGTGTATACAGTCGAGACCCCGACGAGGGGCGATGGCCGGTCTCACAAGCCATTGGTGTCAGTTGGTTCACCTAAGATGTATACAGGTGCTCATTGGGTTATGAGTACACCGGACAGGACTCGCCGGGAACATGCTAGTTGGTATTATACATATCGTCAGATAGCAGTTCCCTGGTGACATGTGTACAGATTAGTTCATCGACCTGAGGTCATCATTTGTCTCGTGTGAGTTCCCACCGTGCTTAGATTACTACCCTACCACGCTCAAAGGAGTTGTGCAAATAGGTTTTAGTTGGGTACAGTCCCGAGCCATATTGGAGGCAAGTGAGCGGATCGGCAGGGGATTCGTCTCTCCCGGTATTGGGGGTGAGATCGCGCTGTGTCTAGGAGAGCCATTACACAAAGCCTTCGGCCGAGGCAGGAGATTTACTGGTAGGTACTCCAGTAGTATCTCAGGGTGTTCTGGGCCACTCTCTGACACGACTTATACCGCTATTGGGGGTCTGACGTTACTAGCCCCCTAGGCAGATATGCGATACTCATAGACGAACGGACCGGAATGTATGTATATTGTCACTGTTAGGCTCAGTAGGGTTAGGGATGAGTTCGCTCGTCAGCTTCCCTTCCAATCAATACATAGGCAAACCGTTACGTACAGCTTGTACCTCTGACGTGTTAGAGGTTATATCCAGTGCCAGTGTGTTGATGAGTCATTAGAGTCCCCCACAGACACTTTCCCAAGTTCGGGCGAAACGTTATAGAGGCCGTATGGTTTTATGGCAAGGTTCGGAAAATGCACGTGTGTTTTCGCACGTGTCGTTTTTCGGACAGATAATACTGGTCGGCTTTGGTTTAAGCCGAATCCGAGTATTATGCTGTGTAGATATAATATCTTTGTCTCAGATGCATTTGTATTCGGTCGTAATATAAATGTAGATATGTTTATACTGATACGGGGTTATCCTGAAATTCATTTCAGGATCACTTTTGGAAGTTGCCAGTTTCCAGTTTTCTATCGGCCGTATTTAACATTCGGTTAAATATGGATTTATCTTTTCTTGAGATGAGTGTGGAAGCTTCTAGATGATGATTAGGATGATGAGGTGGCTTGTGACTCATTTGTTCATTAATGGTGCATTAATGAAAGGGTGACTAAGCTTAATGAATCATCACTTTCATTAATGTGTTCACACTAGGTGTTTTGATGACTCTTCTCTTCATTAATGGTTGTAGTCACCCCCCTCTCCTACACTCATCTCCCCCCTCTCCTTAAGTGGCCAGCCATTCACTTGGTGAAATTATGGTTGTTCATTTGAAAAAGATTAAGGATTTTGGTTCATGGAAATTAGTATACTCCATTTCTCATTTCATATCGATCCAAAAGGCAACTTCATTAACCGTTCGTCCATAGCCTTAGACGTAACGAGATAAAGCATTCTACTCATTCTCTACAACATCTTGGTCATCTCTTTTAGCAAACTTGACGACCGAGTTGCCTCGGTTCAGAGGCGGGAGTCCGTTTAAAGATCCGTCGATGTGGTGCCACCTGGACGACGAGACTGGAGATTCAGGAGATCGGAGCATCCGCAACAAAGCGTGGGATGATGGTTGAAGACCGAAGGACTCGGATCGTTCGGTATAACTCTTCTACCCACTTTGTAATATGTTAGTTTAGCTTTAATGGCAGATCCGGGTTACAGTACACGATAGCGCCAGTTGTAAAAAATTTTTGTTCCGCATTTGGCGTCTGTTAGACGGCCGGGGCGCTACCGTGGACTTACACAAGAATCAAGTGGGAGAGAAATTATGTATGATGGGTCGACAAAGAGGGGAGTGCGACTTTATAACCATAATAACCTATTTTTGTTGAAAACTATTTTTCTTATATTTTACCGTTATTGGTTCTTAAAAGATTTTCTCTCATCAAAACCGATGATGTGGACAGACATGCCTCCCTCCTTCACGATTATGATAGAATTCCCATTTGGTTGCAAAATGATGTAATACATGAACGGTTGAGATTAAAAGAAAAAACCAACTCCTATTTTTAAGAGCATTGTTTATTCTTTCCAGATCTCAACTGTCCATGTATTCCAAATCTCAACTATCTATATATTACACCATCGACGGTGGTTAACCCGCTTCGACCATTTTGCATTAAATGGAGATTTTACCAGAACTGCACTGTTAGATATAGGTGTCCTGAAGGCAATTATTGTAATTGTACAAGGAACTATATAGACAAAACATTCCTTCTCGAGATGATAGTATGCTATCTGGTTTGTTTTATCATTCATGTGTATATATTTTACTTGGTATTACGTATCGCTAATACATATTGATAAAGTTATCAGAATCTTTGTTTGACTACCAGAATTATGATGTGATCATACTAGTTGGGCCTGGATAGTCCATAAGCCCATTCTTAAATGTTCTTAGTCATGGGAGTATCAAGACGGGGTATCAGTACTTTAGAATAGACCAGTGTATACATTTCTTGACCTTAATCAGGATGATGGTTGCTCCCACAGCCATTAGTGTTTGACACCGAAAATTGTATACATGTGCTCATTGGAGAATGACCACACTAAACGGACCCGCCGAGAACTTCTAAACAGTATTATACATATTGTCTGATAGCAGTTCTCTGGTGACAATTGTACATGGTATAAGGACCCTAGTGCTCACGTTGCAAGACTAGCGGCGAAAGCGGAAGCGAAAACAAAAAATTTAAAACGAGCACTAGCGACCAACACCCTAGAATCGATTCCAAACACTAAACTAGATATCTAACATACAAGGTTAAGGGGCCAGCAACCTTTATAGCGTGTCCGCGTAATTGTAGAAGGCCCCTACACCGCTCCAAGAACTCTAGCTAGGCTCCGAGTCTTATGAATAAACTTGCAAGGCAGCCCTCCTTCATCAAAGTTGATCCACCCGAGGGAGTCCGAAACAAGCTCTAGATTCACACCAAAAATCACAAGTAAATTAACTCATGATCACAACTTGCTAAGAAGTGATGATAAGAGTGATGTAGTGTGGAAATCTCATGGTTTTTCTCTTTCTTAATTTTCTACTCAAAATGGAAAATCAAAAGAGAAGAAGAAGAGATGAAAAATAAGTGTAAAAGAAATTCCTTAGCCATTTTCTCTTTTTTTCTTGCCTTTATCCAAGTATAGATTTTTAACTCAAAGCATGAGTCACTCAATGACTCATGACACGAGTCATGAGCTTAAACAAATCTCCAAGCTTTCATGTGTAGAAAAAAAAGATGTGTGTATCAATGCACACACACAAGCATGTATACACACACAAATATAAAACTAAATATGTATCAAAATACGTATATCCGTATTCGTATAAAAATACGAATACCCGTATTCGTACAAAAACGAATACCCGTATTCGTATTGAGATAAAAATGCCTGTATTCGTATTAAGATACAAATACTCGTATTTATACAAATACTCGTATTCATATAAATACCGTATTTGTGTCAAAATATAAATACCGTATTTGTATAAAAATACGAATACTAAAAGAGAGATAATGAGAGAGATATAATACTAGCTCACAATGATCCGGCTATCTTTTAAATCTGCCAGTATTATCAAAACGCCCGATTAAAGTACGTGCGCTAAATACACGTATTTAATCGAACCTGAGCGCGTATCAAAATACGCACATACTATATTGTTTCGCCTGAACTGGAAAACCCACCGTGTGAGACTCTAAAGACTCGACAATACGCTGATACTGAATTTAACCACAAGCACATCAGTAACACTAGCTGTACGTAACGGCTATCTAGGTATTGAACAAAAGGAGATCGACGAGCGAACTCATCCGTATATCTACAGAGCCTGTAAGTGACAATCTCCGTACAATTTGGTCTTTTCGTCTGAGAGTATCGCAAACCGGGTCTAGGGGGTAGGAAACGTCATACCCCTAATAACCCGATAAGTAGTGTCTGTGTCAAGCTCATCACCTACCGAGAAATTACCGATCTACAATCAGTAAATCTCATCCACCCTGGCCAGGGTTTATGGTGATAGCCAACCGAATACAACGCGGAATCGACTCCGTATACCGGGAGAGACGAATCCCCGACGATCGCTCACTGTCTCTATGTGGCTCGAGATTGTACCTAACTAAAATCTGTTTGCATGACTCAGTAGAGCTGTGATAGGGTAGCAATCTAAGTACAGTGGGAATTCACACGAGACAAATGACGATCTCAGGTCAACAGACTACCTGTACTCATGTCACCTGAGAACTGCAATTTGACGATAGATATAGTACCATCTAGAAGTTCTCAGCGAGTCCGTCCGGTGTACTCACATTCAGTGAACACATGTATACAATCTTAAGTGCATCACACTAATGGCTATGA
This sequence comes from Agapanthus africanus, assembly GCA_030015575.1. Taxonomy (NCBI): domain Eukaryota; kingdom Viridiplantae; phylum Streptophyta; class Magnoliopsida; order Asparagales; family Amaryllidaceae; genus Agapanthus; species Agapanthus africanus. Next base: position 129,937,806 of record JASDDO010000019.1, read on the forward strand.
GACCTGCCATCGTCCTTCATCAGGATCTAGAAACGTATACACTAGTCTACTTTGAAATATCGATGCCCAGTCTCGATACTCCCACAACTATGGACATTTAAGGATGTGTTTATGGACTACCAAGCTCTCACAGGTACGATCGCCATCACAACTCTAGTAGTCAAGCAAAGATCCCACGAGCTTTATTATTATGTATTAGCGATATGTAATAAAACATATACACATCAATGATAAAGACAAACCAGGCAGCATACTATCATCTCGAGTAAGATTGTTTTACTTGTATAGGTCCTCCTTCAATTATCATAATCGTTTACCTACAATTACAATAATTGCCTTGAGAGTACTATAGCCAACAATTTCCCACTTGCACTTAAAACCAATTATTGCGGTATCGTATACCCACAACTCGTGTGCTATCGAATACCTAACTTCTCTACTAACAACTCGTGTGTTCGAGAAATAGCCTTAATGAGGGGATACGCTATAATATTTCTAATATTATCTCTCTATATCTCGACTTTGCGTAGATTAACTATCTTCCGAACTGAGCGATACCCCGGCTCAGAATTTGTCTGGATACCTGATGGGACCATATTCATAAATGAACAACTTTATCCAATAACTTTTTTGGGCTGTATCCTCTGTTGAGTCAGCATCCCGCGCCATGTCTACTTCAGTATCCGCTTGGAAACCTTTCCAATATACTGCCCCTCAAAAGAGGGTAAACTTATAACTCTGACAGCCATTCTATCATCCAGGTCATCTTGGAAGCCAAAACCGGTAACCGCCTTCTGAAGGAGGCTGCCATTACCATACCCTGAGAACATCCTGATATGTTCTTCTCCGCTTCCCTTTATTTCTCCAGGATTGGATTAATATACACTTACTACACTAAGTGCAAAAGCAACTTCTGGTCTGGTACTTGATATTGCATGATTGACCTAATTGTCAAAGTAATTGGTATGTTATTCATGCGAGTTTCTCTCCTTATCAGTCTAGAAGACATCTCTTTAGAGAGGGTAACTCCATCACCTGCGGGTACACCACCACACCATTCTAAAGGATTTTAGAATGGTGTCTAAATATCCAAATTGGGACATTTCCCAAATCTAGATCTAACGACATAGAGCTACTTACCAGAATTCCTGATATATTATCCAGATCTAATATGGAGAAACTTTTGTGACAACCACAGTTTAACCAATTGTAGTATAGGAATATCACTTTCTATCATGAGTATATCATCCAAATCTCAGAGTAGTACTCCCTACAACCTTCTTATTAGGTTTATCCATTATTTGATGAAGTCAAACACCTTGACTGTCACATCAAAATAGATGATCCACCTTTACAATGCCCGCTTTAGTCTATTAATAAACATAAGCAATTTGCACACCTTCCGCTGCTCCCACTGACTACGACAACCCTCTGGCAGAGTCATATACACGCGCGCTTCTAAATTTCCATTTAGAAAGACGTTATAGTCATCCACCTGCCAGATCTCATAGTTATGAATAGCAGCAGTGACAAGTCATATTCGTATGGAGTTCAGCTTAGACACCGAAGTACCAGTTTTATCATAATCCACAGCGGGTATTTGATGAAAACTCTTTACTATAAGTCTAACCTTATATCACGACCCGCTTCCCAAAATACGGAATACGAGGGGTTGACAAGGCCAGCCATGCTCCTACGGTCGAGGAAATATCCTGCCGTAGTCACACTTCGGCTTCTAGCTTTGCGTAGTAATCAGTAATCAATGCACAGGTAATGGGAAATGCAGTCACTAAATCAGAACAAATACAATATACTAACTAGATAGAGATCAAGGGAAGATAGCGCTGAGTCACTGATCCAGATATCCGCAATGTCCTCGAGGTACGTCAGGTCCTGGTCCAAGCTAAATCCACTTCTCATTCTGAGCATGCATACTCAGGCCGTCAGAGAGACACAATAGCAATATATATAAATATAAATGTGAACACGTGCAATAATGATGAATATGAAACAGTAAGCATGGAATAATGACGTGAGCATGAAGTAGCCAATACAGGTAGATAATAGAGCAAGTAAACAGTAAAGCAGTAAACCGTATGGCAGATATATTGAATCAGTAAGCAATACATGTCAATGTCACTAACCCTATCAGTCTCTAAGTCTTACTGTCCAGGTCGCTAAACCGATCGTCAGTTCAAGTGTGAGAGTCAACCACTCGTGAGTATCCCCCACCCAAGAGTAGGACCCACAGGCAAGGGAACACGGGCCCGAGTCGCTCGCTAATAATCAGTAATATCCCCATATATCTCCAGAATCGCTGTATGTGCCAGCAATGGGACTCCTGAGATTCTGTTGAAATCACACTTAAACTACCCCACACCCCGTGGTCTACATCAAACGCCAACTATAAACTCAAATACCAGTCGGTCCATGACAAGTCTACGCGAGAACTGGAGACAGGATCTCCCTCAAGCATGTCTCGACTGATATCCAAGATAAATGGACAGTGTTTGGTGCCTTACCTATGACACCCATATAAGTGCTTCCATAATCGTCCCATACCAATTATAGTTACACTTATACATGTCCCATAGACGTCGACAATGCAATAAATCAATAGGGTCCGCTAATTGTGTACAAGTACGTGTCACTTTCACTTATCCATTCATGCTTAAACACTAACGTACTTTCCACAATCAAACACTAATACCTAACACTGGATAATATACACGATCACTAGGTTACCAATGCAATGACATCTATATGATATGATGAGAATACAATAATTGTGATATGAACAATATATCATCAGTCGGTGTCCTACCACTTGCATAATTTATTATAAATCATACATGCAGAATTAAGCAAAACAATGTAAAGGGGGTAGGCAGTATGTCTAATTATATATCCATAAAAATTGGTTTCGTGCCAATCGGGTTTCAGGTTTGCTAGATACGGCCATTTCAATTTAAGTGTTCACTGCTGGAAATCCGATTTCAGAATAGGAAGTCCGTTTCGTAACACATTTTAATCCCAGTTGGGACCGTAATTAGGCGATGCTATAGTTGAACAATATTTAGGTTTGTCAGTTATATTTACAACGCAATTTGCGGATCAGTATTATCCTATATCAACAGGGAGTTATGGTCAGGTTAAGGTTGATGTGTAGAATCTGTTACTGCAGAATTCAGCAGAACATACCGACGTTACAAAATGTCTTAAAATATCATACAGTTGAGGAATCCAGTGAGACCAGTGGAATAAGGAAGCTAACTCAATTCTATTCGTAACTATATAGGGTTACGTACATTTCCGCATTGGTACAAGGATATTCAGTGGATTAAAAACAGGGGTTACCTGGAATCACTGCTCTGGACTGCAGTATAGAATCGTGATTCACCGCAGTTTTCTCTATCGTAAATAGTTCAACTTTAAATATCAATTATAGGGTTCTGTATCTTATTCTGTTGGATTCGATATGAGCCATGGAACGCCAAAATCCAACTTGTAAAAGATTTAATATGAATTTAACGGTCTAGCATGTTCAGGAAATTCAGGTTTCGTACTGACTATCGGGAGTAGCATTACATAGTTGAAACGACCGTGGTTTTCCACTAAATTTCTACAGTACCTCTATGAGTAGTAAAAGGGTTTAACGATCACTAGTTCTGCCATTTAAAAATGGGTTTTCACTTAATATATTGCATCAAAATCTAGATTTAAGCATTCGATTCGCAGTCGAAACGTCTGTTTCTTTTAACTAAACTAGCACTATTGGATTCTACTATTTCCATACGATGTTATCGCTAGATTTTAGATTAGATTGTGACCCAAATAAATATCACTAGAATTAATACGGTTTACTATTTAAAACACTGCGGTAATTTTTGGTATGAACACAAACATATATATTGATCTGTTCGTTACTGTAGCATGTAAGAAAGTGGCGAGCACTTGCCTCGATCGACATGGAAAGGTGGCGATGACTCCAGCGTAGTGATGGACAGCAGAAGCAATGATATGACGACGTCCTTGGTTCTTCGATGATCGGGTTTGGCTCGAACATTGATCGGCTGCGGCTAAGGCTCGAGTGCAGTGGAGAGGGGCTTAAGCTTGACGTCTTGACTGTGGTGGGTACGGAGGCAGGCAGTGGTGCTGCAGGTGGTGGTCGGCTGTGTGGGGGCTTGTTGATGGAAGCGAAAGAGAGAAGAGGATGCAGTGGGGCATTGGTAAGGGTGGCGGCCGTCGGCTGTGGGTGCAAGGCTCGGCTGCTCGAAGGAGGCGGCAATAAGAGGATGCCAGTGGTGGTCGGCTCCGGTATGGTGAGGGCTTCGACGACGTGGGAAGCTCGGCGATGACGAGTGCGGCGATGGGCTCACACGGTCGCAGGGGAGAGTGTTGGGATGAGTGAGGAGGTCGAGGAAGAGGAGGACGAGGAAGAGGAGGATGAGGTGACGACGACGTGAGGTCGACGGAGGCGCCGGCGAGGTGGACTGCAGGCGTGGGCTGCTGGCGGGGTTTCATGTGTTTGTAGGAGATGACGGTTCCTCATCGGAGATGAAGGGGGAGAGGGGGTGTCGAATAGGTAGGTGAGGTGAGCGGAGTCGAGGGTGGAGGCGGAGCTCGGGGATGGGAGGTTGGTGAGCTTGGCTCTGTGTGTGAGAGAGAAAGGGAGCGAGAAGGACAGTATGGAAGAAGGAGATAGAGAGAGAGAGAGGTGGTTACGAGGGGGAGAAAGATGGAGACGCGGTCTAAGGAGGGGTCGCGGTGGTTGCGACGACGTGGGGGCGTGGGGAACGAGCGCGACGTGGGGGAGGAGAGAAAAAGGAGCGGGAAGGAGAGGGGAGTGGGGAGGAAGAGAGTGTAGCGGGTCGGGTATTTGGGGAAGGTGGACCGGGCTTGGGCTGGAAGGGAAAATAAAAGGGAAATAGGGAGAGTGGGCTGGGCTGGGAAATAGGAAACGGGAAAATAAAAGGAAATAAGTAATAGGATTTGGGTTTAGGGTTTCAAAACAAATAAAATAATTATAAATAAAACTAAATAAATTTTGCACGTAATACTTTATAAAAATACGGATACTGGTGTACAAAAGAACCGTGTATTACACCTTATTAGGTTACTACCTTCCACCTGCACTGATCTCGAAAGATCTACTTGCTGCTAATGGGTTTTACCTCTTTAGGAACACCCAGCAAATTCCATAATTTGCTGAAGTGCTTGGAGTCCAACTTGGATATCTGGTATCTGGCCATCATCTGAAAGTCACTACTTTCCAATGGCCAGCTGATAACTAGTAGGGCCATCATAACCATGATGCAAATCTTCCTGACACCGTCTACGAGAAAACCGAAATAACTCTTGGATGGCTGAGCTTACCTACTAAAATCTGCGGAGTGGCTATGGTTTGTCGAATCCAATTGAATTCTTAGGTTATATTAACATTTCAGTAATCGTTTGTGGTTCTGGAATTACTTCCAGTTCTACCATACTTCCACTAAATTCTTTTGCAAAAAGAAATCCCTTTTTATAAGAAGGTGGCGAGTCAAGAACAATGCAACTATTGAGCTTGCAAATAGTAGAAGTTAAATTCTTACGAAAGTTTGGGATAACCTATAAACTATTATTACTGAAGCGTGCCTTGAGTTCGTCCGGAATCTTCTTTTAAACAAAAACCGAATAACTCCATTTCTTAACATCCATAAGATATGTAACCAATCTATGTCCATATAGAATTAAATACACTAATTTAGATGGAACTAGATTCAAAAAGTTATGCAACTGTGTCCAGTGCATATCCCCTAAAGGAAGAAAACCATACAACATTACTCATCAAGGAGCGCACCCACGGATGAGTAAGCTAATAGAGAATTAAGTTCTCAATATTACTACAATGGAATATCTAGCATAAGTATTTACATTTTTTATCACCTCAAAGAATCCTAATACTTCCAACATATGGTTCTCTATTTTATTCTTATACCTATGAACTTCTCAAAATCTTTGGACTTTACATTTCAACGAATGCGTGTCTAAAACAAGAGAACTCTTAGGTAAATCAGAATGAAATAAGAGTACCATCCCCGGTCCTAAAGGACACCGGACAACATACATTATCGTGTATAATTCCTAATTGAGTTCAATAACTCAAATTCCGTATGTTGTAAATTGAGAATTGTATTTTGGTTAGGAGATTCTATACCATTATTCAGTGCATATTATCTTATTCTCAACTGATAAAAGTAAATGTCTAAGACAAAATTTTCAAAATTTATATCCCATTTTATAAAATAAAGATACAGATATATCGTTTTAAAATTGGTGCATAACAACGGTTATTCAAAACCAAATATTTACCGTTAGGTAAAACCAGGTGATTTAATCCAATATCACCAATTTCAACGAATTCCGATATTGAGGATCAAATCACCCAATTCCTAATACTATGCTCTTTCTCAGTATCTATAACGCCATACAGTTGAGAAATCCAAATTCGGTATTTATATACCCTGGTGTAACACCCTAGTACATTTATACTATATATTTTTGAGTATTCAAATCTTGTGGCAAAATTCTTTAATATTGTTGCTTTTGGGTTGCGAATGATGCAATTAGTAGCCATGGTAATTATCCGACCCGACCCGCATGGTTGAAACCCATTATGGTTTGAGATTATATCAAATATTTACTAGTACAGTCTATACATGTGAATCGTGTGCTATATATATATAATATTTTCAAGCTCTTCATATCTCTTTATAATACAATATCAAACCAAATAATATTTTCCCATCTAGTCTTGTATGTCAAAGTACCCCATATTGGATGGTTGCGCCCATATATCATGTTTGTATCCTAAGAGTTAGACAGACATATTATTGGATCGCTACGTATATTTACGTAGATTTTTATTTGGGGGTATATATTTTTAATTACAGGATATTGTATCATGGTTTAAATCGTTACGTATATTCTTCATATTTAAAAACTAGATTTTTAGAGAGATATGGGTAATATTTGGAGCAATCTGGTCTTATCTGCAAAATCCTAATATATATATATATATTATATAACTATATTTATATAACAGTATATATATTTAAAATATATATTATATAACTATATTTATATAACAGTATATATATTTAAAATATATATTACATTAATTTTTTAAATAAAAACTATCTCTCTATCTCTCTCTCTTTCATCTCTCTCTATTTCCCTACCTCTCTCCCCCTATATATATTATATATAATATAATATACATATATAATTTTTACTATAAACCCCCCTCTCCCCCCTCGTATTCACCTCTCTCTCTCCTCTCGCGCTTTTTTCACGCCCGAACCCTAACCGCGTCGTCCCCCTCTCATCACCGTCCGCACTCTATCAACCCTCGACTTCACCTTGCCATCACCTCCCCCTCGCCGTCAGCACTTCCTTCTCCTTTTTCGAGAGCTCACCGAACCGACCCCCACAGCCGAGAACCCATCTCCGCCACCTTGTCGACCTCGCCGTTGACTTCTTGCCTGAAACCGACCACCACCACCATCACCCCGTCACCTTCCTCGTCTCCCAGCAACACCAGAACACCACACCGCACTCTCCTTCTTCCTCTCCCTCTCCCTCTTGTACCCGTTCACCATCAACCCCTTACCGGCCACGGCATCTCGCCGTCGACCACGTCTCCCCTTCAACCTCGTCGCGGACTACCTCTCTCATCTTCCGTGTCTTCGTTCAAACCCCAGAACCCCAACAACCCATCTCTTCTTCTTCTCTTCTTTCTTCTTTTTTTCTCTTTTCCGACCGTCTTACAGGAGTTGCGCACGTCGTCGACGATCCAGACGACCCAGTCACCTTCTTCGTCTAGCCCAGTTACCACGTCACGCAGTTTCTCAGTTCAGGTCAAGTTCTACGTACGTGAGTTTGGTATCGTGACGTTATTCGGCGTTGGAACTTGATATCCGGATACTCGTCGTGAGATTCGATCAGGCAAGTTATAAACTAGCAACCTGCTACTTTATTTATATTTATATGATTAATGATAGTATACGTGTTTTAATATTCAGCAAATATTATCGATTTACAGTTTTATATTATCAGTCTGTATCCGTACCGATAATGATTTATTTAGTTGCATGCCGGATCATCACAATATTATTATAATACTATATCAGTTCAGTATTTTATCGAGTTTGTAATATACATAGTAATGGACGTAAAACGGTTATTACAGATAGATACATATGCATTCTGGCATTAGTTGTGCTTACCGTGTTTCGATATTAGTTATAGTTTTACATTAGGTATCTATTTTGGTTAAAATATATTGCACGACATGTTCACGACCCACTACGAGACTTGTTACTTGGATCTTTTTTTAATGCCGGCAATCCTAACTCGTTGTCCTGACGGATGTGACTTATTGTCTACATAGACAAGGCATATACCTTCTTGATCTTGTGTTGGCATTAGACTCATATCATCAATACTTGACTTAAACACAAAACCTTGTGGGTAAGGGGAAATTGTCACGCCCTGCTTCGCGGTAGACGGAAATGGTGACGTGGCAAGACTACAATGTATTTATTATAAAAATAAAGCGTAATTAAGCAATATAACAATGAACAAGAATGACAAGAGTAATAAAATGAAACAACAACTTTATTTACATTTAATTTTACATACAACTGTCTGAAATAAAAGGTACAATAATAAAAGCAAATGCCTAAACAATGATATACAAAAATCAAGTGCAGGATGGAAAGAGCTAGTAGTCTGGCTGAGCAGCAAACTGGTCCAAGTCCTCCGGGTCGGGCTCTATCTTCTCAGAGTCTGGTCCTCCTGATGAACATTCCAAAGAAAGAAATATTGTCAGCGAACTAGCACTCGGTAAGTCCCAAAAAAATAAGAGAAGATAGTATGTAATATGAATAGAAATCCATAAGAACGGCGGACAGGTAAAGTTGCATATAATTATTCACAGGTATAAGATAGTTATTATAATGTGGTTATTTGTAGTTTGATAAAGAAGGTATTTATATATACGAGAGGAGTCCATCTTACCCCGTGGACTATGGTAACATGTAGTGCAAGGCCCCGTTATAACCCACAGGACAACGACACGTGAATTCATGTAGGTGTCTTTTAAGTGACATGTTATGCCACGATATACGTTTCGTACCAATCTACCCCATTATCCCCGTGTATTGTATTGTATAGATTAAGATTATAGGTCTGGCCGAATCCATAGATATAAAATGTTCAGGTTCATGTTTAGGATTTAATCATGTGTTCAGGTAGTCATGTCGAGTTCATGTCATGTTATAACCATGGTTCGGTCAAGTCGAGTTAAGTATACAAGTTTGAGTTTGAGATTTGAATTCGTGTGTTCAGGTTCATGATCAAGTATTCAAGATTGTGTTTTGTTCCCTTATAAAAAAATAAGAGAGAAAGAGGGATGGGGAAAATTCCCCACTAATGGAGCCTCACGTGCCCACACGTGAGCGCCTATATACAAAGATTATAGGCGCCGCGTTTAAATAATCGACAGGCTAAAATTGAGCCTCACGTGTAAGCACGTGAGTATCTATATACAAAGTATATAGGCTCCACATTAAAATAAATAGCAGGCCAGAGAAGCCCACGTGTTAACACGTGGTGCCCTTTTTAGGCTGTTGCATATAAGCAAACAAGTTTAACTCCGTGGGGGTCACGTGCTACACGTGAGTGTTCCTAAACACCTTCCAAACTGATAGAATTAAATTCTAAATAAAAGGATCAAAATCCTATTTGGAAATTATTTCCTTAAATCTTTCTAAATTATCTGATAGAATTAAATTCTATATATATGGGAAATATATCTCTGATCTTCATTAAAACAGAAACATCTCTTCTATTGTTAAGCGAAAGACCTTTGGATCAAAGATCCAACGGTGATCGTCTGATAGAATAAAATTCTATCTTAGAAAAATATTTCCTAATTTGGTTAAAAAATGAGAAATCTTCTCTGTTAAACAGAGAGCCTTCGGATTAAAAAATCCAACGGTGAATAAAATTCACCGATTGATCTAAAAGATCATGGAATCAATCATGATCTCTTAATGAGAGATTCCCTTAACAAATTGATTCTTATTCTTCTCGTATAAATAGGAGCGAGGAGAGGAGGAGAGAACAGAGAGAGACCCCTCCATAAGCTTTGAGAAACAAAAGAAAAAGAGAAAAAGAGAATTCAACTCTCTAAAGGAAGAAAATCCTCTTCTTAAACAAAAATACTAGGTAAGAAGAAAGTACAGAGATTATCTTATCTCTTCTTTAAGGGTTTAACCCTTCATACAAGAACTTAGTTCTTTCTCTGGTTGAGGTCTGCAGAAGCAGATCTTCCCACAAGTTGAGAATTTAATTCTCATCGGGGAGATTCTATTATGCAGATTCAAAACTTAAGGGAAATAACTAAGTTCAAAGAGTTTAATTCTTTCAAAAGTATATAGGAATTTAATTCCTCTAATAAAACTAGGGTTTAACCCTGTAAAAGAATTTAATTCTTATAAAACAAGGGACCTGAAATTCTTAAAACTCAGATCAAAGTCTCTATGCATATAAAAGAAAAGACTGGTCACGTGTTCTCACGTGAGGACCTCCGATAAACAAAAAGGAATGACTGAGATCGAATCACGTGTTCTCACGTAACCCCAAACAGTTGCTTAAATGGAAAAAGGGAAAAATCCAAAGACAACGCTCACATTTTGAGCACCTCACGTGTCCACACGTGAGCACTATATGAGCTAAGTGCTTAGCACTTATAAAAGGAAGAGGGAATAAATCTGAAGAAGCAGTGCCCAACTCGTGGGCGCGTCACGTACCCATACGTGATGGCCACAAGAATTAAGTGTTTAACACTTATATACAGACGGGGATTTGGACCCAAGTGTACTGTTCCCACCAAAAATTTCTGCGCAGAAGAGCCCAAGGTATCAAATGGCAGCGATACGCTTAAGGAAATGCGAACCAGTATCTTCCGGACTGTATTTTGATAAACTCCCGAAGGAGAAACAGATAAATTCTGATGATATTGGAAGCATCTCGAAAAACCCTTCGATTTGATATATTATGGGCTTCATAATTCATCCGGGATCAAAAGTATGAGCAAATATGCTATGCACTGTTCCCTGATAAAAAAAAAATCAGGAATTACCTCAATGAGGTATCACGTGCTCACACGTGATTAATGGTCACGTGTTGACACGTGATAGTTAAAACATGAATAAAAACAGATGGCTGAAGAAGGACCCAATTGGGGGTCACGTGCTCACATGTGACTAATGGTCACGTGTTGACCCGTGATGGTTAAAACTGAAGCGTAAGTAAACGCAGAGAAAATGACTCAATTGGGGGTCACGTGCTCACATGTGATCAAGGGTCACGTGTCAGCACGTGACTGGCTTCGAAAGCCTTACAGATTAATAGAATTAAAATTCTAAAGTTTTCTAAATCTTTCCAAATGGAAAAAGATTATGGGGACCGTTGGATTAAAGATCCAAGGGTGATTAAATATCACCAATTTATGGAAAAATCCTAGACAGGGAAAGATTTCCGCTAAATCTCACCAGAAATAACAAACAGAATATCTTTGGATTTAAAATCCAACGGTGAATAAAATTCACCGAATGATCTAAAGGCTCATATTAAATATGAAAACAAATCAAATCTTTCAATGAAAGATTTGCAAAACAAATTGATTCTTTTCTTTCTCCTATAAATAGGAGCCAAGAAAAGAAGAGAAGGGACCTTTTTTTTGGAGAGAAACAGAGCGAGGAGAATTTAATTCTCAACAAAGAAAACCCTAGGTGAGAAAAGAAAGGGAATCAAAACTTCAAAAAGAGAATTTAATTCTCAAAAGAGTTTAACTCTTCTATAAAGAAAAGAACTTGGTTCTTTCTCTGGTTGAGGATCTGCAAAGTGCACATCTCCCCATGAATTGAGAATTTAATTCTCATTGGGTTGAGATCCTGCCATGCAGATCTAAAACATAGAGGAGGAATTGAGTTTTGAGAATTTAATTCTCACAGAGTTATAGGAATTTAATTCCTTTGAGATAAAATTAGGGTTTAACCCTATATTACAGGAATTTAATTCCTTCAAAATGGACAGAACTAGGGTTTAACCCTAATCGAGAACTTAATTATCTCAAACTCACAGGAATTTAATTCCCTTAAAAAAAGAAATTAGGGTTTCACCTTATGCCAGAATTTAATTCTTTACATATATGGGGAATTTAATTCCTACAGAAAAGAAATTAGGGTTCAACCCTATCTAAGAATATAATTCTTCAAAAGAAAAGTGGGAATTTAATTCCTTTAAAGTTATTTCTAGGGTTTAACCCTATGAAGGATCTGATTCTTAAAAAGATAAAGAGATCTTCAAACATTCAAAGAACCAGAGTCACGTGCTACCACGTGACCCCTGTAAAGATCAACAAAAAAGAACTTTGAGGCAATGCCTCACGTGCTCCCACGTGACTCCCAAAACGCAGAAAGAAAAAGCAAAGGAAATGAAGGCTTTGGGCGCTCTCACGTGTTACCACGTGACCCCTTAGCAAACGTTTTAACAGTCAGCGCATAAATCCCCATCACGTGTCAACACGTGAAGCTCGAAATAAAAATGAAAAGTGTTTAACACTTATTCGCAGATTTGAGGGTAAAACAAAGGAGATCTGGCTCCACATTTAGGGCCCCCTCACGTGTCCCCACGTGACCCCTAACAAATCCCTTTAATATCCAATGGATGGATGCCTATCACGTGCCCACACGTGATGGCCAGGATATAAAAAGTGTTTAACACTTAATTGCAGAACGAAGAAAGGGATCTGGTCCCCCCTTTGGGCGCTCTCACGTGTCCACACGTGACACCTCTTTCTTTAGTGTTTAACACTAATTTGGGGATTATATTTCCAGTGTTTAACACTAAATTGAAGATTATATTTCCAGTGTTTAACACTAATTGTTTCTAGTGTTTAACACTAAATTGAAGATTATATCTCCAGTGTTTAACACTGATTGTCTTTTAGTGTTTAACACTAATTTGAGAGTTCTATCTCCAGTGTTTAACACTGTTGTTCTCTAAGTGTTTAACACTACCTTTAGCCACATTGGCTAATTTTGCAGAGGCAAAAGTCTCTCCTCCAATTGAATCTCAAAATTGAGGAAGTCAAAGACAAAATGTTGTCAGAGCCCCCTAACCTCTGTTTAACACTGCTGAATGACGAGGGGTTGAACCCAGACAAATGTCTAATGGCCTAAAGGGCCAATATTTCAAACATGATTGGACTTAGCCCAAACTGGCCATAAGTCCTCAAATCATCTTGAACTGAGTACATCTGCTCTTTCAACCAACTCATTGGTTCAAGGGTATATCTCTGAACTCCTCTGATATTTGTCGTTGTAATCCTTCAACGTCTTCAGAGAGGTGATGGGTCCCGACAACCACACATTAATACGGATTGTGGGGTCCTTAAACTCATGGGCTAATGCGTCCTTAAATTAACATTTGTCCCCAAAACGGGAATGATGGACCACTATGTCCCTAAACTGGAACAACAGAGCCCAAATGCTCTTTTGTCGGATCTAAACGATCCCGTTAAGTTGATCTTTGTCTCAAACTGGACTAACGCATCCTTAACAAACGTTTAAGGTGATCTTAGCCTCAAATATGGCTAACGTATTCTTAAACCCTCAAACAGACTTTAGTCCCAAATTGGACTACAGGTCTCCCAACCAACTTTGGTTCAAGGGTACATCTCTGAACTCCTCTGATATCTGTCGTTGTAATCCTTCAACGTCGTCAGAGAGGTGACGGGTCCTGACGGCCATACATTTAATGGACCACTATGTCCCTAAACTGGAACAATAGAGCCCAAACGCTCTTTTTTCGGATCTAAACGATCCCGTTAAGTTGATCTTAGTCTCAAATTAGACTAACGTATCCTTAACAAACGTTTGAGTTGATCTTAGCCTCAAATATGGCTAACGTATCCTCAAACCAAAACCCCAAACCCAAATCTAAGAAGATACGGATTTGGACTAATCCACGTCCTACGGGCGACAACATAACTTAGTCTCCGTATACAATCCACAGGCAACCAAACACAAAACAAACACCCACGACACGAAATGACCAGCTGGAGAAGGAGAAAGTTGTTACCGCGATGTGGTAGCGTAATTAACTGCAGGGGCTTGCACCTGCAGGGAAGAGCGTCCCCACAATCAAAAAACCCCTCAAACGAGGGGGAATCTGACGAAGTCTGCTACATCGGCCGCATCCGTTTAAACCTCCGATACACGGTGCCATAAATCAACTTGGCATCTTCGGAGAGGTGGACGGATAGCACCAATTAGCATCTGCCCCGAATTTCAGGCAAGACAGTCCGTCTTGGCCGCCATTCGGAGGGGAACAGATTCTGGCACGTCCGGTGGGACCTTTTCCTCTTTCTACTCCACACTTCGTGTGTCGTGTTCGCGAACGAATCGCGGTTTGCTAATGGTTTCCCGTGGGTTTCGAAGTACTAAGATTTGGCATTTTGTTTGGTGCAGAAAGCAAAGGATCAATGGCGTTCACCTGCTCAAAGTGTTCCACATGCAACTGCAACCCACGTCTTGCCTCAACTGGGGGTATATCTTATGGGCCCCAGGCGGCTTCCCTGTTCACAATGTCGATGGAACAGGCTACTCAAGCCACCACAGGATTGTTTTTCGGGACCATGCTTTCGCCAATGAGCTTCACCGCTCCTGTGCCAACACCGGAAGCTCCTAAGAAGTCGGTCTTCGATCGGCTTACAGCTACTGCGGCCCCTCTCAACGGGTCGTCCAACTCCAGCTCCTGGGTCTTCGCCAGACTGGGCCAAAATTCCTGTGGGCCCACAATGAAGCTTGCAATCCCAGAGAAGGATATTCCGAAGAGGATAGCCATCCCTGCTCCTGAAGTCGTCAAGGCGGATTCTCCTACCAAAGGGTCAGTTTTTACAAGATTGACTGTTCCGGCTCCCGCTACGGTTCCTGTCCCTGCTCAGAAGACTGTTTTCAACCGATTGGATACTGCTTCTCAAAGGACATCAGTATTCAACAGGCTGACGCCAGCAACAGCCCCTCACCTGGACAGGGGGCAAGACAAAGCCATCCCCATCACCGAACTAACTCCATCAGCTCGACACGCTCGACGTTGCCACTGGCGCCGAGTAAGGAAGGCCGGGGGCAACTCCCCCTCTGGGCTAATGCCACCATCTCCAACGGTGGAAGTTAATGCTGCTGTCCCAACCGGGAACAATTTTGAGCTGCTGAACAGAATACGCAGGAATTCGCCCACTGCCATACTGAAAAGATCTCCACCACCGGTGGAGACTGTCACGGAAATAAAGCCGAAGCAGTCCCCTCAACGGCTATCTTCCAAAGTTTACAAAATCTGGCGACAAGTCCGAGAGTCGGTGATCGATCCAAATTTCTCCCGCCAGCATAAGAAACTGAAGGTCCAAAAGGAAGTCAGCCATCTTGCTAAGCCACGAAATGCTGTCTGGGTGCCCACCTTGACGGCTCCCTCAACTTCGACCGCTCTTGAGAAAAGAAGGCCAGAGAAGATCCCTGTGCCGGCGACAAAAGTCAAAGGCACTGAACCCAAACGCCCTAAGTCTGGGGGCATGGTGGTACATACCGTCTACATGGCATCCGGGAAAGAGGATAGCCGCATATCCACAGGTCATCGACCGCTTACGCGATCGGTGACTAAAGCTCAAGAGCAGCAGCAGAAGCTCCAAGAAATGATGACTGCGATGGCCGCACTCACTGGGCCAAAAGAAAGCCCCAAAGCGTCCTCGGATCAACGCCAGGAGCAAGAAACTGATGCCGAATTCCTTCGGAGAATACTGGAAAAGAAGGACAAAGAGACTGCAGAACAAGCAGCCAATTTAAAACGAATGTCCCTTCTGTTCCAGGACATGGTGGGTATGATGATCCAGCAAGATCCTCCTGCGGAAGATCCTCCGATTGTCCTTGAAGATGACGGGGGAGAAACGTCAAATCCACCGCCGGCTCTTTCAATAGCCAAGGAGGAGACAATTTCCAAAACTGCCCTGGATGAATACATAGCTCAACAAATACGAGTTCACGAGGCAACTGAGGCAGCCGACCAAGTTGTCAAAACGGGGCGACCATATCCGAGCTGGTATGATCAGATCAAATACCCGCCGGGCTACACGATCCCAAAATTCCATGTCTATAAGGGGACAAGCAATCCCCATCAACATGTTGCCCAGTTCAGGGCTTTTTGTGGCAATACTGGAGGCGACGACAAACTGTTGCTTCGCTAATTCGTCGGCAGCTTAGCAGAAACGGCCTTTGAATGGTATTCGGAGCTACCTAATGACTCTGTCAAAACATTTGCGGAGATGGAGCTACTGTTTACACAAAGATTCGCGAGTGCTAGTGAACGCACCCCGATAATGGCACTGATTAATGCCAGGGTGAAGCCAGGCGAGACGTGGGTCCAATATGCAATCCGGTGGCGTAATCTATGGTCGAAATGCGAACAACGCATAGAAGAAGCTCCTGCCGTGGGCATGTTCGTGGGTACTCTCGACCCCCAAGTGACCATCTCCTAATTCATGATGTTCTTCAAGCCGACCACCTTCCAGGCCTTGATTGACAAGCTGGCCCAAATGGACCAGATGGGCCATAGGCCTTCCTTTTCAAAGACAGAGCCTTGGAATGAAAAAGGGTAAAGGGAAAGCAACCTTCGTCGCCAATACTCCACAACAGCCGAGCAACTCAAAGTCGGTTATTCGCCAAAACAATGCGCGTCCATACCCATCCCTCGAGGAGAGATTAGGACGTCCTTACTCTTTTCCTCAGAATAAAACGAGGAGATTGTTCAAGCTGGCAGTGCGCAACAGACTCATCAACCTGCCGAGTTCGAAACGTCCATTACAGCCAGGTGATGTCAACAATCCTAATTACTGCCCTTACCACCAAGCAGTAAGCCATCCAATCGAAGATTGTTTCGTCTTCAAAGGCTGGATGGAGGACCAATACCAACAAGGCAAGTTCACCTTATCCGAAAATTGGAAGGTGGACCCACCACAACCTCACGCCCCTAAAAAGGTGGACATGCCGGGGGCATCATGCTCATTCATAAGGGAAGCCCCATGGGAGGACGTTCTTTCAGCCAAGACGAAAAGAATGCTGAAGGATCTCCAAACATACCCGGCGATCAGGTGGAAAAATCCACTGGAACCCGAGATCATCGAGGGAATGCTGAAACCGTGCCCAACTCCAAAAACGGGTGGTGATGGTCAGAGCGCTCACACCCAGCCGTCAAAGTCTTCGAAGAAGAAGAAGAAGAACAAAAAGCCCGTGCAGCTTAGTGACAAGCGCACAGACCTGCAAAAACAGATTGACGCGTTGGAAGAATATAATCAGAAGGCGCGGACCCCGGTCACACTCCAAGAATTTCTCAGCCACGTCCTTGAGGACGGAGATGATGATAATGGAGAAGACTCGTCGGATGAATCTGAAGATTATGTGGCAAGCTGCCATATGATCTCTCACTCGTCAATAAAGGACGAAGAAGCTCCTTACACAGAGAAGCTGGGGGCAGATCCTGAGCCAGAACTTCTAGGACCATCAGACGAAATGATTGATGCATTCCTGAACGAAGCCTGTCTTAAAAGAAAAGCTGATCGAGAGCGCGAGATGGCCATATTCGAGAAAGCCAAACGCCGGTGACTGGATAAAAGGGTCGAAACACTCACACCAGATCAAAGTACATCCGCCGCAAATGAAAGCAGGATCAAGATAAGGAAACGATTCGCCAAAGCCATATCGATGGGGATGAGACTGCCCTCTTTCAGAGAAAATTCTCCCGGTGGTATACATCTTGATGAAACGGGCGTACATCCTAACTTCTGCTTATATCATCAGAAGATCGCACATCCTACTGAAGACTGCAACTCTTTTAAGTGTTGGTGGCAAGGGTATGTCGTTCACAGGCAACACTTCAACAGGATAAAGCGTGAAGCTCGTAGACAGCGGAAAAATACGACTGATGAGCGTAAAAAAAAATTGCCGGCAATTGTCATAGGGTTGATCCCGGGGGATCGCGAGTTCTCACCTTCGGGAGCGACTCCGACGAAAAAGTAGCCCACGGTCCTCTCTTCAAGGAATCTATCTCTGAAACAAAAGAATTGAGGAGTTACGAGAACATTCAGCCGTGCAATCGCACGCTACCCGGAAAGAATCTCGGACCCGCAAAGAAGGGATCGAACAAAAGGGATAAGGGGAATGGAAAAGCGACCTTCGTCGCCAATGCTCAACAACAGCCGAGTAACCCGAAACCGTTTGGTCGTCAAAACAACAAGCCGCGATACCTCAATGAGAAGTTGAAACGTCCTTACTCGTTTCCCAAAGATAAAACAAAGAGATTGTTCGAGCTAGCAGTGCGCAGCGGGCTCATCGCTCTGTCAGATCCAAAACGTCCGTTGCAGCCAGGTGACGTTAATAATCCTAACTATTGTCCCTACCACAGACTAATGGGTCACCCACTCGAAAATTGCTATGTCTTCAAAGGCTGGATTGAGGATGAATATCAACAGGGCAAATTCGCGTTGTCTGACGACTGGAAGGTGAGCCCGCCACGACCACATGGTCCGAAAAAGATGGACATGCCGGGGGCATCATGCTCGTTCATAGAGAAAGCCCCATGAACCACTATGTCCTAAAACTGGCGTTGGACCGAAACGTCCTTAAACTAACAATGGACCACTATGTCCTAAAACTGGCGTCGGACCGAAACGTCCCTAAACTAACGACGGACCGCAATGTCCTAAGACTTGCAAATGACCGAAACATCGTTAAACTACTACCAACCCGCGGCATCCCCAGGCCGACGTGGTAAAAAAAAACAAAAAAAACGGTATGTCCATAAGCAAAATGGGCACGGATGAATACCCGAAAGGGCTCCGTGAGTAAAAACAGCAGGGCTACGGCGAGTGTTTGTGAAAACCCGAAAGGGCGCAACCTCGTTAGAAAAAAGAATTAAAAAAACAAAAAAAGGTATGTCCATAAGAAAAATGGGCACAGATGAAAACCCGAAAGGGCTCCGTGAGTAAAAACAGCAGGGCTACCGGTGAGTGTTTGTGAAAACCCGAAAGGGCGCAAGCTCGTTAGAAAAAAGAATAAAAAGAATAAAAAAAATCGGTATGTCCATAAGCAAAATGGGCACGGATGAAAACCCGAAAGGGCTCCGTGAGTAAAAACAGCGGGGCTACCGGCGAGTGTTTGTGAAAACCCAAAAGGGCGCAACCTCGTTAAAAGAAGCTTACATGGTCCTCTCGACCTTGTAAGGAGAAACCACCCGCGTGAGATCCTTACGACTCACAAGGGAGCAACACACTTAGGGATCCTCACGATTCCTAAGGAGAAAATACACTTGCGAGATCCTCACGACTCGTAAGGAGAACTCTTTTATGGGACCCTCACGGCTCATAAGATTTGAAAGTCTTAAGTTACAGAAACCTGAACCTGTTCTTAAGCAACCCCCACAACCATCACTGCCCTACAAGCGGTTCAATATTGACCCTTGTATACAATCCACGGGCATGAATGAACATTTCCCTAACAAAGCCCCATCCGAGACTGGGGATATGCTCATATGGCAAAAGACACTTGTAAGTCCTCTCGACTTATAAGGAGAAACCACTCTTGTAAGATCCTTACGACTTATAAGAGAACACACGCTTAGGAATCCTCACGATTCCTAAGAAGAAAACGCTCCTACGAGATCCTCACGACTCGTAGGGAGAAATACCTTTATGAGACCCTTACGGCTCATGAAGTCAAAAGCCTTAGTCGGCGGGATCCTAACCCTGTTTGCTAAGCCACCTTTGTTCGACATCGACAGAGGCAAATGATGATTCGCTCCTGGCAATATTCCAGTCGCAGCGATGCTGATGCTAAGATTGGTATCAGATCCCAAATCCCCTACTCGCGAGAAAAAATCAGCGAGCCAAAAAAAATGCATATGAAATAACCGAAATGATGGGGCAACTTGCAACAAAATCAGCAAGTAAAAATGTATGCATACAAAAAAGCCGAAATGATTGGGCAACTCGCAATAAAAAGTAGCGAGTAAAAAGAAAAATAGCCGAAATGATTGGGCACCGCGAAAAATAGCCGAAATGATTGGGCAATTGCGATTTTCGCGATATAAAAAGCTGAAATGATAGAGCATCGCGGAAAGAATAAAAAAAATGAAAGAATGAAATTTTTTGCCCTACAGGTAAGATCACATCGATCCCTGTATATAATCCAGGGGCACAGATAAAGTGGGAACCATACCTTCCCAACAGGCTCCATCAGAAAGCGTAGCCAAATCTCGACGGTTCATAGACAACCTAGAGACAACCTCGACATTTGTCATAATATTGCAGACACAATGTCAACAAATGAAGCAAAGGAAGATCCCTAGCTTCAGGGTCTCGACGTCAACATCGACGACTTAGAGATCAACACCGGCGTTCTTCGTCCCTCCAACCTGATGCAGACGTGACGTCAACAACCGACCTCAGAGTCGCAACGAAAGGGAGCCATGGCAAAGGCCCTAGTTCCAAATCTCAATGGCCACATCTGCAGCCTGGAGACCAACAACGGTGTGCCTCCTCATTCCAGCAGGACACAGATGTTACACCATCAAACGGAGTGACGGCGAAATCCTAGCTCTACCTCAGCATTCGTCTCGTTACAACAGACGAGATGTCAACAATGGCGTTCCTTCACAGTCCAGTAGGATGCAGGTGCAACGTCAATGAAAGACCTCACGGTCGAAACAAAGCGGAGCAACGGCAAAATCCCAGCTTCACCTCAGTATTCGTCTCGTTATAGCAGACGAGATGTCAACAACGCCGTTCCTTCGCAGTCCAGCAGGATGCAGATGCAACGTCAACGAAAGACCTCACGGTCGAAACAAGGCGGAGCAACGACAAAATCCCAGCTTCACCTCAGCATTCGTCTCGTTACAGCAGACGAGATATCAACAACGGCGTTCCTTCGCAGTCCAGCAGGATGCAGATGCAACGTCAACGAAAGACCTCACGGTCGAAACAAAGCAGAGCAACGGCAAAATCCCAGCTTCACCTCAGCATTCGTCTCGATACAGCAGACAAGATGTCAACAACGGCGTTCCTTCGCAGTCCATCAGGATGCAGATGCAATGTCAACAAAAGACCTCACGGTCGAAACAAAGCGGAGTGACGGCAAAATCCCAGCTCCACCTCAGCATTCGTCTCGATACAGCAGACGAGATGTCAACGACGGCGTTCCTTCACAGCCCGCAGGACGCAGATACAACGTCAATGAAAGACCTCATGGTCGAAACAAAATGGAGCGATGGAAAAATCCCAACTCCACCTCAGCATTCGTCCCGATATAGCAGATGAGACGTCAACAGCAGTGTTCCTCCTTATTCCGGCAGGACTCAGACGCAATATCACCCAACGGAGCCACGGCAAAATCCCTGGTTCCAAACCTCGACGGTTCACCATCAACCTAGAGACAACCTCGACATTCATCTCGATACAGCAGATGAAATGTCACCCCAGCGTTCTTCCCCCAGCAGGGTTCGGACGCGCCAAAGCAAATGAAGCAAAGGACAAATTCCTAGCTTCAGGGTCTTGACGGCAACTCATAAAAAGCCCGAAAGACAATCGGAGATCATTTCACACCAGCGCGGAGTGGTCACCACCTCGACGATCGTCTCGATACAGCAGATGAAATGTCGCCCCAACGTTCTTCCCCTAGCAGGATTCGGACGCGCCAGAGAAAATGAAGCAAAGGCCAAATTTCTAGCTTCAGGGTCTTGACGGCAACTCATATAAAGCCTGAAAGACAGTCGGAGATCATCTCGCACCAGCGCGGAGTGGTCACCACCTCGATGATCGTCTCGATATAGCAGATAAAATGTCACCCCAGCATTCTTCCCCCAGTAGGATTCGGACGCGCCAAAGCAAATGAAGCAAAATGCCAAATTCCTAGCTTCAGGGTCTTGACAGCAAGTCATATAAAGCCTGAAAGACATTCGGAGGTCATCTCGCAACAGCGCAGAGTGGTCACCACCTCGACGATCGTCTCGATACAGCAGATGAAATGTCACCCCAGCGTTCTTTCCCAAGCAGGATTCGGACGCGCCAAAGCAAACGAAGCGAAGGCTAAATTCCTAGCTTCATGTGTCTTAACGGCAAGTCATATAAAGCCTGAAAGACAATCGGAGATTATCTCGCACCAGTGCAGAGTGGTCACCACCTCGACGTTCGTCTCGACACAGCAGACGCAACATCACTAAAAGGAGTTATGGCAAAATCCCTGGTTCCAAACCTCGACGGTTCACCAGCAACCTAGAGACAACCATGACATTCGTCTCGATACGGCAGACGCGATGCCAGCAAACGAAGCAAAGGTCAAATTCCTAGCTTCAGGGTCTTAACGGCAAGTCATATAAAGCCTGAAAGACAATTAGAGATCATCCCACACCAGTGCGGAGTGGTCACCACCTCGACGTTCGTCTCGACACAGTAGACGCGACATCACCAAAAGGAGCCACGGCAAAATCCCTAGTTCCAGACCTCGACGGTTCACCAGCAACCTAGAGACAACCGCGACATTCGTTTCGATACAGCAAACGCAATGCCAGCAAACGAAGCGAAGGCCAAATTCCTAGCTTCAGGGTCTTAACGGCAAGTCATATAAAGCCTGAAAGACAATTGGAGATCATCCCGCACCAGTGCGGAGTGGTCACCACCTCGACATTCGTCTTGACACAGCAGACGCGACATCACCAAAAGGAGCCACGGAAAAATCCCTAGTTCCAAACCTCGACGGTTCATCAGCAACCTAGAGACAACCACGAAATTCGTCTCGATACAGAGGACGCAATGCCAGCAAACGAAGCAAAGGCCAAATTCCTAGCTTCAGGGTCTTAACGGCAAGTCATATAAAGCCTGAAAGACTATCGGAGATCATCCCACACCAGCGCGGAGTGGTTATGACTCATCGGGGCTCTCCAAAATGAGCCTAACCTCAAGTAAAAAGCGGCATGGCAAAATTCCTAACGCTTACTCTTCCGGCGGTCAAACTGCCTAGGAGGATTGCTTGAAGACGTCTTGCCTAGCCCCCAAAGGGATCAGAGACACGACATGTCGCAAGGCTACTCAAACAGCAAGATTGCCTATCGAGGGATACATCAGCCAACGCGACGGTACGATGGGCAAAACCCTAGTACCATAGACCCTAACGGACCTTTGTCGTAAAGAGCAGATGTTAACTATGATGTTAGGATATTCTTGCGAGAAATGCTCGATTCGTCTCGACTCATGAGGAAATTAGTGTCTTTGCGAGAAATGCTCGATTCGTCTCGACTCGTGAGGAAAAGCCTTAGGCAACAGGGATTAAAAAACCTGTTTCCTAAGCACTGGGACCCTGCAAGGCGATCCAAAATGGTCTCTTGCATACTATCCACGGGTCACACTCTCCAAAGTCGAATCTTGATAAGGAGGGAAACAACCGCTTACGGGTCCTCTCGACTGGTAAGAGGGAAAATTCTCTTATAAGATCCTTACGACTTATGAGAGAAAATACACTTAGGAGTCCTCATGACCCCTAAGGAGAAAATACACCTACGAGATCCTCTCAATCCGTAGGGAAAAAAGTCTTTGTGAGACCCTCACGGCTCATAAAATTGAAAAGTCTTAGGCTACAAGGACCCTAAACTTGTCTTCTAAGCCCTCAATTCCATGGCTACCCATAACTTTGCACTACTTCACCTACGTACATACATGGGCAAAGTAGTGGGGGGCATTTGTTCCCGCCAAAAATTTCTGCGCAGAAGAGCCCAAGGTATCAAATGGCAGCGATACGCTTAAGGAAATGCGAACCAGTATCTTCCGGCCTGTATTTTGATAAACTCCCGAAGGATAAACAGATAAATTCTGATGATATTGGAAGCATCTCGAAAAACCCTTTGATTTGATATATTATGGGCTTCATAATTCATCCGGGATCAAAAGTTATGAGCAAATATGCTATGCACTGTTCTCTGTTTAAAAAAAAATCAGGAATTACCTCAATGAGGTATCACGTGCTCACACGTGATCAATGGTCACGTGTTGACACGTGATAGTTAAAACATGAATAAAAACAGACGGCTGAAGAAGGACCCAATTGGGGGTCACGTGCTCACACGCGACCAATGGTCACGTGTTGACACGTGATGGTTAAAACTGAAGTGTAAGTAAACGCAGAGAAAAGGACTCAATTGGGGGTCACGTGCTCACACGTGACCAAGGGTCACGTGTCAGCACGTGACTGGCTTTGAAAGCCTTACAGATTAATAGAATTAAAATTCTAAAGTTTTCTAAATCTTTCCAAATGGAAAAAGATTATGGGGACCGTTGGATTAAAGATCCAAGGATGATTAAATATCACCAATTTATGGAAAAATCCTAGACAAGGAAAGATTTTCTCTAAATCTCACCAGAAATAACAAACAGAATATCTTTGGATTTAAAATCCAACGGTGAATAAAATTCACTGAATGATCTAAAGGCTCATATTAAATATGAAAACAAATCAAATCTTTCAATGAAAGATTTGCAAAACAAATTGATTCTTTTCTTTCTCCTATAAATAGGAGCCAAGAAAAGAAGAGAATGGACCTTTTTTTTGGAGAGAAACAGAGGGAGGAGAATTTAATTCTCAACAGATAAAAGAAAGGAGAGGAGAATTTAATTCTCAACAAAGAAAACCCTAGGTGAGAAAAGAAAGGGAATCAAAACTTCAAAAAGAGAATTTAATTCTCAAAAGAGTTTAACTCTTCTATAAAGAAAAGAACTTGGTTCTTTCTCTGGTTGAGGATCTGCAAAGTGCACATCTCTCCATGAATTGAGAATTTAATTCTCATTGGGTTGAGATCCTGCCATGCAGATCTAAAACATAGAGGAGGAATTGAGTTTTGAGAATTTAATTTTCACAGAGTTATAGGAATTTAATTCCTTTGAGATAAAATTAGGGTTTAACCCTATATTACAGGAATTTAATTCCTTCAAAATGGACAGAACTAGGGTTTAACCCTAATCGAGAACTTAATTATCTCAAACTCACAGGAATTTAATTCCCTTAAAAAAAGAAATTAGGGTTTCACCTTATGTCAGAATTTAATTCTTTACATATATGGGGAATTTAATTCCTACAGAAAAGAAATTAGGGTTCAACCCTATCTAAGAATATAATTCTTCAAAAGAAAAGTGGGAATTTAATTCCTTTAAAGTTATTTCTAGGGTTTAACCCTATGAAGGATCTGATTCTTAAAAAGATAAAGAGATCTTCAAACATTCAAAGAACCAGAGTCACGTGCTACCACGTGACCCCTGTAAAGATCAACAAAAAAGAACTTTGAGGCAATGCCTCACGTGCTCCCACGTGACTCCCAAAACGCAGAAAGAAAAAGCAAAGGAAATGAAGGCTTTGGGCGCTCTCACGTGTTACCACGTGACCCCTTAGCAAACGTTTTAACAGTCAGCGCATAAATCCCCATCATGTGTCAACACGTGAAGCTCGAAATAAAAATGAAAAGTGTTTAACACTTATTCGCAGATTTGAGGGTAAAACAAAGGAGATCTGGCTCCACATTTAGGGCGCCCTCACGTGTCCCCACGTGACCCTTAACAAATCCCTTTAATATCCAATGGATGGATGCCTATCACGTGCCCACACGTGATGGCCAGGATATAAAAAGTGTTTAACACTTAATTGCAGAACGAAGAAAGGGATCTGGTCCCCCCTTTGGGCGCTCTCACGTGTCCACACGTGACACATCTTTCTTTAGTGTTTAACACTAATTTGGGGATTATATTTTCAGTGTTTAACACTAAATTGAAGATTATATTTCCAGTGTTTAACACTAATTGTTTCTAGTGTTTAACACTAAATTGAAGATTATATCTCCAGTGTTTAACACTGATTGTCTTTTAGTGTTTAACACTAATTTGAGAGTTCTATCTCCAGTGTTTAACACTGTTGTTCTCTAAGTGTTTAACACTACCTTTAGCCACATTGGCTAATTTTCCAGAGGCAAAAGTCTCTCCTCCAATTGAATCTCAAAATTGAGGAAGTCAAAGACAAAATGTTGTCAGAGCCCCCAAACCTCTGTTTAACACTGCTGAATGACGAGGGGTTGAACCCAGACAAATGTCTAATGGCCCAAAGGGCCAATATTTCAAACATGATTGGACTTAGCCCAAACTGGCCATAAGTCCTCAAATCATCTTGAACTGAGCACATCTGCTCTTTCAACCAACTCATTGGTTCAAGGGTACAACTCTGAACTCCTCTGATATTTGTCGTTATAATCCTTCAACGTCTTCAGAGAGGTGACGGGTCCCGACAACCACACATTAATACGGACTGTGGGGTCCTTAAACTCATGGACTAATGCGTCCTTAAACTAACATTTGTCCCCAAAACGGGAATGATGGACTACTATGTCCCCAAACTGGAACAATAGAGCCTAAATGCTCTTTTGTCGGATCTAAACGATCCCGTTAAGTTGATCTTAATCTCAAACTGGACTAATGCATCCTTAACAAACGTTTAAGGTGATCTTAGCCTCAAATACGGCTAACGTATTCTTAAACCCTCAAACAGACTTTAGTCCCAAATTGGACTACAGGTCTCCCAACTAACTGTAACAACCCTAATTTTCTTATACACTTTTTTCTATACAAATTTTTTCAAAATATTTTTAAAATCCACAAAGGGGTATTTTAGCCTGAGCACAAGATTTAGGTAATTATTTTTGTTTTTAATTACAAGCTACAAGAATGAAATAACTCCAATTTTAGTGTACAAGAAATTACTTTAAATTTAATGTATACTAGGAGTATTTATTCTTGCTGTTATCAGTTTAAGTAATTAAAAACCACAATAATTACAAGAAGGAGCTTGTAGCTCATTGGTAATACCTTGCACTGCTGAACCAAGCCACCAGAATTCGAATCCCATGCCCCACATAATTTTTATATCATTTTGTTTTAATTTTTTTGGGAAGTCAAACGGTCAAACAACCACAACTCTCAAATTAATGCGATATATAAAAAATAAAGTGCACCAAAGTTCCCCCCAGAAAATTCCCCATCCAACGAGACCCGACTCGGCCCTGACTCGGCCAACTCGGCCGGCGACTCGGCCGGCGCCGCCGGCCGGACTCGGCCGGTCGGCCGAGTCGTCAACACGAAAAAAATTCCGTGTTGACTTGGTCTTCACCCCTGCATACTTCAATTTTTCAGTACAGTTATAATTTTCTCATTAAACCTCTTTTAATCCCAAAATTAATGATATTTTAATGAATTTTTACATTTTTAAATATTTTTTAATCCAAACCCTAACCCTAGCCTAGCCCTATATAAAGACCCCTACCCTCTACTATTTCACCTCACAACTCTAAGTCCACTCTCCTAAATTCTCGAGAACTCGGTACAAAGAGCGAGAAGCGAAGCGCTGCCGAAACCGACGACGGATTCCGGCGATCGTAGTAGAACCTTCGCGACGTTTTCGACGCACCGACAATCACCACCTCCCTTAGCCTCCTTAGCTTGTCCAAACCGTAAGTCCCATCCCTTCTATCTCTCTTTTCTGTTAATAGAAAATACGATTTTTTAGAACCCGACGGAAATCGGAACAAACCGATTTCCGATTCATTTTTCTACAAATTTCCACTTGTCACCTAATACATAATACCCAAACCTATCTATGATGACTATTAATCACCTAGAAATCAATTTAAATAAAGTTTCTCACATGAAATGATAGCTTTCTTGTAAAACCGTATTCTTTTCATAAAAATACCATGGAGTTTATTTTTCTTCGTTTAATCAATTCCCTCACTCCTAAATAGGTTTATCTTGATAAATAAACTTGTAGAAATCAATTTGAATGAATTTTCACACATGAAATGATAACGTTTTCAAATACCGTATTCTTGCGCTTTAATACCTTCAAGTTTAATATATCATGTTTAACCTCTAAACTTCATTAAAACTTAAAATAAGTTACGAGGTAATGACCTACCTCTACACACACACAAGTATAACCGTAATTGATAAACATCAAAATATAGAATACGAAAATATAGGACTTTTCACTAAAATACCATATTCTTTATAAACCTTCCTTGAAAGTTTTAAGTTGTACACAATTCTAAATAAAATCTTTAAAATAAAAGCACGATATGTCATGGACATCGATCGTTTATCTAAACTGTCTTGTGGTGTCTAGGCAAGTGTGTCTAGGCTAGTGGTTTTTAATTAGGCCCACGACTGTGGTTCCTTCCCACTTACCTGGCACTTACCTGACCGCAATTGACGGTGAAGAGGCGATTTGAGGTTTCTAATGACTTGTCGTTTAGACTTTAGAAATAGGCTAGTTGGCTTAGGAAACCCTAGAAAATAAAATACGGAAATCTATACTCTTTTACAAATAAATACATTTTATTTATAAAACCGTTTTCCTAAATGAATAGTATTTGTTAAACCTAAGCAAAGCGCCGCTACAACCCACTTTTAGGGAACCCGTTAGAGATAGTACGGTTCATCGTGCACCCGCGAGTGAGTAGTGCGAGATTCAGAACTCCGCAAGGAGCATTCGGTCTCGAAAGGTTTAAAATACGGCATTTAAGAAAAATGTGATTTTTGGAAATAAAATATTTATTTAAAATTATTCTTGTATTAATATATATTTAATTATCATTTAGACACCTATTTTATTATAATATAAAGTTTCCACTTTTTCTGAAAAAATTACAAGATTAAAAGTTACATTAAAATACCATGAATTTCAAATAAATCAATTAATACTTTTGTTAGGATATATTCACTAGAATAACACAAATAAAATTCATACTCATTATAACTATAAAGACGAATAATAAATACTTGAGGTGTATTCTGAAAACTATACAGTAGTACTTTTTACATAAAACCCCCTCAAGTTTTATAAATTACAATAAGGCCCCTAACAATTATAGAACTTCAAATTATCTTTCTTTTTGTCTGACTCGGGTTAGAGTCTGACTATTTCTGACTTGAATATGATTCAAGTCAATCTATATTCTTTTATATTCCAACTCAATATGAATACATGAATCCCTGAATCCAGTTAACAATCTATATAACTTGACTGAACCGAACCATGGATATTCCTTTTACATGTTTCCCAGTATTCCATTTACATGACTCTACGGTTATAACCGTTTCCTGATATCATTGTTTCGGTCAGTCAGTCAGTCAATCATGCAATCAATACAATTTTACAAGATAACAATACAAACAAGATATCGCGGGCTTTAAGGGGTAGATTGGTACGGAAGGTGTTAAAGGTGGCACGAGACGGTAAGATTAAGACACCTAACCTGAATCCAATTGCCGTTGTTCCGGGTTGTATAACGGAGCTTTGTACTTCCATTTGCCCTGGTCTCTAGCATACTGAGACCCCTCTCGTATACACTGGTATCCTTCTGTACCAAGCTACAACAACAGCGTTAACACCATATTACTATAATATGACAATACAATACAACATTAAAAGCTACTCTCTCTCTCTTACTCTCTGTCTATTTCCTCCTTATCTTTGGGACTTACCGAGCGACCTGTTCGCTGACGACATTCTATTTCTTTCTTCTTTGAATGTCGTCAGGTGCATTGGACCAAGCTGAGATCAAGCCCACCGGTGAAGATTTGGAGCAGTTCCACGAAGATCCCGAGCTCTAGATATTGTACCTTGTTCTTTCCAGTATTTTCATTTACTGTTATGCCACTGTTTAGGCATCGCTTTTCATTTCAGTTGTATTTTCTTTTCATGCATTGTACAAAGAATGTTATTAATAAAAGTTGCTGTTATTTCTATATCATTTGTCTCTTGTGATTTACTTTATATTGCTTAGTTACGCTTAGCGTATGTACTTCTGAGTATATACGTAGCGGGCCTCGTCGCGTCCACTTCGCCGTACACTGGGAAGCGGGGCGTGACACTAACTTTGGTTCAAGGGTACATCTCTGAACTCCTCTGATATCTGTCGTTGTAATCCTTCAACGTCGTCAGAGAGGTGACGGGTCCCGACGGCCATACATTCAATGGACTACTATGTCCCTAAACTGGAACAATAGAGCCCAAACGCTCTTTTGTCGGATCTAAACGATCCCGTTAATTTGATCTTAGTCTCAAATTAGACTAACGTATCCTTAACAAACGTTTGAGGTTATCTTAGCCTCAAATATGGCTAACGTATCCTCAAACCAAAACCCCAAACCCAAATCTAAGAAAATACGGATTTGGACTAATCCACGTCCTACAGGCGATAACATAACTTAGTCTCCGTATATAATCCATGGGCAACCAAACACAAAACAAACACCCACGACACGAAGTGACCAGCTGGAGAAGGAGAAAGTTGTTACCGTGATGCAGTAGCGTAATTAACTGCAGGGGTTTGCGCCTGCAGAGAAGAGCGTCCCCACAATTAAAAAACCCCTCAAAAGAGGAGGAATCTGACGAAGTCTACTACATCGGCCGCATCCGTTTAAACCTCCGATACACGGTGCCATAAATCAACCTGGCATCTTTGGAAAGGTGGATGGATAGCACCAATTAGCATCTACCCCGAATTTCAGGCAAGACAGTCCGTCTTGGCCGCCATTTGGAGGGGAACATGTACAGCGCCAACTTTCAGGCGCCTCACGTGCCACACGTGAGCGCCCTAAATTTCAGTGTTTAACACTGCTTTAAAGTTTCATGTGGGAGCACATGAGCACCGAGCATATATTAGTGTTTAACACTGTAAAAAGCCAACTTCAGCCTCAAATTGGCTAAGTTTTCATGAGATTAAAATATCTTGGATCTCCAAATAGACCGAGCCTCTATGCTCATGGCTTCCCAAACTAATGATTCCTCAATTGATAATGACCAGAATGATATCCATCCCACATCCCCTAAGTTAATCTTAGTCTACCAAAAATGACTAATGATTCTTAGATGGTCCACCATGATCTCTCCCCTCAATCTGGAATTTGGTTCAAGGGTACATCTCTCCACACCTCTGATACATGTCGTTGTAATTCTTCAACGTCTTTAGAGAGGTGGAGGGTCCCGACAACCAACAACTGTTTGGTGCACTCCCAAACCGATAAGCACATCCCAGCGGACCGCAACGTCCTTAAAATACAACGAACCGCAATGTCAACGTCCTTAAACTACAACGGACACCAACGTCTTTAAACTAGCTATGGACCGAAACGTCCTTAAACTAACAACGGACCGTAACGTTCTTAAACTAAAACAATAGAGCCCAAATGCTTTTTTGTTGGGTCTGAATGATCCTAAAATCCTGTTAAGTAGATCTTAGTCTAAAATTAGA
Source organism: Agapanthus africanus (assembly GCA_030015575.1). Lineage (NCBI taxonomy): Eukaryota > Viridiplantae > Streptophyta > Magnoliopsida > Asparagales > Amaryllidaceae > Agapanthus > Agapanthus africanus. The sequence continues at coordinate 129,969,297 of JASDDO010000019.1, forward strand.
CTAACGTATCCTTAACAAACATTTAAGTTGATCTTAATCTCAAACGAGATTAACGATCCTTAAATCAAACCAAACCCAAATATAAGAATATACGGATTTGGACTAATCCACGCCCTACGGGCGGCAACATAAATTAGTCTCCATATACAATCCACGGGCAACCAAAAATAAAACAAACACACACGACACGAAGTGAACTTTTGGAGCAGGAGAAAGTAGTTATTGCGATGCGGTAACGTAATTAACTGCAGGGGCTTACGCCTGCAGGGAAGAGCGTCCCCACAATCAAAAACCCCGCACAACGAGGGGGAATCTGACGAAGTCTGCTACAATAGCCGCATCCGTCCAAACCTCCGATACACGGTGCTATAAATCAACTTGGCATCTTTGGAGAGGTGGACGGATAAATCCAAATAGCATTTGCCTCCAAATTCAGGCAGACGAACCATCCCGGTTCTGTCTCCGATTTCGGCGGTGAACAGATTCTGGTACTCCCGATGGGACCTTTTCCTCTTTTCACTCCACATTTCGTGTGTCGTGTTCGCGAACAAATCGTGGTTTAATATGGTTTCCCCTGGATTCGAGCTACTAAGATTTGGTGTCTTGCTCCTATGCAGAAGAGAAAAGAAATCGATGGCTTCCAACTGCACCTGCAACAGCAACTCCCACTCCGTCCCCGCCGGAGGAGTGACTTACGGGCCCCTAGCGGCCTCCATCTTTGCAATGCCAGTGGAACAGGTGACTCAGGACACTACTGGATTGTTCTTTAGGACCATGATCCCACCAGCAAGCTTCAGTGCCCTAGTGCCATCACAGGAAGCTCCGAAGAAGTCGGTCTTTGATCGACTTGCAACCACCAAGGCCCCTCTCAACGGGTCGTCCAAGTCTACCACCTCAGTCCTATGCTAAAGCTCCAATGGGCCCGCAAAGAGGCTCGCGATACCTGATGGGGTTATCCCGAAGCGGATAGCCATTCCAGTTCCGGCAGATAAAGTCGTCAAAGGGGCTTCTCCTACTAATAGATCGGTCTTCGCAAGACTGGACGTTCCGACTCCTGCTACGAGTGAAGTAGTCAATAATTCTCCCCCTACCAGAAAGTCGGCCTTCAAAAGATTGGCCGTCCCATCTCAAAGGATGTCAGTCTTCAATAGGCTGGCACTAGCAGTAGCCCCTAACCAAAGTAGGGGGCATGACGGAGCCGCTTCCATAGCTGAGGTAGTCCCATCGGCAAGAAATGCTCGATGTCGCCACTGGCGCCGGGTAAGAAGAGCCGGGGGCAACTCTCCCTCTGGACTTACTCCACCAGCTCTAATGGTAGAAATTGACGCTGCTGTTCCAACTGGGAACAGCTTTGAACCGCTTAGCAGGGTGCAGAGGAACTCCCCAACCGCAGTGCTAAAGAAATCTCCCCCACATGTTGAAAACATGGTACAAGCGAAGCCGGAGCAACCCCTTCAGCGGCTGTCATCCCGAATTCATAGAGTCTGGCGGAAAGTCCAGGATTCTGTGATCAACAAGAACTACTCTCGTCGACTGGAGAAAATGAAGGCTTGACAAGAGGAGGAGCATCCCTCCGTCGTACCACGGAAGGCATCGTCTACATGGGTGCCTGTTACAATGGCCCCTCTGACTTCAACCTCCTACAAAAGGAGAAGGCCGGAGAAAACCCCACTGCCTGCGGTGATTTCCAAAGGCACTGGACCCAAGCGCTCCAAGTCTGGGGGCATGATCGTGCACACGGTGTACATGGATTCCAGGAAAGAGGAAAGCTGTACTTCCATGGGTCATCGATCACAAACTCGATCGTTGACAAAAGCTCAAGAGCAGCAATAAAAGCTCCAAGAAATGCTGATGAAAATGTCAGCACTCACTGGGCAGAAAGAAAGCCGGGAATCAACGTCTGAGCAGCGTCAGGAACAAGAGACTGACACCGAGTTCTTGCGAAGGGTGCTGGAAAGGAAGGATAAGGAGGCCGCGGAGCAAGCTGCTAATATAAAACAGATGGCGCTCCTGTTCCAAGACATGGTTGGGATGATGATCCAGCCGGAACCTCCAGCCGAAGACCCTCCGATAATCATCAAAGACGACAGAGGGGAAACGTCAAACCCTCCTCCGGCTGTCTCAGCAGCCCAAGAAGAGACAATTTCCAAGTCTGCCCTTGATGACTACATAGCTCAACAAATACGAGCCCATCAAGCGAGTGAAGCGGCTGGCCAAGTCGTCAGAACTGGGAGACCTTATCCAGGCTGGTACGATCAAATCAAGTACCCGCCAGGATATACGATCCCTAAGTTCCATGTGTATAAAGGGACGGGCAATCCACACCAGCACATTGCTCAATTCAGAGCTTTGTGCGGTAATACTGGAGGCGACGACAAACTGCTGCTTCGCCAGTTTGTTGGCAGCTTTTCGGAGACGACATTTGAATGGTACTCCGAGCTCCCAATGATTCTGTCAAAACATTCATGGAGATGGAATTGCTATTCACACAGCGGTTCGCAAGCGCAAGAGAGCGCACCCCAATCACGGCATTAATCAATGCCAGGGTGAAGCCAGGAGAGACCTGGGTTCAATACGCAATTCGGTGGCGGAACCTATGGTCAAAATGCGAACTACGCATCGAAGAAGCTCCTGCCATGGGCATGTTCGTGAGGACCCTTGATCCTCAGGCAAATATATCCCAATTCTTGATGTTCTTCAAGCCGACCACCTTCTAGGCCTTGATTGACAAGCTGGCCCAAATGGACCAGATGGGCCATAGGCCGTCTTTTTCAAAAAAGGATCTCCGGAATGAAAATGGCGAAAGGAAAGCGGCTTTCGTTGCCAACACTCAACAACAACCGAGTGACCCGAAACCGGTTGCTCTCCAAACCAACACACATCGATCCCTCGAAAAGAAGTTGAGACGTCCTTACTCGTTTTCCCGGGATAAAACGAGAAGACTGTTCGAATTGGCGGTGCACAACATGCTCATCACTCTGCCAGATCCAAGTCGCCCACTGCAGCCTGGTGACATCAACAGTCCCAACTACTGCCTCTACCACAGAGTAATGGGTCACCCAATCGAAGATTTCCACATCTTCACAAACTGGGTTGAGGACCAATACCAACAAGGTAAGTTCACGCTGTCCGAAAACTGGAAGGTAAACCCGCCACAGCAGACGCTCCTAAAAAGGTGGATATGCCGGGGGTATCATGCTCATTTGTAGAAGAAGCTCCGTGGGAAGTTGTCCTTTCAGCTAAAACTAAGAGAATGCTGAAGGATCTTCAAGCATGTCTGGCGATCAAATGGAAAATCTCGCTAGAGCCCGAGATCATTGAGGGGATGCTTAAACCGCGCTCGACACCGAAAGCTGGTAACGATGGGCAAAACACCCAGGTCAAGCCTTCAAAGTCTTCGAAGAAAAAGAAGAAGACCAAGAAGCTCGTACAGCCTGATAACGAGCATACGGACCTGCATAAGTACATTGACGCGTTGGAGGAGTACAACCAGAAGGTGCGGAGCCCGATCACTCTCGAAGAGTTTCTCAACCATATCCTTGAGAACGGAGACAGTGACAATGATGAGGGGAAAGACTCGTCAGATGAGCCCGAGGATTATGTAGCGAGTTGTCACATGGTCTCTCATTCGTCGTTAAAAAAACAAAGAGACCTTCTCGGAGTCAGAAAACGGCGCGGAAAAGCTGGGGGCAAGACCGGTGCAAAAATCCCTGGAGCTGTCAGACGACTTGATTGACAGGTTGCTAAATGAATCCTTTCAAAAGAGCAAAGCTAACCAAGAGCGTGAAACGGCCATATACGAAAAGGCCAAGCGTTGGTGTCAGGATAAAAAAGCTGTGGCGAGGATTAGTCACAAAGTAATCCAACTAGATCGAAGCACACCCGCGGCAGACAAAAGTAGGTTTAAGACGGAGAAACGGTTCACCAAAGCCCTGTCAATGGGAATGAAGCCGCCAGCTTTCAAAGGAGATACTCCAGAGAGTACGTGCCTTGATGAAGCAGATGTACATATGAACTACTGCTTATACCATCGGAGGGTTACACATCCCACCGAAGAGTGTAGTGCCTTCAAGAAGTGGTGGCAGGGATACGTTGCCCACCGAAAACATTTCAAGAGGATGAAGCGTGAAGCTCGTCGACAGCGAAAAAGTGCGACAGATGAGCGTGGAAAAATGACCGGCAACTCTTATATGGTTGATACCAGTTCGATAAAAGGGAAAACTCAAGTTCTCACGTTGGGGAGCGATTCTGAGGAAGAAATAACCCCTGGCCCTCTCTTCAAAGAATCTACCTCTGGAAAATAAGAAGAGGCGAAGAAATGCGAGAACATTCAGCTGCGTAATCGCACGCTTCATGAGAAGAACCTCAGGCCTACAAACAAAGGTTCGAGCAAAAGAGTCAAGTGGAAGGAAAACGTCCCTGAGGAAATTGCCCTCGATGATAGATTCATCGAAGAGCTCGCAGCCAAGGACCCGCCTAAGAAAAACAAAGTGGATTGCAATATCCTGGCACACCTGAGGAAGATACCCTAACAACTGAGCATACTGGATGCTCTCCTCCTGTCAAAAGAGGCATAAGATTCTCTAATCAAGGCACTGCAAGAGCCTGATCAGTTTTAAGCTTTCTTTGTGGAAGAAAAGATGAAGGACGAGCTGGCAGAGGTTCATACAGCTGACATCACATTCGGCGATGAAGATCTCCTCCTCGGAACGTGCGAGCACAACCGTCCTTTATATGTCACCGGATACTGCCATGATATTATAATAGGCAAGATCCTGGTCGACAACAGGTCCTCTGTCAACCTTCTCAACGTAAAGATGCTGAAAGAGATCTCCATGAACGGTCAGCACCTGGCTCAGGACAAAATTACCATCTCCGGGTTTGACTCGCAGTCATCATGAATGCTTGGGTCCGTGATATTGACATTATGCTTTGGGATGCTCGTCACTGACATCAAATTTCATGTCATCGACGCCAAGACTTGCTATAATGCTCTGCTCGGCCGGCCTTGGTTACACGAGTACAACATCATCCCTTCTACACAACACCAGTGTATGAAGTACTTCAGAGACGACCTCGAGTACATGGTTACAGGGGAGCTAAATCCATTCTCCGTAAATGATTTCCGCAAATACGAAGACGCCAAGTACTTTCTACCAGACTTTGAAGACACGGAAAGGTGTCGTAAACCTGAGAACCGACAAAAAGCTATCGCCACCATCCCGATCTTTGGGAGCGATACCGAGGAAGATGAAGAGATAGTCTACTTGGGGCAATCCCAAGGCAGCAGGTCAGGACCATCTACTCCTATTTTGGTCTTTGGCAGTGACTTTGAGGACAATGCCAATGTAGTGTTCTCCGTCCGCCCGTCAATGCAGACCTTTGCTGAAGCTGATCAGAGTTTGCAAATCACCATGGTTCCATAGCAGCATTATAGGGAACTTGATGTGCTCGATACATATGGGGTGCAAGAGCTGCAGACCTTCTACATTCCTCCTAGGCGGAGAGATGAAAAAGCGATCCTCTTCTATCAATCCACGGAGTCCAAAGTGGAGAAAGAAGTCTGGAATGGTGCTGATCTTGCGCTTGACAGGCTTCAACCAATCCGACTGCCCAGGTACTATGCAGAGAGATTGAAGAGGCTATTAAAATGCCAAGGCGTACCCTTCAAACAAACTGCTCGACAAGCACAGTTCTACAACAAGATTTGGGACGTTCCCGGGACTCAGCGAAGGATGCCCAACGGGAGATGGAGATGACTGGGCTTAGATACATTCGGTCCAAGAAACAGGAGTGATTCCATGGCTGCCATGTTATAAACAATTCTGGAGGAGAAGAGAATGCTCTTCCAGATAGCGCTGATATTGAACCAGAGCGAAATCTCGCCGTAAGAATACCAAGTCTGTCATTCGAAGAACAGATTGACAAGCTAATAAGGGAAGCGGGTCAAAAGGTGTGGGATGACCACAACCGCGAAATGGCCATTTACGAGAAAGCCAGGACTTAACGTCTCATTCAGCAGTCTACGGAAAGAGAAGACTACGATGCCCTTCACCCTCAGCCCGCTGTGCGCTCTTGTGGCAAGGAAAAAGCCCGACGCAGAGGCAACAACAAGGTGAAGAACGGGAATAAGGTTCAAAAACAGCGAAGCGAATCTAAAAAGCCACGTGATCAAGAAAAAGTCAGCTGGAATCCGTCTTTTACGAAGAAGATGGGTCGGGAATACTCTTTCCCTCAAGACAAGACGAGGAAAAAATTTGACCTTGTCATGAAGCATCAAATGATGACGCTCTCGGAGCCTCGGTGCCCCGAACAAGCAAATGAGGTCCATCATCCGGCTTATTGCTCCTACCACCGAGCGGTAGGACATCCTCTTGAAGACTGCTTCACCTTCAAAGACTGGGTCGAAGATCAGTATCAGCAAGGCATGTTAGCTCTATCCGACAGTTGGAGGGTAACCCCACCACGAAAGCACGAGCTAAAAGCAACCTATATTGCGAGGGTAAATCCAGATCAACATCGAGCTTAGAAATGAACTCGTACATGTCACGTGATAATATTCTCAAGGGAAGAGGAGCACGAGAATATGGACGACCTCTCCCACTGCTTCGCTAATGAGGATGAGGACGAGGTGATCTCAGAATTTCCACCGGCGCCAAAAGAGCTGGAGGATGGGATACACACCACAGCGGAGAAGCTGAAGAAAATCGACTTGGGGACAGAAAATGAGCCGAGGCTAACGTTCGTCAGTGAGCTGCTGTCTGAAATGCAGGTGGCTACGCTAAAGGGCGTGCTTATGCATTATAAATACTGCTTCGCGTGGAACTATTCCGAGATGCCGGGACTAGATCCAGAAATAGCTGTACATAAACTAGCGATATCACCGAACGTCAAGCCAGTCAAACAGACGCCAAGAAGAATGCGGCTCGAACTCAAGATGAGCATCAATGACGAAGTCAAGAAATTAATCGACTCCGACTTCTTCCAAGAAATTCAATATCCTGACTGGATCGCCAACATTGTCCCAGTGATGAAGAAAAATGAGACAGTTCACATCTGCGTGGACTTTCGGGACCTCAACAAGGCTTGTCTGAAGGATGACTTCCTAGTACCTGTTACCGAGCTGATGATCGATAACACGTCCACTCATGAGGTCTTCTCCTTCATGGATGGATCTTTAGGCTACAATCAAATAAAAATGCATCCTGAAGACCAAAAGCACACCGCCTTCTGAACTCCGCTAGGCATATTCTGTTATAAAGTGATGCCCTTTGGCTTGAAGAATGCAGGCACTACCTACCAGAGGGCCATGACGAAGATCTTCGATGACCTCATACACGAAATTGTCGAATGTTATATCGACGACCTCATAGTGAAAAGCAAATCGTACGAGGAGCATTGGGAGCATTTGAAAACAGTGTTCCAGCGTCTTCGGAAATATAATCTGAAGATGAACCTTCTAAAATGCGCGTTTGGAGTCTCCTCAGGCAAATTCCTAGGCTTCATCATACGCCACCGAGGCATTGAAATAGAACCATCAAAGATCAAAGCGATTATGGAAATGTCCGCGCCAAGAACTTTCAAGCATTTGCGGTCTCTCCAAGGAAAGCTAGCGTATATCCGACATCTTTCCGGAAAATGCCGCCCCTATAACCATCTAATGAAGAAGGGGACCCCGTTCGTTTGGGATCGTAAATACCAAAGTGCATTGGACGAAATCAAGCAATATCTGCAGAACCCGCCAGTATTGACCGCTCCGGTCAAGGGAAAGCCTCTCATCCCGTACACAACAGCCCTTGAAGGTTCTTTAGGCGTGCTATGGACACAGGAGAACGATAAGGGAAAAGAGAGAGCTCTCTACTATTTGAGTCGAGTTCTCCTGGGGGCAGAAAACAACTATTCCACTATCGAAAAGCATTTCCTGGCATTAATCTTCGCGATAACAAAGATTCGGCATTATGCCTTGGCGCATGAGGTCTATCTCATATCAAAGGTGGATCCTCTCAAATATTTGATGTCAAGAGCCATACTGACATGAATGCTTTCCAAATGGGCCCTCCTCTTGATGGAGTTCTTAATAATCTATCGACCCCTCAGGTCGGTGAAGGGTCAGGCCATCGCTGCCTTCCTCGCTGAACATCCAATACCAGCTGACTCTTCCTTAAATTGCGAATTTCCATATGACACACGTTCGACGCAATCGACAGGGCGGAGGAAGGAACTAATGCCCGATGGGAACTCTACTTCGATGGAGCATCTTCCATGAAAAAGCGAAAGCAAAACACCCCCATAATTAAAGCTGGGGTAGGCCTTATCTTCGTGACTCTGTAAGGAGGGATAATGCGTTTCGCCCTTTCATTGACAGAGCCAAGAACAAATAACGAGGCTGAATACAAAGCTTTGATAGCGGGTCTTGAGATTGCTGTCGACATGGGAATAGAAGATCTCCTCGTATATGGATATTCCCAGCTGGTCGTTAGCCAAGTAAATGGAGACTATCAGACGTGTAAACCGGAGTTGGTAAAATATGGCGAAAGAGTACGACAACTGCTGACTCAAATCCCCTCCTATATCCTGGAAAGCATACTGCGGGCGGAAAATAGCAAGGCGGATGCGTTGGCCAAGCTCGCTAAAGAATTGGCCGACGAAAACCTCGATGACGTAACGATCATTGTGCAAAGCCGCCGGATTCTCGCGCCAGCAGAAATATCTCCAGAGTCGTCTGAAGGAAAGGAAGCGACCAAACAAGCAGCCTGCTAAATAGAAGACGAAGAAAAGGCTAAGGATTGGATAGAAGTCTTCATAGACTACTTCAAATCCCGTCGAACTCCCGAAGATGCGTCGTCAAGACATCAGATCATGAAGCGAGCCCTGTCTTTCGCCTTTGTCAATGATACTCTTTATAAGAGATCATTCAACTGTCTGTGACTGAGATGCCTGGGACCATAAGAAGCAAAAGTGTCGTCCAAGAAACTCACGACGGACTCTGCGGTTCTCATCAGGCCGGGCCGAAGATGAAGTTGAAGATCAAAAGAATGGGTTACTATTGGCCCACGATGATTCAGGACTGCCTCGAATATGCGAAACAGTGTCACTCGTGCCAAATTCACAGGGACTTCATCCACCAACATCCAAATCCGCTACACCCAACATTGGCTAGCCGGCCGTTCGAAATGTGGGGAACCGATATAATTGGGCCCATCGACCCGGCCTCATCCAAGGGACACCGGTTCATATTGGCAACAACCGATTACTTCTCTAAATGGACAGAGGCAGTACCGCTAAGGGAGGTGAAGACGGAGAACATCCTCCATTTCTTCAAGACACATGTCATCTACCGGTTCGGCACTCCGCGACGAGTTATCTCGAATAATGGACCGGCCTACAGGAGCCATAAGACCAGCCGCTTCGCACAGCAGCATAGTATAGATTAGAGATACTCTTCAGTCTATAATCCCCGAGCTAACAGTCTAGCTGAGGATTTCAACAAGACCTTGATGAAGATCATAAAGAAAACGGTGTCCAGAAATAAAAAGGACTGGCACACGAGGCTGCATGAAGCACTCCGGGCTTATCGAACCACGTTCAAAATGGCCATGAATACAACGCCATTCGTGTTGGTATTCGGCACGGAGGAGATACTTCCCTTAGAGATAGAACTACCCTCTTCGGCTTGAGGAGCTCGATGCCCTCGTTGAAATTCGTCTCATGGCGCAGCAAAACCTGGAAGCTTACAAAGCAAGGATGATGTGCTCATACGAAAGACTAACTAGGCCAAGAACATTCCGCCAAGACGAACTCATGCTAGTCGTAAAAAGAACTATGATCCCCAACCATGCAAAGCGAGGGAAATTCGAGCCAAACTATGAAGGCCCGTACATCATAGAAAAGGTCTACCAAGGTGGGGCCTACTTGCTCATGAATATGCATGGCGAAAGACCCTTCCAGCCAATAAACGGCCGGTTCCTTAAGAAATACTACGCCTGACAAGTCACAACTTAGGTTAATGATAGATGACGACGCTCGCGTCCACTCACTGTCTTCCTGAGTCAAGACTCTATAAGTAGTATCCGGAAAAACTTCGCCTCGAAGCTGTGCATGGACCGAGATGTCCCTAAACTAACAATAGACCGAGATGCCACTAAACTAATAATAGACCGCAATGTCCTTAAACTAAATATGTCACCTCAAACACGGCGATAGTGGAATTCAAGTCTACAGGTCCAAGCGGCAAAGACTGCAACTCAAATCCTGCTGGCTACACGGCTACCCCAGTGGCGAAGTCCTCCCAAGTGCCATTGGCAAACAGAGAAGTGGTTAAAAAAAAACGGTACGTCCACAAGCGAAATGGGCACGGATGAAAACCCGAAAGGGCGCCGTGAGTAAAAACAGCAGGGCTACCGGCGAGCTTGTGAAAACCTGAAAGGGTGCAATCTCGTTGCTAAAAAAAAGAAAAAAAGAAAAAAAAAGGTATGTCCATAAGCGAAATGGGCACGGATGAAAACCCGAAAGGGCTCCGTGAGTAAAAACAGCAGGGCTACCGGAGAGTTTGTGAAAACCCGAAAGGGCGCAAACTCGTAAAAAATTCATGTGCACTTGCAAGGTCCTCTCGACCTTGTGAGGAGAAAATACCCGCGTGAGATCCTTACGACTCACAAAAGGAGAAACACACTTAGGAATCGTCATGATTTCTACGGAGAATATGCACTTGGGAGATCCTCACGACTCGTGAGGAGAATGTTCCCCTTATGAGACCCTCACGGCTCATAAGATTCAAAAGCCTTAAGCTATAGGGATCTGAACTTGTTCTTAAGCCGTCATATCCCCTAAGTTGCCCTACAGGCGGTCCAATATTGACTCTTGTATACAATCCACGGGCACTAATAAACGTTCCCTCACTTAGTTCCACCAATGGCGCAAAATTTCCCCATTTGGTAAACAACACTTATAGGTTCTCTCGACTTGCAAGGAGAAAATACTCTTGTGAGATCCTTACGACTCACAAGAGAAGATATCACTTAGGAATCCTCACGAATCCTAAGAAGAAAATACACTTACGAGATCCTCACGACTCGTAGGGAGAAATACCTTTATGAGACTCTTACGGCTCATGAAATCAAAAATTCTACTAAGCCACCTTTGTTCAAATCAGCAAAGGCAAATGATGATTCGCCCCTGGCAATATTCCAGTCGTAGCGATGCTGATGCCTAAATTGGTATCAAATGCTAAGTCCTTTCAAGGCAAATGATGATTCGCTCCTGACAATATTCCAGTCGCAGCGATGCTGATGCCTGAACGGGTGTCAATTCTAAGTCCTTTCACGGCAAATGATGATCGCTCCTGGAAATATTCCAGTCGCAGCGGTGATGATGCCAAGATTGGTATCAGATCTCAAGTTCTATACTCGCAATAAAAATCAGTGAGCAAAATATATGCATATGAAATAACCGAAATGATAGGGAAACTCGCAATAAAAATCAGTGAGCAAAATATATGCATATAAAAACGGCCGAAATGTTTGGGCAACTCGCAATAAAAAGCAGCGAGTAAAAAGAAAAAACAGCCGAAATGATTGGGCGCCGCGATAAAATAGCCGAAATGATTGGGCAATCGCGACTTTCGCGATATAAAAAGCTGAAATGATAGAGCATTGCGGAAAGAAATAAAAAAATGATGATGAAACTTTTGCTCTGCAGGTGAGTTCACATCAACCCCTGTATACAATCCATGGGCATAAACGAAAAGGGAACCACATTTTCCCACCAGACTCCATCAGAAAGAGAGCCAGGTCTCGACGGCAACATCTACAGCCTAGAGATCAACAACGGCGTCTCTTCTCACTCCAATAGGATGCAGACGCGACGTCAACAAAACGGACCCATGGCAAAGTCCCTAGTTCCAAATCTTAATGGTTCACCAACAACCTAGAGACTACCTCGGAGCCATGGAAAAATCCCTAGTTCCAGATCTCTACAATTCAAAGACAGCCTAGAGATCACCCCAGCGTTCCTTCTCCACTCCAACAGGATGCAGACGTGATGTCAGCAAAACGGAGCCATGGCAAAGTCCCTAGTTTCAGATCTTGACGGTTCACAGATAGCCTAGAGATCAACTATGGCGTTTTTCCTCACTCCAGCGGGATGCAGATGCAACGTCAACAACCGACCCCAGGATCAAAACAACGGAGCCATAGCAAAATCCCTAGTTCCGAGCCTCGACGGTTCACAGACAACCTAGAGACAATCTCAACAATCATTGTAATATAGCAGACAAAATGTCAACAAACGAAGCAAAGGAAGATCCCTAGCTTCAGGGTCTTGACGTTAACTCAAATAAAACCTGAAAGACTATCGGAGATCATCCCACACCAGCGCGGAGTGGTCATGACTCATCGGGGCTCCCAAATTGAGCCTAATCTCAAGTAAAAAGCGGCATGGAAAATCCCTAACGCTTGCTCTTCCGACGGTAATATGACCTGGGAGATTACTTGAAGACCTTTTGTCCAGCCCCCGAAGGGGTCAGAGACACGACAGTCGCGGGGCTACTCGAACAGCAAGATTGCATATCGGGGAATACATCAGCCAACGCGACGGTACGACGGACAAAAATCCTAGTACCACAGACCCTAACGGACCTCTGTTGTAAAGAACATAGGTTAACTGTGAAGTTAGGACATTCTTGCGAGAACTTCTCGATTCGTCTCGACTCATAGGGAAAACAATGTTCCTGCGACAACTTCTCGACTCGTCTCGACTCGTAGGGAAAAATATCTTCATGAAACCCTCACGGATCATGAAGGTGGAAAGCCTTAGGCAACGGGGATATCAACTTGTTTCCTAAGCACCGTGGCCCTGCAAGTAGGTCCAGGATGGACTATTGTATACTATCCACGGTCCATATTCTCCAAAGTCGAATATCGACAAGGAGGGAAAAAAACACTTATGAGTCCCCTCGACTTGTAAGGGGGAAAATTCTTTTGTAAGATCCTCACGACTTCTAAGGAGAAAACACCTGCGTGAGATCCTTACGACTCATAAGGGAGCAACACACTTAGGGATCCCCACGATTCCTAAGGAGAAATTACACTTACGAGATCCTCACGACTCGTAAAGAGAATTCCCCCCTATGAGACCCTCACAGCTCATAGGATTCAAAAACCTTAAGATACAGGGACCTGAACCTGTTCTTAAGCCATCACACTCCCTAAGTTGCTCTACAGAGGGTCAATACTGGCCATTGTATACAATCCACGAGCATAAATAAACGTTCCCTCACCAAGTCCAACCAATGACGAGGAATGTCCTCATATGGTGAATGACACTTATAAGTCCTCTCAACTTATAAGGAGAAAATACTCTTATGAGATTCTTACGACTTATAAGAGAAAACACCACTTAGAAGTCCTCACGACTTCTAAGGAGAAAATACACTTACGAGATCCTCACGACTCGTAGGGAGAAATAACTTTATGAGACTCTTATGGCTCATAAAGTCGAAAAGTCTTAGTCGACAGGATCCTAACCCTGTCTACTAAGTCACCTTTGTTCAAATCCGCAGAGGCAAATGATGATTCGCTCATGGCAATATTCCAGTGGTAGTGATGCTGATGCCTGAACAGGTGTCAATTTTTAAGTCCTTTCATGGCAAATGATAATTCGCTCCTGGCAATATTCCGGTCGCAGCGGTACCGATGCCAAGATTGGTATCAGATCTCAAGTTCCATACTCGCAACAAAAATCAGCGAGCAAAATGCATATAAAATAGCCGAAATGATGGAGCAACTCGCAATAAAAATCAGCGAGCAAAATATGTGCATATAAAAACAACCGAAATGTTTGGGCAACCGCAATAAAAAGCAGCGAGCAAAAAGAAAAAAACGGCCGAAATGATTGGGCACCGCGATAAAACAGCCGAAATGATTAGGCAATAGCGACTTTCGTGATATAAAAAGCTAAAATAATATAGCATCGCGGAAACAAAAAAATGAAACTTCTGCCCTGCAGGTGAGTCCATATCGACCCCTGTATTCAATCCATGGGTATAACGAAAAGGGAACCGCATTTTCCCATCAGGCTCCATCAGAAAGAGAGCCAGGTCTCGACGGCAACATCTACAGCCTAGAGATCAACAACGGCGTCTCTTCTCACTCCAACAGGATGCAGACGTGACGTCTACAAAACGGAGGCATGACAAAGTCCCTAGATCCAAATCTTGACGGTTCACCAACAACCTAGAGACTACCTCGGAGCCATGGCAAAGTCCCTAGTTCCAGATCTCGACGGTTCACTGATAGCCTAGAGATCATCCCGGCGTTCCTTCTCCACTCTAACAGGATGCAGACGCGACGTCAGCAAAACGGAGTGTAACATTTCATAAATATAAAATATTATTTTGGAATTTAATATTAAAATAATATATTTCGCGAAAACTATTCGATTTGCGAATTTGGGGTTTTCGTAAAATGGTATAAATATATACCAATATTTGTGAAATAATTGGAGATTAAAATAATTTATTCATTTAAAAATATATTTATCGGATTTGGGCATTCTTATAATTAATTATATACAAGTTTAAATTAAACATGATTAGTGCACTACCAATCACGATTATGCCAAATCCGTATTTTTAATTAGTCATGGCTAGTGCACCATGACATGTCGCATTTTGGTTGCATGTGGTTCATTGTATTTGTGACTTGTGATTTATTTGGGAAAAGAGAGAAAGAAAAGAAAAGAGAGAATAATTGAAAGGAGAGAGAGGGGACCCATGATGAGGCATGGCATGCCGTGTGAGGGCTTGAGAGAGAGAGAGAGAGGCTCCTACCCTTAACCATTTCTCCCTCATTCATTTTCCTTCATCATTTTATTTTCTCAACTCCTCCTTCATCTTCTTCATCTTCTCCATCACCTCCTCTACCCCATGAAAGCATCTCCAATCCTTCACCAAAATCCTATACTCTCTTGATTAGTAGAGATTTTACGTTCAAAAATATTAATTACCGCAATCAGGACGGCGTCGCTTCGCAGCTAGCCGATGAGTACGGGTCGATCCACAGAGACGGGTAAATTTCTTTAAAGTGTTTTAACGAGTTGATTCTATTTGTAGTTTTGGTTGGTTTATGAAAATCTAAAGACTGGATCTAATTAATCTAATTAAGAATCTTGCTAGGGTTAGGATTAGGAGAAGTTTTGGAAATGAATATTTTTCCTCACCGCTTTCAATACCTTCCTTTTTTAGATCTATTAGGTGTTAAGTTAATTATCAAGAAAGTGGATACAAATCTTTTGGGAAGATGTTTCTTCCTCTAGGTTTGTACCCTACCTTTGTTGATAATTATCCTAACCCTCACGGAAAACGCGCGGAACCGGCCCTTTATACTACGGATCATCGTTACCTCGAAGGGTAGGATGCCGCAGGGAGCGGTTGTGCTCGTATGCGTGAAGTTCTAATTCATTAGGTGAAGATGGCATTGAAAGGGGCGAGAGATTTCATCTCTCAACCCTTTCCCTAAGGCTAACCCTAACAAGCGAGGAGACTACTCGCTCATTAGGGGATGAGGAGACATTATAATTAAAAGAATAAAAATACTTACTAGTTGACGGCTCCCTCCAAACAAGAAGAACAGATCTGAATTTTTGCTCTCAGAAAATCTGAATTTTATTGATTGAAAAGAGGCATGAGAAATTACAAGGCTTTAGGGTTCTATTTATAGGACATAGAAACCCTAGGGTTTACAATTGCACCGCATGTCTAAAGTTACAAATATACCCCTAAAAAGATCTTTCCAGAGCTGCCACACATTTTGGTAAAATTTCTGCGCATTAGGGTTTCTTTCCGCCGCGGAAGGGCGGCGTTGGTGGGCTTTGGGCCGCGGTTCCGCGGCCCAATGATTGGATCAGCAGTTTATTTTTCTGGGGCTTTTTCTGGTTCTTCTGGGCTTCTTATTTCTTCATTTCTTTTTCCACCTGGGCTTCTGCAGTAACTCCAGATTTTCAGTGACACTTTGCCATGGATCTTTTAACCATTTTTCTTGCAAATTTGGATCTTGCGTCGCCTTGTTGATGGTGAACCGTTCTTCTGCCGGGCTTTACTAAGATCTTCCTATTTGTTGGTCAAAAATCCTTCTTTTGTGTCGTCTTTTGTGTTTTTCACTGTTCTTGCTCCCAGAACCTGTAATCTGTAACATGTAGCAGACATGGGTCAAAAGCACCTGTTTTTATTGTAAAATGCATAAGAATGGGGAATACAAAATGCAATATTATGTTATGAACAAATACCCCCAAACTTATCTTTTGCTCGTCCTCGAGCAAACTTATTGTTTTATTCTCAACAAAAAACCTAACCGCACTTTCGCAGGGAAACGCGATTGCACTGAGCTCGTGCAACAAGCCGTTAAACCTTTAGGTGTCCCTAGTAGGAGGAGTGTTGTCTCCTGAGGGTTTTCAGCGGATTACACCCACAAAATCCTATCAACTTGGCCCATTTGACTTTTGTTCTCCAATTAAGTTTTCTAACAAGGAATTCTATTATCGTCGACCTGCAAATTATCCACCCATATTCTTCACACTTCCTCATTATTTAACTTAAGATTATATATGTCCTATAGAATTACCTAGCTTTCGGCATTTCTTAAGTCTTCCTTCTAGGGTTTCATCTCTACTTAGGAATTTTCTATCAACTCCATTAAAGATACAAATTCTATCTTTCATTCCTTTCTCTTATCTAGATTCCCATCACATACCTCTACGTGTGTGTAAAGATCACCCCTACACTTGGAAATTCAATTCAAGCAATCATGCCCTAGTCCATTGTCCAAAGTACTTATTAATTGGTGAATGAAATTTGCTTACACATCCTTCATGCGACCGTTAATACTTCTTGAGGTACCAACGACCGATTACAAAATGTGTTTGCACTTTAAAGCGTACTTCCTAGTCTTTGCAACACCCAAGGCTTTAGCAGTGACTCCCAAACCAGTTGGTCTAAGGCACTAGGTGATGAAGCACCCTCGCTAAATATTTTTTCTATTTTTGCAGCCTTAAATAATCACAAAAACCAGTGTCCATTTTTTTCTTTATTCACACTTTTTCATACTAAGGACTTTAGACAAGAGTATTTCAAGGTCTCTTCTACTATTCCAAGTTTCAAGGTGCGTGATAGTGTAAATTGTAGGGTATACATTTTCAGAATCTAGACTTAAGGTAGGAACTATTTTTCAAACTTATACTCCAATAAGAGCATCAATACTCTTCCCTTGTTTCGACTTAGCCCAAGAAGTGAACCCAAAATTTGCCTATTTCTAAATAAACTACAAGCCATATACTTTCTACTGTTAAACTTTAAGGAATGTTATTTTTTAGGGTTTTTAATTTACTAAGTCTAAGATCTAGTTGTCCCTAGCCAGTTAACCTATTTGTCAAACTCAAGTCAATTAGCCAAAATTGAATACAATAATTTTTATAATTTTTCAAAATTTTTCAATTTTTATCAATTTTTATGGGTTTTCAAATAAGTATGCAAATGCAAAAATATGTACAAATGAATGCGAAGGAAGAAGACGTACCGAGCATACCCCCAAACTTGAACTTGACAGTGTCCTCACTGTCATGCTAAACCAAGAGGGTCAAAATACCGAAACTCCCCTGTTTATTTATTTATAATTTTTTTATTGTTAAGAAAAACAAAAATATATACAAAAAAGACCCTCCTCCAAACTTCAATTAAACTATGTTAGACAATACTGCCCAACTTTGCATAGGCCAAAAGTCAACACCAACCATTTGAAAAATTTATCAGTAAAGAATATTGGTGGGTGAAAAAATAAGTTGTGGTGGTCCGCAAAGAATTGGGGAAGATAGAAGTAATGGAATGGGAGGTGTGGAGGGGAATATACAGGTGATGGTGATGCATCGAAACGAGAATGTAAATGATCAGCAATCAGTGGAGTGTTAGCATTCTCGTATCTTATTAAAAGAAATGGGGGTATTTCAACTTCTACGGGAGGAAGTTGACTCACCACAATACCCCCAAGATGTTCCTGTGGGTCCTCTATTGACATGGCATCATCCATCACATGTTTATGATATTCACTTATAAGGGAACTTATCTCCTCGATGTCCGCCATAGTCCAACTGAAAACTTGCCGCCTATCTTGTAAGACTTTTAAAATAGCGTTCTCTTGCTCGAAGGCTAGAGAGGCTGATATGATAATAGGAAAAGTCTCATTCTCACCTATGTAAGCATATCTACGGTGAGACGGCAAGGGCATGAGTTCGAATTTCTGAGGCGAAAGAACCATTGCGGAATCTACCTCGAACTCAAAGGACTCTAACACAGGTCCGAAATCACTGCAAACAACCGATTCGGATGGTTCGACTGACTTATCCAAAAATTCAAACGACTCATATTCGGGCTGTGAGTCGTCATCATCCGAAAAAGTGAAACATTCATAATCAACATCGGTTGTGTCAACGGTGGTAGGCTCAAGGAGGGACGCACTAGTGGCGTCAAAACTGTTTTCATCAAATAGAAATCTTTCAAGCTCGCAGTCCTCCTGCGTGATTTCGTGAATAGAGCAAACTTCTCGTGTACTAGTTTTAGGCACGGGGGGCAGACTTCCCATCTTATAAATATTGAACTCACTAGACCTCTTTCCGAAGGATAGAGTCATGGAGCCATTGCGACAATTTATTATGGCATTGGAAGTGGCCAAAAATGGTCGACCAAGAATCACCGGAATTTGGTTTCTTGGGTTAGCAACAGGTTGTGTATCCATAACGATAAAATCAACGGGGAATATGAATTCCCCGACTTTGATCAACACATCCTCTAGTTGACCCCTTGGATAGGTGATTGATCGATCAGCCATTTGGAGAGTGCAACGAGTGGGTTTCAACTCTCCAACCCCTAATTGTTCGTACACGGAGTAAGGAATCAGGTTAACACTAGACCCAAGATCTAAAAGTGCACGATTAATTTGCTTATCCCTAATTGTGATTGAAATAGTAGGACAGCCGGGGTCCTTTCGTTTTTGGGGTAAGGTTTGATGGTGGTTAATAGCATTGCTCACTGCACTAGCCACTAGCACCTTCTTGGGTACTTGAGATGCCTTTCTCTTCGAGGTGCACAAGCCCTTTAAGATTTTCGCGTATGAGGGGACTTGTTGGATAGCATCCAAGAGAGGTATATTTATGCTAACCTGCTTAAAGATCTCCACAATCTTCTCCACTTGTGCATTTGGTTTATTAGGACTCAACCTGTTTGGAAATGGTGCATTTTGAAAATTTGTTGAGTCACAAGTCTGTGGAGTAGAATGTGGAATAGGAACGGATCCCAGTGTGGATGTGTTCGTGTTGTTAGAAATGGGTCCGTTCGAGTCAGAAGAAGTAGAGCCGTGTGAAGGGTGGAGAATAGGCTCTAAAGAAAAAGGTGAAGAAGGAAGTGAAGAGAATGAAGAAGGGGAAGAAGAACCACCGGCGGGGATGTCATCACTAGTTTCCACATTATTTTGCAACTCTCTTCCGGATCTCAACGTGGTCACCGCATTTACATTGTGATTGTGATATGCGTTTTGTGGGTGACCGGGATTGGGCAATGGTTGAGATGGAAGCTTTCCCTTTTCTCTCTCGCTCAACGCAGCAGTTAATTGTGCAATTTGTGCCTCAATAGATTTGATACTTTGATCGTGTGAGGCATTGTTATTCATTAAAGATTGCACATAACTTTCAAATCTTGCTGCGGATTCTGTTGTTTGCTTGAGAAATGCTTCAAGACTTTTCTCGAGCGAGCTAACCTTATCATCATTAGGTTGAACCAAATTGTTCGTTTGATTTGTATAAGGTTGTTGTTGGAAAGGTTGCTGGTTTTGAGTTTGTAAGGGTGCTTGTTGTTGTTGTGGAGGAGGTCTTTGAAAATTATTGTTCCCTTGGACTTGTTGATTTTGGTTCCAAGCAAAATTCGGGTGACTCCTCCACCCCTGATTGTATGTCGAAGAGTAAGGATCATTTCTTTGTCGTTGCTGAAATGCAGCATTGACTTGATCCTGTCCTTGAATAGGTGCATTATAAGGACACTCTTCGGTTAGGTGCGACGGGTTCGAACAACAAGCACAAACAGTTCTTGTGGGTAGAGTAGGGGCAGGAGAAGACGATGAGATTTTGGTCTCAATGGCTTCTAGCTTTTTCATAAGTGAGGCCATCTCGGCCTTCATAGCTATCGACATATCTATTTGATGTATGCCTGCCCTAGATTGACCACTAGAAGAAGATGATGTGGTCTTGGTACTCTCCCACTGAATTGTTTGCTCACTTAGGTCCTCAAGAAACTGCCAAGCTTCGTCGCTAGACTTGGAGAGAAAATGACCTTGACATATTGTTTCTAGCAACTGCTTCGTTGCAGCATTCAATCCCTCGTATAATGTTTGGCAAAGTTGCCAATTTTCTATCCCATGATGAGGGCATTGAACAAGTAGGTCTTTAAATCTCTCGAAGCATTTCCAGAATGGTTCGGACGGAAGCTGTGAAAATTGTATGATCTCGTTTCGGATTCTAGCAGTTTTATGATGAGGGTAGAACTTTTTCAGAAAAGCTCTCACAAACTCGTCCCAATTTCTAATGGAGTGTGATGCGGTGCTGTATAGCCACTTCTCGGCTAGGTCACATAAGGTAAAAGGAATGACCCTTAGCCTTATTGCGTCATCACTTAATTGGGTTGTCTTCATCATGGCGCAAACGTTTTGGAATTTATTAATGAAAATATATGCATCTTCGGATTCCAAACCATGAAACTTAGGCAGCATATTGATGAAGTGTGGTTTTATTTCAAAATTATCCCCATTTGCCGGTGGGGGTGAAAGACATGTGGGTAAAGAAGTGCGAACTGGGTAGAAGAGATCCTGGAGCGCAACTCGTGCGGGCGCTACAACAGGCGGAAGATTCGGGTTATTCGCACCTGGCGGAGGTGGAATCATTCCCGTCGGTAAGGTATCGTTGGGGTTGAATCCCGACATACCTTCGAAAGAAGGTGGAGGTAAGGAAGTGGACGGAAGATCGACGAAGGGTTCGTCGAAGGGTTCGTTGGTCGGCACCAACGAAACACGGACTAATCGGGCGTTAGTATCCCTAGTCCAAGATGACATACACTAAAGGGTAGTGCAGTCAGAAAAAAGAGAAAAACAGAATGTGGGGGTAAGATAACGTCAGTGAGAAGAAGTGGTGGAAGTGAGTTTCAAGTTTCTTTAGCGGCAAGTTGCAAGTTTTGAAAAGATTTTTTATTTATTTTTTTATTTTTGTGAGTTTTGCGAGGAGTTTTTTTTTTTGAAAACGGACTTGTGACACAACTGACTCAACCACACATGCACAATCAGGCCTAGATCTAGGGTCGCCTAGGTCTGCTAGACAGCTCCTAACTAGGGTTAGAAATAGACCTCAAACCGCCTCTTCACGGACAAATACGGCCAGGTAAGTGGGAAGGAACCACCACTACAGTGGGCCTAATTAAAAACCACTAGCCTAGACACCGCAATGTCGGTTAGGATAAACGGCCGATGCCTACCCTAGTCCTTTTCCTATTGAGCTCGCTGTCCTTAGGTCTGAGTCTAATCATTTTTAATTAAAGGTGGTTGATGCAAAATGCTTAGGTGTTTTCTGGGGTCCTGGGAAGGGTGATGAAATCCCCACCCAATCTGAGTTTGGTCAAATAGCCCCTTAGAGTCCGGTTAAATTATGCAAAACAAATAAAATTTTACTTGCAATTTCAATTTTTAGCGCGGCGCAAAGAAACCTGCAGAAATCTGTTATTTAGAAGGGGGGGAAAGATTTTTTTTTTTTTTTTTTAGCGCAAGAACCCTGCAGAAGATTTTTACAGAGACATATATGGGAGATTGCAGAGGGGAAAGAGAAAGATCAAACCAGAAAATTTTCAGTTGCTGACGTGGCCAAGGGAGCGCGGATCCGCGGCGGGAAGCCCAGTATTGCGGCGGAAGAGCGGCCGAAAAGAGGGATCGGGCTTTGGAAATTTTTGTACTGCTCCTCTGTCCAATTTCTCCTCTGTTTTTATGCACCAACTTCTGTTTTGTTCTCTGCAAATTTTCAGATCCGAGAATCCTTCGTTGTTATGATATGATTTGTTTTATTTTGCCCTCTGTAAAATTTCAGATCCTCAAATCTTTGCTGTTCCTGCAAGATTCAAAAGATACACCCTTCAAACAGATCAAATTTGATAAATTTTTTTTTATTTTTTATATTTTCAGATTTTTATAATTTTTAAAATTTATATCAACCCGAAAATTCACAAAAAAGAAAGATTACGCCGTCCCCGGCAACGGCGCCATTTGATTAGTAGAGATTTTACGTTCAAAAATATTAATTACCGCAATCAGGACGGCGTCGCTTCGCAGCTAGCCGATGAGTACGGGTCGATCCACAGAGACGGGTAAATTTCTTTAAAGTGTTTTAACGAGTTGATTCTATTTGTAGTTTTGGTTGGTTTATGAAAATCTAAAGACTGGATCTAATTAATCTAATTAAGAATCTTGCTAGGGTTAGGATTAGGAGAAGTTTTGGAAATGAATATTTTTCCTCACCGCTTTCAATACCTTCCTTTTTTAGATCTATTAGGTGTTAAGTTAATTATCAAGAAAGTGGATACAAATCTTTTGGGAAGATATTTCTTCCTCTAGGTTTGTACCCTACCTTTGTTGATAATTATCCTAACCCTCACGGAAAACGCGCGGAACTGGCCCTTTATACTACGGATCATCGTTACCTCGAAGGGTAGGATGCCGCAGGGAGCGGTTGTGCTCGTATGCGTGAAGTTCTTGTTGGAGATAGTGCCCTCAGAGTCAATTATTAGGTCACAGGTACGTGATTGTAATGATTGAGGGAGGACCTATCCCGGTAGGACAGTCTTACTCGAGATGATAGTATGCTATCTGGTTTACCTTTATCATCGTGTACTGCTTTAGGTGACATGACAGGTCACTATTGCACGTTGATAGAGCCCCTAGGATTCTTGCTTGACTACCGGCAGTATGAGGGCGATCATATAAGTGGGAGCTGGTAGTCTACAAGCATATCCTTAAAAGGTCCCTAGTCGTGGGAGTTTCGAGACCGGGCATCGATACTCCATTAGTAGACTAGTGTATACAGTCGAGACCCCGACGAGGGGCGGTGGCCGGTCTCACAAGCCGCTGGTGTCAGTTGGATCACCTAAGATGTATACAGGTGCTCATTGGGTTATGAGTACACCGGACAGGACTCGCAGGGAACATGCTAGTTGGTCATATACCAGACGTCAGATGGCAGTTCCCTGGTGACATGTGTGCAGGTTAGTTCATCGACCTGGGGATCGTCATTTGTCTCGTGTGAGTTCCCACTGTACTTTGATTACTACCCTACCACGGCTCAAAGGAGTCGTGCAAACAGGTTTTAGTTGGGTACAGTCCCGAGCCACATGGAGGCAGTGAGCGTATCTTCAGGGGTTCGTCTCTCCCGGTATTGGGGGTGAGGTCGTGCTGTGTCTAGGAGAGCCATTACACAAAGTCCTTGGCCAAGGCAAGGAGATTTACTGGTAGGTATTCCAGTAGTATCTCAGGGTGTTCTGGGCTACACTCCGACACGACTTGTACCGCTTTTGGGGGTCTGACTTTTACCAACCCCCTAGGCCCGCCATGCGATGCTCATAGACGAACGGACCGGACTGCACGGATATTGTCACTGACAGGCTCAGTAGGGTGTCAGGATGAGTTCGCTCATCGACGTCCCTTTTGTTCAATAGCTGGTGGCCCGTCACGTATTGGCTTATACCTCTGACGTGCTAGTGGTTAAATCCACAGCCATAGTATTGACGAGTCTTTAGAGTCCACCACACTTACAGTTACTCAAGTTTTCGGGCGAAACGCTGTAGAGGCCGTATGGAGATATGGCAGGGTCCGATCAGATACGTGCGGTAATTGCACGGGTCAGGATCGGACAGTTTGTACTAGTGGCCGTATAGTTATATATGGCAGGGTTCGATCAGATACGTGCGGTATTGCACGGATCAGGATCGAACGGATATTACTAGCTGGCTTTGGCTTAAGCCGGTCCTAGTTTAGTACAGTGTAGATTTTGTCTCATTGCATTTGTGTCCGGACGGAATACAGATGCGGGTGTGTATGCACAGTATCGGGTTTTTCTTGTAATTTATTACGGGACCAGTTTTCTGGAGTTGCCAGTTTGCTTTCCGTTCCGGCCGGTTTTTCTTTGTTCTTTCCCGGCCGGACTTTTCCGATGGAGGGGGTAATTTGCAGTTTTGCAAATTACACTTTGTGGAGGACTTATTTGCATATAGGTTGACATGATAAGCATCTTTGCTTTTCATGTATTTATGGTGAAGGGAAAGGATTTGATATGAATGGATGGTTTTGTGATGATGGTGTTTGTTTATGGTCACCCCTTTTGAATCTCCTACAATAACCTCCCTTCATGTTTTTTGATTAATTGCTCCACCATTCTCATTTTGACTTGGCCGGCCACAATTTGGTGAGGAGAGAAAATGAGAGTTCATTTTTGATGCTTCATTGGTTCATCTCATTTTCTTTGCAAAATTTGGTAGCTTCATTTCCCTCCAAAGTTCAATCTTCATTCCTCCATCCAAAGGCAACAAACCCCAAAGAGACAAGTAGCCTCTACACTACACTTCCTACAGCATATCTTGGACGCGTCGGGTAGCCTACTTCGCGCCCGAGTTGCCTCGGTATAGAGGCGGGAGCCCGTAAAAGTACCCGGCTTCGTGGTGCCCTTTCCGACGAGGAGGTGACGGACGGAGATCCCGCGAGGAGATCGGAGTGGAGATGAAGACCGGAGGACTTGGATCGTCGGTATACTTCTCTCCCCTTCTCTTTGTAGTTAGCTAGATTTAGTTTAATGGCCCGATCCGGTTTTAGTGCGCGGTGGTGCCGTTTTGCCAAGTCCGCAAAAATTTAAGTTTACCACCGTTTCCGCGTTTGGCCGTCGGATTGACGGCCGGGGCGCCGCCGTGCACTTACAGTGGTATCAGAGCCTCGCCATTAACTTAGTCTAACTTTGTGTAATGTGTTTGCATTTCCGATCGATCAAAAAGTTCCAAAACTGCATTTTAGTTCGCATCAGTTTCTGTTGAAAATTTTTGGTCTCGAAAATTTTTTCAGGTTATAAAATATTGATGTACTGGAAAATCTAAGAGTTCTGTAAAAATTTGACGAAGTAAATCCACAGTTGGAGCGCGGAACCGCCGCGAAAACCACCTTTGTGCGGCCCTTCCGCCGCGCACTATTCACATTACTTCACCATTTTTTTACAGAGGCCTTCTGGGCTTAAATTATGGGCTTTGGAATATTAAAGTTGGGCCAATTGTTTCTGTGAGTGCTACAGTTTTCTTTGGGGCCCACTTGTTAATTGTTTGATCAATCGGAAATTTTTTAAACACATTTTTCACAGTATTTACATTATATCTGCGACCGTGAATGTCACTCGATCGGTAAATCCGGTCTAACTGCTATAGCCCGGTTAGACGGATTTGCGAACGTGACTTTCACGTTGATGTTTTATGTATTTGCTGTGATGTTGCGGATCGGTCGTGGGGGATAGCCTGGATGCAATGCTAGTACAGTTTTGTTGTATTATGTACATTTGATATTGCGGGGCGAGCGTCCGACATGTGGACTGCCG
This sequence comes from Agapanthus africanus, assembly GCA_030015575.1. Classification (NCBI taxonomy): domain Eukaryota; kingdom Viridiplantae; phylum Streptophyta; class Magnoliopsida; order Asparagales; family Amaryllidaceae; genus Agapanthus; species Agapanthus africanus. The sequence continues at coordinate 129,994,989 of JASDDO010000019.1, forward strand.
TCACTGCCTGACTGTATTATTATTTTGGGGCACGACCTGGTTGCGGTCGATGTACCCGGTGTATGTATATTTTACTTTCTGTACTAGGATTGCCCCGCGGAGGGGTGCACGGATAGCCGGGTTCTGGAGGGCAACAAGCCTGCATCTCATGGCATTGAGACGGAGGGGGCTTCACTCTAGGATTGGCGGGCTATTCGCCGCACTCGTAGGGGGTACAGGTTGACCCAGGAGGGGTGCCCAAGTTGCCGGATTCCGTGAAGTGCTGGGTGGTCCATTCACGGCGCTGAAGGGGGATGCCTCGCTTCAGGTTTTGGCGGGTGACTTGCCGCGCCCGTAGGGGTCTAAGATTTCATTGCACAGGCTATCCACACGACCAGGGGAACGTCGGGTTTCAGTAGTGGCTCTGTGAAACCCGGGGATCCCAGATATCTGTATTGTTCTGTGATGCTGTACATTTCTGTGATGTTGCATTTTATTCACGCCTTGAGCGAATATAATATATTGGTATATATATTAGTAGATGTTGTATATGTTTTTCATCCGCGCTAGTCCAGTCCCCGCTCTGTCGTTAGTAAGCTAACCTAACGAGTGATGACGGGACCCAGTGGCGAATGCGGATGGCATATACGTACGTCAGTATATTTTCGTTCTTTGTGATGTGATTAATTGATGGGACTGCATTGATTCGGATCAATGCAAGTTAAAAACAAACCTAATCTGATGTTGTTGGAACACTTTTTCAAAAAGCTGTTATTGCAAGGACGTTCACTTTTGTTTTGCATCGCGGTATTCATTTAGAATATCCTGCTCCTCAGTCGACGAGGCAAGGGCCGAGATCCCTTCACCGGGAGTGACCCCTTGGACAGAAGTTTGCGTCAGGGCATTAACTTCACTATAGCCGATTACTTTTGCTTTGCATCGCGGTATTCATTTGGAATATCCTGCACCTCATTCTACGGGGAAAGAGCCGAGATCCCTTCACCGGGAGTGACCTCTTTAGTAAAGGTTTTCGTCACTATATTTTCTAAAAAGCTATCCGTTCCTTCAACGATATCAAGTTCATTACGTTAAAGGTTTTCGCCAGAAACCATTCGTAGCCCTCCGTCGTTTCATATGGGTGGTCAATAGTATTCAAGCTGTGTATGTTGGCCAAAGTCAAGGCACAGTGATTGGTAGCTATTGGGGTATTCATATGCAGCATAGATAGATGCGTTGGTTTGGGACAGTCGTACTGCCATTTTGGCCAAAGTCAAGGGTATGTACGGGTGAACTCAAATTAACCTGGAGAATGACGGGTTGAACTTGACATGTGACTTATGATATGTTGGCCAAAGTCAAGGTCATAAGAGCATGGGGTAGAAATCACATCGGGAGTTTCAAAAGAACTGAAACTTGCCAGATATGCGCATACCTTCTGGAGTGTGATAGCGTGAGCGGATTCCGTCACGTTATCATGCAATGATAGTTGGATCCCGATTCCCACTGATGAGTTATTTTACTCCTCGGGTAACCCCGACTAATTCTTCTTTCAGGTTTGGAGGAGAATTTGAGGTACAGTGGGAGGATTCCAGATTAGATAAATTGGTAACCATTCTGATCTAGGTTAGAGTGCACGCTGAGTGTTTCTTTTCTCTCTCTCTCTGGCAGCGACCATTGACCCGACCCTAAGACTTTGACTCAGTGACCAAGTTGACCGAACCTTCTTAAACACCGGCTTTTGGATTGTCAGAGTTGCAAACCTCATTGCCACTCCTACTTTTACCCTTTTCTCCAGGACACCCCGTTTTACTACGAACGTCCACTTTCATTGGCCAAAACCATCGTATGGTTAGATACGAACTCGAAAGAATTTATTCGAGGATGGTTTCCGGTTCTGGAGAAAACGGATAGGATTATTCAGTTGTCTTTTCCTTTTACCCTCTCTCAGGTTACGAGTACTCCTTGGTTTAGGGGTAGTACACCTATTACGCAAATTGGATTGTCTTCTTCCAAACCTTAGGCTGGTGCCGACCGGTAGGGAATGAAGAAAACCAATTAGCATAACGATGGTGTGCAGAAGGTATTAAGTTCAGACAAAGCAAGGGATTAGTAGGAGGGCAAAGTAAATTGCAACAGATATTCACGACCAAACCAAATATTTCGTTACCACTCCCACATCACCTTTGTATTTCTCCAGGACACTCCGTATCACTACGAAGATCCACAGTTTATTTGGATATTCCATCGTATGGTTATATACGAACTCGAAAGGAACTTGTTCCAGTTCGGGGATGGATCCTGGTTCAGGAGAAATAGGAATAAAGTACATTCAGGTGTCTTTTATCTTCACCTTCTCTCGTGTTGCGAGTGTTCCTAGGATTGGGACAGTACACCCATTATGCTTATTGGATAGTCTTCTTCCAAACCATAGGCTGGTGCCGAACGGTAGGGAAGGAAGAAAACCATTTGGCCTAAAGGGGTGTGCAGAAGGTAAAGACTAAAGACATATGAAGGGATTTGGAGAGGTGGCAAAGAACTGTACGGTTACAGTCGTGAATCTGGAAGAGGCATTACTAGGAATACCAGGATACCCCATCGAAACATTTCAATGTTTCAGTTTCACTGTGTACTGTTAATAGAAAACTGATTTCCCGATTAGATACTTACTCCAGGGTATGTATTTACCAGATACGATTCTCACATCTGTATGGTTTTACAGATGATGAGTGGGAGTAAGTTATTGGGAATTAGGTGATTGTCCTCATTATATCGGGATTCGTTGTAATCGGTGATATTTGAGGAAGTCACCTGGGTTATTTGCCGGACGGCAAGTATTTGGTTTTGAATATCCGCCGTTATGCACCAATTTCAAATCGATGTATCTGTACGTCTATTTTCATAGAGTGAGATATACCTTTTTGAAATTATGTCTATGACATTTACCTATATCAGCGGATGGTTAGGTAAGGAGCAATAAACAGCGGTGTAATTCTTCATAACCAAAGGTACAGTTTTCAACCTACAACACACAGGGAATGAGTTGTCAGACTCAAGGGACTTATACAGTGTATTGTATGTTGTCCAGTGTCCATTAGGACAGAGGGGTTGGTCCTCGCACTATATTCGGTTTACTTATGACTTCTCTAGTTTTTAGACAGGTGTTTCATGGAAACGCATGGTCTGAATGTTGAGAAGTTATAGGTATTTGAATAGAGTAGAGAACCAGGTGTAGCAAGTATCGGGATTCTTCAAAGTGATCGAAGATGTAGATACTTGTCAATGGTATTCAGTTGACAGTAATGATTAAGAGATCTTGCTTCTCTTTCAGATTACTCATAATTGGAAGTATTCCTAAGTTGAGTAACGCTGATCGACCTCCTTCCATTAAGTTGACATGCACTGGAGACAGCTGCATGATTTGAATCTGGTTCAATTAAATCAGTGCCTCTGTTTCTATATTGGATATAGAACAGTTCATATCTTAACGTTGTTAAGGTACGGGGAGTTGTCCGGTTTATGATTAAAACCAGACACTGGACAACTCAAGGCACGTTTCTGTAATGGCTGTTTGTGGGTTGACCCAGGCTATGACGAGGGTTGATTTTCTACCATCTGGATGAACAATAGCAACATTGTTCTAGACTCGCCACAGTTTTATTAAAAATGGATTTTTTCAGAAAACAGTAGTGGGAGTATGGTAGAACTGGAAGTAATTCCAGAACCACAAACGATTACTGAAGATTTGATAAGGAACCTAAAGATTCAATCTGATTTGACATTCCATTGGCCACTCCGCAGATAAGGTGGGTAACTTCAGGAACCCGAGAGATACTCCGGTAGCCTCAAGGACGGTGACAGGGAAGTTCTTGTTTACCCACAATAGCCATTGCTGTTGTTCCAGGTTACGAGACCCGGCGGGAGGATGAGTATAGCGTCGTTCTAAACCAGTTTTAGAAGTGTACGTCTATATGACTCTGCCAGAGGGTTGTCGTAGTCAGTGGGAGCAGCGGAAGCATTGGTGGACAGGTTGCTTATGTCTATTTATAGACTAGAGCAGATGTAGCGGAGATAGATCATCTATTTCTGACGTGACAGTCATGGGTTTGACTTCATCAGAATAGGGGATGGATCTGTTGAGAAGGTAGTAGGGTGTGATATCCTGGTATTTGGATGATATACACAGAGTAGGAAAGGAAACTCCTACACTACGATCGGTTATACTTTGGTCGTCACACAGTGGTTTCTCCACAAAGGAAATGGATTATATATCTGACATACTGGTTACTAGATCTATGGTTTTAGATCTAGATTTGGGTGGTTTCCCAATCAGGGTACTTTGACAGCATTCTAAGAGTATTTAGGATGGACGACTCCTGGCACGGTAGTGTACCTGCAGGTAATGGAGTCACCCTCTCCAAAGGTGTCTTACAGACTAAAGGGGAGAGGGACGTGCATGATTGGCAGATCACTTGCTCAGGCAATTGAGTCAATCGTGAGATGTCAAGTACCACACCAGATGTTGTTCTTGCATTAGATGCAATAAGTTGACATTAATTCAATCCTGGAGAAACAGTCGGAAGCAGTTTTAGAACATAAGTGGATGTTCTAGGGATATGATAACGACAGCCTCATTCAGGAGACAGTTATCATTCCAGGCTTCCAAGGTGACATGGACGACAGGGAGGTTGTCAGAGTTATAGTTTTCCTTCTCATGAGGGGCAGTATTTTGGACAGGTGGTCCAAGGCAATACTGAGGGAGGCATGGCGCGCAGGATACTGATTAAGTTCAGTTGACGATACAGTCTAAGAAGTTTGGATTTGGAGTTCATTTATGAGCTAGGTCCCATCAGACATCCAGACATATTCTGAGACAGGTATTACTCTTTTCGGGAGATGGGTTTCTCCGCGAACTTGAGATATAGAGAGACATAGAAAGAAACTACTAAGCGGATCCACTCACTGAGGCTATTCCTCGAACGCAATAGTTCCGCAAACGAGCTTTGTGAGACTGACTAGTAGAGGAGTTGGATGTTCGGTATCACACGGGCTGTGAGTATGCGACATCGCAATAATTAGCCTTGAGTGCAAGTGGGAGATTGTTGGAGATAGTGCCCTCAGAGTCAATTATTAGGTCACAGGTACGTGATTGTAATGATTGAGGGAGGACCTATCCCGGTAGGACAGTCTTACTCGAGATGATAGTATGCTATCTGGTTTACCTTTATCATCGTGTACTGCTTTAGGTGACATGACAGGTCACTATTGCACGTTGATAGAGCCCCTAGGATTCTTGCTTGACTACCGGCAGTATGAGGGCGATCATATAAGTGGGAGCTGGTAGTCTACAAGCATATCCTTAAAAGGTCCCTAGTCGTGGGAGTTTCGAGACCGGGCATCGATACTCCATTAGTAGACTAGTGTATACAGTCGAGACCCCGACGAGGGGCGGTGGCCGGTCTCACAAGCCGCTGGTGTCAGTTGGATCACCTAAGATGTATACAGGTGCTCATTGGGTTATGAGTACACCGGACAGGACTCGCCGGGAACATGCTAGTTGGTCATATACCAGACGTCAGATGGCAGTTCCCTGGTGACATGTGTGCAGGTTAGTTCATCGACCTGGGGATCGTCATTTGTCTCGTGTGAGTTCCCACTGTACTTTGATTACTACCCTACCACGGCTCAAAGGAGTCGTGCAAACAGGTTTTAGTTGGGTACAGTCCCGAGCCACATGGAGGCAGTGAGCGTATCTTCAGGGGTTCGTCTCTCCCGGTATTGGGGGTGAGGTCGTGCTGTGTCTAGGAGAGCCATTACACAAAGTCCTTGGCCAAGGCAAGGAGATTTACTGGTAGGTATTCCAGTAGTATCTCAGGGTGTTCTGGGCTACACTCCGACACGACTTGTACCGCTTTTGGGGGTCTGACTTTTACCAACCCCCTAGGCCCGCCATGCGATGCTCATAGACGAACGGACCGGACTGCACGGATATTGTCACTGACAGGCTCAGTAGGGTGTCAGGATGAGTTCGCTCATCGACGTCCCTTTTGTTCAATAGCTGGTGGCCCGTCACGTATTGGCTTATACCTCTGACGTGCTAGTGGTTAAATCCACAGCCATAGTATTGACGAGTCTTTAGAGTCCACCACACTTACAGTTACTCAAGTTTTCGGGCGAAACGCTGTAGAGGCCGTATGGAGATATGGCAGGGTCCGATCAGATACGTGCGGTAATTGCACGGGTCAGGATCGGACAGTTTGTACTAGTGGCCGTATAGTTATATATGGCAGGGTTCGATCAGATACGTGCGGTATTGCACGGATCAGGATCGAACGGATATTACTAGCTGGCTTTGGCTTAAGCCGGTCCTAGTTTAGTACAGTGTAGATTTTGTCTCATTGCATTTGTGTCCGGACGGAATACAGATGCGGGTGTGTATGCACAGTATCGGGTTTTTCCTGTAATTTATTACGGGACCAGTTTTCTGGAGTTGCCAGTTTGCTTTCCGTTCCGGCCGGTTTTTCTTTGTTCTTTCCCGGCCGGACTTTTCCGATGGAGGGGGTAATTTGCAGTTTTGCAAATTACACTTTGTGGAGGACTTATTTGCATATAGGTTGACATGATAAGCATCTTTGCTTTTCATGTATTTATGGTGAAGGGAAAGGATTTGATATGAATGGATGGTTTTGTGATGATGGTGTTTGTTTATGGTCACCCCTTTTGAATCTCCTACAATAACCTCCCTTCATGTTTTTTGATTAATTGCTCCACCATTCTCATTTTGACTTGGCCGGCCACAATTTGGTGAGGAGAGAAAATGAGAGTTCATTTTTGATGCTTCATTGGTTCATCTCATTTTCTTTGCAAAATTTGGTAGCTTCATTTCCCTCCAAAGTTCAATCTTCATTCCTCCATCCAAAGGCAACAAACCCCAAAGAGACAAGTAGCCTCTACACTACACTTCCTACAGCATATCTTGGACGCGTCGGGTAGCCTACTTCGCGCCCGAGTTGCCTCGGTATAGAGGCGGGAGCCCGTAAAAGTACCCGGCTTCGTGGTGCCCTTTCCGACGAGGAGGAGACGGACGGAGATCCCGCGAGGAGATCGGAGTGGAGATGAAGACCGGAGGACTTGGATCGTCGGTATACTTCTCTCCCCTTCTCTTTGTAGTTAGCTAGATTTAGTTTAATGGCCCGATCCGGTTTTAGTGCGCGGTGGTGCCGTTTTGCCAAGTCCGCAAAAATTTAAGTTTACCACCGTTTCCGCGTTTGGCCGTCGGATTGACGGCCGGGGCGCCGCCGTGCACTTACAAAATTCATTAGGTGAAGATGGCATTGAAAGGGGCGAGAGATTTCATCTCTCAACCCTTTCCCTAAGGCTAACCCTAACAAGCGAGGAGACTACTCGCTCATTAGGGGATGAGGAGACATTATAATTAAAAGAATAAAAATACTTACTAGTTGACGGCTCCCTCCAAACAAGAAGAACAGATCTGAATTTTTGCTCTCAGAAAATCTGAATTTTATTGATTGAAAAGAGGCATGAGAAATTACAAGGCTTTAGGGTTCTATTTATAGGACATAGAAACCCTAGGGTTTACAATTGCACCGCATGTCTAAAGTTACAAATATACCCCTAAAAAGATCTTTCCAGAGCTGCCACACATTTTGGTAAAATTTCTGCGCATTAGGGTTTCTTTCCGCCGCGGAAGGGCGGCGTTGGTGGGCTTTGGGCCGCGGTTCCGCGGCCCAATGATTGGATCAGCAGTTTATTTTTCTGGGGCTTTTTCTGGTTCTTCTGGGCTTCTTATTTCTTCATTTCTTTTTCCACCTGGGCTTCTGCAGTAACTCCAGATTTTCAGTGACACTTTGCCATGGATCTTTTAACCATTTTTCTTGCAAATTTGGATCTTGCGTCGCCTTGTTGATGGTGAACCGTTCTTCTGCCGGGCTTTACTAAGATCTTCCTATTTGTTGGTCAAAAATCCTTCTTTTGTGTCGTCTTTTGTGTTTTTCACTGTTCTTGCTCCCAGAACCTGTAATCTGTAACATGTAGCAGACATGGGTCAAAAGCACCTGTTTTTATTGTAAAATGCATAAGAATGGGGAATACAAAATGCAATATTATGTTATGAACATCTCTTCATTAAAATTGATCCCCACCTCTTCCTAAACCCTATGGACCTTTCAAGTTTGGATTTTGGAGACTTTGGGAATCTAGGGTTTTTCTTGAGTTACCAAATGAGGTAATATTCCCTTCCTTTAGTTAAGTATTGTGTTTAATATATCCTAGTTATAGTTTAGAGTTAAACAAGTGTGGAATTGTGATCTTAGAATTTTCCAAGTTGATGTTTAGTGGAAGAATTGACTTGTGAAATGATATTTGAAGTGTTGTGAGTGTTTGCAAGACTTGAGTGGTGTTTTTACTGGCCTAGACCTGAGACTAGAGCAAATACACGGACTTAGAATTTCCCGACGTCGGATTTATGACAGATTGTGATGGTATATGGAAATCTGAGATGACTCGAGACCACCATAAATTAAGTTCCCTTGACAGTGAGACGAGCAGACAGCTAGGAACCTAGCCTAGAAACCCGAGCTCATTTCCTTGATTTCTGGCCGCAGATTAATTCATTGTGGCCGCAAATTGCAGCCACATCAGAGTGGAATTGTGTGATTTTTTTCAGTGGTCTTGTTATCAGATATCTAGAGCAACCCTATATGCAAAATTCCCTAGTTTGGCCTAGGGTGAAATCTGGGAGTGATTTCCTTCGTTGTTGATTTCGGTTTTCCGATTTCTAAACTTGGATTTTGGTATTTTGTATTGTATTTGGTCGTTGGACGTTTATACATCAACGACGAGGGTTATTTGGTTGTTGTTGCATGCGAAAGCTATAGGTTCTAACCTATAAGCAATGCGTGTGCCGTATCGGTTTTCGGACTTGGTTTTCATAACGATGCGATATGCGTAATTATTGTAGGTACCTTCGCGTGGACTTCCGAGACGACGAAGCACATCGATTTCGGCTATGCGAGGAGATTGCAGGCGAGTAGATTTATATCTACGGGGAAAGTCGGGTGGGTGGCGTATAGCACCCTCACAATCATTGATATGGAAATCGATATGTGATTTACAATTTGAAGATAAGATATGCCACAACTTAAGCTTATGGCTAATGGTTTTAGTGTGAAATGATATGATGGATAAGGATGTCTCAGACTGATATATGAGAATATAAAATGTGAATGTGAATCGCGATATATATATATATTTGTAGTTGCAAGAGAATAAGTGTGAGACTATATATACATACAACTGAAATATGATAAACATACACAAGATGAAGTTGAGATAGATGTGTTATGAGATTAATAAGATATGTTGTATATGCAAGATTACTTGATGTGAGATATTGATGTGACGGAAAGAGATTTGGATGAATTTATACGGATGTGACTTGAGATATTTATACTTATGAAAATAATGAGTGATATGCCGTACGAGACTTTAGATCCGTACCCTCATTATTATATAGGTCGATAGAATCCCTATTCTGTTTGTTGCCGCCATACGATGGTTTACCGCACGCGATGTTTTACCGGATGATTGATCCATACCCTTGACTAGAGGATGCCGTACAATGGATTATACCGTACACGATGCTGTGAGAATGGATTGCCGATTGATAGATTCATCGACTCGGATATGTTATAGATATTGTAAATCCCTGTCTACACTGCTTAGTTTAGCCTTTATGTAGATGTTAGATTATGTACGTATACCTTATAACATTGCGCTTACGATTTACCTTCTGCTACATTTATGATATTGTCATTGCATTACATATACCTGTGCTAGTACACTTGCACAATTATCGATGCTGCGTATGTTACACTTACACAGATTTGCTGGCTCATACACTTTTATCATCAGTAATTGCTATGTCACCCCCATAGTAAAATTGCTATATCATGCTATTACTCTTAATTGTTCAGTATTATCACATGACTCGTTGGCATGATATACTGATATGCTCACATCACTATTCTATGTTATATGATATACTGATATGTTCACATCACTATTCTATGTTGCATGATATACTGATATGCTCACATCACTATTCTATGTTGCATGATATACTTGCTATGCTCACATTTCTGTTCTATGTTTGCATACATCATGCTTTATGATTATACGCATTGAGATGCTGTTTTCATGAGATTCTGAATTTGAGAACTGTGGTTATATTTCAAAGGAAGTTATATATTGTTTTAAAAACCCGGTTTCTCTTGATATGATATTTCGAGACGTCCACCATGAGTTTTCTAGGTTCTGAGATTGGTTTAGAAACCCGATTCGAGGAGATGGACGATCTGTTTGCGGGTATATGGTGGAACTGGTATGGTACCCCAGGGCAAGAAAGGTATGTTGTGCAGTAGATGATGAGCCTGGCAGAAGGACTACTACCTACCATTGATAGTTTGGACCCAGCGGTTATCCGGAGGATACCGACCGGAGTCGTGAGATGGATATGGGCCGAACCGGACTGACGGAGCCTATGGGCCGAACCAGACTGACGGAGCCCGAGATATGAGGATTTACGTGTCGATGATGGACATGGGTTTCATATTGTTTTGAGTGTCGGTGTTGGGCACTCAGGTTCCATGATTTTGATGTGTCGTTGATAGACACACGTTGGTTGCTATCCTCATATATACATGCTTATGCTTTCATGATGTTTCGAGTGTCGATGTTGGACACTCAGGTTCCATGATGTTGATTGTGTCATTGATGGACACGTGGATGATATCCACATGCATACAAGCATATGATTTAGATGTTTATTGTATATGTCATTGGCGTTGATTATATTGTTGACATATATGCAGGCATGGTCACCTTAGATATCATAGTATTACCTTCATGATATAGTATGACCTAGAAATCGTTGTTTTATTCGATTTCTACCTGCTGATGTTTTCTACTCACGAGTTGGCAACTCACCCCCATTGTGCCACAGTTCTTGCAGGTTTGCCCGCTTGGATCAGCAGCGGTATCGCTGTCACACAGCTTGCATTTGGGTGTTTTGCTATGGTAGGTGGGACATATTGGATCGTGCCCACTCTTGTATTTAGTATTCCTATTGTATCTAGATAAACTCCATCAAACAGAAACTAGTATTTGTATATTTAGTAAGACTTAGAAAGGCTTGTGTTTGCGAGACTTAGAGCGAAGGGGTATATGTTCGCTATTGGTGGATTTGATGTCTTGCTTTATTCACATTATTTATTTGTGTTGATCTTCGCCGTTAGGCGTCGTATACATTGCTTGCGTAGTTGTGATTTCGCCATTTGGCGAAGAGCTAGCTCCCGCTTGGGGATGCCTTTTATTATTGTCATGTATATGTGGTTTCGGTTCAAAATATACAAGGGAGGTGCTGCCTAAATTTTTAAGACGAACAATATTCTCAACTTTAGTACATTCTACTTGCGTTTTCTTATATCATTAGTTATGCAATTATAGATAAACTTTATTTCATTATACCTTATTTCAAAACTGCACCCCCACTATTTTCCGTAAAAGGTTTAGATTTTTTGGGCTTCGGCTTACTTGAATTACGTTACGCCTTTAGATGTTGCGTGATTTAAGTGCCGGTCACGTGCTAGATTTTGGGCCGTGATACGGAGCTATGGTAAAGTCCCTAGTTCCAGATCTTGACGGTTCATAGACAGCCTAGAGATCAACAACGGCGTTTTCCCTCACTCCAGCAGGATACGGATGCAACGTCAACAACCGACCCCAGGTCAAAACAACGGAGCCATGGCAAAGTCCCTAGTTTCGAGCCTCGACGGTTCACAGACAACCTAGAGACAACCTTGACATTCATCGCAATATAGCAGACACAATGTCAACAAATGAAGCAAAGGAAGATCCCTAGCTTTAGGGTCTTGACGGCAACTCAAATAAAACCTGAAAGACCATCGGAGATCATCCTACACCAGCGCAGAGTGGTCATGACTCATCGGGGCTCCTAAATTGAGCCTAACCTCAAGTAAAAAGCGGCATGGAAAATCCCTAACACTTGCTCTTCTGACAGCAATATGACCTGGGAGATTACTTGAAGACATCTTGTCCAGCCCCTGAAGGGATCATAGACACGACAGTCGCGGTGCTACTCGAATAGCAAGATTGCATATCGGGGAATACATCAGCCAACGCGACGGTACGACGGACAAAAACCCTAGTACCACAGACCCTAACGGACCTCTGTCGTAAAGAGCAGAGGTTAACTGTGACGTTAGGAAAAACAATGTTCCTGTGAGAACTTCTCGACTCGTAGGAAAAACAATGTTCCTGCGAGAACTTCTCGACTCGTAGGAAAAACAATGTTCCTGCGAGAACTTCTCGACTCGTTTCGACTCGTAGGGAAAAACATCTTCATGAAACCCTTACGGTTCATGAAGGTGGAAAGCCTTAGGCAACGGGGATATCAACCTGTTTCCTAAGAATTGTGGCCCTACAAGTAGGTCCAAGATGGACTATTGTATACTATCCACGGGCCATATTCTTCAAAGTAGAATATCGACAAGGAGGGAAAAAATCACTTACAAGTCCTCTCGACTTGTAAGTAGGAAAATTCTCTTGTGAGATCCTTACGACCCTCAAGAGAAAACACACTTAGGAGATCCTCACTACTTCTAAGGAGAAAATACACCCGCGGGATCCTCTTGACTCATAGGGAGAAAACCCTTTATGAGACCCTCACGGCTCATAAAGTTGAAAAGTCTTAGGTGCAGATCTAAACCTGTTTCCTAAGCCATCGCTGTCCTGCAGGGAGGTCAAGATGGACTATCTACGGGCCATATTTGCCAAAGTTACATGCCACTGAAGTAAAGAAGCTACTTATGGGTCCTCACGATTCGTAAGGAAAAACTATCCGAGTGATATCCTTGCGACTCACGGAGGCGATGAACACTTAGAAATCCTCACGATTTCTAAGAAGAATGTGCTTTCCCAACGGTAATATGACTTGGGAGATTATTTGAGGACGTTTCGTCCAGCCCTGAATGGATCGAAGACACGACAGTTGCAGGTTTACTCGAACAGCAAGACCGCGTATCGGGGAATACATCAGCCAACACGACGATACGACGGACAAAAAAACCTTAGTACCACAGACCCTAACGGACCTCCGTCGTAAAGAGCAGGGGTTAACTGTGACGTTAGGACAGGTTTGCCTGCAAGCCCAAGGGAGGCGAACTAAACAAGCTCCGAAATGAGTTCATAAACTAGAGACTCCGAGATGAGTATATAAACTACTAAGCCAAGACAGCAAGAGAAAGAAAAGCGCTAGTATGAAGAAAAATATGTCTTTTATTCATGAATCGAAATGAATACAAGATACTCTCATTCATGAGTGAATACAAAAAAAGGAAGAAGGAGAATATACAGCAAAAAAAAGATGTTTAAGCCGACGGATGGTGCAATAACCTCGTAAGTTCATCGTTCTTCCGCTGGACCTCGGCTTCAACCTCCGTTAATGCGGCAAGACGGGTTTTCGCCTGAGTCTGCTGAGTCTGATATGAAGCAAATCGACTCTCAAGATCCATTTCGGAAACTTTATGGGCTTCAACCATCTCGCGGGTAAAGATAACGGCTTTGTCAAGAGCCACCACCTTTGTAATAGCTTCTTGAAGCACCCGCCAAATTTTGTACGCGCGAGTAGTCTTGGCGGTAAGCTGAGCCTGAAGTTCCCCCAAAGAATTCGAAGCTAATCCCCTCTCTGAAAACTTCCGGTTGAGCCTCTTCTCGTATGACTGTAGATTGGCTGTGCACCGTTCGATCCACCACCGCAGACTCTATTTTACAGTTAAGATGTCGGAAGGAAGGCGGATGCACTCGAGCCCGTGTAGGCAGACCTCTACTCGGCGACAGTACTCAACCCAGACGCGCACCAATGCTTCGTCATGATAGGTGGAGAGAACGGACAAGGAAGCATTGGCTTCGATAGCAAACTCTTTGGCTGTGATAGAGGTACCAGAGCGAAGATCTTCAATGAGAGCCGTCAGGGAGTAAATGCTTTGTTTCACCATCCTTTCAGACGCACGCCGGGCATAGGGGCCTGGTGGCATGGGAATCCAGACTCTAACGGGGTTAGGGTTGGCAGAGCTGTCAAGATTCATGAACAGTCAATGAGATTTATGAACATGGAATAGCCAAAACAATGCCAAAGATAGAGCCTTACTTACCCACAGTCATGCAACGGGGGTTTGAGAGATCCCCAGGCCCATCAAGGATCTCGACTTCATCATCGGCTTCCAGAACTGTGGAGTGCATATTAGCATCACTATAAAAAATAATAGTAAAACAAAAAGGGTCAAAGAACACCAACCTTTCCCAGAACAAAGGACTATACTTTGCAGGGGTATTGCTTGTGAGGCAGCCATATCAAGCAGATGCTGGAAGGTTTTCCTAAGAGATAGATCCATGATAGAAGCTGCCAATTCCTGCGATTCTGAAGGAAAGAAGGGTTCAGATAACGGAGGGATCGTTAAAACGAAATGTAGAAGTTTACCTTCGATACTTTGCCTTCCTTGAGCCGGAGGGATGGCGACTTCAACAGGCTCCTCCACACCTTCAGGTACATCACTGGGGATATGTGCCGGTGCGGCAGCTTCCAATTGAGAAACAACAACCGCCACTTCATGCTCCAAGGAGAGGACATCGGTCTCGGCAATCCTTTCCACACCTTCCAGGGCGCCACTAGAGAGATCCATTGGATCTATGGCCGACGAGGTCACCTTTGCTGAAAGTGTAGATACCGAGAGGATGGAAGTCACCACCGGGAGCTCCAAGACAGGATTAATGGCTTCAGCAATCTCTTTTACACCCTTCAGTGTGTCACTAGAGATGTCTATGGGATCTGTGGCCGGTGAAGTCACTTTTGATGAAGGAATAAACACTGAAGGAATAGAAGTTACCACCGGAATCTCCACAACAAGAGTAGCAGCTTTAATAATCCCCTCCACACCTGTCGGTGCATTGCGGGAGATATTTGTAGACTCCACAGTTATGGCCCGATCTGGACTCAAAGCCTCTTTCGCCGCCGAAGTCCCTGCAAAGTTTTCACAAAAATGAGAAGACATAAAAGTAATACAGACTATTCGCTAAAAGAAGGACATGGGAAAGACACATACCAATATGCCAAGGAGCTTGAAGTATGGCTTTTTCGAGACGTTTTCCTTTCTGGCAAGGTACGCTCGCCGAGGTTCAAGCGCAGATGAATGACTACCTATCTTTAATGTGAGCTCATCTTTGGAAGCAACCGTTATGGGCTGTTTGAGGGCCCGTTCTTCCTCCATTAACAAAGGACCCATGTGTACCCGCCGTAATGATGGATCGACGTCACAGAATATAACAGGAGGGTAGGGGTTTTTTCGGGATGCACAAGTTCTCGGTTTCATCTTGTGAGCGCCTCGAAGCCTCAGCCAATTGCGCGGCCTCCTCATCCGACGAGCCAGGGTAGATAAGACCGACATACGACTCCTCCATGATGATCGGTTCGTCCTGAATAAACGGCTCGAAATCAAGCAGGGTGTTGAATAAGCCAGCGAATGATTTCTTCCTCCTCTTAGAAGTCATGCTAACACCGGCAGAAGAATGCTTCCTCCCCCTCGGCGCTTTGGCATGACGTTGACCAACTTCACTCCCGGTATCCCCCTTCGGTGACACTACCGCTGGTGATACCGCCACTGGTGACATTACCGCTGATGCTTCATTGGAAGCCTTTGCTTGGGCTCTAGTGCGCACTTGCATACCAGCAGCGCGAGGAGTCAATTCTATTTCTGCGGCTTTGGGGATAAGTACTGTTAGTTATATGTATGCCCTAGAGGCCATTACTGTACATTGGATGTATATTATAGTGGATGCTAGGACGTATATAGGGAGGACTTTCTTGCTCGACATGATAGTATGCTATCTGGTTGCACTTTACCTTAACGTGTATACTGATTGTCTCCCTGTTACATGTTGGTAAAGCCCTTAGGATCTGTACTTGACTACCTGGACTATGATGAGGATCATACTAGTGGGGACATGGTAGTCCATAAGTACATCCTTCACAGTCCCTAGTCGTGGGTATATCGAGACGGGGCATCGATATACCAGAGTAGACTAGCGTATACCTTCTCGACCCATACAGATGGGCGATGGATGATCCCATATCCATTGGTGTTTGACATCAGAGATGATATACGGGTGCTCAGTAGAGACTGGGTACACTGGACGGACTCGCCGAGAACTCCCAGATGGTATTATACCTCACGTCAGATGGCAGTTCTCTGGTGACACTGGTACAGAGTAGTCTGTTGACCCGAGATCGTCATAGAGTCTTGTGTGGTTCCCACTGTGCTTTGATTTCCATCTTACCACGTCCAAGAGGGCGTGCAAAACGGTGGTTTTTGGGTACAGTCCCGAGTCATATGGAGGCAATGAGCGATAGGAGGGGATTCGTCTCTCCCGGTATAGGGAGTTGATGTTGTGCTGTGTTCGATTGGCTATAACAGGAAATCCCTGGCCAGGGTTGCTGAGATTTACTGGTAAGTGTTACCAGTAGTTTCTCGAAGTGTTATAGACCTCATATCGACACGACTTATCGAGCTATTGGGGTCTGACGTTTACCACCCCTAGGCGAGATATGCGACATATCAGACGATCAGACCGGACTGTACGGTAGTGTTACTGGTTGGATTCACTGGAGTGTGAGCGGGCTTGCTCGTCGATCTTCAGATCGTTCAATACCCGGGTGGCCGTTACGTTTAGCAGACTGCTTGCGGCTTGTGGGTGTTTGATATGATCATCATCTGCTGCCGGCGTATTGACGAGTCTTTAGAGTCCTACACAGAGGTTTCATGGCTCAAGCGAAACGAAATAGGAGCGCATATGAGATATGTGCGGGACCGAGAATAATGCGTGTATGTGATACCGTATTTCATTCTCGCGAACAATGTGTCGGATAGTTGTATGCGATATAACCTAGTTATCGATTCAAGCGTTGAATCGATAAGCCGATACATTGAATACTAGTCGGTTGTGTGCGACATGACCGGATCATTGAATCAAGTGTTGATTTAATGATTTAATGCATAATTATATATTTGATATATTACTTTGCATTAACTAGTATTGGTTCACTTTAAATGGATTTTCTCACTTGGATTGTGCACATTGTATATGTGATATACATTTGTACATTTGATTGTATCATGTTTGATGATACATGATAGTTTGGTGTATGGATTAAACCATGGTTGGTCAATGGTTAGGGTTTCTTTTGCTTCATTTATTCATTTATTTATCCATTTTGTTTATTTTAGCAAAATAAAATAATGAAGAGATAATGGTGGCTTTCTTTGTTTGTTTATGAACCTTCATGAAGGTTTGACCTAAGTAACCATTTTGTCTTCATGTCTTAACCCAACCATTCACTAACCCTTGTTAATTCTCTACACCTAACTATGGTTTGATTATGATAAGGATTTTTATTCTTTTCTATCCTTGAATAATTATCACAACTTATCATCTTCTTCCTCTTCTTCTTCTTCTTCATGAAGAAACCTTACTTCATCAATGGTGGATTGATGAAACAAGTGAGAAATCCAATTCTAAAGTCTACCCACTTTCTATTTCTTCATCCTCTACCTCTTGCCAAGTAGTAGAGTGTGTTTCCTTCATAAGTTATCATGGCTTGGTGAAGGTGGAGCTTGATCTAGCGATGCCTCGACGTAGATCATCTTCGGCACGAAGCCGACGACCTTGCCCACTCGTTCTCCGATGAAGCCGACGCTAGAGCCCGGATTTGATTTGGACAGCGGAGAGGACCTCATCTCGGAGCCATGGAGGTGGAGGACCGGATCTACAAAGGTTGTATTTCCGTTCCTTATAGTTAAAGTAGTTAACTAGTTGCTTTTTCGCCTAGACATCTAGCCAACGATCCGTATTAGGGTCTCTCGGCACCCATAAATTTTTATATTGGCATGTTCGATGCCTTGTGAGACCTCATTAGGGTGCCTAGGAACCCTACAGTGGTATCAGAGCCTAGCTAGAGCCTTAGGCGAAGTCCAGACGAAGTTTGAAACCCGAACGAACCCGAAACCCTAACTCAAAAGTGCTCTCTGTCCTTTTTTCAAAACTGTGCATTTTTCCACATTAAAAATATGCAGAGAAACAAGCAGGATAATCTAAGAGTTACTGTGAATTTCGATGGACTAATTCCATCAATGAGCCGCGGATCCGCGGCACGAGCATGTCTCGTGCGGCGGTTCCGCGGCGGTTTTGTCGTTTTGTGTATTTTGTTTTTCACAGTAATTCTCAGATTTCTGTGCTGAGTTCTCTGGGTATTTTTAATATTTATTCAAGAGTTGAATAATCTGGGATGTTTTGGAGCTTCGATGATTCGATCGGGTTTATCAGATTTTGTCTATTTGGCTTTCTGGATAAATTTTAGAATATGTTAAAAAGTTCGACCGGATATAAATACCCACTTTTTCCCCTGCCGGGAAATTTCCAAGTGTTGGATTTTTCCGTAGTTTGACGACGTTCTAAGTAGTGCAAGTAACGCGATGGACCCTCTAGAAGATAACAAACCTTAACTCGATTATGTGACCGTCTTGAACTGCCCTTTGAACCTTAGGGTTTGGGGCAGTACGGCGTGCCACATGTGAGGCGTTGGCTTGACCCTTCTACGTCTGGACCGTCGGTACTGAGGCACGAACTGAATGTTGTTAGACTTATTTCATGTGTTGATCTGTATCGGGAAAACTTGGGTGTTCGAATGTTCAATCGGAAAGTTTAACATTTTCTAATTATTTGGAATGGGATACAATAATTGGAATTCACAATGAGTTATGAGATAACTGAATGAATGTTATAAACATAGCAGTTTAGTCTCATTTGATCGATTGCCACGGAATTTTGATGTGATCAAAAGTCCGTCGCAATCACGTAGCGTACGCGGATACTCGCCGGGTAAACTTAATAGACAGCCTCACTCCATAGCCCCGACCAAGTGACTGTAGGAGAACCCCGTCGCCGAAAGCATCCGTTAGGGTGCTCCCGGTAGCGGTGTTCCGCCTTGGTGCACTTCGTCGACGGCGTCGGGGGTGCGGCCGCCTACTAAAGTTTGCGACGAGCATTCGATCAGGATGTCGGGAATCTTGTTGAATTGCCCGACTTGATATTGAAAAGTGTTTTCGATTTTGAGACTAAAATGCGGGGTTTATAATTGTTAGGCATGCGATGTCTAAGTAATTCATTTGGTCAGGCATGCGATGTCTGAGGTGGTTGCGGATTCCAACTGTTGTAGTTTTACACTTTCTTTTCTGTGACCGTAAGTGTAATATGTGATATCGCCGGTTTCGTTGCTATATGTCAACGACAATTGGGATGCGCATATTTACTTACGTTGATGACATGTGATGTTATGTGTTGCTGGATATGTTATATTGGATCGTCGTGTTTGAATAGCCGGGGGTTTTTATGTGAGATGAGTGTTTTTCATTTTCATTCATATAAAAACTTGTATGTAATATTCTTTTATTGGGGCGCTTCCAGGTTGCGGAAGTTGTCACCGTTTGTATATTATTTACTTTTCCGCACTAGGATAGACCCAAGGAGGAGGGCACAAGTAACCGGGTTCTGGAGTCCAGTGGGAGACCAACTCGAGGAGTCGAGTCCGGGTCTCCTAACTCTAGAATTGGTAGGGTTACTTGCCGCTCTCGTAGGGGTCTAGGGGTGTGGGTTTGGCTATTCATCGCGACCGTGGAATCCGTGTTTTATACTGGCTCGTATTGAAAACACGGACGTCCTAGTATATCCAATATTTCATATGATTCTTCTGCTGCGATATCTGTGATGTGATCATGTGATGTTCTGTGATAGATACAGTATATAGTATATATGATATATTATATAGGCGTTACTTATGTTTTACACCCGTGCTAGCCCTGCCCCGCTCTGTCGTTAGTTACCTAACCTAACGGTGCACGAGGGGACATCGAGGCGAATGCGGATGGCATAAGTGTACGTTGTATTTATCTGTGATGTTTAGGTACTTAAATGATGGGACTTCATTAATGTGATTAATGAAATAAAAGAAACCTAAGATGTTGTAGAATCGAATTTCAAAATAAAACAGGTAGCTACAGTTCTTGCTTTGCACAGTGATATATATGATATATCCCGCACCTTATTTGATGAGGAAAGGACCGAGATCCCTTCACCGGGAGTGCCTCCTGTAGGGTGTTTTTCGTCACCCCATTGAGATGGGAATACGCGCGCGCTTGTCAGGCGTATACTACAGATTCCCCCTGCCTAGGGTAGGCGGGGGTTTAATGATTGTGGGGATCCGAATCTCCGGCAGCCGCGGACTAAGCTGCCGTTAATTACCCCTCGCCTTTGGGGCGGGGGAACCTCCGATTAACGGGTTAAACTGGTCATGCGAACTCAATGTGCAGTGTACGTGTGTTTTGTTTTGAAATGGGGGTTTTGGATATATCGGGAGCCACGCAGAGTTTTTACGGGGGTCCCGCTACCCGGATAGCGGGCTGGGGGTCAAGGGGGCTAGCAGCCCCCTTGCGGGGTTCGGGGCAGCGCCCCGGCCCGAAATTTTTTTGGAGGGGGAGAATGTTGCGGAGTATGTGTATGTGTACATTTGTATACATATGTATATATATACATGTATATATAAGTAAAGGGGAAAAAGACATCCAAAGGATGCGTGGGGCCAGCGCCTAGGCGCTTGAGCGCGAGCGCGCCACGTGTCGGCACGTGGGCGCTTTGCGCTCGAGCACAGAGTGCTGGAGCGCAACGCGCCACGTGTCGGCACGTAGGGGACTTGCGCTCGAGCGCTTGCGCTTGAGCGCAAGAGCGCCACGTGTCGGCACGAGGGCGACTTGCGCTCGAGCGCTTGCGCTGGAGCGCAAGCGCGCCACGTGTCGACACCGGGGTGACTTGCGCTCGGGCGCTTGCGCTGGAGCGCAAGAGCGCCACGTGTCGGCACGAGGGCGACTTGCGCTCGAGCGCTTGCGCTGGAGCGCAAGCGCGCCACGTGTCGGCACGTGGGCGCTCTGCGCTTGAGCGCCGGCGAGAAAAAGAGGCTTTCAGCCTAAAAAGATTTCTCTGAAGAGAAATCAAAGAGGAGTTGGACTCCTGAGTGTTTTTTATTTTTATTTTTAGGGTTTAGTGAAAGGGGTTCTTCTTCTTCCTCCTCTGTTAGCTGGATCTTGAAGATCAAGAGATATGTGATTTTAAAAATCACTCCTTTTTGAGATCTAATGGAAGATCTGAGTTCCCCTTGATGGGTTTTATGGTGAAAAACTAATTTGTTTTATAAAAAGGAGAACTCTTGATTTAATTCAAGAGAAAGAAGAAGGTTTTGGAACCTTGAAGAAGGAGAAAGAGATCTCAGATCTAGAAATTTCTGGAGAGAGAAAAAGTTGTTGAGATATTTTCATTATCTTTGCCTTTATAGGCCATACATTTTACACATAGCCCCTTGGGCTTCATAAAATGGCATTTTGCCTATCCCATGGCTCATGTGCCATTTCTTTTTGCACATAAGCCATGGGCTTTACAAAATTTTGGCTTTATGCCTATTTTTCTTACATTTATCCATAAAATAAAATAAAAGAAATACAACAAAATTATTTATTACAAAATTTTTATCTTGGCATGGGGGGAGGCCGGCCGCTCCATGTTCAGGCTCGACCCGGGCATGGGCCCACTGGGTCTGGGCTTGGGCCCACTTGGCTTGGGGTTGACTTGGATTTTGACTTGGTCAACCGGGGTGTAAATTTTTACCCCAACAAATTGCCCCCCATCAATAAATGCACACCACATATGTGGGTCGTGTGCATGAAATTGATGGATCTTCTTTCACGTGGAGGCGACTTGATTTGGTTCCGGCTTTTTAGGAAGCTGGCACTGCCCTTTTTACGACATGGACGGTCGTTGCTTGACATGTCTCCGAGACGGAGTGTCCGTGATAGACGTTTTCCCTGGCCCGGAGTTATCTGGTTCCCGCTTTGTAGGAATCCTTCGCTGCCCTTTTTGTGACTTGGACGGTCGATGCTGCCATTTTAGCGACTTGGACGGTCGGTGATGCCCTTTTAGCGACGTGGACGGTTGATGCTGCCCTTTTTACGACTTGGACGGTCGTTGCTGCCCTTTTAGCGACGTGGACGGTCGATGCTGCCCTTTTAGCGACGTGGACGGTCGATACTGCCCTTTTTGCGACTTGGACGGTCGATGCTGCCCTTTTAGCGACTTGGACGGTCGTTGCTGCCCTTTTAGCGACTTGGACGGTCGGTGCTGCCCTTTTAGCGACATGGACGGTCGATTCTGCCCTTTTAGCGACGTGGACGGTCGATTCTGCCATTTTAGCGACGTGGACGGTCGGTTCTACCCTTTTTGCGACATGGACGGTCGGTTCTGCCATTTTAGAGACGTGGACGGTCGATGCTACCCTTTTTGCGACTTGGACGGTCGATGCTACCATTTTAGCGACTTGGACGGTCGGTGATGCCCTTTTAGCGACGTGGACGGTCGATGCTGCCCTTTTAGCGACGTGGACGGTCGATGCTGCCCTTTTAGCGACGTGGACGGTCGGTGATGATTTGACTTGCTCTGCTTCTTGCAATGTCAGGGGTAGACTTGACTTGCTCTGCTTCTTGCAATGTCAGGGGTAGACTTGACTTGCTCCGCTTCTTGCGGTGTCGAGATTGGATTCTGACTCGCTCCGCCTTCTGCGGTGTCGGAGTGGAAGTTGACTTGTTGATTTTGATTTGGGTTGACATCAGCATCGCTACACTGGAATAATGCCAGGAGCGACTCATCATCTGTCATTGAGAGGATTCTGGGATTTTGGTTTTTGTTTGGCATCTGCATTGCTGCACTGGAATAATGCCAGGAGCAACTCATCATTTGCCCCGAGAGAATTTGAGAATTGATGGCTTAGGAGGCAGGTTTAGATCCCTATCACCTAAGACTTTTCAATTTTATGGGCCGTGAGGGTCCCATAAAAGCATTTTCTCCCTACGAGTCGAAAGGATCTCGTAGGTGTATTTCCTCCATAGGAGTCGTGGGGACTCCTAAGTGTGTTGCTCCTTTGTGAGTCATAAGGATCTCACGCGAGAATTTTCTCCTCTCAAAGTCGAGAGGACTTTGAGAGTGCATTTCATCTTCTTTTCACGAGTTTGCGCCCTTTCAGGTTTTCACAAACTCGTCGGCAGTCCTGCTGTTTTTACTCACGGAGCCCTTTCGGGTTTTCCTCCGTGCCCATTTTGCTTGTGGACATACCCCTTTTTTTTCTTTTTTTTTCTTCTTCTTTTTTTTTTAGTGGGACTTTGAATGTGGTCTCACCGGTAGGACTTAGGAGAGATTGGGATTGTTTTACGCCCATGGATTGTATACGGTTTTGCAGGATGTATGATCCAGACCGTAGGGCCGGAAAAATTTCGGGACTTTGTCGGCGTCTGCATCGCTTCACTGGAATATGGTACCAGGAACGACTCATCATTCGCCGTTGGGGTATGGGATTTAGAATTTGGTTGGCGTCTGCATCGCTGCACTGGAATTTGGTACCAGGAGCGACTCATCATTCGCCATTTGGGGACTTGGAATTTGGATCTTGTTTGGCATCAGCATTGCTGCACTGGAATAATGCCAGGAGCAACTCATCATTTGCCTTGGGAGGACTCGGGATTTGGGTTTTTGGTCGGCATCAGCACCGCTAACACTGAAGCGAAATGCCAGGAGCGACTCATCATTTGCCGTTGCCCGTTGGGGAACGATGGCTTAGGAGATAGGTTTGGGTCCCTACCACCCAAGGCTTTTCAATTTTATGGGCCGTGAGGGTCCCATAAAAGCATT
Organism: Agapanthus africanus; assembly: GCA_030015575.1. Classification (NCBI taxonomy): domain Eukaryota; kingdom Viridiplantae; phylum Streptophyta; class Magnoliopsida; order Asparagales; family Amaryllidaceae; genus Agapanthus; species Agapanthus africanus. Next base: position 130,018,896 of record JASDDO010000019.1, read on the forward strand.
TTCTCCCTACGAGTCGTAAGGATCCCGCAGGTGTATTTTCTCCTTAGGAATCGTGAGGATTCCTAAGTGTGTTGCTCCTTTGTGAGTCGTAAGGATCTCACGCAGGGGTTTTCTCCTCGCAAGGTCGAGAGGGCTTTGCGAGTGTATTTCATTTCTTTTCACGAGTTTGCGCCCTTTCGGGTTTTCACAGACTCGCCGGTTGTCCTGCTGTTTTTACTCACGGAGCCCTTTCGGGTTTTCATCCGTGACCGTTTTGCTTGTGGACATACCGTTTTTTTTTTGTTTGTCTTTTTTTTGCCGCTGGTGGGACTTTAAAAGTAGTCTCACCGGCAGGATTTGGGAGAAATAGGGGTCATTTACGCCCGTGGATTGTATACGGTTTTGCAGGATGTCTGATCCAGACCGTAGGGCCGATGTGCTCAATTCGCCTGCGACTTGGAGCATTCATGTGTAGTATTTCTTGAGATATCGGCCATTGATGGGTGGCATGGGCCTTTCTCCCTCGGCACTTATTAGTTGGTAGGATCCTCCGTCGAACACTTTCTCGATGACGTATGGTCCCTCCCAGTTCGGCTCGAATTTTCCCTTGGCATGTCGATTGGGGATGATCGGTCTTTTGAGGACCAACACCAATTCACCTTTCTTGAAAGCGCGGAGACGAGTTATCTTGTCGTAGGCCTGTGACATTTGGGCTCGGTATAGCTCCAGACTTTGCTGCACCGCGAGCCTCTTTTCTTCGAGGGCATCGAGTTCTTCAAGTCGAAGGAGCACGTTTTCCTCCTCCGTCAACTCATGCTGAACGGCCATTCTTAAGCTTGGAACTTCGACTTCGAGGGGGAGGACCGCCTCCACTCCGAAGAGCAATGAGTATGGAGTGGACTGAGTTGGAGTACGGTGCGTGGTACGATATGCCCACAACGCCTCGTGAAGTTTGAGATTCCAGTCTCTCTTGTTGGCTGAAGCATTTTTCCTCAGGAGCTTGCATAGAGTCTTATTGAAGGCTTCGGCTAGCCCATTGGCTCTTGGATTATAGATGGAGGAATACCTCCAGTCTATCTTGTGCTGAGTAGCGAATCTTGAGACATTGAAGCTCTTGAAAGAAGGCCCGTTGTCAGAAATGATTCTTCTTGGTGTACCGAAGCGGTATAGAATATTATGCTGGAAGAATGTCATAATATCCTTTGTCTTGACTTCTTTTAGCGAGACAGCTTCAGCCCACCTGGAGAAGTAGTCTGTCGCGGCCAGTATGAACCGGTGTCCTTTAGATGACGGAGGATCAATTGGGCCAACAATGTCGGTGCCCCAAACTTCGAAGGGCCACGACGCCACTGTAGGATGCAATGGGTTGGGATGCTTGTGAATAAAATCACCGTGAATTTGGCAGATATAACATTTCTTTGCATGCTCTCCGCAATCCCGTATCATGGTGGGCCAGTAATACCCAAGCCGTTTGATTTGAAGTCGCATCTTGGGGCCAGATTGGTGAGCACCGCACACGCCCGAGTGGACATCTTTCATGACCTTTTGGGCTTCGGCCAATGACAGACACCTGAGCCAGAGTTGGTCATATGACCTGCGGTATAACGTGTCATTTATAAACACGTATCGGAGAGCTCTTTTCTTCAGCTGAATCCTCGCAGATTTTTCCTCGGGCAGCTTGTCGTATCGGAGGTACTCTATGAAGGGTTCTCTCCAATCGGGCTCGTCTTGGATGATCGAAGCTTCTTCCGCAGGACTGCTCTTCTGTTCCGCGTTTTCCTCTTCTCGTAGAGAGACTGGGGGTAGAATTTGCCGGCTCCTGACTGTGATCAGAATTTCGTCCATTTCAGGATCAGCCAGTTCCTTGGCCAAGCGAGCGAGTACATCAGCCTTTCCGTTCAACGCTCTAGGGACTCTCGTTAGTTTGATATGAGTGAACCGTTTCATGAGTTCCACCACCCTACCTCTGTACCAAGCTAACTCGGGTTTGTATATCTTATAGTCACCGCTTACTTGGTTGACGACAAGCTGGGAGTCACCGTAAACTCGTAGCCGAAGGATTTCCATTTCTATGGCGAGTTCCAAACCAGCTATCAGAGCTTCATACTCAGCTTCATTGTTCGTTCGAGGCTCGGTGAGAGCAAAAGAACGTCGTAGGGTTCCCATTGATGGTGTGATGAACACCAATCCTATCCCTACTTTTATCTCCGGGACGCTTGATTTACTGGAGGTCCTTATTGACGAGGCTCCATCGAAGTAGAGCTCCCAACATGGCTCATCTTCCTCGAGGTGCAGCACTTGTTCATCGGGTAACTCACAATTTAGCGGCGACCCTTCTGGTATGGGATGAGCGGCGAGAAAGTCTGCAATAGCTTGCCCTTTTACTGCTTTTTGAGGAGTATATACTATGTCAAACTCAAGTAGCATGACGGCCCATCTTGCCATTCTGCCGGCTAGGCTTGCTCTGGTCATCAAGTGTTTGAGCGGGTCGACCTTGGAGATTAGCATAACCCGGTGAGCCAGCAGATAGTGCCTCAGCTTTTTCACAGCAAATATCAGAGCCAAGCATTGCTTTTCGATTGGGGAATAGTTGTGTTCCGCCCCGACTAGAGTTCGACTGAGGTAGTAGAGGGCATTCTCTTTTCCCTCCTCATTGTTCTGAGCAAGGAGCGCACCGAGTGACTCATCTAGCGCGGCAGTGTAGAGAATCAACGGTTTATTTGGAATGGGAGCAGCCAGCACTGGAGGGTGCAACAAGTATTGTTTGATGCTTTCGAACGCTGCTTGACATTCGGCATCCCAGATAAAAGGAGCTCCTTTCTTCATGAGCTTTGAGAAGGGCCTACATCTCCCTGAAAGATTTGAGATAAACCTCCGTATATAAGCAAGCTTGCCTTGAAAAGATCTTAGCTGCGTCAGACTCTTCGGAGGGGGCATCTCCATGATGGCCTTTATCTTTGATGGGTCAACTTCGATCCCTCGATGTCGAACTATGAAGCCCAGGAATTTTCCCGATGACACGCCAAAAGCGCATTTCAGAGGATTCATCTTCAGATCAAATTCCCTCAGCCTGGTGAGAACGGTCCTAAGATCCTGGATATGATCGGCCTTGGTTTCAGTCTTAACGACCAGATCATCAACATAACATTCGACGACTTTATGAATTAGGTCATCGAAGATATTAGTCATCGCCCTTTGATATGTAGCACCTGCGTTCTTCAGTCCGAATGGCATTACCTTGTAGCAATATATTCCGATCGGGGTTCGAAATGCTGTGTGCTTCTCATCCTCAGGTGACATCTTGATCTGATTATATCCAGACGAGCCGTCCATAAAGGTGAACAGTTCGTAATTTGAGGTGTCATCGACCATCATTTCCATGACCGGCAGCGGAAAGTCGTCTTTAGGACATGCCTTGTTGAGATCCCTGAAATCGACACAAACTCGGATCTGCCCATTTTTCTTCTTCACTGGGACTATGCATGCGATCCAGTCCGCGTATTTCTCTTCCCTGATGAAGCCGGCATCGATGAGCTTCTTAGTTTCCTCGATGACCTTTTCTTCTAGTTCCCTTCTCATTCTTCGAGGAGCTTGTTTGACTGGCTTAGCATCAGGAGATATAGCCAACTTATGTACGGCCACTTCAGGGGAAAGGCCAGGCATTTCTTTGTATGTCCACGCGAAGCAGTCAACGAACTCACGCAACAGGGCAATTATCTGCTCTTTCATTTCCTCTGACAAGAGTGAGCTGATGTAGGTCGGCCTTGGATTATCGGGCGTTCCTAAGTCAATCTCGGTTAGCTCGTCAAAGGTTGCTTGTCCGCCATCTTCGAGCTCTTGAGGAGCTTCTTCTGGCTCGGCTATCTCGTCGTCATCTTTTAATCTTTCGCTGGCCTCACCAACATGGATCATGTAGCACGCTTTGGAATCAGGTTGAATGTAGCCTATGCCCCGTCTATCTGGAATTCGTCCATCGATGAGTGCTCGGACCTGGGGCGGATGCCATAGCCCTTCGTAAAACTTTGCTTCGGACTCCGTTTGATATAACCGGCATCCGAACTTCTTAAAGTATTCCCGCATCTCGGGCGCATAGTATCTGGGATTGAGGACGGCTCTTTTGCCTCTCTCATAGGGAAGGCACGCGACAGAAAGATCGTCCGGGTGCACAACGGGGTTTGACCCGTAAAACAGGATGCCCTTCTGTCCATTTTTCCTCCCGGGCACGTAGAAAGTTTTCAGCTGGTCCACGGTAGAGACTGACAATGCGTCGAGCTCTTTGTACATCCGTTCCGGCACCCTTGTGATGGCCAGGGACCCTTCTGCGACTTCGAAGGTCTCTCGTAGTTTCGCTTGCTGCATGGGGGGCCGATCTGCACAGCTGTTGCACGACAGGTCCTCTTCTTCTGACTCTTCAGTGTCACTGCCAAGATGAGGGCGGACTTTGCTGCTAGATGGGCCTTCAGTAACAGATTCGTCCGTATCGCTGCCGAAATGAGGGCGAGTTTTGCGGAAGGACGGGCTTCCAGCGTCGGACTCATCAGTGTCGCTGCCGAAATGCGGGCGCACTTGGGTATTTTTGCTTTTGAAAGTGATAGCCGGCGCAGATTTTCTTTTGAGTCTTGGGGCCGTTCTATCCTCAGTCAGTTGTGGCTTAGCATTTTGGTGGTTCGTAAAGTACCGAGAATCTTCATATCGGACTTCATGCACACCGAACGGCTGGATGTCTCCGTCAATACGTCTTTCTTCGCCATTTTTTGTATACTTCATGCATTGATGGAGAGTTGACGGAATGATGCCGTAATCGTGGAGCCACGGCCGCCCCAAGAGAATCTTATAAGATGTGTCGGCGTCGATCACGTATATCTTTGCTTCAGTTTGCAGATCCCTAAATTTGATTGGCAAAGCTATAGACCCCAGAACTTGCTGGCAATTTTGGTTGAAGCCTTGAATGACAATCCTTTCCCTTGACAGGTGTCGGACGTCCATTGACAAACTCTTCAGAGTTCGCAAGTTCATGATGTTCACTGAGGACCCCGGATCAATCAATATACGATTAATTCGATCTCCGTCGCTGTACCCGGTCACGTAAAGCGGCCGATTATGCTCAGCCGTTCCCAGTAGCAAGTCTTCATCCTTAAATGTGACTGCGGCGGCATGCAAAGCGTGCTGGGCTTCTTTCATATTAATTTCCGCAAAGTGAGCCTGATACCGCTCGGGGTTTTGTAGAGCATGGATGAGAACGTCTCTAAGCTCCTTAGATAGGACCAAGGCGTCGTAGATGCTCAGGAGAGATGGAAGCTTCCGGAGATGTGCCAAGACATTATAGTCCACCGAGGAAGGACTTATGTTTTCATCGGCCGGTTCTCTGCCATCTTCTTCATTAGCGACATGTTTTTCCTTCCCTTTTGGGGCGTTGCCCTGATTTTGCGGTAGAGCCCTGCCGCTTCTGAGCTGGATTTGATTGGCCTTTGTGGTGAGCTCCTCGTCCTCTTCCGGAAAACAGAGATCATCCTCAGAGTCGCTGCCAAGATGGATGGCATAGCAGGTCACTACTGGGATCTCTTCATTGGAGTCTTCTTCTAACTCCTCCAGAATTTCAGCCGCTTGTACAGGGAAGAACTCCTTCAATTGAATCAATGTTCTTTCCTTTTGTTCATATTCTTCGAGGGAATCGATATATTTTTGAATGGTCGATCTCCCTGCAGACTCTTTTTCGTGCCGAGCTGCACTTTTCTTCTTCTTGAGCTTCTTGGATTTTGAGCCTGATGGAGCCGCATAGGCAGCTGGACTGGTAGGCTTCTTCTGTTCTTCCCATTCCATCCTGGGCTCTTTCTGAAGTAGCTTTAGCATCTTCTTCGTCTTATTAGATATGTGCGTACTCCACGGAGGCCGCGATGAGTCAGTTTCGTTTGTCAGGGCAGCGGGTTCGGCTGTCTGCTCCCAGAAGGCTTCAGCTTCCGTCTGTATAAAGTTGGCGGTTGCAACTTGATTGTTCACCAACACGCTTTTGGACAGCTCGATCTCTCCAGCCTTGTACTGCTTCTCGACCCAATCCTTGAAGATATAGCAATCCTCGATCGCATGGCTCACTACTCGGTGGTACGGGCAATACAGAGGATTGTCGGTCATTTTTGCTTCTTAGGGTCTTTTCGACTCCGGCAATTGTAAGCCGTTGTTCAAGGCATCTTTAAATATCTTACGGACCTTGTCCCTTCTGAAAGAGTAAACCTTGTTCTTCTTCTCTTCTAGGGAAGGCCCATCTCCTCCCAGCAATGGCTTTCGAGACCGGTTGGTTTTGGATTCGCCCGTCCTTCGCTTTTCTTCATTGTCGGAGGCATTGAAGACATTGGTACTGCTGGAACTCCCGCTTCTACGGTTGTCGTCCCGCTTGCTTTTCCAGGTTTTGTCTCTCTGAGTGTCCGGCGGGGACTCTTGCTTTGAGCGTTCCAGCATTTGGACTTTCTTGGTTAGCTCCTGAAATGTCTTGAGGCCCGCTGTACATAAGAATGGGACCATCCAATTGCTGAGGTTCCCAATGAGAAGGCTGACGGACTGGTCCTGCTCCAGCGGCGGTTCGCATTTGACTGTGAGATTACGCCATCGGGCGATAAAGTCGGTGTTGCTTTCATTCTTCCCCGGCTTAGTCCTCACAAGGTCGGCAATGGAGATTTTATCACTGACACTCATGAACCTTTGCCGAAACAGGGACTCCATTTGGGCAAAGGTAATGACGGACCCGTCCGGTATACTCGCATACCAGTCGAAGGCGACGCCGGTCAGGCTGTTGACAAACTGACGAAGAAGGAGCGCGTCATTGCCCCCTGTATTTCCGCACGATGCTTTGAAGTGGGCGACGTGCTGATTTGCATTCCCCGTTCCATCAAATCTTCCGAACTTAGGAATGACGTAGCCGCTTGGGAACTCAATCAGATCGTACTGCGCAGGATATGGCCGCCCACTACTGCCGATTTCTTTTTGAGCTTCGGCTTCGGCCACCAATGTTTTAACCTTGCTGGTGACCAAATCCATTATCCGATCCTGTGTTAGCGGGATGGTGCTATCTGGGGCAAAGGCGTCCCCAGAAGCGGAATGTAGCCGGCTTTCATTTGGCTCTACCAGTCTTGGTCCCAAAGGAACAGGCATTGGCTGCCTCGGATTGTCATCACCCGGCTGATTAGTAGCGGCTTGTGCTTGATTAGGAGGCGCTCGAGCAATTTGAGCCGTAAGCTGCATCACCACGTTCGTTAAGTCGTCTATCTTCGAATAGAGCTTGGCCATCTCTTTATCTTTGCTCCTGAGCTGTTTTCGAAGCTCTTGAAGCAGCTCTTGCTCCGCAGTCCTGGGGCGGAAAGTCGGCTCCTCCTCGCTGTCCGAGCTTGACTCTGCATGGATCGAGGGGTCTTTCTGCCTATCATCCTCATCGAGAGGGTTTTCTTCATCCAGCGGGGGCGGCTGTTCTTGGGCAGCGGCAACCACATTCGGGCTAGATTGAGCTTGGGATGTGGTGGCCCCATCCTTGCTTTTGCTGCGAAGGTTGTCGCTGGGGCGTCCTCCCGCCATATAGACCGTATGGATGATGTATCCGGCTGTCTTTCTATCATTGGCAGTTGATTTCGTGGATCGCTGTCTTGACCCCCTTGTTTCGGTAGCTGGTAGTCGATTGAAGGCGTCTGGCTTAACCAGTTTCTTGAATGGTGCTGGCGCTTCTTTTCTGGGTTTTCCCCGCTGCTTTCGTGCGGCACAGAGTGCTTCATAGACTCTTGATGAGACAGTGTCATACTTTTTCTGTTGGGGCCGGGACACGTCTCTTTGCGGCACTGTTCGGACCGCTGTCTTCTTGATTCTGGCGGTCATGGCATTGTTCTGAACCCACTTTAGAGGCTCGAAGGAATTGCTGATTCTTACGTCCGACTCAGCCGTCGTCGCGGGGAAACCCTGCACTTGGAACTTCACACGATTCCATTTGGCCGAAGCCTTGGCCCTTTTGTTGGCTCGATACCTGAGCCGCTTCTGCCTTAACTTTTCTGTTCTAAGCACCTTGCAGACTTCGGCTTTTTGGGAAGACACCGCATACCGGTTGATGGAGGGCCTTGGAGATACGCCCGATTGTGCATTTGTTGGAGTCATCGCTTGATCTCGTCCGCGACATTTGTTGTTGCCCTTCGCACCGGAAGTCTTGCCCCCAGCTAGAGCGTCAGGGAATCGTTCAGACACCATCTTAAGTTTCGGTTGTGGTGCCTTAGCAATCACAACATTCGGCCTCTTGCCCCTAGGGACCGGCTTGACCACCTGTTCCGCCGGGATTTCCGCCAGATGAGCGCTTCCAGCAGGGTAGATGATGACGGAGCCAAACTGGCGGGGCGGTTCCTCCCACTGTCGACTGAGGCTTGCAGGGAGAACCACACGAGCGTTGATCCTGACCATGTATGGAATCGGGGTCACGTTGGAAGCTGAATTCATCTGGAGAGACATTGTCGTTGAAGGTTGATTGCTGCACGGAAAAAAAACATCATTTCAGTATAGGCAATCGATATGTATATTGATTGAGTTCGTATGAACGTTTAACCCGAAATATGGAAGGAGAGATTGGTCCCACCGGGCGTGCCAGAATCTGTAGGGTGTTTTTCGTCACCCCATTGAGATGGGAATACGCGCGCGCTTGTCAGGCGTATACTACAGATTCCCCCTGCCTAGGGTAGGCGGGGGTTTAATGATTGTGGGGATCCGAATCTCCGGCAGCCGCGGACTAAGCTGCCGTTAATTACCCCTCGCCTTTGGGGCGGGGGAACCTCCGATTAACGGGTTAAACTGGTCATGCGAACTCAATGTGCAGTGTACGTGTGTTTTGTTTTGAAATGGGGGGTTTTGGATATATCGGAAGCCACGCAGAGTTTTTACGGGGGTCCCGCTACCCGGATAGCGGGCTGGGGGTCAAGGGGGCTAGCAGCCCCCTTGCGGGGTTCGGGGCAGCGCCCCGGCCCGAAATTTTTTTGGAGGGGGAGAATGTTGCGGAGTATGTGTATGTGTACATTTGTATACATATGTATATATATACATGTATATATAAGTAAAGGGGAAAAAGACATCCAAAGGATGCGTGGGGCCAGCGCCTAGGCGCTTGAGCGCGAGCGCGCCACGTGTCGGCACGTGGGCGCTTTGCGCTCGAGCACAGAGTGCTGGAGCGCAACGCGCCACGTGTCGGCACGTAGGCGACTTGCGCTCGAGCGCTTGCGCTTGAGCGCAAGAGCGCCACGTGTCGGCACGAGGGCGACTTGCGCTCGAGCGCTTGCGCTGGAGCGCAAGCGCGCCACGTGTCGACACCGGGGTGACTTGCGCTCGGGCGCTTGCGCTGGAGCGCAAGAGCGCCACGTGTCGGCACGAGGGCGACTTGCGCTCGAGCGCTTGCGCTGGAGCGCAAGCGCGCCACGTGTCGGCACGTGGGCGCTCTGCGCTTGAGCGCCGGCGAGAAAAAGAGGCTTTCAGCCTAAAAAGATTTCTCTGAAGAGAAATCAAAGAGGAGTTGGACTCCTGAGTGTTTTTTATTTTTATTTTTAGGGTTTAGTGAAAGGGGTTCTTCTTCTTCCTCCTCTGTTAGCTGGATCTTGAAGATCAAGAGATATGTGATTTTAAAAATCACTCCTTTTTGAGATCTAATGGAAGATCTGAGTTCCCCTTGATGGGTTTTATGGTGAAAAACTAATTTGTTTTATAAAAAGGAGAACTCTTGATTTAATTCAAGAGAAAGAAGAAGGTTTTGGAACCTTGAAGAAGGAGAAAGAGATCTCAGATCTAGAAATTTCTGGAGAGAGAAAAAGTTGTTGAGATATTTTCATTATCTTTGCCTTTATAGGCCATACATTTTACACATAGCCCCTTGGGCTTCATAAAATGGCATTTTGCCTATCCCATGGCTCATGTGCCATTTCTTTTTGCACATAAGCCATGGGCTTTACAAAATTTTGGCTTTATGCCTATTTTTCTTACATTTATCCATAAAATAAAATAAAAGAAATACAACAAAATTATTTATTACAAAATTTTTATCTTGGCATGGGGGGAGGCCGGCCGCTCCATGTTCAGGCTCGACCCGGGCATGGGCCCACTGGGTCTGGGCTTGGGCCCACTTGGCTTGGGGTTGACTTGGATTTTGACTTGGTCAACCGGGGTGTAAATTTTTACCCCAACACCTCCTTTAGCAATAACTGGCAGATGCTACACACTCGGTTTGTCTTTTTATTGCTTTTAAGTGTTTTTGCTTTGCACAGTGATATATATGATATATTCCGCACCTCATTCGACGAGGAAAGGACCGACGATCCCTTCACCGGGAGTGACTCCTTTAGCAAAACTAGAAAAGCCTCAAAAGCACTCCATTTTAAAATTCATTCGATCCTACAACGATATCAAGTTCATTACGCAATGGGTTTTCAGAAAAACCTGTCGTAGCCCTCCGTCATTTCAGATAAGTACTAGTTAGTATTCGTGCTGCGGTTGTTTGGAATGCGTCAAGGCGTAGTGTACGGTAGCTAACTAGTGCTTATCTGCTAGCATTTGATGCGATTGGATTAGGGTATTCGTACGGCGTTGTTTGGCATGCGTCAAGGGTCGTGCGGGTGGGTTTAATTCAATCAAGAAATGTACGGGTTGAACTTGACTAGCAGACTATGGGTTGTTTGGCATGCGTCAAGGTCATAGCGAGCTAGGGGCAAAATATTATCGGGAATTTCATGTGTTGAAATTTGCAATGAGATTGCATACCTTCTATGAGATAGTTGGATCCCGATACCCGCTGCGAGTAAGAGTTACTCCTGGGAGAGTTTTATACATTACAATTAGCCGATCAAGTAGGTGTCTAGAAAGGTGTCAACGGGGTTACGCCTCTGGAAAAACGAGGTTTACATTAATTAGGTTCGTGCGAAAGCACGGGGGACCTCCCTCAAAGTACCGACACTGGCCTGGCTGAAAGATTGGCGAACTTGTAGTGTGTAATTAATCCCGGCTAGTCTTTCCTTTTAGGGTTTGAAGGAAGATTTGATAAAAAGCAGTGGGAGCCATCCTGATTAGATAAAATAATAACCAATCTATTCTTGCAAGAGCGCACGCTGAGTGTTTTCTTCTCTCTCTCTCCTGGTAGCGACCATATCACGCCTTAATCAAGATAATAATACGGATTATTGACCGAACCCGCTTGTTATACTGAGCTGGGGAACGTTGGTCCCGCTCCAACTTATAATTGTTATAAGACAGAGCAGGAAATTAGGGAATACCAGATTTCCCGTGCCGCCCAAACGAAGAGAGTGCATGCTGATGCATCATCTTCGGGTGTGTTCATTATATAGAACCGTTTCTCAGTGTCCTTTACGTCCTGGGTATGTGATACCAGATCAGGATCCCAGATATGTAATCTGTTACATAGGGCTACAGAAAGGTAGAGAACTGAGAACGGGTGATAAGTTTCATGAGGCAGAAAACGGGGCAAGTGTTGCAGCCAAGTCTGTTGGTCACTGTCACCCTGTATTACCAATACATTGATTCTGAACGAATGTTGTTAGATACCGAACCTGATATACAAAATCATATCAGTCTCTTTATTAGTAAAGAAAGGATATAATTTTGTATTGTTGGATAATGTTTTGAACATTTCCTATATCAAAAGTTGATCGGTTCAGGCACGTTATCTAAAAGCATTGATGTTCTAAATCAAACTACAGTTCTTAGTATACGGAACACACACAAGAGGAAGAGTTCAGAAATGAACGAATTCTTCTTGAGGTATTGTAGACTAGGTCATATCAATGCGACCCGACAAGCTAAGTTCCACATAGATGCATATTTAAATCTGTTTGAATTTACATCTTATGAAACTTGCCAGTCATGTCACAAAGATAAGATGACCATAGCTCTGTTTATTGGAAACAGAGAAAGAGTTAGTGAACTTTTGGGATGATACATGTTGATGTATGAAGGTCCCCTGTCTACACATGCCAGGACCGGTTCTTTATACTTCATTACGTTCTCTGATAATCTCTCAAGATTCAGACATATGTTCCTGTTGAAACACAAGTCTGAACCTTTTGAGATATTCACAGAATATAAGTTAGAAGTAGAGAACCAATACGGGTATAAGTATTATGTCCTTTGATGAGATCGAGGAGGAGAATACTTGAGCACGGAAATACTGGACTTTTCTAAAGGAGAATGAGATTCTCTCTCAGCATTACTCCTCCGCATACACCATAGCACGATGGTATATCGGGGCAGAGCAATCACACCCTATATGATAAGGTGTGCTCTATGATGAGTAATACTGAGTTACCTGTTTCCTTATTGGGAGTTATGCACTTGAGAAGCTACATACCTATTGAATAGGGTTCAAATCAAATCAGTTGCCTACCAATTCATATTTGATATGATAAAGGAAGAGCCCATCTCTCAAGTTAGTTGAGATTTGGGGTTGTCCAGCCTATGTCTGAAAAGCAAAATCCGGACAAGCTCGAGACAAGGTCTGTAATGTAGAACTGGAAATGTTCCAGCCATACAAACTGCAGCTGATGATTTGATAGAACCAAAGGATTCAGTAGATTCCAACGAACCTCAGCCTCTCCGCCGATCTAGTAGGGTTCCTCACCCACCTGAGAGATACTTCGGTTTCTCTATGACAGTGGGAGCGAGAACTGCATCATGAGATGATGACCCAACTAGTTTCGAGCTGGCCATCAGGAGTAAGACTCTATAAGAATGGCTGGATGCTTAGTGATCTGAGATGGAATCCTTATACACCAACAAAGTATGGACTTTGGTTGCTATATCTGAAGGGTTAAATCCCCATCAGGAGCAAGTAAATCTTGAGAAGATTACTTGGTGTACATCGAAAAGTTGAGACTTTCAAAGCTTGACTTGTTAAAGGTTTTCGTCATCGACCAGGCGTGGATTATGATGAAACCTTTTCTAAGGATCTATGCTTAAGTCCATCCAGATCCTACTTACCACGGCTACATACCATGACTACGATATCTGGTGGTTGGGTGTCTTGACTGCTTTTCTAAATGATGATTTGGAAGAGAGCGTCTATAAGTACACAGCCAGAAGGCTTCGTAGACAGTGGGACCAGCGGAAACGTGTGCAAGATGTTTTATAGGATAAAGCAGGCATCGCGGAGTTGGAACATCTGTTTTGATGAAGTAGTCAAAGAGTTTGATATCATCAAAATGGTAGATGAACCTTGTATAAACAAAAAGGTAGTAGGGAGTATGGTGGTGATCCTCGTAGAGTACGTGGATGACATACTCTTGATAAGAAAGGAGTTTTCTTATGCTATGCTCGATCAATCTCCGTCTGTCACAATGATTCTCCACATAGGATCAAAATGATACCTCCTAAATCCTGGGTTTTGGATCTATGAGATAGATTTAATTGGATGTTAGGATTCTCACTAGTTGTAGTGAGATGGTATCAATCGATCTAGGGGAGAATCACTGGAAGTGTTCCAGGGTGATAAGGACGACTGAATGTCAGTCGCAGGCATTGTCTTTACCCTCAGTAGAGGGACGGTATGTTGGAAGAGTTCCAAGCTAGATACCGTGACATACTAGACGATAAAGGCAGCATACATCGCTATTTAAGATGCTACCAAAGAGGCTGTTTGGGTATATATTGGTTCATAAGATGAACCATGTTCCTTCCATTGTGTGACAATGGAGTTGTGGCTTATGCCAAGGAACGTCCGTCCCATCAGTGATCCAGACATATTCTAAGGCAGTATCACCTGATCATGGAGATGGTTGATCTCCAAGGGATCGAGGTTAGGAGAGTAGACTCAGAGGACGAACACAGCGGATCCACTCACGAAAGGCCTTTTCCCAGAGAGAGACTTTTATGGGATGGTTGAGTATGAGATACTACAACCACTGCTACAGATGGCCCTAGTGCAAGTGGGAGATTGTTAGTTATATGTATGCCCTAGAGGCCATTACTGTACATTGGATGTATATTGTAGTGGATGCTAGGACGTATATAGGTAGGAATTTCTTGCTCGACATGATAGTATGCTATCTGGTTGCACTTTACCTTAACGTGTATACTGATTGTCTCCCTGTTACATGTTGGTAAAGCCCTTAGGATCTGTACTTGACTACCTGGACTATGATGAGGATCATACTAGTGGGGACATGGTAGTCCATAAGTACATCCTTCACAGTCCCTAGTCGTGGGTATATCGAGACGGGGCATCGATATACCAGAGTAGACTAGCGTATACCTTCTCGACCCATACAGATGGGCGATGGATGATCCCATATCCATTGGTGTTTGACATCAGAGATGATATACGGGTGCTCAGTAGAGACTGGGTACACTGGACGGACTCACCGAGAACTCCCAGATGGTATTATACCTCACGTCAGATGGCAGTTCTTTGGTGACACTGGTACAGAGTAGTCTGTTGACCCGAGATCGTCATAGAGTCTTGTATGGTTCCCACTGTGCTTTGATTTCCATCTTACCACGTCCAAGAGGGCGTGCAAAACGGTGGTTTTTGGGTACAGTCCCGAGTCACATGGAGGCAATGAGCGATAGGAGGGGATTCGTCTCTCCCGGTATAGGGAGTTGATGTTGTGCTGTGTTCGATTGGCTATAACAGGAAATCCCTGGCCAGGGTTGCTGAGATTTACTGGTAAGTGTTACCAGTAGTTTCTCGAAGTGTTATAGACCTCATATCGACACGACTTATCGAGCTATTGGGGTCTGACGTTTACCACCCCTAGGCGAGATATGCGACATATCAGACGATCAGACCGGACTGTACGGTAGTGTTACTGGTTGGATTCACTGGAGTGTGAGCGGGCTTGCTCGTCGATCTTCAGATCGTTCAATACCCGGGTGGCCGTTACGTTTAGCAGACCGCTTGCGGCTTGTGGGTGTTTGATATGATCATCATCTGCTGCCGGCGTATTGACGAGTCTTTAGAGTCCTACACAGAGGTTTCATGGCTCAAGCGAAACGAAATAGGAGCGCATATGAGATATGTGCGGGACCGAGAATAATGCGTGTATGTGATACCGTATTTCATTCTCGCGAACAATGTGTCGGATAGTTGTATGCGATATAACCTAGTTATTGATTCAAGCGTTGAATCGATAAGCCGATATATTGAATACTAGTCGGTTGTGTGCGACATGACCGGATCATTGAATCAAGTGTTGATTTAATGATTTAATGCATAATTATATATTTGATATATTACTTTGCATTAACTAGTATTGGTTCACTTTAAATGGATTTTCTCACTTGGATTGTGCACATTGTATATGTTATATACATTTGTACATTTGATTGTATCGTGTTTGATGATACATGATAGTTTGGTGTATGGATTAAACCATGGTTGGTCAATGGTTAGGGTTTCTTTTGCTTCATTTATTCATTTATTTATCCATTTTGTTTATTTTAGCAAAAGAAAATAATGAAGAGATAATGGTGGCTTTCTTTGTTTGTTTATGAACCTTCATGAAGGTTTGACCTAAGTAACCATTTTGTCTTCATGTCTTAACCCAACCATTCACTAACCCTTGTTAATTCTCTACACCTAACTATGGTTTGATTATGATAAGGATTTTTATTCTTTTCTATTCTTGAATAATTATCACAACTTATCATCTTCTTCCTCTTCTTCTTCTTCATGAAGAAACCTTACTTCATCAATGGTGGATTGATGAAACAAGTGAGAAATCCAATTCTAAAGTCTACCCACTTTCTATTTCTTCATCCTCTACCTCTTGCCAAGTAGTAGAGTGTGTTTCCTTCACAAGTTATCATGGCTTGGTGAAGGTGGAGCTTGATCTAGCGATGCCTCGACGTAGATCATCTTCGGCACGAAGCCGACGACCTTGCCCACTCGTTCTCCGATGAAGCCGACGCTAGAGCCCGGATTTGATTTGGACAGCGGAGAGGACCTCATCTTGGAGCCGTGGAGGTGGAGGACCAGATCTACAAAGGTTGTATTTCCGTTCCTTATAGTTAAAGTAGTTAACTAGTTGCTTTTTCGCCTAGACATCTAGCCAACGATCCGTATTAGGGTCTCTCGGCACCCATAAATTTTTATATTGGCATGTTCGATGCCTTGTGAGACCTCATTAGGGTGTCTAGGAACCCTACAAGTACCGCACCGCCGTCCCTCAATGGAGGGCGAACCACTGACCGCGTCCGTAATGGAGCATTAGTGACTTGGGTCGGAGTTGGAACTCTACATTCGAAAAGAACCCGCCTCTCCTCGGCAATGACATGACCGGCTCGATGGCGATACCAACCCTTGAAAGACCCCACAGACCTTGGAAGATAGTTGGAGTCAAGAATCATGAAATGGGAGCCGGTGTTTAGCCACATAAAATGATGAATGACGTCATGAGTGACTTCCAGAGACAGAGTGGGCTCAACTAAAAACGCCTCGAAAGGGACACCCTGGATATAGCCTAATTGCTGGGCAAAGCGGTGCGGATTATACTGCATAAAAAGAGCCGTGTTATTCTAACAGAACACCAAATAGCCCGGACTAATTCGTACATGTGCATAATTTCTTTAGGATTTAAAGAAGGCGCTCCCCCTTTTGACAGATCAAACAGCTGTTGAACGGGCCCCGCAGGAGCTGAGAGGTGATCAGTCGAAAATATTGCATTTTTAACACATTAATTTCCCTACTATTTGCAATCATCTAAAGGTGTTTGATAAAAATATAGTACATATTTGCAATTTTTCTGTAAAATACCAAATAACATGTGTTATACATTATAACCAGCATTATGAAGGAAATTGAGTGTTTATTATTGCACGCATGATCTTTTGTGAATCAACACTTGTCTCGAGATTGTGTGTAGGAAATTCTCCAGGTAAAGAGCCGGAACTGCTTAAAGTGTTGATAAAATACGTCAAGTCCAAGACTTGTATTCTGGCAGTAAACAAGAAAGTATAAAAATATTCCAGACATCAGAAAAGTTCTATAAAGCCAACAAAAGAATTACTATAGAAAAATAATGCAGCGATTGTTCAGACCATAATATTGCATTTATCATTCCCCTATTCTTATCCTTTTTATAAATAAACAGGTACTCTTGACGCACGTTTGTTGCATATTACAGGATACAGGTTTCTGGAGCAAATACAGTGAAAAAGACACAAAACAACAGAAAAGGGACTTTTGACCAACAATTAGACGAATCCTAGTCGAGCCCAGGTGCAAGGCAACGAATGTCAATGTGAAACGGTTAAAAAGCCCAATACAAGTCTTCACTGAAGATCTGGAGAAGAGTGAGAAGCCAACAGAGAAAATACATATAAAAATACATAGCCCCAGAACTCCTGAAGAAAGCCCAAAAGACTGGCGGCCCAAGACCACCAAAGGGCCGCGGATCCGCGGCCCAAGACAGTATTTGCCGCGGATCCGCGGCCGTCTAATGCCCGGGTCGGTGGAGATTTCTTCTGTTGCCGCGACGTTGTGGGTGTTGGGATTTCCAGTGGGCAAATCAGTAATTGCGCATGTGCGAGACTCTGAAACCCTAATTCTCCTGTTTACTTATAAATTGTAATCTAGATCTGTAAAAATGTATGCCTCTTTTCAATAAATAAAATTCAGAATTTCTGGAAGTGACATTCAGATCTATTCTGTCTTCTACTTGGAGGGAGCCATCAAATCTGTAGGTAATTTATTTCCTTGCTTTTATTTTCTAGTATAATTTATCATCCCCTAATGAGCGAGTAGTCTCCTCGCTTGTTAGGGTTAGCCTTAGGGAAAGGTTTGAGAGATGATATCTCTCACCCCTTTCATGCCATCCACACCTAATAGTTAGCTCTCCATGCATGCACGCACAACCGCTCCCTACGGCATCCTACCCCTCGAGGTAACGATGAACCGTAGTATAAAGGGCCGGTTGCGCGTGTTTTCCATGGGGGTTAGGGTAATTATCAACAAAGGAAGGATGCGAATCTAGAGGAAGAAACATCTTCCCAAAAGATTCGAATTCACTTTATTGATAATTATCGTAACATCTAACAGATCTAAAATATGGTAATGAAAGCGGTGAGGAAAACGTCAATCTCCAAAACTTCCCCGAAGCCTAACCCTAGCAAGAATTTAAATTAAATCAATTAAGTTTAGTGATAGATCTAGATTTTCATAACCAACCAAAACAACGCTTTTAATCAACTCGTTAAAACACAATAAAGAAATTTACCCGTCTCTGTGGATCGACCCGCACTCACCGGCTAGCTGCGAAGCGACGCCGTTTCTTGATTGCGGTAAACTTACAATTTTTGACTCTTTATCAAATGGCGCCGTTGCCGGGGACGGCGTAATCTTTCTTTTTGTGAATTTTCGGGTTGATATATATTTGAAAAAAAAAATTATAAAAATCTGAAAATATAAAAAAATAAAAATTTATCAATTTTGATCTGTTTGAAGGGTGTATATTTTTTTTGAATCTTGCACGGGCAGCAAAGGATTGTGGATCTGGAATTTTACAGAGGGTAAATTATAAAAGTACATATCACAACAGAAGGGAAAATCCACAACAGAGACACTCAAATTTTTTGAAACACTGTTCTCCTCGTACAGCCGCCCTTCCGCGGCCTGAACCCTATAACTGCCGCGGTTCCGCGCTCTGAAGGACACGTCAGCAATTGAAATTTTGTGGGTTTGTTCTCTTTTCTTCCCCTCTGCAACCTACAATATATCTCTCTGTAAAAAAGTTTTCTGCAGGAATTCTTTGCGTAAAGAGTCTTTCTCCCCCTTCTAAATAACAGATTTCTGCAGGTTTCTTTGCGCCGCGCTAAAAAAAAAATTGATTGCAAGTGAAATTTTATTTGTTTTGCATAATTTAACCGGACTCTAAGGGGCTAATTGACCAAACTCAGATTGGGTGG
The DNA here is from genome assembly GCA_030015575.1 of Agapanthus africanus. Taxonomy (NCBI): domain Eukaryota; kingdom Viridiplantae; phylum Streptophyta; class Magnoliopsida; order Asparagales; family Amaryllidaceae; genus Agapanthus; species Agapanthus africanus. The sequence goes on from JASDDO010000019.1 coordinate 130,037,784, forward strand.
GGATTTCATCACCCTTCCCAGGACCCCAGAAAACACCTAAAGCATTTTGCATCAACCACCTTTAATTAAAAAAGATTAGACTCAGACCTAAGGACAGCGAGCTCAATAGGAAAAGGACTAGGGTAGGCATCGGCCGTTTATCCTAACCGACATTGCGGTGTCTAGGCTAGTGGTTATTAATTAGGCCCACTGTAGTGGTGGTTCCTTCCCACTTACCTGGCCGTATTTGTCCGTGAAGAGGCGGTTTGAGGTCTATTTCTAGCCCTAGTTAGGAGCTGTCTAGTAGACCTAGGCAACCCTAGATCTAGGTCTGATTGTGCATGTGTGGTTGATACATTTGTGTCACGAGTCCCGTTTCTAAAACCTTTTTTGTAAAACTCTCACATAAATAAAAAAAAAGAAAAAGAAAAATCTTTTAAAAACTTGCAACTTGCCGCTAAGAAAACTTGCAACCCACTTCCATCACTTCTTCTCACTGACGTTATCTTACCCCCACATTCTGTTTTTCTCTTTTTTCTGACTGCACTACCCTTTAGTGTATGTCATTTTGGACTAGGGATACTAACACCCGATTAGTCCGTGTTTCGTTGGTACCGACCGACGAACCCTTCGACGAACCCTTCGTCGACATTCCGTCCATTTCCTTACCTCCACCTTCAAATTCTTCTTTCGAAGGTATGTCGGGATTTAACCCCAACGATACCTTACCGACGGGAATGATTCCACCTCCGCCAGGTGCGAATAACCCGAATCTACCGCCTGTTGTAGCGCCCGCACGAGTTGCGCTCCAGGATCTCTTCTACCCCGTCCGCACTTCTTTACCTACATGTCTTTCACCCCCACCAGCAAATGGGGATAATTTTGAAATAAAACCACATTTCATCAATATGCTGCCTAAGTTTCATGGTTTGGAATCCGAAGATGCATATATTTTCATTAATAAATTCCAAAACGTTTGCGCCATGATGAAGACAACCCAATTAAGTGATGACGCAATAAGGCTAAGGGTCATTCCTTTTACCTTATGTGACCTAGCCGAGAAATGGCTATACAGCACCGCATCACATTCCATTAGAAATTGGGACGAGTTTGTGAGAGCTTTTCTGAAAAAGTTCTATCCTCATCACAAAACTGCTAGAATACGAAACGAGATTATACAATTTTCACAGCTTCCTTCTGAACCATTCTGGAAGTGCTTCGAGAGATTTAAAGACCTACTTGTTCAATGCCCTCATCATGGGATAGAAAGTTGGCAACTTTGCCAAACATTATACGAGGGATTGAACGCCGCAACGAAGCAGTTGCTAGAGACAATATGTCAAGGTCATTTTCTCTCCAAATCTAGCGACGAAGCTTGGCAGTTTCTTGAGGACCTAAGTGAGCAAACAATTCAGTGGGAGAGTACCAAGACCACATCATCTTCTTCAGTTGGTCAATCTAGGGCAGGCATACATTAAATAGATATGTCAATTACTATGAAGGCCGAGATGGCCTCACTTATGAAAAAGCTAGAAGCCATTAAGACCAAAATCTCATCGTCTTCTCCTGCCCCTACTCTACCCACACGAACTGTTTGTGCTTGTTGTTCGAATCCGTCGCACCTAACCGAAGAGTGTCCTTATAATGCACCTATTCAAGGACAGGATCAAGTCAATGCTGCATTCCAGCAACGACAAAGAAATGATCCTTACTCTTCGACATACAATCCGGGGTGGAGGAGTCACCCAAATTTCGCTTGGAACCAAAATCAACAAGTCCAAGGGAACAATAATTTTCAAAGACCTCCTCCACAACAACAACAAGCACCCTTACAAACTCAAAACCAGCAACCTTTCCAACAACAACCTTATACAAATCAAACGAACAATTTGGTTCAACCTAATGATGATAAGGTTAGCTCGCTCGAGAAAAGTCTAGAAGCATTTCTCAAGCAAACTACAGAATCCACAGCAAGATTTGAAAATTATGTTCAATCTTTAATGAATAACAATGTCTCACACGATCAAAGTATCAAATCTATTGAGGCACAAATTGCACAATTAACTGCTGCGTTGAGCGAGAGAGAAAAGGGAAAGCTTCCATCTCAACCATTGCCCAATCCCGGTCACCCACAAAACGCATATCACAATCACAATGTAAATGCGGTGACCACGTTAAGATCCGGAAGAGAGTTGCAAAATAATGTGGGAACTAGTGATGACATCCCCGCCGGTGGTTCTTCTTCTCCTTCTTCATTTTCTTCACTTCCTTCTTCACCTTTTTCTTTAGAGCCTATTCTCCACCCTTCACACGGCTCTACTTCTTCTGACTCGAACGGGCCCATTTCTCACAACATGAACACATCCACACTGGGATCCGTTCCTACTCCACATTCTACTCCATAGACTTTTGACTCAACAAATTTTCAGAATGCTCCATTCCCAAACAGGTTGAGTCCTAATAAACCAAATACACAAGTGGAGAAGATTGTGGAGATATTTAAGCAGGTTAGCATAAATATACCTCTCTTGGATTCTATCCAACAAGTCCCTTCATATGCGAAAATCTTAAAGGGCTTGTGCACCTCGAAGAGAAAGGCATCTCAAGTACCCAAGAAAGTGCTAGTGGCTAGTGCAGTGAGCAATGCTATTAACCACCATCAAACCTTACCCCAAAAATGAAAGGACCCCGGCTGTCCTACTATTTCAATCACAATTGGGGATAAGAAAATTAATCGAGCAATTTTAGATCTTGGGTCTAGTGTTAACCTGATTCCCTACTCCGTGTACGAACAATTAGGGGTTGGAGAGTTGAAACCCACTCGTTGCACTCTCCAAATGGCTGATCGATCAATCACCTATCCAAGGGGTCAGCTAGAGGATGTGTTGATCAAAGTCGGGGAATTCATATTCCCTGTTGATTTTATCATTATGGATACACAACCTGTTGCTAACCCAAGAAACCAAATTCCGGTGATTCTTGGTCGACCATTTTTGGCCACTTCCAATGCCGTAATAAATTGTCGCAATGGCTCCATGACTCTATCCTTCGGAAAGAGGTCTAGTGAGTTCAATATTTATAAGATTGGAAGTCTGCCCCATGTGCCTAAAACTAGTACACGAGAAGTTTGCTCTATTCATGAAATCACGCAGGAGGACTGCGAGCTTGAAAGATTTCTATTTGATGAAAACAGTTTTGACGCCACCAGTGCGTCCCTCCTTGAGCCTACCACCGTTGACACAACCGATGTTGATTATGAATGTTTCACTTTTTCGGATGACGACGACTCACAGCCCGAATATGAGTCTTTTGAATTTTTGGATGAGTTAGTCGAACCATCTGAATCGGTTGTTTGCAGTGATTTCGAACCTGTGTTGGAGTCCTTTAAGTTCGAGGTAGATTCCGCAATGATTCTTTCGCCTCCGAAACTCGAACTAATGTCCTTACCGCCTCACCTTAAATATGCTTACATAGGTGAGAATGAGACTTTTCCCATTATCATATCAGCCTCTCTAGCCTTCGAGCAAGAGAACGCTATTTTAAAGGTCTTACAAGATAGGCGGCAAGTTTTCGGTTGGACTATGGCAGACATCGAGGAGATAAGTTCCCTCATAAGTGAATATCATACACAATTGATGGATGATGCCATGTCAATAGAGGACACACAGGAATATCTTGGGGGTATTGTGGTGAGTCAACCTCCTCCCTTAGAAGTTGAAACACCCCCATTTCTTTTAATAAGGTACGAGAATGCCAACACTCCACTGATTGCTGATCATTTACATTCTCATTTCGATGCATCACCATCACCTGTATATTTACCTCCACACCTCCCATACCACTACTTCTATCTTCCCCAATTCTTTGCGGACCACCACAACTTATTTTTCCACCACCCAATATTCTTTACTGATAAATTTTTCAACTGGTTGGTGTTAACTTTTGGCCGATGCAAGGTTTGGCAGTATTGTCTAACATAGTTTAAATGAAGTTTGGGGGAGGGCCTTTTTGTATATATTTTTGTTTTTCTTAACAATAAAAAATTATAAATAAATAAACAGGGAAGTGCCGGTATTTTGACCCTCTTGGTTTAGCATTACAGTGAGGACACTGTCAAGTTCAAGTTTGGGGGTATGCTCGGTACGTCTTCTTCCTTCGCATTCATATGTACATATTTTTGCATTTGCATACTTATTTGAAAACCTAGAAAAATTTGAAAAATTTCAAAAATTATAAAAATAAATGTATTCAATTTTGGCTAATTGACTTTAGTTTGACAAATAGGTCAACTAGCTAGGAACAACTAGATCTTAGACTTAGTAAGTTGAAAACCCTAAAAATAACCTTCCTTAAAGTTTAACGGTAGAAAGTATATGCCTTGTAGTTTATTTAGAAATAGGCAAATTTTGGGTTCACTTCTTGGGCTAAGTCGAAACAAGGGAAGAGTATTGATGTTCTTATTAGAGTATAAGTTTGAAAAATAGTTCCTAACTTAAGTCTAGATTCTGAAAACGTATACCCTACAATTTGCACAATCACGCACCTTGAAACTTGGAATAGTAGAAGAGACCTTGAAATGCTCTTGTCTAAAGTCCTTAGTACAATGAAAATAAAAAGAAAAAAAAAGTGAATAAAGAAAAAAATGGACACTGGTTTTTGTGATTACTTAAAGCTGTAAAAATAGAAAAATATTTAGCGAGGGTGCTTCATCACCTAGTGCCTTAGACCAACTGGTTTGGGAGTCACTGCTAAAGCTTTGGGTGTTGCAAAGACTAGGAAGTACGCTTTAAAGTGTAAGCGCATTTTGTAATCGGTCGTTGGTACCTCAAGAAGTATTAACGGTCGCATGAAGGATGTGTAAGCAAATTTCATTTAAATTCACCAACTAATTAGTACTTTGGACAACGGACAAGGGGTTGATTGCTTAATTTGAATTTCCAAGTGTAGGGGTGACTTATACACACACGTAGGGGTATGTGATTGGTGTTTAGATGAGAGAAAGGAGTGAAGAATAGAACTTGTATCTTTAATAGAGTTGATAGAAATTCCTGAGTGGAGATGTAACCCTAGAAGGAAAACTTAGGAGATGCCGAAAGCTAAGTAGGTCTACATAACATATATAATCTTAAGTTAAATAATGAGGAAGTGTGAAGAATGTGGGTGGATAATTTGCGAGTCAAAAGATAATAGAATTCCTTGTTAGAAAACTTAATTGGAAAACAAAAGTCAATGGGCCGAGTTGATAGGATTTTGTGGGTGTAATCCGCTGAAAACCCTCAGGAGACAACACTCCTCCTACTAGGGACACCTAGAGGTTTAACGGCTTGTTGCACATGCTCAGTGCAATCGCGTTTCCCTGCGAAAGTGCGGTTAGGATTTTAGTGAATAAAATAATAAGTTTGCTCGAGGACGAGCAAAAGGTAAGTTTGGGGGTATTTGTTCAGACCATAATATTGCATTTATCATTCACCTATTCTTATCCTTTTTATAAATAAACAGGTACTCTTGACGCACGTTTGTTGCATATTACAGGATACAGGTTTCTGGAGCAAATACAGTGAAAAAGACACAAAACAACAGAAAAGGGACTTTTGACCAACAATTAGACGAATCCTAGTCGAGCCCAGGTGCAAGGCAACGAATGTCAATGTGAAACGGTTGAAAAGCCCAATACAAGTCTTCACTGAAGATCTGGAGAAGAGTGAGAAGCCAACAGAGAAAATACATATAAAAATACATAGCCCCAGAACTCCTGAAGAAAGCCCAAAAGACTGGCGGCCCAAGACCACCAAAGGGCCGCGGATCCGCGGCCCAAGACAGTATTTGCCGCGGATCCGCGGCCGTCTAATGCCCGGGTCGGTGGAGATTTCTTCTGTTACCGCGACGTTGTGGGTGTTGGGATTTCCAGTGGGCAAATCAGTAATTGCGCATGTGCGAGACTCTGAAACCCTAATTCTCCTGTTTACTTATAAATTGTAATCTAGATCTGTAAAAATGTATGCCTCTTTTCAATAAATAAAATTCAGAATTTCTGGAAGTGACATTCAGATCTATTCTGTCTTCTACTTGGAGGGAGCCATCAAATCTGTAGGTAATTTATTTCCTTGCTTTTATTTTCTAGTATAATTTATCATCCCCTAATGAGCGAGTAGTCTCCTCGCTTGTTAGGGTTAGCCTTAGGGAAAGGTTTGAGAGATGATATCTCTCACCCCTTTCATGCCATCCACACCTAATAGTTAGCTCTCCATGCATGCACGCACAACCGCTCCCTACGGCATCCTACCCCTCGAGGTAACGATGAACCGTAGTATAAAGGGCCGGTTGCGCGTGTTTTCCATAGGGGTTAGGGTAATTATCAACAAAGGAAGGATGGGAATCTAGAGGAAGAAACATCTTCCCAAAAGATTCGAATTCACTTTATTGATAATTATCGTAACATCTAACAGATCTAAAATATGGTAATGAAAGCGGTGAGGAAAACGTCAATCTCCAAAACTTCCCCGAAGCCTAACCCTAGCAAGAATTTAAATTAAATCAATTAAGTTTAGTGATAGATATAGATTTTCATAACCAACCAAAACAACGCTTTTAATCAACTCGTTAAAACACAATAAAGAAATTTACCCGTCTCTATAGATCGACCCGCACTCACCGGCTAGCTGTGAAGCGACGCCGTTTCTTGATTGCGGTAAACTTACAATTTTTGACACTTAATTGTCAAAAATTACGCCGTCCCCGGCAACGGCGCCATTTGATTAAGTGTCAAAAATTGTAAGTTTACCGCAATCAAGAAACGGCGTCGCTTCGCAGCTAGCCGGTGAGTGCGGGTCGATCCACAGAGACGGGTAAATTTCTTTATTGTGTTTTAACGAGTTGATTAAAAGCGTTGTTTTGGTTGGTTATGAAAATCTAGATCTATCACTAAACTTAATTGATTTAATTTAAATTCTTGATAGGGTTAGGCTTCGGGGAAGTTTTGGAGATTGACGTTTTCCTCACCGCTTTCATTACCATATTTTAGATCTGTTAGATGTTACGATAATTATCAATAAAGTGAATTCGAATCTTTTGGGAAGATGTTTCTTCCTCTAGATTCGCATCCTTCCTTTGTTGATAATTACCCTAACCCCCATGGAAAACACGCGCAACCGGCCCTTTATACTACGGTTCATCGTTACCTCGAGGGGTAGGATGCCGTAGGGAGCGGTTGTGCGTGCATGCATGGAGAGCTAACTATTAGGTGTGGATGGCATGAAAGGGGTGAGAGATATCATCTCTCAAACCTTTCCCTAAGGCTAACCCTAACAAGCGAGGAGACTACTCGCTCATTAGGGGATGATAAATTATACTAGAAAATAAAAGCAAGGAAATAAATTACCTACAGATTTGATGGCTCCCTCCAAGTAGAAGACAGAATAGATCTGAATGTCACTCCCAGAAATTATGAATTTTATTTATTGAAAAGAGGCATACATTTTTGCAGATCTAGATTACAATTTATAAGTAAATAGGAGAATTAGGGTTTCAGAGTCTCGCACATGCGCAATTACTGATTTGCCCACTGGAAATCCCAACACCCACAACGTCGCGGCAACAGAAGAAATCTCCACCGACCCGGGCATAAGACGGCCGCGGATCCGCGGCAAATACTGTCTTGGGCCGCGGATCCGCGGCCCTTTGGTGGTCTTGGGCCGCCAGTCTTTTGGGCTTTCTTCAGGAGTTCTGGGGCTATGTATTTTTATATGTATTTTCTCTGTTGGCTTCTCACTCTTCTCCAGATCTTCAGTGAAGACTTGTATTGGGCTTTTTAACCGTTTCACATTGACATTCGTTGCCTTGCACCTGGGCTCGACTAGGATTCGTCTAATTGTTGGTCAAAAGTCCCTTTTCTGTTGTTTTGTGTCTTTTTCACTGTATTTGCTCCAGAAACCTGTATCCTGTAATATGCAACAAACGTGCGTCAAGAGTACCTGTTTATTTATAAAAAGGATAAGAATAGGGGAATGATAAATGCAATATTATAGTCTGAACAGCGATCACCTCAAATGGTCGCGGATCCACGGCCAAGATGGCCGATCCGCCGCGGATCCACGGCCGCGTTGACTCAATAGGGGCAGAAACATTTTCCAGGCTTCTCCTTTCAAGGGTCAAACTTCTTCAAGACACTTCAGTTCCCAGAGTTCTTCAGAAGCTTCCCTTCTAACAGCCTAGCTTCTTGTGCAAGCTAAATACCTACCAAGCTTCTCATGGAAGCCAGCTAACTACCTTAATCTAGAAACTTCTCTAGAACTACCTAGCTTCCTATGCAAGCTTCATAACAACCAAGCTTCCAAGGGAAGCTAAACCTAGCTTAGCTTCTAAAGAAAGCTAAACCTAGCTTCTAGGGGAAGCTTGAGGGAAAGCTATAAAAAGGGACCCAGGGCTTCATTAAAGAGGTTGTTGAAAATTGAGCCAAAATTCCGCAAGTTGAGTGACACAACTTGCAACTCAAAACCCAAGCCCGAATCCAATTCAAAAGCCAAATCAAGATTCATCGAGTACCAAATTGAGCAAGAATTCAAAGAGCCTTTTTGAAGCAACGTCGATCTTCATCCGAGCAAGTGATCCACAACGATCCGCGACTCAAGAAGACGATGCGAAGCTATTTCGATGATTTAGTTCCTCCTCAATTCTTGTAGTCGTTGAGTGAATTGTAACGAAACATCGAATAATAAAAGGTGAAAATTCTTGATCTTGCTTTTCTTTACATTTGAGCATTATGATGAGTTACCAATTCTTGATTGTTTTCTTTTTCATGATGTTTGAGTGAAAACTCTGCTTGTGGAGGAATCGAGAAAATAGATAGATAATGATGATTAAATTCTTGAACGATTCTTAAGTCTTATGAGTTTTGTAAACTCTAAGAAATTGAATCAATGACGACCTAGTTTTGAGCGAGATACTTTCTTGAACGTTTTCGCTCTAAATTAGAGATCAACGATCGATGCTTGAATTTCCTAGAGGCTAGAATTTGAATGCTAATCAACGAAAGGACAAGGGATGATGATGAAGAAACCATAGTTTCTTCAATAGATCCCTAAATCTCGTTGATTTTCATCGATCTAGAAACAAATCTTCAATAGATAAGAATTTGTAATCATAAGTATTCATCATCACTATCGATTGGATCGATTCTTACAAGCCTTTTTACAAATCTTGATAATTCAAACAATTTGGGAACATTTATTGATTCTTGATTTTAGATCTTTACTTTCTTTAAGTTTCTTGAAAATAAAAACTCACAAATCTTGAATCAATTTTATTGCAATTTCTTTTATCTTTTAATTTTCGACTCAACTAAAACAAGATTGATCAAATCTCACTTTCCATATGGACGACCCGCATGCATCGACGAACCCACAAAAGACATCGTTATTGATTGCGGTTTACAAATTTCTTTGGTTGTGATCTTTACACTATTCAAAACACGACACGGAAATCGATTATCAATCAAATGGCGCCGTTGCCGAGGATAGTATGCTAATTTGTTCGTTTTTGTTAATTGAGTTGAAAAATTTATTATTCCATCAGAATTTTTAGATCAAAATTCGCATCAAGCGCTTAATGATTTGTTGTGATTTTTGCGAGGGAATCTGGAATCATCGGAGCAAAGGGAAAAATATTCAGATCATTTCAGGAAGTCCAGTGGAGTATAAGGAGCATCTGTACAAAATTTTGTGCAGGGATCTCATCAGAAGACCGCGGAACCGCGGTATTTGTGTGCATATTGCGGAGGATCCGCGGTGGTTCAGGAGCTTCACTGCTTCAAACTTCTTAGGTCTATTTCTGTCTTTCTTATCTCCTCCCTGCTCTGTCCATTAACCAATTTCTGCAGGATTCTTTGCAAAAATTCGCAGCGCCGCTAAAAAAAAAATTGTGCGTGTTTGATCTTGGTTGTTTGCATTTTTAATACGAAAATTAAGGGGCAAAGACCAACTTCAGATTAGGTGGGGAGTTCATTACCCTTCCTAAGCCCCAAAAATCACAAAACTTGCATTCGCATCACCCTCATTAACTAAAAAAATATCTAGACATGACTCTAAGTAACGTCGCGCTCACTTAGGACAGAAGGAGGTCGTGGGTAATCTACTGCTTATCTGCATTTCTTTTGTGGTATTTAAGGCAAGTGTGTCTAAGGCAAGTGGTTTCTTAATTAGGCCCACTACTTACGTAGTGGAGAACCTTCCACTTACCTGGCACTTACCTGGCCACAGGAGGGGCAAAGATACAGTAGAGGATTTATCTTACGACTTGTCTTCTGGAAGTCTAGGAGCGGTCTAGAGACTTGACTTAGGTGACCACTAGAATTAGGGTTGCTTGTGCATTTTTGTGATTTGAATTTTTCAAAAATCCGTATTTTTCAAAAACAAACACCAAACTCATATTTTCCTTAATTATCACAACGCTGCCACTTGTGCTAAACCATTTAGTGCATGCTCGGCTGGACACGGGATTTTAGTGCCCGTCTTGTCCGCGTTCCCCCTATCGACTCCGAAGTCGGTATTTCTATGTCTACTTTTTCTTTATCCACCACCACACCCACTTCGATGGACAATTCTTCATCGAACTTCTTTAACACTACTCTGCCACCGTCCGCAGGTGCGTAGAATCCGCCCCACATCTCTCTCCAAGAGAGATGTTACCCTATACGAGGTCCTCTTTCGACCTGTCTCACTATTTCACCAGCCAATGGGGACAATTTTGAAATCAAACCCCAATACATCAATCTTCTACCCAAATATCACGGTCTCGAGTCTGAAGACGCATATGTCTTTTTTACCAAATTTGAAAATGTATGCGCTATGATGGGTACTTCACAGCTTTCTGTGGATGCTATGGGTCTACGTCTTCTCCCATTTACTTTGTGTGATATAGCCGAGAAGTGGCTTTATAACACAGCCGCACATTCTATTTCAAACTGGGATGAATTCGTCGCAGCTTTCCTAAAGAAATTCTACCCCAATCATAAAACAGCTCGAGCCCGTAGCGAAATAAATCAATTTACCCAGCTTCCAAATGAACCATTCTCGAAGTGTTTTGAACGCTTCAAGGATCTGTTAGTTCAATGTCCACATCACGGAATTCCTAGATGGGATCTGTGCAGAATCATATATGAGGGCATTAATCCTACCACAAAACAGACCCTTGAATCCATGTGTCAAGGCGCCTTCATGACTAAAGATGATGGTGAAGCCTGGAGATTTTTAGAAGATTTCGCTGAAAAATCTTTACAGTGGGAGAGTATAAGTCAGTCATCATCTAGGGGTGGCAGTAACCAATCTGATGTTTCCATAGGAGTTAGAGCTGAAATGGCAGCAATGCAAAAGAAACTCGAAACTATGGAACATAAATTTTTAGCAGCCTCTCTAAATCAGATGTCACTCTCCAAAACTGTCTGTGGATGCTGTTCTGATCCATCACATCTTACAGAAGAATTTCCTTTAAATTCTCCGTTTCAAGATCAAGAGCATACCAATCCTGCTTTCCAACAAAGACCTAAAAACGATCCGTATTCTTCCACTTATAATCAGGGTTGGAGGAATCACCCTAATTTTGCTTGGAACCAATCACAAACTCAAAACATGGTTCTAAATCAAAACAATTTCCAAAGGGCTCCTCCACCACAACAGCAACCACTTCAACTGAGTCAGCACCCCTACCAAACACAAACTTTTTAAAATTCGGCCACAAATTCTGTACCTGGGAATAATTCTTTCCAAACGGTCGGTTCAGATAACTCCTCTTCACTCGAACAAACCATGAATTTGCTTCTGACAAATTTCATGCAAGTTACGGCAAATTTTCAGTCTTCCGTCGATAAAATCCAGAAAAACTCTGACTCCTAAAGTGAGAGTATTAAATCGATGGAAGCACAAATTGCCCGAATAAATGCCGAATTGAGTGCTAGAGAGAAAGGGAAACTTCCAGCTCAACCTTTACCTAATCCTGGCTATTCACATCATATGAACGCTATCACCACGTTGAGATCTGGAAGAGTGCTTGACAACCATGTCGGTGAAGAGATTGATAACAATGAAGAATCAATCGATGATACCCCGGCTGAGACTTTTCCTTCCACTTCTGACCCCAGTTCGTCTACCCCACCATTTTCTTCCGAGCCTATTCTCCGTTCTCTCCAAGGCTCGAACCCTCAGCATACCTCTTTTAGTCCACCAAAGATGATCCCCACTCCTATTCTTGGATCTTTTCTACCCACACGATCTTCTCCAATGTTGGACCCTGCTCTTATTGCTAAAGCTCCTTATCCGAATCGGTTAAGGGGAAACAGACCAAGTCCGCAAATGGAGAAGATCACTGAAATCTTTAAACAGGTTAACATCAACATCCCTCTTCTAGATACAATTCAACAAGTCCCCGCATATGCGAAAATTCTCAAAGACTTATGCACTAGGAAGAGGAAGACTCAAGTGCCAAAGAAAGTATTCATGTCAAAGACTGTAGACACAGTTTTTCCCCAACAATTACCTAGGAAACGTAAGGATCCTGGCTATCCTACTATTTCTATTTCTATTGGGGATAAACACATTAACCGTGCTCTACTTGACCTTGGCGCAAGTGTTAACCTACTTCCATACTCAGTTTATGAGCAGTTAGGGATTGGAGAGTTGAAACCAGCTCACTGCACTCTCCAGATGGCCGACCGATCAATCACCAAAGCTAGGGGTGAGCTGGAGGATGTGTTAATAAAAAACGGGGAATTTGTATTCCCTGTGGACTTTATTGTACTTGATACACAGCCTGTAGCAAACCCACGGAATCAAATTCCGGTGATTCTTGGTCGCCCTTTTTTGGCCACTTCCAATGCTATAATCAACTGTCGTAATGGCTCTATAACCCTATCCTTCGGGAAGATGTCAATTGAGCTTAACATATACAATTTGGGAAATGTACCCTCTGAACCTACTGCTCATGCATGTTCTATCGAATTAATGGATGTCGACAGCAGCGAATTTGATCAGCCTCATGATGCTGATCTAAACTCTTTTCATATGTTGTGATTTGACCCAACTATGTATCATAAACATATGGACTCTTCCACCGAGTTGTCCGGGTCAACAACTAACACTGATTATGAACCGTTTTTGGAGTCTAAAGATCACCCTGCGCTTTTTGATGACATTATTCTTCGGGCTATCGATGAGAGTTTTGAGGAAATTTTCGCTGATGAGCTCGCATTTTTAGCAAACATGGGTGTTGAGATGAATCGACTCCAAGAAAAAGAAATTGAACCTCCACCCCTTCTTCTTAACAATCACAAAAATGCGAGTAATCCATCATCACAACCACTGTATCGTCTCTCCAAAATGAGATGCAAACACATTCTTTCACACCACTTATCTTTTCCCCACTTCTTCTTGGCTCTTTTCAACTTGTTCTTCCACCAACCGGTGTACTACACTGATAAAATCTTCGAATGGTTGGTGTTGAATTTCGGTCTTTGCAAAGCTTGGCATTGACCAGTGATTTTTGACCCCCTCTTGTGATTTTCAAAAGATTAATATTGTTTAACTCAAGTTTAGGGGGGTATAATCTGGCTGTTGAAAATAAAATTTTTACTTAAAATTGTGAGCCAAAAATAAGTTTGGGGAAGGATTTCACGATCATATTTCATGTCCCCATTAATAAATAATTTCCTTTCAAGCTTACAGGTTTTTGTGAATCGGCAGATGGCAACAGTGAGGATACTGTTGAAAACAAGTTTGGGGGAGATTTGTGCTTATTTTCGCATCATTTTGCATCATACGCACAAAGCATATAAAACATATAAAAAAAGAAGAAAATTTTAAAAGATAAAAATATTTAATATTTAATTTTATAATAAAAGATTAGACAGTGAAAAATTATATCCAAAAGATTAGAAAAATTTAAGAAAACCAAGAAAATTAGAAGTTTTCTTAAACGAAACTAGTAATAAGTAGTTATGAGCCGTTGTCCCAAGGGTTAGTAAGATGAAGGAAGTCACTAATCTGAGGATAAAAATAAGTCTGAAAAATAGTTACTATTCTGGAAGCCAAACATTTGAATGTTGATACCCTACTATTCGCACTTACACACGTCTTGAAACTCGGGATAGTAAAGGATACCTTGAAATGCTCTTGTCTAAAAGCCAAAGTATGAAGGAAATAATAAATGAAGAAAATATAAATGGTGTAGAAAAATGAACACTGGTTTTGTTATCACCAAGGCAGCAATAAAAAAATATAGCAAGGGTGCTTCATCACCTAGTTCCTTAGACCAACTGGTTTGGGAGTCACTGCTAAGCTTTAGGTGTTGCAAGATGAGGAAAATACTAATACACCTAATAAGCAAGCACATGAGTAATCGGTCGGTTAGTACCTCAAGAAGTATTAACGGTCGCATGAAAAATGTGTGAGCAAATCCATCTAAATATTCATTGACTAAAAAGTACTGAGGTACATGGACAAGAGTATGATAGCTTGAATTGAATTCTCCGAGCTTAGGGATGTCTTTTACACACACGTAGGGGTATATGATCGATATTTGGAAGAAAGATAGGAATGAAGAATAAAGATGATGTTTTATTGAGGGATGATGTGATTTCTAACATCTTTTCATGACTATTAAGATAGGGCTCATGACAACCGAAAAGCTAGTATTAGTTGGAAACTCTAATTTTCAAAGTCTTTCTTTTACAATTCTTATCTTTACATGTAACTTTCACGGTCTTCCTTTTATTATTGGAATTTGTGGATGCAATCCGTTGAAAACCCTCAGGAGACAACACTCCTCCTACTAGGGACACCTAGAGGTTTAAAGGCTTGTTGCACGTGCTCAGTGCAATCGTGTTGCCTACAAAAGTGTGCTAGTTAGTTTTTCTTTTTCTTTATTTTTTCCTTCTTTTGAATAAAACAAGTTTGCTCGAGACGACTAAAATTAAGTTTGGGGGAATTTGATCAGTCGAAAATATTGCATTTTTAACACATCAATTTCCCTACTATTTGAATTCATCTAAAAGTGTTTGGTATAAATATAGCACATATTAGCAATTTGTCTGTAAAATACCAAATAACATGTGTTATACATTATAACCAGCATTATGAGGGAAATTGAGTATTTATTATTGCACGCATGATTTTTTGTGAATCAACACTTGTCTCGAGATTGTGTGCAGGAAATTCTCTAGGTAAAGAGCCGGAACTGCTTAAAGTGCTAATAAAATATGTCAAGTCCAAGACTTGTGATCTGGCGGTAAACAAGAAAATATAAAAATATTCCAGACATCAGAAAAGTGCCATAAAGCCAACATAAGAATTACCATGGAAAAATAATGCAGCGATTGTAGGGTTCCTAGGCACGCTAATGAGGTCTCACAAGGCATCAACCTTGCCAATTTCAAATTTTACGGGTGCCGAGAAACCCTAATACGGATCGTTAACTAGATATATAGGCGCGAACACATGCAACTAGTTAACAATTTAACTAAAAGAACGGAAATACAATCTTTGTAGATCCGGTCCTCCACCTCCATAGCTCCGCAATGAAGTCTCCTCGCTGTCCAAATGGAATCCCGGGCTCTAGCGTCGGCTTCATCGGAGAAATGGGCGGGTAAGGTCGTCGGCTTCATGCCGAAGATGATATACGTCGAGGCATCACAAGATCAAGCTCCCACTTCTCCAAGTCATGAAACTTATGAAGAAAACACCCTATACTACTTGGCAACTGGTAGAGGATGAAGAAATAAGAAGTGGGTTCACTTTAGAATTGGATTTCTCACTCATTTTCTCAAGTTGCCATTGATGAAGCAAGCTTTCTTCATCTTTGAAGAAGAAGAAGATGATGAAAAGAATATGATAAGTGTTGTTGGATAATTGAAAAAGAATTCATACTTATCATATTCTTCACCATAGTTAAGTGCAGAGAATGAACTAGGGTTAGTTCAAATGGTTAGGGTTAAGCATGAGACAAGAATAAATAAACAAATAAATAAATGAATAAGCAAGACTAAGTCAAAGCTTCATGAATCTTCAACTAAAAACAAACAAAGCCACCATTCTTGTTTACATATCAAAAATAAATAAACAAATAAATAAATGAATAAGCAAAACCCTAATCATCAACTTAACCATGGTTTAATTCTTTACACTTAACCAAATAAGCATGTATCATCAAACATGATACAATCATGTGCACAAAAGTATATCACATATACAACTTGCACATCCAAGTGAGAAAATCCATTTAAAGTGAACCAATACTAGTTAATGAAAAGTAATATATCAAACATATAATTATGCATTAAATCATTAAATCAACACTTGATTTAACGATCCGGTCATATCGCATATAACCGACTAATATCCTATGTATCGGCTTATCGAATCAATCCTTGATTCGATAACTAGGTTATATCGCATACAACCAATCGATACATTCATCGTGAGAATAGAATACGGTATCACATACACGCATTATTCTCGGTCCCGCACATATCTCATATGCGCTCCTATTTCGTTTCGCTTGAGCCAGGAAACCTCTGTGTAGGACTCTAAAGACTCATCAATACGCCGGCAGCAGGTGATGATCATATCAAACACCCACAAGCCGCAAGCGGTCTGCTAAACGTAACGGCCACCCGGGTATTGAGCGATGAGAAGATCGACGAGCAAGCCTGCTCACACTCCTGTGAATCCAACCAGTAACACTTACCGTACAGTCCGGTCTGATCGTCTGATATGTCGCATATCTTGCCTAGGGGTGGTAAACGTCAGACCCCAATAGCTCGATAAGTCGTGTCGATATGAGGTCTATAACAATTCGAGAAACTACTGGTAACACTTACCAGTAAATCTCAGCAACCCTGGCCAGGGATTTCCGGTTATAGCCAATCGAACACAGCGCAACATCAACTCCCTATACCGGGAGAGACGAATCCCCTCCTATCGCTCATTGCCTCCATGTGATTCGGGACTGTACCCAAAAACCACCGTTTTGCATGCCCTCTTGGACGTGGTAAGGTGGAAATCAAAGCACAGTGGGAACCACACAAGACTCTATGACGATCTCGGGTCAACAGACTACTCTATACCAGTGTCACCAGAGAACTGCCATCTGACGTGAGGTATAATACCATCTGGGAGTTCTCGGCGAGTCCGTCCAGTGTACCCAGTCTCTACTGAGCACCCGTATATCATCTCCGATGTCAAACACCGATGGATATGGGATCATCCATCGCCCATCTGTATGGGTCGAGAAGGTATACGCTAGTCTACTCTGGTATATCGATGCCCCGTCTCGATACATCCACGACTAGGGACTTTGAAGGATGTACTTATGGACTACCATGTCCTCACTAGTATGATCCGCATCATAGTCCAGGTAGTCAAGTACACATCCTAAGGGCTTTACCAACATGTAACAGAGAGATAATTAGTGTACACGTTAAGGTAAAGAGTAACCAGATAGCATACTATCATGTCGAGCAAGAAAGTCCTCCCTATATATGTCCCAGCATCCACTACAATATACATCCAATGTACAGTAATGGCCTCTAGGGCATACATATAACTAACAATCTCCCACTTGCACTAGGGCCATCTGATAGCAGTGGTTGTAGTATCTCATACTCAACCATCCCATAAAAAGTCTCTCTCTGGGAATAGGCCTTCGTGAGTGGATCCGCCGTGTCGTCCTCTGAGTCTACTCTCCTAACCTCGATCCCTTAGAGATCAACCATCTCCATGATTAGGTGATACTGCCTTAGAATATGTCTGGATCACTGATGGGACCGGCGTTCCTTGGCATAAGCCACAACTCCATTGTCTCACAATGGTAGGAACGTAGTTCATCTCATGAACCTGTATACACCCAAACATCCTCTTTGGTAGCATCTTAAGTAGCGATGTATCCTGCCTTTATCGTCTAGTATGCCACAGTATATAGCTTGGAACCCTTCCAACATACCGTCCCTTTGCTGAGGGTAAAGACAATGCCTGTGACTGACATTCAGTCGTTCTTATCACTCTGGAACACTTCCAGTGATTCTCCCCAGGATCAACTGACACGATCTCACTACAACTAGTGAGTGTCCTAATATCCATTTAGATCTATCTCATAGATCCAAAACCCAGGATTTAGTCGGTATCAGTTTGATCCTATGTGGAGAATCATTGTGATAAGCGGAGATTGATCGAGCGTAGCATAGGAAACTCCTTCCCTATCAAGAGTATGTCATCTACGTACTCTACGAGGATCGTCACCATACTCCCTACTACCTTTTTGTTTATATAAGGTTCATCTACCATTTTGATGATGTCAAACTCTTTGACTACTTCATCAAAACAGACGTTCCAACTCCGCGATGCCTGCTTTATTCTATAAAGCATCTTGCACACGTTTTCGCTGCTCCCACTGTCTACGAGGCCCTCTGGCTGTTTACTTATAGACGCACTCTTCTAAAACATCATTTAGAAAAGGAGTCATGGCACCCAACCACCAGATATCGTAGTCATGGTATGTAGCCGTGGCAAGTAGGATCTGGATGGACTTAAGCATAGCCACTGGAAAAAGGTTTCATCATTATCTACGCCTGGTTGATGGCGAAAACCTTTAACAAGTCTAGCTTTGAAAGTCTCAACTTTTCCATCTACACCAAGTAATCTTCTCAAGATATACTTGCTCCTGATGGGGATTTAACCCTTCAGATATAGCAACTAAAGTCCATACTTTGTTGGTGTATAAGGATTCCATCTCAGATCACAAAGCATCCAGCCATTCTTACAGAGTCTTACTCCTGATGGCCAGCTCGAAGCTAGTTGGGTCATCATCTCATGATGTAATCCTCGCTCCCACTGTCATAGAGAAACCAAAGTATCTCTCAGGTGGGTGAGGAACCCTACTAGATCGGCGGAGAGGCTGAGGTTCGTTGGATTCTACTGAATCCTTTGGTTCTATCAAATCATCAGCTGCATTTTGTATGGCTGGAACATTTCCAGTTCTACATAACAGACCTTGCCTCGAGCTTGTCCGGATTTTGCTTTTAGACATAAGCCGGACAACCACAAATCTTAACTAGCTTAAGACATGGGCTCTTCCCTTTCCATATCACATATGAAGTGGTAGGCAACTGATTTGATTTGAACCCGATTCAATAGGTATGCAGCTTCTCAAGCGCATAACTCCCAAAAGGAAATAGGTAACTCAGTAGTACTCATCATAGAGCACACCTTATCATATAGGGTGTGATTGCTCCGCCCCGATACACCAACGTGCTATGGTGTATACGGAGGAGTAATGCCGAGAGAGAATCTCATTCTCCTTTAGAATAGTCCAAGAATTCCGTGCTCAAATATTCTCCTCCTTGATCTCATCAAAGGACATAATACTTATACCCGTATTGGTTCTTTACTTCTAACTTATATTCTGTGAATATCTCAAAAGGTTCGGACTCATGTTTCAATAGGAACACATGACTGAATCTTGAGAGATTATCAGAGAATATAATGAAGTATAAAGAACCAGTCTTGGCATGTGTAGACAGGGGACTTACATACATCAACATGTATCATCCCAAGAGTTCATTAACTCTTTCTCTGTTTCCAATAAACAGGGCTATGGTCATCTTATCTCTGTGACACGACTGGCAAGTTTCACAAGATGTAAATTCAAACTGATTTAAATATGCATCTATATGTAACTTCAGCTAGTCGGGTCGCATTGATATGACCTAGTCTACAATGCCTCGAGAAGGATTCGTTCATTTCTGAACTCTTCCTCTTGTGTGTGTTCTGTATACAAGGAACTGTAGTTTGATTTAGAACGTCAATGCTTTTAGATAACGTGCCTGAACCGATCAACTTTTGATATAGGAAATGTTCAAAACATTATCCAACAATACAAAATTTTATCATTTCTTTACTAATAAAGAGAGTGATATGATTTTGTATATCAGGTTCGGTATCTAATAACATTCGTTCAGAATCAATGTATTTTATCATACAGGGTGACAGTGACCAACAGACTTGGCTGCAACACTTGCCCCGTTTTCTGCCTCATGAAACTTATCACCCGTTCTCAGTTTTTCTACCTTTTTGTAGCCCTATGTAACGGATTACATATCTGGGATCCTGATCCGATATCATATACCCAAGATGCGGAGGATACTGAGAAACAGTTCTTTGTAATGAACACATCCGAAGATGATGGATCATATGCACTTTCTTCGTTTGGGCGGCATGGGAATTCTGGTAATCCCCAATTTCCTGCTCTGTCTTATAACAATTATAAGTTAGAGCGGGACCAATGTTCTCCAGCTCAGTATAACAAGCAGGTTCGGTCAATATCCGTATTATTATCTTGATTAAGGCGTGATATGGTCGCTACCAGGAGAGAGAGAAAAGAAAACACTCAGCGTGCGCTCTTTCAAGAATAGATTGGTTATTATTTTATCTAATCAGGATGGCTCCCACTGCTTTTTATCAAATCTTCCTTCAAACTCTAAAAGGAAAGACTAGCCGGGATTAATTACACACTATAAGTTCGCCAATCTTTCAGCCAGGCCAGTGTCGGTACTTTGAGGGAGGTCCCCCGTGCTTTCGCACGAACCTAATTAATGTAAACCTCGTTTTCCCAGAGGCGTAACCTCGTTAACACCTTTCTAGACATCTACTTGATCGGCTAATTATAATGTGTAAAACTCTCCCAGGAGTAACTCTTACTCGCAGTGGGTATCAGGATCCAACTATCTCATAGAAGGTATGTAATCTCATTGCAAATCTCAACACTTGAAATTCCCGATAATTTTGCTCCTAACGTTCTATGACCTTGACGAAAGCCAATAAACCATAGCCCGCTAGTCAAGTTCAACCCGTACATTTCTTGATTGAATTAAACCCACCCGCACGACCCTTGACGAAAGCCAACAAAGCCGCACGACTACCCTAATCCAATCGCATCATATGCTAGCAGATAAGCAGCATATAGCTACCGCACACTACATCTTGACGAAAGCCAACAAATGCAACACGAATACTATATACAACTTATCTGAAATGACGGAGGGCTACGACAGGTTTTTCTGAAAACCTATTGCGTAATGAACTTGATATCGTTGTAGAATCAAATGATTTTGAAATGGAGTGCTTTTGAGGCTTTTCTAGTTTTGCTAAAGGAGTCACTCCCGGTGAAGGGATCGTCGGTCCTTTCCTCATCGAATAAGGTGCGGGATATATCATATATATCACTGTGCAAAGCAAAAACACTTAAAAGCAGTCAAAAGACAAACCGAGTGTGTAGCATCTGCCAGTTATTGCTAAAGGAGTCACTCCCGGTGAAGGGATCTCGGTCCTTTCCTCATTGAATAAGGTGCAGGATATATCATATATACCGCTATGCAAAGCAAGAACTGTAACTACCTGTTTTATTTTCGAAATTCGATTCTACAACATCTTAGGTTTCTTTTATTTCATTAATCTCATTAATGAAGTCCCATCATTTAAGTTACCTAAACATCACAGATAAATACGACGTACACTTATGCCATCCGCATTCGTCTCGATGTCCCCTCATGCACCGTTAGGTTAGGTAACTAACGGCAGAGCGGGGCAGGGCTAGCGCGGGTGTAAAACATAAGTAACGTCTATATAATATATCGTATATACTATATACTGTATCTATCACAGAACATCACATGATCACATCACAGATATCGCAGCAGAAGATATCATATGAAATATTGGATATACTAGGACGTCCGTGTTTTCAATACAAGCCAGTATAAAACACGGATTCCACGGTCGCGATGAATAGCCAAACCCACACCCCTAGACCCCTACGAGAGCGTCAAGCAACCCTACCAATTCTAGAGTTAGGAGACGCGGACTCGACTCCTCGAGTTGGTCTCCCACTGGACTCCAGAACCCGGTTACTTGTGCTCTCCTCCTTGGGTCTATCCTAGTGCGGAAAAGTAAATAATATACATCAACGGTGACAACTTCCGCAACCTGGAAGCGCCCCAATAAAAGAATATTACATACAAGTTTTTATATGAATGAAAAGGAAAAACACCCATCTCACATAAAACCCCCCCGGCTATTCAAACACGACGATCCAATATAACATATCCAGCAACGCATAACATCACATGTCATCAACGTAAGTAAATATGCGCATCCCAATTGTCGTTGACATATAGCAACGAAACCGGCGATATCACATATTACACTTACGGTCACAGAAAAGAAAGTGTAAAACTACAACAGTTGGAATCCGCAACCTCCTCAGACATCGCATGCCTGACCAAATGAATTCTTTAGACATCGCATGCCTAACAATTATAAACCCCGCATTTTAGTCTCAAAATCGAAAACTCTTTTCAATATCAAGTCGGGCAATTCAACAAGATTCCCGACATCCTGATCGAATGCTCGTCGCAAACTTTAGTAGACGGCCGCACCCCCGATGCCGTCGACGAAGTGCACCAAGGCGGAACACTGCTACCGCGAGCACCCGAACGGATGCTTTCGGCGACGGGGTTCTCCTACAGTCACTTGGTCGGGGCTATGGAGTGAGGCTGTCTATTAAGTTTACCCGGCGAGTATCCGTGTACGCTACGTGATTGCGACGGACTTTTGATCACATCAAAATTCCGTGGCAACCGATCAAGTGAGACTAAACCGCTAGATTTACAACATTCATTCAGTTATCTCATAACTGTTTGTGAATTCCAATTATTGTATCACATTCCGGATAAATAGAAAATGTTAAACTTTTCGATCAAACAATCGAACACCCAAGTTTTCCCGATACAGCTCAACACATGAAACAAGTCTAAAAACATTCAGTTCGTGCCTCAGTACCAACGGTCCAGCCGTAGAAGGGTCAAGCCAACGCCTCACATGTGGCACGCCGTA
The DNA here is from genome assembly GCA_030015575.1 of Agapanthus africanus. Taxonomy (NCBI): domain Eukaryota; kingdom Viridiplantae; phylum Streptophyta; class Magnoliopsida; order Asparagales; family Amaryllidaceae; genus Agapanthus; species Agapanthus africanus. The sequence continues at coordinate 130,060,691 of JASDDO010000019.1, forward strand.
CTACCCCAAACTCGAAGGTTCAAAGGGCAGTTCAAGACGGTCACATAATCGAGTTAAGGTTTGTTGTCTTCTAGAGGGACCATCGCGTTACTTGCACTACTTAGAACGTCGTTAAACTACGGAAAAATCCAACACTTGGAAATTTCCCGGCAGGGGAAAAAGTGGGTATTTATATCCGGTCGAACTTTTTTAACATATTCAATAATTATCCGGAAAAACACATAGACGAAGTTTGACAATCCGATCGAATAAACGAATCCCCAAAACAACCCCAGAAAATTCAACTCTTGAATCAGTATTAAAAATGCCCAGAAAATATAAACAACAGAGATATGAATTACTATGCAAAGAACCGTCGCTAATGCCATAAATGTGCCGCGTAACCGCCGCTAAAGGGGGGTCAACGCCGCGGTTCCGCGGCCAAGTAGAGGAATTAGAGGCTCATTTTTCATGGTAATTCATATAATACCCTGCTGAATTTTTTAAGCATTTTTAATTTGGAAAAATCCCAGATTTTGAAAAAAGTCCAGAGAGCATTGTCGAGTTAGGGTTTCGGGTCGATCGGGTTTCAAACTTCGTCTACACATCGCCTAAGGCTCTAGCTAGGCTCTGATACCACTGTAGGGTTTCTAGGCACGCTATCGAGGTCTCACAAGGCATTAACCATGCCAATTTCAAATTTTACGGGTGCCGAGAAACCCTAATACGGATCGTTAACTAGATATATAGGCGAACACATGCAACTAGTTAACAATTTAACTAAAAGAACGGAAATACAACCTTTGTAGATCCGGTCCTCCACCTCCATAGCTCCGCAATGAAGTCTCCTCGCTGTCCAAATGGAATCCCGGGCTCTAGCGTCGGCTTCATCGGAGAAATGGGCGGGCAAGGTCGTCGGCTTCATGCCGAAGATGATCTACGTCGAGGCATCACAAGATCAAGCTCCCACTTCACCAAGTCATGAAACTTGTGAAGAAAACACCCTATACTACTTGGCAAGTGGTAGAGGATGAAGAAATAGGAAGTGGGTTCACTTTAGAATTGGATTTCTCACTCATTTTCTCAAGTTGCCATTGATGAAGCAAGCTTTCTTCATCTTTGAAGAAGAAGAAGATGATGAAAAGAATATGATAAGTGTTGTTGGATAATTGAAATAGAATTCATACTTATCATATTCTTCACCATAGTTAAGTGTAGAGAATGAACTAGGGTTAGTTCAAATGGTTATGGTTAAGCATGAGACAAGAATGGTGACTAAGTCAAAGCTTCATGAATCTTCAACTAAAAACAAACAAAGCCACCATTCTTGTTTACATATCAAAAATAAATAATCAAATAAATAAATGAATAAGCAAAACCCTAATCATCAACTTAACCATGGTTTAATTCTTTACACTTAACCAAATAAGCATGTATCATCAAACATGATACAATCATGTGCACAAAAGTATATCACATATACAACTTGCACATCCAAGTGAGAAAATCCATTTAAAGTGAACCAATACTAGTTAATGCAAATTAATATATCAAACATATAATTATGCATTAAATCATTAAATCAACACTTGATTTAACGATCCGGTCATATCGCATATAACCGACTAATATCCTATGTATCGGCTTATCGAATCAATCCTTGATTCGATAACTAGGTTATATCGCATACAACCAATCGATACATTCATCGCGAGAATAGAATACGGTATCACATACACGCATTATTCTCGGTCCCGCACATATCTTATATGCACTCCTATTTCGTTTCGCTTGAGCCAGGAAACCTCTGTGTAGGACTCTAAAGACTCGTCAATACGCCCGCAGCAGGTGATGATCATATCAAACACCCACAAGCCGCAAGCGGTCTGCTAAACGTAACGGCCACCCGGGTATTGAACGATGAGAAGATCTACGAGCAAGCCCGCTCACACTCCTGTGAATCCAACCAGTAACACTTACCGTACAGTCCGGTCTGATCGTCTGATATGTCGCATATCTTGCCTAGGGGTGGTAAACGTCAGACCCCAATAGCTCGATAAGTCGTGTCGATATGAGGTCTATAACAATTCAAGAAACTACTGGTAACACATACCAGTAAATTTCAGCAACCCTGGCCAGGGATTTCTGGTTATAGCCAATCGAACACAGCGCAACATCAACTCCCTATACCGGGAGAGACGAATCCCCTCCTATCGCTCATTGCCTCCATGTGATTCGGGACTGTACCCAAAAAACACCGTTTTGCACGCCCTCTTGGACGTGGTAAGGTGGAAATCAAAGCACAGTGGGAACCACACAAGACTCTATGACGATCTCGGGTCAACAGACTACTCTGTACGAGTGTCACCAGAGAACTGCCATCTGACGTGAGGTATAATACCATCTGGGAGTTCTTGGCGAGTCCGTCCAGTGTATCCAGTCTCTACTGAGCACCCGTATATCATCTCCGATGTCAAACACCGATGGATATGGGATCATCCATCGCCCATCTGTATGGGTCGAGAAGGTATACGCTAGTCTACTCTGGTATATCGATGCCCCGTCTCGATACACCCACGACTAGGGACTTTGAAGGATGTACTTATGGACTACCATGTCCCCACTAGTATGATCCGCATCATAGTCCAGGTAGTCAAGTACACATCCTAAGGGCTTTACCAACATGTAACAGAAAGATAATTAGTGTACACGTTAAGGTAAAGAGTAACCAGATAACATACTATCATGTCGAGCAAGAAAGTCCTCCCTATATATGTCCCAGCATCCACTACAATATACATCCAATGTACAGTAATGGCCTCTAGGGCATACATATAACTAACAGCGATCACCTCAAATGGCCACGGATCCGCGGCCGAGATGGCCGATTCGCCGTGGATCCGCGGCCGCGTTGACTCAATGGGGGCAAAAACATTTTCCAGGCTTCTCCTTTCAAGGGTCAAACTTCTTCAAAACACTTCAGTTCCTAGAGTTCTCCAGAAGCTTCCTTTCTAACAGCCTAACTTCTCGTGCAAGCTAAATACCTACCAAGCTTCTCATGGAAGCTAGCTAACTACCTTAATCTAGAAGCTTCTCTACAACTACCTAACTTCCTATGCAAGCTTTATAACAACCAAGCTTCCAAGGGAAGCTAAACCTAGCTTAGCTTCCAAAAGAAGCTAAACCTAGCTTAGCTTCCAAAAGAAGCTAAACCTAGCTTCTAGGGGAAGCTTGAGGGAAAGCTATAAAAAGGGGCCCAGGGCTTCATTAAAGAGGTTGTTGAAAATTGAGCCAAAATCCCGCAAGTTGAGTGACACAACTTGCAACTCAAAACCCTAGCTCGAATCCAATTCAAAAGCCAAATCAAGATTCATCGAGTACCAAATTGAGCAAGAATTCAAAGAGCCTTTTTGAAGCAACGCCGATTTTCATCCGAGCAAGTGATCTACGACGATCCGCGACTCAAGAAGGCGATGCGAAGCTAGTTCGATGATTTAGTTCCTCCTCAATTCTTGTAGTCTTTGAGTGAATTGTAACGAAATATCGAATAATAAAAGGTGAAAATTCTTGATCTTGCTTTTTTTTTTACATTTGAGTATTATGATGAGTTACCAATTCTTGATTGTTTTCTTTTTCATGTTATTTAAGTGAAAACTCCGCTTGTGGAGGAATCGAGAAAATAGATAGATGATGATGATTAAATTCTTGAACGATTCTTAAGTCTTATGAGTTTTGTAAACTCTAGGAAATTGAATCAACGACGACCTAGTTTTGAGCGAGATACTTTCTTGAATGTTTTCGCTCTAAATTAGAGATCAACGATCGATACTTGAATTTCCTAGAGGCTAGAATTTGAATGCTAATCAACGAAAGGATAAGGGATGATGATGAAGAAACCCTAGTTTCTTCAATAGATCCTTAAATCTCGTTGATTGTCATCGATCTAGCAATAAATCTTCAATAGATAAGAATTTGTAATTATAAGTATTCATCATCACTATCGATTGGATCGATTCCTACAAGCCTTTTTACAAATCTTGATAATTCAAACAATTTGGGAACATTTCTTGATTCTTGATTTTAGATCTTTACTTTCTTTAAGTTTCTTGAAAATAAAAACTCACAAATCTTAAATCAATTTTATTGCAATTTCTTTTATCTTTTAATTTTCGACTCAACTAAAATAAGATCGATCAAATCTCACTTTGCCTGTGGACGATCCGCATTCATCGACGAACCTACAAAAGACACCGTTATTGATTGCGGTTTACAAATTTCTTTGGTTATGATCTTTACACTTTTCAAAACACGACACGGAAATCGATTATCAATCAAGAGGACTCGGTCACTAAACACCATCCCGCCCTCATTTGAATATGGGTTAAGCAATATGTGGAGGGCCCCTAGCTGAATCGGATCGGGAGCGGAAGCATCCACCAACCTCATAAACCGTGGGAAGGTATAGGAGTTATCGAAATCTGGCCTTTCAATGTGCTGCAAATGCTCCCAGTACATGCATCTGGATCCACGACGTGAAGTAGTGGAGGGAGAAATTCATAACATCCACACCTAGGATCAAAGTATTGGCCACAACGCTTAATCCATGATATCGGTGCGACAGTCCCGCAATGCCAACGGCCAATCGTGCCCCTTCAGTTACGCGATGAGCGGGGTAAAGGACGGAGGCCCTCATGAAGCGTCGATGCGTCGGTATGGCGAACCAACTGAGCCAAAGGCTGATGAAGCCGACGAAGAAGGTCTCTTCGTCCATGCCAAGAGCCGCAATCACATTGAAGGACACAGCCGACGAGGTCGGAATATAAAATTGCGGCAAGTCTTCCTCTTTGGCTGGCGGTTTGTTCAGCTCAAACCCAAAAGGGTCGTCAATGTTCGCAAACTTTGGAGCCTCTTTAGATAAGTCTTCACGGATAAAGCAGGCGATGAAGCTCTCAAAGGTGACGTCCTGTTAATGTTGTGTTATTCTCGATTGACTATAACAGGAAGTCCCTGGCTAGGGCTGCTGAGATTTACTGATAAGCATTATCAGTAGTTTCTCGATCTGTTATGAGCCATACACCAGCATGACTTATTGAGTTATTGGGGTCGACGATTCCATCCCTAGACTCGATATGCAACATATCTGACGAGGAGACCGGACTGTACGGTAAGTGTTGCCAGTTGGCTCAACGGGAGTTTTGACAGCTTCGCTGGTTTTCTTCTGATCGCTCAATACCCGGGTGGCCGTTACGTTTAGCTGACCGCTTGCGGCTTGTAGGTATTTGATATGATCATCACCTACTGCCGGCGTATTGAAGATTCTTAGAGTCCTACAATAAAGTTTCCTGGCTCAGGCGAAAAGATGTGGTATGCATATGAGATATGTGCGGGGACCCGATTAAATACGGATATGTGATACCGTATATTAATCGGGTGTTTTCTATTGGTCGGGTCGTATGTGATATGATCGGTTTGCTAAATCAAGTGTTGATTTAACAAATGACTTTTAGATTAATTATTTAATTAAACCCTTTTCTATTTTGTATGCTTGCATGTATGCACATGATGATGTGCATGGACACATACATACATACTTTGTATCATGGTTGTTGATACAAATTTGGTGGCAATGCAAGACTCATATTGTAGTAATTATATATATATTTATCATTTTGAGTTAATGTAAAGATAATTCACTCGTGGTCAATTATCCACACTTGACTAAACTTTACCAAACTTTTAACCATGAGTTAATTCTCTTTTGGCAATTAACTCAATAAGTAAATATCTAGATAATTACTAACCATGGTTGAAGTGAGAAGGATATATTATTGATTATTCATTCTCATCTCATTTATTCATCACAAATACTTTGAGCTCAAGCTAAGCTATCATCTTCTTCTTCCTCTCTTGAAATTTTCTTTGAGTGAGGTTGATAAAAAAATAGGGTTTTGATTATAGAATACAAACCACATCATTAATACACACATCTAGCCCATTTGTGTAGGGTGTTTGCTCTACTTTATTCACAAATCAAGTAAAGCAAGGAGTTTTGGGCAAAGAGACTTCGGGTGGATCTTCGTGGACTAGGAAGGTTTCCATCGATCCGTTCCAAACTCTTATAGTGCCAAGGAGTCACCAAGGGAGGTCTACAAAGGTTGTAACCTCTATCCTTAGTGATAGTTTTTTATTTGCATGTGATGCTTTGTTGAATGAAACCCTAAATTTCTAGTTATGATTCTTGTCAAGTTCACTTAGCACCTCTAAAATTTGATTGTGGCATATGTGATGCTTCCAAACCCTTGATGAGGTGCTAGGTAAACCCAACAAATTATTTTTTAGATTTTTTATTTTTAATTTTTGGAACCCCAAGAGTTGCACGTGCAATACACGGAGAAATGAAAAGTTTCAGAAAAATCAAACATGCACAAAATGGAGTAAACACAGATATATACACATGGCACGAATCTCGAGGCAATGCATCAAGATCCGACAGCCCAAACTCACCTATTGGCCGGCGTCGACGGTCAGATGTGCCCCAATTTGCTCCGTGTTTTGCACACGTGTCCCTTCAGCTCCCCTTAACTCCCCTGCACTGTTCGATTTTCCTGCAATCAAACAGAGACATATCAATTCACCATTTAAAACATTTTTAATGCATTTTAATCCAAAATTTTAATTCTCAAACCCTAATTCTTCACTATAAATATCACCCCATGCCCTAGCTCCCCTCTTTTCTGAAAATTTCGAGCAAAATCATCTCAAAATTCCTAAGTGCAAGTAGAGTCAAGTGGAGTTAGCGACCAAGCTTGTTCTATCGAAGATCGAAGCTATTTTCAGAGTTCCCATGACGCCACAGAACCCCCTCCCTTCTTCCTTACTCTTTTCTCGATATTACCAAGACGTAACTCCCTCTCATCTATCTTCCTTTTCATCTCAATTCATCTCCTAAACATATATCGGTAAAGTGGAGTTACTTTCGATACATTTATTTTTAAAACTTAGAACTCCCTTTTCATTTATACATAAGTCAAACTAATTTTACCACCCTAGTTATAACTTTAATTATAATTTTTTAGCTTCGAATTTAACCAAAATTTTCATGTGAAACAAATATAAACAAACTTTTTCATTAAAATACCTTGAACTTTAGTATAAACCTCTTTTCGATAATTGTTAAAACAATACCTTAGGAAAACATCACGGGGTAACGACCTACTCAATATGCACACTTTGGTTTCATAGCACGAGGTATTTTAATGTAAAATATATTCTTTAAACCAACCATATATATATCTACATATATATATATGGTTGGTTTAAAGAATAACTTTTACATTAAAATACCACCTCTTTTCCAAACCGAGTTTCTTTTAAAACTATATTTTGTAATCCTTGGTAAATACACCGCTACAACCCTCGTTAGGGAACCCGCTAATGGATGGTGTGGATTATCGCACATCCTTGAGATAGTAGAGCGAGATGCAGAACTTCTCACGGAGTATTCGATCTTAAAAGGAAATAAAATACGGTTTTTAAGAAATACAACTTTTCTAAACAAAACTAATTTTTGAAAATTATATAAAAATTATAAATCCGTATTTTCAATAAAAACGTATTATAAAACTATATTTTTTTCAAATGAAAGATTAAAATGTTAACAAAATACCATCAAGTTACCAAAAAAGGCTAGTTTTCAATAAAATACCATAAACTTTTAAAAGTTATGTATTTATCATTAAAATACCCTGAAAATTAAAATATATGCTCATGAAAACCCTAAATATTATAAATCACCCTCGAGCTTTATTTTTAAACGATCTTAAAATATTTTCATAAAACCACCACGAGATATGCAAAACAATATTTTAAGGACTCTAGTTTAATATAAATTTAAGCGGGATCAATTCTCTTAAGTCCCAGAGAGCCGGAGAAAGTGAGTGCTTGTTTATTCAGGTTAGACAACTTAACGAAGTTATTAATGTCAATTGTCTTGGAAAAAGACACAAATCCTGCCTTTCAATGTGCATCAGTTACCGATTACTACCGAACTTAAGATGTTATAAGAACAAAGTCCTTTTCATAATATTTTAACTCAAACAAAAATCCAAAATCAAACATGTTTACCGCCGAAAACAGAGACGGGTCCGGGATGGATCGTCTTACCTGAAATTGGGGGTAAATGCTATTTGGATTTATCCGTCCACCTCTCCGAAGATACCAAGTTGATTTATGGCACCGTGTATCGGAGGTTTGGACGGATGCTGCAGTTGTAGCAGACTTCGTCAGATTCTCCCTCGTTGTGAGGGGCTTTTGATTGGGGGGACGCTCTTCCCTGCAGGCGCAAGCCCATGCAGTTAATTATGCTATCGCATCGCGATAACCACTTTCTCCTGCTTCAGAAGTTCACATCGTTTCGTGTATTTTTGTTTTATTTTTAGTTGCCCGTGGATTGTATACAGAGACTTATTTATATTGCCACCCATAGGGCATGGATTAATCCAAATCCGTATATTCTTAGATTTGGGTTTGGTTTGATTTAAGGATCGTTAATCTCGTTTGAGATTCAGATCAACTTAACTGTTTGTTAAGGAAACGTTAGTCCAATTTTAGACTAAGATCTACTTAACAGGATTTTGGGATCATTCAGACCCAACAAAAGAGCATTTAGGCTCTATTGCTTTAGTTTAAAGACGTTACGGTCCGTTGTTAGTTTAAGGATATTTCGGTGTATAGCTAGTTTAAGGACGTTACGGTCCGTTGTAGTTTAAGGACGTTACGGTCCGTTGTAGTTTAAGGACGTTGCGGTCTGTTGGGATGTGCTCATCGGTTTGGGAGTGCACCAAACAGTTGTTGGTTGTCGGGACCCTCCACCTCTCTAAAGACGTTGAAGAATTACAACGACATGTATCAGAGGAGTGGAGAGATATACCCTTGAACCAAATTCCAGATTGAGAGGAGAGATCATGGTGGACCATCTAAGAATCATTAGTCATTTTTGGTAGATTAAGATTAACTTAGGGGATGTGGGATGGACATCGTTCTGATTATTATCAATTGAGGAATCATTAGTTTGGGAAGTCATGAGTATAGAAGCTCGGTCTATTTGGAGATCCAAGATATTTTAATCTCAGGAAGACATAGCCAATTTGGGGCTGAAGTTGGCTTCTTTTAGTGTTAAACACTAATATATGCTCGGTGCTCAAGTGCTCCCATATGAGACTCTAAAGCAGTCTTAAACACTGAAATTTGGGGCGCTCACGTGTGGCACGTGAGGTGCCTGAAAGTTGGCGATGTACACTTGGGTCCAAATCCCCGTCTGTATATAAGTGTTAATCACTTAATTCCTGTGGCCATCACGTGTGGGAACGTGAGGCGCCCCAGAGTCGGGCACTACTTCTTTGGGTTTATTCCCTCTTCCTTTTATAAGTGTTAAGCACTTAGCTCATATAGTGCTCACATGTGGACACGTGAGATGCTCAAAATGTGAGCGCTGTCTTTGGATTTTTCCCTTTTTCCATTTAAGCAACTGTTTGGGGGTCACGTGAGAACACGTAATTTGATCTCAGTCATTCCTTTTTGTTCATCGGAGGTGCTCATGTGGGAACGCATGACCATTCTTTTCTTTTATATGCATCGAGACATTGATCTGAGTTTTAAGAATTTCAGGTCCCTTGTTTTATAAGAATTAGATTCTTTTAAAGGGTTAAACCCTAGTTTTTTCAGAGGAATTAAATTCCTATATACTTTTGGAAGAATTAAATTCTTTGGACTTAGTTCTTTCCCCTAAATTTTGAATCTGCATAACAGAATCTTTCTAATGAGAATTAAATTCTCAACTTGTGGGGAGATCTGCTTCTGCAGACCTTAACCAGAGGAAGAACTAAGTTCTTGTATGAAGGGTTAAACCCTTAAAAAAGAGATAAGATAATCTCTGTACTTTCTTCTTACATAGGATTTTTGTTTAAGAAGGGGATTTTCTTCCTCTAGAGAATTGAATTCTCTTTTTCTCTATTTCTTTTGTTTCTCAAAGCTTATGGGGGGTCTCTATCTGTTCTCTCCTCTTCTCCTCGCTCCTATTTATACGAGAAGAAAAAGAATCAATTTGTTAAGATAATCTCTCACTAAGAGATCATGATTGATTCCATGATCTTTTAGGTTAATCGGTGAATTTTATTCACCGTTGGATTTTTTAATCCAAAGGCTCTCTGTTTAACAGAGAAGATTTCTCATTTTTTAACCAAATTAGGAAATATTTTCCTAAGATAGAATTTTATTCTATCAGACGATCACCGTTGGATCTTTGATCCAAAGATCTTTCGCTTAACAACAGAGGAAGTGTTTCTGTTTTAATGAAGATCAGGGATATATTTCCCATATATATAGAATTTAATTCTATCAGATAGTTTAGAAAGATTTAAGGAAATAATTTCCAAATAGGATTTTGATCCTTTTATTTAGAATTTAATTCTGTCAGCTTAGAAGGTGTATAGGAACACTCACGTGTAACACGTGACCCCCACGGAGTTAAACTTGTTTGCTTATATGCAACATTCTAAAAAGGGCATCACGTGTTAACACGTGAGCTTCTCTGGCCTGCTATTTGTTTTAATATGGAGCCTATATACTTTGTATATAGAAGCTCACGTGCTTACACGTGAAGCTCAATTTCAGCCTGTCAATTGTTTAAACGCAGCGCCTATAATCTTTGTATATAAGCGCTCACGTGTAGGCACGTGAGGCTCCATTAGTGGGGAATTTTCCCCATCCCTCTTTCTCTCTTCTTTTTTATAAGGGAAAAAATGCCCCCCAGCGTTGTTCTCACGTGGCTTACACGTATGTACAACGATGTCACCCTTACAGCCGTTGGATCAGCCTAGGGGAACGGGGAGATGAACCGCTCCCATCATGTCTTATAAATGCAGGGATTTCTCCTCTGGGAAGCCCTATGTTCCTTCATCTTCTTCCTTGGTTATTTTCTTGAGAATTTAATTCTCATCTTCAGAGCTTAGTTCTCTGCCTTAAAACCTTTAAGAGTTAAACTCTGCAAAACTTCCCTGTAGGTAAGGATCTTGAACGACCCTCTCTTGCTTTCTGCCCTGGATTTTAAATCCATCATCAGAGCATAGCTCTTTTCTTGAATCGGTTTCTTAAAGATCCCAAAACATATATCTTGTTGTATATTTCGAAGTCTTGAATCAATAGATATTGTTAATCCTCCTTTAGGGTTTTACCCAATCACCGATCTTTACGAACCTTGGAATTTAATTCTGTTTTCCTTGCCTCCTTCCTATGGGGGTTTTCTGGGATTTAATCCCATTAATAAAGGAATTTAATTTCATCTTACAGAGCTTAGTTCTGAAAGACTCGGAGACTTTTGGGAATTTTATTCCCTGGTGTTCTTGAGCATTTTAGGGTTTTAATACCCTTGACACAGATTTGAATATGTTGTGCATTTTAACAGAACTCGTTTTCGAGAACATTGAGAGTTGTTTAAACTTCACTGTTTATTTAATGAGAATCCTTTTAGATTCTCACAATGATTATCTTGCCCCATCATTGGTGAGCCGCCATATTGATTTTGTGGGGGCCATGTGCTTTGTGGACAGTGGTCCCGTGAAACAAACATCCAGTCGTTTTCTTCAGTTATTATATACTTATATGTTTTATTAATGTTATTTCAGGAATAATGGCTTCACTTCCCTAATTTCCTTATACTCTCTCAGACGCCGCTTTTCCGCAATCGCCGTCGGACGAGGAAGCTATGGCAATGATCAGGGCACATGACAGGGACCGTACGAGTATACTCTTATAGGGAGTTTGGTATGGTCACATCATCCGGGGTCGCCACAGATTTACTTATGAGGTGTCAACGGAGCCTCTCCTCCCAATATCGCTGATAGAACGCCCGCCCACCGCTTATGCGGTGGAGGCGACTAACTGGACTCCTATAGGCCGGCTTGAGCCGTCAACAACCGGGATACTCAACCAGCCCTTGCCGGCTATAGATATCCTGGGGCGCCTCATATGTCAAGATGAAGCCCAACCCTTGGGACAAGTTTATAAGGTAGGCCCTACCCCCCGCCACCCAGTAGGCTATCTTTCCTGGGCTCGATACGTTCTTTCCGCCCACCGTGCATGATTATAAAAGGTTGGGCTGTATCAAGCGGTGTACGCATCTCTATTCCATTACGAGGTCCCTCATGTCTGGTGGGTTAAAGCTTTTCTGAACCAATGGAATCTTCCCACCGACACCTTCTTGCTAGGGGATCGCGAGGTCTCTATTTCACTGAAAGAGTTTCGCGAGATCTCTGGATTGCCAATCAGGGGAGAGCATTATGAAGAGTTGCTGCCTCCTGACGAGTACGTGTTTAAGACCATGTCGTCTATGCTTGATGGCCTGATGACGGAAAACGTCGTCCGCCATAAGTACCCAGTCTAATCAAGGCTCTGGGTAATTTTGAGAAACTGTTGACGAAACCCCTCCTATCGCTCATCGCCTCCATGTGCCTCGAGACTGTACCCAAAGTCTACCTGTTTGCACGACTCAGTAGAGCCGTGGTAGGGTGGATATCAAAGTACAGTGGGAGGACACACAAGACTCTATGACGATCTTGGGTCTATAGACTAACCTGTACCAGTGTCACCTGAGAAATGCTATCCGATGATAGATATAATACCACATATGAGTTCTCGGTGAGTCCGTTCAGTGTACCCAGTCTCCACTGAGCACCAGCATACAATCTTTGGTGTCACCTCACCAGATGGATATGGGATCATCCATCGCCTATCATATGGGACAAGAATAGTATACGCTAGTCTACTCTAGAATATCGATGCCCCGTCTCGATACACCCACGACTAGGAATAGTCACAGTAGTCAAGCTAATATCCTGAGGGCTTTATCAACATGTGCAATTGAATAAAAGCATGATCAAATCAACATGTCAAGATAAAGTAAACCAGATAGCATACTATCATGTTGAGCGAGAAAGTCATCTATATTCATATATATATGTCCAAGCATCCACTATACATTTAATGGCCTTTAGGGCATACATATATCTAACATAATTGGGTCTGATGGGAATCGAACGCACAGGCTATGTCACAGCAGTGCAGGGGCTTTACCAGTGAGCTACAAGTTGCTTCTTACTTTTATTTAACAAAAATAACTTTTAACTCTTATACAGGCTGCAATACTCATTTTTGTACAATAACAAGAAATTTATGTACAGTGATTTCAGAGTCGTTACATTCTATCCTATAAAAATTTTGTCATCGAAATTTATAATTACATAGGGACTAATTTTCAAAAAGGTAAGGGTATCGTGCACGCATGTCTTCTTCTCTTTCCCAAGTTGATTCTCTTGGCGAATCCTTTCTCCACATCACTTAGACCAAGTTTACCTACTTGTTCCGTAATGTTTTCACCTTTCGGTCCAGGATCTTAACTGGTTGTTGCTCGTAGATTAGGTCGGTTTGTACTGTGAGCTCTGAATGATCACGTATGTGGCTGGGGTCGCTCACATATCGTCGTAGTTGGGATATGTGGAACACATTTTGCCCTCCTTTCAATGAGGGTGGTTGTGCTAAACGATATTGTTGGGGTCAAAAGCTTCACCCCGATCGACCAAGTCAAAACCAAGGTCAACCCCAAATCAAGTGGGTCCGAGCTCAAGCTAAGTGTGTCCAAGCCTAAGTCAAGACCAAGCATGGAAGAGGTCGGCTCCATGCCAAAAAAGATGCAATAAATTAGTCTAAATGTAATTTTAGAAATAAATGTTTGTAAAATGGGCAGAAAGCCAAAATTTTGTAAACTTCATGGCTTATGTGCAAAAAGAAATAAGCACATAAGGCATGGGGTGGCACAAGTGCCATTTGGTAAAGCCCAAAGGGCTATATGTAAAGTGTGTAGCCTGTAAAGGCAATATGATGAAAAAATCAAAGCATAACTTTTTCTCTCTCTCAAAAAATTAGGGTTTTGTTCCTCCTTCTCCTTCCTCAAGGTTCTAAACCTTCTTCCTTTTTCTTAAATTAAATCAAGAGTTTCACTCTTCTTTTCCCAAAAAGGAATAATTTTTCACCATGAAACCCACAAAGGGGAGCTTAGATCTTCCATCAGATCTCTAAAAGGGGGGATTTTTAAGTCACACCTCTTTTTCCCCCTAAGATCCAGCCAACAGAGAGGAGGAAGAAGGATACCCATCTCCAAGAATCCCACTTTGGGAAGATCCATGGCTCAAGGGAGAAGAAAGAGGTCCTCTTTCATCAGCTCCAAAAAAATCTCTTAGGAGTTTAACTCCACCAAAATAATAATAATAATAATAATAATAATAATAATAATAATAATAATAATAAATCCTTTTTTTAGGAGTTTAACTTCAAAAGTCTATTGGGAGTGCAGGGGTACAACTTCCAATGCAGGGGCTAAGCCCCTTTGTCTCTTTTTTAGCAGTTTAACTCTAAAAGTCAATTAGGAGTACAACTCCCAGTATAGGGGTTAAGCCCCCCTTTTTTCTTAGTGGCTCCGAGCTCCCGCGTGCCAAGCATGTGAGGTACTGGCGCTCATGCGTCCTTTGGACACTATTTCCCTTTCTGTTTTATATATACACACACACACTCCACAACATTGTCCCCGTTAGAAAAAATTTCTAATGGGGCGCTGCCCTGCACCCCACAAGGGGGCTGCTAGCCCCTTGACCCCCAGCCCGCTATTCGGATAGCGGGACCCCTGTATACTCTGCGAGGCCCCCGATATACCCAAGACTCTTCAAAACACAACACACACACACACTGCACATTGAGTTCGCATGACCAGTTTGACCCATCAATTGAAGGTTCCTTCGCTCCAAAGGCGAGGGGTAATTAACGGCAGCTTAGTCCGCGGCTGCCGAAGATTTGGATCCCCACAATCAATAAACCCCACTTACCCTAGGCAGGGGGAATCTATAGTATGCCTGACAAGCGATGCATATTCCCATCTCAATGGGGTGACAAAAAATCCCCTACAGATTCTGGCATGCTCGGTGGGACCTTATCTCTCCTCCCATATTTTGGGTTAAACGTTAATGCGAACTCAATCATCATATATATCGATTGCCTGTACTGAAGTCATTTTTTTGTGTGTGTACAGGTTAACAAGTTTTTAGTCATAAATTCGAACTCAGCAATCATGTCTCCCAAGACGAGCTTCGTTTCTGACGCGACTCCGATCCAGTACGTAGTCAAGATCAATGACCGCGTGGTTCTCCCTGCAAGTCTCAGCCGGCAATGGGAGGAGCCACCCTATCAATTTGGTTCCATCATCATCTACCCCACCGGAAGCGCTCATCTGGCGGAGTCATGGCAAACTAGGTGGCGAAACCGGTCTCAAGGGGCAAGACGCCGAACATAGTGATCGCCAAGGCACCACAGCCCAAACGTGAAATGGTGTCCGAACAACTCTCTGCTGCTCCAGTTGAGGGCAAAACTACCAGAACAAAGGGCATCATCGAACGTCGCGGACAAGCATAGGCGACGCTTCTGACAATTGTATAATCAGGTGTATCTCTAAAGCTCTCCATCGCTCGGTTTACGGCGGCTCCCCGAAGAGCCGAAGCCTGCCAAGTGCTCAAATCAGAAAAGTTAAGGCAGAAGTGGTTCAAATATAGAGCCAATAACAGGGCTAGTACTCCAGCCAAATGGAATCTTATGAGGTTCCAAGAGCAGGGTCACCCCGCGACGATGGCTGAGTCGGCCGTAAAAGTCAGCAATTCCTTTGAACCTCTAAAGTGGGTTCAGAAAAATGCCATGACCGCCAGAATCAGGAAGACAACTGTCCAAATGATACTGCAAAGAGATGTATCCCAGCCCCAATAGAGAAAGCATGACGCCGTCTCTTCAAGAGTATATCAGGCGCTCTGTGCCGCTCGAAAACAGCGGGGAAAAGCCAAAAAGGAAGCGCCAGCACCATTCAAGAACCCGGTCAGGCCAGCCGCCTTCAGTTGATTGCCCGTTACCGAAAAAGAAGGGCCACAACATCAGTCCGCAAAATAGCTGCCGATAATGAAAAGATGGCTGGATATGTTATCCATACGGTTTATATGGCGGGTGCGCGTCCCAGTGACAACTTGCGCAGCAAAAACAAGGATGGGGCCACCACATCCCAAGCCCAATCTGGCATGAATGTGGTTGCCGTTTCCCAAGATCAGCCGCCTCTGCTGGACGATAAAAACCCTCTCGATGAGGCCGATAAGCAGAAGGACCTCTCAGTCCATATGGAGTTAAGCTTGGACAGCGAGGAAGAGCCGACTTTCCGTCCCAGGACCGCAGAGCAAGAGCTACTTCAAGAGCTTCGAAAACAGCTCAGGAGCAAAGATAAAAAGATAGCCAAGCTCTATCCGAAAATTGACGAACTAACGAACGTTGTGATGCAGCTCATGGATCAAATTGCTCAGGTGCCTCCCAATCAAGCATAAGTCTCTACTCATGAGCCGGGCAATGACAACCCGAAGCAACCGATGCCTGTCCCCTTAGGTCCTAGATTGGGCGAGCCGCATGAAAGCCGGCCACATTCTACTTCTGGGGACGCCTTAGCCCTAGATAGTACCATTCCGCTAACACAAGATCGGATAATGGATTTGGTCACCAGCAGGTTAAAACATTGGTGGCCGAAGCCGAAGCTCAGAAAGAAATTGGTAGCAGTGGGCACCCATATCCCGCACAGTACGATCTGATCGAGTTCCCGAGTGGCTACGTCATTCCTAAGTTCGGAAGATTTGACGGGACGGGACACGTAAATCAGCACGTCGCCCACTTTAAAGCGTCGTGCGGAAATACATGGGGTAACGATGCGCTCCTTCTTCGTCAGTTTGTCAATAGTCTGACCGGTGTTGCTTTCGACTCGTACGCAAGCATACCAGACGGGTTCGTCATTACTTTTGCCCAAATGGAGTTTCTGTTTCGGCAAAGGTTCATGAGTGTCAGTGATAAAATTGTAAGTCAACGCTAGCGCCCCGGCCGTCAATCAGAGGCCAAATGCGGAATAAAACTTTTTCAAAAATAGAGCTAACGTAACCTTAAAACCTGGATCGTACCATTAACCGTAAACTAGAAAACTGTAAAAGAGTTTAGAGAGATTATACCGATCAATCCATGTCCTTCGGTCTTCAATCTCTGCACCAAACTCCTCGCGGCTGCCCTAATGAAGTTCACTCTCTGATCTCGCTCGTCGAAGTGGCTCCACGTCGAGGAATCTTTATACGGGCTCTCGCTTCAAACTGAAGCAACTCGGACATGAAGTTTGCTAGTCGACATGTCCAAGATGAAGTAGAGATAGTGTGTGAATACTTTGTCTCAAGGCATCCAAAGATTTGGGTGGAGGTAAATGAAGTTGCCAATGGAGAAATTGTGAGCAAAGGATTTTAGCTTGGAGGAAAAAATCAAGGTCACACAAAATGGGCTCGGCCAATATTGTGCTCGGCCAAAGTGAGAAGTCTTCACCGGGGATTTGTAATGAGGTGGTGAGAATAACATATGAAGTGGTGAGTGTAACACAAATATCCATCACAAAATATCCTTAGCAAAGACAAAGAACATAAATGCACAAGACACCTCACTAAAAACCCATGCCTCATCAAAGCAAACCCAATGACTCACCAAAAGATCCAAGCCCAATAAAAGCTCACTGGAAACATGCTCACGAAATTGCAAGCAATGGAAATGGTCAAAAATCAAAGAATGAATTTGGCCAAAAAACAAAGAAGGAATTTGGCCAAAAATCAAAGCTCACAAATTTCCATCAATTAAATATTAAACTAAATGTTTAATCAAGTGAAAGAAAATTGGCAACTTCAAAACGCAATTACGTAACGAATAACAAAATTACCCCTCATCCGTATATACATACCCGCATCCGTATTCCGACTAAATACGAATACTACGAGACGAAAGTAATACAACAAATCTAATACTAAGATCTGACTTAAGCCAAAGCCCACTAGTATGATCCGTCCGATCATAATCCGTGTACGAGTGCACGTATATGATTGAACCCTGCCATAAAACCATACGGCCTCTACAACGTTTCACCCGAACTTGGGAAACTGTCTGTGGGGGACTCTAAAGACTCGTCAATACGCTGGGAGTGGGTTTAACCACAAGCTCGTCAGTGGAACTAGCTGTACGTAACGGCTGCCCAGGTATTAAGCAAAAGGATGTCGATGAGAGAACTCATCCTGAAACCTTACTGAGCCTGTCAGTGACAATATCCGTACAGTCCGGTCCATTCGTCTATGAGTATCGCATATCGGGCCTAGGGGGCTGGTAAACGTCAGACCCCAATAGCGGTATAAGTCGTGTCGGAGTGTAGCCCAGAACACCCTGAGAAACTACTGGAATACCTACCAGTAAATCTCACTTACCCTGACCAGGGATTTCGTGTAATGGCTGTCCTAAACACAGCGCGATCTCACTCCCAATACCGGGAGAGACGAATCCCCTGCCGATCCGCCCACTGCCTCCATGTGGCTCGGGACTGTACCCAACTAAAACCTGTTTTCACGACTCCTTTGAGCCATGGTAGGGTAGTAATCAAAGCACAGTAGGAACTCACACGAGACAAATGACAATCTCAGGTCGATAGACTAACCTGTACACATGTCACCAGGGAACTGCTATATGACGATAGGTATAATACCAACTAGCATGTTCCCGGCGAGTCCTGTCCGGTGTACTCATAACCCAATGAGCATCTGTATACGTCTTAGGTAAACCAACTGACACTAATGGCTTGTGAGACCGGCCATCGCCCCTCGTCGGGGTCTCGATCCGTATACATTAGTCTGCTCATGAAGTATCGATGCCCAGTCTCGAAACTCCCACGACTAGGGATACTTTAAGGATGTGCTTATAGACTACAACTCCCACGTATATGATCGCCATCATACTGCTGGCAGTCAAGCAAGAATCCAATGGGCTCTATCAACATGTAATAGTGATCTGTAATGTCACCTAAAGCATGTACACGATGATAAATACAAACCAGATAGCATACTATCATCTCGAGTAAGACTGTCCTACCGGTATAGGTCCTCCCTCAATCATTGCAATCATGTGCCTGCGATCCAATAATTGACTTTGAGGGCACTATATCCAACAATCTCCCACTTGCACTTAAGGCTAATTATTGCGATGTCGCATACTCACAGCCCGTGTGATACCGAACACCTAACTTCTCTGCTGATCAGTCTCACAAAGCTTGTTTGTGAGACTTTTGCGTTCGAGAAATAGCCTCAGTGAGTGGATCCGCCTTAATGTTTCTTTCTATGTCTCTCTTTATCTCAAGTTCGCAGAGAAAGCCTTTCCCGAATTGAGTAATACCTGTCTTAGAATATGTCTGGATATCTGATGGGACCTAGTTCACAAATGAACTCCAAATCTAGCAAACATCTTAGACTGTATCGACAACTGAATTTAATCAGTATCCTGCACCATGCCTCCCTCATTATCCTCTTGGACCACCTGTCCAAACTACTGCCCCTCGTCAGAGGGAAAACTATAACTCTGACAGTCACTCTGTCATCCAGGTCACCTTGGAAGCCTGGAATGATAACTGTCTCCTAAAGGAGGTTGCCGTTATCATATCCCAAGAACATCAAACTTATGTTCTAAAACTGCTTCTGAACGTTTCTCTAGGATTGGATTAATATCTCAACTTATTGCATCTAGTGCAAAACAACATCTGGTGTGGTACTTGACATCTCATGATTGAATCAATTGCTTAAGCAAGTGATATACCAATCATGTACATTCCTATCCCTTTTAGTCTGTAAGACACCTTTAGAGAGGGTGACTCCATCACCTGCAGGTACACCACCATGCCAGGAGTAGTCCATTCTAAAACACCTTTAGAATGCTGTCCAAGTACCCAGATTGGGACACTTCCCAAATCTAGATCTAAAACCACAGATCTAGTAATCAGAATGCCAGATATTATATCCATATCCTATATGGAGAAACCACTGTATGACAACCACAGTATAACCGATCGTAGTATAGGAATTTTACTTCCCACTATGTGCATGTCATCCAAATACCAGGACATCACACCCTACTAACTTCTTAACAGATCCATCCCCTATTATGATGAAGTCAAAATCCATGACCGTCACATCAAAAATAGATGATCTATCTCTGCTATATTTGCTTTAGTCTATAAATAGACATAAGCTACCTGTCCACTATGCTTCCGCTGCTCCCACTGACTACGACAACCCTCTGGTAGAGTTATATATACGTGCACTTATAAAGATCGTTTAGAACGACGCTATACTCATCCTCTTGCCGGGTCTCATAGTCTAGAACAGCAGTAATGGCAAGTCTGGGTAAACAAGAACCTCCCTGTCACCGTTCTTGAGGCTACAGGAGTACCACTCGGGTGCCTGAGGTTACCCACCATATCTACGGAGTGGCTAATGGAATGTCAAACCTGATTGAATCTTTAGGTCCTATTAAATTTTCAGTAATCGTTTGCAGTTCTGGAATCACTTCCAGTTCTACCATACTCCCACTACCGTTTTCTGAAAAAATCCATTTTGCTAAAACTGTGGCGAGTCAAGAGCAATATCACTATTGATCTTCCAGATGGTAGAAAATTAACCCTCGTCAAAGCCCGGGTTAACCCACAAACTGCCATTACAGAAACGCGCTTTGAGTTATCCAGAGTCTGGTATTAAGCATAAGCCGGACAACTCCACATATCTTAACATTGTTAAGTTATTAATTGTTCTATATACAATATAGAAACAGAGGCACTGATTTAATTGGAACCAGATTCAAATCATGTAGCTGTCTCCAGTGTATGTCAACTAAATGGAGAGAGGACGATCAACATTACTCAACTTAGGAATGCATCCAGATATGAGTAATCTGAAAGAGAAACATGTTTCTCAAAACCATTACTATCAACTGAATACCTCACACAAGTATCTATATCTTCGATCACCTTGAAAAATCCCGATACTTGCGACACCTGGTTCTCTACTTTATTCTTGTACCTATAACTTCTCAATACTTAGACTTTGTATTTCTACGAAACACATGTCTAAAACTAGAGAAGTCATAAGTAAACATAATTCAGTACGAGCACCAACCCCTTCGTCCTAATGGACACTTGACAACATACAATAGTTTGTATAAGTTCCCTGAGTTGAATAACTCGAACCCTGTGCGTCGTAGGTTGAAAAACTGTACTATGGTTATGAAGAATTACACCGCTGTTGAATGCTCCTTACCTAACCATCAACTGATATAGGTAAATGTCATGGACATAAATTCAAAAAGTTATATCTCACTTTATAAAATAAACATACAGATATATCAGTTTGAAATTGGTGCATAACAATGGATATTCAAAACCAAAAATTTGCCGTCCGGCAAAATCCCAGGCGATTTCCTCAAATATCACCAATTACAATGAATTCCGATATAATGAGAATGATCACCTAATTCCTAATAACTTACTCCCACTCATCATCTGTAAAACCAAACAGATGTGAGAATCAAACCTGGTAAATACATACCCTGGAGCAAGGGCTAATTGGGAAATCAGTTTTCTATTAACAACGCATAGTGATACTGAAACATAAAAATGTTTCGAAGGGGTTTCCGGGTATTCCTAGTAATTCCTCTTCCATTATCATATTCACAACTATAACCATATATTTCTTTGCTATCTCTCCAAATCCTTTTATTTCTCTTTACTCACTACCTTCTGTACACCACCCTTAGGCTAAATGGTTTTCTTCCTTCCCTACCGTTCGGCACCAGCCTATGGTTTGGAAGAAGACTATCCAATAAGCGTAATAGGTGTACTCTCCTAATCCTAGGAGCCCTCGCAACCTGAGAGAAGGTAAAGATAAAAGACAACCTGAATAATCCTATTCCATTTCTCCTGAACCGGAGAAATGCAAAGGTGAAGTAGGAGTGGTGATGAACTACGTGGTTTGGTCGTGAACGATAGCAGTCGCATTTTAGTTTGCCCTCTTTCTAATCCCTTTATTTGTCTTTACTTATTACCTTCTGTACACCTTACTTAGGCTAATTGGTTTTCTTCATTCCCTACTTTTCGGCACCTGCCTAAGCTTTGGAAGAAGACTATCCAATAAGCGTAGCAGGTGTACTCTCCTAATCCAAGGAACCCTCGCAACTTGAGAGAAGGTAAAGATAAAAGACAACTGAATAATCCTATTCATTCGCTCCAGAACCAGAATCCATCGTCGAAGAAGTTCCTTCGAGTTCGTATATAACGATATGATAGATTTATCCAATGGAAGTGGATGTTCGTAGTGATACGGGGTGTTCTGGAGAAATGCAAAGGGTAAAAGTAGGAGTGGCAATGATAAATGCAACTCAGACAATCCAAAAGCCAGTATTTTAAGAAAGTTTGGTTAACTTGGTTACGGAGTCATAGTCTAGGGTCGGGCCATGGTCGCTGCCAAAGAGAGAGAGAAAAGAAACACTCTGCGTGCACTCTAACCTAGATCAGAATGGTTAATCACTTTATCTAATCAGGATGTCTCCCACTGTATTCTCAAATTCTCCTCCAAACCTGAAAGAAGAATTAGTCGGGATAACCCGAGGTGTAAACCAACTTATCAGTGGGATCGGGATCCAACTATCATCGCATGATAACCTGATGGAATCCACTAAAGTTATCACACTCTAGATGGTATGCGCATACCTGGCAAGTTACAGTTTCTTTAGAAACACCCGATGTGATTTCTACCCCATGCTCTTATGACCTTGACGAAGACCAACATATCATAAGTCACATGTCAAGTTCTACCTGTCATCATCCAGGTTGATTTGAACCCGCCCCTACATACCCTTGACGAAGGCCAAAATGGTAGTACGACTGTCCCAAACCAACGCATCTATCTATGCAACAGAAAAGTAACAAATAGCTACCATACACTGTGCCTTGACGAAGGCCAACATACATAGCATGGATACTAAGTGCTACCCGTCTGAAATGACGGAGGGCTACGAATGGTTTTTGGCGAAAAACCTTTAACGTAATGAACTTGATATTGTTGAAGGAACCAGATAGCTTTTTACAAAATTATAGTGGCGAAAAACTTTGCTAGAGGTCACTCCCGGTGAAGGGATCTCGGCTCTTTCCCCGTAGAATAAGGTGCATGCTATTCCAAACTGAATACCGCGATGCAAAGCAAAAAGTAATCGACTATAGTGAAGTTATTACCCTGACGCAAACTTCTGCCCAAGGGGTCACTCCCGATGAAGAGATCTCGGCCCTTGCCTTGTCCAATGAGGTGCTGGATATTGCAAACTGAATACCGCTGTGCAAAGCAAATGAAAACGTCCTTGTAATAACAAATTTTTGAAAATTGTTCCAACAACATCGAATAGATTTGTTTTCCTTGCATTGATCTAAATCAACGCAGTTCCATCAATTAATCATAATATAAAAGAACGAAAATATGATGTACGTATATGTCATCCGCATTTGCCACCGGGTCCCGTCATCACCCGTTAGGTTACTTAACTGACGACAGAGTGGGGACTTGACTTGCGCAGGTGTAAAACATATACAACATCTACTAGTATATATATATCAATATATAATAATCGCTCCAGGCATGATAAATGCAACATCACAGAAAAGTAATAAGTATCACAGAACAATACAGATAATCTGGGAGCCCCGGGTTTCGTTTGAGCCGCAACTGAAACCCGACGTTCCCCTGGTCGTGTGGATAACCTGTGCAATGAAAACCTAGACCCTATGAGCGCGGCAAGTTACCCGCCAAAACCAGAAGCGAGGCATCCCCTTTCAGCAAAGTGAATGGGCCACCCAGCACTTCACGGAATCCGGTAACTTGAGCACCCCTCCTTGGGTCAACCTGTACCCCCTACGAGTGCAGCGAATAGCCCTCCAATTCTAGAGTGAAGCCCCCTCCGTCTCAAAGCCATGAGATGCGGTCCCGTTGCCCTCTAGAACCCGGCTATCCGTGCACTCCACCATGGGGTAATCCTAGTACAGAAAAGAAAATATGTACAACGGGTACATCGACCTTAACCCGATCGTTCCGCAAAAGAATAATATACAAACAGGCAGTGACGGCAGTCCACATGTCGGACGCTCGCCCCGCGATATCAAATGTACAAATATATCCAAACTGCACTACCATTGCACACAAGCTATCCACCACGACAAATCCGCAACAATACAGCACAACATAGAACATCAACGTGAATGTCACGTTCGCAAACCCGTCTAAAAGGACTATAGCAATTAGACAAGATTTACCGCTCGAATGGCATTCCCGGTCGCAGATAGAAATGTATGTACTGCAAACTAACGTATTTAAAATTTCGATCGACAAAACTTCCCGAAGTGGGCCCCAAGTTCTAATCCAGCACTCAAACAAATTTGGGCCTAAACAAAATATCTCAGAAACTACAATTCCATATAAAAGACACCCTGAAGAAAAATGGTGCACTGTGTCCACCATACCGCCGCGCAACCGCGGCAAACATGATGGTTTGGACGCGGTTCCGCGGTATGATGGTTGGAACGTGCTCTCAAATTTCTTTGAGGGTCTTACAAAACCCTGCATGATTTTCTGATATACCCAAAATAAATTTTAGACGACTTTAAAAATTCGGCAGAAACTTGAGCTATGGAAATGCGGTTTTGAAAATTCGGTCGATCTATATTTTAAACACGTTAGAACAAGCTAGTAAACGGTTAATAGTTTGGCTCTGATACCATGTAAGTCTACGCTAGCGTCCCGTCCGTCAATCCGAGGCCAAATGCGGAATAAAACTTTTTCAAAATGGCGCTAACGCAACCTTAAAGTCCGGATCGTTCCATTAACCGTAAACTAGAAAACTGTAAAAGAGTTTGGAGAGATTATATCGATCGATCCATGTCCTTCGGTCTTCAATCTCTGCGCCAAACTCCTCGCGGCCGCCCCAATGAAGTTCGCTCTCCAATCTCGCTCGTCGAAGTGGCTCCACATCGAGGAATCTTTATATGGGCTCCCGCTTCAAACTAAAGCAACTCGGATATGAAGTTTTCTAGACGACATGTCCAAGATGAAGTAGAGATAGTGTGTGAATACTTTGTCCCAAGGCACCCAATGATTTAGGTGGAGGTAAATGAAGTTGCCAATGGAGAAATTGTGAGCAAAGGATTTTAGCTTGGAGGAAAAATCAAGCTCACACAAAATGGGCTCGGCCAATATTGTGCTCGACCAAAGTGAGAAGTGTTCACTAGGGATTTGTAATGAGGTGGTGAGAATAACATATGAAGTGGTGAGTGTAATACAAATATCCATCACAAAATATCCTTAGCAAAGACAAAGAACATAAATGCACAAGACACCTCACTAAAAACCCATGCCTCATCAAAGCAAACCCAATGACTCACCAAAAGGTCCAAGCCCAATAAAAGTTCACTGGAAACATGCTCATGAAATTGCAAGCAATGGAAATGGCTAAAAATCAAAGAAGGAATTTAGCCAAAAATCAAAACTCACAAATTTCCATCAATTAAACATTAAACCAAATGTTTATCAAGTGAAAGAAAATTGGCAACTTCAAAACGTAATCACGTAACGAATCACAAGATTACCCCTCATCCGTATATACATACCCGCATCCGTATTCCGACTGAATACGAATACTACGAGACGAAATTAATCCAACAAATCTAATACTAGGATCCGACTTAAACCAAAACCCACTAGAATGATCCGTCCGATCATGATCCATGCACGAGTGCACGTATATGATCGAACCTTGCCATAAAACCATACAGCCTCTACAACGTTTCACCCGAACTTGGAAAACTGTCTGTGGGGGACTCTAAAGACTCGTCAATACGCTGAGAGTGGGTTTAACCACAAGCACGTCAGTGGTACTAGCTGTATGTAACGGCTGCCCAGGTATTAAGAAAAAGGGATGTCGATTAGCGAACTCATCCTGAAACCCTACTGAGCCTGTCAGTGACAATATCCGTACAGTCCAGTCCGTTCGTCTATGAGTATCGCATATCGAGCCTAGGGGGCTGGTAAACGTCAGACCCCAATAGCGGTATAAGTCGTGTCGGAGTGTAGCCCAGAACACTCTGAGAAACTACTGGAATAGCTACCAGTAAATCTCACTTACCCTGGCCAGGGATTTCTTGTAATAGCTTTCCTAAACACAGCATGATCTCACCCCTAATACCGGGAGAGACGAATCCCCTGCCGATCCGCTCACTGTTTCTATGTGGCTCGGGACTGTACCCAACTAAAAGCTGTTTGCACGACTCCTTTGAGCCGTGGTAGGGTAGTAATAACAGCATAGTGGGAACTCACACGAGACAAATGACGATCTCAGGTCGATAGACTAACCTGTACACATGTCACCAGGGAACTGCTATCCGACGACAGGTATAATACCAACTAGCATGTTTCCGACGAGTCCTATCCGGTGTACTCATAACCCAATGAGAACCTGTATACGTCTTAGGCGAACCAACTGACACCAATGGCTTGTGAGACCGGCCATCGTCCTTCGTCGGGGTCTCGATCTGTATACACTAGTCTACTCATGAAGTATCGATGCCCAATCTCGAAACTCCCATGTCTAGGGACACTTTAAGGATGTGCTTATAGACTACAGCTCCCACGTATATGATCGTCATCATACTGCTGGCAGTCAAGCAAGAATCCAATGGGCTCTATCAATATGTAATAGTGATCTGTAATGTCACCTAAAGCATGCACACGATGATAAAGACAAACCAGATAGCATACTATCATCTCGAGTAAGACTGTCCTACCGGTATAGGTCCTCCCTCAATCATTGCAATCACGTGCCCGCGATCCAATAATTGACTTTGAAGGCACTATATCCAACAAAAATCTCCATTGCCGACCTTGTGAGAACCAAGCCGGGAAACATTGAAAGCAACACGGACTTTATTGCCCGATGGCGTAATCTCTCCGTCAAATGTGAACCGCCGATAGATCATGACCAATCTGTCGGCCTCCTCATTGGGAACCTAAGCAATTGGATGGTCCTATTCTTGTATACAGCAGGCCTCAAGACATTTTAGGAGCTGACCAAGAAAGTTCAAATGCTAGAACGCTCGAAGCAAGAGTCTACCCCAGACTCTTAAAGAGACAAGATTTGGAAGAGTAAGAGGGACAACAACCGTAGAAGCTGAAATTCCAGCAATACCAATATCTTCAATGCATCCTATAATGAAGATAAGCGAAAAGCAGGCGAATCCAAAACCAACCGGTCTCAAAAGCCAGTGCTAGGAGGAGAAGGGCCTTCCCTAGAGGAGAAAAAGAACAAGGTTTACTCTTTAAGAAGGGACAAGGTCCGCAAGATATTCAAAGATGCCTTGAACAGCGGTCTACAATTGCTAGAGTCGAAAAGTCCTCACGAAGCAAAAAATGACCAACAATCCTCTATATTTCCCGTACCATCGAGTAGTGAGCCATACGATCGAGGATTGCTATATTTTCAAAGACTGGGTCGAGAAGCAATACAAGACTGGGGAGATCGAGTTGTCCAAGAGTGTGTTGGTGAACAATCAAGCTACAACCACCAACTTCATATAGACACAAGCTGAAGCCTTCTGGGAGCAGACAGTTGAACCCGCTACCCGGAAGAATGAAACTGACTCGCCGCAGCCTCCATGGAGCATGCACATGTCTAAAAACATAAAGAAGATGCTAAAGCCATTTCAGAATAAGGCCAGAACGGAATGGGAAGGGCAGAAGGAGCCCACCGTTCCAGTTACCAATTTGGATCAATCAGGCTCAAAATCTAAAAGGCTCAAGAAGAAGAAAAGTGCAGCTCGACGCGAAAAAGAGTATGCAGGGAGATCGACCATTCAAAAATATATCGATTCCCTCGAAGACTATGAACAAAAGGAAAGAACTCTAATTAAATTGAAGGAGTTCTTCCCCATAGAAGCGGCTGAGATTCTGGAGGAGCTGGACGAAGATTCTGATAACGAGATCCCTATAGTGACCTGCTACGTCATCCACCTTGGTAGCGACTCTGAGGAAGAACTCAGTTTTCCCGAGGAGGATGAGGAGCTCGATACGAAGGCCAACCAAATCCATCTTAGAAGTGGCAAGGCTCTACCGCCAAATCAAGGAAACGCCCCAAAAGGGAAGGAAAAACAAGTCGCTAATGAAGAAGATGGCGTAGAGCCGGCTCATGAAAATTCGAGTCCTTTCTCGGTGGACTATAATGTCTTGGCTCATCTCCGAAAGCTTCCGTCTCTCCTGAGCATCTATGATGCCTTGGTTCTATCTAAGGAGCTTAGAGATGTTCTCATTCATGCACTACAAAACCCCGAGCGGTACCAGGCTCACTTTATGGAAATTGATATGAAAGAAGCCCAGTACACTCTGCATACAGCCGCGGTCACATTTAAAGATAAAGACCTGTTACTAGGAACAACTGAGCACAACCGACCGCTTTACGTGACAGGGTACAGCGATGGAGACCGGATTAATCACATATTGATTGATTTGCAGGGTTACCTAAGACGGCAGCAAGGTTTCGGGAGGCATCGTCCATGCCAAATTCAAAAATTTGCCGTTTTAGTTAACCCTAACTAAGAATCGTTAACTAGAAATTGACGGAATATAAAATGCAAACACTTTGCAAGTCTAGTGAGCATGGAATACAACCTTTATAGACCGGTCCTTCACTTCAATAGCTCCGTGTAGTAGTCCCTTTCGCTGTGATCGTGAACTCCGGACTCTAGAGAGGATCCC
Source organism: Agapanthus africanus (assembly GCA_030015575.1). NCBI lineage: Eukaryota > Viridiplantae > Streptophyta > Magnoliopsida > Asparagales > Amaryllidaceae > Agapanthus > Agapanthus africanus. The sequence goes on from JASDDO010000019.1 coordinate 130,089,466, forward strand.
ATGAAGAAACAAACATGCTTGCTTCGAAGACTTCGAAGCCGAAGATGATCTACGTCGAGGAGACACTAACACAAGCTATCTCTTCACTAATTGTGAAATTAGTGAAGCAAACACTCTATACTAAATAGCAAGTAAATGATGAAGTAGGAAGTGGGTTCACTTTAGATTTGATTTTCTCACACTTTTCTCATACCTCCATTGAAGCTAGAAAGCTTTTGGGGAAGAAGAAGAAGAATGAACTCATCATAAGAATTATGTGTGAGGTTAGAAATGCAACCAAGGGTTAAGCATGTCATGCCTAACCCTTGTAGAGAGTTAACCATGGCCATGGGTTAAAGGGTTGGGTTAAACAAATATCCTAAGCTAGACAAAAGAGTGGATAAAGTCAAAGATGCTTACAAGCTTCTACAAGCTTTAAACAAATATCAACCATGATAAAATCCATAATTTTGAATAACTTAATGATAAATATAAAACCCTAATTTTAACCCTAGCATGGTTTAACCCTTAATAACCCTAGTTGCATTTGTAACCCTGCTTGATACATTTAACATATATCACATATACATCAATGTATCCAAAGTGAGAAAAGAAATCATAAGTGAGCTAATACTAGTTAATGTAATGTAATATATAAAATATATAATTATATATTAGATTATAAAATCAACTCTTGATTTAATAATCCGGCTATATCACATATAACCGACTAATATTATGTGTAACAACTTGTCGAATCAACACTTGATCCGATAACCTGGCTATATCGCATACAACCGACCAATATCACAATTCATGAGAATAGAATACAATATCTCATATCGTATCAATCTCGGTCCCGCACATATCACATATATGCTCCTACCCCGTTTCGATTGAGCTAGGAAACCCCTGTGTAGGACTCTAAAGACTCGTCAATACACCGGCAGTAGGTAATAATCATATCAAACACCTACAAGCCGTAAGCGGTCTGCTAAACGTAACGGCCACCCGGGTATTGAGCGATAAGAAGATCAACAAGCAAGCCTGCTCACACTCCTGTGAATCCAATCAGTAACACTACCGTACAGTTCGGTCTCTTCGTCTGATATGTTGCATATCTCGTCTAGGGGTGGTAAACGTCAGACCCGAGTAACTCGATAAGTCGTGTCGATATAAGGATCATAACGGGTCGAGAAACTACTGATAACACTTACCAGTATATCTCTGAAGCAGCCCTGGCCAGGGACTTCCTGTTATAGCCAATCGAGCACAGCGCAACATCAACTCCCAATACCAGGAGAGACGAAACCCTTCCTATCGCTCATTGCCTCCATGTGATTCGGGACTGTACCCAAAAGCCACCATTTTGCACGTTCTCTTGAACGTGGTAAGGTGGAAATCAAAGCACGGTGGAAATCACACAAGACTCTATGACGATCTCGGGTCTACAGACTAACCTGTACCAGTGTCACCAGAGAACTGCCATCTGACGTGAGGTATAATATCTTCTGGGAGTTCTCGGCGAGTCCGTCCTGTGTACCCAGTCTCCACGGAGCACCCGTATACTGTCTCTGATGTCAAACACCAATGGATATGGGATCTTCCATCGCCCATCTACATGGTCGAGAAGCTATACGCTAGTTTACTCTGGTATATCGATGCCCTGTCTCGATACACCTACGACCAGGAACATGTGAAGGATGTACTTAGCGACTACTCTGTCCCCACTAGTATGATCTGCATCATAGTCCTGGTAGTCAAGTACTCATCCTAAGGGCTTTATCAACATTTAACATAGAGACAATCAGAGTACATGTTAAGATAAAGTGCAACAAGATAGCATACTATCATGTCGAGCAAGAAAGTCCTCCTATATATGTCCAAGCATCCACTACAACATACATCGTATGTACAGAAATGGCCTCTAGGGCATACATATAACTAACAATCTCCCACTTGCACTAGGGCCATATGTTGTAGTATCCCATACCCAACAATCAGCAGTGGTTGAAGTATCACATACTCAACCATCCCATAAAAGTCTCTCCTGGGAATAGGCCTTTGTGAGTGGATCCGCCGTGTTATCCTCTGTGTCTACTCTTCTATCCTCGATCTCCCTGGAGATAATCCATCTCAATGATCAGGTGATACTGCCTAAGAATATGTCTGGATCACTGATGGGACGGGGGTTCCTAGGCATAAGCCACAACTCTATTGTCACACAATGGTAGGAACGAAGTTCATCTCATGAACTAATATATACCCAGACTATCTCTTTGGTAGCATCGTAGGTAGCAATGTATCCAGCCTTTATCGTCTAGTATGCTACGATATCTAGCTTGGAACTCTTCCAACATACCGTCCCTCCACTGAGGGTAAAAACAATGCCTGTGACTGACATTCAGTCGACCTTACCACCCTGTAAGCTATCCAGTAATTCTCCCCAGGAATGATTGATACCAACTCACTACACCTAGTGAGAATCCTATCATCCACTTAGATCATCTCATAGATCCAAAACCCAGGGTTTAGGAGGTATCACCTTGATCGTATATGGAGAATCAATGTGATAAGAGGAGATTGACCGAGCGTAGCATAGGAAACTCCTTTCCTATCAAGAGTATGTCATCCACGTACAATACGAGGATCATCACCATACTCCTTACTACCTTTTTGTATATACAAGTTTCGTCTACCATTTTGATGAAGTCAAACGCTTTGACTGTCACATAAAAATAGATGTTCCAACTCCGCGATGCCTGCTTTAACCCATAAAGTATCTTGCACACGTTTCCGCTGCTCCCACTGTCTACAAAGCCTTCTAGCTGTGTACTTATAGACACTCTCTTCTAAATCACTATTTAGAAATGCAGTCATGACACCTAACCGCCAGATATCGTAGTCATGGTATGTACCAATGACAAGTAGGATCCAGATGGACTTAAGCATAGGTAGTAGAAAAGGTTTCATCATAATCCACACCTGGTCAGTGACGAGAACCTTTTACAACAAGTCTTAGCTTTGAAAGTCTCAACTTTTCCATGTACACTAAGTAATCTTCTCAAGACATACTTGCTCCTGATGGGGATTTAACCTTTCCGATAAAGCAACCAATGTCCATACTTTGTTGGTGTATATGGATTCCATTTCAGATCGCTTAGCATCCAGCCATTCTCATAGAGTCCCCACTCTTGATGGCATGCTCAAAACTAGTTGGGTCATCATCTCATAATGCAATCCTCGCTCCCACTGTCATAGAGAAAACCGAAGTATCTCTCAGGTGGGTGAGGAACCCTACTAGTTCGGCGGAGAGGCTGAGGTTCGTCGGGAGCTATTAAATTCTCTGGTTCTACCAAATCATCAGCTGTAGTTTGTATAGCTGGAACTCCTTCCAGTTCTACCTCATGACCATTAATTTCTTCACAAGAAATTCCTTTTCTGAAAAGGTGGCATGATGAGAAACAAAACACCTTTTGCTCCTCAGTGCGGTAGAAAATATTCCCTTGCGAATGCTTTGGATATTCAACAAACTTCCACAGAACTGAACATGCCTCGAGCTTGTCCGGATTTTGCTTTTAGACATAGGCTGGACAACCCTAAATCTTATCATCCTTAAGAGATGGGATCTTCCTATACCATATATGGAGTGGTAGGCACCTGATTTGATTGGAACCCCTATTCAATAGGTATGTAGCTTCATAAATGCATAACCCCCAAAAGGAAATAGGCAACTCAGTAGTACTCATCATAGAGCACACCATATCACATAGGGTGCGATTGCTCCTGTTAGTTATATGTATGCCCTAGAGGCCATTACTATACATAGGATGTATATTGTAGTGGATGCTGGGACATATATAGGGAGGACTTTCTTGCTCGACATGATAGTATGCTATCTGGTTACACTTTACCTTAACGTGTATACTGATTGTCTCTCTGTTACATGTTGGTAAAGCCCTTAGGATGTGTGCTTGACTACCTGGACTATGATGCGGATCATACTAGTGGGGACATGGTAGTCCATAAGTACAATCCTTCAAAGTCCCTAGTCGTGGGTGTATCGAGACGGGGCATCGATATACTAGAGTAGACTAGCGTATACCTTCTCGACCCATACAGATGGGCGATGGATGATCCCATATCCATTGGTGTTTGACATCAGAGATGATATACGGGTGCTCAGTAGAGACTGGGTACACTGGACGGACTCGCCGAGAACTCCCAGATGGTATTATACCTCACGTCAGATGGCAGTTCTCTGGTGACACTGGTACAGAGTAGTCTGTTGACCCGAGATCGTCATAGAGTCTTGTGTGGTTCCCACTGTGCTTTGATTTCCATCTTACCATGTCCAAGAGGGCGTGCAAAATGGTGGTTTTTGGGTACAGTCCCGAGTCACATGGAGGCAATGAGCGATAGGAGGGGATTCGTCTCTCCCGGTATAGGGGGTTGATGTTGCGCTGTGTTCGATTGGCTATAACAGGAAATCCCTGGCCAGGGTTGCTGAGATTTACTGGTAAGTGTTACCAGTAGTTTCTCGAATTGTTATAGACCTCATATCGACACGACTTATCGAGCTATTGGGGTCTGACGTTTACCACCCCTAGGTGAGATATGCGACAGATCAGACGGACAGACCGGACTGTACGGTAGTGTTACTGGTTGGATTCACTGGAGTGTGAGCGGGCTTGCTCGTCGATCTTCTGATCGCTCAATACCCGGGTGGCCGTTACGTTTAGCAGACCGCTTGCGGCTTGTGGGTGTTTGATATGATCATCACCTGCTGCCGGCGTATTGACGAGTCTTTAGAGTCCTACACAGAGGTTTCCTGGCTCAAGCGAAACGAAATAGGAGCGCATATGAGATATGTGCGGGACCGAGAATAATGCGTGTATGTGATACCGTATTCTATTCTCGCGATGAATGTATCGAATGGTTATATGCGATATAACCTAGTTATCGAATCGAGGGTTGATTCGATAAGCCGATACATTGGATACTAGTCGGTTATATGCGATATGACCGGATCGTTAAATCAAGTGTTGATTTAATGATTTAATGCATAATTATATATTTGATATATTACTTTGCATTAACTGGTATTGGTTCACTTTAAATGGATATTCTCACTCGGGTGTGCGCATTGCATATGCGATATGATTTTGTGCACATGATTGTATCATGTTTGATGATGCATGCTTTTTGGTTAAGTGTAAAGTATTAAACTATGGTTAAGTGGATGATTAGGGTTTTTACTTATTCATTTATTTATTTCATTTATTCTTTTTGGAAAATAAAATGCAAAGAGAAAAATGGTGGAATTCTTTTGTTCATTCATAAAGCTTCATGAATACTTTGACTTAGTCACCATTTTTGTCTTCATACCTAACCTAACCATTCACTTAACTTGAGTTTAGTCTCTACACTTAACCATGGTTGATTATGATAAGTATTCTATTATTTTCTATTTTCTAAATTAACTTATCATAACAATTTCCATCTTCTTCTTCATCTTGACACATGAAGAAACCTTCACTTCATCAATGGTGGATTGATGAATTGAGTGAGAAATCCAATTCTAAATTGAACCCACTTCCTATTTCTTCATCCTCTACCTCTTGCCAAGTAGTAGAGTGTGTTTCCTTCACAAGTTTTCATGACTTGCTGAAGTTGGAGCTTGATCTAGCGATGCCTCGACGTAGATCATCTTCGGCATGGACATCGACGACCTAGCTTGCCCATTCTCCGACGAAGCCGACGCTAGAGCCCGGGAACTCATTTGGACAACGAGGGGACTTCGTTGCGGAGCTATGGAGGTGGTGCACCGGATCTACAAAGGTTGTATTTCCGTATTCCCTTAGTTAAGTGTTAACTAGTTGCTTTTTCGCCTAGACATCTAGCCAACGATCCTTACACTAGGGTTTCTCGGCACCATAATTTTTGAAATTGGCATGGTTGATGCCTTGTGAGACCTCATTAGGATGCCTAGGAACCCTACAGCTCCGTCCCGATATACCAATGTGCTGTGGTGTATACGGAGGAGTAATGCTGAGAGAGAATCTCATTCTCTTTTAGAATAGTCCAGGAATTCCGTGCTCAAGTATTCTCCTCCCTGATCACATCAAAGGACATAATACTTATACCCATTTTGGTTCTCTACTCCTGAATTATATTTTTTGAATTTCTCAAAAGCTTCAGACTTGAGTTTCAACAGGAACATATGTCCGAATCTTGAGAGATCATCAGTGAATGTAATGAAGTACACACAACCAGTCCTGGCATGTGTAGACAGGGGACCTACATACATCAGCATGTATCAATCCCAAGAGTTCATTAATCCTTTCTCTGTTTCCAGTAAACGGAGCTTTGTTCATCTTATCTTTGTGACATGACTGGTAAGTTTCATAATATGTAAATTCGAACAGATTTAAATATGCATCTAAATGTAACTTAGCTAGTCGGGTCGTATTGATATGACCTAATCTACAATGCCTCAAGAAGGATTTGTTCATTTCTGAACTCTTCCTCTTGTGTGTGTTATGTACGTTAAAGAACTGTGGTTTGATTTAGAACGTATATGCTTTTATATAACGTGCCTGAACCGATCAACTCTTGATATAGGAAATGTTCAAAACATTGTCCAACAATACAAAATTATATCCTTCTTTACTAAATAAAAAGACTGATATGGTGTTGTATATCAGGTTTGATATCTAATAACATTCGTTCAGAATCAATGTATTTGGTAATACAGGGTGATAACTGCCAACATACTTAGCTGCAACACTTGCACCGTTTCCAACTCTTGAAACTTATCACCCATTCTCAGTTCTCTACCTATCTGTAGCCCATGTAACATATTACATATGTGGGATCCTGATACGGTATCTCATACCTAGGACGTAAAGGATACTGAGAAACAGTTCTCTGTAATAAACACACCCGAAGAAGATGCATCATCATGCACTTTCTTCATTTGGGCGGCACGGGAATCCTGGTAATCCTCTATTTCTTGCTCGGTCTTATAATAATTATAAGTTGGAGCGGGACCAACGTTCCTTAGCTCAGTATAACAAGCGGGTTCGGTCAATACATCTATATTATTATCTTGATTAAGGCGTGACATGGTCGCTACCTGGAGAGAGCGAGAGAGAAGAAAACACTCAGCGTATGCTCTTGCAAGATTAGATTGGTTATTAATTTATCTAATCAGGATGACTCCCACTGTTTTAGTCAAATCTTCCTTCAAACCCTAAAAGGAAAGACTAGCCGGGATTAATTACACCTTACAAGTTCGCCAATCTTTCAGCCAGGCCAGTGCCGGTACTTTGAGGGAGGTTCCCCGTGCTTTCGCACGGACCTAATTAAAATAAACCTCATTTTCTCAGAGGCATAACCCCGTTGACACCTTTCTAGAAACCTACTTGATCGGCTAATTGTAATGTGTAAAACTCTCCCAGGAGTAACTCTTACTCGCAGTAGGTATCAGGATCCAACTATCTCATAGGAGGTATGCAATCTCATTGCAAATTTCAACACTTGAAATTCCCGATAATATTTTGCCCCTAACATCCTGTGACCTTAACGAAAGCCAACAAACCATAGGCTACTAGTCAAGTTCAAACCGTACATTTCCTGATTGAATTAAACCCACCCGCACGACTCTTGATGAAAGCCAACAAAGTCGCACGACTACCCTAACTCAATCGCATCATATGCTTATGCAGATAAGTATAAATAGCTACTGCACACTACGCCTTGATGAAAGCCAACAAACATAGAACGAATACTATGAAGTACTTATCTAAAATGACGAAGGGCTACGACAGGTCTTTAAGAAAACACTTTGCATAATGAACTTGATATCATTGTAGAATCGAGTGATTTTAAATGGAGTGTTTTTGAGGTCTTTGCTAGTTTCGCTAAAGAGGTCACTCCCGGTGAAGGGATCTTGGCTCTTTCCTCAACGAATGAGGTACAAGATATTCACAATACCACTATGCAAAGCAAGAACTAGAAAAGCAATCAAAAGACAAAACCGAGGGTTGTAGCATCTGCCAGTTATTGCTAAAGAGGTCACTCCCGGTGAAGTGATCTCAGCTCTTTCCTTATCGAATAAGGTGCTGGATATTCTAAAAGGAATACCGCTATGCAAAGCAACAACTAGAGCTACCTGTTTTTGAAAATTCGATTCCACAAAATTTTTAGGTTTCTTTTATTTCATTAATCTTATTAATGAAGTCCCATCGTTTAATTTACCTAAACATCACAGATAAATACAACGTACGCTTATGCCATTCGCATTCGCTTCGATGTCCCCTCATGCACCGTTAGGTTAGGTAACTAACAGTAGAGCGAGGCAGGGCTAGCGCGGGTGTAAAACATAAGCAACGTCTATATAATATATCACATATACTATATCCTGTATTCATCTCATCAATATATCAAATGATCACATCACAAATATCGCGGCAGAAGATAACATATGAAATATTGGATATACTAGGATTCTGGGTTTTAAATTAAGCCCATATAAAACACGGATTCCATGGTCGTGATGAATAGCCAATCCCATACCCCTAGACCCCTACGCAAGTAGAAATCAACCCTACCAATTCTAGAGTTAGGAGACCCGGTCTAGACTCCTCGAGATGGTATCCCATTGGACCTTAGAACCCGGTTACTTGTGCTCCCCGCCTTGGGTCCATCCTAATGCGAAAAAGTAAATAATATACAATGGTGATATCATCCTCAACCCGGAAGTTCCCCAATAAAAGAATATTACATACAATGAATTTTACATGAATGAAAATAAAAACCCTCATCTCACATAAAATCCCCGGCTATTCAAACACGACGATCCAATATAACATATCACAGCAACACATAACATCACATGTCATCAACGTAAGTAAATATGCGTATCCCAGTTGTCGTTGACATATAGCACCGAAACCGGCGATGCACCACATATTACACTTACGGTCGCAGAAAAGAAAGTGAAAAACTACAACAGTTGGAATCTGTAACCACCTTAGACATCATAAACCCAACGTATCACATACTTTGGATTTCATGCCTAACCAAATGAATTCCTTAGACATCGCATGCCTAACAATTATAAACCCCGCATTTTAGTCTCGATATTCAAAACACCTTTTAATATCAAGTCGAGCAATTCAACAAGATTCCTGACATCCTGATCGAATGCTCATCGGAAACTTTAGTAGACGGCCGGACCCCCCGATGCCGTCAACGAAGTGCACTAAGGCGGAACACCGCTGCCGCGAGCACCCGAACGGATGCTTTTGGAGACGGGGTTCTCCTATTGTCACTTGGTCGGGGCTATGGGGCGCAGCTATCTAGTAAGGTTACCCGGCGAGTATCCGCGTACGCTACGTGATTGCGATGGACTTTTGATCACATCAAAATCCCGTGGCAACCGATCAAATGAGACTAAATTGCTAGATTTATAACATTCAAATTAGTTATCTCATAACTACTTGTGAATTCCAAATATTGTATCCTATTACATGATACCCGGACGAACGTTAAACTTTTCGATCGATTCATCAAAATCCCACAATTTCCCGACACGTCAATACTTGAGCACAATTTTAATAATACCCAGAATATGCCACAGTACCTATGCACTAGCCGTAGAAGGGCAAACCCAAGCCTCACTCATGTCTCCACGGAACTACGACAAACCCTAGGGTTTGTCCGTGGTTCCGCGATCCAAAAAGTCGAGTTAGGGTTTCAATCTTCTAGAGGCTTCATAGGATCACTTGCATGTTTTTCCGAATACATTAAACTTGGAAAATGGGTTTTTGACATTCGATCGAACTTTTTAACTTTGTCTAGACAACATGCGAATAACCCGAAACAATGTTAAAACTACGAATACGAAATACTCCGAATTGCTTATAGTGTAAGATTACATCACATGCAAAATTAGCAAAAATAAACAACACCTGAAACATCAAAACCAAGTCTCTGGAACACACAAAAATTTTCAGGGGGGAGCTCGAATTTGTCCGAGATCTAGGGTATGGTGGCCGACCAAAAATTCATGAAACCCCCTGAAATTTTCACAGTGTTCATGTTATATCCCATATAGCACTCTTTACTTGTTTTAAATTTTTTTTGACAAACTTTTAAAATCGACAGAAACTTCAATTTTCCGTCTCAAGTTTCGGAGTATTTCAGTTTCGTAATCCTAACAAAATCCGTCTAAATTTCTAGCATGGATTTGATACCACTGTAGGGTTACCTAAGACGATAACAAGGTTTCGGGAGGCATCGTCCATGCCAAATTCAAAAATTTGCCGTTTTAGCTGACCCTAACTAAGAATCGTTAAATAGAAATCGACGGAATATAAAATGCAAACACTTTACAAGTCTAGTGAGTAAGGAATACAACCTTTGTAGACCAGTCCTTCACTTCAATAGCTCCGTGTAGTAGTCCCTTTCGCTGCGATCGTGAACTCCAGACTCTAGAGAGGATCCCATGAAGAATCGAAGACTTCGAGGCCGAAGATGATCTACGTCGAGTAGACACTAACACAAGCTATCTCTTCACTAATTATGAAATTAGTGAAGCAAACACCTTATACTAAATGGCAAGTAGTAGAGGATGATGAAGTAGGAAGTGTGCTCACTTTAGATTTGATTTTCTCACACTTTTTCTCATAACTCCATTGAAGCTAGAAAGCTTTTAGGGAAGAAGAAGTAGAAGAAGAATGAACTCATCATATGAATTATGTGTGAGGTTAGAAATGCAACCAAGGGTTAAGCATGTCATACTTAACCCTTGTAGAGAGTTAACCATGGACATGGGTTAAAGGGTTGGGTTAAACAAATATCATAAGCTAGACAAAAGAGTGGACAAAGTCAAAGATGCTTACAAACTTCTACAAGCTTTCAACAAATATCAACTATGATAAAATCCGCAATTTTGAATAACTTAACGATAAATATAAAACCCTAATCTTAACCCTAGCATGGTTTAACCCTTAATAACCCTAGTTGCATTTATAACCTTGCTTGATACATTTAACATATATCACATATACATCAATGTATCCAAAGTGAAAAGAAATCATAATTGAGTTAATACTAGTTAATGTAAAGTAATGTAATATATAAAATATATAATTATATATTAGATTATAAAATCAACTCTTGATTTAATAATCCGGCTATATCACATATAACCGACTAATATTATGTGTAACAACTTATCGAATCAACACTTGATTCGATAACCCGGCTATATCGCATACAACCGACCAATGTCACAAGTCGCGAGAATAGAATACGGTATCTCATATCGTATCAATCTTGGTCCCGCACATATCACATATGTGCTCCTACTCCGTTTCGCTTGAGCCAGGAAACCCATGTATAGGACTCTAAAGACTCGTCAATACGCCGGCAATAGGTGATGATCATATCAAATACCCACAAACCGCAAGCGGTCTGCTAAACATAACGGCCACCCAGGTATTGAGCGATCAGAAGATCAACAAGCAAGCCTGCTCACACTCCTGCGAATCCAATCAGTAACACTACCGTACAGTCCGGTCTCTTCGTCTGATATGTCGTATATCTCGTCTAGGGGTGGTAAATGTCAGACCCCAGTAACTCGATAAGTCGTGTCGATATGAGGCTCATAACGGGTCAAGAAACTACTGATAACACTTACCAGTATATCTCTGAAGCAGCCCTGGCCAGGGACTTCCTGTTGTAGCCAATCGAGCACAGCGCAACATCAACTCCCAATACCGGGAGAGACGAAACTCCTCCTATCGCTCATTGCCTCCATATGATTCGGGACTGTACCCAAAAGTCACCGTTTTGCACGTTCTCTTGAATATGGTAAGGTGGAAATCAAAGCACAGTGGGAATCACACAAGACTCTATGACGATCTCGGGTCTACAGACTAACCTGTACCAGTGTCACCAGAGAACTGCCATCTGACGTGAGGTATAATATCTTCTGGGAGTTCTCGGCGAGTCCGTCCAGTGTACCCAGTCTCCACGGAGCACCCGTATACTGTCTCTGATGTCAAACACTAATGGATATGGGATCTTCCATCGCCCATCTATATGGGTCGAGAAGCTATACGCTAGTCTACTCTGGTATATCGATGCCCTGTCTCGATACACTTATGACCAGGAACATGTGAAGGATGTACTTAGCGACTACTCTGTCCCCACTAGTATGATCTGCATCATAGTCCTGGTGGTCAAGTACTCATCCTAAGGGCTTTATCAACATGTAACATAGAGACAATCAGAGTACATGTTAAGATAAAGTGCAACCAGATAACATACTATCATGTCGAGCAAGAAAGTCCTCCCTATATATGTCCAAGCATCCACTACAATATACATCGTATGTACAGTAATGGCCTCTAGGGCACACATATAACTAACATGATCCAGGGTCCTCAGTGAACATCATGAACTTGCGGACTCTGAAGAGTTTGTCAATGGACGTCCAACACCTGTCAAGGGAAAGTATTGTCATTCAAGGCTTCAATTAAAATACCCAGCAAGTTCTGGGATCTATAGCTCTGCCGATCAGGTTCGGTGACCTACAAAATGAAGCCACGATATACGTGATTGACACCGACACATCCTATAAGATTCTCCTGGGAAGGCCGTGGCTTCACGATTACGGCATCGTTCCATCAACTCTCCATCAGTGCATGAAGTATACCAAAATGGAGAAGAAAGATGCATTAACAGAGACATGTAGCCGTTCGGTGTGCATGAAGTCCGATATGAAGATTCTCGGCACTTTGTGAACCTCCAAAGTGCTGAGCCACAACTGACCAATGACAGAACGGCCCCGAAACTCAAAAGCAAATCAAAGCCGGCTGTCACTTTCAAAAGAAAAAACACCCAAGTGCGTCCACATTTCGGCAGTGACACTGATGAGTCCGACGTTGGAAGTCCGTTCGTCTATAAAAACCACCCTCATCTTGGTAGCGATACGGATGAGTCTGATATCGAAGGCCCTTCCAACAGCAAAATTCGCCCTCGTTAAAGCAGCGACACTGAAGAGTCGGAGGAAGAGAACTTGCTTTGCAACAGCTATACAGATTGGGCCCCCACACAACAAGCAAAGCTACAAGAGACCTTCGAAGTTGCAGAAGGGTCCCTAGCCGTCACAAGGGTGCCGGAGCAGATATGCAAAGAGCTCAATGCATTGTCAGTCTCCACCGTGGATCAGTTGAAAACTTTTTACGTTCCTGGAAGAAAGAGTGGGCAGAAGGACATCCTGTTTAAGGGTTAAATCCTGTCGTGCACCCGGACGATTTGTCTGTCACGTGCCTTCCCTATGAAAGAGGCAAAAGAGCCATCCTAAACCCCAGATATTATGCGCCCGAGATGCGGGAATATTTTAAAAAGTGCGGATGTCGGTTATATCAAACGGACTCCAAAGCGAAGTTTTATGAGAGTCTGTGGCACCCGCCTCAGGTCCGAGCACTCATCGATGGAAGAATCCCAGATAGACGGGGAATAGGTTTCATTCAACCTGATGCCATAGCATGCTACATGATCCATGTTGGTAAAGCCAGCGGAGGTCAAATGATGACGACGAGCTAGCCGAGCCAGAAGAAGCCCCTCGAGAGCTCGAAGATGGCAGACAAGCAACCGTTGACGAGCTAACCGAGATCGATTTGGGAACGTCCGATAATCTAAGGCCGACCTACATCAGCTCGCTCTTGTCAGAGGAAATGAAAGAGCAGATAATCGCTCTACTGCATGAGTTCGCTGACTGTTTCACGTGGACGTACAAAGAAATGTCTGGCCTTTCCCCTGAAGTGGCTGTGCATAAGCTGGCTATATCTCCTGATGCCAAGCCGGTCAAACAAGCTCCTCGAAGAATGAGAAGGGAACTGGAAGAAAAAGGTCATCGAGAAAACCAAGAAACTCATCAATGCCAGTTTCATCAAAGAAGAGAAATATGCGGACTCGATCGCATGCATCGTCCCAATAAAAAAGAAGAATGGACAGATACGAGTTTGCGTTGATTTCAGGGAACTCAACAAGGCATGCCCTAAAGATGACTTCCCGCTACCGGTCATGGAAATGATGGTCGATGACACCTCAAATTACGAGCAGTTCACCTTCATGGATGGCTCTTCTGGGTACAATCAGATCAAGATGTTGCCCGAGGATGAGAAACACACAACATTTCGAACCCCGATCAGGATATACTGCTACAAGGTGATGCCATTCGGATTAAAGAACGCAGGTGCTACATATTAAAGGGCAATGACCAATATCTTTGATGACTTATCCATAAAGTCGTCGAATGTTATGTTGATGATTTTGTCGTCAAGACTAAAGCCAAGGCCGATCACATCCAAGATCTCAGGACCGTTTTCACCAGACCGAGAGAATATGATCTAAAGATGAATCCTCTAAAGTACGCTTTTGGTGTGTCATCAGGAAAATTCTTAGGCTTCATAGTCCGACATCGGGGGATCAAAGTCGACCCATCGAAGATAAAGGCCATCATAGAGATGCCTCCTCCGAAGAATCTGACGCAGCTAAGATCCTTTCAAGGTAAGCTCGCTTACATACGAAGGTTCATCTCGAACCTATCGGGAAGATGCGATCCCTTCTCAAGCTCATGAAGAAAGGAGCTCCTTTCATCTGGGATGCTGAATGTCAAGAAGTGTTCAAAAATATCAAACAATACATGCTGTACCCTCAAGTGCTTGCTGCTCCCATTCCAAATAAATCATTGATCCTCTATACTGCCGCGCTAGATGAGTCACTCGGTGCACTCCTCTCCCAGAACAATGAGAAGGGAAAAGTGAATGTCCTCTACTACCTCAGTCGAACGTTAGTCGAGGCCGCACATAACTATTCCCCGATCTAAAAGCAGTGCCTGGCCCTGATATTTGCCGTGAAAAAGTGAAGACACTATCTTCTCGCTCATCGGGTTATGCTAATCTCCAAGGTCGACCCGCTCAAACACTTAATGACTAAAGCAAGCTTACCGGTAGAATGGCAAGATGGGCTATCACGCTGCTTAAATTTGACATAATCTATACTCCTCATAAAGCAGTAAAAGGGCAAGCCCTCGCAGACTTCCTTGCTGCTCATCCCATACCAGGAGGGTCACCGCTCAATTGCGAGTCACCCGACGAACAAGTGCTGCACCTCGAGGATGAAGGGCCATGTTGGGAGGTCTACTTCGACGGAGCCTCATCAATTAGGACCTCCAGCAAATCAAGCGTCCCACAGATAAAAGTAGGGATATGATTGGTGTTCATCATGCCATCGATGGGAACCTTACGACGTTCTTTTGCTTTCACCGAGCCTCGCACAAACAACGAGGTTGAGTACGAGGCTCTGATAGCTGGTCTGGAGTTTGCCATAAAAATGGAAATCCTTCGGCTACGAGTCTACGGTGATTCGCAGCTTGTTGTCAACCAAGTAAGCGGCAACTATAAAGTATACAAACCCGAGTTAGCTCGGTACAGAAGCTGGGTGGTGGATCTTATGAAACAGTTCACCGACATTGAACTGATGAGAGTTTCTAGGGCGTTGAATGGAAAAGCTGACATACTCGCTTGCTTAGCCAAGGAGCTGGCTGATCCCGATGTGGATGAAATTCTGATAACAGTCAGAAGCCGGCAAATTCTACCTCCGGTCTCTTTGCGTGAAGAAGGAAGTGTAGAACAAGAGAACAATCCTGTCGAAGAAGCTCTGATCGTCCAAGATGAACCCGATTGGAGAGAACCCATTATAGAGTACCTTCGATACGACAAGCTGCCCGAAGGAAAATCTGTGAGAATTCAGCTGAAGAAGAGAGCTCTTCGATACGTGTTTATAAATAATATGCTACACCGTAGATCATATGACCAACTCTAGCTCAAATGTCTGTCATCGGCCGAAGCCCAGAAAGTTATGAGAGAAATTCACTCAGGCGTCTGCGGAGCTCACCAATCCGGCCCCAAACTGCGGCTTCAAATCAAACGGATCGGATATTACTGGCCTACTATGATAAGGGATTGCGAAGAGCATGCAAAGAAGTGTCATCTCTGCCAAATTCACGGTGACTTCATTCACAAGCATCCCAATCCGCTGCATCCTACGGTGGCATCATGGCCCTTCTAAGTTTGGGTCACTGACATAGTTGGTCCAATTGATCATCCGTCTTCTCAATGCCATCGGTTCATATTGGCCGCAATTGACTACTTCTCTAGGTAGGTTGAAGCTTTCCTACTAAAAGAAGTCAAGACAGAAGATATTCTGACGTTCTTCCGGCATAATATTCTATACCGCTTCGGTATACCGAGAAGAATCCTATCTGACAACGGGGCTTCTTTTAAGAGCTTCAAAGTCTTGAGGTTCGCTACTCAGAACTGGAGGTATTCCTCCATCTATAATCCAAGAGCTAATAGGCTAGCCGAAGCCTTCAATAAAACTCTATGCAAGCTCCTGAAGAAAAATGCCTCAGCCAACAAGAGAGACTGGAATTTCAAGCTCCACGAGGCGTTGTGGGCATATCGTACCATGCACCGCACTCCAACTCAGTCCACTCCATACTCACTACTCTTCGGGGTGGAAGCAATCCTCCCGCTTGAAGTCGAAGTTCCAAGCCTGAGAATGGACGTCCAACACAAGTTGACGGAGGAGGAAAACGTCCTCCTTCGGCTAAAAAAGCTCAACGCTCTCGAAGAAAAGAGGCTCGCAGTACAGCAAAATCTGGAGCTGTATCGAGCCTAAATGTCACGGGCCTATGATAAGATGACCCATCTCCACGCTTTTAAGAAAGACGAATTGGTGTTGGTCCTCAAAAGACCGATCATCTCCAATCGACATGCTAAGAGAAAATTAGAGCCAAACTGGGAAGGACCATACGTCATTGAGAAAGTGTTTGATGAAGGATCCTACCAGCTGATAAATGCCGAGTGAGAAAGGCCCATGCCACCCATCAATGGCCGATACCTCAAGAAATACTATGCGTGAATGCTCTAAATCACAGGCGAATTGAGCACACCGGTCCTACGGTTTGGATCATACATCCTATAAAACCATATACAATCCACGGGCTTAAACGACCCCTATCTCTCCCAAGTCCTACCAGCGAGACTACATTTAAAGTCCCATCAGTGATGAAGATCTGCCAATGTAAAAAAAAAGAAAAAAAGGGTATGTCCACAAGCAAAACGGGCACGGATGAAAACCTAAAAGGGCTCTGTGAGTAAAACAGCAGGACTGCCGGCGAGTTTGTGAAAACCCGAAAGGATGCAAACTCGTGAAAAAGAGATGAAATACACTCGCAAAGTCCTCTCGACTTTGTGAGGAGAAAATCCCCGCATGAGATTCTTATGACTCACAAAAGAGCAACGCACTTAGGAATCCCCACGATTCCTAGGGAGAAATACACTTGCGGGATCCTCTCGACTCGTAGGGAGAAAATGATTTTATAAGACCCTTACGGCTCATAAAATTGAAAAGCCTTAGGTGATAGAGATCTAAACCTGTCTCCTAAGCCATCGCTCCCCAATGGGCAACGGCAAATGATGAGTCGCTCCTAGCAATGCTTCAGTGTTACCGGTGCTGATGCCGATCCAAAACCTAAATCCCAAGTCTTCCCAAAGGCAAATGATGAGTCGCTCCTGGCACTACGATTCAGTGTTAGCGGTGCTGATACCGACCCAAAAACCAAATCCCAAGTCTTCCCGGGGCAAATGATGAGTTGCTCCTGGAATTATTCCAGTACAGCAATGTTGATGCCGACAAAAAAAACCCAAATCCTAAGTCTTCCCAAAGGAAAATGATGAGTCACTCCTGGCACTACACTTCAATGTTAGCGGTGCTGATGCCGACCCAAAAAAAACCAAATCCCAAGTCTTCCTAAGGGAAAATGATGAGTTGTTCTTGGTATTATTCTAGTGCAGCATTGCTGATGCCAAACAAAATCCAAATTCCAAGTTCCTCTCATATTCAAAAGTCCCACCAAACAAGGTAAAAATCAAACAAATCAAATTAATGTCCCACCCGGAAGTGCTTCCAAGCTCAAAAGTCCCGCTGGACGGGTAGGGAACTCCCAAAATAAATCAAATCAAACAAATCAACCCTAACACCGTAGAAAGCGGGGCAAGTCAACTTCAACCTTGACACCGCAGAAAGCGGAGCAAGTCAAATCAAATCCCGACACCGCAGAAAGCGGAGCAAGTCAAATCAAATCACCGACCGTCCAAGTTGTAACAATGGCAGCACCGACCGTCCAAGTTGCAAAAAGGGAAGAACCGACCGTCTAAGTCACAAAAATGGCAGCAACGACCGTCCAAGTCGCTAAAATGACAGCACCGACTGTCCACATCGCTAAAATGGCAGCAACGACCGTCCAAGTCGCAAAAATGGCAGCACCGACCGTCCAAATTGCAAAAATGGCAGCAACGACCGTCCAAGTTGCTAAAATGGCAGCACTGACCATCCACGTCGCTAAAATGGCAGCAACGACAGTCCAAGTAGCTAAAATGGCAGCACCGACAGTCTACACCGCAAAAAGGGCAGCATCGACCTCTACGTCGTCAAAACGGGAGTCAGATCAAGTCAACCTCCACGCGAAAGAAGATCCATCAATTTCATGCACATGTGTGCATGTATTAATGGGGGGCACTTTGTTGGGGTTAAAAGTTTCACCCCGATCGACCAAGTCAAAACCAAGGTCAACCCCAAGTCAAGTAGGTCCGAGACCAAGCTAAGTAGGTCCAAGTCCAAGTCAAGACCAATTATGGAAGAGGCCGGCTCCATGCTAAAAAAGATGCAATAAATTAGTCTAAATGTAATTTTTAGAAATAAATGTATGTAAAATGGGCAGAAAGCCAAAATTTTGTAAACCCCATGGCTTATGTGCAAAAAGAAATAAGCACATAAGGCATGGGGTGGCACAAGTGCCATTTGGCAAAGCCCAAGGGGCTATATATAAAATGTATAGCCTATAAAGGCAACATGATGAACAAATCAAAGCATAACTTTCTCTCTCTCTTAAAAAATTAGGGTTCTGTGCCTCCTTCTCCTTCCCCAAGGTTCTAAACCTTCTTCCTTTTTCTTAAATTAAATCAAGAGTTTCACTTTTCTTTTCCCAAAATGGAATAGTTTTTCACCATGAAACCCACAAAGAGGAGCTCAGATCTCCAATCAGATCTCTAAAAGGCGAGATTTTTAAGTCTTACCCTCCTTTTCCCCTAAGATCCAGTCAATAGAGAGGAGGAAGAAGGAAACTCATCTTCAAGAATCCCACTTTGGGAAGATCCAGGACTCAAAGGAGAAGAAAGAGGTCCCCTTTCATCAGCTCCAAAAATCTCTTAGGAGCTTAACTCCACAAAAAAAAAATAATAATAAAAAATCATTTTTTAGGAGTTTAACTCCAAAAGCCAATTGAGAGTACAACTCCCAGTGCAGGGGTACAACTTCCAGTGCAGGGGCTAAGCCCCTTTGTCCCTTTTTTAGGAGTTTAACTCCAAAAATCAATTGGGAGTACAACTCCCAGTATAGGGGTTAAGTCCCTATTTTTTCTGCTGGAGACCAGCGCCTGCATGCCAAGTACGTGAGGCGCTGGCGCCCGCGTGCCAAGCAAGTAAGGCACTGGCGCCCACATGCCAAGCACGTGAGGCGCTGGCGCCCCGCCCCCATATGCCAAGCACTTGAGGTACTGGCGCTCACGTGTCCCTTGGATGCCATTTCCTTTTTTTATACACACACACTCCACAACACTATCCCCGTTAGGAAAAAAATTTCTAACGGGATGCTTCCTCGCACCCCGTAAGGAGGCTGCTAGCCCCCTTGACCCCCAGCCCGCTATTCAGGCAGAACCCTCGTAAACTCTGTGAGGCCCCCGATATACCCAAGACCCTTCAAAACAAAATATACACACACTGAACATTGAGTTCACATGACCAGTTTGACCCGTCAATCGGAGGTTCCTTCACTCCAAAGGCGATGGGTAATTAACGGCAGTTTAGTCCGTGGCTGCCGGAGATTCAGATCCCCACAATCAACAAACCCCCACCTACCCTAGGCAGGGGAAATCTGTAGTACTCCTGACAAGCGATGCATGTTCCCATCTCAATGGGGTGACGAAAAACACCCTACAGGTATGCCACTTCTCCAACTCGTTCGAGTATGTCGAACGGTCCTATGTATTTTGGACTTAACTTACCCCTTTTGCCAAAACGTATTACTCCTCTGTTTGGAGAGATATTCAAGAATACATGGTCTTTAGGTTAGAACTCCACATGTCGGCGCTTTGCATCAGCCAAATACTTCTGTTGGTCTTGGGCTATGTGCATCCTTTCCCTGATCGTGCGAACCACGTCCACAGTTGCCACGATCATATCTGGTCCAAGAAGTTCACGATCCCCAACGTCGTCTTAAATTAGTGGTGAACGAAACTTCCGTCCGTAGAGGGCTGCGAATGGTGCCATCCCAATGCTTGCCTGATAGCTGTTGTTGTATGAAAACTCCACAATGTGTAGGTGATCTTCCTACGATCCTCCGAAGTCTAACATACAGGGTCTGAGCATGTCTTCCAGAATTTGAATTGTTCGCTCGGACTGTCCGTCTGTTTGTGGATGATACGCCGTGCTGAAATTCAGACTCGTTTCCAGGCTAGCTTGCAGTCTCTGCTAAAATTATGATCGGAATCTTGTATCACTATCGGAGATGATGAAAACAGGTACTCCATATAATATCACGATCTCTTGCATGAGTTTATGGGTATCAAATATGGTACATCTTGAAGGTTTAAATCTTACTTTAGATTTATGCTCACCTCCATGTACTTCTTTGCTAACGTCTCGGTTGATTGGCCAACTCTAAAAGGAATACAGTGAGCTGACTTGGTGAGTCGATCCACAATAACCCAACTTGCATTGTTACCCTTCGTGCTGCGAGAGAGAGCAGTTATGAAGTCTATGGTAATGTGCTGCCATTTCCATTCTGGGATTGGTAACGGCTGAAGTTGACCAGCAGTTCTGTGATGTTCAGCCTTCACTTGCTGACACACCAAACACTTGGCTACGCTACTTGCTACTTCTCACTTCAGTCCATGCCACCAGTTGTGTTGCCGTAGATCCTTATACATCTTAGTACCACGGGGTGTACCGAATACGGAGAGCTGTGGGTTTCTTTCATCAACTCTTCTCGAACAGGGCCGATTGACACACATAAACGGTTACCATATCGTAAGGATCCATCTTCGTGGATGATGAAGTTGTTTTGAAGTCCACTTTTTAGTTATTCTCGGATCTTTTGTAGCTTGGCATCATTTGCTTGAGCTGCCTTGATCTGATTTACAAGAGTGGACTGGACTTGTAAGTTCATCAAAGATGAAGTGTTACCTAACACAACTACTTCAATCTCCAATCCATGCAATTCTTTTTGTAATTTCCACTGAGCGGTGAGGTTCATTGCTAATGGCTGGCGACTTAAGGCATCGGGAACTACGTTCACCTTTCCAGAATGATACTGTAGGTTTATGTCAAAGTTCTCCATGAGTTCTAGCCATCTTCTCTTCAGTATGTTGAGTTCCTTCTGAGTAAATACATACTTAAGACTTTTGTAGTCAGTGTATATATCCACTTGTTCTCCCAAAAGATAGCAGCGTCAAATCTTGAGTGCGAAGATGACGGTTGTCAATTCTAGATCATGTGTTGGATAGTTGCGTTCATAGACCTTTAACTGTCTTGATGCAAAAGCCACAACTTTTCCATGCTGGTATAGAACACATCCTAATCCTTTACAGGACGTATCACAATGCACAACGAATCCGCCTGATTGATCCGGTATTATAAGAATTGGTGCAGAGGTTAACATCGACTTGAGTTCTACAAAAGCCTTCTTACATGCTTCTGACCACACGAATACTTTGTCTTTACATGTGAGCTTGGTCAGGGGTGCTGCGATCTTTGAGAAGCCTTCAATGAATCGTCGGTAGTATCCTACTAATCCCAAAAAAATTCTTATATCTTTCACCGTCTTTGGTTTCGGCCACTCGCTGACAGCTGACACCTTAGCTGGATCTACAGAGATTCCTTCGCCTGAAATGATATGTCCGAGAAATCCGACTTGATCTTGCCAAAATTCACACTTGCTGTACTTAGCGTTGAGCTGATGTTATCGTAATGTCTCCAGGACAATCCGTAAGTGCTCGACGTGTTCTTTCCGATTCTTTGAATACACCAGGATGTTGTTGATGAATATAACAACAAGCCTATCTAAGTACTCTCGGAAAACATGGTTCATCAGGTTCATAAAGATGGCAGGTGCATTGGTCACTCCAAATAGCATTACGAGATATTCATAATGTCCATAACGGGTCTTAAAAGCCGTCTTCGGAATGTCGGACTCTTTGACCTTCACCTGATGATAACCCGAACGAAGATGTAGCTTTGAAAAGAAACAAGACCTACTTAATTGATCGAAAAGGTCATTGATGCACGGTAGTGGATACTTGTTCTTAATCGTCATCTCATTCAGAGCTCGATAATCCACACACATCCTGTAGGAACCTTCCTTCTTCTTCACTAGTAACACCGGAGATCCCCAATTTGGAGTACTGGGTCGGATCCAACCTTTCTGCAGTAGTTCATCCAACTAAATACGGATCTCTTTCAATCCCTCCGGACTTAATCGGTATGGAGCTTTGATTACAGATTGTGTACCAGGATGTAAATCAATACTAAACTCAAGAGCTCGATCGGGAGGCAAACCTGATATGTTTTTAGGGAACACATCCTCGAACTCTCGAACTACTTCAGGCTTTTCTTCTTCCGTAGGTAGAGAGAACACTTCTGCATATTTCGGTTTAGCGGTAGCTTCCTGGCTCTAAGGTTCTATCTCCACTTTTGAAATAGAAAACTGAGTGATCTGGTATCTTAAATACTACACTTCTTTGACGGCAGTCAATAATAGCATAGACTACTCCCAGCCAATCCATTCCCAACATAATATCGAAATTTAGTATGTCCAGTATTTTGAGCGTTGAATTCTCAACCGCAAACTACAACAGGGCACTGATCATACCCCAAAGTTTCCTTCAAGACTCCATTCCCGGAACTGACATTCCAGCTTGAAATGAGTAGCTTCATGGGAATCGCGTGAGTTCTTACGAATCGTTGTGACATGAAGCAGTGTGAAGCTCATGTGTCGAAAAGTGTGACTGCAGGAAGGGTGGCTACTAGTATAGTACCTAAGTTGTGCGAGGTTTTGTTTATATATAGGAAAAGTATAACGATACACAAAGATTGAAAGATTGAAAGAATGGGGGAATTACCAGTGATGACCTGTCCTGTGGTTTCGGCCTCCTCGACCGTCATTGTAAAAGCCTATCGTCTCGGTACATTCCTCTTTGCCAGAGGCAAATTCCCATGCCCTTGAGGCACGTTTCTCTGTGCCTGATGGAATTGACGTTGAGGCTGTGTAGGTGGTCCATATGGAGCTGGTGTAGGAAGAGCCAGGCGAGGTGCAGGAGCCTGAATTGTTGGCCTATGCGGGGCTGTAATTGCGGATCTGGGTGTTGGTGCTGTGTTAATACAATATGGGCATGCTCCTATCGCGTGAGTAAATGCGCCATAAATCAAACACAGGCTATTTGTACGCCTGCAGTCCTTCGCCAAATGTCCAGTTCTCTTGCAGTAGAAACAAAAATCTGGACTGGACCGGTTAAACGATCCTCCCGGCCTTTTGGGTGTAAAAATCGGCCTAGAAGAGGCTCCTCCTGTCATCTGTGTAACAGAGTGTTTGATTTCAGCTGTTTGGGGCTTACCCTTCTTCTTGACCACAGCTTCGTAATGACATGCTGCCTTTAGGGTGAGTTCATGAGTTGGATAATCACCTATGGCTAAAGCCGCCTGAATCTCCGGGTCTAAGCCCCGTTGGAATCGTCTAGCCCGAATCTCATCGGTCGGGATCAAGTATGCCGCGAACCTGATAAGATGATGATGTCAGGATAGCGATGTATTTTATGGAACATAATTTGATACAAATTCTTTACCTGCTAAGCATGATGAATTCGGCATCATATTCATCCACTGATTTTACCTACATGGAGCTTTGTTGCAGGTGGATGAACTGTTGCTCCATCTCAAATCGAGCAGTTTCGGGGAAAAACTTTGCATCGAACAGATCGCGAAATGTATTCCACTCTATTGGCTGTGTGAGACGGCTTTCCTCAGCTTTCTACCAGACTCTTGCATTGTCGGTGAGCTGGAGCTTGGTCTGTCGAACCCAAGCTATACCTGGTACCTGTGCTGCGGTAAGGTCGTCCTCTATACTCTGGGCCCATTCTTCAGCTTTAAGAGAACTTTCTTTCCCTGAAAAATTTCTTGGATGCAACGCACGAAATTGCTTTACTCCAGGTGCTTCGGTTTCCGGGCGGTTCATGAGAATAGCGGTCTGCTGTTGTTGGCCCTCCATAAGACTTTTGATGGCTTCTAAAAACACCGTATATTCATTAATTGGAGCAGCAATGGTAGGGGGATGTGGTAAAGTAGGTGGTGGTGTGTTGCCATTGACATTGGTACTGGTGGTGTTGGGAGAATGCATCACTTTGAAAGAAAAAGAAAGGTTATGATAGATTCAAGAAATTTGAAATGCAAGGAATGTATAGTTGTCGATTCTTATAATTCTTGTGATATATTGCTTAAGACTTCATGCAGAACTGACCTGCATGGGCCGCCAACAAAACCTGTCATGCCCTGCTTCCCAGTAGACGGAAACGGTGACGTGGCAAGCCCGCAACGTATTTATTATGAAAATAAATACGTTAAGCGTAATTAAGCAATATAATAATGAACAATAATGACAAGAGTAATAAAATAAAATAACAACTTTATTTACATACAACTGTCTGAAATAAAAGGTACAATAATAAAAGCAAATGCCTAAATAATGTCATACAAAAAGCAAGTGCAAGCTGGAAAGAGCTAGTAGTCTGGCTGAGCAGCAAGCTGGTCTAAGTCCTCCGGGTTAGGCTCTATCTGCTCAGAGTCCGGTCTTCCTGACGAACATTCCAAAGAAAGAAATAGAAAGGAATTTCGCCAACGAACTAGCGCCTGATAAGTCCTAAAAGAAGTAAGAGAAGATTGTATGTAATGTGAATAGAAAACCAAAAGAACAGCGGACAGGTAAAGTTGTATATGATTATTCATAGGTATAAGATAGTTATTCTAACGTGGTTATTTGTAGTTTGATAAAGAAGGTATTCATGTATACGAGAGGAGTCCATCTTACCCCGTGGACTATGGTAACATGTAGTACAAGGCCCCGTCATAACCCACGGGACAACGGCACATGAATTCAAGTAGGTGTTGTTTCCCCCAATCAGAGAAAAGTTTTGTTTAAAATTCAAATTTTGAAATGAAGCAACGCTTCAGAAGCAGCGCCAAGTACGCTGCGCCCTAAGCAGCGCACCACGTGCAAAGCACGTGTGCGCTAGCGCCAAGTGCGCTGCGCCCTAAGCAGCGTCCCACGTGCAAAGCACGGGTGTGCTAGCGCCAAGTGTGCTGCGCCCTAAGCAGCGCGCCACGTGCAAAGCATGGGTGCGCTAGCGCTGGAACTAAAAAAGCTCCCCACTGTCAGATCAAAGATCCAATAATAATGATAAATCATTAATTAATCAGAATTAAATTCTGTTAAGGTAAGATTCCTCAAAATCTTTCCAAACAACAAGATTGTGCTCTGTAAATCAGAGCACCGTTGGATCAATGATCCAATGGTGATTAAAAATCACCAAAATACAGAATAAATTCTGTATAGAAAATATTTCCTAATCTTGTTAAAAGCAAGAAGATTGCCTTCTATAAATCAGAAGCCTTTGGATCAAGGATCCAACGGTGGGGAAATCCCCAAATCAATTGGAGAAAAGATCTCCTTAACTGATTGAACAAATCGGCTTTCCCTATAAAAAGGCCCCTAGACTTCAAGTCTGATAGACAGAAGCAAATAGAGGAACTCCCCATAAGCTTTAAGAAAATCTCAGAAAGAAGAGCCAAGCTTTCAGTAGAAGAACAATTTTTCTTCAAGGTAAAAATAAACAGAGAGATGAAATCATCTCATATTAAAAAGAAGAATTCACTTCTTTCTCACAGATCATAGATCTACAAGACCAAGGTCTTTCACAAAGAGATTAAAAAGATCTCACCATAAAGTAAGAAGAAGAACATAATTCTTCTCACAGATCATAGATCTATAAAATAAAAGGGGGGAGAATAATTCAATTCTCTTTGATCACAGATCCATAAAGGCAAAGCCTTTCATTAAAATGAGAGATTGAGACATCTCCTACAAAAGTAAGGACTTTGTTCTTAGAAGCTTGAGACAAAGTCTCTTATAAAAAGAGAATTTAATTCTCATGGCGTAAACTGATCTAAGTTGCGTAAAAGAAGAGCTTCGACGCTCCACATCTAGCGCAAAGCGTTGCAGAGCCTTAGCGCTCTTAATCTAAAAGGAGCCCTAGCGCTCCAAATTTAAAGAAGCGCTCTGCGCTCAAAACTGGCGCACAGCGCCAAGCGCGCCATGTGCTCCTCACGTATGCGCTATTGAACAGATAGCGCTTTGCGCTCATGGACTGGCGCTCAATGCCTAACGCACCACGTGCTCCTCACGTGTGCGCTATTGAACATGAAGCGCAATGCACTCATAATCTGGCGCAAAGCGCCAAGCGCGCCACGTGCTCATCACGTGTGCGCTCCCCAACAGAAGCGCTCTGCGCTTTTTGACTGGCGCAAAGCGCACCGCGTGCTCCTCATGTGTGCGCTGATAGAACATAAATTGTTCTTTAATAAGCCCCAGAGCTATGATGAATGCTTATCATTCAATAAAAGACAGAAACATTGTCTGAACCCAAATCAATGCTCAGCATTGTCAAATGTTTAACATTTCAACTGAATAGGCCGAGCCCAAGTTGGCTATAAACCCCTCATTAAGATTAATTGAGCCCATATGCTCATAAATCTTTGATCTTAGTCCCAAATTGGACTACAGATCTCCCAACCAATATCGGTTCAAGGTTACATCTCTTCACTCCTCTGATATCTGTCGTTGTAATCCTTCAATGTCTTCAGAGAGGTGACGGGCCCCGACAACCATACATTTCATAGACTATGACGTCTTTAAACTGGACTGTGGGGTCCTTAAGCCCATGGACTATGATGTCCTTAACCTTGGACTGTGGGGTACTTAAACTCATGGACTATGATGTCCTTAACCTCGGACTGTGGGGTCCTTAAGCCCATGGACTATGATGTCCTTAACCTTTATAGACTATGATGTCTCTAAACTGGATCGTAATTTCCTTAAACTAATGCTGGACCACCATGTCCTTAAACTGGTAATCGACCGCAATGTCCCTAAACTAAACAATAGAGCCCGAATGCTCTCTTGTTGGATCTAAACGATCCCGTTAAGTTGATCTTAGTCTGAAATTAGGCTAACGTATCCTTAACATACGTTTAAGTTGATCTTAGTCTCAAATGAGACTAACGTATCCTTAAACCCAACCCCAAACCCAAATCTAAGAAAATACGGATTTGGACTAATCCACGCCCTACGGGCGACAACATAAATTAGTCTCCGTATACAATCCACGGGAAACCAAAAATAAAACAAACACACATGACACGAAGTGACCATCTGGAGAAGGAGAAAGCGGTTACCGCGATGCGATAGCGTAATTAACTGCAGGGGCTTGCGCCTGCAGGGAAGAGCGTCCCCACAATTAAAAACCCCTCAAATGAGGGGGAATCTGACGAAGTTTGCTACATCGGCCGCATCCATTTAAACCTTCGATACATGGTGTCATAAATCAACTTGGCATCTTTGGAGAGGTGGACAGATAGCACCAAATAGCATCTGCCCCCAAATTCAGGCAAGACGAACCTACGCGGTCACGTCTATGTGTTCGGAGGAGAACATGTGTCTTTTAAGCGACCTCTCGTTCCACGATATACGTTCCGTACCAATCTACCCCTTTATCCTCGCGTATTGTATTGTATAGATTAAGATTACAGATCTTGGCCGAATCCATGGATATAAAATATTCAGGTTCATGTTCAGGATGTAATCATGTGTTCAGGTAGTCTTGGCGAGTTCATGTCACGTTATAACCATAGTTCGGTCAAGTTGAGTCAAGTATACAAGTTTGAGTTTGAGGTTTGAATTCGTGTGTTCATGTTCATGATCAAGTATTCAATCTTGTGTTTGATTTTGGATTTTGGTTTGAGTTTGGATTCTGGTTTGAGTTAAAATCTTATGAAAAGGACTTTGTTCTTGTAACATCTTAAGTTCGGGAGTAATTGGCAACTGCTGCACATGGATGGCATGATTTGTGTCTTTTTCCAAGACAATTATCATTGATAACTCCGTTAAGTTGTCTAACCTGAATAAGCAAGCACTCACTTTCTCCGGCTCCCTGGGGCTCAAGAGAATTGGTCCTGCTTAAACCTATATTAAACTAGAGTCCTTAAAATATTGTTTTGCATATCTCGAGGGGGTTTTATGAAAAATATTTTAATATATTTTAAAAATAAAGCTCGAGAGTGATTTATAATATTTAAGGTTTTCATGAGCATGTATTTTAATTATTAGGGTATTTTAATGATAAATACCTAACTTTTAAAAGTTTATGGTATTTTATTGAAAACTAGCCCTTTTTGGTAACTTGATGATATTTTGTTAACATTTTAATCTTTCATATTAAAAAATGTAGTTTCATAATACGTTTTTATTGAAAATACAGATTTATAATTTTTATATAATTTTCAAATATTAGTTTTGTTTAGAAAAGTCGTATTTCATTTCCTTTCGAGATCGAATATAAGGAGTTCTGCATCTCACTCTACTATCCCAAGGATGTGCGATAATCCGCACCATCCATTATATAGTCCCATAACGAGAGTTGTAGAGGCGTATTTGCCAAGTATTACAAAAAACCGTTTTAAAAGAAACCCGGTTTGGAAAAGAGGTGGTATTTTAATGTAAAAGCTATTCTTTAAACCAACCACACACACACACACAAACACACACACACATATATATAGACATCGTGCTATGAAACCAAAGTGTGGTTGTAGGGTAGGTCGTTACCCCGTGAAGTTTCCTAAGGTATTGTTTTAAAATTTATTGAAAAGAGGTTTATACTAAAGTTCAAGGTATTTTAATGAAGAAGTATGTTTATGTTTGTTTCACATGAAAATTTTGGTTATACTAGAAGATAAAATATTTTAATTAAAGTTATAATTAGGGTGGTAAAATTAGTTTGACTTATGTATAAAGGAAAAAGGAGTTCTAAGTTTTAAAAATAAATGTATCGGAAGTATCCCCACTTTACCTATATATGTTTATGAGATGAATTGAGATGAAAAGGAAGAGAGATGAGAGGGACTTACATCTTGGTAATATTGAGAAGAGAGTAAGGAAGAAGGGAGGGGGCTTCGCGGCATCGCGGGAACTCCGGAAACGGTTTCGATCTTCGATGGAACAAGCTTGGTCGCTAACTCCATTTGACTTCACTTGTACTTAGGAATTTTGAGGCGATTTTGCTAGAAATTTTCAGAATATAAGGGAGCTAGGGCATGGGGTGATATTTATAGTGAAGAATTAGGGTCTGGGAATTAAAATTTTGGATTAAAATGCATTAAAAATGTGTTAAATGGTGAATTGAAGAGTCTCTGTTTGATTGCAGGAAAATCAAACAGTGCAGGGGAGTTAAGGGGAGTTGAAGGGACAAGTGTGCAAAGCACGGAGCAAATTGGGGAACATCTGACCTCCGGCGTCGGCCAATAGGTGAGTTTGGGCGGTCAGATCTTGAGGCATTGCCTCGAGATTCGTGCCACGTGTGTATATCCGTGTTTACTCCATTTTGCGCATGTTTGATTTTTCAGAAACTTTTCATTTCTCCGTGTATTGCACGTGTAACTCTTGGGCTTTCAAAAATTAAAAAAAAATCTAAAAAATAATTAGGTCTGATGGGAATCGAACGCACATGCTATGTCACAGCAGTGCAGGGGTTTTACCAGTGAGCTACAAATTACATCTTGCTTTTATTTAACAAAAACAACTTTTAACTCTTACATAGGCTGTAATACTCTTTTCTATACAATAACAAGAAATTTCTGTACAGTGATTTCAGAGTCGTTACAGAAATCAATAATGAAACCTGACTTGTAACTCAACAGTTCGATACTTCTAGATACTGATCAGTCTATACGGGCTTGGCCGGCCCCGGAATGATGCTGCTGAGATCATCCATTTGTACATGATACATGTTTACTGCTTAGCGACACGTCTCGGATTCAGCCCCGAGTGTCTTGACCGCGGTCCCGGGTACGCACGTGATACTATTGAGTTACATCGACGTTTACATTAAATTGATTTCAAAGACTTGTAGAATAGATAACCTAGAAGCACAGATTTTAGGATACACATTACATACCTATATCTCACTGTTTTACACCTGTATTATTATTTACACTCATGTTTAATCATAGCATTCTATTCTAGTTATTACTATTATTTTGATATTATGACGCACTGACGTCTGTGTTTTGCATGACCCAGTTCCTCTGACATTATCGCAGGCAAATCAGGAGTATTTTAGCAAGCAAGCCAAGCAATGTGGAGCTAAATGTTTAGTTTTAGAGATACTTAGTTTATTTTATTTCCACAGTTTTATTTTATCGATGTGATCCCATAAGGGACGTGATTTTATTTTATTTTATTGGATCTTGATTCGTTTCCGCGATATGCTTTTCTTAACTTTTATCTATTGTGTCAGATGGACATGTGTTAGTAAGATTTTATTTTACTGTTCTTAATATCTGATTGGCAGCCATAGTGTGACTATAGAGAGATTATTCATAGCCATAGGTAGCATGGTTGGTTCTGTCACGTGCCGTGTTTATGTATTTTGGGAAGCAGGGCGTGACACCTGGAGTCAGAATTAATTGTGAAAAATAGTTTTCAATTAAAATTACACAGAAAAAACTGAAACATTAAAATGTTCCAAGGGGTGGCTGGGTATTCCTAGTAATGCTTTTTTCAATGCCCAGATTCATGACACTGTTAGGTCCACGTTACCTCTCCCGATACTTTCGGGGTTGCGGAAACGGTAAAACAAAATTTTTTCTAAACTTTGTAACATGGACCGTAAAAGCCGGATCTTTGCTAAACAATACACTAGCAACCTAACATGAGATGTTATCTACTCGGTTAGGGGTTATACCTCAACTTGAACTCCTTCTCTTCTTGTTGTTCTTCACTTCTTGTTGTTCTTCTCTTCTTGTTGTTCTTCTCTTTGCTTGCTCAATGGTTGATCCGGACTTTGGTCACCTTCGCGGCCTCCTTGAGTCGAAGACGATCCACCCGAGAGATGTATACCGAGCTCCACCTCGAGCCGAGGTAACTAGGGTAAGGAGATTGCCAATCTAAAAGCCCTAGGTTGTATAGAAGTGATGAAGGGATGGCTTTGTCTTTGTGAAATCTTTATCTCTCAACACATGAGATCAAAAGATCAAAACAAGAGGAGGAAGAAGAAGGAGGAGCAACAACCATGGTTTATTTCTTTCCTTCTCACTTGAAAAAACCAAGAGAGATAATGAGAAAGAAATTATGATACAAAAGAAAATCGACCATGGTTGCAAATAATGCAAAAGCATCATCATTACTAATCCCATCAAGATAAAGTTGATGGCTACTTTGAAATGACCATTATCATAATCCAAAAGAAAAAGGAAAAGAAAAGAAGAGTGTGGAACCCTCTTGAAAGTCAATGGTCAACACGGTCAACCGGTCAACAAAGTCAAGAGAGGTCAACGGGGTCAAATGGTCAATGCAATTAGCCATCATAAGATTATCACTAATAGGATTAGTAAATGATGTTCGCGGCTCATAATGGTTTTGACCAAACGAACTGTCAAAAACCCTAATGAGTCCGCCTCAAAATGGTTTTGACCGAATCAACTGTCAAAACCCTAATGAGCCTGCCACATAACGGTTTTGGCCGAACCAACTGCCAAAACCCTAATGAGGCACTTCCTCCTTCATCGCTCCGAAAAACTGTGCATACACACCTGCATCCGTATTCCGTAGAATGCGGATGCACAGAAGACAAAACAAATCCATCCGTGCAATACTAGGATCCGGCTTAAACCAAAGCCTACTAGTACTGCCTGCCCGAACACCATACGCACACAAGTGTACGTAAGTGATCGCAGCCCTGCCGTAAAACCATACGGCCTCTACACGTTTCGCTCAGTGCAGGGAAACTCTCTGTGTGGGACTCTAAAGACTCGACACTACGCTGGCAGTGGGTTTAACCACAGACCGCAAGCGGCACTAGCTGTACGTAACGGTCCCCAGGTAGATGTCGATAAGAAGGCCGATGAGGTAAACCCATCCGAACTCCTACTGAGTCTGTATGTGACAATCTCCGTACAGTCCGGTCTGTTCGTCTGATACATCGCATGTCGGGCCTAGGGGGCGGCAAGCGTCAGACCCCTAATAGCGGTACAAGTCGTGTCGGAGTGAAGCCAAGAACACCCAGAGATAACACTGGAACCTACCAGTATATCTTGCTTGCCCTGGCCAGGGACTACTTGTGTAATGGCTCTCCTAGAAACAGCGCGATGTCAACCCCCAATACCGGGAGAGACGAATCCTGTCTAACCATCACTGCCTCCAAGTACTTCGGGACTGCTCCCAACTACTACCTGTTTGCACGACTCAGTAGAGCCGTGGTAGGGTAGTAACCAAAGAACAGTGGGAACACCCTCGAGGCGAAATGACAGTGTCAAGTCAGCGGACTAAGCTGTACTCATGTCACCTGGGAACTGATAACTGACGATAGGTATAATACCGACCATCAGTTCCCGACGAGTCCTGTCCAGTGTACTCGTAACCCAACGAGCACCCGCATACTATCTCAAGTACGACGTGCCGACGGCTGTGGGACAGACCGTCTCCCGTGCTGGGATGAGAAGCGCATACGCTAGTCTACTCCGGAGTATCGATGCCCTATCTCGATGCTCCCACGACTAGGGACGTGTATAAGGATGTGCTTGTAGATTACCCAGCCCCCACGAGTGTGATCGCCATCACAACGCCGGTAATCAAGCAAAGATCCTAAGGGCTCTACTAATGCGTATAGGTGATATAATAAATAAACACACATGTACACATTAAAGCAGAGACAAACCAAGTAGCATACTACTATATTGAGCAAGATTGTCTGTACAACTGTGAATATCCCAAGCTTCCATCAAGTAATATACATACTAGTATGATACAGTAATGGCCTCTAGGGCATATACACTAACAATCTCCCACTTGCACTAAGGCCATGTACTGGCGTATCGAAGACCTATCATCTCGATCAGCCGCTCTGAGTCTGGGGTAAAGCCTTCGTGAATGGGTCCGCAGTGTTGTCCTTTGTGTCCACTCTCCGCACCTCGATCTCCTGGCGATCAATGATCTCCCTGATCAGGTGATACCGCCTTAAGATGTGCCTAGATTTCTGATGGGACCTTGGTTCCTTCGCTAAAACTATAGCCCCATTGTTATCGCAATACAAAGGTATTGGGTCAACAATGGACGGAACCACCTGAAGTTCACTAATGAACTTCTTCATCCAGATCGCCTCTTTTGCGGCATCGCTTGCAGCAATGTATTCAGCCTCCATCGTCGAGTCTGCGACGGTATCCTGCTTGGAACTCCTCCAACATACCGCCCCTCCGTTGAGGGTAAACACAAAACCCGAGACAGACTTGCTGTCATCTTTGTCACTCTGGAAGCTTGAATCGGTAAAGGACTTGACCCTGAGGTCTCCATTACCGTAAACCAGGAACATCTTCTTAGTCCTTCTCAGGTACTTGAGAATGTTCTTCACTGCTGTCCAGTGGTCCTCCCCTGGGTCTGACTGATACCGGCTTACCGCGCTCAACGCATAGGCTACATCTGGTCTTGTACATAGCATCGCATACATTATAGATCCTACCGCCGAAGCGTAGGGTATAGTGCTCATGCGAACCCTCTCCTCGTCAGTCTTAGGAGACATCTTCTTGGAGAGAGTAATTCCGTGCAATGCGGGTATGCTACCGCGCTTGGAACCCTCCATACTAAATCTCTTTAGTACGGTCTCTATGTACCTGGACTGCGAAAGTCCCAATATTCTCTTGGATCTATCTCTATAGATCTTGATCCCCAGAATGTACGAGGCATCACCCAGGTCCTTCATGGAGAACCTTTGTGACAAAAATAGCTTGACCGATTGTAGCATAGGAATGCCATTTCCTATCAAAAGAATGTCGTCTACGTACAAGACTAGGAATACGACAGTTCGTCCTACAATCTTCTTATATACACAGGGTTCATCTTCGTTCTTGATGAAATCAAATTCCTTGATTGCCTCATCAAAACAGATGTTCCAGCTCCGCGATGCCTGCTTTAATCCATAAATGGATTTAAGCAACTTGCATACCTTTCTGCTGCTCCCACTGTCTACGAAACCTTCTGGTTGATCCATGTAAACGCACTCTTCCAAACAACCGTTTAGGAAAGCCGTTTTAACATCCATCTGCCAGATTTCATAGTCATGGAAGGCAGCAATGGCAAGTAGGATCCGAATGGATTTGAGCATAGCTACCGGAGAAAAAGTTTCATCATAGTCCAAACCAGGTCTTTGACGAAAACCTTTTGCAACGAGTCTAGCTTTATAGGTTTCCACCTGCCCATCTACACCAAGTTTTCTTTTGTAGATCCATTTGCATCCAACGGGTTTTACCCCAGGTGGAGCAATATCCAAGGTCCACACTTTATTGGCGTACATGGACTCCATTTCGGATTGCATTGCTTCCTGCCACTTATCAGAGTCCCTACTGATAATGGCCTGCCTGAAACTGGTAGGGTCATCTTCTTCCAAGATGCAATCCTCTCGATCCTCGTCTATGAGAAAACCGTAGTATCTCTCGGGCGGATGAGAAATCCTACCAGATCTGTGGAGTGGCTGAGGTTCGTTTAGGGTTATTGAATCTAGCGGTTCCTCCAAATTTTCAGTTACATTTTGTGGTCGCTGAATTTCTTCCAGTTCTACCGAACTCCCACTAGTTTCTTTTGCAAGAAACTCCCTTTCTAAGAAGGTAGCGTGGCGAGATACAAACACCTTCTGTTCCTCAGTGTGGTAGAACAGATATCCTAGTGAGTCTTTAGGATATCCCACAAATTTACAGAGAACTGACCGTGCCTCTAACTTGTCCGGTTTCTGTGTTTTCACATAGGCCGGACAACCCCATATCTTAAATCGCTTAAGATACGGATTTCTTCCACTCCATATTTCATATGGAGTCTTAGGCACTGATTTGGATAGAACATAGTTCAATAGGTATGCCGCTGTCTGAAACGCATGTCCCCAAAATGAAAGAGGTAACTCAGCACTACTCATCATGGAGCGAACCATATCCAATAGGGTATGATTCCTCCGCTCCGAAACACCGTTGTGCTGTGGTGTATAAGGAGGAGTAAGCTGAGAGAGAATACCATTCTCTTTTAAGTAATCTAGGAATTCCGTGCTTAAGTACTCCCCTCCTCTATCAGACCGGAGGATCTTGATACTTTTGCCAATCTGGTTCTCTACTTCCTTTCTAAATTCCTTGAATTTCTCAAAAGCTTCAGATTTGTGTTTCATCAGATACACATATCCGAACCTAGAGAGATCGTCAGTGAATGTGATGAAGTAGGAGAACCTGCCCCTTGCATGTATAGACATCGGACCACACACATCACTGTGTATGAGTCCCAAGAGCTCTCTTTCTCTTTCTCCATGTCCGGTGAACGGAGATTTGGTCCTCTTTCCTTTGAGACAAGACTGACAAGTTTCATAAGATGAAAACTCGAACGCATTCAAGAGTCCATCTTTATGCAACTTACTCAGTCTTTTCTCTCCGATATGACCAAGTCTACAATGCCACAAGTAGGATTCATTCGTATCTGAATTCTTCCTCTTGCGTGTGTTTTGTATATTGAGAACTGTATTCTGATTTAGAACGTAGATACCATTACACAGTGTACCCTCTGCAACCAGTACCTTATGAAGGTAAATGTTCATGATATTCTTTTCAAGAACAAAGTTATATCCATCTTTATCGAGTAAAGAAACTGATATGATGTTGCAAACCATGGAGGGTACATAGTAGCAATCGTTCAAAATCATAGTCTTGCCATGTAAGTCCACGTTGCGACCCTCGGTTCTTACGGGGAGGCGGAAACGGTATAAAACTCAAATTTTAAGCGCTTGGGGCAACATGGACTAACAAAGTCGGGATCTTTTCTAAACTAAACTAGCTATCATGCTAAAGAGAGTTAGCTACTCGGATAAAAGAGGTTATACCTAACTTGAACTCCTTCTTCTTGAAACCTTTGTAGGGGTTGATGGTGCTTTCCTCGTTGCCTTCTTCCGTCAAAGATGGATCCACCTGAGGGTTCAACCTTCGGGCTCTTTCTCGAACTTTGAGTGAACTAGAATCTTCGGCTTGCTAAACCTCTAACCCTAGAGTGAGTAGAGAGTGTCTTTGGGGTGATTTTGTCTCAAGGAGAGGGATTCTCAACACATGAGAAGGATTCTCCTTTAACTAGAGGAGGAAGAAGAAGAAGTGAGGAGAGAGAAGTGTTATGATAGAATAAGTTCTTTTCCTCATTCTACAACCATATCACAAAAGAAAAGAATTATCAATTAACAATAATAAGAAAATGAAATAGTTGATGGATGGTTTGGAATGACCATTATCATTACATTCTTTAAATGAATTTTGCTAGAATCAAAGAGCATCTTTGCAAAGTAATGATGATGGTTAAACATTCAACCATGGTCAACAAGTCAACCATGGTCAACAAGTCAACAAAACCCAACCATGACACAATTTCATTTAATTAATATAATTAATTGATATATCATAATTCCATTAGGGTTTGGAAAAAAGACGACTGTCAACTGTGCATACGCACCCGTTCCGAAACCCTAATGAAAATCCTCTTCCTCCGCCTCAATCAACTGTGCATACACACCCGCATTCTTGTTCCGAGGAACATGAATACCATGAGATAAAATCAACCCCAAAACGTATACCAGTATCTGGCTTAAACCAGAGCCTACTAGTAATATCCGTCCGGACTCCAAACGTGCACAAGTGCGCGGATGAGAACGAACCCTGTCGCAAAACCATGCGACCTCTACTCTGTTTTTCCCAGAGGCGAATAGCCCTCTGTGTGGGACTCTAAAGACTCGACACTACGCTGGCAGTGGGTTTAACCACAGACCGCAAGCGGCACTAGCTGTGCGTAACAGTCCCCAGGTAGATGCCGATAAGAAGGCTGACGAGGTGAACCCCATCTGAACTCCTACTGAGTCTGAATATGACAGTCTCCGTACAGTCCGGTCTGTTCGTCTGATACATCGCATGTCGGGCCTAGGGGCGGTAAACGTCAGTCCCCTAATAGCGGTACAAGTCGTGTCGGAGTGAAGCCCAAAACACCCTGAGATAACACTGGAAGCCTACCAGTATATCTCGCTTGCCCTGGCCAGGGACTACTCGTGTAATGGCTCTCCTAGACACAGCGCGATGTCAACCCCCAATACCGGGAGAGACGAATCCTGTCTAACCGTCACTGCCTCCAAGTGCTTCGGGACTGCACCCAATCATTACCTGTTTGCACGACTCCTTTGAGCCGCGGTAGGGTAGTGATCAAAGTGCAGTGGGAACACACTCGAGGCGAAGTGCCAGTGTCAAGTCAGCGGACTAAGCTGTACTCATGTCACCTGGGAACTGATAACTGACGATAGGTATAGTACCAACCTATCAGTTCCCGACGAGTCCTGTCCAGTGTATTCGTAACCCAACGAGCACCCGTATACTATCTCCAGTACGACGTACTGATGGCTGTGGGACAGACCATCTCCCACACTGGGATGAGAAGCGCATACGCTAGTCTACTCCGGAGTATCGATGCCCTGTCTCGATAGTCCTGCGACTAGGGACCTGTATAAGGATGTGCTTATAGATTACCCAGCCCCCACTAGTGTGACTGCCATCACAACGCTGGTAATCAAGCAAAGATCCTAAGGGCTCCACTAATGCGTATAGGTGATATACTAAAATAAACACATGTACACATTGAAGTAGAAACAAACCAAGTAGCATACTACTATATTGAGCAAGATTGTTTATACAAGGTGAATATCCCAAGCTTCCATTAAGTAATATACAAACTAGTATGATACAGTAATGGCCTCTAGGGCATATACACTAACAATCTCCCACTTGCACTAAGGCCATGTACTGGCGTATCGAAGACCTATCATCTCGATCAGCCGCTCGAACTGAGTCTGGGGCAGTGCCTTGGTGAATGGATCTGCAGTGTTTTCTTCTGAAGCAACCCTCCGAACCTCGATCTCCTTGCGATCCACGATCTCCCTGATCAGGTGATACCGCCTCAAGATGTGTCTGGATCTCTGATGGGACCTGGGTTCATTCGCTAAAGCTATAGCCCCGTTGTTGTCGCAATACAGAGGTATTGGGTCAACAATGGACGGAACCACCTGAAGTTCTTTCAAGAACTTACTCATCCAGACAGCTTCTTTTGCGGCATCAGATGCAGCGATGTATTCCGCTTCCATAGTCGAGTCTGCAACGGTTTCCTGTTTGGAACTCTTCCAACACACCGCCCCTCCATTGAGGGTAAAGACAAAACCCGACATGGACTTGGAATCATCCTTGTCACTCTGGAAGCTGGAGTCAGCAAAGGCCTCAATCTGGAGGTCTTTTCCGCCATACACCAAGAACATCTCCTTAGTCCTTCTCAGGTACTTGAGAATGTTCTTTACCGCTATCCAGTGTTTCTCCCCAGGGTTTGACTGATACCGGCTTACCACACTCAGTGCATAAGCTACATCCGGTCTGGTACACAACATCGCATACATTATAGAGCCTACCGCAGAAGCGTAGGGTATAATAGACATGCGATCCCTCTCCAAATCAGTCTTGGGGGACATCTCTTTAGAGAGGGTGATCCCGTGACAAGCCGGTAGGTTACCGCGCTTGGAATCTTCCATACTGAATCTTTTCAGTATGGTGTCGATGTACCTGGACTGAGAAAGTCCTAATATCCTCTTGGATCTATCACGATGGATCCGGATCCCCAGGATGTATGAGGCATCACCCAGGTCTTTCATGGAGAACCTGTGTGATAAGAAGCCCTTGACAGATTGTAGCATAGGAATGTCATTTCCTATTAAGAGAATGTCATCCACGTATAAAACGAGGAATACTACAGTTCTCGCTACAAATCTACTATAGATGCATGGTTCATCTGGATTTTTGATAAAGCCAAATTCCTTGACCGTCTCATCAAAGCAGATGTTCCAACTCCGCGATGCCTTCTTTAGTCCATAGATGGACTTAAGCAACTTGCACACCTTTCCGCTGCTCCCACTCTGAATGAAACCCTCTGGCTGGTCCATATAGACACACTCCTCTAAATTTCCATTTAGAAAAGCGGTTTTTACGTCCATTTGCCAAATCTCATAATCGTGGAAGGCAGCAATGGAAAGAAGGATCCGAATGGATTTCAGCATAGCCACTGGAGAAAAGGTTTCGTCATAGTCCAAACCAGGTCTTTGACGGAAACCCTTTGCTACAAGTCTAGCTTTATAGGTCTCAACCTGTCCATCTACACCAATCTTCCTTTTGAAGATCCACTTGCATCCTACGGGTTTTACCCCGTCTGGAGCAATGTCCAACGTCCATACTTTGTTGGTGTACATGGACTCCATTTCGGTCCGCATTGCATCCAGCCATTTTACCGAGTCAACGCTCTGAACGGCCTGCTGGAAGCTAGTAGGCTCATCATAATCTATGATGCAATCCTATCTATCCCCGTCTATGAGAAAATCGTAGTATTTCTCGGGCGGATGAGACTGCCTACTACTCCTGCGGAGCGGCGTAGGAATGTCCTGTTCTTTTGAACTTACTGGCTCTTCCAAGATTTCAGTAATAGCTTGTGGTTCTGGAATCTCTTCCAGTTCTATTGCGTTCCCACTTATCTGGGTTTCCAAAAACTCAGTTTCCAAGAAGCGGGCATGTTGAGAAACAAAAACTTTTTGTTCCTCAGCGGAATAGAACAGATACCCCCTAGAGTTCTTTGGGTATCCCACAAACTTACACAGTACTGAACGTGCCTCGAGCTTGTCCGCATGCTTCTTTTTTACAAAAGCTGGACATCCCCATATCTTAAGGTACTTAAGACAGGGTTTCTTCCCACTCCACATCTGATATGGAGTGGTAGGCACAGTCTTTGTGGGAGCCTTGTTCAAGAGATATGCAGCTGCTTCTAGTGCATAGCCCCAGAAAGATCGTGGTAACTCAGCCTTACTCATCATGGAACGAACCATATCCAATAGGGTTCGATTCCTCCTTTCCGATACACCGTTATGTTGCGGAGTGTATGGAGGAGTACGCTGAGAGAGAATTCCATTCTCTTTTAAATAGTCCAGGAACTCGGCACTCAAGTATTCACCACCTCGATCCGATCTTAGAATCTTAATACTTTTGCCTGTTTGTTTTTCAACTTCATTCTTGTAATCCCGAAATTTCTCAAAGGCCTCGGATTTGTGCTTCATTAAGAAGACATGTCCATACCTAGAGAAATCATCTGTGAAAGTAATGAAGTATGAATAACTGCTTCGCGCATGTGTAGACATTGGACCATACACGTCACCGTGTATGAGTCCCAAGAGCTCGCTTGCTCTTTCTCCGTGTCCAGTGAACGGAGTCTTTGTCATCTTTCCTATGAGACAAGATTCACAAGTGGCATAAGACTGATACTCGAACGGATCCAAGTATCCTTCTTTATGTAACTTAGTCAACCGTGTCTCATTGATGTGACCCAGTCTACAATGCCATAAGAAAGCCTGATTGATATCTGGAGACTTTCTTTTGTGTGTATTCTGGACATTGAAAATCTGTGGTTGGTTTAACACGTATATACCATTGCTCAGTGTACCTGACCCAATCAGAACTTGATTAAGGTGAATGTTTACAACATTACTTACAAACGCAAATTCATAACCTTCTTTAGAAACCAAAGATACAGAAATGATATTACAAGTTGCGTTGGGTACAAAAAAGCAATTACGCAAAACCAAAACATGTCCATCTGACATTCCCAGGTGATAGTCCCCCACGGCTTTAGCATCCATGCTAGCTCCGTTCGCAACTCTGAGGGTCATGTCACCTGCCTTCAAAAACCTACGGTTTCTCAACGCCTGCAAAGAATTACAGATATGAGATCCTGATCCGGTATCCAATACCCAGGAAGTAGAGTTTATAGAAAGACAGTTTTCAATAACATACACACCTGAAGCTGAAGCCGCAACCTGCTTCAGTTCCTGTGTCCTGGCTTTCCAAGCCCTG
Source organism: Agapanthus africanus (assembly GCA_030015575.1). Classification (NCBI taxonomy): domain Eukaryota; kingdom Viridiplantae; phylum Streptophyta; class Magnoliopsida; order Asparagales; family Amaryllidaceae; genus Agapanthus; species Agapanthus africanus. The sequence continues at coordinate 130,130,949 of JASDDO010000019.1, forward strand.
CAATCTTTCTTCCAGTGTCCATTCTTATGACAATAGAAGCACTCTTCCTTTCCCACAAGCTTCCCAGCTATCTTTGTTGCCATTTCTTTTCCCTTCGTACCCACTTTACTAACACCGCCCCTTGGTTTGGCGGGGGCTTTCTTCCTCTTTCCCTTGGCTTTCGCCTTGGACCTAGAAGAAGAAGATCCTCCTACAAACAAAGCGGGTGTTTCCCTACCTTTCTGTAGGGTGTCCTCTGCGCTCCTCAGCATGTTGAGAAGTTCTGAAAGTTCAACTTCTTTTTCTTGTAAGTTGAAGTTCAGTATAAACTGGGCGTAAGTGGATGGAAGGGACTGGAGAATTAAATCCGTATAGAGTTCACTTTCCAACGTGGTCCCAAGTTCCGCGAGCTCCTCAATGTAGCCAATCATCTTAAGCACATGGTCCGCTACCGATGATCCGACGGCCAATTTTGCCGAAAATAACTTCTTCGACACTTCGTATCTTGCGATACGAGACTGCTCTCCATACAGTTCTTTTGTATGAAGAAATATGGATTCCAGGTACATATTCTCGTGCCTCCTCTGATGTTCGTTGTCCATAGAGGCAAGCACGAGGCACCTGGCCTTCGCGCAATCAATCTCCCAAGTCTTACGGATTTCCTTATCCGCGACGCTGGAGGTGGGACCTGGGACGGGGGGAGCTTTGGTGGTAAGAAGATATCCCAGCTTGTCGTAAGTGATTGCCATTTTGACATTCCTGAGCCAATCTTTGTAGTTTGGCCCTGTCAGTATGTTTTTATCTAGAAGTAACTTAAGTCCAGTCATGTCGATTGGTCGCTGCAATTAGGAGAGAGAGAAGAAACACTTTAGCACGATGCTCTTGCAAGTTTAGAGTGGTTTTTAATTTTTCTAAACAGGATGGCTCCCACTGTCTCTCGAATCCCTCCTCAAACCATAAAGGAAGAATTAGTCGGGATCAATCCCACCGCACAATACTTGCTTAACCATTCAGCCAGGCCAGTGTCGGTACTTCGAGGGAGGTTTTCCAACGCTTTCGCGAAGTTCCTTAATTAAAGAACCTCTTTTCCCTGGAGGCGTAGCCCCGCTAACACCTTTCTAGACACCTACTAGGTTTATAGCATTGATCGTTTAGTGAGAAATTTCCCGAGGAGTAGCATATACTCACAGTAGGATCGGGATCCAAATATCATCACGTGACGAAACTGAAGGAATCCTACCAGAATCACCACACTCCAAATGGTATGCAAATCTAGCAAGTTTCAGTACTTATGAAACTCCCGATGTGGATTTTTGCCCCATGCTCTTATGACCTTGACGAAGGTCAACAAATCATAAGTCACATGTCAAGTTCTGCCCGTCATTTTGCAGGTTAATTTGAACCCACCCGTATATACCCTTGACGAAGGTCAACAAGGCAATACGACTGTCCTAAACCAACGCATCTATCTATGCTACATATGAACACCCAACAGCTACCAATCTCTATGCCTTGACGAAGGTCAACAAACATAGCTTGAATACTATTGAATATTCATACGAAACGACGGAGGGCTACGAATGGTTTTGGCGAAACCGTGAATGTAGTGAACTTGATATAATCGATGGAACGAGATAGCTTTTAGAAAAAGTGGCTCAAGCTCCGCATTTAAAAGTTAGTTTTGAAAAGAACCGAGTGGTTTTTTCGAAAGTGTTCCAACGACTTTAGCTTGGTTTATTATCTTGTATTAGTTCTTTTAATGCGTGATATTTTTGCATTAGTTCTTTTAATGCGTCCCATCATTTAATCCTACCATTGCAGAAAACAACCAAAATATGACGTACGCTTATGCCATTTGCATTCGCCACGGGGCCCCATCATTACCCGTTAGGTTACTTAACTAACGATAGAGCGGGGGCTGGGCTAGCGTGGCTGTAAAACATAAGCAACGCCTAAATAGTTATAAATACATAGCAATGATAGACATTACAGATCACAGATGAATACATTGGATATACTAGGAATCCGCAATCCGTTCGAGCCTGCAACGAAAAGCGGATTACACGGTCGCGGTGAATAGCCAATACCCCACCCAAGACCCCTGCGGGTGCGGCAAACTACCCGCCAAGTACCCGGTAGTTTGTGCACCCCTCCATGGGTCTATCCTAGGAGCAAAAACAGTAAAAAGAATTATACAATGACGGCTACAACCCCGACCCGGTTGTGCGGCCATACAAATAATAATATTATATCAATTTACATATTACAAATGAATGAAAGAAAAACAACACTCATCTCACATCCATCCCGGCTATTCACCCGCGACAATCCAATCCATTCATATACACATACCATCAACAAACACAGATCACAGATATGTATAACCCCGACTAATCGACATATAGCGATTAGCCGACGTTCAATACATGCAAACATCACAGATATAACCATTGTAGTCAAAGTGCAGTGAAGTTCGATAAAAATACGGATTTATAGGCCCCCAAAAACAAATTTCTTTTCTGGAAAATCTGGGCACAAATAACATATTTGAAAAATCCCAAAACCCTACCAGAAGAACACTGCACAAAACACGATCACAAGAGGGGACAAAACGGCAGCGGTTCCGCGGCCTAAGCCACCCATTGCCGTGGAACCGCGGCGGTTTGAAGGAATCATGCGACCGTATTTCGTGGGTGTTTTCACAAAACCCTGAGCCGATTTTAGGAGTAAAACTTTTTACTTTTAGAGCACAAACAATTTCAACAGAAACTTAGGGTTTTTGATTTTCCGGTTTTGCGATTTTTCTCGATCGAACTTCCATACACTTTACTACAAAGATAGTTTAAGTTTAGTTAGGCTCTGATACCACTGTAAGTCCACGTTGCGACCCTCGATTCTTACGGGGAGGCGGAAACGGTATAAAACTCAAATTTTAAGCGCTTGGGGCAACATGGACTAACAAAGTCGGGATCTTTTCTAAACTAAACTAGCTATCATGCTAAAGAGAGTTAGCTACTCGGATAAAAGAGGTTATACCTAACTTGAACTCCTTCTTCTTGAAACCTTTGTAGGGGTTGATGGTGCTTTCCTCGTTGCCTTCTTCCGTCAAAGATGGATCCACCTGAGGGTTCAACCTTCGGGCTCTTTCTCGAACTTTGAGTGAACTAGAATCTTCGGCTTGCTAAACCTCTAACCCTAGAGTGAGTAGAGAGTGTCTTTGGGGTGATTTTGTCTCAAGGAGAGGGATTCTCAACACATGAGAAGGATTCTCCTTTAACTAGAGGAGGAAGAAGAAGAAGTGAGGAGAGAGAAGTGTTATGATAGAATGAGTTCTTTTCCTCATTCTACAACCATATCACAAAAGAAAAGAATTATCAATTAACAATAATAAGAAAATGAAATAGTTGATGGATGGTTTGGAATGACCATTATCATTACATTCTTTAAATGAATTTTGCTAGAATCAAAGAGCATCTTTGCAAAGTAATGATGATGGTTAAACATTCAACCATGGTCAACAAGTCAACCATGGTCAACAAGTCAACAAAACCCAACCATGACACAATTTCATTTAATTAATATAATTAATTGATATATCATAATTCCATTAGGGTTTGGAAAAAAGACGACTGTCAACTGTGCATACGCACCCGTTCCGAAACCCTAATGAAAATCCTCTTCCTCCGCCTCAATCAACTGTGCATACACACCCGCATTCTTGTTCCGAGGAACATGAATACCATGAGATAAAATCAACCCCAAAACGTATACCAGTATCTGGCTCAAACCAGAGCCTACTAGTAATATCCGTCCGGACTCCAAACGTGCACAAGTGCGCGGATGAGAACGAACCCTGTCGCAAAACCATGCGACCTCTACTCTGTTTTGCCCAGAGGCGAATAGCCCTCTGTGTGGGACTCTAAAGACTCGACACTACGCTGGCAGTGGGTTTAACCACAGACCGCAAGCGGCACTAGTTGTGCGTAACAGTCCTCAGGTAGATGCCGATAAGAAGGCTGACGAGGTGAACCCCATCTGAACTCCTACTGAGTCTGAATGTGACAGTCTCCGTACAGTCCGGTCTGTTCGTCTGATACATCGCATGTCGGGCCTAGGGGCGGTAAACGTCAGTCCCCTAATAGCGGTACAAGTCGTGTCGGAGTGAAGCTCAAAACACCCTGAGATAACACTGGAAGCCTACCAGTATATCTCGCTTGCCCTGGCCAGGGACTACTCGTGTAATGGCTCTCCTAGACACAGCGCGATGTCAACCCCCAATACCGGGAGAGACGAATCCTGTCTAACCGTCACTGCCTCCAAGTGCTTCGGGACTGCACCCAATCATTACCTGTTTGCACGACTCCTTTGAGCCGCGGTAGGGTAGTGATCAAAGTGCAGTGGGAACACACTCGAGGCGAAGTGCCAGTGTCAAGTCATCGGACTAAGCTGTACTCATGTCACCTGGGAACTGATAACTGACGATAGGTATAGTACCAACCTGTCAGTTCCCGACGAGTCCTGTCCAGTGTACTCGTAACCCAACGAGCACCCGTATACTATCTCCAGTACGACGTACTGATGGCTGTGGGACAGACCATCTCCCACACTGGGATGAGAAGCGCATACGCTAGTCTACTCCGGAGTATCGATGCCTTGTCTCGATAGTCCTGCGACTAGGGACCTGTATAAGGATGTGCTTATAGATTACCCAGCCCCCACTAGTGTGACTGCCATCACAACGCTGGTAATCAAGCAAAGATCCTAAGGGCTCCACTAATGCGTATAGGTGATATACTAAAATAAACACATGTACACATTGAAGTAGAAACAAACCAAGTAGCATACTACTATATTGAGCAAGATTGTTTATACAAGGTGAATATCCCAAGCTTCCATTAAGTAATATACAAACTAGTATGATACAGTAATGGCCTCTAGGGCATATACACTAACATGCCATTTGGCAATACTAGGTGATATTCACCGACGGCTGCCGCATTAACTTGTGCTCCGTTCGCTACTCTGAGCGACATATCACCTGGTGCAACTTTCCTACTTTTTCTCAGTCCCTGCAATAAATTACAGATATGAGATCCTGATCCGGTATCAAGTACCCAGGAGGTAGGGTTGACCGTAAAATAGTTCTCAATTACAAGAACACCTGAAGTAGATGCAAAACCATGCTTCTTCTTCAACTGGGTATCCTGGAAATCCATACAATCCCCTTTCCCATTCTCATACTCATGACTGTTGTCACAAGTTAGAGCTGAACCAACTTTCCCCAGTCCCGAATAAGAATTCGGATCGGTCAAGCGATATATTTTATTATCTTGATTAGGGCGTGAAAAGGTTGCTGCCTGGAGAGAGAGAAAAGAACCACTCAGCGTATGCTCTTGCAAGATTAGATTGGTTTATTAATTTATCTAACCAGGATGTCTCCCACTGTTTACTCAAATTCTTCCTAAAACCTTTTTAAAAGAAGAACTAGCCGGGTTTTAATTCACGTCACAATACTTGCTTAACCTTTCAGCCAGGCTAGTGTCGGTACTTCGAGGGAGGTTTTCCAACGTTTTCGCGAAGTTCCTTAATTCAAGAACCTCTTTTCCCTGGGGGCGTAGCCCCGCTAACACCTTTCTAAACACCTACTAGGTTTATAGCATTGATCGTTAAGTGAAATAATCTCCCGAGAGTAATCCAACTCATCAGTGGGATCGGGATCCAACTGTCATTGTGTGATAACCTAGATGGAATCCACTCTAGTTACCACACTCCAAAAGGTATGCTAAATCTGCAAGTTTCAGTACTTTTGAAACTCCCGATGTGTTTTTTGCCCCTAGGACCCAAGTGATCTTGACGGAGTCAACAAATCAAAGTGTCCTAGTCAAGTTCAACCTGTCATTATCTGGATTGCATTAAACCCACCCGCATAACCCTTGACGGAGTCAACAAGGTTATACGACTGTCCTAATCAATCCCATATACCGATACAAACAAGCAGCACTTAGCTACCGTACACTACGCCTTGACGGAGTCAACAAACGCAGCACGAATACTAAGTATTACTTGTAAGAAATGACGGAGGGCTACGGCTGGGTTTTTGGCGAAAAACCCGTTAACGTAATGAACTTGATATCGTTGAAGGAACCTGGTAATCTTTTTGAAAATATAGTGGCGAAAACTTTTGCTAAAGAGGTCACTCCCTGTGAAGGGATCTCGGCTCTTTCCTCGTCGAATGAGGTGCAGGATATTCCAAACTGAATACCTCGTTGCAAAGCAAGAATAATCGACTATAGTGAAGTTATTACCCTGACGCAAACTTTTGTCCAAGGGGTCACTCCCGATGAAGGGATCTCGGCCCTTGCCTCGTCGACTGAGGTGCTGGGCATTCACAACCGAATACCGCGATGCAAAACAAAAATGAACGTCCTTGCAATAACAGCTTTTTGAAAAATTGTTCCAACAACGTCTTTTAGGTTTATTTTCTTGCATTAGTTCTTTTAATGCGTCCCATCAATTAAATCCTACCATTGCAGAAAACAACCAAAATATGACGTACGCTTATGCCATTCGCATTCGCCACTGGGCCCCGTCATCACCCGTTAGGTTACTTAACTAAGGACAGAGCGGGGGCTGGGCTAGCACGGCTGTAAAACATAAGCAACGCCTAAATAGTTATTATATATATAGATATACTGCAATGATAGCCAATCCAGATCACAGATGAACACTTTGGATATACTAGGAACCCGCGATTCGTTCGAGCCTGCAACGAAAAGCGGATTACACGGTCGCGATGAATAGCCAATACCCCACCCAAGACCCCTACGGGTGCGGCAAACTACCTGCCAGTACTCGAAGCGAAGAAACCTCCCTCAACTCCGTGAGTAGGCCACTCGGCACTTCGAGATACCCGGTAGTTTGTGCACCCCCTCCATGGGTCTATCCTAGGAGCAAAAACAGTAAAAAGAATTATACAATGACGGCTACAACCCCGACCCGATTGTGCGGCCAAACAAATAATATTACATCAATTTACAAATTTATTACATGAATGAAAGAAAAAGAAACTCTCATCTCACATCCACCCCGGCTATTCATCCGCGACTATCCAACGAGTTCATATACACAAACCATCAACAACACAGATCACTGATATGTATAACCCCCACTAATCGACGTATAGCGATTAGTAGACGTTTAATACACATATAAACATCACAGATATAACCTTTGTAGTCAAAGTATATTGAAGTTTGGAAAAATACGGATTTATAGGCCCCCAAAAACAAATTTCTATTCTGAAAAATCTGGGCACATATAAACCATCTTAAAAATCCTAAAACCAAGTCAGAAATACACTGCACCAAAATCGACCCAGCAACTCACCAAGATGGCCGCGGTTCCGCGGTAATAGCTTGCTATTGCCGCGGAAATGCGGCTCTTTGGTCGAGTTGCTGGCTCGTTTTTGGTGGCTTTCTTCTAAAAACCCTGAGATGATTTTTGGAGTATGACAAATTTTGTTTTGACCAGAAAAATTTTTAACAGAAACTCAGATTTTTCGTAACTCGGTTTTTCGATTTTTCCGTTTCGAACTTCGATACACTTCACTACCAAGCTAGTTTATGTTTAGTTAGGCTCTGATACCACTGTTAGGTCCACGTTACCTCTCCCGGTACTTTCGGGGTTGCGGAAACGGTAAAACAAAAATTTTTCTAAACTTTGTAACATGGACCGTAAAAGCCGGATCTTTGCTAAACAATACACTAGCAACCTAACATGAGATGTTATCTACTCGGTTAGGGGTTATACCTCAACTTGAACTCCTTCTCTTCTTGTTGTTCTTCTCTTCTTGTTGTTCTTCTCTTTGTTTTCTCAATGGTTGATCCGGACTTTGGTCACCTTCGCGGCCTCCTTGAGTCGAAGACGATCCACCCGAGAGATGTACACCGAGCTCCACCTCGAGCCGAGGTAACTAGGGCAAGGAGATTGCCAATCTAAAAGCCCTAGGTTGTGTAGAAGTGATGAAGGGATGGCTTTGTCTTTGTGAAATCTTTATCTCTCAACACATGAGATCAAAAGATCAAAACAAGAGGAGGAAGAAGAAGAAGGAGGAGCAACAACCATGGTTTATTTCTTTCCTTCTCACTTGAAAAAACCAAGAGAGAGAATGAGAAAGAAATTATGATACAAAAGAAAATCAACCATGGTTGCAAATAATGCAAAAGCATCATCATTACTAATCCCATCAAGATAAAGTTGATGGCTACTTTGAAATGACCATTATCATAATCCAAAAGAAAAAGGAAAAGAAAAGAAGAGTGTGGAACCCTCTTGAAAGTCAATGGTCAACACGGTCAACCGGTCAACAAAGTCAAGAGAGGTCAACGGGGTCAAATGGTCAATGCAATTAGCCATCATAAGATTATCACTAATAGGATTAGTAAATGATGTTCGCGGCTCATAATGGTTTCGACCAAACGAACTGTCAAAAACCCTAATGAGTCCGCCTCAAAATGGTTTTGACCGAATCAACTGTCAAAACCCTAATGAGCCTGCCACATAACGGTTTTGGCCGAACCAACTGCCAAAACCCTAATGAGGCACTTCCTCCTTCATCGCTCCGAAAAACTGTGCATACACACCTGCATCCGTATTCCGTAGAATGCGGATGCACAGAAGACAAAACAAATCCATCCGTGCAATACTAGGATCCGGCTTAAACCAAAGCCTACTAGTACTGCCTGCCCGAACACCATACGCACACAAGTGTACGTAAGTGATCGCAGCCCTGCCGTAAAACCATACGGCCTCTACACGTTTCGCTCAGTGCAGGGAAACTCTCTGTGTGGGACTCTAAAGACTCGACACTACGCTGGCAGTGGGTTTAACCACAGACCGCAAGCGGCACTAGCTGTACGTAACGGTCCCCAAGTAGATGTCGATAAGAAGGCCGATGAGGTAAACCCATCCGAACTCCTACTGAGTCTGTATGTGACAATCTCCGTACAGTCCGGTCTGTTCGTCTGATACATCGCATGTCGGGCCTAGGGGGCGGCAAGCGTCAGACCCTTAATAGCGGTACAAGTAGTGTCGGAGTGAAGCCCAGAACACCCTGAGATAACACTGGAACCTACCAGTATATCTCGCTTGCCCTGGCCAGGGACTACTTGTGTAATGGCTCTCCTAGGCACAGCGCGATGTCAACCCCCAATACCGGGAGAGACGAATCCTGTCTAACCGTCACTGCCTCCAAGTACTTCGGGACTGCTCCCAACTACTACCTGTTTGCACGACTCAGTAGAGCCGTGGTAGGGTAGTAACCAAAGAACAGTGGGAACACACTCGAGGCGAAGTGACAGTGTCAAGTCAGCGGACTAAGCTGTACTCATGTCACCTGGGAACTGATAACTGACGATAGGTATAATACCGACCATCAGTTCCCGACGAGTCCTGTCCAGTGTACTCGTAACCCAACGAGCACCCGCATACTATCTCAAGTACGACGTGCCGACGGCTGTGGGACAGACCGTCTCCCGTGCTGGGATGAGAAGCGCATACACTAGTCTACTCCGGAGTATCGATGCCCTATCTCGATGCTCCCACGACTAGGGACGTGTATAAGTATGTGCTTGTAGATTACCCAGCCCCCACGAGTGTGATCGCCATCACAACGCCGGTAATCAAGCAAAGATCCTAAGGGCTCTACTAATGCGTATAGGTGATATAATAAATAAACACACATGTACACATTAAAGCAGAGACAAACCAAGTAGCATACTACTATATTGAGCAAGATTGTCTGTACAACTGTGAATATCCCAAGCTTCCATCAAGTAATATACATACTAGTATGATACAGTAATGGCCTCTAGGGCATATACACTAACAGACACTAGTTACAATTTCTTTTGCCCTCACTTCAATCCCTTTGTATGTTTCCGCATCTTACTTTCTGCACACCATACTTAGGCTGGTTGGTTTTCTTCCTTCCCTACCTTTCGACACCTGCATAAGAATTGGAAGAAGACTATCCAACAAGCGTAACATGTGTGCTCTTCTAATATAAGGAGCTCTTAATTTGAGAGAAGGTGAAGAAGAGAAGAAAACCGAATTATACAATTCAATTTCTTCAGAACCCGTGGCCATTCTCGGACTAAAATAAATTTCTTCGAGTTCGTATGTAACTATACGAGATAACCATTCCAAGCAATATTGATATCCGTAGTGATACAGAGAGTTCCGGAGAAGGCAAAGGGTAAAGTAGGAGCGGTAATGATATATGCGTCTTAGTCGTGAATCATGATAAACCAAAACCAGGTTTTTAAAAAGGTTCAGTTATGTTGGTTTATGAGATTTAGTTTAAGGTCAGTCATGGTCACTGCTACAGAGAGAGACAGAGAGAGACAGAGAGGGGAGAGAGAGAGAAGAAACACTCGGCGTGCACTCTATCAAGATTAGATTGGTTAATCATTTTATCTAATCAGGATGGCTCCCACTGTTTTCTTGAATTCTCCTTCAAACCTTAAAGGAGAACCAGTCGGGATCATTTACACCTTAAAAGTTCGCTAATCGTTCAACCAGGCTATTGTTGGTACTCCGAGGGATGCTTCCCGTGCTTTCGCATGGACCTAATTAAATAACCCCATTTTTGCAGATGTGTAATCTCGTTAACACTTTCTAGACACCTAATAGATTTTCTAATTATGAAGTGAAAATCTTTCGAATAGTAATACCTACTCATCAGTGAGGATCGGGACCCAACTATCATTGTGTGATAATTTTGACGAAAGCCGACCAAAATCACTACACTCCAGAAGGTATGCGCATGCTTGGCAATTTTCTCTTATATTTAAAACTCCCAATATAATTTTTATCCTAAGTAGCTTATGATCTTGATGAAGGTCAACAAATCATAAGTCGCACGTTAATGTCTACCCGTCACTGTCCTGATTAATTTTGACTCGCCCGTACTCGTCCTTGATGGAGGCCAATAAGGCTGTGCGACCGTCCTAATGCAACTTTATGTGTAGAAAAGTAACACATAGCTACCACGCACTATGCCTTGACGGAACAAATATAGCGTGAATACTAAGCGCTACCTATCTGAAATGACGGAGGGCTATGGCTGGTTTTTGTGAAAAACCTTTAACGCAATGAACTTGATATCGTTGAAGGAACTCAAGTGGCTTTGAAAAGGAGTGGTTTAGGCTCCGCTTTTAAAACGAATGGGTTTGAAGAAAACCGAGCAGTTTTAAAAATTGGTTCCAACATCATTTATATATATTTTTTTCTATGTTTCTAGCTACAACAGAAACATCCAAAATAGCATGCTTTTATATACCATCCGCATTTACCACGGGGTCCTGGGTCTTCACCCTAAGATTACTTAACTTACGGCAGGACGGGGACATGGCTAGCGCGGATGCAAATCATATAGAACCATCTAATATATATATATATATATATATATATATATATATATATCACAGGAAAGTAATAAATATCACAGGCATGTGATAAACAACAAACAAGATGGATAGCGGATAAGTTAGGAGCCCCATGTTTCGTTTGAGCTGCAAACGAAAATCAATATTCTCCGGTCGTATGGATAGCACGTACAAACTCGAACCAAGACCCCTACGAGTGTGGCAAGCTACCCTCCAATCCTAGAAATAGGATACCCCTATCTCAATAACATGAGTGGGCTATCCGACGCTTTCTAGAATCCGGTAACTTGAGCACTCCACCTTGGGTCAGAGTTACACCCCCTATAAGTGCGGCGAGCAACGCGCCAATCCGAGAATGAGATAGCCCGGTCTCAACTCCATGAGATGGTCACCCGTTGCGTTCTTAAATCCGGCTATCCGAGCACTTCGTCGTGGGGTATCATAGTATAAGTAATGAAATATGTACAAAGGTGACAACGACTGTTCTCCGCCGAAAGACAGAGACCGAGACGTTGGGACGTCTGTCCTGAATTTGGGGGCAGATGCTCTCCATCCATCTCTTCGAAAATACCAAGTTGATTTATGGTACCATATATCTAAGGTTTGGATAGATGCGACCGTTGCAGCAGACTTCATCAGATTCCCCCTCATTTATGAGGGATTTTTGATTGTGGGGACACTCTTTCCTGCACGCGCAAACCCCTACAGTTAATTACATTACCGCATTGCGATAACTACTTTCTCTTACTCCAGGGGTTCACTTTGTGTCGTGTTTGTTTTATTTTGGGTTGCCTGTGGATTGTATACAGAGACTAATTTATGTCGTCGTCCGTAGGGCGCGGATTAGTCCAAATATGTATATTTTAGATTTGGGTTTTGAACTTAGGTTTTATATTCTTTTAGTTCAAAGAGGTTTGGTTTTATTTACGGACCGTTAATCTAGTTTGAGATTAAGATTAACTTAAATATATGAGCATATGGGCTCAATTTATTTTTAACTAAAGATACATTAGTCCTATTTGAGACTAAGATCAACTTAGCAATATTTTAAGGATCATTAAATTTTATTAAGATCTAACAACAGAGCATTTGGGCTCAGCTGCAAGAAAAACTTCAGAGACTTAACTAATTTAGGCTTAGTCTGCTCAGTCTCTTTTTTTGTTCAAAAGTGCTAAGCACTTATTTAGGCTCTGTTTGTTCAGCCCCCCTTTTTTACGCAAAAGTGCTAAGCATTTGTTTGAAGCTCTGGCGCTCATATGGGTATCATGTGAAGCCTTCAGTTATGGGCGTTGCCCAATTAGTGCTAAGCACTCAGTTATTTTGACTGAATATAGTGCTAAGCACTTTTTTTTATATGGCGTCCATGCGAGGAGCACATGCGACACTGGGCGCTGTCCAATCAGTGCTAAGCACTCAGCCGTTTTGGCTGTATATGAAGTGCTAAGCACTTTTGTATGGCGTCTACATGAGGGGCACGTGAGGCGCTGGGCGCTGCCCAATCAGTGGTAAGTACTTAGCCGTTTAGGCTGTATATGAAGTGCTAAGCACTTTTATTCAAAGCTCACGTGTATTTCACGTAAGGTGCTGGCCTTTTGCTTTGGGCGCCCGCGTGTTTTTCACGTGAGGCGCTGGGCGCTGTTTGGAGGGCGCCCACGTAGGAAACATGTGAGACGCTAAGTTCTTTTCTTTTTCAGAGATTGAATCTTTGTTAATGGCATTTTGACCATTAATGATCACCAAGATCTTTGTTTTGAAGATCTGGGATCGATTTTTTTTTAAGAACTAAGTTCTTTTATAAGAACTAAGTTTCTTTCAGGGTTAAACCTTATTTTCTGAGGAATTAAATTCCTATAGGATATGTTCTTTTTCTTTTTCATAGTTATTTTCTGAATTTTTGATTCTCAAGAACAAGATGTTCCCGATGAGAATTAAATTCTCAACTTGTGGGAGACTTGTCTTGTAGATCTCAGATCCAGAGAAAGAACTAAGTTCTTGAGAAGAGTTAAACCCTTAGATGTGATCTGATAGGTAAAGGAGATGTTTTGATCTCTATGGTTTCTTTACCCAGGGTTTGAGAGGAGGAAGATTTTCTTTTCTATTGAAAATTAAATTCTTTGTTGTTTTTTTAGAGCCTTTTGTATTTTTTTGCAGAAGCTTATGAGGGGTTCCCTTTTTGTGAGACTTGAAGTCTCGGGTCTTTTATATAGTAGAGGCAAGTTTGTTAATTAGTTTTGAGAAAATATCTCATTTGAGAGATACCAATTGATTTAATTGGTCTCAGAATTTATTCGAGAGATTTTACTCACCGTTGGATCTCCGATCCAATGATTTCGTTTCACAGAATATGTTTTCTTGTTTTTAACAAGACTGGGGAAATATTTTCCCATATATAGAATTTTATTCTGTTAAATAGTGATTTTTAATCACCATTGGATTTTTAATCCAAGGGCTCTCTGTTTCACAGAGCGTAATCTTTCTTTGTTTAGAAAGAATGGGGAAATATATTCTTAAAATAGAATTTAATTCTATCATTGGATTTTTGATCCAACCGAGAGTATTTTTCTCCCTTAGAAAGATTTGAGAGATATTTTCTCCTAATAGAATTTAATTCTATTATTTGATGATTTATCATCACCATTGGATCTTTGATCCAACGGCTCTGTTTAACAGAGAGTGTCCCAATTTTTAGGGAAATATCCACATGTAGAATTTAATTCTACTGATTTAAAGTTGGGCGCCAGCGCTCATGTGTTGTGCACGTGGACGACACTTAAGAATTTAATTCTTATATATGATAGGTGCTCTTATACTTTGCACATTGGCGCTCACGTGAACTTCACGTGCGGCGCCATCATAGGATTCAATCCTAAGACGCTGGCACTGGCCCTCTCGTGGGGGGCACGTGAGGCGCTGCCTCATTAATTTTTAACAGAGCTTAGCTTTTTTACTATGTTTAAATATTAGGGGAATAAATGCCCCCACCGTTGTTCTCGCATGGCTTACACGTGAGCGCAACGGTATCACTCTTACCACCGCTTGATCTTCTAGGGAGTTGAACCGTCCCCTGACGTCCTATAAATAGGGCCTTTGGCCCTTGAGATGACTGTCGTCTCATCATTTTCCTTAAGTTTCTTTCTTCTTTGAGAATTTCATTCTCCTCTCAGAGCTTAAATCTCTGCCCACAGAACTCCCTCTGATTAGAGTTAAACTCTGCTAGAAAAATGGTAAGGATTATAAACAGAGTTTAACTCTTAAAAGAACCTCCCTTTTTTGTTTTGAATTCTTAACCCATTAACAGAGATCGGCCCTTTTCTTGAAATGATCTCTTACAAATCTTAAAAAGAACTTTTCCCCCTTTTGAGTAGACCGTAGGTCTTGAGTCGATAGGCATTCCTGAGAATCTTTAGTTCTCTTCTTAGGGTTTTACCCTATCATTGATCCTGATCTTTGAGAGTTTCTGAAATTTAATTCCATTATATTTCCTATCTGTCTCCTAACATGGGGATTTCTGGGATTTAATCCTATTATCGGAGGAATTTAATTCCATCTTGTCTTACAGAGCTTAGCTCTGAGAAATTTTGGAACTTTTGGGAATTTTATTCCCTTTCCTATTCCTTTTTAGGGTTCTAATACCCTTTTTACAGATTAAAATCTGTTGCTATCTTTTAACAGAACTTGTTTTTTGAGAACATTAGGAGTTTTTTAACTCCACTGTTTAATTGGACTATTCATTTAATGAGAATTCTTTTGGATCTCACAATGGGCACATGTTTCATCATTGATGAGCCATCTCCTTGATTTTATGGGGCCCACTGATTTTTCTTTTTGACTGTAGTGATTTTAATATGCCAATCACTAACCCTCCACTGGTTTTTCTTTTCAGGTACCATGGCTGGTCGTCTGTATGATCTTGAAGAGATTATCTCTTATGAGGAGATTCGCATCTAAGGCCGCTGTCAAGGCCAGGAGTTTACTAACGTACAATGCGATGAGGTGATGCGTCGTTTCGACGATTGCAACGGTCGATTGCTCTCCCGCCGTTCTGCCCTTTTGAAGGTCTTCGTTAGGTCGATCTGGGAAGCTACCCGGACGCCTTGATGTTATGCCACTTCAAGCACTCGATGATGCTGAAGATAAGATGCATTCTGTGTATATGATGGGGTTGATCTCAAAGTAACGGAGAGATAATCTTGTCGCCATCTTGCACCGCGTCTTTCAACAAAAATCAATAGTATCAGCATATCAGAGGGTGGAGGACATCAGTGGTGACCATGACGCTTGCATCCGAGAGAAGATGCACAAAAAGATGGTTAATGAGGCTGAACGTGCATTGCTCAAACTTGTTTTTGAGTTTGAGAAACCATGTCTAGAGTTCAGTGTCTTGTCATTGTAGACATTTTGATGATGTTTTTTTTTGCATCATTATCCTCATTACCAATGTATAAATTTCTTTTCAAGTATGAATGACAATGTCCCCCTCTCCCCTTTTTTACGCCAACGCTCACATGTGCTTCATGTGAGGTATTTTTATATAAAAGAACTAGCGCCGGCGCTCATGTGTTTTGCACGTAAGGTGCTGCTATAGGACTTAACCCTAAAAAAACTAGCGCTGGCACTCACGTGTCATGCACTTGAGGCGCTGTTATAGGACTTAACCCTAAAATAAAACTAGCGCCGGCGCTCACGTGTCATGCACGTGAGGCGCTGCTACGAGATACGAAGGAATCGTTTCGCCTTCTTGCTCCGCTTTTCATTAGTCAACTCTTTCTTTTCCTATGCCTTTTTTGTCAGGACTTGGAAATAGTTCCACCATGCACAACATTTTCTGTGCTTAGACTTAAATGCTTCTTTTTATAATCTGAAGCATTGTTTTTCTTCTTCTTCACAAGGAGAGAACCATTTTTAACAGACCAAAGATTCATAGCTTGCAATCGTCCACATGCTTGTCGGCAATTATGGTAGGTGCCTATCGAGGGAATTATTCCTCGTTTTGCAGCACGCTTGGTGAATCTCGTTCTTACGGATGACCAATGTGACACGGTGATGTACGAGCTCCTGACTCGTAGAGGGTCTCCTCTTCCCATCGGCTCCATTTGGCTTCAGATGATCTTCCTGTCTGTGCTTGCTGACATTCCTCCTCATCCAGTGGAGATGACTCCGACGATGCTCGACGCAGCGAAGGACAAGATCGAGTGCTTTCATGAGGCATATTTGATTACCCAGCCTCTGAGGGATCGCTCTGTTCAGTTGCTAAGCCAGATATGGGCTCGGCGGGCCATCATGTTTGCCTCCGCTGACGGGCACGGTGCTGACCGATGGGGAGCGACTCCTCGCGAAGATCGCCGCTTCGACATGTTGGAGAAAGCTGAGAGGGCTTTTGAAAACTTTGTTCATAGTTTTGTAAACCTTTGTGGTTTTGATCCTGTGTTTGGTGATCTTTTTCCTGTGGAATAAAGTGTTTATTTAAATATGTTTCTTTATCATCGACCGCTGAATGTTTCACCCCTAGCACATATCCATGTGGGAATTTTGCCTCTGCACATATACTTTGCACTTTACCCTTAGGAGTTCCTAATACGTACGGATGCCAATGATGTGCGCATATGTGGCGCATACACACGCACACATAAATATGCATCTAGACACAGGTGAACACTGGACTGATGTGAACAAATACTTCCCCCTACTAGCTTGCTCATGGATGTATACCTGTGAGTGAAGTAGGGTAAAGTAATGCACATCATATGGCCGTTTTCGGGTTGGCGTATCGTATATATCTTTTAAAATTTTGAACTTTCTGTTTCTTGATGTTTTGATCTAGCGTAAAGTAGTTTATGCACTCATTTCGGAGTTTGTAATTTATTCACTCGTTTCGGAGTCTTTAGTTTATTTACTCGTTTCAGAGTTTGTAGTTTATTAACTCATTTCGGAGTCTCTAGTTTATGTACTCATTTCGAAGTTTGTAGTTTATTCACTCATTTTGGAGTCTCTAGTTTATGTACTCATTTCGGAGTTTGTAGTTTATTCACTCATTTTGGAGTATCTAGTTTATGTACTCATTTCGGAGTATTTTTAGTTTACCTTCCTTGGGTTTACAGCCAAACTTTTCCTAACGTTGTATGTAGATAACCCCCCTTCTTTATGACAGGGGTCCATTAGGTTTGTGGTTCTAGGGTTTTAGTCCGTGGTACCGTCATGTTGGCTGATATATTCCTCGATATGCAGTCTTTAAGTCGCTGTTCGAGTAGCCCCGCGACTGTCGTGTCTCTCATCCCTTCGGGGGCCGGACAAGACGTCTTCGAGTAATCTCCTTAGGTCATATTTGTTACTTGTATGTATGCCCTAGAGGCCATTATTGTACATGATTGTATATTATAGTGGATACTTGGACATATATAGAGAGGACTTTCTTACTCGACATGATAGTATGCTATCTGGTTGCTCTTTATCTTAACATATAGACTTGTATTGTGATACTGTCTTTCTCTCACATGTTGATAAAGCCCTTAGGATATGTACTTGACTACTGGGACTATGATGGAGATCATACTAGTGGGGCCAGGGTAGTCCATAAGTTCATCCTTTAATTGTTCCTAGTCGAGGGTGTATCGAGACGGGGCATCGATATTCCAGAGTAGACTAGCGTATACGCTTCTTGACCCATTTGATGGGCGATGGATGATCCCATATCCATTGGTGTTTGACATCAAAGATGGTATATGGGTGCTCAGTGGAGACTGGGTACACTGAACATGACTCGCCGAGAACTCCTAACTGGTATTATACCTAACATCAGATAGCAGTTCTCTGACACTGGTAAAAGTTAGTCTGTAGACCCGAGATCATTATAGAGTCTTGTGTGATTCCCACTGTGCTTTGATTTCCACCTTACCACGTTCAAGAGAGCGTGCAAAACGATGGTTTTTGGGTACAGTCCTGAGTCACATGGAGGCAATGAGCGATAGGAGGGGATTCGTCTCTCCCGGTATTGGGGGTTGATGTTGCACTGTGCTCGATTGGCCATAACAAGAAGTCCCTGGCCATGGCTGATACGGAGATTTACTGGTAAGTGTTATCAGTAGTTTCTCGACCCATTATGAGCCTCATATCGGCATGACTTATCAAGTTACTGGGGTGTGACGTTTACCACCCCTAGACTCGATATGCGACATATCAAACGAAGAGACTGGACTATATGGTAGTGTTGCTGTTGGATTCACAGGAGTATGGAAAAGCTTGCTTGTTGATCTTCTGATCACTTAATACCCGGGTAGCCGTTACGTCCAGCTAGTACCGCTGACGGCTTGTGGGTGGTTGATATGATCATCACCTACTGCTGGCGTATTGACGAGTCATTAGAGTCATATACAGAGGTTTCCTAGCTCATGCGAAACGAAGTAGGGCACATATGTGATATGTGCGGGACCGAGATTAATACGCGTATGTGATACCGTATTCTAATCTCGCGATATAGGTTATATGTGATATAACCGGATTGTTGAATCAAGTGTTGATTCAATGATATGTTATATGTATATGCGATATGCATATAAATGATATTAGTCGGTTGTATGCAATACAGCCGGGTTATTAAATCAAGTGTTGATTTAATAATTTAATGTGTAATTATATATTTGATATATTAATATACATTAACTAATATTAGCTCACTTAAGAAAATGATTTCTCAATATGTGTGTGTGTGTGTGTGTGATATTAATGTATTTGTTTTTGTGTTCATGCTAGATGATACATGGGACTTGGGTGTATGAGACTCATACCATAACTTAGATAATTAAGGGTAATTATTTATTTAGGGATAAACAAAATTAGGTGGAATTTGTCATGGCTCATGATGCTTTGAGAAGCTTGCAGAAACTATTGACTTAGTCCACTAATTTTGTTTTACTATAGATATTTATTAACCTAACCATTATCTTTAGCCATGGTTTAGTCTCTATATGAGTTATATATGATATTTTCTCACCCATGGTTCACACTTGATTATTCTTGAGTTTCTTCTTCATCTCCTTCTTGCTCTCTAGCTTCAAGTGAGGTGAAGAAAAAGAGTGAGAAAAATTATTCTAAAGTGAGCAAAATTCCTACATCACCAATCTACACTAGACTAGCCATTTAGTATAGCTTGTTTGCTTCACTAATTTTCAATTAGTGAAGAGGTAGTTTGAGTTGGAGATTCCTCGGCGTAGATCATCTTCGGTCTCGAAGTTCTTCAAGAAAGCTTGTTCCTTTCGCCTAGTGGAGCCTTACGAGAGTCCGGGAGACCACTACTTGGAGCGAAGGGACTATTACACGGAGCTTTAGAAATGAAGGACCGGTCTATAAAGGTTGTATTCCTTGTTCACTTAGAGTAAAGATGCTTACTTATATAGCTTAACCCTAATTCTCTAGTTAGATCCTTGGTTTGGGTTGCTTAGCACTATAAGATTTTTTAAAATTGCATGCTAGATGCCTTAGAAAACCTAGTGAGGGTGCTAAGGAACCCGGCAATATTACCGTTGGAAGAGCAAGCTTTAGGAATTTGCCATGGCTCTTTTTACTTGAGGTTAGGCTCAATTTGGAGCCCCGATGAGTAATAACCGCACCCTTCTAGGGTGGGATGATCTTCAATGGTCTTTTTTAGGCTTTATATGAGTTGTCGTCAAGACCCGAAGCTAGGAATATGCCGTTATTTCATTTTTTTTCTTTTGTTTTGACGATGTCGCGCCGATTATTTGCTGAAGTCGGGAAACATCTGTGTGATCTCTATGTTGTATGTATTGCAATCGAGATCTAGAGCTAGGGATATGCCATTGCTCCAATTTTATTTGATAATTGCGTCTGCATCTTGCTGAAATGAGGGGGAACGCCGAGATAGTCTCTAGGTTGTATATGAGCTGTCAAGACTTGGAGCTAGGATTTTGCTATTACTCCATTTTTATTTGATCCTTGAGTCTTTATTGACGTTGCGTCTGCATCCTGCTAGAATGAGAAGAACGTCGAGGTGATCTCTGGGCTGTAAGTGTTGCCATTAAGAACTGAAGCTAGGATTTTGCCGTCCCTTCATTTTTTTTTCTTTTGTTTTGGTGATGTCGCGCCGATTCTTTGCTGAAGTTGGGAAACATCTGTGTGATCTCTATGATGTATGTATTGCAATCGAGATCTGGAGCTAGGGATATGCCATTGCTCCAATTTCATTTGATAATTGCGTCCGTATCCTGCTGAAATGAGGGGGAACGCCGAGATAGTCTCTAGGTTGTATATGAACCGTCAAGACTTGGAGCTAGGATTTTGCCATTACTCTATCTTTGTTTTGACCCTTGGGTCTTTTGTTGACGTTGCCTCTGCATCGTGCTGGAATGAGAAGAACGCCGGGATAGTCTCTAGGTTTTAGATGTTGTCATTAAGACCTGAAGCTAGGATTTTTCCGTCACATCACTTTTATTTGATTGTTGTGTTTGCCCCTGCTGGAATGAGGAGGGGGAACACAGGGATAATCTCTAGGTTGTATATGTACTGTCAAGACTTGGAGCTAGGATTTTGCCATGGCTCTATTTTTGCTTTGACCCTTGGTTCTTTTGTTGACGTTGCGTTTGCATCTTGCTGGAATGAGAAGGAACGCCGGGGTAGTCTTTAGGTTGTATATGAACCATCAAGACTCGGTTCTCCTTTTGACGAAGCGTGGTCAGAAAATATGGTTCCCTTTCTTTTATTTGTGCCATTGGATCGTATACAAGAGTCAATAAGGATGTATATGCAGGGCAAAAAAGTTTCAGTTTTATTTTTTTATTTCTTTCCGCGATGCTCTATCTTTTCAGCTTCTATGTCGCAAAAGTCGCGATTGCCCAATCATTTCGGCTATTTATCACGGTGCTCAATCATTTCGGCTATATTTTTTTATTTTTACTTGCTGCTTTTTATTGCGAATTGCCCAAACATTTCGGCTTTTTCATATGCTTTTTTTTGCGACTCGCTGAGTTTTATTACGAGTTAGGAACTTAAGATTTGATACCAATCTTGGCATCAGTACCGCTGCAACTAGAATATTGCCAGGAGTGAATCATCATTTTCCGTGAAAGGACATGGGGTTTGACACCTGTTTAGGCATCAGTATCGCTACCACTGGAATATTGTCAGGAGCGAATCATTATTTGCCTTTATCGATTTGAACAAAGGTGGCTTAGCAAACAGGGTTAGGATCCTGTCGACTAAGGCTTTTTGACTTTTTGAGCCGTAAGGGTCTCGTAAAGGTGTTTCTCCCTATGAGTCGTGAGGATATCATAGGTGTATTTTCTCCTTAGGAATCGTGGTGATTCCTAAGTGGTATTTTCTCTTATAAGTCGTAAGGATCTTGCAAGAGAGTTTTCTCCTTATAAGTCGAGATGACTTACAAGTGTCGTTCATCATTTGGGGACATTTCTCATCATTGGTGGAACTTGGTGGGGAATATATTTATTTATGCCTATGGATTATATACATGGGTCAATATGGGACCTCCTGTAGGGCAATATTAGGGGAATATGACGGCTTAAGAACATATTTAGATCCCTGTAGTTTAAGACTTTTGAATCTTATGAGTCGCGAGGGTCTCATAGAGGGAATTCTCCTTACGAGTCGTGAGGATCTCGCAAGTGTGATTTCTTCTTAGGGATCGTAGGGATTCCTAAGTATGTTGCTCTTTTGTGAGTCGTAATGATCTCGCGCAGGTATTTTCCCCTTGCAAAGTCGAGAGGACCTTGCAAGTGCGCATAGTAATTTTTTTGTTTTTACTTTACGAAATTACGCCCTTTCGAGTTTTCGCAAAGCTCGCCGGCAATCCTGCTGTTTTTACTCACGGCGCCCTTTCGGGTTTTCATCCGCGCCCATTTAGCTTGTGGACATACCTTTTTTTAACGATGGAACCCCCGAAAGTAGTTTCGCCGCAGGTGCCCATCTGTTTGCCAGTGGGACTTGAGTTGCAACCCTCGCCATTGAGACTTCAATTGCAATATAAATCTCAAGGGAGGATATCGCCGTATTTGGGACGATACGCCCTATTTGAGGCGACATGGTTAGTGACGTTTCGGTCTATTATCGCCTTGTTTGACGTGATGTTTTAGTTTAAGGACTTTTCGGTCTAGCATTTCCATTTTGGGGACAAATATTAGTTTAAGGACATATCAGTCCATTATTAGTTTAAAGACATCTCGGTCCAATGTTAGTTTAGGGATGTTTTGGTCCTTTATAGCCATGTTTGAGGCGAAGTTTTAGTTTAAGGACTTTTCCGTCCAGCATTCCCATTTTGGAGATGAATATTAGTTTAGGGATATCTCGGTCCATTATTTGTTTAGGGACATCTCGGTCCATTATCGCCATATTTGAGGCGAAGTTTTAGTTTAAGGACTTTTCGGTCTAGCATTCCCATTTTGGAGACGAATATTAGTTTAGGGACATCTTGGTCCATTATTAGTTTAGGGACATCTCGGTCCGACATTAGTTTAGGAACATCTCGGTCTATTGTTAGTTTAGAGACGTTTCGGTCCTATTATCACCATTTTGAGGCGAGTATTAGTTTAAGGACGTTTCGGTCTATTATTAGTTTAGGGAAATTTTAGTCCAGCCTTCCCATTTTGGGGCAACGGAGCTTTTTGGATAGTACTTTCAAAATTCTGACTCAGGAATATAGCGAGCGAACACGAGCGTCGTCATCTATCATTGACTTAAGTCGTAACTCGTCAAGGGTAGTATTTTTTGAGGAATCGACCGTTTATTGGCCGGAAGGGTCTTTCGCCATGCATATCCATGAGCAGGTAGGCTCCACCTTGATAGACTTTGTCTATGATGTATATGCCTTCATAGTTTGGCTCGAACTTCCCGTGTTTTGCACGATTGGGGATCATTGGTCTTTTTCCGACTAGTACAAGCTTCTTTTATTAACCTGTCAATTTGTTCTTCCAGCGATGGACTTAACGTTTTTAGAGTGGGATCTCACTCCGATTTGACGTCACGGCTATTTGGAAGAGCGTTTTCCGCTTCACTTGAGCTGTTTACGACGCGGCAACTGTAGAACTGCTCCCGTTTCTTGGACCGAACATATCCGAGCCCGGTTGTCTCCATCTTCCCGTTGGGCATCATTTGCTGAGTCCCGGGAACATCTCAAATCTTTTTATAAAATTGGGCTTATCAAACAGTTTGTTTGAGAGGTACACCTTGGCATCTTAACATCCTTTTCAATCCCTCCGCATAATATCTTGGCAGACGGATTGGTTGAAGCCTATCGAGTGCAAAATTGGCACCATGCCAGACTTCTTTTTCTACTTTATTTTCCGTAGATTGGTAGAAGAGGATCGCTTTTTCACCTCTTCGCCTAGGAGGTACGTAGAAAGTTTGCAGTTCTTGTACGTTGTGTGTATGGAGTGCATCAAGTTCCTTGTAATGCTGAGGCGGAGCCCTTATAATTTGTAGACTCTGATTTGTTCTGGCAAAAGTTTGCATTGACGGGGGACGGAGAACACTGCGCCGGCCTCGTCCTATGAGTCGCTGCCAAATACCAAAATAGGAGTAGATGGTCTGGGCTTATTGTTTTCCTTTTAGCGTTACCCCGAGTATACTATTTCTTCGTCTTCCTCAGTGTCGCTCCCAAAGATTGGGATAGTGGAGAGGGACTTATGTTTATTCTTTGGCTTATGGCACCTTTCAGTATCCTCGAAGTATGGTAGGAAGTACTTTACGTCTTCGTATTTCCGGACTTCGTTTATGGAGAATGGGTTTAACTCTCCCATGATGGTGTACTCCGAGCCATCCTTGAAATACTTCATACACTGATATTATGTAGAACGGATGACGTTGTACTCGTGTAACCAAAGTCTGCCGAGCAAAACGTTGTAGCAAGTCTTGGCATCAATAACATGAAATTTGATGTCAGTGACGAGCAGCCCAAAGCTTAGCGTCCGTATTACGGTCCCAAGTGTCCGTGATGACCATGAGTCGAACCTAGAAATGGTAATTTTATCTCGGGCAAGATGCTAAATGTTCATGCAAATCTCCTTCAGCACTCTCACGTTGAGAAGGTTAACGGAGGATCTGTTGTCGACAAGGATTTTCCCTATCTTGATGTCGTAGCAGTACCTGATGACGTATAACGGACAATTATGCTCGCATGTACCGAGAAGGAGACCCTCATCACTGAATGTAATGTCAGCCGTGTGGACCTCTGCCAACTTATCCTTCATCTTTTCTTCTACGAAGAAAGCTTGGAACTGATCGGGCTCTTGTAATGCCTTGATTAGGGAATCTTGTGCCTCTTTGGATAGGAGAAGAGCATCCAATATGCTCAGTTGTGAGGGTATTTTCCTTAGATGTACCAGGACGTTGTAATCCACCATGCTTTTCCTAGGCGGGTCCCTTGCTGTAAGCTTTTTGACTGCTTCTTCATCAAGGGCATTTCCACGGGGATTTTCCCCTTCCCTTTGTCTTTTTTATTTGAATCTTTGTTTGTAGGTCCGAGGTTTTTCTCAGGCAGCATGCGATTATGCAGCTGAATATTCTGACGGTTCTTCTTCTCCTCCTCTTCTTTTTTGGATGCGGAATCTTTGAAGAGAGGGCCGATGGGTGTTTCATCCTCAGAATCGCTCCCGAAAGTAAGAACTTAGGGTTTTTCCCCTTCCGAACTGGTATCAACCATATGACAGTTGCCAGTTGTTTCTTCATACGCGTTTGTCGCACTATTTTTCCGTCGACGAGCACAATTTTCGCACTTCATCTTCTGAAATGTTTTTGATGGGCAACGTATCCTTGCCACTACTTCTTGAAGGCACTGCATTTCTCGGTGGGGTGGGTGATCCTCCGATGATATAGGCAGTAGTTTGGGCAAGCATCTACTCTATTGGGACATATGACTCTGGGAGTGTTCCTTACAAGAGGCGGCGGCTTCATCCCCATCGACAGGGCTTTGGCGAACCGCTTCTCTATTTTGATCCTTCTCTTATTTATAGCATATATGCTTTGATTTGGTTGGAGTACTTTACGACTCATCCTTGCCGCAGCTTCTTTGTCCTGACACCGACACTTAGTTTTTTCGTATATGATTGTCTCGCGTTCTCGGTCAACTTTACTTTTTTGAAAGGTTTCGTTTAACATTCTATCGATCGGGTCTTTTGGTAGTTCCGGGGATTTTAGCGCTGATTATGCCCTCAGTTCTTCTGCGTTGTTTTCTGACGCTGAGAGAGCTTATTCACCATATAACGACGAATGGGAGATCATGTGGCAACTTGCTACACGGTTTTCGGTGTCTTCTGATGAGTCATTTCCCTCATCATTGTCACGCCCCGCTTCCCGGTATACGGCGAAGGGGACGGGACGAGGCCGGTACGTATTTACTGTGAAGTAAATACGCTAAGTGTATCTAAGTAATATAAAAGTAAGCACAAGAGACAAGAGATATAAACTGAACAGCAACTTTATTTATTAACATTCTTTTGTACAATACATGAAAAGTAAATACAACTGAATAAAAAAGCAATGCCTAAACAATGGCATAACAGAAAAGAAAAGTACTGAAATGGAAAAGTGTACAATGAACTAGAGCTTGGGGTCTTCACTGAACTGGACCAAGTCTTCAGCGCTGGGCTCAATCTCTAATGTGTCCAGATCACCTGACGACATTCAAAGAAGAAAGAAAGAGAATATCGTCAGCGCACAGGTCACTCGGTAAGTCCCACAGATAAAGGAGAAATAGAATAGACAGAATAAGAAGATATCTTTTAAAGTTGTATTATATTGTTGTAATGTTATATTAACGCCGTTGTTTGTAGCTTGGTACAGAAGAATGCCGGTGTATACGAGAGGAGTCTCTATATGCCAGAGACTGGAGGTAAGTATAGTACAAGGAACCGTTTATGCCATGGTATAATAGCAACTAGATTCATGTTAGGTGTATTAAGTCTTACAGTCTCGTGCCACTTTTAACACCTTCCGTACCAATCTACCCCTTAAACCCCGAGATGTCTTGTTTGTATTGTTTGTTTTGTAAATTGTATTGATTGTTTAATTGGATGACTGACCGAAACCATGATATTAGTAAACGGATGTAACCGTAGAATCATGTAAATGGAATAACTGGAGAACCATGTAAATGGAATGTATATCCATGGTTCGGTTCGGTCAAATTGTATAGATTGATTCATGGATTCATGGATTCATGTTGAATTGTAATATTGAAGATTGTAGATCGTAGATTGTAGACTGTAGATTGCGGATTGTAGATTGTAGATTGTACTTGAATCATATTCAAGTCAAATTATAACGAGATTCAATCTGAGTCAGACAATTAGAAAAGTAAATTGAAGTCCTGATTGTTTAGGTGTTATCGGTGACCGCTGCACATGGGCGGCAAGATTTGTGTCTTTTTCAAAAACAATTACCGTATCGATAACACTGTTGTTAAGTTGTCTACCTTAGATAGGAAAACACCCACTTCTCCGGCTCCCTGAGGCTCAAGAGATTGGTCCCGCTTAAACCTATATTTACTAGGGTCCTTTTTGTAATTTATAGAACTTGAGGGGGTTTTATGTAAAATACTTTTGTATAGTTTTCAAAATACACCCAAAGTATTTATTAATCGTTTTTAAAGTTTTAATAATTGTAGATTTTATACTTGTGACAATTCTAATGAGAATAACCTAACTTTCATATTATATGGTATTAAAGTGTAATATTAAACTTGTATGGAATTCATGGTATTTTAAGATAAATTGATTCTTGTGATATTTTAGAAAAAATGGAATATTTATATCATAACAAAATAGACATTTTAATGATAAATATACATATAGTTATACAAAAATAATTTTAATATATATTTTATATTCTAAAAATCTCATTTTCTTAAGATGTCGTATTTTAAATCTTTCGAGACCTATTGCTCCTTGCGGAGGTCTGCATCTCGCACTACTAAGCCCGAGAATGTGCGATAATCCGCACCATCCCTAACGAGTTCCCCAAATGGGTTGTAGCGGCGCTTTGCAAAGATTTGTGTAAAATATTAATCATTAAGAAAAACGGTTTTATTAATTATGGTATTTATTTGTAAAGGTGTCGATTTCCCGTATTCTATATTCTAGGGTTTCCTAAGTTAACTAGACTTCTCCTAACTGGTCCAAAGTGACAAGTTGTGAGATATCCCTCAAATCGCCTCTTCACCGCCAATTGTGGCTAGGTAAGTACAAGTGAAGAAAGGAGGGATCTGCTCACGAATCACCGTAAGACGGGCCTTTTAAAGTTACCTTTCTCACTTGTCTAGCCTAAACACTACAAAGTCAGGTTTAGATAAACGACTGAATGCCCACAACCTTCCTCTGTCCTAATGAGCGCGACAGTCCTTAATTGGCTGAGTCTAGATATTTTTATTATTAGCTCAAAGGTTATTTATTTGTAAAGATTTATCAATACTAAATCTTTTAGAAATGGTTTTATTAAGTAAAGGGTATTTAAATGAAAATGCTAGTTTTCCCGTATTCTAAGTTCTCGAGGGTATCGTGTTATGTTGCATATGAGTGTGTGAGGAGGTAGGTCGTTACCTCGTGATCTACTTAA
This sequence comes from Agapanthus africanus, assembly GCA_030015575.1. NCBI lineage: Eukaryota > Viridiplantae > Streptophyta > Magnoliopsida > Asparagales > Amaryllidaceae > Agapanthus > Agapanthus africanus. The sequence continues at coordinate 130,158,944 of JASDDO010000019.1, forward strand.
AGGTATAGCAAGTTTAATGAAGTTAAATGTGTAATTGAAACAATGTGGTATTTAAATGAAAAATACGATAAAGTGAAATAGCCATCATTTTATAAAATGAAACTTGATCAATTTGGTTGATTAGTGTTTAATAGTCAACATGAGGGAGTTTAAGCATAATTGTATTAACGAGAAGTGAAGTTTTATAAGAAAACCGAATCAGAAATCGGATTTGTTCCGATTCCGTCGGGTTTTGTAAATCCGTATTTTTAGAATGGAAAAGAAAGTTGGAAATGGGACTTACGGGTTTTGGAAAATAACGAGAGTGAGATGGAAGGAGAGGGATCACCGGTGCGTCGCTTCGTCGCCGAGAGCTCCTAGAACGATCGCCGGAAGTTCGCCGGGAATTTCGCCGTAGGTTCGCTTCGTGCTCGTTTTCAAAGTACACAAGTTTCTTGGAAATTTTAGAGAGTTTGCTCAGAGTTTTGGGGTGAGAAGGTAGAGGGTAGGGGTGTATTTATAGGGTTAGGCTAGGGTTAGGGTAGATGTAGGGTTTTAATTTTAAAAAATGTAAAAATGTATTAAAAATCATTAAAAATGGAGTAAAGAAGGTTTTAAAAGCTCTCTGGAACCGATTTGAGTAATTGGAGTGTGCAGAGGGGTTAAGAAGATGAAAGGCCAGATTTTTCATGTTGACGACTCGGCCGACCGGCCGAGTCAGGCCGAGTCGGGGGCTTGGGAGATGGGGATTCGCTTGATGTAGCCTCTGGTACATTAACATTTTCATGTGTAGTGGAAAATTTGGGAGTTATCTTGGGTTGACTATTGGGCTTCTAAAAAAATTTAAAACAAATAAATATAAAAAAAATGTGGGGCATGAGATTTGAACTCTGGTGGCTTGGTTCAGCAATGCAAGGTATTACCAATGAGCTACAAGCTCCTTCTTGTAATTATGGAGTGAAATAGATACTTAAAGTGGTAACAGTAACATTAAATATTCCAAGTATACTTTAAATTTAAAGCAAATTTTTGTACACTAAAAATGGAGTTGTTACAATCATTGTCACTATTTTCACCCTCAAGAATATGCTTGAGGAATTCTTCGAGAGTGACCAGTGTCCGTGCCTTCTGGTTATACTCCTCCAGCGCATCTATGTATTTTTATAGATCTGTGCGCTTGTCGTCATACTCGGCAGGCTACACGGGCTAGTTGGTCTTCTTCTTTTTCTTCGAAGACTTTGAAGGCTTGACTTGGGGGTTTTTCCCTTTGTCAACAATTTTCGGTGCGGGATGAGTTTTCAGCATCCCTTCGATAATTTCGGGTTCAAGTGGGCTTTTCCACCTGACTACCGGACATGCTTGCAGATCCTTCAGTATTCTTTTGGTTTTCGCTGAAAGAACGACTTCCCATGGAGTTGCTTCCATGAGTGAGCTTGATGCCCCCTGCGCATCCACCTTTTTTGGAGTGTGCTTCTGGGGTGGGTTTACCTTCCAGTTATCAGACAACGCGAATTTCCCCTGTTGATACTGGTCTTCGATCCAGTTCTTGAAGATATAGCAATCTTCAATTGGGTGGCTCACCATTCTGTGATAGAAGTAGTAGTTAGGGTTGTTGACGTCGCAGGGTTATGGTGGACGCCTCGTGTCTGGTAATATGATGGGTTTATTACGCACTGCGAATTCGAATAGTCTTCTCATCTTGTCGCGGGGAAACGAGTAAGCACATCCTAGTCTTTCCTCCAAATATGGACGCGGACGCGCGTTGTTTTGGCGAGCAGCCGGTTTTAGGCCACTCGGTTGTTGTTGTGTATTGGCAACAAAGGCCGCTTTCCCTTTATCCTTGTTATTTCGAGGGTCCTTATTTGAGGAGGAGGGCCCATGGCCCATCTGGTCCATTTGGGACAGTTTATCTATCAAAGCCTGAAAGGTAGTTGGTTTGAAGAATGTCATGAACTAGGATACAGTCGTTTGAGGATCAAGGGTCCCGATGAACATGCCTACAGCAGGAGACTCTTCAATGCGCTGTTCGCACTTAGACCACAGGTTCCGCCACCGGATCGTGTATTGGACCCAAGTTTCTCAGGCTTTACCATGGCATTGATTAATGCCATAATTGGAGTGCGTTCACTCGAGCTGGCGAAATGCTGTGTGAACAGCATTCCATCTCTGTGGATGTTTTTACGGAGTCATTTGGAGAGTATCATTCAAAAGTTGTTTCTGACAGGCTGCCAACGAACTGGTGAAGCAACAGTTTGTCGTTGCCTTCAGTGTTGCCGTATAGAGCTCTGAACTGCGCGACATGCTGTTGAGGGTTTCCTGTCCCTTTGTATACATGGAACTTGAGGATTGTATACCCCTGCGGGTATTTGATTTGATCATACCAGCCTGGATATGGTTGCCCGGTTCCGAAAATTTGGCCAGCAGCTTCATTAGCTTGATGAGCTTTTATTTTTTGAGCAATGTAATCATCAAGGGCGGCCTTGGAGATTGTTTCCTCCTTAGCTGCCGATAAGGCCTGATGAGGGTTTGATATTCCCCCTCTATCATTCTCGATGATTATCGGCGGATCTTCGGCCGGGGGTTCTGGCTGGATCATCATTCCAACCATGTCTTGGAATAAGAGAGCCATTTGCTTCATGTTAGCAGCTTGTTTAGCGGCCACTTTGTCCTTTCTCTCGAGCACCCTTCGCAGAAACTCTGTATCAGTCTCTTGCTCTTGGCGATATTCGGCCTCTTTGTCCGGACTTGTTTTCTGTCCAGTAAGTGTCGTCATTTTGTTCAATATTTTCTGGAGCTTTTGTTGTTGCTCCTAAGACTTTGTCAGTGACTGAGTTTGCGGTCGATGACTTACCGAAGCACGACTTCCTTCTTGCCCATTGGCCATATAGACCGTATGGATGATAATGCCCTTAGATTTGGGGCGTTTGGATCTATCGCCTTTAGAATTTGCCACGGGCAGTAGATTTTTCTCCAGCTTCATTCTTTTATGGGAGATTGGAGTTGAAGGAGCCGTTGTGACAGACACCTGTTTAGGAGAAGTCCCCCGTTGTATGGAAGATGATTGGTCCTTTTCTTGTCGAACCTTCTATTTCTTTGGTCGACGAGAATGATTTTCATTGATCACAGAGTCTTGGACTTTCCTATAAATTTGCGAGAAGAACCGCTGATGAGGCCGCTCCGGTTTTTCCTGCACTGTAATTTCTACAGATGGGGGTAATTTCTTTAGCACCGCCGTTGGAGAGTTTTTACGCACTCTTCTAAGAGAATCAAAGCTGTTCCCGGTTGGAACAACAGCGTCGACTTCCATCATTGAAGCTGGTGGGGTATGTCCAGAGGGGGGGTTGCTGTTGCAAGAGGTGCAGTTGGAAGCCATTGATTTTCTAGCACAGGAGTAAGACATCAAGTTTTAATACCTTGAATCCAAGGGCAACCATAGAGAACCGCGATTTTTTTCGCGAAACACGATACACGAAGTGTGGAGTGGAAAGAGAAAAAGGTGCCACCGGGTGTGCCAGAATCCGTTCTCCGCCGAAAGACAGGGACCGAGACGTTGGGACGTCTGGCCTGAATTTGGAAACAGATGCTATTTGGACTTATTCATCCACCTCTCCGAAGATACCAAGTTGATTTATGGCACCATATATCGGAGGTTTGGACATATGCGACTATTGTAGCAGATTTCATCAGATTCCCACTCATTTGTGAGGGGTTTTTGATTGTGGGGATTCTCTTCCCTGCAGTTGCAAGCCCCTGTAGTTAATTATGTTACCGCATTGCGATAACCACTTTCTTGTGCTCCAGTGGTTCACTTCGTGTCATGTCGTGTTTATTTTATTTTGAGTTACCTATGGATTGTATACGGAGACTAATTTATGTCATCGCCGGTAGGGCGCGATCAGTCCAAATCCATACATTTTAGATTTGGGTTTGTTTTATTTAAGAACCGTTGATCTAGTTTGAGATTAAAATCAACTTAAATATATAGGTATTTGCGCTCAATTTATTTTAACTCAAGATACATTAGTCTTATTTGAGACTAAAATTAACTTAGCAAAATTTTAAGGATCATTTTTATTTAAGATCCAATACCAGAGCATTTGGGCTCGGTTGTAGGAAACCTTTTAGAGAAACTTAACCAATTTGGGCTTAGTCTGCTCGGTCATTTTTTTGTTAAAAAGTGCTAAGCACTTATTTGGGCTCTGCTTATTCAGTCCCTTTGTTTTTATGCAAAAGTGCTAAGCACTTGTTTGAACCTTTGGCGCTCACATGGGTATCATGTTAAGCCTTCAGTTATGGGCGCTGCCCAATCAGTGCTAAACACTAAGTCATTTTGACTATATATAATGCTAAACAATTTTGTATGGCGTCCACGTGAGGAGCATATGAGGCGCTGCCCAATCAGTGCTAAGCACTCAGCCATTTTGGCTGTATATGAAGTGCTAAACGCTTTTATTCCGCGCTCACGTGTATTTCACATGAGGCACTGACCTTTTGCTTTGGGCTCCCGCGTGTTTTTCACGTGAGGCGCTGGGCGCTGTTGGGAGGGCGCCGACGTGGGAAACTCGTGAGGCGCTAAGTTCTTTTATTTTTCAAAGATTGAATCTCTGTTAATGTCATTTTGACCATTAATGATCACCAAGATCTTTGTCTTGAAGATCCGGAATCAGATTTTTTTAAGAACTAAGTTTCTTTTAGGGTTAAACCCTATTTTCTGAGGAATTAAATTTCCATAGGATAGGTTCTTTTCCTTTTTTCTTTCTTTTTAACTTAGTTCTTTTCTGAATCTTTTATTCTCAAGAACAAGATCTTCCTGATGAGAATTAAATTCTTAACTTGTGGGAGACTTGTCTTGTGGATCTCAGATCTAGAGAAAGAACTAAGTTTTTGAGAAGGGTTAAACCCTTCGATATACTATGATAGGTAAAGGAGATGTTTTGATCTCTGTGGTTTCTTTACCTAGGGTTTGAGAGGAAAAATATCTTCTTCTCTATTGAGAATTAAATTCTCTGTTGTTTTTTAGAGCTTTCTGTAATTTTTTTGTAGAAGTTTATGGGGGGTTCTTTCTATGTGAGACTTGAAGTCTCGGATCCTTTATATAGAAGGAAAATTGTTAATTAGTTTTGAGAAAATATCTCATTGAGAGATTCCAATTGATTTAATTGGTCTCAAAATTTATTTAGGGAATTTTACCCACAGTTGGATTTTTGATCCAGGGATTTCTGTTTTTACAGAATATATTTTCTTATTTTTAATAAGATTGGGGAAATATTTTCCCATGTACAATATTTTACTCTGTAAAGCGGTGATTTTTAATCACCATTGGATTTTAATTTAATGGCTCTATGTTTTTCAGAGAACAATTTTTCTTTATTTAGAAAGATTGGGGAAATATATTTCCAAAATAGAATTTTATTCTATCATTAGATCTTTGATCCAACCTAGAGTTTCTTTCTCACTTAGAAAGATTTGAGAGATTTTTTCTCCTAATAGAATTTAATTATATATTTTGATGATTTATCATCTCTATTGGATTTTTGATCCGATACTCTCTATTTAACAGAGAGTATCCCAGTTTTTAGGGATATATCCCCCTGTAGAATTTAATTTTACTGATTTTAACTTGGACATCGACGCTCACGTGTCATGCACGTAGGCGCCACTTAAGAATTTAATTCTTATACATGATAGGCGTTGCTGTGCTTTGTATATTGGCGCCCACGTGAGCTTCACATGCAGTGCCACCATAGGATTTAATCCTAAGGCGCTGGCGCCCTCGTAGGGGACACGTGAGGCACTGCCTCATTAAATTTTAATAGTGCTTAGCTCTTTTATTATGTTTAAATATTAGGGGAACAACGACTTCAAGCCGGACATGTCCCAAAAATAATATACATCAATCGGCCACGGTGGCCACAATTCGGCCGCTCGTCCCCGAATAAACAAATACATGAATATATAAATCAAAACTGTACACGCAAATCACACGAGGGGCTATCCAATCATGACAATCTGACTAAACTATCACAAGATATATATATATCTAAAACATCATAACAAATAACAAGTGTGCAACCCTATCTAATCGAATATATAGTAATTAAATGACGTTTAACAACACACAAACGAAAAAACGAATCATAAATAATGCATTAGTTTCGACCGAAAAGTTTCCCGAATACAAAGATAACGCAAACATAAATCTGGGAAAAACAAACATAACCATAAATCAGGTTTCCAAACATACAAGTGTAACAACCCTAAATTCCCCGTACAACTTTCTGTGCAATGTTTTTCAAAATTTAAAGAAAGGGGTACTTTTGCCCGAGCACAAGTTAAATACTTGTTTTGCTAATTAATTACAAGAAGGAACTTGTAGCTCATTGGTAATACCTTGCACTGCTGAACCAAGCCACCAGAGTTCAAATCCCATACCCCACATTATTTTAAATATTGATTTTTTTAAACCTTTAGAATACCAAGGGTTTACACATGCATATCTCACAAAAAACCCCACTACACCCAAAAATGTAACATTGCCCGACGATAGATGAACCGTCGGGGGGGATTTCGGCCGCCTGACTCGGCCGGAAATCAGCCAACTTGGCCTCGACTCGGCCAACTCAGGCCTCCGACCGAGTCACAGCCGAGTCGGCCGATTCCGGCGACGACCCCAACACAAAAAATGCGTCCTTTGGTCTCTCCTGTACACCTGCAAAATTTCTTCTTCAGAACATAACCAGAGCTCTTTTAAAACCATAATTACTCCACTTTTAATACATTTTCAATACATTTTAATACATTTTTCATTTTAACCTTTCACCTACCCTAAACCCTAGCCTAACCCTATAAATACAACCCCTAAACACTACCCTCTCACCCCAAAATTATGAGCAAACTCTCAAGAAATTCCTAGAAATCTTAGTGTGCATTTGAAGTGAATAAAGAGGCGAAGCTTCGGCGAAATTCCGACGACAACCCTAGGAACTCCCGACAACGAAACGACGCACCGTCGACTCCTCTGTTAACTAAACCCGTAAGTCCCTATCACTCTTCTCCATTCTTTTTCTAAACATACGGAATTACAAAACCCGACGGAATCGGAGAAAATCCGATTTCCGATTCGTTTTCTTTCTAAAACTCTCACTTTTCTTTAATACAATCTTGTTAAACCATTGCATGTTGACTATTAAACATTAACAATTCATAATGAACAAGTTCCATATCAAAATAAATTGCTATTTCCATTTTGCCGTACTTTTTCATTTAAATACCATATAGTTTCATTTCGACATTTAAACCATTATAAACTTGCTATACCTTTAAGTAGATCACGAGGTAATGACCTACCTCCTCACACACTCATATGCAACATAGCAAAATACTTTCAGGAACATAGAATACGGGAAAACGACACCTTTTCAAATAAATACCATTATTAATAAAACCATTTTTCTTAATGATTAGTATTTTACACAAATCTTTCCAAAGCGCCGCTACAACCCATTTGGGGAACCCATTCGGGATGGTGCAGATTATCGCACATCCTCGGGCTTAGTAGTGCGAGATGCAGACCTCCGCAAGGAGCATTCGGTCTCGAAAGATTTAAATACGACATCTTAAGAAAATGAGATTTTTAGAATTATAATATATATATTAAAATTATTTATATATATATATATATATGTAATATTAAAAGATCTATTTTGTAAGAATATAAACATTACAACTCTTTTAAAAAATCACAAGAATCAGTTTACATTAAAATACCATGAAATCCATACAAGTTTAATATTACACTTTAATACCATATATTATGAAAATTAGGTTATTCTCAATAAAAATGGCATATGTATAAAATCTAGATTTATTACAACTTTAAAGACGATAACTAAATACTTGGGGAGTATTTTGAAAACTATAGAAAAGTATTTTTACATAAAACCCCCTCAAGTTCTATAAATTACCCTAAGAACTCTAGTAAACATAGGTTTAAGCGGGACCAATCTCTTGAGCCTCAGGGAACCGGAGAGTGGGTGCTTGCCTATCTAAGGTAGACAACCTAATAACGGTTTTATCAGTACGGTAATCGTCTTTGAAAAAGACACAAATCCTGCCGCCCATGTGCAGCGGTTACCGATAACATCAAAACAATCAGGACTTCAATTTACTTTTCTAATTTTCAGACCCAGACTGAGTCTCATTAATAATCTGACTTGAATATGATTCAAGTACAATCTACAATTTACACTATTCCAATTCAACATGAATCCCTATATTCAAGCTGTTCAATACATTCAATCTATATTGACCGAACGGAACCATGGATATACTTCCATTTACATGATTCTACAGTTACATCTGTTTACTGATATCATGGTTTCGGTAAGTCATCCAAATATACAATGTATATTACAAGACAATACATGTTGCAATACAATTTACAATACAACTATACAAACAAGACATCTCGGAGTTTAAGGGGTAGATTGGTACGGAAGGTGTTAAAAGTGGCACGAGACTGCAAGATTAAGATGTAATTACATCCATGCCGTTGTTCCATGGTATTATCGACGGAGCCTTGTACATTCCATTTGCCCTAGTCTCTAGCATATAGAGACTCCTCTCGTATAAACTGGCATCCTTATGTACTAAGCTACAAACAACAACGTTAACACTAAAACAATATAATACAACTTTAAAAGATATCTTCTTATTCAGTCTATTCTATTTCTCCCTTATCTTTGGGACTTACCGAGCGATCTGTTCGCTGAAGAAAATCTCTTCTTTCTTCTTTGAATGTCGTCAGGTGATCTGGACACGTCAGAGATCGAGCCCAGCGCTGAAGACTTGGACCATTTCGTTGAAGACCCGGAGCTTTAGTTCATTGTACACTTTTATTTCAGTACCTTTCCTTTTCTGTTATGCCATTGTTTAGGCATTGCTTTCTTCCAGATGTATTTACTTTTCCATGCATTTTACAGAAAGAATGTGAATAAATAAAGTTGCTGTTTTATTATATCTTGTCTCTTGTGCATTTACTTTTATATTGCTTAGATACGCTTAGCGTATTTACTTCACAGTAAATACGCAGCGGCCTCGTCGCGTCCTCTGCCCGAACACTGGGAAGCGGGGCGTGACAGCTTTTGTTGGTGGCCCATGCAGGACAGAGTTGTATGGAACACTGCCATGCAATTCTATTCTGCGTGAAAAACCTAAGCAATATAACACAAAAACCAACAACTAAAACATTCTTTACAATCTATATTTCTTGAATCTTATCATTCCATATACTTTGAATCTGTCCTAACCTAAATTTTTCTTCAAGATTATGGACTCTCCAAACAATACCAGCACCAATGTCAACAACACACCTCCACCACTACCACTCACACCTGTCGTTCCTGCTCCACCCAATGAGCAAACGGTTCTGCTTGAGGCAATCTGCAGCCTCCTAGAGGGACAGCAGCAACTCTTGAACCGTCCCGAGGCTGAAGCACCTGGGGTGAGACAATTTAGAGCTTTACATCCTAAACAGTTCTCAGGAAAGGGGAGCCCATTGGAAGCTGAGGAATGAGCTCAGAGTATCGAGGATGATCTGGCCGCAGCACAAGTGCCAGAAATAGCTTGGGTTCGTGTTGCCAAATTACAGCTCACGGACAATGCACGGGTCTGGTGGAAGGCGGAAGAAAGCCGTCTCGACCAACCTATCGAATGGAAGACTTTCCGAGACATGTTAGACGCTAAATACTTCCCTAAGACTGCCAGGTTCGACATGGGACAACAGTTCATCCATCTGCAACAAGGTTCAATGTGAATATGACGCTGAGTTCACCATGCTCAGTCGGTAAGATATGTCTTAAGGTTCGATTTTAATATCACATACTACACAGCTAACATAAGCCCGTAACAGATTTGCGGCCCATCTCAAACTGAATGCTGAGATCAGAGCTAGAATATTTCAGTAAGGGTTGGATCCAGAAATCCAAGATGCATTAGCTACAGGGGATTTCCCAACCCATGATTTGGCTTTGAAGGCTGCCCGAAGATACGAGGCAATGGTAAAGAAGAAGGGCAGATCTCAATCTGCTGGAGTGAAGTGCCCTGCCAATCAAGTGGCAGGAGGAGCCTCTTCAAGGCCAGCTGTTGAACCCAGAAGACTGGAAGAAGCCAATGACCAGCCAAGTCCAGAATTTTGTTACTACTGCAATAGAAAGGGCACTTGTGGAAGGACTGTAGGCGTGCAAAAGGCTTGAGTCTAATTTGTGGCGCATCCAAACACGGAATTGGAAACTGTCCTTATAATAGCAACCCAGCTCACACACCCACCAACTACCCGCAGCGGCCAGCTATTCAGGCTCCTGCACCTCTTCTAGCACTCCCAGCACCACCTCCACGTGGATTTCCTGCACAGCCAAATCGCCAATTCCATCAGGCACTAAGGAGCATGCCTCGAGGACAGAGGAATGTGCCTCCAGCAAGGAGGAACGTGCCACGGCGACAGGCTTACACCTTAGCAGCCGTAGAAGTCGAGACAGTTGACTAAGGTAACACTAGAAAGTCTCTTTAACATTTTTAAAACCCTTGCACCACCTTATTATTTTTCATACACTATCAGTACTACAGTCACTAAACTTTCCTTGAATCTGTTACACTTTCCTTTTATAAATTTCGAGAACGAAATTTTTTTAAGGAGGGTAGAATGTAACAACCCTAAATTCCCTGTACAACATTTTGTGCAATTTTTTTCAAAATTTAAAGAAAGGGGTATTTTTGCCTGAGCACAAGTTAAATACTTGTTTTGCTAATTAATTACAAGAAGGAGCTTGTACCTCATTGGTAATACCTTGCACTGCTGAACCAAGCCACCAGAGTTCAAATCCCATACCCCACATTATTTTTAATATTAAATTTTTTTAAATCTTTAGAATACTAAGGATTTACACGTGCATATCTCACAAAAACCCCATTATACCCAAAAATATAACATTTCCAGAGGATAGATGAACCGTCGGGGGGGGATTCCGGCCGCCTGACTTGGCCGGAAATCGTCCAACTCGGCCTCGACTCGGCCGACTCAGGCCTCCGACCGAGTCACGGCCGAGCCATTGCTGAGTCGGCCGATTACGGCGACGACCCCAACACAAAAAGTGTGTCTTTTGGTCTCCCCTGTACACCTGCAAAATTTCTTCCTCAGACCATTTCCAGATCTCTTTTAAAACCACAATTACTCCACTTTTAATACATTTTTAATATATTTTATTACATTTTTCATTTTAACCTTTCACATATCTTAAACCCTAACCTAACACTATAAATACAACCCCTAAACACTACCCTCTCACCGCAAAATTCTGAGCAAACTCTCAAGAAATTTCTAGAAAGCCTAGTGTGCATTTGAAGTGAACAAAGAGATGAAGCTTCGGCGAAATTCCGACGACAACCCTAGGAACTCCCGACAACGAAACGACGCACCGTAGACTCCTCTCGTCTCCCCTTCTTCTCCTCTGTTAACTAAACTCATAAGTCCCCATCCCTCTTCTCTATTCTTTTTCTAGAAATACGGAATTACAAAACCCGACGGAATCGGAGAAAATCCGATTTCCGATTCGTTTTCTTTCTAAAACTCTCACTTTTCTTTAATAAAATCTTGTTAAACCATTGCATGTTGACTATTTAATATTAACAATTCATAATGAACAAGTTCCATATCAAAATAAATTGCTATTTCCATTATACCGTACTTTTTCATTTAAATACCATATAGTTTCATTTCGACATTTAAACCATTATAAACATGCTGTACCTTTATGTAGATCACGAGGTAATGACCTACCTCCTCACACACTCATATGCAACATAGCACAATTCTTTCGGGAATATAGAATACGGGAAAACGACACCTTTTCAAATAAATACCATTATTAATAAAACCATTTTTCTTAATGATTTGTATTTTACACAAATTTGTGCAAAGCGCCGCTACAACCCATTTGGGGAATCCGTTCGGGATGGTACGGATTATCGCATATCCTCGGGCTTAGTAGAGTGAGATGCAGACCTCCGCAAGGAGCATTCGGTCTTAAAAGATTTAAAATACGACATCTTAAGAAAATGAGATTTTTAGAATTATAATATATATAATAAAATTATATATATATATATATGTAATATTAAAAGATCTATTTTGTAAGAATATAAATATTACAACTCTTTTCAAAAATCACAAGAATCAGTTTACATTAAAACACTATGAAATCCATACAAGTTTAATATTACACTTTAATACCATATATTATGAAAATTATGTTATTCTCAATAGAAATGGTATATGTATAAAATCCATATTTAATACAACTCTAAAGATGATAACTAAATAATTGGGGAGTATTTTGAAAACTATAGAAAAGTATTTTTAAATAAAACCCTCTCAAGTTCTATAAATTATCCTAAGGACTCTAGTAAACATAGGTTTAAGCGGGACCAATCTCTTGAGCCTCAGAGAGCCGGAGAAGTGGGTGCTTGCCTATCTAAGGTAGACAACCTAACAACGATGTTATCCATACGGTAATCATCTTTTAAAAAACAACAATTCCTGCCGCCCATGTGCAGCGGTTACCGATAATATCAAAACAATCAGGACTTCAGTTTACTTTTCTAATTTTCTGACTTAGACTGAGTCTCATTAATAAACTAACTTGAATATGATTCAAGTACAATCTACAATCTACACTATTCCAATTTAACATGAATCCCTATATTCAAGCTGTTCAATACATTCAATCTATATTGACCGAACCGAACCATGGATATACTTCCATTTACATGATTCTACAGTTACATCCATGATCTTACAGTTACATCCGTTTACTGATATCATGGTTTCGGTAAGTCATCCAATTATACAATGTATATTACAAGACAATACAAGTTGCAATACAATTTACAATACAACTATACAAACATGATATCTCGGGGTTTAAGGGGTAGATTGGTACGGAAGGTGTTAAAAGTGGCACGAGACTGCAAGATTAAGACGTAATTATATCCATGCCGTTGTTCCGTGGTATTATCGACGGAGCCTTGTACATTCCGTTTGCCCTAGTCTCTAGCATATAGAGGCTCCTTTCGTATACACTGGCATCCTTCTGTACTAAGCTACAAACAACAACGTGAATTCTATTTCTCCCTTATCTTTGGGACTTACCGAGCGATCTGTTCGCTGACGACATTCTCTTCTTTCTTCTTTGAATGTCGTCAGGTGATCTGGACACGTCAGAGATCGAGCCCAGCGCTGAAGACTTGGACCATTTCGTTGAAGACCCGGAGCTTTAGTTCATTGTACACTTTTATTTCAGTACCTTTCTTTTTCTGTTATACTATTGTTTAGGCATTGCTTTTTTCTAGATGTATTTACTTTTCCATGCATTGTACAGAAAGAATGTGAATAAATAAAGTTGCTGTTTTATTATATCTTGTCTCTTGTGCATTTACTTTTATATTGCTTAGATACGCTTTGCGTATTTACTTCACAGTAAATACGTAGCGATCTCGTCGCGTCCTCTGCCCGAACACTGGGAAAAGAGGAGTGACAGCTTTTGTTGGTGGCCCATGCAGGACAAAGTTGTATGGAACACTGCCATGCAATTCTGTTCTGTGTGAACAACCTAAGCAATATAACACAAAAAACAGCAACTAAAACATTCTTTACAATCCATATTTCTTGAATCTTATCATTCCATATACTTTGAATCTGTCATAACCTTAATTTTTCTTCAAGGTTATGGACTTCCCAAACAACACCAGCACCAATGTCAACAACACACCTCCACCACTACCACTCACACCTGCCATTCCTGCTCCACCCAACGAGCAAACGGTTCTGCTTGAGGCAATCCGCAGCCTCCTAAAGGGACAACAGCAACTCTTGAACTATCCCGAGGCTGAAGCACCTGGGGTGAGACAATTCCGGCGAGGGACAACAGCAACTTGGCCTCGACTCGGCCAACTCAGGCCTCCGACCGAGTCACGGCCGAATCGGCCGATTCCGGCGATGACCCCAACACAAAAAATGTGTCTTTTGGTCTCCCCTGTACACCTGCAAAATTTCTTCCTCAGACCATTTCCAGAGCTCTTTTAAAACCATAATTACTCCATTTTTAATACATTTTTAATACATTTTATTATATTTTTCATTTTAACATTTCACCTACCCTAAACCCTAGCCTAGCCCTATAAATACAACCCTAAACACTACCCCCTCACCCTAAAATTCTGAGCAAACTCTCAAGAAATTTCTAGAAACCCTAGTGTGCATTTGAAGTGAATAAAGAGGCGAAACTTCGGCGAAATTCCGACGACAACCCTAAGAACTCCCAACGACGAAACGATGCACCGTCGACTCCTCTCGTCTTCCCTTCCTCTCCTCTATTAACTAAACCCTTAAGTCCCCATCCCTCTTCTCTATTTTTTCTCTAAAAATACGAAATTACAAAACTCGACGTAATCGGAGCAAATCCGATTTCCGATTCGTTCTCTTTCTAAAACTCTCACTTTTCTTTAATACAATCTTGTTAAACCATTGCATGTTAACTATTAAATATTAACAATTCATAATCAATAAGTTCCATATCAAAAGAAATTGCTATTTCCATTTTACCGTACTTTTTCATTTAAATACCATATAGTTTTATTTCGATATTTAAACCATTATAAACTTGCTATACCTTTAAATAGATCACGGGGTAATGACCTACCTCCTCACACACTCATATGCAACATAGCACAATACTTTCGGAAACATAGAATATGGGAAAACGACACATTTTCAAATAAATACCATTATTAATAAAACCATTTTTCTTAATGATTAGTATTTTATACAAATCTTTGCAAAGCGCCGCTACAACCCATTTGGGGAATCCGTTCGGGATGGTGTGGATTATCGCACATTCTCGGGTTTAGTAGTGCGAGATGTAGACTTCCGCAATGAGTATTCGGTCTCGAAACATTTAAAATACGACATCTTAAGAAAATGAGATTTTTAGAATTATAATATATATATTAAAATTATATATATATATATGTAATATTAAAAGATTTATTTTGTAAGAATATAAATATTACAACTCTTTTCAAAAATCACAAGAATCAGTTTACATTAAAATACCTTGAAATCCATACAAGTTTAATATTACACTTTATTACCATATATTATGAAAATTAGGTTATTCTCAATAGAAATGGCATATGTATAAAATCCACATTTATTACAACTCTAAAGTCGATAACTAAATACTTGGGGAGTATTTTGAAAACTATAGAAAAGTATTTTTACATAAAACTCCCTCAAGTTCTATAAATTACCCTAAAGACTCTAGTAAACATAGGTTTAAGCGGGACCAATCTCTTGAGCCTCAGGGAGCCGGAGAAGTGGGTGCTTGCCTATCTAAGGTAGACAACCTAACAACGGTGTTATCAATACGGTAATCGTCTTTGAAAAAGGCACAAATCCTGCCGCCCATATGCAGTGGTTACCGATAATATCAAAACAATCAGGATTTCAATTTACTTTTCTAATTTTCTGACTCAGACCGAGTCTCATTAATAATCTGACTTGAATATGATTCAAGTACAATCTATAATCTACAATCTACAATATTCCAATTCAACATGAATCCCTATATTCAAACTGTTCAATACATTCAATCTATATTGACTGAACCGAACCATGGATATACTTCCATTTACATGATTTTACAGTTACATCCATGATCTTACAGTTACATCCGTTTACTAATATCATGGTTTCGGTAATTTATCCAATTATACAATCTATATTACAAGACAATACAGGTTGCAATACAATTTACAATACAACTATACAAACAAGACATCTCGGGGTTTAAGGGGTAGGTTGGTACGGAAGGTGTTAAAAGTGGTACGAGACTGCAAGATTAAGACATAATTACATCCATACCGTTGTTCCGTGGTATTATCGACGGAGCCTTGTACATTCCGTTTGCCCTAGTCTCTAGCATATAGAGACTCCTTTCGTATACACTGGCATCCTTCTGTACCAAGATACAAACAATAGCTGTCACGCCCCGCTTCCCAATGTACGGCGAAGTGGTCGTGACGAGGCCCGCTACGTATGTACTCAGAAGTACATACGCTAAGCGTAACTAAGCAATATAAAATAATCACAAGAGACAAATGAGATTGAGATAACAACAACTTTTATTAATAACATTCTTTGTACAATGCATGAAATGAAAGTACAACTGGAATGAAAAAGCAATGCCTAAACAGTGGCATAATAATAAAAGGAAATACTGGAAAGAACAAGTACAAAGTCTAGAGCTCTGGGTCTTCCTGGAATTTCTCCAAATCTTCACTTGTAGGCTCGGTCTCAACTTGGTCCAACGCACATGACGACATTCCAAGAAGAGAGAAATAGAATGTCGTCAGCGAACAGGTCGCTCGGTAAGTCCCAAAGAAGAATGAAGAATAAGAGTGAAAGAGTATAGTATTTTCTAAAGTTTTGTATTGTAATATATTATGGAATATTGTTTAACGATATTGTTTATAGCTTGGTACAGAAAGCTGCCAGTGTATACGAGGGGAGTCTCTATATGCCAGAGACTAAGGGCACGTATAGTACAAGGAACCGTTTATGCCACGGTACAACAGCAACTGAATATAGGTTAGGTGTCTTAATCTGACCACCTCATTCCACTTTTAACATCTTCCGTACCAATCTACCCCTTTAAACCCCGTGATGTCATATTTGTATTGTTATCTTGTAAACTTGTAATGATTGCTTGATTGACTTTGATTGACTGATTGACTGACCGAAACCATGATATCAGGAAACGGTTATAACCATAGAGTCATGTAAATGGAATACTGGGAATCATGTAAAAGGAATATCCATGGTTCGGTTCGGTCAAGTTATATAGATTGTTAACTGGAATCTGGAATTCATGTATTCATCTTGAGTTGGAATATAAAAGAATATAGATTGACTTGAAACATATTCAAGTTTTGTAGCTTGGTACAGAAGGATGCCAGTGTATACGAGAGGAGTCTCTATATGCCAGAGACTAAGGGCACGTATAGTACAAGGAACCGTTTATGCCACGGTACAACAGCAACTGGATTCATGTTAGGTGTATTAAATCTGACCACCTCGTGCCACCTTTAACACCTTCCGTACCAATCTACCCCTTAAACCCCGCGAAGTCTTATTTGTATTGTTATCTTGTAAATTGTAGTAATTGTAGATTGATTGACTGACTGACCGAAACCATGATATCAGGAAACGGTTGTAACCGTAGAGTCATGTAAATGGAATACTGGGAAACATGTAGAAGGAATATCCATGGTTCGGTTTAGTCAAGTTATATAGATTGTTAACTGGATTCAGAGATTCATGTGTTCACCTTGGGTTGGAATATAAAGAATATAGATTGACTTGAATCATTTTCAAGTCAGAAATAGTCATACTCTAACCCGAGTCAGACTACAAGAAGGTAATTTGATGTTCAATAATTGTTAGGGGCCTTATTGTAATTTATAAAACTTGAGGGGGTTTATTGTAAAAATACTATTGTATATTTTTCAAAATACAACTCAAGTATTTAATTATCGTCTTTAAGTACATACAACAATTTAATGATCAAGATAAATATGTATACATGTTCGAATAGCATGAAATGAGTCAAGTATATTATTCGAGTAACTACCATAAACAATGCTGTAAAGAAATATTATGTACGACTAATTAATCAAGTTGAACGAATGCGAAATATAAACAGAAATATGGCTCTAAATGTTTTGCATGCGTGAGTTCCAGTTTTACCTAAATATGACTACCGGTTTGAGAGATATATATGTTTTCGTATCGTCGCACAAAACAGATCAGAATCTATTCGGCACCGTCACATATTTTTAAAACGCAGTTTGAGTTAATTTGTATCAGGTTTCAGGTTACGAAAATTATTAGAAAATTGTAGGTATTTCGATGTACTTATCGAAAACACCAAGATTCATATGATTTGGATTTCTGAAGCTCTAGTTATGATCATTTTAATATCAGCATTTAAAACAGAAATTCAGATTTCTGGACAGCAACTATATATTCTATTGCAAAGCCTATATCAGGTTGTTTCATGCATTCCTAAGTAATATAATATATAGAAAATTATATTTCTATCAATGGTGCATCTACACATATAAATTTTGTCACAAACGGACATCGGGTGCTCGAGTTATGTCCAATTTAAAAACAGTGTGCGAATCGGAACAGATTCTGTCCAGATCCGTCACTTAATATTGTAATGCAGTTTTCTTTATCTTAGATAGGTTTTCGGTAAAACTATAAAACTAAGAAAATCTATATCATTCGATGTAGATATCAAAAACACCTGAGTTTGCTCAATTTGGATACCGGTATACCAAGTTATATGTTCTAGAAGTTGACCGATAACTGCAGTTTTCTGTTTTACGATCAGTGAATAAATACGATGTAATTCCTAAACCGTTACGCGGATCGATCTAAAATTTTTACAGCGTGTACAAAATAATATATTCTATCATATGTAAATTTCCTGAAATTTTCAGAGTTAAAAATTAATTTATAAAAATTATTTTAAAACTAAAGGTATTGATATGTATACTAAAATCGGCAAAAAGATTAACTAGAATTTTCACGCAAGCTTCATCTTTTCTTTTAATAACCAAACCGATTCCATGAGATATCGTAAATATATTGTGGCATGAAATCTATGTTCTCACTACTCATAATAAACATTTATAGTCATGAACAAAGAATTGAAAACACTTTAATTTGAACAATAGGTAATAAGATATTATTAAACCATATATAACCATATGTATCTAGACTTATATATATGTATATGTTTATGTTTATTTTTCTCTTAAGGATTACGATATGGATAAAAACGGGTTCACGAGATATGAAAAGAGAAGAATAAAGAGATGGAGGGAGGGAGAGAGAGAGAAGGGACTTACATGCACAAGCCGGTATTGTCACCGGGCTTGTCTATCCGCCGATAGCCTCGCGTTAGTAGCGAGACCTTCTTGAAGACTTCTTCATGTTCTTCTTCTTGGACTCTAGGTGAAGAGGAAGAAGTGAGAGATAAAAAATGTGAGGAAGGAAAAGATAGAGGAGGACAAATAAAGATGGTGTAATGGTGAATAATAATATATGCATTTAACATGAGAATTAAAAGAGAAATGAAAGGTCACCATTCATTTTGGAAATGAAAGGTCTCATTTGTAGGTTATGAGAAGAATAAAAATGATAAAAAATAATTGCAAGAATGGGGATTTGAACATGTGACTTATGGAATAACAATGCAAGGGCTTAACCAATGAGCTATAAGGTTATTCATGCATATATTTAATTAGAATTAAATATATGATGTTGCTTAAAAAGAAAATGGGCTTTTTAGATGGGCTGTGGAGAATAAGAATAATGGATTTGGGTTAAATATTTATGAAAGGAAAAATAAGAATGAGAAGTTAAAAACTTAAATATAAGAAAAAGAAATTGTACCTAGAAAAATATACATAATAGATTGAGAAATAAAATAATAATAAATTTAATAGAAAAAGGAAAATACCAAGTACAAATAAATACGGTATATTTTTGAACAGGGATAATACAAATGTATAAAGATTTTGGGGTCATTACATTCTACCCTCCTTAAAAATAATTTCGTCCTCGAAATTTGTAAAAGGAAAGTGTAACAGTTTCAAAACAATTTGGTGATTGTGAGTGAAAGAATAGGGTTAGGATAGATTCAACGGATGATAAGATTCAAGGAATATGAAATGGTAAGATTCAAGGAACATGATTGTAAAGAATGTTTTAGTTGTTGTTTCTTGTGTTATATTGCTTAGGTTGTTCACGCAGACCAGAACTGCATGACAGGGATTCATACAGCTCTGACCTGCATGGGCCACCAACAAAACCTGTCACGCCCCGCTTCCCAATGTACGGCGAAGTGGTCGTGACGAGGCCCGCTACGTATGTACTCAGAAGTACATACGCTAAGCGTAACTAAGCAATATAAAATAATCACAAGAGACAAATGAGATTGAGATAACAGCAACTTTTATTAATAACATTCTTTGTACAATGCATGAAATGAAAGTACAACTGGAATGAAAAAGCAATGCCTAAACAGTGGCATAATAATAAAAGGAAATACTGGAAAGAACAAGTACAAAGTCTAGAGCTCTGGGTCTTCCTGGAATTTCTCCAAATCTTCACTTGTAGGCTCGGTCTCAACTTGGTCCAACGCACATGACGACATTCCAAGAAGAGAGAAATAGAATGTCGTCAGCGAACAGGTCGCTCGGTAAGTCCCAAAGAAGAATGAAGAATAAGAGTGAAAGAGTATAGTATTTTCTAAAGTTTTGTATTGTAGTATATTATGGAATATTGTTTAACGATATTGTTTATAGCTTGGTACAGAAAGCTGCCAGTGTATACGAGGGGAGTCTCTATATGCCAGAGACTAAGGGCACGTATAGTACAAGGAACCGTTTATGCCACGGTACAACAGCAATTGAATATAGGTTAGGTGTCTTAATCTGACCACCTCATTCCACTTTTAACATCTTCCGTACCAATCTACCCCTTTAAACCCCGTGATGTCATATTTGTATTGTTATCTTGTAAACTTGTAATGATTGCTTGATTGACTTTGATTGACTGATTGACTGATTGACTGATTGACTGACCGAAACCATGATATCAGGAAACGGTTATAACCATAGAGTCATGTAAATGGAATACTGGGAATCATGTAAAAGGAATATCCATGGTTCGGTTCGGTCAAGTTATATAGATTGTTAACTGGAATCTGGAATTCATGTATTCATCTTGAGTTGGAATATAAAAGAATATAGATTGACTTGAAACATATTCAAGTTTTGTAGCTTGGTACAGAAGGATGCCAGTGTATACGAGAGGAGTCTCTATATGCCAGAGACTAAGGGCACGTATAGTACAAGGAACCGTTTATGCCACGGTACAACAGCAACTGGATTCATGTTAGGTGTATTAAATCTGACCACCTCGTGCCACCTTTAACACCTTCCGTACCAATCTACCCCTTAAACCCCGCGAAGTCTTATTTGTATTGTTATCTTGTAAATTGTAGTAATTGTAGATTGATTGACTGACTGACCGAAACCATGATATCAGGAAACGGTTGTAACCGTAGAGTCATGTAAATGGAATACTGGGAAACATGTAGAAGGAATATCCATGGTTCGGTTTAGTCAAGTTATATAGATTGTTAACTGGATTCAGAGATTCATGTGTTCACCTTGGGTTGGAATATAAAGAATATAGATTGACTTGAATCATTTTCAAGTCAGAAATAGTCATACTCTAACCCGAGTCAGACTACAAGAAGGTAATTTGATGTTCAATAATTGTTAGGGGCCTTATTGTAATTTATAAAACTTGAGGGGGTTTATTGTAAAAATACTATTGTATATTTTTCAAAATACAACTCAAGTATTTAATTATCGTCTTTAAGTACATACAACAATTTAATGATCAAGATAAATATGTATACATGTTCGAATAGCATGAAATGAGTCAAGTATATTATTCGAGTAACTACCATAAACAATGCTGTAAAGAAATATTATGTACGACTAATTAATCAAGTTGAACGAATGCGAAATATAAACAGAAATATGGCTCTAAATGTTTTGCATGCGTGAGTTCCAGTTTTACCTAAATATGACTACCGGTTTGAGAGATATATATGTTTTCGTATCGTCGCACAAAACAGATCAGAATCTATTCGGCACCGTCACATATTTTTAAAACGCAGTTTGAGTTAATTTGTATCAGGTTTCAGGTTACGAAAATTATTAGAAAATTGTAGGTATTTCGATGTACTTATCGAAAACACCAAGATTCATATGATTTGGATTTCTGAAGCTCTAGTTATGATCATTTTAATATCAGCATTTAAAACAGAAATTCAGATTTCTGGACAGCAACTATATATTCTATTGCAAAGCCTATATCAGGTTGTTTCATGCATTCCTAAGTAATATAATATATAGAAAATTATAGTTCTATCAATGGTGCATCTACACATATAAATTTTGTCACAAACGGACATCGGGTGCTCGAGTTATGTCCAATTTAAAAACAGTGTGCGAATCGGAACAGATTCTGTCCAGATCCGTCACTTAATATTGTAATGCAGTTTTCTTTATCTTAGATAGGTTTTCGGTAAAACTATAAAACTAAGAAAATCTATATCATTCGATGTAGATATCAAAAACACCTGAGTTTGCTCAATTTGGATACCGGTATACCAAGTTATATGTTCTAGAAGTTGACCGATAACTGCAGTTTTCTGTTTTACGATCAGTGAATAAATACGATGTAATTCCTAAACCGTTACGCGGATCGATCTAAAATTTTTACAGCGTGTACAAAATAATATATTCTATCATATGTAAATTTCCTGAAATTTTCAGAGTTAAAAATTAATTTATAAAAATTATTTTAAAACTAAAGGTATTGATATGTATACTAAAATCGGCAAAAAGATTAACTAGAATTTTCACGCAAGCTTCATCTTTTCTTTTAATAACCAAACCGATTCCATGAGATATCGTAAATATATTGTGGCATGAAATCTATGTTCTCACTACTCATAATAAACATTTATAGTCATGAACAAAGAATTGAAAACACTTTAATTTGAACAATAGGTAATAAGATATTATTAAACCATATATAACCATATGTATCTAGACTTATATATATGTATATGTTTATGTTTATTTTTCTCTTAAGGATTACGATATGGATAAAAACGGGTTCACGAGATATGAAAAGAGAAGAATAAAGAGATGGAGGGAGGGAGAGAGAGAGAAGGGACTTACATGCACAAGCCGGTATTGTCACCGGGCTTGTCTATCCGCCGATAGCCTCGCGTTAGTAGCGAGACCTTCTTGAAGACTTCTTCATGTTCTTCTTCTTGGACTCTAGGTGAAGAGGAAGAAGTGAGAGATAAAAAATGTGAGGAAGGAAAAGATAGAGGAGGACAAATAAAGATGGTGTAATGGTGAATAATAATATATGCATTTAACATGAGAATTAAAAGAGAAATGAAAGGTCACCATTCATTTTGGAAATGAAAGGTCTCATTTGTAGGTTATGAGAAGAATAAAAATGATAAAAAATAATTGCAAGAATGGGGATTTGAACATGTGACTTATGGAATAACAATGCAAGGGCTTAACCAATGAGCTATAAGGTTATTCATGCATATATTTAATTAGAATTAAATATATGATGTTGCTTAAAAAGAAAATGGGCTTTTTAGATGGGCTGTGGAGAATAAGAATAATGGATTTGGGTTAAATATTTATGAAAGGAAAAATAAGAATGAGAAGTTAAAAACTTAAATATAAGAAAAAGAAATTGTACCTAGAAAAATATACATAATAGATTGAGAAATAAAATAATAATAAATTTAATAGAAAAAGGAAAATACCAAGTACAAATAAATACGGTATATTTTTGAACAGGGATAATACAAATGTATAAAGATTTTGGGGTCATTACAATAGCGTTAATACTAAAACGATATAATACAACTTTAAAAGCTACCTTCTTATTCTGTTTATTCTATTTCTCCCTTTTCTTTGGGACTTACCGAGCGATCTGTTCGCTGACGACATTCTCTTCTTTCTTCTTTGAATGTCGTCAGGTGATCTGGACACGTCAGAGATCGAGCCCAGCGCTGAAGACTGGGACCATTCGTTGAAAACCTAGAGCTTTAGTTCACTGTACACTTTTATTTCAGTACCCTTCCTTTTCTGTTATGCCATTATTTAGGCATTGCTTTCTTCCAGATGTATTTACTTTTCCATGCATTGTACAGAAAGAATGTGAATAAATAAAGTTGTTGTTTTATTATATCTTGTCTCTTGTGCATTTACTTTTATATTGCTTAGATACTCTTAGCGTATTTACTTCACAGTAAATACGTAGCGGCCTCGTCGTGTCCTTTGCCCGAACACTGGGAAGCGGGGCGTGGCAGATTTTGTTGAGAATGCCGTTTTCCCATATTCTATATTCCCGAGGGTATTGTGCTATGTTGCAAATGAGTGTGTGAGGTGGTAGGTCATTATCTCGTGATCTACTTAAAGGTATAGCAAGTTTAATGGTTTAAATGCCGAAATGAAACTATATGGTATTTTAGTAAAAAAATACGGTAAAATGGAAATAACAATTTCTTTTGATATGGAACTTTTTCAATATGATTAGTTTGTGTTTAATAGTCAACATATAATAGTTTTGTGCGATTGTATTTAAGAAAATATTGGATTTTGAGAAAGGACCGAATCGGAAATCGGATTTGTTCCGATTCCGGCGACGACCCCAACATAAAAATTGTGTCTTTTCACATTCCCTACACACCTGTATAATTTATTTCCTCAGACTATTTCCAAAGCTCTTTTAAAACACCTATTACTCCACTTTTAATACATTTTAATACATTTTTTCATTTTAACCTTTCACCTACCCTAACCCTAGCCTAACCCTATAAATACCACCCCTAAACACTACCCCCCTCACCTTAAAATTCTAAGCCAACTCTCAAGAAATTCCTAGAAACCCTGGTGTGCTTTGAAATTGAGCAAGAGGCGAAACTCCGGCGAATTTTCCGGCGACAATCCTAGGAACTCCCGGAGACGAATCGACGCACCGGCGAAACCTACGTCTCCTTCTTCCTCTCATCTAACATTGAAGCCAATAACTCCCACCTTCCCCCTTCTCTACTATTTCTGAAAATACGGAATTAGAAAACCCGATGGAATCGGAACAAGTCCGATTTCCGATTCGGTCCTTTATCAAAATCCAACATTTTCTTAAATACAATCGCACAAAACTATTACATGTTGACTATTAAACACTAACTAATCATATTGAACAAGTTCCATATAAAAAGAAATTGCTATTTCCATTTTACCGTATTTTTTTCACTAAAATACCATGTAGTTTCATTTCGTCATTTAAACCATTAAACTTGCTATACCGTTAAGTAGATCATGAGGTAATGACCTATCTCCTCACACACTCATTTGCAACATAGCACAATACTCTCGGAAACATAGAATACGGGAAAACGACATTCTCTTTTTCTTCTATTTTTTATTCCTTCCTTTTTTTCTTCTTCTTTCTTCTTTTTTTTCTTTTCTTTCTTTTTTCTTTTCTTTCTTTCTCTCTTTTTCTTTTTTCTTTTCTGATGACATTCCACACCTACAAAAATCCCGGGACTTAATGATAAAATTAGGCCGACGGAAATGGGAAACGGACGGCCAAAAACGGGCCAAATTGCCTTGAATTTTGGGCCATGATTTCTTTTTAAAAGATAAGTCCTCTGCAATTGTTTAAAAAAAATTTAAATGTCATTTCAAAAAATTTACAGAAACTTGGTTTTTTGATCGAAAATAGTTAAAATTTCGGATTCAAAATGTTCGCATCGTCTACAACTAGTTAAAATGTTTGGCATAGCTCTGATACCATTGTAAGGATCTTAATGCTCAAGCCGCAAGACTCGTGGTGAAGGCGGAGGCGAAAAAAAACTTAAAACGAGCACTTATGACCAATACCCTAGAATCGATTCCAAACACGAAACTAAATATCTAACATACAAGGTTAAGAGGTCTAGCTACGTTTGTATCATATCCGCGTAATTGCGGAAGACCCCTATACCGCTCGAAGGACTCTAGCTAAGCTCCGATTCGTATGAACAAATTTGTAAGACGACCCTTCTTCGACGAAGATAATCCACCCGAGAGAGTCCGAAACAAGCTCTAGATTCACACAAAAATCAAGATGTGTGCATCAATACACACACAAGCATGTATATATATACATATATACATAAAACCAAATATGTATCAAAATACATATATCCGTATTCGTATTGAGATAAAAATACCCGTATTCGTATTAAGGTACAAATACCCGTATTTATACAAATACTCGTATTCGTATAAATACTGTATTCATGTCAAAATACAAATACTGTATTCGTATTAAAATACGAATACCAAAAGGGAGATATAATACTAGCTCATAATGATCCGGCTATCTTTCAAAGCTGACAGTATTATCAAAACGCCCAATTAAAGGACGTGCACTAAATACATGTATTTAATAGAACCTGAGTGTGTATTAAAATACGCACATACTACATCATATCGCTTGAACTGAGAAACCCTCTATGTGGGACTTTAAAGACTCGACAATACGCTGGCAGTGAATTTAACCACAAGCACGTCAGTGGCACTAGTTATACGTAACGGCTATCCAGGTATTGAACGAAAGGAAGGTCGACGAGCAAATGCATCCATATCCCTACAGAGCTTGTAAGTGACAATCTCCGTACAGTCCGGTCTCTTCATCCGAGAGTATCGCATACCGAGTCTAGAGGATAGAAAACATCAGACACCTAATAACCCGATAAGTCGTATCGGTGTCAAGATCAACACCTACCGAGAAACTACTGATCTGCAATCAGTAAATCTCATCCACCCTGGCCAGGGATTTATAGTGATAGTCAGCCGAACGCAGCGTGACATCGACTCTCTATGCCCGGAGAGACGAATCCCTGACGATCGCTCACCATCTCCATATGGCTCGGGACCGTACCCAATTAAAACCTGTTTGCACAACTCAGTAGAACTGTGGTAGGGTAGCAATCTAAGTACAGTGGGAACTCACACGAGATAAATGACGATCTCTGGTCAACAGACTACCTGTTCTCATGTCACCTTAGAACTGCTATCTGATGATAGATATAAAACCATCTAGAAGTTCTCGGCGAGTCCATACGGTGTACCCACCTCCAGAGAGCACCTGTATACAATCTTAAGTGCATCACACCAATGGCTATGAGACCTGCCACTGCCCTTTGTCAGGATCTAGAAATATATACACTAGTCTACTCTGAAATATCAATACCCAGTCTCGATACTCCCATGACTATGGACATTTAAGGATGTGTTTATGGACTACCAAGCTCTCACAAGTATGATCGCTATCACAACTCTGGTAGTCAAGCAAAGATCCTACGGGCTTTATCATTATCTATTAGTGACACGTAATAAAACATATATATATCAATGATAAAGAAAGACCAGATAGCATATTATCATCTCGAGTAAAACTGTTTTACCTGTATAGGTCCTTATTTAATTATCATAATCACCTACTTGCAATTACAATAATTGCCTTGAGGGCACTATACCCAACACATGGTAGTTTTTTAACGTGAGATCGTTATAGTGTCATGTGTGTGTTTCCACTATACTTTGACTCTACCCAACCACGATTTTAAAGAGCCCTGCATACAATTTTTAGTTGGATATAGTCTCGAAGCATATGGAGGCGGTAAGCGATCAAAAATGGATTCGTCTCTCCCGGTATAGAGAGTTGATATCGCACTGCGTATGATATACCACAATCATAAATCCCTGGCCAAGGCGGTTGAGATAAACTGATAAAGTTTATTAGTTATATCTCGGATGGTTATGAGTTTCATATCGGCATGACTTATTGGGCTATTTGGGGTCTGATAGTTTCCACCCCTATACCCGGTATGCGACACTTTTTGACGAAGAGACTGGACTTTACGGTAATTGTCACTGACATGCCTTGTTAGGTTCAGATGAGTTTGTTTGTTGACCTACCTTTTGATCAATACCTGGGTAGCCGTTACATACTGCTAGTGCGGCTAACATGCTTTTGGGTTAACCCGTTAGGGGATTGATCTGAAATTGTTTCAGATTCAATCGGATATGATCGTATTGACCTACTGCCAGTGTATTGTCAAGTTTTTAGAGTCCCACGCCGAAAGTGCCCGCTCTGGCGAAACGATGATGTGGATCTGTATTGTTTATATAGTCGATACATGAGGGAGTTCGATTAAACACGTGTATATGATACATGTATATTAATCGGTTGTTTAATAATACTAGCTGGTTTATTTATAAGCCGGAGTGTTAAGTCAAGTGTTGGCTTAATATTCTTATATGTATGCTTACTAGTATTGTGTATATGGTACACACACACACACTCTCTCTCTCTCTCTCTCTCTCTCTCTCTTTTATTTGTATATGATACAAATGAATTAGTATAGTGTATTTGATACACTCTCTTTTGCATATGTATATGATACATATGTATTAATATGTATATAATATATATACTTGTTTGTCATCTAGTGGCAAGCATGTATGTGGATGCATATGGATGGTAGGGACCACTTGAGAAAATATTTTCTCATGCCCTCTCATGACATATATGTTAGAGGAGAGAGAAAAAAGATAGCTAATTCATTTTCCTCCCCATCTTCTCTCTCATGTGATGAGAATAAAAGAGAAGAACTAGAGAGAAAAAGAGAGCTTTTCCACTTTATTTTCTACCTTTTACTTACTAGCAATTTGTGAGAGCAAGTTACTTCATAAAGAAGTGTTTTTTTTTGGTGGAGTTGATGCTTG
This sequence comes from Agapanthus africanus, assembly GCA_030015575.1. Lineage (NCBI taxonomy): Eukaryota > Viridiplantae > Streptophyta > Magnoliopsida > Asparagales > Amaryllidaceae > Agapanthus > Agapanthus africanus. The sequence goes on from JASDDO010000019.1 coordinate 130,187,510, forward strand.
TAGTGGATTGCTTTCAAGATGGATCATTTTTGACGAGGAGGTCGTTGATCATGCTCGATCATAACACCCGGAGGCATAGCTTGGGTATTCCACTCGAGTGTGAACACGATACAAAGGTTGTAGCCCTCTCTAAACTTCTAGATAGTTTAGTTTTGTTCTCTTGAGTTTTTACAATTGCTAGTTTATGGATGATCTTGATTGTAGTATATGGTGTTATTGTTAGAAAAGTTTTGTTCTATATTTCCGCCTAGGTTCGCAAGTGTTGCGACCCTAACACCATATACTTACACACACTTCCTTCTCTTCTAGCTTTAATAGGCAGAGATTTATAGTTTCTTTCCCTAACTAATTAGGGTTTGCACTTATCTCTCCTATTATAACCATAAAACACAAGGGTCTTCAAATTGATTTCAATTTGATATATATATATATATATATATATATATATATATATATATATATATATATATATAGTTATAAATTTAGATATAGATTTTAAAGTTGCATCCTTTAATCTTAGATATGTTTTGATATTACACCCAAAATTCTTTCTTTTCCTAAAAAATCCTTTAATTTAACTATTTTTAATTTCACCGTTAAATTACTTTATTATTTATAAAAAGAGGTTAATTTTACTAAATCGCATCCACCTTTTAAGGTTTTTGAGATAATTTCATTGAACTTTAAAATTTTATATAATCCCACTGAACTACCATATTTTATAAAATCGTTAGTTTGATTAACTCGTGTGTCACGCCCCGCTTCCCAGTGTACGGCGAAGTGGACGCGACGAGGTCTGCTACGTATGTACTCAGAAGTACATACGCTAAGCGTAGCTAAGAAATATAAAATAATCACAAGAGACAAATGATATTGAAATAACAGCAACATTTATTAATAACATTCTTTTTTACAATGCAGGAAAAGAAAATACAACTGAAATGAAAAAAACAATGCCTAAACAGTGGCATAACAGGAAATGAAATAAACTGGAAAGAACAAGGTACAATTATCTAGAGCTCTGGGTCTGCCTGGAATTGCTCCAAATCTTCACCGGTGGGTTCGATCTCAACTTGGTCCAACGCACCTGACGACATTCAAAGAAGAAAGAGATAGAATGTCGTCAGCGAACAGGTCGCTCGGTAAGTCCCAAAAGAATAAGAAGAATGAGAATGATAGAGTAACAGTATTTTCTAAAGTATTATAATGTTGAATATTATGGAACATTGTGTAACGCTGTTATTTGTAGCTTGGTACAGAAGGATGCCAGTGTATACGAGGGGGATCTCTATATGCTAGAGATCAGGGCAAACGGAAAGTACAAGGAACCGTTATGCCACGGTACAACAGCAACATGATTCAGGTTAGGTGTCTTAATCTGACCACCTCGTGCCACCTTTAACATCTTCCGTACCAATCTACCCCTTAAACCCCGTAATGTTTTAACAGTATTGTAGTATTGGAATATGTAAGTTGGTTGACTGACCAAAACCATGATATCAGTAGACATGTTGCAACTGTATAATCAGGTAAAGGGAATATCAGGATAATGGATGAATATCCATAGTTTGATTTAGTCAAAAAGGAATATATTGTTAACTGGGTTCATGGATTCATGTATTCAAATTGTATTAGAATATAAAAGCATATAGATTGACTTGAATCATATTCGAGTCAAGAATAGTCAGACTCTAACCCGAGTCAGACTAAAAGAAAAGAATTTGAAGTTCAATATTAGCTAGGGGCCTTATTGTAATTTGTGAAACTTGAGGGGGTTTTATGTAAAAATACTTTTGTATAGTTTTTAAAATACACCTCAAGTATTTAATATTCGTCTTTAATTGTTATAATGAATGTGAATTTTGTTTGTGTTATTCTAGTGAATATATCCTAATAAAGGTATTATTTGTTTTATCTGAAGTTCATGGTATTTTAGTGTAACTTTTAATCTTGTAATTTTTAGAAAAATGTGGAAACTTTATATTAGGATAAAATAGGTGTTAAAATGATAATTATATATATATTAACACATGAATAATTTTTAAATGAGTATTTTATCTTAAAAAAATCTCATTTTCCTTAAATATCGTATTTTAAACCTTTCGAGACCGAATGCTCCTTGCGGAGGTCTGAATCTCGCACTACTAGCCTGCGGGTGCACGATGAACCGTACTTTCCCTAACAGGTTCCCCAAAAGTGGGTTGTAGCGGAACTTTGCTTAGGTTTTATAAATACTTTTCATTTAGGAAAAACGGTTTTATTAATATAGGGTATTTATTTGCAAAAAGTATAGTTTTCCGTATTTTTAGTTATTAGGGTTTCCTAAACCAACTAGCCTATTTCTAAGGTCTAAACGATGAGTCATTAGAAGCCTCAAATCGCCTCTTCACCGTCAATTGCGGCCAGGTAAGTACAAGTGAGGAGGGAGGGATCCGCTCACGAATCGTGAAACGGGCCTTTTAAAGTTACCCAAGCTCACTTGCCTAGCCTAGACACCACAAGACAGTTTAGATAAACGATCGATGTCCATGACCAATCGTGTTTTCATTTTATTAAAATATTTTATCTAAAAAGTTTACAACTTAAAGGTTTAAATAAAAGTTATAAAGATTATGGTATTTTAGTGAAAAGTCCTGTAATCTCGTATTCTGTATTTTGATGTTTATCAATTAGGGTTATATTGAGTGTGTGTAGGGGTAGGTCATTACCCCGTGACTTATTTTAGATTTTTGGTGAAGTTTAAAGGTAAAACATGACAAGTTGAAGTTGAAGGTATTAAAGTGCAAGAATACGGTATTCGAAAACGTTATCATTTTATGTGTGAAATTTCATTCAAATTGAGTTATACAAGTTTTGTGATCAAGATAAACATATTTATGAGTGAGGTAATTGATTAAACTAAGAAAACTGAACTTCATGGTATTTTAATGAAAAGAGTACGGTTTTGCAAAGAACTTATCATTTTATGTGAAAAAGTTTGATTAAATTGGTTTATGGGTGATTAATAGTCAATATGGATATGGGTAGATAATATGTATTAGGTGACAAGTGGAAATTTAAAGAAAAACCGAATCGGAAATCGGTTAGTCCGATTTCCGTCGGGTTCCAAAAATCCGTATTTTTATATGTATAGAAAAGAGAGATAGAGGGAATGGGACTTACGGTTTGGACAAGCTAATGAAGCTAGAGGTCGTGGTGGTTGCCGATTCGTCGAAAGCGTCGTGAAGGTCCTGATCCGGTCGCCGGAATCCGTCGTCGATTTCGGCAGCGCTTCGCTTCTCGCTCTTCGTACCGAGTTCTCGAGAATTTGAGAGAGTGGTCTTAGAGTTGTGAAGGGAAAAGGTAGGGTATAGGGGTCTTTATATAGGGCTAGGCTAGGGTTAGGGTTAGGGTTAAAAAATATTAAAAATAAATATAAAAATCATTAAAATTTCATTAAATTTGGTCTTAAAAGGGATTTATTGAGAATTGGGTAACAGTAGAAAAAATTTAGAGTATGCAGTTGAATAGACCCAGTCAACACGAACATTTTTCGTGTTGACGAATCGGCCGACCGGCCGAGTCCGGCCGGCGGCGCCGGCCGATTCGGCCGAGTCGCGGCCGAGTCGGGTCTCGTTGGGACGGGCTCGGTCTGGGGGGAATTTTGGCATACTTTATTTTTTCTGATTTGCAATAAATTGTGAGTTATGGCTGTTTGACCGTTTGACTTCTAAAAAAAATTAAAACAAAAAGATATAAAAATTATGTAGGGTATGGGATTCGAACTCTGGTGGCTTGGTTCAGCAATGCAAGGTATTACCAATGAGCTACAAGCTCCTTCTTGTAATTATTGTAAGGAATTAGATACTTAAATTGTTTCCAGCAACATCAATACTCCAAGTGTACACTATATTTAAAGCAAATTTTTGTTATACAAAATTGGAGTTGTTATAATCTACCCTCCTTACAAAAATTTCGTCCTCGAAATTTACAACTTTTATTTAAGGACTAATTTACAAAAAGGTGCGGATATCTTGCAAGCATCTCATCCTCCCTTTCCCACGTGGATTCTCCTGGAGTGTCTTTCCTCCACATTACCCGGACCAAATTAACTTCTTTGTTCCGAAGTGTCTTCACTTTCCTGTCCAGGATCTCCACAGGTTGCTGCTTACAAGACAAATCGGGCTGTATCGTGAGCTCGGAATGATCAAGTACATAGCTGGGGTCACTCACATACCTTCTGAGTTGGGATATGTGGAACACGTTATGCACTCCTTCCAATGAGGGTGGAAGCGCTAAACGATATGCCACTTCACCGACTCGTTCGAGTATATCGAACGGTCCAATGTATCTCGGACTCAACTTTCCCCGTCTTCCAAATCTGATCACTCCGCGGTTCGGAGAGATTTTCAGGAATACATGCTCTCCTGGCTGGAACTCCAAGTGTCGTCTTTTCGCATCAGCCCAGTGTTTCTGTCTATCTTGGGCTATGCGCATTCTTTCCCTGATAGTACGAACCACATCAATGGTTTCTACTATCATCTCTGGTCCAAGGAGTTCTCTATCTCCGATGTCGTCCCAACTTAATGGCGATCGACACTTCCTTCCATATAATGCTGCAAAAGGTGCCATTCCTATGCTTGCTTGGTAGCTTTTGTTGTACGCAAACTCCACAAGGTGTAGGTGATCTTCCCACGATCCTTTGAAGTCGAGCATACATGCTCTGAGCATATCCTCCAAGATCTGAATTGTTCGTTCCGACTGACCATCTGTTTGTGGATGATAAGCCGTGCTGAAGTTCAGACTTGTTCCCAAGCTAGCTTGCAGACTTTGCCAAAATTGCGATCGGAACCTGGTGTCACGATCGGAGACAATGCAGACCGGTACTCCATGAAGTCTCACAATTTCCTCCATGTACTTTGTTCCCCTCCGAAAGACGGCGCAGACTTTGCGTCTCGCCTGAGATTCGGGGCAGATGCTATATGGTTTTATCCGTCTACCTCTCCGAAGATGCCAAGTTGATTTATGGCGCCGTATATCGGAGGTTTAGACGGATGCGGCCGATATAGCAGACTTCGTCAGATTCCCCCTCAGGGTGAGGGGTTTTTGATTGTGGGGACGCTCTTCCCTGCAGACGCAAGCCCCTGCAGTTAATTACGCTACCGCATCGCGGCAACAACTTTCTCCTTCTCCAGAATTTCACTTCGTGTCGTGTGTGTTCGTTTTGTTTGTGGTTGCCCGTGGATTGTATACGGAGACTGAGTAATGCCGTCGCCCGTAGGACGTGGATTAATCCAAATCCGTATTTACTTAGATTTGGGTTTGGTGTTTTTAGTTTAAGGATGCATTAGTCGCGTTACGTCTAATGATCAACTTAAACGTTCGTCAAGGATACGTTAGTCTTGTTTTGGACTAAGATCAACTTAACGTAGTGATTAGTTTAATGTATGGCCATCGGGACTCGTCACCTCTCTGACGTCGTTGAAGGATTACAACGACGTGTATCAGAGGAGCTCGGAGATGTACCCTCGAACCAGAGTTGATTGGGAGTTTTATAATCCATTTGAATGTTTAAGGATACGTTAGCCGTGTTTGGGGCTAAGATCAACTTAAACGGGACCGTTTAGATCCGGCAAAAGAGCATTTGAAGGCTCTATTGTTCCAGTTTAGGGACGTTTCGGTCCGATGTTAGTTTAGGGACGTTTCGGTCCGATGTTAGTTTAGGGACGTTTCGGTCCACGAGTTTAAGGACCCCGCGGTCCATATTCATGTGTGATCGTTGGGACTCGTCGCCTCTCTGACGTCGTTGAAGGATTACAACGATAGATGTCAGAGGAGTTCGGAGATGTACCCTCGAACCGGATGTAGATTGATTTAGGAGAGCCATTTTGCTCAGTCAATTTAATTTAAGGACTTATGGCCACGATTGGGCTAAGTCCAGTAAAAAAAATTTCCAACATTGCTTTTGCATTTCCTTTTATTTTTATTTGGGCTTTGCCCAGAAAAGATGTAGGGCATCAATTTATTTTGGGCTCTGTTCTTTATGAATGATGCAGAGCATCAATTTTATTTGGGCTCAACCCTTTTATTGCTTTTACAATTTATTTTGGCCTGCTAGGTCTTTTTGATTTGGGTCTGGCCTTTCAAGTAATGCATTGCATTTGTGTAAAGCACCAAGAATCTTTTAGATTCAAGGAAAGGAGTGCAGAGCACTTTTTAATTTCTTGATCTAAATTTAGATCAAAGAAAAGAAGAAAAATCTTTTCTTTCTTTCTATCTCAGAGAACCAGAGGTTCTCTAGCAAGTGCAAGGCACTATTTTTTTATTATTTTTATTTATTTATTTATTTATTTATTGAAGATCACTGATCTTGTCTTTTAGATCAATGATCTATTTCTAAGAGAATTTTCTCTTATTTCAAAGGTTTTTACCTTCTTCTTCTTTTTTTTTTGTGTTCTCAAGAAGTTCTCAAGAGCTCTTTTCTCTCTTTTTTTTTAATCCAATTGTCCCTCCCTTTGAAATGGGGTCTGGGGTCCTTTTTATAGTGCTCAAAAATCAGTTAAATCTGTTAAAAAGATCTTTTCTGAGTGATTTGGGGAATTTTCCCCACCGTTGGATCTTTGATCCAAAGGCCCCTGTTTTACAGAAGAAATCTTCTTGTTTAAACAAGAACAGAAAAAAAATATCCTTAAATCTTCATTCTGTTGTTGCGCAACTCACCAGCGCGTGACACGTGTCGCGCAGTGAAGCGCTTGCGCAACAGCGCTTGCGCACCAGCGCGGACACGTGTCGCGCGGTGAAGCGCTTGCGCAACAGCGCTTGCGCAACTGCGCAGACACGTGTCGCGCAGCGGTGCGCTTGCGCAGTTGCGCTTGCGCAACTGTGCAGACACGTGTCTCGCTGCCGCGCGCTTGCGCAGTTGCGCTTGCGCAACTGCGCAGACATGTGTCGCGCATCCGTGCGCTTGCTCAGTTGAATGTTGCTTATGTTTTTTCAAAGAGCCTTGCTCTGATTGGACGTACTGCCTTGGGCGTTGTGCTGCCGTGTCAACTTCTGACACGTGGCGCGTTGTGCGCAGCGCATGGGAACCGAAGCGTTGCTTCAAAATTTGAATTTTCAAAATTCAAGCAGAGCCTTGCTCTGATTGGGGGAACAAATGCCCCCCCACCGTTGCGCTCACGTGGCGCGCACGTGAGTGCAGCGGTGGCAAGATCCCAACCATTGGATCATAGAGGTCAGGTGAAGAGACGCAGGCGTCTATAAATAGGACCCTTGGTCCTTTAGAAAATTCTTTACCTCTTCAAGAATTTTGACTCAGAGCCTTGCTCTTGCTTAAGAATTTTCAGAGCCTTGCTCTTGATTTTTTTCCAAGAACTCCAGAGTTCATAACTTAGGATCACCCTAGGTAAAAATTTAGATTAATTTAAATTAAATTTAAATAACAGAGCCTTGCTCTTATAGATCTTTGATCTAAAGAAAACCCCTTTGGGGTTTCTTCAACAGAGCCTTGCTCTCATAGATCTCTGATCTAAAGAAAACCCGTTTGGGGTTTCATCAATAGAGCCTTGCTCTCAAAGATTTAGGGAGATCTTGTTCCTGGGTTCTAACCCATGAACAGAGCCTTGCTCATAGGTCAAATGTAGATCTCCCCCCCCCTCTTTTTTTTATATATATATATAAAAAAAAAATGGAGAACTCCTAAAAGTTTCCCTGGATCTTTCAGATCCCAAAATTTTTCTTTTAATCCTTAGGGGTTATAGTTATCATTACTATTACAGAGCTAGGCTCTTTTTTAAGAAGTTTTATTCCTTTGAGACTAGAGTTTGACAAATGTCACTCTGTGACAGAGCTTTGCTCTAAAAGAGGAGATTTTCTCCTTGTCTCTAGGGATTTCCCCCAATGAGGATATTCTCTTGGGGGTCTTTTTCATTAACTGACAGTCTCATCCAATGATGGGACTGTCTTATCAAATGATGCGCCGTCATCTAGATTTTGTGGGTCCCCCTTTAGTCCCCTACCCACTGCATTGTAGTGTGATGTAGGACTTTGAAAGGTGAAGCATTGGAACGCTAACGGTTATATTTTTTTCTTTTTCTACAGGAACATGTCTGAAGATTTGTCTTTTCCTTTCGTTCGCTCAGAAGGAGGGTTCCCACATTCGCCAGTGGACCGGGTGGTGTTTGCTCTGATTAAAGATCACGATCCCGAGTGCAAGAAACTTCACCTATGGGGAAGGTGGTACAGCCAGATCATCCAAGGCCGTCGCAGCTTTAGCTCCGCCTCGCCCTCTGAGCCCATAGTCGCGATCCCTTATGCGGACAAGCCTCCGGTGAAGTATGCCGTGGAGGTTAAAAATTGGAATTCCGATGACCTCCTCCAGCCTGCAATCGGTGCCATCCCGGTGCAACCGCCGCCGGCGATAGACATCTTGGGAAGGCGAATCTGTCAGGGTGAAGCACGCCCTTGGGGACAGGCTTATAATATTGGAATGATCCCGCGACCGCTTGCCGGATATTTGCCCTGGGCCCGCTACATCTTAGCGGCGAAAAGGACTCATCTGACGACGATTGGTTTATACTCGGCCGTCTACGTTTCACTTTTCGAATATCCCTCTCCTCCAACATGGTGGATAAAGGCCTTCATTGAACAATGGAATATCCCCACCCACACCTTCTTGACAGCGGATAGGGAAGTCTCCATCTCTTTGGAAGAGTTTGCTGAGATTTCAGGTCTACCAACGATGGGGGAGCACTACGAGGAGCTGCTTCCTCCTGACGAGTACGTCTTTGCCACCAAGCAGCTGGTATTTGACTTAACTCCGGAGAATGCCATCCAGCATCAGCATCCGGGCTTGGTGAAGGTGCTGGAGATTTATGAGGAACTGCATTTGGAATCGGGCGACCGGGACGTCAGTTTCGCGGATTTCATTGCTCGCTTTATTCGCCCGGAGTTCCTATCAGAGCAGAGCGAGAAGTTCGCTCAGCTTGTTGACCCTTTTGGTTTCGGCTTGGACCGCCGACCTACATCGGAAAATGACCAGCGGGATTTTTATTTCCCCGGCACTGCCAGCGTCCCTTTCTCAGAGATCGCCGTTCCTGGCATGGACGAGGAGACTTTTTTTTATAGGGTTCTTGGGTTTATGGCTATGCAGCTTCGCGCTCCCCATGCATCCACGCCTCATGCGGCCCTCCGTCTTTTACCCGGCGCATCGAATGGCGGCTGGTTTGCAGCTATCGGTAGGGATTGCCGGGCTGGCTTACCTTTATAATGGACTTAGCGTAGCGGCGGACGCTAATGAGCCTGGGGTACAGCCTGCTAACTTTCCGATGCACTACTTCACTTCTTAGATGGAGCTGCATGTGCGAGGGGTGTTTGGTGCCCATAAGACTCCTCCGTTCTTCGAGAAGTACAGACTCCCAAGAATCATACGGTTGGTCGGGGCTTCAATTGTGGTTGCACCTCCACGGGAGTCTAGGGGACTGCTCCTGCGTTCACATCTAGTCGGAGCGAAGATCTCTTTCGTGGATAAGGTCATCACCATAGGCTCAGAGACCGCTAAGTCAGTGGTGCCACTGCGCGATGACTTTAAGGGCGGGGCTTCTGTACTGAAGGCTCGGGAAATCCTTCACCTTTACTCCATTCGGCCGGGCTACCTAGTATTTAGGCAGAATGAGACGGCTCTCTTTATGAGGTATAACCCACATCGATTTGCCCGACAATCGAGCTACAATCAAGGGATCCCGATGGAAGCCTTTCTGGAAACACCCGCGGCCAACCAAGGGGGAATAAGGAATACGATGCATCATTTCACCCGGCTCAATACAGGCTCCTATTTTTTTATCAGTGAGCCTAGCTGTGCCCCTAAAATAATCCATCCGTATGTAGCCTGGTATGCGCATTCTATGGGCCCAATTATTTTAATGGAGAAACGTCTGCTGGTTGGCCGTAGGGCTGCGCCTTCTGGTGGTGATCGCAAGGCTCCTTTGCAGCCAAGGATCCAGGTCACCCTCCCGATAAAAGATGCCGGAGCTGACCGACCGCGCGTGTTGAGCCCCCCGCGTAGATTGCCACTGCCTACTACGGTGGATGCACCCCCGGCGCCCCGTGCTCCCATAAAGACGGTTAAAGTGGTATCGCCAGGGTCTGGCGCAGGAGCGGATATCGGGACTCGCCGCCCTAAAGTGACTGCCAAGCGCAAGGCTATTCCGAGTGGATCTAAAGCTGGCGGACAAAAGAAGAAGAAGTCCACCCTATCCCTCGACGCGATCCTTAGCTTAAAGCCTGCGGCTCCTCCTGCCGAGGCCATATGTGAGTATGGCAGCAATGAGGGCTTCGTGGTAGACCCTGCGAACACCAATTTGGCTGCCGCCATTGCAGCTTCGGAGCGATCGGTGAGGCTTGAAGCGATGTTAAGCAAACTCGCTGAGTCCGGTAATCATCAGACGCTTTATTTGTCGTTTTATTGCACTTTGTATTGTTATATTTAACTAACATTTGCTCCATTTTCAACAGGTGTCTCTACTGAAGAGGCTATTGCTGCCTCCCTGAAAACCTTCCAGGAGGAGGAGGAGAAGCGTGCCCTAGCAGGCGCTGGTATGTTTCACCCCTTTCTCTTTTATAAGGAAAGTTTGTTGTCTTTTTATGATGGTCAACCTAACCTTCTTTCTTTTCTTAGCAGGGGTTATATCAGTTGATGCGGGGATCCTTCCCGAGCCTGTTACTGAAGTCCCGGTCTTGTCGAGGCTGCTGGAGGAGCCTCGACTTGACAAAACGACGAGGGATGCCCTGAAAAATCTGGAGGCATCCCTATTCACGGATGAGGACGCCTCAATTAAAGAAGCCCTAGTGGCATCCGTCTCAACGGCTCGGGAGGAGCGGAAGCGGTTGAGACGCGAAGCAAAGGCGCGCAGAGCTGCTTTGGCCGCGGGAGCGGGCCCTAGCACTATTCCTCGCGCTGACACTCCTTCTGAAGAAGTCCCTGTCGCTCTATCTACTGCTTATAGGCAAGTGGCGCGCGCGGCCCGAAGTGCAAACAATAAATCCCCTTCAGGTAGCATCTCTTTCAGAACCTTGTTGTAAGAATTATTATAAAGCCATTGGCTCATATGCATTCCATCTTGCAGGACCAAGTCCGACTGAGGGGGAGGCGGAGACCGTTGAACCCAGGGAAACGGCAGAAGCAGTGCCTGCCGAACCCGAGCCAACAGTGGGCATCGTCGTCGGGGCCACGGCGCCTGAAACAGAAGTTGAAGGATCCGCCGCCGAGAAGGTCATTGATGCCGCGTCTGAAGTGGTGGCAGATGAGATGATTGTCGAGCCGAAGGCGGTAGAAGTCGAAGCACTTGGGGCTGGAGACGTCACGGTGCCGATGGACGAGACAACCGTGACCGCAGAAACCGAGGGAGTATCGGGTGAGGCGGCCACGATTCCTGAGGAGGAGCGAACCGCTCTTTCCCAGGAATCTGGTAATACTCCGATCATAGCCCTCCCCGCGTATGGTTCCTTGCTGTCTCCCGGGCTCGCGAGCACAACAACGGTTCCCATCGAGTCGGGTGATGAAGCTACGGGCGGTGGTCTCATGTCGATGGATGAGGGGATTGCTTCAGTTTCTGCTGGCAGCTCGTCGGGTAAATTTTTGAGTCACCAGCGTTTCCCCTCTTTTCTATATATCTTGCGATCTCTTCTAACAAGCTTGTCTTTGCAGGTGCGGCCAGTGCCGATGCTCCATTGCTCGAGGGGGCACCGTCGACTACTGCTTTGGCGGTGGTCACCTCCCCGCCTTCCCTTGTACCATCACGGATGTTGGAAGGTATGGATTCACGACTCATGCATTAATCTTTAAAAAATGTAGTTTTGTACTAACGTTATACCATTGTGCCTTTGCAGGAGTGCTCTTCGATCATTTATATCAAGTGTTGCTCCCACACTTCTCTTTCCCATCCGAACTCGCTTCTCCCTCTGGTGGCGCCGGTGAGTATACTTTCACTATAATATCTTTATTTACCCCCTTTTTTCTAGCAATGGGATAATTTCTGACTTTTCCTTTTCTTTATTGCAGTGCCACAAATCGAAGAAGGGGATGCAAGACCTGCCGCGCTACCTGCCCTTCCGGCTTTGTCGTCCGTTGCAGCTGGTATAGTAAATTTCCTTTTTTTTTTGTAACTCTTCAACATCTTCTGAACCATCGTTTAACCATGTTTTGTTTTGCAGCTATTGTTCCGGCTCCGGTCCCCTTTGAGGCTCGCGTCCTTTCACCGGCAGGCCCTTTCTTGAGACGTCCATCTTCAAAGGGTGCTGTGATGAGTTTGGACATGCTGAGCGGGTACATTGAAGAGCTCAATATGGACGCTCTCCCTTCTGCCATAGATTTTGCTGCGGAGGTTAACCCGATGTTGGCGGCGCTCGTAAATTTTCATAACGAAGGCGTCGTCGAATCTTGGGTTAACCACAGCAGGGGGATCGAGGCTTGTCTATATCAGCTGGAGTCGACGCGCCCTTCTCCCGAAGTTTTAGCCCTGAGCACCCAACGCACAACTTGGCTTGAGCAAAGCACTTCGCACTTCCGCCACTTGGAACAAGAAGCAGCTTCAAGACTAAGGGAATGCCAAAAGACCTCGAACGAAACGGCCCATCTGCGCGCTGAGGTTGAGGCAAATGCTGCCCAAGTGAAGACTATCTTCGAGGGTCTCTTGGAGCGTATCTCCCATGGGCTAAACTTGAAGCGGAAGCTTGACGTAGCTGAGCGCAATATCCCAAGTCGAGAAGCTGCCTATCAGGCCGTCAGGGAGCAGCTTGCGTCGGTCTTGCAGCAGCGAGCCCAAGTGGAGGCAGAGCTGGCGGTGGTAGCCGATCGAGAGAAGACGCGGAAGGAAGTATGCGAGCAATTGCTAAATCTATGCAAGACGCTTCCTTCCCAGTAATTTCTCCTTGTATCATTTGTACTTGTAAAATATATGTATATATTTTTTTTTATTCTTTAGTACAATGTATCCTGTACCCAGTCAATATTCATGAATAAAAGATACACATTTTTGTAACGTCCTGTGTCATTTCTTCGCCTTTTTCATTCTTTTCAGCATGACATATTTAATGCACCTTATTGACAGATAACTTCATTTCTCCCAGAGATAACGATGGCCTAGACTGCAGGTTCAGATCTGCCGCCTAGGACTTTTCAACTCTATGAGCCGTGAGGGTCTCATAGAGACTTTTCTTCCTACGGATCGAGAGGATCTCGTAGGCGGGCTTTTCTCCTTAGGAATCGCGAGTGTTCCTAAGTGTGGTTTTCTCTTACAAGTCGTAAGGCTCCTGCAAGAGTTTTTCCTTCTCACGAGTCGAGAGGACCCGTAAGCGGTTGTTTCCCTCCTTATCGAAACTCGATTTTAGAGAGTGAGTCCCGCGTATAGCGTGCAAGAGACCAATTTAGATCGACTTGTAGGGTCCCATTGTTCAGGAAGCAAGTTCTCCTACCTCTGATGCCTGAGGCTTCATCTTGCAGATTAAGAAGCAAGTTCAATTTGTTGAAGAAATCCCTTTTCTGAAAGATTTGGCGGGATTTCCCCCACCATCGGATCTTTGATCTAGGGGCTTCTGTTTTACAGAAGATAATAACCGAAAAGATTTCTTCAGAACCTTTTTGTTTAGCGCGAATGCTCCAGGGTATGACGCGTGTCGCACAACACACAGTGCAGCGCAACTGTGCTAGCACATCTACGCCGACACGTGTCATGCAGCGCATGACGCATACGCCGCTGAAGCGTTGCTTCCCTTGGTTTTGCTTGAAATAGAGCTTTGCTTTGGCTGGGTGCGCTGCTTTGGGGCGCTGCGCTGATGCGTTTGCGCTGGACACGTGGCGTGTAGCGCGCAGCGCAACGCAACTGCGCTAGCGCTTCCGTGCTGAAGCGTCGCTTCTTCAAGACAGAGCTTTGCTCTGATCGGGGAAGGATGAAGCGTTGCTTCATCTCCTGTCTCGGAATTCGAACGGAAATTCGCTCCAATTAGGGTAAACTGTCGTGACGACTCTTGGGAGTCGAAGAGGCACTTGAGGCCTATAAATAGGACCTTTGGTCCCCTCCAGATACTTATCATCTTCCAGATTTCCATTTTTGAAGACTTCAGAGCTTTGTTCTTGCCTTTAAGAACTCCGGTGCCTTGCTCCTTTTTTTAAAAGTTTTTTAGAAGAACTTCAGGTAAAATCGATTCTTAGATCAATCTTAAATAGCAGAGCTCTCGTCTAGTGGGTTTCATCTTTGAACATAGTTTTGCTCTCTAGGAATTTAGTCATCCATGTATATTATTGCTTTTCTATTGTTGATCTTCCTGTAATATTTTCTCCAAGCATAATGGCGGCGGTGCATCTATACAGTCTGCACGAGTTCATTACCTACGATGATATCCGCGCTCAGGGTCGTCAACAAAACCAGGAGTTTACAGACGCTGAATGTGCAGAAGTTATGGGTCGTCTGAACGCAAGCGGTGGTTGGCTGTTGCCTCGGCGTTCGGCTCTTTTGAACGCAAGCGCTGGATGATGCCGAGGACAAGGTGCATTCAGTACACCTGACAGGGCTGATCTCGAAGAAACGACGGAACGACCTCGTTGACATCCTGCATCAAGTGTTTCAGCAGACGACGATCGTTGCTGCTTATCAAAGGCCGGAAGGGCTTGCCGATGATATCGACACCGAGGAGCGCGAAAGACTGCGCATAAGAATAATTAGAAAGGCCAGAAGAACTCTGGATGGCCTTACTTTTGATTTTCTCAATCCGTGCCCCGGATCCGAGGTTATACCGTTGTAATAATTTGAACAATGTTTCTTATTCATTATTCTTATGCTTGTAAAAACTTTTAGCGGTATGAATGAAAACCCTCCCCTTTTCTATTTCAGCTTGTCTTATTTCTCGTCCTGAGTCTTCTGTCCATGCATAAATGAATGCATCACGCATGCCAGATCAAATGTAGAATGGATATTCTTTCTGTCATCTTCTTTCTTTTAATGTCAGTAGGCTGTCTTAATAACCATGGTTGATGGATGTCTAAAACGAGTATTCCGACTTCCTCAGGAAATAGCGATGGCTTAGGCCGCAGGTTCAGGTTTACCGCCTAAGACTTTTCAATTCTATGAGCCGTGAGGGTCTCATAGAGGCTTTTCTCCCTACGGATCGAGAGGATCTCATAGGTGGATTTTCTCCTTAGGAATCGTGAGGATTCCTAAGTGTGGTTTTCTCTTATAAGTCGTAGGGATCTTATAAGAGAATTTTCCCTCTTACGAGTCGAGAGAATTCGTAAGCGGTTGTTTCCCTCCTCGTCGAAATTCGACTTCGGAGAGTGAGACCCGTGAATAGTATGCAAGAGACCATTTTGGATTGACTTGCAAGGCCCCATTGCTCAAGAAGCAAGCTTTTCAATCCTTGCTGTCTGAGACTTCTTCTTACAAATTGAGACGAATAGGGAATTTGCTCGCGGAGAGGGTGATGGCTCTGCGAGTTGACATGAGTTAAGAGGCTCTCATCACGGAGTGTTTGTATCCGTGAGTCGAGGAGTTTGCTAGGGATTATTTGTTTCCCGAGCACCAAGGATTATTTGTTTCCTTGGGGTTTGAAACGAGTCGAGGATTCCCACGGAGGCGCTGGTGGCTCGGCGGGTCGACGCGAATCAGGAGTCTCTCGTCAAGGAGTGTTTGTATCCGTGAGTCGAGGGATTTGCTAGGGATTATTTGTTTCCCGAGCGCCAAGGATTATTTGTTTCCTTGGGGTTTGAAACGAGTCGAGGATTCCCACGGAGGCGCTGGTGGCTCTGCAGGTCGACGCGGATCATGAGTCTCTCGTCAAGGAGTGTTTGTATCCGTGAGTCGAGGAGTTTGCTAGGGATTATTTGTTTCCCGAGCGCCAAGGATTATTTGTTTCCTTGGGGTTTGAAACGAGTCGAGGATTCCCACGGAGGCGCTGGTGGCTCTGCAGGTCGACGCGGATCAGGAGTCTCTCGTCAAGGAGTGTTTGTATCCGTGAGTCGAGGAGTTTGCTAGGGATTATTTGTTTCCCGAGCGCCAAGGATTATTTGTTTCCTTGGGGTTTGAAACGAGTCGAGGATTCCCACGGAGGCGCTGGTGGCTCTGCAGGTCGACGCGGATCAGGAGGCTCTCGTCAAGGAGTGTTTGTATCCGTGAGTCGAGGAGTTTGTTGGGAGAGTATGGCTCCCTCTTTGTTTACGCCCTTGGATTGTATACAGGGATCGATGTGATCTTAACTATAGGGCCAAAATTTTATCATCATTATTTTTTTTTTATTTCCGCGATGCTCTATCATTTCAGCTTTTATATCGCGAAGGTCGCGATCGCCCAATCATTTCGGCTATTTTTCGCGGTGCCCAATCATTTCGGCTGTTTATTTTATTTCCACAAGCTGCTTTTTATTGCGAGTTGCCCAATCATTTCGGCTATTTCGCATGCATACATTTTACTTGCTGCTTTTTATTGCAAGTTGCTCTATCATTTCGGCTATTTCGTATGCATGTGCGGCTTACTGGCTTTTCGCCGTAAACCTGAACTTGGACACTGATTTTGGCATCAGCACCGCTACAACTGGGATGTTGCCAGGAGCGAATCATCATTTGCCTCTGTCATTTTCGAACAAAGGAGGCTTAGCGACCAGGGTTAGGGTCCTGTCGACTAAGGCTTTTGACTTTATGAGCCGTAAGGGTCTCACAAAGCTATTTCTTCCTACAAGTCGTTAGGATCTTATAGGTGTATTTTCTCCCTAGGAATCGTGAAGGTTCCTAAGTGTTTTGTTCCTCTGTAAGTCGTAAGGATCCTACAGGAGGGTTTTCTCTTTGCAAATCGAGAGGATTTATAAGGGTTATGCGAATATATCCCCAGTCACGGATGGACCTTGGTTAGGGAAATGTTTATTCGCGCCCGTGGATTGTATACAAGGGTCAGTATTGAGCCACTTGTAGGGCAATATCGAAAGTTGTGGGGGTTGCTTAAGCACAGGTTTAGATCTCTGTAACTTAAGACTTTCAAACCTTACGAGCCGTGAGGGTCCCATAAGAGCGTTCTCCTTACGAGTCGTGAGGATCTCGCAAGTGTATTTTCTCCTTAGGAATCATGGGGATCCCTAAGTGTGTTGCTCCCTTGTGAGTCGTAAGGATCTCACGCAGGTGGTTTCTCCCTACAAGGTCGAGAGGATCTTGTAAGTGTTCTTTAACGAGGTTGCGCCCTTTCAGGTTTTCACAAACACTCGCCGGTAGTCCTGCTGTTTTTACTCACGGAGCCTTTTCGGGTTTTCATCCGTGCCCATTTTGCTTATGGACATACCATCCTTTTTTTTTATTCTTTTTATTTCCTTTTTCTCTTTTTTTTTACGAGGTCGCGCCCTTTCGGGTTTTCACGAACACTTGCCGGTAGCCCTGCTGTTTTTACTCACGGAGCCCTTTCGGGTTTTCATCCGTGCCCCTTTTTGCTTATGGACATACCGTTTTTATTTTATTTTATTTTTATATTTTATTTTTATTTTATTTTATTTTTTATCTCGTCAGCCTAAGGATGCTGCGGTATTAGTTTAAAGACGTTTCGGTCTGCTATTAGTTTAAGGACATTTCGGTCCGCTGTTAGTTTAAGGACATTTCGGTCCGCTGTTAGTTTAGGGACATTTCGGTCCGCTATTGAGAAGCTGGCTACTGCTTATAAAGTTTGAGCTTAGGAAGATAGCGAGCGGACATAGTCGTTGTCATCTATCGTTGACCTAGGCTGTGGCTCATTAAGCGTAGTATTTCTTTAGGAAGCGACCGTTTATCGGCCTGAAAGGCCTTTCACCGTGCATGTCCATGAGTAGATAGGCCCCACCCTGGTAAACTTTATCTATGATGTACGGGCCTTCATAGTTCGGCTCGAATTTTCCCCGCTTGGCGCGATTGGGGATCATAGGCCTTTTGACCATTAGCACGAGTTCTCCTTGGTGGAATGTCCTCGGTCGGGTCAATTTTTCGTATGAGCGCATCATCTTTGCTTTATAAGCTTCCAGATTTTGTTGCGCCATGAGCCTAGTTTCATCAAGGGCGTCAAGTTCCTCAAGCCGAAGGTGAGCATTTTCTTCGTCCGTTAGCTCGTGGTGAACTGCCACTCGTAGAGAGGGTAACTCTATCTCGAGAGGGAGTACTGCTTCCGTACCGAACACCAACGCGTATGGTGTTGTGTTTGTGGCTGTCTTGAACGTGGTTCGATACGCCCAAAGAGCTTCTTGCAGTCTCTCATGCCAGTATTTCTTATTTCGGGACACTGTTTTCTTTATAATTTTTGTCAAGGTCTTGTTGAAGGCCTCGGCGAGACCGTTAGCTCGTGGATTATAGACTGAGGAATATCTCCAGTCTATGTTATGCTGCTGTGCGAAGCGGCTGATTTTATGACTTCGGTAGGCTGGCCCCTTATCGGAGATGATCCGCCTCGGAGTTCCAAACCGATATATGACGTGCGTTTTGAAGAAATGAAGGATATTCTCCATCTTCACTTCTCTCAATGGTACTGCTTCTGCCCACTTAGAGAAGTAGTCAGTCGTCGCTAGGATGAAACGATGTCCTTTAGACGATGCTGGTTCGATGGGGCCGACTATATCAGTCCCCCACATTTCGAATGGCTAGCTAGCTACCGTTGGATGCAACGGATTTGGGTGCTGGTGGATGAAGTCCCCATGAATCTGGCATGAGTGACATTGCTTCGCATATTCGATGCAGTCTTGAATCATCGTGGGCCAGTAATAGCCCATCCGTTTGATCTTCAACTTCATCTTTGGACCTGCTTGGTGAGAACCGCAGATTCCGTCATGAACTTCCTGAACGACTCTTTCCGATTCGTCCGGTCCTAAGCATCTCAACCACAGAGAATCGAATGACCTCTTGTATAGAGTATCATTGACGAAGGCGAAAGACAGAGCTCGTTTTATGAGTTGATGTCTTGCGGACGCATCTTCGGGCATTTGGTGGGACTTGAAGTAGTCTATAAAGACTTCCCTCCAATCCTCAACCTTCTCATGTTCTTTTATTTGCAAGGTCGCTTGTTCAGTCACTCCCTTCTCTTCGGGTGATTCCGAAGGTATTTCTGCGGGGGTGAGCACCCGACGACTTTGTACCATGATTCTAACGTCATCGAGGTTCTCGTCAGCCATTTCTTTAGCAAGTTTGGCCAACGCGTCCGCTTTGCTGTTATCCACGCGTGGTATGCTCTCCAAAGTATAGGAGGGAACTTGGGTTAGCAGTTGTTGCACCTTTTCACCGTATTTTACCAATTCCGGTTTACATGTTTGGTAATCGCCGTTTACTTGACAAACGACCAGTTGCGAATCTCCGTATATGAGGAGGTTTTCAATTCCCATGTCAACGGCGATCTCGAGGCCTGCTATCAGAGCTTCGTATTCGGCTTCGTTGTTTGTCCTCGGTTCCGTCAGGGAGAACGCGTAGCGCATTATCCCTCTATGTGGAGTTATAAAGATGAGTTCTACCCCCGATTTGATTATAGGGGTACTTTGTTTGCGCTTCTTCACGGAAGATGCTCCGTCAAAATAAAGCTCCCATCGGGTATTATCACCATCGATCGCATCAAACGCATGTTCGTCTGGAAGATCGCAGTTTAAAGGAGAGTCGGCTGGTATCGGGTGCTCAGCAAGGAAGTCGGCAATGGCCTGGCCTTTTACTGCCTTGAGTGGTCGATATGCTATCGAGAACTCCATTAAGAGCAGGGCCCATTTAGCGAGTCGTCCTGTCAATATGGCCTTTGACATTAGATATTTGAGAGGGTCCACCTTTGAAATGAGATAGACTTCATGCGCTAATGCGTAATGTCTAAGCTTTGTTATTGCGAAGATCAACGCCAGGCGGTGTTTTTCAATGGGGGAGTAATTGCTTTCTGCCCCCAGCAGCACTCGACTTAAGTAGTAAAGTGCTCTTTCTTCCCCTGGTCATTCTCTTGTGCCCATAATGCGCCCAAAGAACCTTCAAGGGCGGCCGTGTAAAGAATGAGAGGTTTTCCCTTTACTGGAGTAGCCAACACTGGAGGGTTTTGCAGGTACTGTTTGATCTCGTCTAGTGCGCTTTGGCACTTTTGATCCCAGACAAACGGGGTTCCCTTCTTCATCAGGTGGCTGTAAGGGCGGCACTTTCCTGAGAGGTTGGCTATAAATCGCCGTATGTACGCGAGCTTCCCTTGGAGAGACCGCAGCTGTTTGAGAGTTCTCGGCGGAGGCATTCCCATGATTGCCTTGATCTTGGACGGATCTACCTCGATACCTCGGTGTCGAACGATGAATCCCAGGAATTTGCCCGAGGAAATCCCGAATGCACACTTCAGAGGGTTCATCTTCAAGTTGTATTGTCGAAGACGTTGAAATACGGTCGTCAGATGCTCGAGATGTTCCTCATATGATTTGCTTTTAACAACGAGGTCGTCGATATAGCATTCAACGATTTCGTGTATAAGGTTATCGAAAATCTTCGTCATGGCCCTTTGGTAGGTTGCACCGGCGTTCTTCAAACCGAAGGGCATCACCTTGTAACAGAATATTCCCAAAGGAGTCCGGAAAGCCGTATGTTTCTGGTCTTCAGGGTGCATTTTTATTTGATTATATCCTGATGAGCCGTCCATGAATGAGAAAATCTCATGCGTGGACGTATTGTCTATCATTAGTTCGGTGACTGGTACTGGGAAATCATCCTTCGGGCAGGCTTTGTTGAGATCCCGAAAGTCCACGCATATGCGTACCGTCCCATTTTTCTTCATCACTGGGACGATATTAGCAATCCATTCAGGGTATTGAACCTCTTGGATAAAGCCGGAGTCTATCAGCTTTTTGACTTCCGCGTTGATGCTCATCTCGAGCTCAAGCCGCATTCTTCTCGGCGCTTGTTTGACCGGCTTGACACTCGGAGATATTGCCAGTCTATGTACAGCAACTTCTGGATCAAGTCCCGGCATCTCGGAATAGTTCCATGCGAAGCAATCTTTATGCTGTACAAGGACGTCCTTTAACGCAGCCACCTTTTCCTCAGACAGCAGCTCGCTGACGAATGTCGGTCGCGGATCGTTTATCGTCCCCAGCTCAATTTTCTTGAGGTTATCCGCAGTGGTATGTATGCCGTCCTCCAGTTCTTTCGGAGCTGGGGGAAATTCTGAGATCACCTCATCATTGCTGTTTTCGAGGCACCAGGGAAGGCTGCCCATGTTCTCAGATTCTTCTTGTAGTATCGTTATCACGTGACAGGTACGAATTCGCTTCCAATCCTAATGTGGAACTGGTCTTTCTTTTGTGGCCTTAGGCTCGTGCTTTTGTGGTGGCGCTACCCTCCAGTTATCAGAAAACGTGAATTTGCCAAGCTGATACTGATCTTCAACCCAATTCTTGAAGGTGAAGCAATCTTCAAGAGGGTGTCCCACTACTCGATGGTAAGAGCAATAGTCCGGGTGTGAGGCTTCGCCTGCTTGTTCAGGGTGTTTAGACTCCGGTAGCGCGAGCATCTGATGTTTTAGAGCAAGATCAAATATCTTCCTTGTTTTGTTCCAAGGAAATGAGTATGCTCGACCCATTTTCTTCATGAGGGCTAAGTCAGTAACGCTCGACTCTCGGATACGTGGTTTCTTAGCTCTGCCTTGTGGTTGTTGAGCGTCTTTTCTGCCCTCTGACTTGTTTTTGTTTTCGCGTCGAACCTTTTTTGTAGCAGGTTGACAAGGGGCGGCCTTTTCATCCTTCACGGCCTGTCGGAGAAGGTGTTGCGTCTTGTCTTTCTCGTAGATGGCCGTCTCACGGTTGTGATCATCTCGGACTTTTTGACCAGCTTTCTTTATAAGTCTGTCCATTTGTTCCTCGAATGACGGACTGGGCTCTCTTGCATCTGGAACCTTCACTGGCTTAGGATTAGCGTCCTCCCATTGAGCATCCGCTTCTTCATCAAGGTCATATACGACGTAGCAGCCGGGTAGTAACTCTCGTTTCTTTGAACGGATGTATCCAAGCCCTCTTGTTTCCATTCTCCCGTTAGGCAGTTTGCGTTGAGTCCCGGGAACATTCCAGACCCTGTCATAGAATTTGGCCTCTCTAACGGTCTGTCTGAAGGATATCCCCTGGCGTTTCAGCAGCTTCTTCAAACCCTCTGTATAATATCTGGGAAGACGGATAGGCTGAAGCCTGTCGAGCGCAGGATCTGTGCAATACCAGATCTCTTTTTTTCATCTTGGTTTCTTCAGAGCGGTAAAACAGGATTGCCTTCTCGCCTTCCCGTCCGGGAGGGATATAAAATGTCTGCAATTCTTCTACGCTGTAGATATTAAGTGCGTTCATTTCTTTATGATGTTTAGGTGGCACCATGGCGACTTGCAGACTTTGCTCTTCGTCAGCGGAAGCTTGTATTGAAGGTCGAGCAGAGAATACGACATGGACCTCATCCTCCGAGTCACTACCAAAGACCAATGTAGGAGTGGACGATCCTGGCTTGTTATGTTGGGGCAGACCCGAATAAACGATCTCCTCTTCTTCCTCGGTATCACTGCCGAAGACAGGGATGGTGGCGTTAGTTTTATTTTCCGGCTTGTGACACTTCTCCGTGTCTTCGAAATCCGGCAAGAAGTATTTGGCATCTTCGTATTTGCGGACCTCGTTCACAGAGAACGGGTTTAGTTCTCCCGTCACGGTATACTCGAAACCATCCTTAAAATACTTCATACACTGATGTTGTGTAGAAGGGATGATGTTGTACTCGTGTAACCATGGTCGGCCGAGCAAAGCGTTGTAGCATGTCTTGGCATCTATGACGTGGAACTTAATGTCCGTGATGAGTAATCCGAAGCGTAGCGTCAGTATCACAGATCCAAGAGTCTTTGACGATTGGGAGTCGAACCCGGATATGGTGATCTTGTCCCGAGCAAGGTGCTGGACGCTCATGCAGATTTCCTTCAACACCCGCACGTTGAGTAGGTTAACAGACGACCCGTTATCGATCAGAATTTTGCCTATCTTTATATCATGGCAGTATCCCGAAACATAGAGAGGGCGATTGTGTTTGCAAGTCCCAAGTAGAAGGTCCTCATCGCCAAAAGTAACATCAGCCGTGTGTACTTCCTCCAACTCATCCTTCATCTTTTCCTCGGCCAGGCATGCTTGGAATTGTTCCGGGTCTTGGAGTGCCTTAATCAATGAATCTCTCGCCTCTTTTGATAGAAAAAGGGAGTCAAGAATGCTGAGCTGCGAGGGCAGTTTCCTCAGATGTGCTAAAACGTTGTAATCCACCTTATTCTTCTTTAGTGGGTTCTTAGCGGTTAACTCTTCCGCAACTTGGTCATTGAGAGTAATATCCTCAGAGACCTTTTCTTTCCCTTTATCTTTTCTGTTCAAGGGTCCGAGGTTCTTTTCAGGCAGCGTCCGATTTCGCAGCCGGATATTTTCGCAGACCTTCGGTTCTTCTTCTTTTCCTGAAGCGGACTCTTTAAAGAGAGGGGCAAGTTCTAGCTCTTCATCGGAATCACTCCCGAATGTAGGCACTTGTGATCCACCGGCGTCAATCATGCAACAACCACTGCTAGTTTTATCAAGCACTTTGATCATTCCGTTCTGCTCTCGGCGGGCTTTGCGCTTTTCCCGTTTAAACTGTTGCCGGTGAGTAACATATCCTTGCCACCACTTACCGAAAGCTTTGCACTCTTCGGTGGGATGCGACACCTTCCGATGGTACAAGCAATAGGAGGGGTGGTTTTCCATTTCACCCGTAATGTTTTTCTCGGAGGGTGGTAGCTTTATACCCATCGACACAGCCTTAGCGAATCTCTTCTTTATCTTGAACTTGATTTTATCTGTGGTGGGTGTATTTTGTTCTAGCGGGAGTACCGCAATTCTTTCGTCAAGGCGCTGGCGTTTGGCCCTTTCGAATATAACCGCTTCGTTATCCCGATCAGCTTTGCCCTTTAAGAACGCCTGATTTAGGAATGCATCAATCACTTCATCCGATGGCTCCAGAATTTTTAGTGCAGGCTCTGCCCCCAGCTTTTCAGCGCGAGGAGTCTCCTCATCGGTTGTGGACAAATGGGAAATCACATGGCAACTTGCCATATGTTCTTCAGATTCATTTGACGAACTACCTCCCTCATCTTCTGCTTGGAAGACGTGGTTGAGGAATTCTTGCAATGTAATGGGAGTCCGCACCTTCTGGTTGTACTCTTCCAGCGCGTCAATTTGCTTTTGCAAGTCCGTGCGCCTATCGCTAGGCTTCACCGGTTTCTTGGCCTTCTTCTTTTTCTTCGAAGACTTTGACGACCGGCTACTAGTGCTTGAACCCCCATCATTGGTCTTTGGAGTTGGACGTGGCTTTAACATCCCCTCAACGACCTGCGGTTCCAATGGGCTTTTCCACTTGATCGCCGGACATGTCCGAAGATCATTTAGCATTCTCTTCGTTTTTGATGATAATACAACCTCCTACGGAGTTTCTTCAATGACAGAGCATGTTGCCCCCGGCGTATTCGTCCCTTTAGAGGTGTGGGGCTGCGGGGGATTCACCTTCCATTTGTCAGATAACGCAAATTTTCCCTGTCTATACTGGTTTTCAAGCCAATTTTTGAAAACGTAGCAGTCCTCAATCGGATGGCCTAGCACTTGATGATAGGGGCAGTAATTAGGTTCGTTGACGTCACTTGGTTGCAACGGAGGTTTTGGATCTGGCAGATTTATGAGTCTGTTGCGTAATGCCAGCTCGAATAACCTCTTCGTTTTATCGCGGGGAAAGGAATAAGGACGTCCCATCCTATCCTCAAGGGGTACGTAAGGGCGCGTATTGTTTGGACGAGCAACCGGCTTCAAGTCGTTCGGTTGTTGTTGAGCATTAGCGACAATGATCGCTTTTCCCTTTCCTTTGTCATTTCGGGAATCTGGCTTTGGGAGAGGGGGTTTATGACCCATCTGGTCCATTTGCGCTAGTTTGTCAATCAAAGCCTGGAAGGAAGTCGGCTTGAAAAACATCATAAACTGTGAGATGGTTGCCTGTGGATCAAGGGTTCCAACAAACATTCCCACCGCAGGGGCTTCTTCTATGCGCTGCTCACACTTTGACCATAGATTACGCCACCGTATAGCGTACTGAACCCATGTCTCGCCGGGTTTTACCCTGGCGTTAATCAGTGCCGTCATCAGGGTACGTTCACTGGCACTTGCAAAACGCTGGGTAAACAGCAGCTCCATTTCCGCAAAGGTTTTGATAGAATCATTAGGGAGTTCAGAGTACCACTCGAACGCCGTATCTGATAGACTTCCAACAAACTGGCGGAGCAAAAGCTTGTCATCGCCGCCGGTGTTACCGCAAAGCGCCCTGAACTGGGCGACATGCTGATGGGGATTGCCAGTCCCTTTGTAGACATGAAACTTGGGAATTGTGTAACCCGGCGGGTACTTGATTTGGTCATACCAGCCTGTATATGGCCGCCCCGTTTTTACGACGTGGCCGGCTGCTTCGGCCGCATGATGAACCTTTATTTGCTGGGCTATGTATTCGTCCAGATCAGTCTTAGAGATTGTATCCTCTTTAGCTGTCAATAGAGCGGGCTGCGGATTTAATGTATCTCCCTTATCATCTCCAAGGACGGTTAGGGGTTCTTCAGCGGGAGGATCTTGTTGTATCATCATCCCTATCATGTCCTGGAAGAGGAGGCCCATCCGCTGTATGTTGGCCGCTTTTTCAGCAGCCTCTTTGTCCCTCTTTTCCAGTACTCGGCGAAGGAACTCGGCGTCGGTCTCTTCCTCCTGGCGCTCATCTAAGGACGCCTCAGGGTTCTCTTTTGGCCCAGTGAGTGCAGCCATTGTGGTCATCATCTCCTGGAGCTTTTGTTGCTGCTCCTGAGCCTTGGTCACTGATCGGGTGAGCGGTCGGTGACCCGTAGAAATACGGCTTTCTTCTTTTCCAGAAGCCATATAAACCGTATGAACAATTATGCCCCCTGACTTGGGGCGTTTAGGTGCACCGCTTTTAAACTTTGCCGCTGACGCGGGAGCTTTCTCTGGCCTCCTTCTTTTGTGGGTCATCGAGGTTAAAGGAGCCATTGGAGTGGGCATCCTAGCAACTGTCACCCTCTGCTGTTTAATGGGGCAGTTTTTGTTATTTTCCACCTTCGCCTTTTTCTGGTGACGCAAGTGGTCTGGATCGATCACGGAGTCTTGAACCCTCCGCCATACTTTATAAACTTTTGAGGATAGCCGTTGAGGGAGCTGTTCTTGTTTTGTTTCTGGAACTTTCCCCGCAGGTGGAGGAGATCTTTTCAAGGTAGCGGTTGGGGAGTTCTTACGCACTCTCCTCAGTAGTTCAAAGCTGTTCCCAGTTGGAACAGCAGCGTTGACTTCCACCATTGGAGCGGGTGGAGTTATCCCTGAGAGGGAGTTGCCCCCTGCTTTCCTCACTCGTCGCCAATGGCGACGTCGCGCACGACGAGCCGTTGGGACTGGCTCGGAAATCGAGATGGTTTCTTGTTGCCCCCTGTTTGAGTGTGGGGTAACTGCCGATGTCAGCCTGTCGAAGACTGATGCCTTTTGACCAGCTGGGGGAGGAGTGGGAACCGTCAATCTTGTGAAGACCGACTCTCTGATGGGAGAGGCCGCTTTAACGACTTCCGAAGCAGCGGCCGTTGCCCTCTTTGGGACGGCCACTTTATAATTCTGACCTAGCCTGGTGAAAACGGAGGCTGTCGGTTTAGTAGCGGGCGACCCGTTGACAGGGGCTGTCGAGACAGTGAGCCGGTTGAAGACCGACTTTTTACCCACTTCCGATGCAGGTATTGGTGCAGAAAAGCTTGCAGGTGGGATCATAGTCCCGAAGAACAAGCCGGTGGTGGCTTGGGTCACCTGGTCTACCGGCAGAGTAAGGAAAGAAGCCGCTTGGGGCCCATATGCTACACCTCCTGGTGAGGTGGAGCGTCCGTTGCAGCGGCATTTCGAGCAGTTGGTACAGCTAGAGGCCATTGAACCTTGAATTCTGCGCCAGGTAAAAGACCAAATCTTAGTAACTTGAAATCCGAAGACAACCATTTAACGAACCGCGATTGGTTCGCGAAGACGACACACGAAGTGTGGAGTGGAAAGAGGAAGAGGTCCCACAGGGCGTGCCAGAATCTGTTCCCCTCCGAAAGACGGCGCAGACTTTGCGTCTCGCCTGAGATTCGGGGCAGATGCTATATGGTTTTATCCGTCTACCTCTCCGAAGATGCCAAGTTGATTTATGGCGCCGTATATCGGAGGTTTAGACGGATGCGGCCGATATAGCAGACTTCGTCAGATTCCCCCTCAGGGTGAGGGGTTTTTTATTGTGGGGACGCTCTTCCCTGCAGGCGCAAGCCCCTGCAGTTAATTACGCTACCGCATCGCGGCAACAACTTTCTCCTTCTCCAGAATTTCACTTCGTGTCGTGTGTATTCGTTTTGTTTGTGGTTGCCCGTGGATTGTATACGGAGACTGAGTAATGCCGTCGCCCGTAGGACGTGGATTAATCCAAATCCGTATTTACTTAGATTTGGGTTTGGTGTTTTTAGTTTAAGGATGCATTAGTCGCGTTACGTCTAATGATCAACTTAAACGTTCGTCAAGGATACGTTAGTCTTGTTTTGGACTAAGATCAACTTAACGTAGTGATTAGTTTAATGTATGGCCATCGGGACTCGTCACCTCTCTGACGTCGTTGAAGGATTACAACGACGTGTATCAGAGGAGCTCGGAGATGTACCCTCGAACTAGAGTTGATTGGGAGTTTTATAATCCATTTGAATGTTTAAGGATACGTTAGCCGTGTTTGGGGCTAAGATCAACTTAAACGGGACCGTTTAGATCCGGCAAAAAAGCATTTGAAGGCTCTATTGTTCCAGTTTAGGGACGTTTCGGTCCGATGTTAGTTTAGGGACGTTTCGGTCCGATGTTAGTTTAGGGACGTTTCGGTCCACGAGTTTAAGGACCCCGCAGTCCATATTCATGTGTGATCGTTGGGACCCGTCGCCTCTCTGACGTCGTTGAAGGATTACAACGATAGATGTCAGAGGAGTTCGGAGATGTACCCTCGAACCGGATGTAGATTGATTTAGGAGAGCCATTTTGCTCAGTCAATTTAATTTAAGGACTTATGGCCACGATTGGGCTAAGTCCAGTAAAAAAAATGTCCAACATTGCTTTTGCATTTCCTTTTATTTTTATTTGGGCTTTGCCCAGAAAAGATGTAGGGCATCAATTTATTTTGGGCTCTGTTCTTTATGAATGATGCAGAGCATCAATTTTATTTAGGCTCAGCCCTTTTATTGCTTTTACAATTTATTTTGGCCTGCTAGGACTTTTTGATTTGGGCCTGGCCTTTCAAGTAATGCATTGCATTTGTGCAAAGCACCAAGAATCTTTTAGATTCAAGGAAAGGAGTGCAGAGCACTTTTTAATTTCTTGATCTAAATTTAGATCAAAGAAAAGAAGAAAAATCTTTTCTTTCTTTCTATCTCAGAGAACCAGAGGTTCTCTAGCAAGTGCAAGGCACTATTTTTTTATTATTTTTATTTATTTATTTATTTATTGAAGATCACTGATCTTGTCTTTTAGATCAATGATCTATTCCTAAGAGAATTTTCTCTTATTTCAAAGGTTTTTACCTTCTTCTTCTTCTTTTTTTGTGTTCTCAAGAAGTTCTCAAGAGCTCTTTTCTCTCTCTTTTTTTAATCCAATTGTCCCTCCCTTTGAAATGGGGTCTGGGGTCCTTTTTATAGTGCTCAAAAATCAGTTAAATTTGTTAAAAAGATCTTTTCTGAGTGATTTGGGGAATTTTCCCCACCGTTGGATCTTTGATCCAAAGGCCCCTGTTTTACAGAAGAAATCTTCTTGTTTAAACAAGAACAGAAAAAAAATATCCTTAAATCTTCATTCTGTTGTTGCGCAACTCACCAGCGCGTGACACGTGTCGCGCAGTGAAGCGCTTGCGCAACAGCGCTTGTGCAACTGCGCAGACACGTGTCGCGCAGTGAAGCGCTTGCGCTTGCGCAACTGCGCAGACACGTGTCGCGCAGTGAAGCGCTTGCGCAACAGCGCTTGCGCAACTGCGCGGACACGTGTCGCGCAGCGGTGCGCTTGCGCAGTTGTGCTTGCGCAACTGGAAGACACATGTCTCGCTGCCGTGCGCTTACGCAGTTGTGCATGCGCAACTGCGCAGACACGTGTCGCGCATCCGTGCGCTTGCGCAGTTGAATGTTGCTTATGTTTTTTCAAAGAGCCTTGCTCTGATTGGACGTACTGCCTTGGGCGTTGTGCTGCCGTGTCAACTTCTGACACGTGGCGCGTTGCGCGCAGCGCACGGGAACCGAAGCGTTGCTTCAAAATTTGAATTTTCAAAATTCAAGCAGAGCCTTGCTCTGATTGGGGGAACATACTTCTTCGCTAATGTCTCAGTTGATTGGCCAACTCGAAATGGGATAAAGTGGGCCGACTTTGTGAGTCGATCCACAATGACCCAAATCGCATCGTTACCCTTTGTGTTGTGAGGAAGAGCAGTTACAAAGTCCATCGTGATGTGCTGCCACTTCCATTCTGGGATTGGTAACGGTTGAAGTAGTCCAGCTGTCCTGTGATGTTCAGCCTTTACTTGCTGACACACCAAGCATTTTGCGATGCTTCTGGCTACTTCACGCTTCATTCCATGCCACCAATAATTCTAACGTCGATCTTTGTACATTTTGGTACCTCCAGGATGTACTGAATAGGGAGAGCTGTGAGCTTCTTTCATTAACTCTTCCCGAACAGGACCCTTTGGTACATACAATCTGCTGCCGTATCTCAAAGATCCGTCTTCATGGATGATGAAATCTGTTCTGAGTCCATTCTCCACTTGTTCTCTGATCTTTTGCAACTTAGCATCGCTGGCTTGAGCTGCTTTGATCTGATTGACAATAGTTGATTGAACTTGTAGATTCATCAAATTTGAAACATCACCTGGCATGACTAGTTCAATCTCCATCTGATGTAGGTCTTGTCGAAGCTTCCACTGGGCGGTGAGATTCATTGCTAATGGTTGGCGACTAAGAGCATCAGGTACTACGTTTACCTTTCCTGGATGATATTGTAAGTTGATATCAAAGTCCGCCATGAGTTCTAACCATCTTCTCTGCCGCATATTCTACTCCTTCTGAGTAAACACGTACTTCAGACTTTTATGATCTGTGTAGATGTTCACTCGTTCACCAAGTAAGTAGTGGCGCCAAATTTTGAAAGCAAAAATAACGGCTGCCAACTCTAGATCATGCGTCGGATAATTGCGCTCATGAGTCTTCAGTTGTCTTGAAGCATAAGCCACAACCTTACCGTGTTGATGTAGAACACATCCTAGTCCCTTACCGGATGCATCACAATGCACCTCGAATCCTCCAGATTGATCTGGTATGACGAGAATAGGTGCAGATGTCAGTCTTGACTTGAGTTCTACGAAAGCTTGCTCGCATGTTTCTGACCACACGAATTCTTCATCTTTTCGTGTGAGCTTGGTCAGGGGTGTTGCTATCTTCGAAAAGCCTTCAATGAATCTTCTGTAATATCTAGCTAAGCCCAAGAAACTCCGAATATCCTTCACTGATTTTGGTGTAGGCCATTCGCTGACTGCTGAAACCTTTGCTGGATCTACAGAAATCCCTTCTCCTGATACGATGTGTCCAAGAAAACCAACTTGTTTTAGCCAAAACTCGCACTTGCTGTACTTGGCATAAAGCTTATGTTGTCGAAGTGTTTCCAGGACAATTCGTAAGTGCTCCGCATGCTCCTTCCGATTCTTAGAATATACCAGGATGTCGTCGATGAAGATGACAACGAACCTGTCTAAATACTCCCAGAAAACTTGGTTCATAAGGTTCATGAAGATTGCTGGTGCATTGGTCACTCCAAATGGCATTACTAGAAATTCGTAATGTCCATAGCGAGTTCTGAAAGCTGTTTTGTGAATATCAGCCTCCTTGACCTTCACTTGATGATAATCTGAACGAAGATCTAGTTTAGAGAAGACACAAGATCCACTTAGCTGATCGAACAAATCATCGATGCGCGGGAGAGGATACTTGTTCTTTATAGTAACTTCGTTCAAGGCCCTATAGTCGATGCACATTCTGTATGAACCTTCCTTCTTCTTCACCAATAGTACAGGTGCTCCCCAACTTGAAGTGCTGGGACGAATCCATCCTTTCGCCAATAATTCGTCCAACTGTATTCGAACTTCTTTCAATCCTTCCGGACTTAGTCTATACGGTGCTTTGATTACTGGTTGTGCTCCTGGTACTAAGTCAATACTGAATTCAAGAGCTCGATCGGGAGGCAAACCTGATATATCGTCAGGGAATACATCATCGAACTCTCGAACTACCTCCGGTCTTGATTCTTCCTCTGCCTGAGCTGCTGCAACTACTGCTTCCCTTGGCTTGGCTTTGTAAGTACTTGGCTCCAGGATGCGATCTCCACTCTTGAAATAGAAGACCGGATGATCTGGAATCTCAAATACTACCCTCCTTTGACGACAGTCGATGGTAGCATAAAAGGTTCCAAGCCAGTCCATTCTTAGAACCACATCGAAGTTTGGTATGTCCAGTACCTTGAAGTCAGCGTAAAACTCTCGACTGCAGACGATAACTGGACACAAGCTGTAACCCACAGTTGCCTTTAGAACACCATTTCCAGAACTGACGTTCCAGCTGGATACAAGCGGTGAGACTGGAATCGCATGGGTTCGGACAAACTGTTGCTACATAAAGCAGTGGGATGCCCCAGTATCAAACAGTGCAAGTGCAGGTAGTGAAGCTACTAAGATTGTACCTAAGCTATATGGGATAGGTTCAGGTATAGGGAAAGTGTGTGGGTAACCAAACTAAAAGATAAGTTTGAGAAGGAAATTTAACAGTAATGACTTGGCCAGTGGCCTCAGCTTCTTCCACAGACATCATGAAAGCCTGGCGCTTCGGCACATTCCTCCTGGCCTGAGGAGCATTCCTCTGAACGTTCCTTTGAGCTTGATGGAACTGTCGAGGAGGTGGTGCAGCTTGTGGTCCCCTAGGTGGTGCAGGCAGTGCAAGTCTGGGAGCAGGTGCCGGAAGAGCTGGTCGCTGCTGATAAGTATTTGCTGGCCTGGGTGCAGCAACTGAGTTCTGCCTTTGAGGACAAGATCCAATATCATGAGTGGCTGAACCGCAGATTAAGCAGAGGCGGTTGGCTCGACGGCAGTCCTTCATCATATGTCCAGTTCTCTTGCAGTAAGAGCAAAAGGCTGGGCTAGGACGATGAGTTGGTACTCCGGGTCGCCTCGGCATGAAAGATGGTCTGGACGTGGCTCCACCTGCCATCTGGTTGGCAGGGCGTTTGACTCCTGCAGACTGAGGTCTGCCCCTTTCTTTTATGACTGCCTCATAACTGCGGGCAGCTTCTAGGTCTTCCTCATGAGTCAAAAACTTTCCTGTGGCTAGAGCAGCCTTGATCTCTGTGTCCAAACCTTGTTGAATACGACGGGCTCTGATCTCGTCCATCGGTATCAGGTGTGCCGTGAATCTGTTTAAAGATTGTGTTAGCTGTGTAATATGTGATATTTCAAAAATTGAACTATTGTGACATATCTTACCGGCTCAACATAGTGAACTCAGTATCGTATTCATCTACCGATTTCTCCCACATTTATCCTTGTTGTAGATGAATAAACTGCTGCTCCATAGCGAACCTGGCAGTCACTGGGAAATATTTCGCGTCAAACTTCTCGCGAAATGTCTTCCATTCAATCGGCTGCGCTAGACGGGTTTCTTCCGCCTTCCACCAATTTCGAGCATTATCCGTGAGCTGTAGCTTCGCTACACGGACCCAAGCGTTATCTGGCACTTGAGCTGCTGCCAGATCATCTTCGATGCTTTGTGCCCATTCTTCTGCTTCGAGAGGGCTTCCTTTACCAGAGAACTGCTTTGGGTGCAAAGCCCGGAATTGTTTTACTCCCGGTGCATCGTTATCAGGACGGCTCAGAAGTTGTTGCTGTCCCTCGAGAAGATTGCGGATCGCATCGAATAGCATCGTTTGCTCAGTGGGTGGTGTGGTAACAACTGGTGTGAGAGGTAGTGCTGATGGGGTGTTGTTGACGTTGGTGCTGGTGTTGTTCGGGGAATCCATGATCCTGAAGAAAAATTTGGATTAGGACAGATTCAAATACATGAAATGATAAGATTCAAGGAATAGAAATTTGCAAGATTCAAAGAATATGAATTGTAAAGAATGTTTTAGTTGCTGGTTCTTGTGTTACATTGCTTAGGTTGTTCACGCAGACCAGAACTGCATGACAGGGATTCATACAGCTCTGGCCTGCATGGGCCACCAATAAAACCTGTCACGCCCCGCTTCCCAGTGTACGGCGAAGTGGACGCGACGAGGTCCGCTACATATGTACTCAGAAGTACATACGCTAAGCGTAGCTAAGCAATATAAAATAATCACAAGAGACAAATGATATTGAAATAACAGCAACATTTATTAATAACATTCTTTTTTACAATGCAGGAAAAGAAAATACAACTGGAATGAAAAAAACAATGCCTAAACAGTGGCATAACAGGAAATGAAATAAACTGGAAAGAACAAGGTACAATTATCTAGAGCTCTGGGTCTACCTGGAATTGCTCCAAATCTTCACCGGTGGGTTCGATCTCAACTTGGTCCAACGCACCTGACGACATTCAAAGAAGAAAGAGATAGAATGTCGTCAGCGAACAGGTCGCTCGGTAAGTCCCAAAAGAATAAGAAGAATGAGAATGATAGAGCAACAGTATTTTCTAAAGTATTATAATGTTGAATATTATGGAACATTGTGTAACGCTGTTGTTTGTAGCTTGGTACAGAAAGATGCCAGTGTATACGAGGGGGATCTCTATATGCTAGAGATCAGGGCAAACGGAAAGTACAAGGAACCGTTATGCCACGGTACAACAGCAACAGGATTCAGGTTAGATGTCTTAATCTGACCACCTCGTGCCACCTTTAACATCTTCCGTACCAATCTACCCCTTAAACCCCGTAATGTTTTAACAGTATTGTAGTATTGGAATATGTAAGTTGGTTGACTGACCAAAACCATGATATCAGTAGACATGTTGCAACTGTATAATCAGGTAAAGGGAATATCAGGATAATGGATGAATATCCAAGGTTTGATTCAGTCAAAAAGGAATATATTGTTAACTGGGTTCATGGATTCATGTATTCAAATTGTATTAGAATATAAAAGCATATAGATTGACTTGAATCATATTCGAGTCAAGAATAGTCAGACTCTAACCCGAGTCAGACTAAAAGAAAAGAATTTGAAGTTCAATATTAGCTAGGGGCCTTATTGTAATTTGTGAAACTTGAGGGGTTTTTATGTAAAAATACTTTTGTATAGTTTTCAAAATACACCTCAAGTATTTAATATTCGTCTTTAATTGTTATAATGAATGTGAATTTTGTTTGTGTTATTCTAGTGAATATATCCTAATAAAGGTATTATTTGTTTTATCTGAAGTTCATGGTATTTTAGTGTAACTTTTAATCTTGTAATTTTTAGAAAAATGTGGAAACTTTATATTAGGATAAAATAGGTGTTAAAATGATAATTATATATATATTAACACATGAATAATTTTTAAATGAGTATTTTATCTTAAAAAAATCTCATTTTCCTTAAATATCGTATTTTAAACCTTTCGAGACCGAATGCTCCTTGCGGAGGTCTGAATTTCGCACTACCAGCCTGCGGGTGCACGATGAACCGTACTTTCCTTAACAGGTTCCCCAAAAGTGGGTTGTAACGGCACTTTGCTTAGGTTTTATAAATACTTTTCATTTAGGAAAAACGGTTTTATTAATATAGGGTATTTATTTGCAAAAAGTATAGTTTTCCGTATTTTTAGTTATTAGGGTTTCCTAAACCAACTAGCCTATTTCTAAGGTCTAAACGATGAGTCATTAGAAGCCTCAAATCGCCTCTTCACCGTCAATTGCGGCCAGGTAAGTACAAGTGAGGAGGGAGGAATCCGCTCACGAATCGTGAAACGGGCCTTTTAAAGTTACCCAAGCTCACTTGCCTAGCCTAGACACCACAAGACAGTTTAGATAAACGATCGATGTCCATGACCAATCGTGTTTTCATTTTATTAAAATATTTTATCTAAAAAGTTTACAACTTAAAGGTTTAAATAAAAGTTATAAAGATTATGGTATTTTAGTGAAAAGTCCTGTAATCTCGTATTCTGTATTTTGATGTTTATCAATTAGGGTTATATTGAGTGTGTGTAAGGGTAGGTCATTACCCCGTGACTTATTTTAGATTTTTGGTGAAGTTTAAAGGTAAAACATGACAAGTTGAAGTTGAAGGTATTAAAGTGCAAGAATACGGTATTCGAAAACGTTATCATTTTATGTGTGAAATTTCATTCAAATTGAGTTATACAAGTTTTGTGATCAAGATAAACATATTTATGAGTGAGGTAATTGATTAAACTAAGAAAAATGAACTTCATGGTATTTTAATGAAAAGAGTACGGTTTTGCAAAGAACTTATCATTTTATGTGAAAAAGTTTGATTAAATTGGTTTATGGGTGATTAATAGTCAACATGGATATCGGTAGATAATATGTATTAGGTGAAAAGTGGAAATTTAAAGAAAAACCGAATCGGAAATCGGTTAGTCCGATTTCCGTCGGGTTCCAAAAATCCGTATTTTTATATGTATAGAAAAGAGAGATAGAGGGAATGGGACTTACGGTTTGGACAAGCTAATGAAGCTAGAGGTCGTGGTGGTTGCCGATTCGTCGAAAGCGTCGTGAAGGTCCTGATCCGGTCGCCGGAATCCGTCGTCGATTTCGGCAGCGCTTCGCTTCTCGCTCTTCGTACCGAGTTCTCGAGAATTTGAGAGAGTGGTCTTAGAGTTGTGAAGGGAAAAGGTAGGGTATAGGGGTCTTTATATAGGGCTAGGCTAGGGTTAGGGTTAGGGTTAGGGTTAAAAAATATTAAAAATAAATATAAAAATCATTAAAATTTCATTAAATTTGGTCTTAAAAGGGATTTATTGAGAATTGGGTAACAGTAGAAAAAATTTAGAGTATGCAGTTGAATAGACCCAGTCAACACGAACATTTTTCGTGTTGACGACTCGGCCGACCGGCCGAGTCGCCGGCCGATTCAGCCGAGTCGCGGCCGATTGGGACGGGCTCGGTCTGGGGGGAATTTTGGCATACTTTATTTTTTCTGATTTGCAATAAATTGTGAGTTATGGCTGTTTGACCATTTGACTTCTAAAAAAATTAAAACAAAAAGATATAAAAATTATGTAGGGTATGGGATTCGAACTCTGGTGACTTGGTTCAGCAATGCAAGGTATTACCAATGAGCTACAAGCTACTTCTTGTAATTATTGTATGGAATTAGATACTTAAATTGTTTCCAGCAACACCAATATTCCAAGTGTACACTATATTTAAAGCAAATTTTTGTTATACAAAATTGGAGTTGTTACATCGTGCAAACCACAATTGGATTGAATAACCCTAAATGTCCTACAAATAGATTGAATAGACTCAAAATTAACGGAATATGATATTTTTTTGACAAAATTATCTTTCAATTTTCTTACGAAAATACACTTCAATGGGGCTTTATAGCAATTTTAAAGTTCAATGTGATTATCTCAAAATCTTCAAAAGTAAAAAGAATATGATCTAATTATTTTAAGTGAGAGATGTTGAAAGTAGGAAATTAACTAGAAGCATTCATTTTGATCTTATTGAAGCATGAATTGCTAAATATATACCAAGAACAAAATTGAAGTAATTAAGAGATTGAGGATATTTGTATTTGGTAATAAACAAAGAGATAATGATACTAATCAAGTTTGAAGAAATTAAGAGATAATGTTAATTTTAAATGACAAAGATATTTATAGATGAAATAATAATACTAAGGTTTGAGGTGATTTTTAAAGTAACTTTTAGATTCAACAATGAAATATATAAGAGATAACTATAGCTATCGGACCGCATCTAGTTGGTTACAGTCAAACGCACCATTAAAGTCATACATAAATACAAAGATCACGGGTTAATTGTTCAGTTAAAAAAAGAAGAATTTCCTCAACAAAAGAAGAAGAAGAGAAGAAGAAGAAGAAGAATTTAGGGTGCAATACAGAAAAATTAATCCCTAACCATAATTATAGATATATAAAAATTTTGGAGTTACAATTAAAAAGTAGTTAGCATATTCTGGGTTTATAGATAGCTCAAAATATTAATTTAATTTAAAAATTAGTTTCAAAAGATACTTTGATTTAATTTACCACACATGGATGATTTGATCTTATCTTAACCCCTCTCTCTCTATATAGATTCATAAAATACAAGACACATAAAATACAAAAATCTCCTCCTCTCTCCGATTTTTTGAGTTTGGCCGAAAAGGTACTATTTTTAATTTTATTATTTCTTTTGAAAATTTGTTAAAAAAGGAACCATAAATTCTTTTGTTTGATAAAGTTTTCAATATCTTCATGCACATTGCAATGGCATACATTCAATTTTTAACCAAACACCTATCTGTTTCTCAACTACAAGTAACCTGTATCCTTCATTTTTTTTTATTAAACTCTCTTTCTCTCTCTATTGTTCTCAGAGATACAACAATGGGGGGCGTTTTTTCTCTGGTAACGGGTCTGCCGGGTCCGAGCGGGTTCGGATCCACATCCACGGCGGAGCAGGTCACCGAGAGCATCGATGCCTCCAAGCTCACCGCCATCGTCACTGGTTCGTGATCTTTTTATTTTATTCCTCCTAGCGCGTATATTGTGAATTGTGTGTTTATTGCTCCCCTTTGGACATAGTTGTATAATAAGCAAATTAGGGTATATATTGTCATTTAGGATTATGGCCGGACTCTTTCCGCATTTTTAATTTTTCGTTTATCAATGATCTTGACGTGATCTTTAGTGTTTTTGCCTACTTATATTTTCTTTTATCACATATTGTGTCGTGTCTAGCAGTTGAATATGATTTTCCATTAGTTTTGGGATGATGACAACCATCTTTCCTTTTCATAATTTGCTTTATGAAAAACAGTTCGATATTTTTTCATGTTAATATAAAATAGGGTTTCTCTAGGCTCCCATTCCATGTAAACCTAATATGGAGGCAAAATAACGAATATATTATTGAAAATGATTTCATCTTATTAATATACAAATTACCTTTTAATTCTTTTGGCATATTCAAACCCTACTGATTTTATTGTCGAGCAACTCGACATAAATATTAAAGAGGCCTCTGTGGCTATAGTCGACTGCAGCAGCATATAACATAACGGCTGGGTTCTAGGAATTAAAGGGAGGGGGGACCACACTTTAGTACCACAGAGACATCAAAATCATTATTAAAACCACCGTTTCTAAACTGTTGTATTTTGAAACAAGAATATTGAGAGTACAGTACGTCTGGTTTTGGAAAGCCCCAAGTTTCAAAAACCAAAATCCAAACAACAACAAGACTTTATCCCAAATTTTTGGAATCAGCCACATGGACCCTTTCACCCTCTCAATTAAATTTTGGGTTCCCAAACCAGGTTTGAGAAACTCTATTATCAATATATTCTTTTTCTAGCTGCTCGATTATGAGAATATTAATGCAGTTATTGATTCAATAATTTAGGAGGAGCTAGTGGTATTGGTGCTGAGACTGTTAGAGTACTTGCACTTCGAGGAGCCCAAATCATTATCGCCGCAAGAAATATCGATGCTGCAAATTCTACAAAGAATCTCATTACTGAAAGCAATCCAAAAGCTCGCATCGATGTATTGAAACTCGATCTCAATTCGTTGAAGTCTGTACGAGCATTTGTGGAGAATTTCAATGTGATGAATCTCCCACTCAACATCTTAATGTAGACCTTTTTATTCATTTGCCATATGTGTTTCTTATAATCTTTTATTTCTTTACAGTAAATTTAATTCCTGTTCTTTTTTTTTTATGTAGAAACAATGCTGGTGTTATGTTCTGCCCTTTTAAGCTTTCAGAAGATGGTATCGAGATGCAGTTCGCTACAAATTATCTTGGTATTGTACACCACACATCTTTATTGTGCGATAATTTTGGTTAAATTTTGTTTAAAATGCAAGGTAGTTTAGTGAAATACAGCCACAGTTGAGGGTTTTTGAGTGAAATTTACCACATGAAATCACTTTTTCTCTATTCTGATACCAAGTGTTCCATTAATATACCACATGAAATATATACATCAAATTAATATATATTTAACAAGTGTATGGTATCGGAAAAAGAAACCTAGTATTTCATGAGATATCCACATTATGATTTTGTGTCAGGTCATTTCTTGTTGACGAAACTTCTTCTTGAGAAATTGAAAAGCACAGCGAAGGAAACAGGAATCGAGGGCCGCATCGTAAACTTGTCATCGATTGCTCATCATCATACTTACAAAGAAGGGATTTGGTTCGAAAAAATCAATGACGAGGATGGGTATGTGATCTTTAATTTGCATATCAGTTATCAAATATATCGTATTTATTAATACTACCTTTTGAATTTTTCAGATACAATGATAAAAAGGCATACGGGCAATCGAAGCTAGCGAGCATACTGCATGCAAATGAGCTATCGAGGCACCTAATGGTAAAAATCTTCGAACCTTTTCCAAGAACTTGCACTAAAATACCAATATGATTATTAGTGTGTAAAATTTGAATATGCTAAAAAAGATAAGCTTTTCCTGAAACAGGAAGAGGGTGCGAATGTTACGGTAAATTCAGTTCATCCAGGGCTGATCATGACCAATTTGATGAGGCATTCTTTCACTCTAATGAGTATGTCATTAACTAGCAATCAAGTCTTTCATTAAAAATTAAGGTGCATTATAATTGAGTTTGAAAAGTGATTAATATCTGCAACTACTTTATTTTCCTGCAGAGATGCTACAAGTTTTCACCTATTTCTTCTGGAAGAATGTATCCCAAGTGAGTGAACAGACCCTTTCAACAATAAAGTTCTCTGTGTAAAGTATATTTTCTAAAAATAGAATCGAGCATCGTATAATTACGTATTAAAAAAATGTATGTTTTCGCAGGGAGCGGCGACGACATGTTATGTCGCTCTGCATCCAAAGCTCAAGGGCGTGGCAGCAAAATACTTCGTCGATTGCAACGAGATGAAAGCGAGTCGTTTGGCCAGCCAAGAAAACTTGGCCAAACAATTATGGGATTTTAGTGAAAAGCTAGTTTCCAGTGTTAATTAATAAAGTTTATTTGTTCGTTTATAGTTAGTTAAAGTAGTGAAAGAATTTTCGGGAATAACTTTATTGAATGTGTTAGATAAGCAAGTTTATTTTATTTTTAACAGATGACCTTTTATGCTTGATATTATTGAATTAGTAGTGGGAAGTAATTAAGAATACAATTATATTTCACCTTTGTTTGTTTCTGTTGGTTATAGTACCTCAAGTCAACTACTGTAATCGCAGACAACCGATTATGATGATTGAAGGAGAACCTATACGGGTAGAATAGTCTTATTCGAGATGGTACTATGCTATCCGGTTCATCTATATCATCATGTATATGTATTATGTGGTATTACAGATCACTATTACATGTTGGTAGAGCCCTTAGAATTCATACTTGACTACCAGGGTTATTGTGGCGATCACACTCGTGAGAACTGGGTAGTCTATAAGCATATCCTTAAATGTTTCTAGTCGTGCGAGTATCGAAATTGGACGCCGATATTCCGGAGTAAACTAGTGTATACGTTTCTTGACCCTGACGAGGGGCGATGGCTGGTCTCATAGCTATTGGTGTTATGAGTTACACTGAACGGACTCGTCGGGAATATACTAGATGGTATTATATCTATTGTTAGGTAGCAGTTCTTTGGTGACATGAGTACAGACTAGTCTGTCGACCTGAGATCGTCATTTGTCTCATGTGAGTTCCCACTTGTTGGATATAGTGCCCTCAAGGCAATTATTGAAATTGCAGGTAGACGATTATGATAATTGAAGGGAGACCTATATAGCTAGAACATTCTTACTCGAGATAATAGTATGCTATATGGTTTGTCTTTATTATTGATGTGTATACGTTTTACTTATTAATACGTCTCTAATACATAATAATAAAGCCTGTAGGATTCTTGCTTGACTATCAGTATTATGATGATGATCATATACGTGAGAGTTGGATAGTACATAAGCACATCCTTAAATGTCCATAGTCGTGGGTGTATCGAGACTGGGCATCGATATTCCGGAATAGACTAGTGTATACGTTTCGAGACCCCGATGAGGGGCGGTAGCCGGTCTCACAAGCCATTGATGCTGTGTCACCTAAGATAGTATACAGGTGCTCATTGGAGGTGAGTATACCGGACGGATTCATCGAGTACTACTAAGTGGTATTATATCTATCGTTGGATGGAAGTTCTCTAGTAGCATAGGTATATGTTAGTCTTTTGATCTGAGATTGTCATTCGTCTCATGTGAGTTCCCACTGTATTTAGATTACTATCCTACCACGGCTTAAAAGAAGTCGTGCAAACAGGTTTTAGT
This sequence comes from Agapanthus africanus, assembly GCA_030015575.1. Lineage (NCBI taxonomy): Eukaryota > Viridiplantae > Streptophyta > Magnoliopsida > Asparagales > Amaryllidaceae > Agapanthus > Agapanthus africanus. The sequence continues at coordinate 130,229,100 of JASDDO010000019.1, forward strand.
TGGGTACAGTCCTGAGCCACATAGAAGCAGTAAGCGATTGTCAGGGATTCTTTCTCCTGGTATTAGGAGTCGACATCGCACAGTGTTCGGTTGGCCATCACCCTAAATCCATGGCCACGGTGGATGAGATTTATTGATAGGAGTTCGGTAGTTTCTCGGTTGGTGATAAACTTGACTCTGACACGACTTATCGTGTTATTAAGTGTTTGACGTTATCCACCATCTAGAATCAGTATGTGATACTCTTAGACAAAGAGACCAGATTGTACGGAGATTATCATATTCAGGTTCAGTAGGGTACGGACGGACTTGATTTTCGACCTCCCTTTCGGCATATACCTGAGTAGTCGTTACGTACAGTTAGAGCCGCTGACGTACTTGTGCTTATGAATTTATCCAGTAATCACTGCCAGCGTATTGTCGATTTTTTAGAGTTCCACACAGAGGGTTTTTCCGATTCATGCGATATGATGTAGATGACGTATGTTGGTACATACAGGTGTTCGATTAAATTTGTGTACATGCTATATGAATTTTAATCGGACGGTAAATAATACTAGCCGGCTTAGGATTAATCCGGATTATTAAATCAAGTTTTGATTTAATATTTTATATATATATTTTTGATATATATTCTAGTATTATTGTTCACTATTCATTTTCTCTCTTGGCTATTCATATTTTTATATGGATACGCGTATATGTATTTCAATACGTATACCGGGAAGTATTCAGTATTTATACGGAAATAGTTCTAAAAGAATGACACCTCATTTGTTGATTTTCATTTTAGGAAAATCAAATATGAGGTGGAGGGTGAGGTGGCATTTGGGTATGGTTGTGGGAATATAGAGAGTAATGGGCTTCATTTGTTTATGTTGGAAAAATGATTATGATATTTTTTAAGGTTGGAAAATAATGAAGCCATTCATTCATTCTCTCATTCTCTTATTCCATTCTATACTTAGCTCATTTTCTTTTGTTGCATGGCTAAGTCTTCTTCACCTCCTCCTCCTTCTTGATAGCTTTCTTGAGCTTTGGTATTGGAGAGAAAATGATAGTGGAAAATTCCTATATCCCCATTCTTCATTCCTGACGAGCTTGGAGCGTCAGTTATTTTACTAGGTGAAGCTGGAGGTTGGATCGGTTCCCTCAGATGGATCATTTTAGGCAAGGACGGTCGCCTCTCAAGTTTGTTCTCGACGGCCTACGAGGAGCTTGGAGAGGTCTTCCACGATTGGGTGGACACGCGTCAAAGGTTGTAATCTCTACGAACCTTGCATGCTTGCTTTCTAGTTTAGTGTTTGGAACGATCGTTAGGGATTTGTTTCTAGTGTCCTCTTGAAAATTTTTGCTTTTTGGTTCTGCATCGGCCGCGGTTGCCGCGGTGAGGGCACTAAGAACTTTCAATGGTATTAGAGCCAATCCAAACGTCAGAACTAGTTTAGACAATGAGATAGTTTCGAAACTGAAATTTTTTCGTATCTAATTCCAAATATCCAAGTTTCTGTTAGGATTTTCAAAGTCTTTTAAATATTTTTTAAACAAGTGAAGAAGTCTCTTCTAAATGTCAAAATTATCCAGAGCAAAAACAAGTCAAATCAATGAATAGTAAACCACCAGAAATTGGTTTTTCCCCGACATGGGCGGTTTTGTTTTCTTTGATTGGCTCCAGTTTTCTTCACTTGATTGGATACGTAGAATTAGGATTTTTAGACTTGTTTGATTTTGCCCAGATTTTGTTTTGACATATTTTTCAATTTGGGCAATCACGGAAAGACTTTTGATCGAAATTTTAGCATTGTTTAACGATCCATAGTTTGTATGTGTGTTGTTAAATGTCGTCTAATTTCTATATGTTTAATTAAACGGGATTGCACACTTGCTTTTGTTATATGTTTCTGTGATATATATATCTCTGTGATGGTTTAGCCAGATTGTCGTGTTGGATAACCCCTCGTGCGTTTACTTGTACAATTTTGATTTATTTTGTTGTATTTAGTTGTTCGGGACGAGCTCCAACTTGTGGTCATCGTTTCCGTATTATGTATATTCTTTTATTGGGGCACGACCAGGATGTGGTCATATCACCATTGTATAGTTTTCATTTCTGTACTACGATTAACCCAGGAGAAGTGCTCGAGTAGCCGGATTCTAGAATGCGCTAGGTGGCCGTCTCATGGTGTTTGAGACCGGAACTGCCTCACTCTAGAATTGGCAGGTTGCTCGCCGCACTTGTAAGGGTTATAAGATTGACCCGTGGAGGAGTGCCCAAGTTACCGGATTCTAGATAGCGATGAGTGACCGACTCATGCTACTGAGGGCGAGTTATCCAGTTTCTAGAATTAGAAGGTGGTTTGCCGCACTCGTAGGGGTCTAGGATCGATGATGTACGAGCTATTCATACGACCGGGGAACATCGCGTTTTATTTGCGGCTCAAATGAAACGAGGGGCTCCTAATTTATCTGTTATTCCATATTGTTGTTCACATGCGTGTGATGGTTTTTATCTTCCTGTGATGCTATTACATGACTGTGATGATATATATTATATATATTCAGTAGATATTTCTATATATTTTGCATCCGCGTTAGCCCTGTCCCCGCCCTGCCGTAAGTTAAGTAACTTTACGGTGAAGACCCGGGACCCTGTGGCGAATACGGATGGTATATAAAAGCATGGTATTTTGGTTGTTTCTGGCGTGGCTTAGAAAATTAACTTGACGGGACTGCATTATATGTTTAATGTAAGGAAAATAAACCTTATATAATGTTATCGGAACCATTTTTAAAAACTACTCGGTTTTCTTCAAAACCATAATAATAATCTTTTGCTTTGCATAGAGGTATTCGGTTAGGAATATCCTGCACCTCATTCTATAAGGAAAGAGCCATGATCCCTTCACGGGGAGTTCGCTCTTAAACAAAAGTTTATGTTACTAGTTTTCAAAGCGGGGCCTAAACAACTCTTTTTCAAAACCACTTGAGTTCCTTCAATGATATCAAGTTCATTATGTTAAAGGTTTTTCGCCAAAAATCAGTTGTAGCCCTCCGTCATTTCAGATTAGTATTGCTTAGTATTCGTACTGCGTTTGTTGATCTTGTCAAGGCATAGTATTCGATAGCTCTATGGTACTTTTCTATTGCATGGTGTTGCGATTAGTTAGGACAGTTGTGCGGCCTTATTGACCTTGTCAAAAGCTTGTACATGTGGGTTTAGATTAATCCAGGATAATGACGGATTGAACTTGACTAGCGACTTATGGTTTTTTGACCTTGTCAAGATCATAAGTTGCTTGTCACTCCCCGCTTTCCAAAATACATACAATCAGAAACGTAACAAAGCCAGCCATGTTATCTACGGTAGGAAAATATCCTCCCATAGTCACATTACGGCTATCTATCAATAATCAAGAGTAATGATATAGTCGTCTATCTATAAACATGTCCAATAGCCACAAACGATAACATGAAATAGTAGCGGAAGAAATAAAGATCTAAATAATAACTAACCATCAATAAGAGCTATATCAGTGAAATGATTCTCATTGATCGGCGATCCTTCCGAGTACTCATGTGCTAAGTCAAGTATCTAGACCATGCAAAACCCAGACGTCAGTGCGTCATAAATATCATAATAATAATAATTGAGCAATGTACTATATAGGGTGTTATGTGCAAAATAAGATATAAATATAAACAAACAATATCAGGTGATATAACGGCAGCCTATAGGTATCTCACGTGTATCCTAAAATTTGTGTTTTTAGGTTATCTATCCTAACGGTATTTAAAACCAATTAATGTAATTCTCATCGTAACTCAACAGTATATATGTCGTTCATTCCATACGGGACCACGGTACAATATATATTTTTCATTCCCCATGAGACCAGGGTACAATAAATAATGGTTATTCCGTTCACGTCCGAAACCACGGCTAACAATAATAATATTCTCTTGAGTTATGTTTTGGTTACATTCTTGATTTCCCCTTTCCTCCAGATTTCGTGTTCAACTTAAGTATCAATAAAATATCTATCTAATGCCAACACAGAAACAATCGTGTACATGTCTTGCTAGCAAGACAACAAGTCAGGTCAATCAGGATAACATGTCAATATTGTTGGCATTGGTAAGTATTACAGGCAACGGATATTAACATGATAACAAAAATAGTACAGTTTGGCGGTTACAAGCATGTCAAGGATAATGTAATCATATAATGTATAAGACCAAGATAATAGCATTAACAGGGACAATATATTCAATTCGATTAATAACTATAAAAGTGGTGTTGATTAACCATGCATAAGAAAGTTCCGTTCAGAAATTCAGCATCATCCTGATTTGTAAAATAGTTTAAAAATAACAAACGCTCTCCAAAAGAGACGTGTCATATACCAAAACAAATCTAATTAAATAAGGTTTTCATTTTTATAAGTTAAAGTATACCAGTTTGTTCCTACAAAAAGTTATAAAATTTCAAAATTAAAAGTTTGCTACTGGGATTTCCCTGGACAGCAGTCCAGAGGTACTTTCGTTTATAATTTACATTATTTAAATAATTTATTTTGTAAGTAAATGTTTCACAAGGTTATAGTATTCTGAGTTAACTTCGTAATGAACTAAAGAAAACGTGCTAATGATTTTTCTATAATTTATAATGAATTTTATAAGGTAAGATGTACAGTAAATTCCAGATTTGTCGTTGTTCCCCCAATCTGAGCAGGCTCATTTGAATTTTGAAAATTCAAATTTTCTGAAACAACGCTTCAAATTCCGTGCGTTGCGCAGTGCGCAAGCGGTCCACAGTGCGACACGTGTCTGCGCAGTTGCGCAAGCGCACCGCTGCGCGACACGTGTCTGCGCAGTTGCGCAAACACTGTTGCGCAAGTGCATCGCTGCGCGACACGTGTCTGCGCAGTTGCGCACACACCGTTGCGCAAGTGCACAGCTGCGCGACACGTGTCTGCGCAGTTGCGCAAGCACACAGCTGCGCGACACGTGTCATTCATTGGGGAGTTGCGCAGAAACAGAATGAAAATTTGATGAAATCTTTTCTGTTCTTTCCAAAACCAGAAGATTTTCTTCTGCCTTTGGATCAAAGATCCAATGGTGGGAAAATTCCCAAAATCATTCAGGAAAGATTTGGTTAACAAATTCAACAAATTTGTGAGCACTATAAATAGGATCCCAGACCTCATTCAAAGGCATGAGGAAGAAGAATCAACTTCTGGCAAAAAAAAAGAAGAGACAGAACTCTTGAAGATTAATCAAGAACAAAAAAAAAAAAAAGGTAAAAATCTCTGAAGAACAGAAGATTAAAAAAGTGAATAATAAAAAGAGATAAATAGTGTCTTGCACTTGATATGAACCCTTGGTTCTGTAAAATCAGGGAAAACAAGAAGAAAAACTTGTTTTCCTTTGATCCAAATTTAGATCAAAAGTGCTATGCACTTTTGTTCTTAAATCTGGAAAATTCTTGAGTTTCTGCACAAGCGCAACTCATTATTTAAAAGGGCCTGGCCCAAATCAAATCATAAAAATAATAAAAGGGCAGAGCCCTGTTTGGAAAATTCTTGAGGGCCTGGCCCAAATCAAATCACAAAAATAATAAAAGGGCAGAGCCCTGTTTGGAAAATTCTTGAGGGCCTGGCCCAAATCAAATTGCAAAAATAATAAAGGGGCAGAGCCCTGTTTGGATTGATTCTTTTAGTCAGGCAAAGCCTAAAATAAAAAAAATTGGACTTAACCCAATCCTGGCTGTAAGTCCTTAAAATTAAATTGATTGAGCAAAATGGCTCTCCTAAACCAATTCATGACCGGTTCGAGGGTACATCTCCGAACTCCTTTGACATCTCTCGTTGTAATTCCTCAACGACGTCAAAGAGGTGACGGGTCCCAACGACCACTTATCTAATCGGACCGAAACGTCCCTAAACTAATGTCGGACCGAAACGTCCCTAAACTAATATGGACCACTACGTCCTTAAACTGGCGACGGACCGAAACGTCCCTAAACTAATAATGGACCACCACGTCCCTAAACTGGCGATGGACCACCACGTCCTTAAACTGGCGCAATAGAGCCCGAACGCTCTTTTGCCGGATCTAAACGGTCCCGTCTAAGTTGATCTTAGCTCCAGCTACGGTTAATGTGTCCTTAGATCTTTAAATAAACAATAAAACCCCAAATCAACTTTGGTTCAAGGGTACATCTCTGAACTCCTCAGACGCTTGTCGTTGTAATCCCTCAACGACGTCGGAGAGGTGACGAGTCCCAATGGCCAGATAATTAAATCAATCACTACGTTAAGTTGATCTTAGTTTAAAACAAGACTAACGTATCCTCAACGAACGTTTAAGTTGATCTTAGCCGCAACGCGACTAATGCATCCTTAAACTAAAAACACCAAACCCAAATCTAAGTAAATACGGATTTGGACTAATCCACGTCCTACGGGCGACGACATCACTAAGTCTCCGTATACAATCCACGGGCAACCACAAACAAAACAAACATACACGACACGAAGTGAAATTCTGGAGAAGGAGAAAGTTGTTATCGCAACGCGGTAGCGTAATTAACTGCAGGGGCTTGCGCCTGCAGGGAAGAGCGTCCCCACAATCAAAAACCCCTCACCCTGAGGGGGAATCTGACGAAGTCTGCTACATCGGCCGCATCCGTCTAAACCTCCGATACACGGTGCCATAAATCAACTTGGCATCTTCGGAGAGATAGACGGATAAAACCAAACAGCATCTGCCCCGAACCTCAGGCAACGGACGCAAAGTCCGGGCCGCCGTTCGGAGGGGAACAGATTCTGGCACGCCCGGTGGGACCTCTTCCTCTTTCCACTCCACACTTCGTGTGTCGTCTTCGCGAACCAATCGCGGTTTGTTAAATGGTTGTCTTCGGATTTCAAGTTGCTAAGATTTGGTCTTTTACCTGGCGCAGAATTCAAGATTCAATGGCCACCAACTGCACCAACTGCTCGAAATGCCACTGCAACGGACGTCCTACTTCACCGAGAGGTGTAGCATATGGGCCCCAAGCGGCTTCCTTCCTGACTCTGCCGGTTGAACAGGTGACCCAGGCCACCACCGGCCTGTTTTTCGGGACCATGGTCCCACCTACAAGCTTCTCTATACCGATACCCGCACCGGAAGCGAACAAGAAGTCGGTGTTTGACCGGCTCACTACTACCACGACCCCTGTCAACGGGTCGCCCGCTACTAAGCCGACAGCCTCCGTTTTCACCAGGCTAGGTCAGAATTATAAAGTGGCTGTCCCAAAGAGGGCAACGGCCGCTGCCTCGGAAGTCGTTGAAGTGGATTCTCCTATCAGAGAGTCGGGCTTCACAAGATTGACGGTTCCCACTCCTCCCCCAGCTGGTCAAAAAGCATCAGTCTTCGATAGGCTGACGTCGACAGTTACCCCACACCCAAACATGGGGCAACAAGAAACTATCTCGATTTCTGAGCCAGTCCCAACGGCTCGTCGTGCGCGACGTCGCCATTGGCAGCGAGTAAGGAAAGCAGGGGGCAACTCCCCCTCAGGGCTAACCCCACCTGCTCCAGTGGTGGAGGTCAATGCTGCTGTTCCAACTGGGAACAGCTTTGAATTGCTGAGGAAGGTGAGAAAGAACTCTCCGGTTGCTACATTGAAAAGGTCTCCTCCGCCCATGGAAAAAGCTCCGGAGACGAAGCAGGAACAGCCCCCTCAACGGCTGTCGTCAAAAATTTATAAAGTTTGGCGGAAGGTTCAAGACTCCGTGATTGACTCAGACCACTTCCGTCGCCAGAAAAGGGCAAAGGTGGAAAAAGACAAGAACCACCCCATTAAACAGCAGGGGGCAACAAATGCTAGAATGCCCGCTTCAACGGCTCCTTCAACCTCAAAGGTCCATAAAAGGAAGAGGCCAGAAAAAGCTCCCGTGACACTGACAAAGTTTAAAAGCGGTGAACCTAAACGCCCCAAGTCAGGGGGCATAACAGTTCATACGGTCTATATGGCTTCGGGAAAGGAAGAAAGTCGTACTTCTACGGGTCACCGACCGCTTACCCGGTCAGTGACCAAGTCTCAGGAGCAGCAACAAAAGCTCCAGGAGATGATGACTACAATGGCTGCACTCACGGGGCCAAAAGAGAATCCTGAGACGTCCTTAGATGAATGCCAAGAGGAAGAGACCGACGCTGAGTTCCTCCGCCGAGTACTAGAAAAGAGAGACAAAGAGGCTGCTGAAAAAGCAGCCAATATACAGCGTATGGGCCTCCTCTTCCAGGACATGATAGGGATGATGATACAACCAGATCCCCCAACTGAAGAACCCCCGATTGTCCTTGGGGATGATAAGGGAGAAACATCAAACCTCAGCCCGTTCTATCAACGGCTAGAGAGGATACAATCTCTAAAACTGATCTGGACGAATATATAGCCCAGCAGATAAAGGTTCATCACGCGGCCGAAGCAGCCGGCCACGTTGTAAAAACGGGGCGGCCATATCCGGGCTGGTATGACCAAATCAAATACCCGCCAGGTTACACAATTCCCAAGTTTCATATCTACAAAGGGACCGGCAATCCCCATCAACATGTTGCCCAGTTCAGGGCGCTTTGTGGTAACACCGGAGGCGACGACAAGCTTTTGCTGCGCTAGTTTGTTGGAAGCCTATCAGATACGGCTTTCGAATGGTATTCCGAGCTCCCCAACGACTCTATTAAAACCTTTGCGGAGATGGAGCTGCTCTTCACCCAGCGTTTTGCAAGTGCCAGCGAGCGTACCCCGATGACGGCACTGATTAACGCCAGGGTAAAACCCGGCGAGACGTGGGTTCAGTACGCTATACGGTGGCGTAATCTATGGTCTAAGTGTGAACAGCGCATAGAAGAAGCCCCTGGGGTGGGAATGTTTGTTGGAACCCTTGATCCACAAGCAACCATTTCACAGTTTATGATGTTCTTCAAGCCGATTTCCTTCCAGGCTTTGATCGACAAATTGGCGCAGATGGACCAGATGGGCCATAAACCCCCTCTCCCGAAGCCGGACTCCCGAAATGATAAAGGAAAGGGAAAAGCGATCATCGTCGCTAATGCCCAACAACAACCGAAAGACTCGAAGCCGGTTGCTCGTCCAAACAATACGCGCCCATACGTACCCCTTGAGGACAGGATGGGACGTGCTTACTCCTTCCCCCGTGATAAAACAAGGAGGCTATTCGAGCTGGCATTGCGCAACAGGCTCATAAATCTGCCAGACCCAAAACGTCCGTTGCAACCGAGTGACGTCAACGAGCCTAATTACTGCCCTTATCATCGAGTGCTAGGACATCCAATCGAAGACTGTTACGTCTTCAAAAATTGGCTTGAGAACCAGTACCGTCAGGGCAAATTTGCGCTATCTGACAAATGGAAGGTGAATCCTCCGCAGCCCCACGCCTATAAGGGGACAAATACGCCGGAGGCAACATGCTCCGTCATTGAAGAAGCTCCCTGGGAGGTTGTATTATCAGCCAAAACGAGGAGAATGCTAAATGATCTTCAGACCTGTCCAGCGGTCAAGTGGAAGAACCCCTTGGAGCCGCAGGTTATTGAGGGGATGTTGAAGCCACGTCCGACTCCGAAGGACGATGGTGGTAGTTCAAGCGTTCATAACCAGCCGTCAAAATCTTCGAAAAAGAAGAAGAAGAAATCTAAGAAGCTCGTGAAGCCTGGCGACAAACGCACGGACTTACAGAAGCAAATCGACGCACTGGATGAGTACAACCAAAAGGCGCGGACTCCCATTACGCTCCAAGATTTCCTTGATCACATCTTTCAAAAAGAAGATCAGGGAGAAACTTCATCGGATGAATCCGACGAATATGTGGCAAGCTGTCATATGATCTCCCATGTGACCACGAACGATGAAGGGACTTCTGGCACTGAAACGCCGGGGGCAAATACTGAGTCAAGGGTTCCGGAGTTATCAGTTGAAATGATTGGCGCGTTTATTAATGAAGCTCGATTGAAAAGCAAAGCTGATCGAGAACACGAGACGGCTATATTCGAAAGGGCCAAGCGCCAGCGACTTGAGGAAAGAGCTGAGATGATCCCGCTAGAGCAAAATGCCTCCACCGCTGACAAAAGTCAATTCAAGATAAAAAAGAAGTTTGCTAAGGCCATATCGATGGGCATGAAGCTACCGCCCTCCGAAGAAAAAGTTACTGGCGCGGTAGAAATACACCCCTCTTACTGCTTATATCATCAGAAGGTCTCGCATCCCACTCAAGAATGCAAGGCTTTCGATAGATGGTGGCAAGGATACGTTGCTAATCAACAACGCTTTAAACGGGAAAAGCGTAAGATTCGTCGGGAACAAGGAAACACGACCAGAGAGCTTGAAAGAACTGCTAGCAATTGTCACATGGTTAACACTACCAGGACACAAGTGCCTACATTTGGGAGCGACTCTGATGAGGAGCTAGAGCTTGCCCCTCTCTTTAAAGAGTCAACTTCGGGAAAAGAAGAGGAGCCGATGGTTTGCGAAAATATCCGGCTGCGGAATCGAACACTGCCTGAAAAGAACCTCGGACCCTCGAGTAGAAAAGATAAAGGGAAAGAAAAAGTCTCTGAAGACATCGTCTTAGATGACCAAGTTCTGGAAGAGCTAAACGCCGAAAACCCGCCAAAGAGGAGTAAAGTGGATTACAATGTCTTGGCACATCTGAGGAAACTGCCCTCTCAGCTTAGCGTCCTTGATGCCTTGTTACTATCAAAGGAGGCAAGGGACTCTTTGATTAAGGCGCTACGAGATCCGGACCAGTTCCAAGCTTTCTTAGCCGAAGAAAAGATGAAAGACGAATTAGAAGAAGTGCACACGGCCGACGTTGCTTTTGGTGATGAAGACCTTCTCCTCGGAACGTGTGAACACAATCGTCCCCTTTATGTCTCGGGATATTGCCACGACGTAAAGATAGGTAAAATCTTGGTCGATAACGGATCGTCTGTTAATTTACTCAATGTGCGGGTGTTAAAGGAAATTTGCATGAGTGTCCAACACCTCGCCCGAGACAAGATCACCATCTCCGGGTTCGACTCCCAATCATCGAAAACCCTTGGATCTGTGATATTGACGTTACGCTTCGGGTTGCTCGTCACAGATATCAAATTCCATGTCATAGATGCCAAGACGTGCTACAACGCTCTGCTCGGTCGACCATGGTTACACGAGTACAATATCATCCCTTCTACACAGCATCAGTGTATGAAATATTGTAGGTATGGTCTCGAGTACACTGTGGCAGGAGAGTTAAATCCGTTTTCCGTGAATGAAGTTCGCAAGTATGAAGATGCCAAATACTTCTTGCCGAGTTTCGAGGACACGGAAAGGTGTCACAAGCCGGAGAACAAGACTAACGCCACCATCCCTGTCTTCGGCAGTGACACCGAGGAGGAGGAGGATATAGTTTATTCAGGTCCATCCCAATCCATCAGGCCAGGACCATCCATTCCTTCATTGATCTTCGGCAGTGATTCGGAGGATGAAGTTCATGCTGTATTCCCCGCTCGGCCTTCAATACGGGTTTCCGCTGATGAAGAGCGAAGTCTGCAGATAACCATGGTGCCGCTTGAATACTACAAAGAACTGGATACACTCGACACCAACAGTGTGGAAGAATTGCTGACATTTTATGTCCCTCCCGGACGAGAAGGCGAGAAAGCAATCCTATTCTACCGTTCTGAAGAAAACAAGGTGGAAAAAGAAGTTTGGCATGGCGCGGATCCCACGCTCGACAGGCTTCAACCTATCCGTCTTCCCAGATATTATACCAAAGGTTTGAAGAAACTGCTGAAACGTCAAGGGATGTCCTTCACACAGACCGCTAGAAAAGCCAAATTCTATGACAAGGTCTGGAACGTTCCCGGGACTCAATGCAAACTGCCTAACGGGAGAACGGAAACAAAAGGGCTCGGGTATGTTCGCTCAAAGAAACGGGAGCTAATAAACAGCTGTTATGCCATGTATGACTTTGATGAAGAAGCGGATGCTCAATGGGAAGACGCTAATCCTGAATCAGCAAAAGTTCCTGATGCAAGACCTCCCAACCCATCGTCTGAAGACCAAATGAGCAAACTTACAAGGGATGCCAGTCAAAAAGCCCGAGATGATCACGATCGTGAAATGGCAATCTATGAGAAAGCCAAGACACAGCGCCTCCTTCAACAGGCGGTGAAAGATGAAAATGCCGCTCCTTGTCAACCTGCTACAAAGAAGGTTCGACGCGAAAGCAAAAACAAGTCGAAGGGCCGAAAAGGTGCTCGACAACCACAAAACAGAGCTAAGAAGCCACGCATCCGAGAGTCGAGCGTTATTGACCTAGCCCTCATGAAGAAAATGGGTCGAGCATACTCATTTCCTCGAAACAAAACAAGGAAAATACTTGATCTTGCTCTAAAACATCAAATGCTTACTCTGCCAGAGTCTAAACACCCTGAGCAAGCAGGCGAAGTCTCCAACCCAAAGTATTGCTTTTACCATCGAGTAGTAGGGCATCCGCTTGAAGATTGCTTCACCTTTAAGAATTGGGTTGAGGACCAATATCAGCTTGGCAAATTCGCGTTGTCTGACAGTTGGAAGGTAGCGCCGCCGCAAAAGCACGAACCCGAAAACACAAGGATAAAACCAACTCCGCATTGGGATTGGCAGAAAATTCGCACCTGCCATGTGATAACAATATTAAAAGAAGGGTCCGAGGACATGAACAACCTCCCTTGGTGCTTTGAAAGCGGCAGCGATGAGGTAATCTCAGAATTTCCCCCAGCTCCGAAAGAACTGGAGGATGGAATCCATACCACTGCAGATAATCTCAAGAAAATTGAGTTGGGGACGGCAAATGACCCGCGACCGATATTCATCAGTGAGCTGTTATCTGAAGAAAGGGTGGCTGCGTTAAAGGATGTGCTTCTACAGCACAAAGATTGCTTCGCGTGGAACTATTCCGAAATGCCGGGACTAGATCCAGAAATTGCTGTACATAAATTGGCGATATCCCCGGACATCAAGCCAGTCAAACAAGCGCCGAGAAGAATGCGACTCGAGCTTGAGATGAGCGTCAACGCCGAAGTCAAAAATCTGATAGACTCTGGCTTTATCCATGAAGTTCAATACCCTGAATGGATCGCTAACATCGTCCCAGTGATGAAGAAAAATGGGACAGTGCGCATATGCGTAGACTTCCGGGATCTTAATAAAGCTTGCCCGAAGGATGATTTCCCAGTGCCAGTCACTGAACTAATGATAGACAATACATCCACTCATGAGGTTTTCTCCTTCATGGACGGCTCATCGGGGTATAATCAAATAAAAATGCATCCTGAAGATCAGAAACACACAGCTTTCAGGACCCCTCTTGGGATATTTTGTTATAAAGTAATGCCCTTCGGTTTGAAGAACGCCGGTGCTACTTATCAGAGGGCCATGACAAAGATCTTCGACGACCTCATACACGAAATCGTTGAATGCTATATCGACGATCTCGTGGTTAAAAGCAAATCATACGAGGAACATCTCGAGCATCTGAAGACTGTATTTCAACGCCTTCGGCAATACAACTTGAAGATGAATCCTCTTAAATGTGCGTTCGGGGTTTCCTCGGGCAAATTCCTGGGATTCGTCGTTCGACACCGAGGTATTGAAATAGATCCGTCAAAGATTAAAGCGATCATGGAAATGCCTCCGCCGAGGACTCTCAAACAGTTGCGGTCTCTCCAAGGGAAACTCGCATACATACGGCGATTTATAGCCAACCTTTCAGGAAAGTGCCGTCCCTATAGTCACCTGATGAAGAAGGGAACCCCATTCGTTTGGGATCAAAAATGTCAAGGCGCACTGGATGAGATCAAGCAATACCTGCAGAACCCGCCGGTGTTGGCTGCTCCGGTTAAGGGGAAGCCTCTTATTCTTTATACAACCGCCCTCGAAGGTTCCTTAGGCGCATTATGGGCACAAGAGAACGATCAAGGGAAAGAAAGAGCACTCTACTACTTAAGTCGAGTTCTGCTGGGGGCAGAAAGCAACTACTCTCCCATTGAAAAACACTGCCTGGCGTTGATCTTCGCAATAACAAAGCTTAGGCACTATGCATTAGCGCACGAAGTCCATCTCATTTCAAAGGTGGACCTCTCAAATATTTAATGTCAAAGGCCATCTTGACGGGACGACTCGCTAAATGGGCTCTGCTCTTAATGGAGTTCTCGATAACATATCGACCCCTCAAGGCAGTGAAGGGTCAGGCCATAGCCGACTTCCTTGCTGAACACCCGATACCTGCCGATTCCCCTCTGAATTGCGATTTGCCAGACAAACATGCGTTTGACGCAATCGACGGTGGTGATACTCGTTGGGAACTTTATTTCGATGGAGCATCTTCCATGAAAAAGCACAAGCAAAGTACGCCAATGATCAAATCGGGGGTAGGACTCATCTTTGTGACCCCACAAGGAGGAATAATGCGCTTCGCCTTCTCCTTAACAGAGCCGAGAACGAATAATGAAGCTGAATATGAGGCTTTGATAGCCGGCCTCGAGATCGCCATTGACATGGGAATTGAAGACCTCCTCATATATGGGGACTCCCAGCTAGTCGTCAGTCAAGTGAACGGCGATTACCAAACATGCAAACCGGAATTGGTAAAATACGGTGAAAAAGTGCAACAACTGCTAATCCAAATTCCCTCCTATACTTTGGAGAGTATACCGCGCGTGGAAAACAGCAAAGCGGACGCACTAGCCAAACTTGCTAAAGAACTGGCTGACGAGACCCTCGACGACGTTAGAATCGTGGTACAAAGCCGTCGAGTGCTTGCCCCAGCAGAAGTATCTCCGGAATCGTCTGAAGAAAAAGGAGCGAACGAGGAGACAACCCTGCAAATAAAAGACTAGGAAAATACCGAGGACTGGAGAGAAGTCTTCATAGATTACTTCAAGTTCCACCGAATGCCTGAAGAAGTGTCCATAAGACACCAGCTCGTGAAACGAGCTCTGTCTTTCGCCTTCGTCAACAATACTCTATATAAGAGGACATTCGATTCTCTGTGGCTGAGATGCCTAGGACCTGACGAAGCGAGAAGGGTCGTCCAAGAAGTTCACGACGGACTCTGCGGTTCCCACCAAGCAGGCCCTAAGATGAAGTTGAAGATAAAACGGATGGGCTACTACTGGCCCACGATGATGCAGGATTGCCTGGAATACGCGAGGCAATATCATTCATGCCAAATTCATGGAGACTTCATCCATCAGCATCCCAATCCGCTACACCCAACAGTGGCTAGCTGGCCTTTCGAAATGTGGGGAACTGACATAGTCGGCCCCATCGAACCAGCATCGTCAAAGGGACATCGTTTCATATTGGCGACGACTGATTACTTCTCCAAATGGGCAGAGGCGGTACCGTTGAGGGAAGTAAAGACGGAGAACATCCTCCATTTTTTCAAAACACATGTCATATACCGGTTTGGAACCCCGAGAAGAATCATCTCTGATAATGGGCCAGCCTACCGAAGTCATAAAATTAGCCGCTTCGCACAGCAGCACAATATAGACTGGAGATATTCCTCAGTTTATAATCCGCGAGCTAACGGTCTAGCTGAGGCCTTCAACAAGACCTTGACGAAGATCATGAAGAAAACAGTGTCACGAAATAAGAGAGATTGGCACGAAAGATTGCAAGAGGCTCTTTGGGCGTATCGAACTACATTTAAAACGGCCACGAACACAACGCCATACGCGTTGGTATTTGGGACGGAAGCAGTACTCCCCCTCGAGATAGAATTACCCTCGCTACGAGTGGCAGTCCACTACGAGCTGACAGACGAAGAAAATGCTCACCTTCGGTTTGAAGAGCTTGACGCCCTTGATGAAATCCGGCTTCTAGCACAGCAAAATCTGGAAGCCTATAAAGCAAAGATGACGCGCTCATATGAAAGATTGAGCCGGCCGAGGACATTCCACCAAGGCGAACTCGTGCTAGTGGTCAAAAGGCCCATGATCCCCAATCGCGCCAAGCGAGGAAAGTTTGAGCCAAACTATGAAGGACCGCACATCATTGATAAGGTCTACCAGGGTGGGGCCTATCTACTCATGGACATGCACGGTGAAAGGCCTTTCAGGCCAATAAACGGTCGCTTCCTAAAGAAATACTACGCTTAATGAGCCACAGCCTAGGTCAATGGTAGATGACGACGACTATGTCCGCTCGCTATCTTCCTGAGCTCAAGCTTTATAAGCAGTAGCCGGCCTTCTCCATGTCGAACCGAAATGTCTTTAAACTAATATCAGACCGAGACGTCTTTAAAACTACTACCGCAGCATCTTTAGGCTGACGAGATATAAAAAAAAAACATATAAAAAATAAAAAAAAAACGGTATGTCCATAAGCAAAAAGGGCACGGATGAAAACCCGAAAGGGCTCCGTGAGTAAAAACAGCAGGGCTACCGGCGAGTGTTCGTGAAAACCCGAAAGGGCGCGACCTCGTAAAAAAAAAAGAAGAGAAAAAGAAAATAAAAAGAATAAAAAAAAAGGTATGTCCATAAGCAAGGTGGGCACGGATGAAAACCCGAAAGGGCTCCGTGAGTAAAAACAGCAGGACTACCGGCGAATGTTTGTGAAAACCCGAAAGGGCGCAACTTCGTTAAAGAACCCTTACAGGGTCCTCTCGACCCTGTAAGGAGAAACCACCTGCGTGAGATCCTTACGACTTACAAGGGAACAACACACTTAGGAATCCCCACGATTCCTAAGGAGAAAATACGCTTGAGAGATCCTCACGACTCGTAAGGAGAACTCTCTTATGGGACCCTCACGGCTCATAGGATTTGAAAGTCTTAAGTCACAGAGACCTAAACCTGTGCTTAAGCAAACCCCCACAAACTTCCAATGTTGCCCTACAAGTGGTTCAATATTGACCCTTGTATACAATCCACGGGCGCGAATAAACGTTTCCCTAACCAAGGCCCATCCGTGACTGGGGATATGTTCGCATAACCCTTGTAAGTCCTCTCGATTTACAAGAAGAAAACCCCCCTGTAGGATCCTTACGACTTACAGAGGAACAAAACACTTAGGAACCCTCACGATTCCTAAGGAGAAAATACATCTACAAGATCCTCACGACTTGTAGGGAGAAATACCTTTATGAGACCCTTACGGCTCATGAAATCGAAAGCCTTAGTCGACAGGTCCCTAACCCTGATCGCTAAGCCTCCTTTGTTCGACAATGACGGAGGCAAATGATGATTCGCTCCTGGCAATATCCCAGTTGCAGCGGTGCTGATGCCGAAATCGGTGTCCAATTTCAGGTTTACGGCGAAAACCAGTAGGCCGCTCATGCATACAAAATAGCCGAAATGATAGGGCATCTTGCAATAAAAAGCAGCAAGTAAAATGTATGCATGCAAAATAGCCGAAATGATTGGGCAACTCGTAATAAAAAGCGACGAGTAAAGATAAAATAAATAGCCGAAATGATTGGGCACTGCGAAAAATAGCCGAAATGATTGGGCAATCGCGACCTTTGCGATATAAAAGCTGAAATGATAGAGCATCGCAGAAATAAAATAAAATAAAAAGAAGAAATGATAAAACTTCGGCCCTACAGTTAGGATCACATCGATCCCTGTATACAATCCAAGGGAGTAAACAAAGAGGGAACCATACTTTCTCAACGGGCTCCGTCAGACGACGAAGCCAAACCTCAACGGTTCATTTCAACCAAAGAAGCCAATGACTTCAACAAAAAAAAAACTTCTCAACTCACGGATACAAACACTCCTTGACGAGAGCCTCCTGATCCGCGTCGACTCGCAGAGCCACCAGCGCCTCCGTGGGAACCCTCGACTCGTTTCAAACCCCAAGGACACAAATAATCCTTGGCGCTTGGGAAACAAATAATCCCTCGCAAAACTTCTCAACTCACGGATACAAACACTCCTTGACGAGAGCCTCCTGATCCGCGTCGACTCGCAGAGCCACCAGCGCCTCCGTGGGAACCCTCGACTCGTTTCAAACCCCAAGGACACAAATAATCCTTGGCGCTTGGGAAACAAATAATCCCTCGCAAAACTTCTCAACTCACGGATACAAACACTCCTTGACGAGAGCCTCCTGATCCGCGTCGACTCGCAGAGCCACCAGCGCCTCCGTGGGAACCCTCGACTCGTTTCAAACCCCAAGGACACAAATAATCCTTGGCGCTTGGGAAACAAATAATCCCTCGCAAAACTTCTCAACTCACGGATACAAACACTCCTTGACGAGAGCCTCCTGATCCGCGTCGACTCGCAGAGCCACCAGCGCCTCCGTGGGAACCCTCGACTCGTTTCAAACCCCAAGGACACAAATAATCCTTGGCGCTTGGGAAACAAATAATCCCTCGCAAAACTTCTCAACTCACGGATACAAACACTCCTTGACGAGAGCCTCCTGATCCGCGTCGACTCGCAGAGCCACCAGCGCCTCCGTGGGAACCCTCGACTCGTTTCAAACCCCAAGGACACAAATAATCCTTGGCGCTTGGGAAACAAATAATCCCTCGCAAAACTTCTCAACTCACGGATACAAACACTCCTTGACGAGAGCCTCCTGATCCGCGTCGACTCGCAGAGCCACCAGCGCCTCCGTGGGAACCCTCGACTCGTTTCAAACCCCAAGGACACAAATAATCCTTGGCGCTTGGGAAACAAATAATCCCTCGCAAAACTTCTCAACTCACGGATACAAACACTCCTTGACGAGAGCCTCCTGATCCGCGTCGACTCGCAGAGCCACCAGCGCCTCCGTGGGAACCCTCGACTCGTTTCAAACCCCAAGGACACAAATAATCCTTGGCGCTTGGGAAACAAATAATCCCTCGCAAAACTTCTCAACTCACGGATACAAACACTCCTTGACGAGAGCCTCCTGATCCGCGTCGACTCGCAGAGCCACCAGCGCCTCCGTGGGAACCCTCGACTCGTTTCAAACCCCAAGGACACAAATAATCCTTGGCGCTTGGGAAACAAATAATCCCTCGCAAAACTTCTCAACTCACGGATACAAACACTCCTTGACGAGAGCCTCCTGATCCGCGTCGACTCGCAGAGCCACCAGCGCCTCCGTGGGAACCCTCGACTCGTTTCAAACCCCAAGGACACAAATAATCCTTGGCGCTTGGGAAACAAATAATCCCTCGCAAAACTTCTCAACTCACGGATACAAACACTCCTTGACGAGAGCCTTCTGATCCGCGTCGACTCGCAGAGCCACCAGCGCCTCCGCGGGAACCATCGATTCGTTTCAAACCCCAAGGACACAAATAATCCTTGGCGCTTGGGAAACAAATAATCCCTAGCAAAATACTCAACTCACGGATACAAACACTCCGTGACGAGAGCTTCTTTGACTCACATCTCGGGCAGTAAGGATTCAAAAACTTACTTCCTGAACAATGGGACCCTGCAAGTCAATCCTAAATGGTCTCTTGCATACTATTCACGGGTCTCACTCTCTGAAGTCGATTCTCGACAAAGAGGGAAACAACCGCCTACGAGCCCTCTCGACTCGTAAGAGGGGCAATGGGATCCTGCAAGTCAATCCTAAATGGTCTCTTGCATACTATTCACGGGTCTCATTCTCTGAAGTCGATTCTCGACAAAGAGGGAAACAACCGCCTACGAGCCCTCTCGACTCGTAAGAGGGGCAATGGGATCCTGCAAGTCAATCCTAAATGGTCTCTTGCATACTATTCACGGGTCTCACTCTCTGAAGTCGATTCTCGACAAAGAGGGAAACAATCGCTTACGAGCCCTCTCGACTCATAAAAGGGAGAAATTCTCTTATAGGATCCTTTTGACTTATGAGAGAAAACCACACTTGGGAATCCTCACGATTCCTAAGGAGAAAATCCACCTACGAGATCCTCTCGATCCGTAGGGAGAAAAGTCTCTATGAGACCCTCACGGCTCATAGAGTTGAAAAGTCTTAGGCAGCAGATCTGAACCTGCGGCCTAAGCCCTCGCCATATCTCGAAGAAACCAAAATGCTTACTCTATTACCTGTCAATCATGTTTATTAAGACAGCATGCTGATAATAAGAGAAGGGAGAAAGCAAAGAAATGATACAAGACATTGCAAAAAAATGTGTATCTTTATTTATTAATTCAATCAAGTACATGGCGAATCGTACAAAAGAATAGAGAATGTATACATCTTATTTGAAAAAGAAAATTACAAGTGTATTGATACAAGGGCAGCTACTGGGAAGGAAGCGTCTTAAATAGCCCTATCAATTGCTCGCGTACTTCCTCCCACGCCTTCTCCTGATCAACTACCACTGCCAGTTCAGCCTCTACTTGAGCCCGCTGCTGCGTGAAGGATGCGAGCTCTTCCCCAACAACCTGCTGAGCTGCTTCTTGGCCTCGGGCATCGCGCTCAGCAGCATCAAGTTTCCACTTCAGTGCTAGCCCATTAGATATACGCTTGAGAAGACCTTCAAAGACAGCTTTCACCTCAGCAGCATTCGTCCTAACTTCAGCACGACGGCAAGCGGTCGCGTTTGAAGATTCCTGATGCGCCTTTAGCCGTAAAGCTGCCTCCTGCTCCAAATGGCGGAGATAAGAGGCGCTTTGCTCAAGCCAAGCTGTCCGTTCGGCGCTCGCGGCCAAAACCTCGGGAGAAGGGCGTGTCGACTCCAACCGATGCAAGCGAGCCTCGATCTCTCTGCAGTAGTTAACCCACGATTCGACGACGCCTTCGTTATGAAAAGTTACGAGCGCCGCCAACATTGGGTTAACATCCACAGCGAAATCTACGGCAGAAGGAAGGGCATCCATGTTGAGCTCTTCGATGTACCCGCTCAACATACCCAGGCTCATCACAGCACCCTTTGAAGACGGGCGTCTCAAGAAAGGACCCGCCGGTGAGAGGACGTGAGACTCAAAAGAGATCAGAGCTGGAACAATAGCTGCAAAACGAAACATGGTCAAACAATGATTCGAAAAGTCGGTGAAAGATCATATAAAAAGGGGAAAGGAATATCTGTACCAGTCGCAACGGACGGCAAAGCCGGAGGCGCCGGTGGCAGCGCAGGCCTGGTGTCCCCTCCTTCGATTTGAGGCACTGCAATCAGGAAGAGGAAAAGTCAGGTACGATCCTATATTCCCTCAAAAGAGACCAAGACAGCACTTACCGGTACCCTTAGAGGGAGAAGCGAGCTCGGATGGGAAGGAGAAGTGTGGGAACAGCACTTGATACAGATGATCGAAGAACACCCCTGAAAAGAGCATAGTGGTATAACGTTAGTACATAGGCTACACGTTAAAATATTAATGCATAAGTCGTAAATTCATACCTTCCGACATCCGCGATGGCACAAGGGAAGGCTGAGGAGCAACCACCGCCAAGGCAATGGTTGACGGTGTGCCTTCAGGCAATGGAGCATCGGCACTAGCCGCACCTGCGTTTAAAACAAAGACAAACTGGTTAAAAGAGATCGTGAGGTATATATAAATGAAGAAAATTGGCCATTTAAAATTTACCCGACAAGCTGCCCGCAGAAACGGAGGCAATCCCTTCCTCCACTGACGGAAGGCCACCGCCTGTAGCTTCATCACCCGACTCGAGGGGAACCGTTGTTATGCTCGCAAGCTCTACAGGCGGCGGGGGACCATAGGCAGGGAGGGCTATGATAGGAACATTGCCAGATTCCTGAGAAGGAGCGCCTAGCTCGTCTTCAGGAATCATGGCCGCCTCACCCGCTGCTCCCTCAGGATCGGCGATTACAGCTGCCTCGTCCATCGGCACCACGAGGTCCCCAGCCTCAAGCACCTCGCCCTCTACCGCCTTCGGCTCGGTTGAGACAATCATCTCATCTGCCGCCACTTCAGGTGCGGCATCAATGACCCTCTCCGCGGCAGGTTCCTCAATCTCGGCTCCAGGCCCCATGACCCCGACAACGTTGCTCACTGTCGGTTCGGGTTCAGCAAGTACCGCTTCCTCCGCTCCCCTGGGTTCGACGGTCGTCTCCGCCTCCCCCTCAGTTGGACTTGACCCTGCAAGATGAGATACGTATAAGCCAATAGCTTTACAATTCGTACAACAAGGTTCTGAAAGGAGTACTACCTGAAGCGGATTTATCATTGGCGCTCCGAACCGCGCGCGCCACTTGCCGACGAGCAGTAGACAGGGCAACAGGGGGCTCTTCGGAAGGAGTACTAGCGTGAGGAATGGTGCTAGGGCCCGCTCCCGTGGCCAAAGCAGCTTTCCGCGCCTTTGCTTCACGTCTCAACCGCTTCCACTCTTCTCGAGCCGTTGAGACGGATGCTATCAGAGCTTCCTTGAGTGAAGCATCCTCATCCGTATAGAGGGATGCCTCCAGATTTTTCAGAGCATCCCTCGTCGTTGCATCAAGCCGAGGCTCTTGCGGCAGCTTCGACGGAGCCGGGGCTTCGGTGACGGGCTCGGAAAGGATCCTTGCGCCGATTAATACAACCCCTGTAAAGAAACAAGAGAAGGTCAGATTGACTATCATAAAGAGACAACAAAATTTCCGTATAAAAGAGAAAGGGATAAGACATACCGACGCTTGCTAGGGCACGTTTCTCCTCCTCCTCTTGGAAGGTTTTCAGGGAGGCAGCGATAGCCTCTTCAGTAGAGACACCTGTTAAAGATGGAGCAAATGTTAGTTAAATGTAATAATACAAGGTGCAATGAAATAACAAATAAAGCGTCTGATGATTACCGGACTCAGCGAGTTTACTCAGCATCGCTTCGAGCCTCGCCGATCGCTCCGAAGCTACAATGGCGGCAGCCAAATTGGTGTCCGCAGGGTCCACCACAAAGCCCTCATTGCTGCCGTACTCGCATATGGCCTCGGCAGGAGAAGCCGCAGGCTTTGAGCTGAGGATCGCATCGAGGGATAGGGTGGACTTCTTCTTCTTCTGTCCGCCAGCTTTGGATCCACTCGGAACAGCTTTGCGCTTGGCAGTTTTGGCAGTCACTTTCGGGCGGCGAGTCCCGATATCCGCTCCTGCGCCCGACTCCGGCGATACCGCTTTAACCGTCTTTGTCGGAGCATGGGGCGCCGTTGGTGCATCCACCGTAGTAGACAGTGGCAATCCCCGCGGAGGGCTCAACACGCGTGGTCGATCGACTCCAGCATCTTTTAGCGGAAGGACGACCGGGAGCCTTGGCTGCAAAGGGGCCTTGCGATCACCGCCAGGAGGCGCACCCCTACGGTTAACCAGTAGGCGTTTCTCCATTAAAATGATTGGACCCATAGCGTGCGCATACCAGGCCACATATGAATTAAGCATCTTAGGGACACAGCTGGGTTCACTAATGAAGAAATAGGAACCCGTGTTAAGCCGTATAAAGTGATGCATCGCATTCTTTACCCCCTCTGGGCCAACCACAGGCGTTTCCAAGAAGGCTTCCATCGGGATCCCCTGGTTGTAGCTTGATTGCTGGGCAAATCGATGCGGATTATACCTCATAAACAAAGCCGTCTCATTCTGCCGAAACACTAGGTAGCCCGGCCGAATGGAGTAGAGATGGACGATTTCCCGAGCCTTCAGTACAGAAGCCCCGCCCTTAAACTCGTCACGTAGGGGCACCACCGACTTAGTAGTCTCCGAGCCTATGGTGATAACCTTATCCACGAAAGAAGTCGTCGCTCCGACCAAATGTGGGCGCAGGAGGAGTCCCCTAGAATCCCGCGGGGATGCAAACACAATTGAAGCCCCGATTAACCGTATGACTCTCGGGAGTCTGTACTTCTCGAAGAATGGAGGAGTCTTGTGGGCGCCAAACACCCCTCGCACGTGCATCTCCATCCAAGAAACGAAGTAATGCATTGGGAAGTTAGCAGGCTGTGTCCCAGGATCATTGGCGTCCGCCGCTACGCTGAGTCCATGATAAAGATAAGCTAACCCAGCAATTCCTACCGACAACTGCAGACCGGCCACCATCCGATGTGCCGGGTAAAAGACAGAGGGCCGCATGAAGCGCGGGTGCATAGGGAGCGCAAAGTTGCATAACCACAAGCCCAGGAACCCAATAAAGAAAGTTTCCTCATCCATGCCGGGGACAGCGATTTCCGAGAAAGCGACGATGGCAGCATTGGGGAGATAGAAATCCCTCTGGTTATTCTCCGATACGGGTCGGCGATCCAAACCAAAGCCAAAGGGGTCGTCAAGCTGAGCGAACTTCTCGCTCTGCTCTGATAAGAACTCCGGGCGGATAAAGCGAGCAATGAAAGCTGCGAAACTGACGCCCTTGTCTCCCGATTCCAAATGGAGTTCCTCATAGATCTCCAACACTTTCACCAAACCCGGATGCTGATGCTGAATGGCATTCTCCGGGGTTAAGTCAAATACCAGCTGCTTGGTGGCAAAGACATACTCATCAGGAGGAAGCAACTCCTCGTAGTGCTCTCCCCTCATTGGCAGACCTGAAATTTCGGCAAATTCCTCCAGAGAGATGGAGACTTCCCTATCCGCTGTCAGAAAGGTATGGGTGGGGATATTCCATTGTTCAACGAAGGCCTTTATCCACCACGTTGGAGGAGAGGGGTACTCAAAGAGCGAGACGAAGACGGCTGAGTATAGACCAATCTTCGTTAGGTGGGTCCTCTTCGCCGATAGAATGTACCGGGCCCACTGCAAATATCCGGCGGGGGGTCGCGGGATCATTCCAATGTTATAAGCCTGTCTCCAAGGGCGTGCTTCGCCCTGACAGATTCGCCTCCCCAGAATATCTATCGCCGGCGGTGGCTGCACGGGGATGGCGCCGATTGCAGGTTGAAGGAGGTCATCAGAATTCCAATTCTTAACCTCCACGGCATACTTCACCGGGGGTTCGTCCGCATAAGGGAGCGTGACTATGGGTTCAGAGGGCGCGGCGGAACTAAAACTGCGACGGCCTTGGATGATCTGGCTATACCACATTCCCCACAGATGGAGCTTTTTGCACTCAGGATCGCGATCTTTAATAAGAGCGAATACCACCCGATCCACTGGCGCATGGGGGAACCCTCCTTCCGAGCGAACGAAGGGAAAAGACAAGTCGTCAGACATGTTCTGTGGAAAGACAAAGAAACATACATCATTAGTGGCCTAACGCTTGGCATTTGAAAAAATATATATATCTTGCTCCACACTGTGATGCAGTAGGTAGGGGACCAAAGGGGGACCCATAAAATCTGGATGATGTGCATCATTTAATAAGACAATCCCATCATTAGATGGGACTGTCAATTCATAAAAAATTCCCAATAGGATACACCCATTGGTGGGGAATCCCCAGAGACAAAGAGAAAACCTCCTCTTTTAGAGCAAAGCTCTGTCACAGAGTGACATTTGTCAAACTCTGGTCTCAGGAGAACAAGATTCCTTAAAAGAGCTTGGCTCTGTGATAATGATGGAAATATCCATCAAAGGAAGATTAAAAATTAAAAAAATTGGGATCTTAAAGATCCATGAAAACTCTTAAGAGTTCTTCATTTTTAAATCAAAAGATCTATGTTTTGCCAAAGAGCAAAGCTCCGTTCATGGGTTAAGAAACCCTGAAACAGATTCTTGAGAGCAAGGCTCTGTTGGTGAAACCCCAAAGGGGTTTTCCTTAGATCAAAAGATCTATGAGAGCAAGGCTCTATTAATTAAAATTAATTTAATTTAAGATTAATTTTTACCTAAAGTTTTTCTAAAAAGTTCTAACTTTGGAAGCAAGAGCAAGGCTCTGAAGTTCTTGAAGGCAAGAGCAAGGCTCTGAAAATGAGAAATCTTGAAGATGGTGATCATCTGTTGAGGACCAAGAGTCCTATTTATAGGCGCTTGCGCCCCTTCAACTGACCTTCCCTGATCCAACGGCTAGGAT
This sequence comes from Agapanthus africanus, assembly GCA_030015575.1. Classification (NCBI taxonomy): domain Eukaryota; kingdom Viridiplantae; phylum Streptophyta; class Magnoliopsida; order Asparagales; family Amaryllidaceae; genus Agapanthus; species Agapanthus africanus. The sequence continues at coordinate 130,254,991 of JASDDO010000019.1, forward strand.
CTGGCCACCGTTGCGCTTACGTCGCGCCACGTAAGAATAACGGTGGGGGGGCATTTGATCCCCCAATCTGAGCAAGGCTCATTTGAATTTTGAAAATTCAAATTTTCTGAAGCAACGCTTCAAATTCCGTGCGTTGCGCAGTGCGCAAGTGGTCCACAGTGCGACACGTGTCTGCGCAGTTGCGCAAGCGCACCGCTGCGAGACACGTGTCTGCGCAGTTGCGCAAGCACCGTTGCGCAAGGGCACAGCTGCGAGACACGTGTCTGCGCAGTTGCGCAAGCACCGTTGCGCAAGCGCACATCTGCGCGACACGTGTCTGCGCAGTTGCGCAAGCACTGTTGCGCAAGCCTTCCACTGCGCGACACGTGTCATTCATTGGGGAGTTGCGCAGAAACAGAATGAAAATTTGATGAAATCTTTTCTGTTCTTTCCAAAACCAGAAGATTTTCTTCTGCCTTTGGATCAAAGATCCAATGGTGGGAAAATTCCCAAAATCATTCAGGAAAGATTTGGTTAACAAATTCAACAAATTTGTGAGCACTATAAATAGGATCTCAGACCTCATTCAAAGGCATGAGGAAGAAGAATCAACTTCTGGCAAAAAAAAAAGAAGAGACAGAACTCTTGAAGATTAATCAAGAACAAAAAAAAAAAGAAAAAGGTAAAAATCTCTGAAGAACAGAAGATTAAAAAAGTGAATAATAAAAAGAGATAAATAGTTCCTTGCACTTGATATGAACCCTTGGTTCTGTAAAATCAGGGAAAACAAGAAGAAAAACTTGTTTTCCTTTGATCCAAATTTAGATCAAAAGTGCTATGCACTTTTGTTCTTAAATCTGGAAAATTCTTGAGTTTCTGCACAAGCGCAACTCATTATTTAAAAGGGCCTGGCCCAAATCAAATCACAAAAATAATAAAAGGGCAGAGCCCTGTTTGGAAAATTCTTGAGGGCCTGCCCCAAATCAAATCACAAAAATAATAAAAGGGCAGAGCCCTGTTTGGAAAATTCTTGAGGGCCTGGCCCAAATCAAATCACAAAAATAATAAATGGGCAGAACCCTGTTTGGAAAATTCTTGAGGGCCTGGCCCAAATCAAATTGCAAAAATAATAAAGGGGCAGAGCCCTGTTTGGATTGATTCTTTTAGTCAGGCAAAGCCTAAAATAAAAAAAAATTGGACTTAACCCAATCCTGGCTGTAAGTCCTTAAAATTAAATTGATTGAGCAAAATGGCTCTCCTAAACCAATTCACGACCGGTTCGAGGGTACATCTCCGAACTCCTTTGACATCTCTCGTTGTAATTCCTCAACGACGTCAAGGAGGTGAAGGGTCCCAACGACCACTTATCTAATCGGACCGAAACGTCCCTAAACTAATGTCGGACCGAAACGTCCCTAAACTAATGTCGGACCGAAACGTCCCTAAACTAATATGGACCACTACGTCCTTAAACTGGCGACGGACCGAAACGTCCCTAAACTAATAATGGACCACCACGTCCCTAAACTGGCGATGGACCACCACGTCCTTAAACTGGCGCAATAGAGCTCGAACGCTCTTTTGCCGGATCTAAACGGTCCCGTCTAAGTTGATCTTAGCTCCAGCTACGGTTAATGTGTCCTTAGATCTTTAAATAAACAATAAAACCCCAAATCAACTTTGGTTCAAGGGTACATCTCTGAACTCCTCAGACGCTTGTCGTTGTAATCCCTCAACGACGTCGGAGAGGTGACGAGTCCCAATGGCCAGATAATTAAATCAATCACTACGTTAAGTTGATCTTAGTCTAAAACAAGACTAACGTATCCTCAACGAACGTTTAAGTTGATCTTAGCCGCAACGCGACTAATGCATCCTTAAACTAAAAACACCAAACCCAAATCTAAGTAAATACGGATTTGGACTAATCCACATCCTACGGGCGACGACATCACTAAGTCTCCGTATACAATCCACGGGCAACCACAAACAAAACAAACATACACGACACGAAGTGAAATTCTGGAGAAGGAGAAAGTTGTTATCGCAACGCGGTAGCGTAATTAACTGCAGGGGCTTGCGCCTGCAGGGAAGAGCGTCCCCATAATCAAAAACCCCTCACCCTGAGGGGGAATCTGACGAAGTCTGCTACATCGGCCGCATCCGTCTAAACCTCCGATACACGGTGCCATAAATCAACTTGGCATCTTCGGAGAGATAGACGGATAAAACCAAACAGCATCTGCCCCGAACCTCAGGCAACGGACGCAAAGTCCGGGCCGCCGTTCGGAGGGGAACAGTCGTATTCAGTTGGCGACGACGTTTCATGTGTAAACTATAATATTTTCAAACTATATTTTACATAATATTATAAAATGCAGATTATAAACTAATTAATAATATACGGATTATATAGATATAAACGGTATAATGATGATAATAAGAAGTATTATAATGGGGGGTGTGTGTGTGTTTGTATATATATATATATAGTATGTCGTAAGTTGTAAACTTGCATACACTGTATATTATAAAACAGGTTAACGTTAAATAACTACGGTGTATAAATTATATAGATATAGTTGTATGATGATAATAATAATAATAGTACGAAAATATATAAGTAAATTGCGTAAACCATAATATGTAGCAAGTTGTAAACTTGTCTCGAAACAAACGTGATGAACGGAAGAAATACGATGCTATACAAATCAACACCAAGTTTTGATGGCTCGGTTAAGTTTCTAGAATGCGGCTGAAGTTGCGTCGGCGAGGATGAGTGTGGGTTTGAAGAACGAAGAAGGAGAATATATAAATTGATGAATGAGAGATTTAGTTAGAGGAGAGAGAGAGAAAGAGATATGTTATGTGTAGAGAGAGAGATAAAGTTTTCTGTCTTATAAAATGTAAAGTATATAATAGTGTATATATATAGTATAGTTTATATTTGGTTATAAATATATATTATAGTTTAATATTACTAAAGATAATATCAAACTACACTCCGTCTCCACCAAAACTCACAAAAATATATTTTGGAAAAATAATACATATATGTAACCTTTTTAACCATAATGCAAGAATATTATTTAATTATCTCATACCCCTTATTTAAGATTTTAAAAGGATTTAAATATTTTTGAATCTAAGAAATATTTGGTATCCATATTCTATTAGATTTAAGCGTAATAGATAAAAATCAAAATAAAATATGGGATGCTTAACCATACGATGGCAGTTAACAAATATAAATTATGCTTAACGTGTGGCTACCAGAAGATAAAAGCATATGATTTAGATATTATATATATTCATATATATTATACTAGACTCACATGGATTTAGTTTACAGATAAATATTAATAAAATATAACCATAATAGGTTTCACACATGCGAGTCGGGTCAGATAACCATTTCTACTATTCAGATCAATCGCAACCCAAATAAAAAAATAAAAAATATAAAGCAAGATTTAAAATACCGATTAGTGTCGTATGAACGTGCAAGGGTGTTTCACCGCTAGAGGTAAAACCATATCGGGAGTTTCAAACATAAGGGAAACTTGCCAAGTTTGTGCATACCTTCTGAAGTATGGTAATTTTGGTCGGCTTCCATCAAAATTACCACACAATGATAGTTGGGTCCCGATTCTCACTGATAGGTACGTATTACTCTTCGAGAGATTTTCACTTCACAATTATCTAACCTATTAGATGTCTAGAAAGTATTAACGAGATTACGCCTCTGTGAAAATGGGGTTATTTAATTTGGTCTATGAAAAAGCATGGAGGACCTCCCTCGGAGTACCAACACTGGCCTGGTTAAACAGTTAGCGAACTTGTAAAGTGTATATGATCCCGACTAGTTCTCCTTTTAGGGTTTGAAGGAGAATTCAAGGATACGGTGGGAGCCATCCTGATTAGATAAAGTGATTAACCAATCTAATCTTGATAGAGTGCACGCTGAGTGTTTCTTTTCTCTTTTTAGTTATGACCATGACTTAGCTTAAACTAAAACTCATTAACTAAGTTAACTGAATCTTCTTACACACTTTGGATTTAGATTGTCATGGTTCATGACAAATTCGTATATTTTCCTGCTACTCCTTCTTTCCCTTTGCTTTTCTCCAGAACACTCTATATCACTACGATGATCCATATTGTTTCGAAAGGCTATCGTATAATTTCATACGAACTTGAAGAAGTTACTTCATTCGAGGATGGCCACTGGTTCTTGAGAAATTGAATAGAATTATTCAGTTGTCTCTTCTCTTTACCTTATCTCAGGTTGCGAGAGCTCCTTGTATCAGGAGAGTACACCTATTATTCTTATTGGATAGTTTTCTTCCAAATCTTAGACCGGTGCCGAAAAGTAGAAAAGGAAAAAAAACAATTAGCCTAAGTGCGGTGTATAGAAAGTAAGATGTAGAGACATATAAAGGGATTGAAGTGAGGACAAACGAAATTGCGACTACTGTCATGAATCTGGATAATGGAAGAGGCATTACCCGGCCACTTCCTTGAAATATTTATGTTTTAGAATTTCTGTGTACATGTAAATGAGAATTGTTTTCCCAATTAATTTTGACTCCAGGATATGTATTTACCGGATTTGGATTTCACATCCGTACGGCGTTACAGATGCTGAGTAAGAGTAGAATATTGGGAAATAGACGATTTGATCATCAATATCGAAATTCATTGCAATTGGTGATATTGGATTAAATCGCTTAGTTTTGTCTGATGACAAATATTTGGTTTCAAATATCCGTTGTTATGCACCAATTTTTAAAATTGAATATCCGTATCTTTATTTTATAAAGTGAGATATAATTTTTGAAAATTGTGTTCCAAATATTTACCTTTATCAATTGAGGATAAGATAAGGTGCATTGAATAACGGGTTACTAGGCACTCTAACAAGGCTCTACAAGGCATCGACCATGCCAGATTAAAATTTTTAGGTGCCGAACAACCCTAAGCTAGATCGTTAACTAGAGATTAGGCGAAAACTATGCAAGCTAAACACTTTAACCCTAAGTGAATACGAAATACAACCTTTGTAGATCGGTCCTTCACTTCTTAAGCTCCTTGATGTAGTCCCTTCGCTGCGATCATCCAATTTCCGGACTCTCGGACGGCTCCATGAGAAATTGCAACGGGATCGCTTGAAGTCTTCGATGCCGAAGATGATCTACGTCGAGGGAATACGGACTCAAGGTTCTACCTCACTAACCATAGAATTAGTGCAGCAAACACCCTAAACTAAAGTGCTAGTCTAGTAGAGGATGGTGAGATAGGAAATGGATACGCTTTGGATTTTCATTTCTCACAATATTTCTCACTTAAGATCAAACCCTAGCAAGCTTTTCCTTTATGAATCAAGAAGAAGATGATCTCTAAAAGGAAAGAGAAGAGGATAATGATCAAGTTAGAAAACTAACCATGGTGAGTGAGTATCATATACTAACTCATGGTGAGACATAACCATGGCTAAGTCTAAATGGTTCGGTCAACAAAATCTAAAGTAAAACAAAACTAGTGGACTTTTTCAAAGCAACCACAAGCTTCTACAAGCTTCATGCTTATGAAAGAAATTCCACTAATTTGTAATTACTTTAAATAAATATAAACCATCATTTAGAATAGAATGGTGTATGTCTTGCACACCCATGTCTAGTGTATCATCAAACATGATACAAAATGAAAACACAATTTTAATATATATCATATATACATTAAAGTTATGCTCATGTGAGAAAAACCCTAAAGTGAACCAATACTAGTTAATGTAAAATAATATATCAAATATATAATTATACATTAAATCATTAAATCAACACTTGATTTAACGATCCGGTCATATCGCATATAACCGACTAATATCAATGTATCGACTTATCGAATCAATCCTTGATTCGATAACTAGGTTATATCGCATACAACCATTCGATACAAACATCGCGAGAATAGAATACGGTATCACATACACGCATTATTCTCGGTCCCGCACATATCACATATGCGCTCCTATCTCGTTTTGCCTGAGCCAGTACAAGCTCTATGTAGGACTCTGAAGACTCGTCAATACGCCGGCAGTAGGTGATGATCATATCAAGCACCCACAAGCCGTCAGCGGTACTAGCTGGACGTAACGGCTACCCGGTTATTGAGTGATCAGAAGATCAGCAAGCAAGCCCGCTCCAACTCCTGTAAAAGCCTGACAGTGGCACTACCGTACAGTCCGGTCTCCTCGTCTGATATGTCGCATATCAAGTCTAGGGGTGGTAAACGTCAGACCCCAATAACCGATAAATCATGCCGATATGAGGCTCATAACGGGTCGAGAAACTACTGGTAACACTTACCAGTATATCTCTAAACCAGCCCTGGCCAGAGACTTCCCTATTATGGCCAATCGAGCATAGCGTAATATCAACCCCCAATACCGGGAGAGACGAAACCCCTCCTATTGCTCATTGCCTCCATGTGACTCGGGACTGTACCCAAAAACCACCGTTTTGCACGCTCTCTTGGACGTGGTAAGGTGGAAATCAAAGCACAGTGGGAATCACACAAGACTCTATGACGATCTCGGGTCTACAGACTAACCTGTACGAGTGTCACCTGAGAACTGCCATCTGACGTAAGGTATAATACCATCTGGGAGTTCTCGGCGAGTCCGTCCAGTGTACCCAGTCTCCACTGAGCACCCGTATATCATCTCTGATGTCAAACACCAATGGATATGGGATCATCCATCACCCATCTGTATGGGTCGAGAAGGTATACACTAGTCTACTCTGGTATATCGATGCCCCGTCTCGATATACCCACGATTAGGGACCTTGAAGGATGTACTTATGCACTACCATGTCCCCACTAGTATGATCCGCATCATAGTCCAGGTAGTTAAGTACACATCCTAAGGGTTTTACCAACATGTAACAGAGAGACAATCAGTATACACGTTAAGGTAAAGAGTAACCAGATAGCATACTATCATGTCGAGCAAGAAAGTCCTCTCTATATATGTCCAAGTATCCACTACAATATAAATCCTATGTATAGTAATGGCCTCTAGGGCATACATATAACTAACAGTTGTGTCACCTATGATAGTATACAGGTGCTCACTGGAGGTGAGTATACCGGACGAACTCGCCGAGAACTTCGGGGAGGTATTATATTTATCGTCGGATGGAAGTTCTCTAGTGGTATGAGTACAGATTAGTCTTTTAACCTAAGATTATCATTTGTCTCGTGTGAGTTTCCACTGTACTTAAATTACTACCCTACCGCGGCTCAAAAGGAGTCGTGCAAATATATTTTAGTTGGGTTCAGTTTTGAGCAATATGGAGGCAGTAAGCGATTGTCGGGGATTCGTCTCTCCTGATATTAGGAGTCGATGTCGCGCAGTCTTCGATTGGCCATTACCCTAAATCCGTGACCACGGTAGATGAGATTTATTGATAGGAGTTTAGTAGTTTCTCGGTTGGTGATGAGCTTGACTTCAACACGACTTATCGGGTTATTAGGGGTCTGACGTTATCCTCTCCTTAGACCCGGTATGCGATACTTTTAGACGAAGAGACCGGATTGTACGAAAATTGTCACATTCAGGCTCAGTAGGGTATTGATGGACTTGATTGTCGACATTCCTTTCGGTATATACCTAGATAGCCGTTACGTACAGCTAGTACCGTAGAGGTGCTTGTGGTTATAGAGTTATCCAGTAATTACTGCCAGCGTATCGTCGAGTTTTTAGAGTCCCACACAGAGAGTTTTCCCGGTTCATGCGATATGATACAGATGACGTATGTTGGTAGATACAGGTGTCCGATTAAATATGTGTACAAGCTACATGGATTTTAATTGGACGGTTAATAATACTAGACGGCTTAAAATTAAGCCGGATTATTAAATCAAGTTTTGATTTAATAATATATATATATATTCTAGTATTATTGTTCACTATTCATTTTCTCTCTCTTGGCTATTCGTATTTTTATAAAGATACGCGTATATGTATTTCGTACGTATACCGAAAATTATTCTGTATTTATACAGAAATACTTCTAGAAAAAAGACACCTTCTTTGTTTATTTTCATTTTAGGAAAATCAAATATGAGGTGGAGAGTGAGGTGTCATTTGGGTATGGTTGTGGGAATGTAGAGAGAAATGAGCTTCATTTGTTTATGTTGGAAAAATGATTATGATATTTTTTTTGGTTGGAAAAATAATGAAGCCATTCATTCATTCTCTTATTCCATTCTACACTAGGTTCATTTTCTTTTGTTGCATGGCTACCTTTTCTTCATCTTCTCCTCCTTCTTCTTGATAGCTCTTTCGAGCTTTGGTATTTGAGAGAAAATGATAGTGGAAAATTCCTACATCTCTATCCTCCATTCCTATCAAGCTTGGAGTATCGGTTGTTTTACTAGGTGAAGCTGGAGCTTGGATCAGTTCCTTCAAGTGGATCATCTTCGATAAGGGCGGTCGTCTTTTAAGTTTGTTTCTGATGGCCTACGAGGAGTTTGGAGGGGTCTTCCATGATTGGGTGGCCACGCGTCAAAGGTTGTAATCTCTACGAACCTTGCATGCTTTCTTTCTAGTTTAGTGTTTAAAACGATCGCTAGGGATTTTTTTCTAGTGTTCTTTTGAAAATTTTCGATTTTCGGTTCCGCATCAGCCGCGGTTTCCGCGGCGAGGGTACTAGGAAATTTCACCACTGTGCTTTGATTACTATCCTACCACGGCTCTACTGAGTCATGCAAACAGGTTTTAGTTGGGTACAGTTTCAAGCCATATAGAGGCAGTGAGCAGATCGTCAGAGATTCGTTTCTCCCGGTATTAGGGTTAGATGTCGCGCTGTGCACGGGTAAATATCACCAGAAATTCTTGATCAAGGTGGACGAGATTTACTGATTTGGATCAGTAGTTTCTCAATGGGTGATGAGTTTCACACTTACACAACTTATCGCGTTATTAAGGGTCTGACTTTATCCATCTCCCTAGACCCGATATGCGATATTCTTAGACGAACAGACCAGACTGTACAGAGATTGTTACTTCAGGCTCAGTAGGGATACAGACGAGTTTGTTTGTCGATCTTCTTTTCGTTCAATAGCTGGGTAGCCGTTATGTACAGCTAGTGTCGGTGATGTGTTTGTGGTTAAACCTACCGCGTATTGTAGAGTTTTTAGAGTCGCATACAGAGGGTTTCTCAGATCAGGCGAAACGATATAATGTGCGTATTTTCATACATACTTAGGTTCGATCAAATACGTGTTTTTGTACACATACTTTTAATCAAACGTTTTGTTAATACTAACCGGTTTGAAAGATAGCCACATTATCACATTTGGATTAAATATGAGTTAGTATTATATATCTCTTTTTAGTATCTCTCTTTTCGGTATTCGTATTTTGACAGAATACGGTAGTTATACGAATACGAGTATTTGTATAAATACGGGTATTTGTGTCTTGATATAAATACGGGTATTTGTATCTTAATACAAATACGGGTATTCGTATTTGATGTAAATAAGGTATTCATATTTTGATGCGAATACGGGTGTATGTAATTGTAGCATATACTTGTATTAGTGTATTTGTATACACACACATGCATATGTATATGTGCACACATTAGGTGGCATTCTCCTCTCTTCTCTTTTCTTCTTGATCTCTTTAAGATGTAGTTGACCTTTGACTCTTCATTGTGAGTCACAAATCCATTCAATTTAATTCTAAAAGAAAATAAAAGAAAATAAAAGAAAATAAGAGAGTGAGAATAGTTGAGCAATGCTTGATTTTTCCATCATCACCCTTTGCTGTTTCTTCTTCTTCTCTTGAAAATTTCTTAGATAAGAAAGAAGAAAAGAAATGAGAGATCATTTAGAAATTAACCATTACTATATCCTAGCGATCAATTCATAGCAAGTCTTGATCACTAGTTGCTTCAGTTTGATTATTGGTATGAAACTAGAGCCTATATTAGGGTTCCTTCAGATGGATCATTTTTGACGAGTAAGACCGACTTCTAAGCTCGTTCTCGTCGACCTAGGAGCTAAAGAAGTAGTATAGAAGACGAAAGACACGACTATAAAGACGGTTATAACTAACCGAGTAGTTAAACTCCTTGTGTTTACTAGTTTAGTGTTTGGATTCGATTCTTGGTCGTAGAGTTCGTACTCTTATTTAGAAATTTTTTTTTGTATTCCGTCTTGACCGCAAGTTAACGGCCCGAGCATGGGCATCTACCTACAGTTTCCTACAAAAAGACTAGAAATTATTTTTTTAATTTCTTTTCCCCTTCATTCTCTTTTATATGAATCCATATGACGGCACACATGATCCTACTTGTTTTTAGTGAAAAGCTATATAAATAGGGCTTGTCCTTCTAAGGTGCCACACTCGAGCTAACCCTGACTCATTCATCTATAGCTCAAGAACGGATATTGTATTCTCTGCATTTCAAATAATATTTAGTTTATAAGTAAACAAATAGCAAATCCAAATAGCACACATATTTAGTAAAATCATTGGAATACACAAATACCCACTTTTCAGGACCCCAAAAACGGTTTTAATTATATTCTTTTGCATTGAAACTATATTGGTAGTATTGGTTATGAGCTATAAACAAGTCAAAACCTAATTTGTTTGTCCATTTATAATCTCGTTTTGTAATTGAGCCGTTAACTCAAGTTGAGATAAATGAGTCGAACTGAACTTGAGATAGCCACACTCAGTTCGAAACGAATTCAAGCCAAGCTGAAAATAAAAGGCCTGAACTGATATTCAGGTACATGAGCCTAATCGAATTTGAGCCACACAAGCTTAGCTCAAAATGAACTCAACACAAACTCGAGCCCGCCCGAAAATAAACATGCCGAACTCGTGCTGAACCTAGCGCATTGAAGTTCGCTTTGTTTACACCCCAGTTTCTACCGGAAATATTCCTCTTTAGAAAAGCTAAGCAACACGGACCATAATTTAAGTGCAAAAGTCGAAGCACTTGGTTAGATTCCAGTTCCACAACAAACAAAGCACACGAAACTGGGAAACTAAAAAGGTTTATGCTAAAAGTGATATAGGATATGCTGAGCACATGCAAAGTAATGATGTTAGATCCCATCTTTATTTTGTAAGTAAAAGTTAGCCGAAAGTCCATCTTCTCTGCATAAAATCTGGACTTTCTTCTTTCACTAGCACAAAAGTGATATAGGATATGCTGAGAAATTTTTTATCTTCATGTTCGTTATTGAGTGCAAAGGAGACTAAAATTTAACTATAGTTTCTACGGTCCATGAGATAATGAGAAAATGTATACGACGGTTCTTTTTATATGTTTCTTGTTATATACTATGATATTCCTTGGTTAATTAATGAAAAGCCTAGATTAAAACCCCGATCGCGTCAGGTTTGCTGTGAATTGAATGAAAAGGCTAGATTCCAATCCCGCTCTTGTATCAGGTTACGGACTAGAAAATACTTCATATGTTGTATACCTTTCCATCACAAGACAACCATCCTAACACTAGTATTTGGTTTTGTATTTGGCTTTTACCTTGCCGATACGGTGGACCATTATTTTGTATTGTATCTATTGCTTCTCACGACAAAAGTAAAGAGCTACTCAATCAATTTCTTTCACAAACTAACCTCAAAAGGTGAGCATAATGGTAAAGCCTCTTGATCTCAAGCAAAAGGTTTGGAATTAAACCCTCTCCCATTGGGTTATGACCACTTATTGAAATGAAAATAAAAAAAACTAGCATTGGGTTATGACCACTTGTTGAAATGAAAATAAAAGAAACTATCTTAAATACCACACGCAAGAAAAAACTAGTTTTGTACATATTGATCGATATCTATTAATGGAAGATTTGAATTTTCAGATATTTGAATGCAAATATTCATGATTTAACCACGTCGCCAAAACGCTATCATATACACAGTAAGGATTTGTTGCACCGTGGACACTTGATTGATACAGCAAACCACATGCTGTTTGAAAAAACAATTTGAACAACAGACATTCTGGAAGCAAAATTTACCAAAACACCTTAAGAAATAAAATCCAAAGATCAAAAAAAAAAAAACCTCCCATGAAAATGAACTCCAATACAGGAAAGAAAAGAGATTTATAATTATAAACTTAAAATATCTCTACTATTATAACCATAAAACTTGAGGCTCTCCAAATTGATTTCAATTTGATAGTCTAATGCAGCCTCAAATAACCCCACATCAGCACAAAAAAAATTAAATGTAGAAATTTCTTTTAACAAATATTAATAAATACAATTATCTACCGAATCAGTAATAACTATATAATCATCTTTACTGGTATTAAATAACTACTGGAATCATTGTTAATCATTTTGAAAACAAATTAATCACTCCCATCATATAAGTTTTAATCTTTTCTAATTTTTTTGAATTCGAATTGAAAATGTTAAACATAATTTTTATTTTGAACGTGTGTATCGCACGTGCAAGATACTAGTTCAACAACCGCAGAGAGAAAATGAAGCACATGTTCAACAACCGCAGAGAGAGAATGAAGCATTTCAAGGAAGAATTGCGCAATTGGAGTAAAATATGAGAATTGGTAGAATAGAAAATGCAAATGTTGTAGTTGGTGTTGTTGGCTTAGGAGCTGAACAATGGATGTGGCTTAGGATTGTGTTAATTTTAACGATTTGTTTGTGTTTTCTCATATACTGGAGCTGTTGAGGAAGTGAAGAAATACAGTGCTGATAGATACAGCTTGATCTCGGTAAACTTTTTGTTGTGAAAATATGAATGTATGGAATGTTATGATCCAGTAACATATATGAACCTATATTTTGCAGTTTTTTGAATTCCAGTTTCTGTTTATTGATTAATGCACACATCTGACAACACTAAAAATTTGAGTTAGTGTCATGAATTTTTTTAAGTTGGTGTTGTGAAACTGTCATATTTTGAGCCGGCCTAAAAAGGGTTCGAGCCGGCTCAAAATGGTCATGAGCCATCTCAAGAAACCAGAGAAGAAATGATTATTCTGAAGGATTTATGAGACGGCTCAAATATCAATGAGCTGTCTCACCTATATCGGCTACTACGACTCGGAATATGTAAATTTCCTTTCTTTCTACCAAACACCTGGTGTGCATATATGCAGCAAAAAACAAAAGCTTCCCACATCCTCAAATCTCCAAAATTTATACACAAACAATTTTTATATACAAACAAAAAAATCTCTCTCAAATATTTTTACAAACACATTCCAAACACCATTATCTTCAAAATCTACACAAACATATATATTCCAGACACTAAACAACTCAAAAAAAAAAAAAATTCTCTCTCAATAATTTACACAAACACATTCTAAGTACCATTCTCCATTCACACTTCTTTAACCCATTGGAGCACATCTCATGGAAGAGGCGTATGGCGGAGGACTTACAGGCGGTCATGATGAGGATGGTGTAGATGAAGACGTCGGAGGAGATGTCTCTCTACAACATTTCGTCGGGCAAGTTTAGTGTTTGGAATATGGAATCATGTAGCACCAAGCCTCAAAGACATTAGATCAAACACATATCATGCACTAAACTCCACCAAACAAAAGAATATTTTTCTTCAATCTCTTGATCATCACACAAATACCCAACTCAAGAAACCCCCTCAAACTTACAGAACAGTTCAAACATGGGAAAAATCGAGTTCTTTTCTTGTAATGTTTCTGAAATCTGCTATTTTTAAGAATCATAATAATAATAATGATAATCAAGAAAAAACCCTTCTTTCTGGAGGAGGAGATTTGTGGCATGTCATCATATTGCAGGAGTATTTGCAGTAGTCGGAGATGTTGGAATTTATTGGATTTATATGAGCCGTTTTCCATGAAGAGAAACCAACTTGGTTGGATTTCATGAATGAAAAACAGAAAGAAGGTTTTTTTTGTAATAGAGTAAAAAGGGACTTTGAGAAAGACTCTTTTGTAGTAGAGCTTTTAGTCTCACATCGGCTAGTGAATAATAAAAAGAAGTGGTTAAATAGCATAAGGTGATGTATATCTTGTAAAACAACAACAAAGGTGCTATTGGGAAACCACATTCGCGGGCGTGCCTGCTCGTCGCGTCAGGCTCAGGATCGGGCGTTTGGGTTAATTGTCTCGGGTTATCTTTTGGAACTTGACCCGACTGACTCCGACCTTTCTTTAAATTCGAATTGAATATTAATTTGGTTAATTGCAATTTAAATTGAGCAGAATTAAAATTATGGTTAACTACAGAATTAATAAGGCAATTAAATTAAACAGTTTGAATTTGAAAATTCTCTAAAAGAAATAGTTAATTGCTGAATTAAATGGGCCTCTTAATGCGAATTAAAATGGTTATTAACAGTGCAATTAAAAGGCTCTACACTATCGGCCTATATATACCCAGAGAAAACCATGTAAGAAATACACTGAATAAAAATATAGAAAAGAATTTTTGCTCTGCAGAATTTCTTCTTGCTTTCTGAAAAATTCCAGCTCTCTTTTACGATCTTGGCAGTGAAAACTCTTTCGGCGGTGAAAACTCCTTCGGCGGTGACTGAAACGTTGGTCGGAGAAGTTCTTGAAGGTGTGTGCCAACACAAATCTTGGACTGTCTTATCCTACGGAGAAAATCGTAGTACCCATCGCACCAGTATGTGGGGCGATAAGTTCTTCAAGGTCAGTCCTCTACATAGGGCGATTCAGTCAGTAAAATTATGTTTACTAATTTATTCTCTACTGTTGTTGATTCCAATAATGCGTTTGTTTTTGTTGACTTCGGATATCGCTAATAATTACCCCTATATTAAAATAATCGTTTTTAACATGTTATGCATACTGCTTAGTCAAACAATCTTAAAGAAGTTATTTACGGTTATGTCTACGTTAGGTAGTACTAGTAGTTTCACACCCAAGATGGATATGACTGGGATGCCTGAAAAATTCTCAGGTCAATATTTTAAACGTTGGCAATAGAGAATGAAATTCTGATTGACAACTAAGGGGTTGTTGATATTAATATTAACTGAATGTCCTAAACCTGATGAAAATGACCCTAACAGTGCAGAGAAGATTGCACAGTGGACAAAGAAGGACCAAATAGTTCAAGGATGCATATTGTTGGCTTTATCCAACGTGCTCTTCGATGTCTATTGTTCTTCATCCGACACTGTAAAGGCACTATGGGAAGAATTAGATAAGAAATATAATACTGAAGATCTCGGTCTTGAACGGTATTCTGGAGCAAAGTTCTTAAAGTTTCAAATGGTAGAAGGAAAGTCGGTTACGGAACAAGCATATGAGTTTTTGTTTATCTTACACGCTTTAAGAGAAGCTGATATAGAACTTCCTGAAAAATTTAGGGTAATGGCTTATTATTGAAAAATTCCCTCGATCTTGGGAGGACTTTGCCATGTCTCTCAAATATCATAAAGAAAAAAATTAGTCTTGATGATTTAATGGTAGTCATTGCTATTGAGGAAGAGCATAAGAATCAAACACATGTTGTGCCTGTTAAGTACAAACCTAAAGATAACATTATAACAGTTAGGAAAAACAATAAATTTAAGTCTAAACTAGATGACAAATTAAAGACCAAGGCCAAGATCCAAAAGAAACCAAAAGCAAACAAACCATGTTGGATATGTTGACAGGTGGGTTATTGGGCTAAAACTTGTCTTACAAAGAAAGCTAAGGCAAACCCAGGTTCTGCGAGCCAACCTCAAGTCAATATGGTGACTGAGGTTACAAGTGCACTTAAATGGTACGTTTCTTTTGACCCTGAACTTCTTTCTATTTATGAACCTCAAGAGTGGTTGGTAGACACTGGAGCAAATGTGCACATTTGTGCTGATAAATTGCTTTTCAAATCTTACCAGAATGCAGATAGAAAATCAATGATGATGGGAAACTCAACTGCGGCTAAGGTGTTAAGAAATGGACACGTGGACATGAAGTTCTCTTCGGGATGCGTTCTTTCTTTACATCGTGTGCACCATGTTATTAATGTTCGTCGCAACATCCTGAGTGGTTCTTGCTTAGTTAGAGAGGGTTATGAGTTTAGTTTTAAATGTAATAAAATTGTTATTTTAAATAATGGATCTTTTGTTGGCAAAGAATATATGTTTGATGGTTTTTTTAAGCTTAGAGTAGAGAATATTGAAAACTTTGAATTAAATGAAATTTATAATTATAGTTATCCTACTATTTGTACCATTGAATCATCTTATTTATGGCATAGTCGTCTTGGTCATGTAAATTTTTATTCTGTGAGACGGATGATGAATTTGAACCTAATTCCTAAACATACAATTGATAAGTGTTTGTGACTGCCAAACAACCAAAGAAACCCTTTCACTCAGTGGAACGGGATTCAGGATTGCTACACTTAGTTTACATGTACATCTGCGAGTTCAATGGTGTATTGACCAAAGACCTGAAAATATACTTCATTACCTTTATAGATGACAATCTAGGTACTGTTATGTTTTCTTACTAAAAACTAAAAATAAGGCCCAAGAAAAATTTCTTATTTTTAAGAATGAATCTGAAACTCAAACTGGTATGAAACTTTGAAAGTTAAGATCTGATAGATGAGGAGAATATACCTCAATCTCATTTACTCAATTATGTCAATATTTTGGGATTGTACATGAGATAACGACTCCCTATTCTCCCTAATATAATGGGATTGTAGAATGGGAAAACAGAATCCTAATAGATATGGTAAATAGTCTGCTTCTAAGTTCTGAACTAGCAAAATATATGTGAGGAGAGGCTTTGAATACGGCTTGCTATATTTTGAATAGCGTCCCTTAGAAACATAAAGAAAGTAGTCTGTTCGAACTTTGAAAAAGTCGCAAGACTAGCTTGAAATATCTGAAAGTGTGGGGGTGTTTTGCAAAAGTGCATATCTCAGAACACAAGAGGAAAAAGCTAGGTCCTAAGACCATAGATGCTATCTTTCTGGGTTATGTGGAAAACAACCATGCATTAAGATTCTTAATAATTAAGTCAGAAATCTTAGGCATAGATATTAACACAATAGTAGAATTCCGTGATACAACGTTCTTTGAAGATGTCTTTCCCATGAAAACCGGCAATCCCCAAACAACTTCAAATGAAGAATCTATCCCACACTTTAGTTACATTCCTGATCATGTGGAAAGGATGAAAAATGTAGGGGACGATCTAAGTTGTCCCAACTCCAGACCCTCGAAATTTGAGGAGTTAGATGAACCTAGAAGGAGCAAGAGAGCAAGGAACATTAAGGATCTTGGAAGCGATTTTATCGCTTACAATATCGAGGATGATCCTACCTCCTACCAAGCTGCTATGGCTTCGAAAGAAGCTAAGTATTGGAAGGATGCTGTCAAGAGTGAGATGGATTACATTGTCTCTAATAAGAAATGGGAATTAGTAGATCTCTCTCCTGGATGCACCACTATTGGATGCAAATGGATTTTTAGAAAGAAGTTGAAACCAAATGGAACCATTGACAAGTATAAGGTCAGATTAGTTGCTAAGGGTTTTAAACAAATCGAAGGTATAGATTTCTTTGATACATACTCACCAGTTGCCCGTATGACTACAATCAGAATGCTTATTGCATTGGCTTCTGTATATGATTTCATAATTCATCAGATGGATGTGAAAACTGCTTTTCTTTATGGTTCCATTGAAGAAGAAATTTATATGGATCAGCCAAAGGGATTCGTAGCTACTGGTAATGAAAGGAAAGAATGTAAACTAGTTAAATCCTTATACAGACTTAAACAAGCTCCTAAACAGTGGCAAGAAAAGTTTGACTCTGCCATTTTCTCTTTTGGCTTTAGCATGCTCGAGTAAGATAAGTGCGTTTATAGTAAGGTTAAAGATGATGAATGTATTCTGTTATACATATATGTGGATGATATTCTTTTGTTTGGTTCTAACATTAGGATAATAAATGAAACCAATTCATTCTTAAGTAGTAAGTTTGAAATGAAGGATATGGGTATAGCTGATATGATTCTTGGACTCAAGCTGATCAGATCAGCTGAGGGTATAGCCATTTCTCAATCTCATTATATTGAGAGGATAATTGAGAAATTTGGTTATAAAAATTGTAGAATTGTCAAAACCTAATACAATCCTTTCGTAGCTCTTTTCAAGAATGAAAGTGGTATTCCTGTGTCTCAGTTGAGGTACTCTCAAATAATTGGGAGCTTAATGTATCTTGCGAATTGCACGAGACCGGATATTTCATTTTCTGTGATTAAATTAAGTAGATACACCAGCTGTCTGAATAGAACTCATTGGGAGGCATTGGATAGGGTATTTAGATACCTGAAGGGTACTATCTCTCTTAGGCTGCATTATGGGAAATTTCCCGGTGTACTTGAAGGGTACGGTGATGCAAGCTGGATAGCCAAGACCTCGGGGAGCAATGGCTGTACAGGGTATGTATTTACCCTAGGTGGCGGCGTAGTCGCCTGGAGGTCTGTAAAACAGACTATATTATCTCGGTCTACATTTGAGGCCGGGTTGTGTGCGTTGGACACAACTGAATTAGAAGCCGAATGGTTTAAGGGACTTATGTCCGAGTTGCCTATGATCAGCAAGCCTATTCCTGCTATCTCTGTATATTTTGACAATATGAACACAATTGCAAAGATTAAAAGCTCCAAGTACAAGCAAAAGACAAGGGAACACATTCAAGTCACGATCAAAACTGTGAGAGGATATGTGCCTGAAGGGGTGATGGCTGTTGATTTTGTTCGATCCAAGTACAATACGACATATTTCTTGACTAAAGGACTTGAGTTATCTCTAGTCTTAAAATCCATATTGGGAATATGACTGAAACCCATCTCTAATTCATCGATAGTGACAACCCAACCTATCTGAGTTAAGATCCCACAAAGTAGATTTAATGTGGTAATAACAAACTGTTGGATGGATTGAACACATATAATAGAGTGATACTTTAATGTATCTAAGTCTATTCCCTGTTAAATCTGGAAGGCGTTGTTTATTGCTAGTTGAGTAAGAGAATCTGATTCTGAATGGGATCAAGTCTTTAAGACGGGATGCGAGCAGTGTATCTCTGGAGATGCCTAACTATATAAATGTAATTGTGTGGCCGCAATTAGAAGAATAGGGTTATTCTTTGAAAACATTCATGAATCAGGATTGTAACATATGGCCATAAAAGTATCAAAACCTATAGATCATTGCTATAGCCCGTATCAAGCTGTTACCAATAGACACCATTACAAAAATGAACAAGTTCAAGACTTTGTTTCACTTCGTTCCTGTGTCTATAAAAGTTGGATAACTAAAATAATGGTTCAAACCAGAAGGTATCGTTACTAAAAACTTGGTACACCTAAAATAGTTTTTCATCTATGAAATTGTGGGGGATTGTTGGAATTTATTGGATTTTTATGGGTTGTTTTCCATGAAGGGAAACCAACTTGGTTGGATTTTATGGATGAAAAAGAGAGTAAAAAGAGACTTTGAGAAAAGTTCTTTTGTAGTAAAGCTTTTAATCCCACATCGGCTAGTGGATAGTAAAAAAAGGGGTTAAATAGCATAAGATGTTGTATATCTTGTAAAAGAACAACAGATGTGCTATTGGGAAACCACATGCGTGTGCGCCTGCAAATTAAAATGGTCATGAATAGTGCAATTAGAAGGCTCTAAACTATCAGCCTATATATACCCAGAGAAAATCAGAGAAGAAATACACTATATAAAAAAATAGAAAAGAAACTTTGCTCTGCAGAATTTCTTCTTGCTTTCTAAAAAATTCCATCTCTCTTTCATGTTCTCGGCAGTGAAAACTCCTTCGGCAATGGTGACTGAAGCGGTGGTCGGAGAAGCTTTTGAAGGTGTGCGCCAACACAGAGCTTAGACTGTCTTATCTTGCGGAGAAGATCGCAGTGCCCATTGCACCGGTTTGTGGGGTGACAACTTCTTCAAGGCCAATCCTCTACAGAGGGTGATTCAGTCAGTAAAATTATGTTTACTAATTTATTCTCTATTGTTTTTAATTCCAATAATGCGCTATTTTTTTTGCTGTCTTCAGACATGGTTAATAATTACCCTTATGGTAAAATAACCATTTTTAACATGTTATGCAAACCGTTTAGTCAAATAGGAGAGAGGAAGGGGCGGAAGGAGTGACGGTGGATGATAGAGAGATGGAGACTGAGAATGAGCGGCGAACTCGACGTAGATTGAAACAAGCACGAGCGGTGAAACCCAAAGAACTGTTGTGGAACGAGAGACGAAGCCAAGACCATTACTGATGCCGCCACCGCCATTGTTGAGCTCCTTTTCTTCCGCTTCTTCTTCTTCTTCTTCTTAAGCTATAAATTAAAGGAAAAGGGAGAAAATGTATCTGTCATTTGATAATAGATTTAACGGCCAAGGGGTCATGGGGGGTCGTTTTTAACAGAGATAATCTTAGGGCAGTTTTCAAAATAGCGATAGTGTGTAGCATAGCGTTCCACTACTAAATAGCGAAAAGTGCAAAAAGCGTTGCGTATAGCGTAAGCTAAATGAATTATTGATTATTACTATGATCTTCTTATTTACAATAAATTATATTATTATAAAGATATAAAATTAGCTTGAGAATATAGAACAATAAGTAATATAACAATATGTTCTGCAGTTGTTATTTCTCTGCTCCCCAAAATTCCCCAGAAAAAATAATATTTTCAAAATTTTCAATCCTTGAGTTCATATATATGATTCATACTAGTATTAAACCTATCGAAAATCAATTAAATAATCTCTATTTGAGAAACATAGCTACTTAATATGATTTCAAATTTAGAGGTTAGAACTTTAATAAGACCTTCTTCATATAGTTTAGGATTAGATACTGAAATCTTAAGAATTTCGATAGAAAATTTTATATGAAAATAGCGTACGTGCAGCGTAGCATATACTATTTGTTAGAAACATAACCTATTTGAAGGAAAAACATAAACTACTTTGTATTTAATATTTTTTCCAAACTTACGTAGCGAATAGACTAAGCTACGCTACATAGCGTAAAATAGCGAGCTACATAGCGAACTATTTTAAACATTGCCTAAGTGGGTTTCTGTGATTGAATTTTTTTCAAGGTTGTTTTGGGAATATAGGCTAAAGCCCAAGATGTTTTGGTAGAAGATAATGTTTCCACAAACCTCCAGCTGAAGCACCTCAGTGAAGTTCAATATCAGGTAATTTAACAGGACTTCCATCACTCTTTGATGATGCTTACAAGTGGGAATTCCCCTGATCATGACACGTAGCGGATGACGTGTCCTGGGAGCTACGGAGCTGGAATAATCCTGATGTATTGGAGACGTTCCTCAGTATCTCGCCTCTGAAGTTGCATCCGGCTTTTCGAAAACCTCCCCGGAATACCTTCCATATTCGCCTAGCAATGAGTCATCAGCTCACCTTCGAGCAATCCCACAACCGAGCTTCCACGGCCTCCCTGCTCGTCTCCGAGCTATTGCAAGATCCGAGCTTCCTCGGCCT
Source organism: Agapanthus africanus (assembly GCA_030015575.1). Classification (NCBI taxonomy): domain Eukaryota; kingdom Viridiplantae; phylum Streptophyta; class Magnoliopsida; order Asparagales; family Amaryllidaceae; genus Agapanthus; species Agapanthus africanus. The sequence goes on from JASDDO010000019.1 coordinate 130,276,542, forward strand.
CCTGGCTCGTCTCCGAGCCATCTGACAGGCCGACCTCTTCGGCTTCACGGCTTGTCTCCGAGCCATCTGACAGGCCGAGCATCTTCGGCTTCCCCGATCAACCGAGAGCGCGGAACCCAAGAACCCCCGCAACAGCTCCGCGTATCTCGCCAAGGCAAGATATCCACCGCCCCACGCTTCAGTCCCATACAGGCTCATTCCGTCATTAATGAGCGGATCCCGCCATCAACGTAGGTGTAATGAGGGGGTGTAACTAATGGTGAGGATCTCGCGCCGGCTCGCTCTACGCGATCACTATATAAACCCCTCTTTCAAATGACTCAAGTAACTCCAACTCATTCCAATAAGTCGCTACGCTGCTTTAATTCCCTGGTACTTACTTGATCGTCGGAGGGTCCTACGGTGGCTTCCCATCCCGGGACTTCCCTTATAGATAGCTCGGCCTCAACAACATCCAACAACCCATTGAGATCCATACGCTCAATAACTCTTATACTCAATCTCAACCGTTTAAAACCGCTTGCTACTAGATCAACGGAGGACAACATCTGAGGGAGATCACGACCTCTATCAGTTGGCGCCGTCTGTGGGAACGTTTCCAGAATCTTCTCCATCCATAAATTTGATCTTCCGCCCTCGACCCAATGGCGAGCGACGACCGCAACTATCCAAATACGAGCCACCACACCCCCCACAATGGAGGCAGGAGCGGCTCGTCTCCCCTCCTAACGTCATCAACGTCTTATCTGCTCGGATCGACAGGCTTACATCGATGGTGGATGCACTCGTCTGCGTTCAAGTTGTGGGCCCTATCCACCAGACCGTAGTTCCCCCTTCCTGGGATAAAGACGTCCGCAGAAGGATGGATGGCTATGATCAGGCCTTCGATCTCACTCATGCTCATCTCAGTGTCACCGAGTGCCGGCGCGCCGACTCCGGCTACCATGACTCGCATGCAGCGAATAATTCCATGACCCGCTAGGCGCCAGGCTGCTCCATACCCCGATTTTAGGGAAGATTAGGCCATCTCCCCAACACCCGCCACGCGCTTACACCCTCTGAGAAGATATCGGTCAGTTTGCCTGCTTCCAGGAACGACCGACACCCCCAATCCTGCCGAGTCCGTGCAAACGGCGAACATCGGGACTACTTAAGAAAGACCTCGCCCAAGGATTTAAGAAATTTGATAGAGCGGAATCAAAGCCGCACAATCGCGTAGACCCGGAGCGAGGGTAGCCACTACTCCGACTGTGCAGAATCCTTGAGGTACCTCCACCGGTTTGAAGCCCTCGAAAAGAAAATCGAAGGCATACGATGAGATGGCTATATATCCAGCGAAGGGGCCAGGTATTCCGCCGATTCACTCACAAAGCCCTTTACAGAAGAGTTGCTGGCCGAGCATGTCTCGTCTAGGAACAAGCCGCCCAAAGTGACCCTCTTCGATGGGAAGTATGACCCAAAAGACCACTTGGACGCATTTACGGCGGGCATGAGCTTCCAAGATAACTCGGACGTGGCTCAATGCCGAGATTTCCCTACTATCCTAATTCGGGCTGGCCGGGACTGGTTCTGATGGCTTGCGCTACGCTCCATCTCGACCTTCGACGAGCTGGCTACCCAATTCTTCGGTCATTTCGTCGGAAACCGACGACAGAAAAGGACGGTCGACTGCCTGTTCACTGTCAAGAGCAGAGACAAGGAATCTTTCCAGGGGTATGTTACTTTCTTCTACAATGCCCTCCTGGAGGTTCCTAAGCACCGTGATGAAACAATTATCACCACGCTGAGGTCGGGTCATAGGCACAAAGTGTGGCCCTGCTCTTTTGCATTAGCGCAACCTAAGACCATGGCCAAAGTGAAAGCCTGGACCGAGCGAGAAATCCAACTCGAGTCAGAGGTGAACTCAAACTTGACCCGAGGCGACCAGGCGAAGCGAAAGAAAAGGGACAGGGAAGAGAAAAAGAAGGTCGATCGTCCGAAACCTTACTCCTCGAGGTTTCAGGAGTACACTCCTCTAAAAATTTCCCAGACCGAGATGCTAGAGGAAGCTAAGGGCGAGAGGTTTTTTAAGCTCCCGCCAGTTACCCAAAGCGCGGGAAAACGTCTCCGCGGCCCATACTGCACCTTCCATAGGTCGCAGGGTCACCCGACTGAGAACTGCAAACAATTTCGTGACTACAACGAGGAGTTGATCCGCTCTGGCCACCTGGAGAAATACTTACGGGACAGGCGGCAGGCGGAGTGGGAGCAAAATGACCAATCTCCTTCAGGGGAATTAATAATCGGGCAAATCATGGTCGTTACCTCGGATCAAACTCGGGAAAACGGGGAGAACCACCGCCTCCTCCCAGTCGAGGGTGTAAGCGATTTACCCCGTAAGAGGTGCAGGAAGGATGAACCGATCATCTTCACAGATGAAGACCTCCACGGCATATCGCTTCCTTAAAATGACCCTCTCGTGATAACGACCCGAGTCCACCGTTATGAGGTCCAGAGAATTTTGGTTGATTCAGGGAGCTTGACGGATATCCTATTCCACGTCTATTTCCAGCATATAGGGCTAGGACAATCTGACTTTCGGCCGACCTCTCATGTTCTCTCTAGGTTCAAAAACCACTCCGTCCTGGCCGAGGGGCTGGTCACCCTCCTCCTTAACATTGGGGAAGCGGGCAATACGTGAACCATACCGGTGAACTTTCTCGTCGCTAAGGTTCCTTCATCCTATCACATTCTCCTGGGACGCCCTACCTTAAACGCCTTCCGGGCTCAAATTTCGACTTACCACCTTGCGATCAACTTCCCTTTGGATCAAGGGGAGATAGGCCGGGCCTATGGGAACCAGCAAACTGCCAAGACTTGCTTCACCTCGACATCCCCCGCCGGAGAGCATGATGACGATTTTGAGGACGCGCATGATTTCCAGGGGTCTTTAGATACACGCGATGAACAAAAGGAAATTCGAGGCGCCCCGGTGGAAGCATTAACGGAAGTCCCTCTCGTAGAAGGATTCAATGGACGGACAGTCCAGATTGGCTCTCTCTTGACAGGGGACCACCATAAGACTTGATCCGTTTCCTTCAAGGAAACTCGGACGTATTCGCTTAAACTCCAGCGGACATACCCGGGATCGACCCCAAAGTGATCTCCCACAAGTTTGGGGTCGACCCGAAAGCCCGACCCGTCCGACAAAAGAAGAGAAGTTTTGCGCCAATTAAACAAAAGGCAATAGAAGATGAGGTGGATCGATTGCTCGCAGCCTACTTCATCAGGAACCTGGACTACTCAGATTGGCTGGCGAATGTGGTCATGGTCAAGAAGGTAAATAGGAAATGGTGCATGTGTGTCGATTTCACGGACTTGAACAAGGCCTCCCCCAACGACAACTATCCACTTTCTCGAATAGACAGGCTAGTGGACAGTTCAGACGTCCACGAATTACTGAGCTTCATGGACGCTTTCTCTGGTTACAATCAGATCCAGATGAACCTGGCCGACGAAGAACTTATCGCCTTCACCACTGATCGGGGGGTATACTGCTACAAAGTGATGCCTTTTGGACTCAAGAACGCTGATGCCAAATATTAATGCCTGGTTAACAAACTGTTCAAACGATAGATTGGGAGAAACATGGAAGTTTACTTCGACGACATGCTTGTAAAATCCGTCTCCTCATCCGGGTACACTAAAGACCTCGGCGAGACATTCGACGTCCTGTGCAAGTACAAAATGAAGATGAACCTAGCTAAGTGTGCGTTCGGAGTCACCAGTGGGAAGTTCCTTGGGTTCATGGTTACCCTTCGTGGAATCGAAGCAAACCCAGAAAAGATCTGCGCCATCCTCAACATGGCAATGCCCAAGAGTAATGTCAACATCATGCGCCTCATGGAAAGAGTGGCTTCCCTGAGTCACTTTATGTCAAGATCCAGAGAGAAGTGCCTCCTATTCTTCAGGGCCCTAAGGAAAATTCATAAGTTTGAATGGTCTGAGGAATGCCAGAACGCTTTCGAACAACTCAAGGCGCACCTAGCGACCCCCCGTTACTCACCCGACCGGTCAAGGGCGATGAGCTATTATTATATCCAACTGTCCCTGACCAAGCTGCAGGCTCGGTGCTTGTCAGAGAATTCGAAGGCATACAGAGGCTGGTCTACCACGTGAGCCATATTTTCAAGGATGCAGAAACAAGATACCTAGCCATAGAGAAAATAGTCTTGGCATTAGTTGTCGCCTCCAGAAAACTTCGACACTATTTTCAAGCACACACAATCCCTGTCCTCACTGAGCGACCTTTAGGGTCTATTCTCGCTTCCCCTGAGTCGTCAGGTCATTTGGAGAAATGGAGGTGGGAATTGTCCTAATTCGATATCAAATACCATCGCAGACAAGACATCAAAGCACAGGTCTTAGTAGATTTCGTTGTCGAATGCACTATTCCCACTGAAGAAGGAATGGCAGTGCGGGGCCCCGAACCACATCCCTCGGTCGAGGAGGTACCCAACCCCATCCCAGATTGGGTGCTCTATGTGGACGGATCCTCTACCGAGGAGGGGAGTGAGGATGGCCTGATCATCCACGGCCCGGACGAAGCGAAAATGGAATACTCTTTAAAGCTCGGGTTCACAGCGTCAAACAACGCCGTGGAATACGAGGCTTTGTTGGCAGGACTACGAATCGCCTCCGGGGTAGAGCTGAAGACTATCAGAGTTCGTAGTGACTCCGCACTGGTCGTCGGCTAAGTAACCGGGTGTTTCGAGGCCCGGGAACCGCTCATGATAAAATACTTGGCCGAAGTAAAAAGGCTTCGGAAAAATTTCGACGAAGTCCACGTGGAGTAGCTTCCCGGGAACTTGAACACCTAAATCGACGTCTTGAGTAAGCTCTCTTCTTCCTATTTGGCCAACCATAAAAGAAATATCCTCTTTGAAGTCTTGCCACGGCCCAGCATGGAAGACGAAGAGGTAACACTCCAGATCTACACAACTCCGGAAGAAGGCCGGGATTAGAGAAAGCCCCTCGTGGAGTTCCTAAAGGACGGTGTACTTCCTGAAGATCGAGGAGAAGCTCGTCGGCTTTGGGCCAAAGCACGCCATTTCGTCTGGTGCAACGTAAACCTATACAAGAAGTCATACACTCAACCTTTGCTCTGGTGCATCGACCCCCATGAGGCTGACTAATCCTGCGAGAGATACATGAAGGGGTCGGGGGAGCACATCAAGGGGCCCGAACCCTGGTCTAAAAGTCACTATTGCAAGGGTACTATTGGCTGAGAATACATTATGATGCCGAGAAGCTGGTCAGAAGATGCCAAAACTGCCAACTCTTTAGCAGCATATCTCGTCTCTCCTCCACCGAACTAACTCCACTCAGTTCCCCTTGGCCATTTGCACAATGGGGGATGGATATGGTGGGCCAACTCCCCACCGGTGCGGAAGGGCACATATACATTCTTGTCGCTGTGGACTACTTCACAAAATGGATAGAGACCGTGCCCATCAAAAAACCGGACGCCACCTCTATGATAAAGTTCCTGCAGAACAATATAATTTCTCGATTTGGAATCCCGAGATGCATAGTTACCGACCATGGGACTAACTTCGAAAATGATAAAGTCAAAGAGTTTTGCAGAGACTACCACATACCGATGAAGTTTGTCATGGTCGCACACCCATAATGCAACGGGCAGGCCGAGGTAGCGAACCGAGGTGACATCCGCGGTCTCAGAGCCCGTTTGGAAGGAAGGCAAGGCAGCTGGGTTGAGGAATTACCACGGGTGCTATGGGCGTTTCGGACGTCAAAAAAAACACCCACGGGAGAAACCCCATTCAGCCTCTACTATGGTACCGAGGTAATGGTCCCCGCGGAAATTGGACTGCCCAGTTATAGAGTCGAACACTTTGACGATAAAGCCAACACCTCGGCGCTCCGAAGCAACTTGGTCGTCTTGTTGGAAAAGAGGGATCGAGCGCAAATCAGAGTGGCCGCCTATCAACAAAAAACCGCTCCCTACTACAATGATCGAGTTAAACATCGAGCCTTCAAGATGGGAGATTTTGTCTTACGAAGAAATGAGTTCATAGACCAAGGGAGATTGCATAAGTTCTTCCCGAAGTGGGACGGACCATTTCTCGTAACAGAAGTGTTACCCGGTAGAGCATACCGCCTGCAGGACGCCGGGGGCCGTAATTTTCTTCGGCCTTATAACGCAGAAAAGCTCAAATTGTACAAATAAACTTGTACCGTCTCTTAAATAATGTAATTCCTTTCAGCATCAAACTAAGTCTTCCAAACCAAGTCCCTCTCACAGAAGAGACTTTTGCTTCCGGCCCTTTGTTATATTTCTCGGTTCCGGTACTTCGAGGTTTTTATTCCTTTTTTGTTTAAGAGTAAATATAAAATATACCTAGGGGAGGAAAAGAGACAGTACATGGCAACCAAAGAAAAATTTATTCATTTCAGAGGTATCAGGGGCTCCCCAACCATACAATGATTACAACAGTGGAGGGTGAGGGTTAAGAAAACATTGCCGGTGATATTCAGAAGAGATCTCCTCCAGCCGAGACCAAGCAGCCTCCACCCGCTCCCTTTGACGGTTCCCATAGACCCTAGAAGCCACGGACTCGCTGAGGCTCCCGTCTATCAAGCAAGATGCGACGACCAACCTTTGCTGAAAACTCTCAAGAAGAAGGTCCACCGAGCGATCCCGTCTGCTCTTCGAGATCAGATTAAGATCGTGGACTGTATGAATCTTGTCAAATGCCTCGTCCATCAACTACGGAGATAGGGTATTACACATACTCGGGGAAGTCCTCTATATCATATAAATTAGCACTTGGAGGAGAGGAGATCGCCGGGGAAGTAAGCGTCCACAGTGGCCCTCCAAGCGGACTATCACCGCCTCGTACGTCTCTTCGGTATGATCAAGATTATTAAAGTACACATCATCCTAAGAAATGATCTCCTTGATGGTATACACGAGATCGGTCATCTTCGGAGAATGCAAGACTAGGAAGGAACCGATGCACCTTCGGTATTTATAGACTCAACAAATATCTTCCAACGACCGAGATCTACTCGTGCAGCGACGCAAATCACGGAATATCGTACTTTCCCGATATAGTGCCGCCACGTGTCGTCCATGAAAGTATTCCCGCTAATATGGACCACGGAAGGTTCAACGACGCCCCACGAAGGTACTGGGGAGTTCAGAAAGCCCTCATCGCGAGGTCACCGAGCAGATTCCTGCTCGGTCTATCCACAGTGGCTAGCTTCTTGCTTAACACCGCTGTGGATCTAAATCCCTCATCATGAGGCCGTCGAGCAAATTCTTGCTCGGCCCATCCACAGCAGGCAACTTCCTGCCTAACAAACGCTGTGGATCTAAGGCTCTCATCATGAGGCGACCGGGCAGATTCCTACCCTGTCCATCCACAGCGGGTAGCTTCTTGCCCAAAAACATTGTGGATCCATGGCCCTCATCACGAGGCGACCGGGAATATTCCTGCTCGGTCCATCCACAACGGGCAGTTTCCTGCCTAACAAACGCTGTGGATCCAAGGTCCTCATCACGAGGCGACCGGGAAGATTCATGTCCAGCCCATCTGTAGCGGGTATCTTCCTGCCCAACAAACGCTGTGGATCTAAAGCCCTCATCATGAGGCCGCCGAGCAAATTCCTGCTGGGCCCATCTGCAGCGGGTAGCTTCCTGCCCAACAAACACTGTGGATTCAAAGCCCGCATCATGAGGCGACCGGGAAGATTCCTGCTCGGCCCATCCACAGCGGGTAGCTTCCTATCAAAAAAACGCTGTGGATCCAAAGCCCTCATTACGAGGCGACCGGGTAGCTTCCTGCTCGGCTTATCCACAGGTGGGTAGATTCATGCCCAACAAATGCTGTGGATCCAAAGCCCTCATCACGAGGCGATCGGGTAGAATCGAGTGATGCCGACCTTCCTACACTTGGCTATCGTTCAATTCATACTCGATCCGCGATCGCCACCTTGACTCCGGGGAAAGGGAGGATACCGACCTTCCTTCACTTGGCTATCGTTCGATTCATACTCGATGCGCGATCGCCACCTCGTGTAATGACCCTGAATTTTCTGTACAAAATTTTCTTTTAAAAGTACAGAAAGGAGTTTGGAAGCCTGAGTATACTTTAAGTATTATTTTTGTTTGAAAACAACAAGAAATAACTTGTAGCTTATTGGTAAAGCCCTTGCACTGCTGTGACGTAGCCCCTGTGTTCGAATCCTATCAGCCACATATATTTTACTGATTTTTTATTTTAAACTTTTTGGAACCCCAAAAGTTTACACTGCAATACACGTAAAAATGAAAAGTCGGATAAAATAAACATGTGCAAAAGGGTATTTATACAGATTAGGACACGTGGCATGAATCCCAGAACCCAAAGCCTTAACTTGGCCGGCGAGATGATTTGGCATAGGGCCGGCACCGCCGGGCCCCCCGTTAGGAATGCTCTCATATTCTGAACCCCAGTCCTTTGGCCTACCCCCACTACTCCCATGCTGTTTGATTTCCTTGTAAATTAACAAAGAGATTAAAATCACCATTAATCCAAGTTTAAATGCATTTTTAATTCTCTTTTCAATTCTCAAACCCCTATTTTACCCTATAAATACAACATCATACCCTTTCCCTCCTCATTCTGAAATCTATTGTCAAAAATCCTCAAAATTTTCTAAGTCAAAGAAAAGTACAAGTGGAGTTAGCACTAGGTCAAGTTCCGGCGCGGATTCGAGACGATTCCGGCGACCCCGCGACTCCGTGAAGTCGCCAAACTTTCCCTCAACCTCCCCTCTCTTCTCTAAGCTAGTAAGTCCCTTCTCTTCTTCTCTTTTCTTAATTTAAAAAGTTCTCTTTTCAAAACTCGTCAGAAGTGGAGTTATTCTGACATCCGATTCTAAACTTGTTATAAAACACAATCTTTCTTAATAACCAATCAACCATTTTGTTATATCTTGCCTAGTAATCTTAAAACAAACATTGAGAACAAATTTCATTTTAAAATACCATACTATGTAATTTTTATTACACTTTTTCGTTTAAATACCACAAACTTTACATATGACATATTTTAATACTTTTTTCATATTACCTTTAGAATATCTCACGAAGTAATGACCCACCTCTCAAAACACAAATCTTGACATAGCACTATTCGCTTTTGAACATTATTTTGTGGCTAATACGACTTTTACATAAAAGTACCATAAATTATTAAAAAACCGTATTCTTTAAATTGTATTATTTACATTCCTTGTAATTATACCTCTACAACCCATTTTGGGGAAGTCGATCGGGATGGTGCGGGTTATCGCACATCCTCGGGACTAGTAGAGTGATATGCATACCTCCTCACGGAGTATACGATCTCGATGGAATTTTTAATGCAATTTTAAAGAAAAACGTGATTTTCTATTTAATAAATAAATTTTATTTTTAATAATATATATAAATATTATCAAACCATTTATTTTAAATATATAATAAATTCTATGTTTTCTAAACCAAAAGAAAAGAATTACAAGTTTCATGAAAATACCATCAAGAATCTATACAAGTAAAATTTACACAAAAATACCATGAACTATTCGACTAGGTATTTATTCATTAGAATACCTCACTTTTAAAAGTTACATCCATGAAAACCCTAAATATGATAAATAAATACTTGAGGTTTATTTTGAAAGTATACTAAAACTATTTTTCATAAAACCCCTCAAGTTATATTAATTTACATTAAGGACCCTAGTAAATATAGGTTTAAGCGAGACCAATTCTCTTGAGCCTCAGGAAACCGGAGAAAGTGGGTGCTTTCCTATTTAAAGTAGAAAACTAAAATGGGGTTATCAATAGTAATTGGCTTGGAAAAAGTCACAAATCCTGCCGTCCATATGCAGCAGTTACCGATAACTCCAAAACCTAATTCAGGAATCCAATTCTGTTTAAGTGTCTGACTCAGTCAGATTCTCAGTCTAATCTAAATACAATCTATACATGAATACAATTTAAATATAACTCCAATACAACATGAATCCATATATTCTGGAACTTGAACATGAATACCAGAATATTATCAAATATCAACATGACTTGATTTGATCGAACCATGGATATATATTGACTTGACTACATGACTATCCATTTACATCCTTAACCGTTTACATGAACAATTTATACCATGGTCTCGGCAAGTCTTACATTTATAAAATAACACAATATACATTACGGGGTTTTAAGGGGTAGACTGGTACAGAATATATTAGAAGTGGAATGAGACGGTCACTATAATACACCTAACCTGAATATCCATTGCCGTTGTCCCGTGGGGTTTGATGGGGCCTTGTACTCCATATAGCTTAGTCCATGGGGTAAGTTGGACTCCTCTCATAAACACTGATGTATTATGTACTAAGCTACAAACAACTACGTTAGTATAACAAAAACAGATAAATTACCAAATTTATTCCTTTTACTTGATCTATCTCTCTTTTGGGACTTACCGAGCGATTGTTCACTGACGACATTATTTTCTCTTCTTTCTTTGGAATGTTGCCAGGAGGACCCGACTCTCAGGAGATCGAGCTCAGCCAGGACGATTTGGAGCAATTCATTGAGGACCCAGAGCTCTAGTCTACTTGTACATATTTTTACTTTCGGTCATATGCCATTATTTAGGCATTGCTTTCCAATATTGTATTTACTTTCCAGTTGTATCATAAAGAATGTTTAATCAATAAACAGTTGTTGTTTATTTATATCTCTTGTCTTTCCTTGTGTACTTTTATTATATTGCTTATTTACGCTTAACGTGTTTACTTCTGGGTAAATACGTCGTGGGCCAGTCGTGTCACCTTACCCGTACACTGGAAAGTAGGGCGTGACATCTCGACTTCGAGAAAAAGGAGGATATTGACCTTCCTACAATTAGCTATCGTTTGATTCATACTCATCCTTACGATTGCCACCTAGACTCCGGGGAAAAGGAGGATACCGACCTTCCTACACTTATCTATCATTTGACTCATACTCAATGAACGATCTTCACCTAGATAGGGTGGACATCGGCCTAACACTAGCAAGATAAAGAGACTTACGAGCTAAAAGTACTTGCAAGATGAAAAGACTTATAAGCTAAAGTACTTGCAGGATGATCAGACATTTGAGCAAAGGAAAATGTATAATTTATTTATGATCAAAGTTATATACAAGGTATTGTGGGCTCCTCAGCCTTACAAAAATGCCCAGAGGCCTAAAAAATTGTTAAAAAAAATATAGGGCTTGACGAGGCTATGCCACTCAAGGCGCTCGATGATGCCGAAGACAAGGTGCATTCAGTATATTTGATGAACCTGATCTCAAAGAAGCGAAGAGATGATCTTGTTGATATTTTGCATCGCGTCTTCCAATAGAATGTGATAATGTCCGCATACCAGAGGACGGGTGACATTAGTGGGGATCCCGATGCTTGCATTCGTGAGAAAATGTATAAGAAAATGGCCAAAGAAGCCGAAAAAACATTACTTAGACTTGCTTCCAAGTTCTTAAATCCGTGTCCGGAATTCAGTGTTTTGCCGTTGTAAACACTTTGATGTTTTTTTTAATCGCCAATGTATAAATTTCTTCGAAGCATGAATGACAAAATTCCCTTTTCTCTTCATGCCAATGCTCATATGTGTCTCATATGAAGTGTTGTTATACATATATAGAAATTGTTATTGGCGTTCATGTGTCATGCGCGTGAGGCGCTGCCGAGGATTTTAATCCTGAACTAGCGCCAGTGCTCACACGTTATGCACGTGAGACGCCATACTAGTCCCAAAAAGAATCAATGCGAGTGCTCACGTGTCATGCACGTGAGGCACCGTTGATGGCATCGTTTCACCTCCTTGCTCTCAACTCTTTTATTTCCCATGAGTCAACTCTTTTATTTCCCATGCCTTTTTTTCCAGGCCTTAGAAATAGCTCTACTATGCACAACATTTTCTATGCCTAGACTTGAATGCTTCTCTTTATAATCTGAAGCTCTGCTTCCCTCTTCTTTCACAAGGAGAGAACCGCCTTCTAACAAACCAAGAGTTATAGCTTGAAATCGTCCGCATGCTCGTCGGCAACCATGGGAGGTACCTATCGAGGGAATTGTCCCCCATTTTGCTATGCGTTTAGCGGATCCCGTTCTCACTGATGACTAGTGTGACACAGTAATGTACGAGCTTCTGGCTCGTCGGGGCTCTCCTCTTCCTGTCAGCTCCATTTGGCTTCGGACGATCTTCTCGTCTGCACTTGCTGACATCCCTCCTCATCCAGCGAAGATAACTCTGGTGATGCTCAACACGGCGGAGGACAAGATCAAGTGCTTCCATGAGGCTTGTTTGATTACTCAGCCTCTGAGGGATTGTTCGGTTCGTCTACTAAGCCAGATACGGGCTCAGCGGGCCATCATGTCTGCCTTCGCAGATGAGCACAGTGCTAACCGATGGGGAGAGACTCCTCGCGAAGATCGCCGCTTCGACATGGTGGAGAAGGCAGAGAGGGAATTAGAGAATCTTGTATATCGTTTTGCTAATCCTTGTATCTCTGATCCCATATTTGGTGATCTTTTCTCTGTGTAATAAATAATAACAACAATGTCGACCACTGAATGTTTCATCCCCAGCGCATATTCATATGGGCATCTTGTCTCTGTACATTTATTTTGTATTTTAATCTTTAGAAGTTTCTGATGCATGCATCTAGACATATGTGAACATTGGACTGAAGTGATGCATAGCATCTGGCTGGTTTCGAGCTGGCATACACAACTTTTATTAGAATTTTTATCTGAGAAGATAGCGAGCGGATATAAGCCTCTTCTCAAATCTCGATCCTTAAGAAATGTAATTCTGAACCCCGAGGCCCATGAGTTGCTCCTTTCTGTTTCTCGATGTCTTAATTTAGCACCCATTAGTTTATTTACTCGTTTCGGAGTCTATAGTTTATTCACTCGTTTCGGAGTTTCTAGTTTATTCACTCATTTCGGAGTTTCTAGTTTATGTACTCATTTCGGAGTTTGTAGTTTATTCACTCGTTTCGGAGTTTCTAGTTTATGTACTCGTTCCGGAGTTTTTTAGTTTGTCTCCCTTGGGTTTACAAGTAAACTTGTCCTAACGGTATATATAGATAACCCCCATTCTTTACGATGGAGGTCTGTTAGGTTTGTGGTATTAGAGTTTTAGTCCGTGGTACCGCCGTGTTGGCTGATTTATTCCTCGATATGCGGTCTTTAAGTTGTTGTTCAAGTAGCCCCGCGACTGTCGTGTCTCTGATCCCTTCGGGGGATGGACAAGACGTCTTCAAGTAATATCCTTAGGTCATATTACCGTCAGAAGAGCAAATATTAGGAATTTGCCATGACGCTTTTTACTTGAGGTTAGGCTCAGTTTAGAGCCCCGATGAGTCATAACCACTCCGCACTGGTGTGGGATGATCTCCGATAGTCTTTTAGGCTTTATATGAGTTTCCTTCAAGACCCGAAGCTGGGAATATGCCGCTGCTTCATTTTTTGTTTTGACGATGTCGCGCCGATTCTTTGCTGAAGTAGGGTAGACATCTGTAAGACTTCTATGCTGTATGTATCGTAGTTGAAGTCTGGAGCTAGGAATATGCCATTGCTCCAATTTCATTTGATAACCATATTCGCATCCTGTTGAAATGAGGGGGAACGTCGGGATGGTCTCTAGGTTGTATATGCGCCGTTGAGACTTGGAGTTAGGATTTTGCCGTTACTCCATTTTTTGGTTTCGACCCTTGGGTCTTTTGTGGACGTTGCGTCTGTACTGAGAAGGAACGCCGGGACAGTCTCTGAGTTGTATATGAACTGTCAAGACTTAGAGCTAGGATTTTGCCATGGCTCCATTTTTGTTTCGACCCTTGGGTCTTTTGTTGACGTTGCATCTGCATCCTGTTGGCATGAGAAGCACGTCGGGTTGGAGTTAGGATTTTGCCATCATAACTTTTTGATTTGGCTCCTTGGAGATTTTGTTAACGTCGCGTCCACACCCTGTTGGAATGAGAAGAACGTCGAGTTGATCTCTAGGTTGTAGATATTGCCGTCCAGGCTCTCCCTTTGACGGAGCCTGGTAGGAAAATATGGTTTCTTTTCTTTCATTTGTGCCTATGGATCGTATACAAGAGTCAATATGGACATACTTGCAGGGCAGAGAAAATTTTATTTTATTTATATTTTATTGCCGCGATGCTCTATCTTTTCAGCTTTTCATATCACGAAAGTCACGATTGCCCAATTATTTTAGCTATTTTTCGCGGTGCGCAATCATTTCGACTATTTTTAAAATATTTTTACTCGTTGCTTTTTATTGCGAGTTGCCCAAACATTTCGACTGTTTTCATATGCATATATTTTTTTACTCGCTGATTTTTATTGCGAGTTGCCCCATCATTTTGGCTGTTTTTATATGCATTTTTTTGCTACTCGCTGCTGTTTCTATTACGGGTTTGGAGTCTGATACCAACCTTGGCATCAGCATCGCTACGACGAGAATATTGCTAGGAGCGAATCATCATTTTCCATGAAAGAACTTGGAGTTTGACACCTGTTTAGGCATCAATATCGCTACAACTGAGATATTTCCAGGAGCGAATTATCATTTGCCTTGAGAGGATTTGAAGTTTGATACCTTTCTAGGTATCAGCATCGCTTCAACTGGGATATTGCCAAGAGCGAATCATTATTTTCCTTTGTTAATTTGAACAAAGGTGGCATAGCAAACAGGGTTAGGATCCTGTCGACTAAGGCTTTTTAACTTTATGAGCCGTAAGGGTCTCATAAAGGTATTTCTCCCTACGAGTCGTGAGGATCTCGTAGGTGTATTTTCTCCATAGGAATAGTGGGGATTCCCAAGTGATATTTTCTCTCGTAAGTCGTAAGGATCTTCCAAGAGTGTTTTCTCCTTATAAGTCGAGAGGACTTATAAGTGTCGTTCACCATATGGGGACATTTCTTGCCATTGGTGGAGCTTGGTGGGGGAAATGTTTATTTGTGCCCATGGATTGTATATAAGGGTCAATATTGGACCTTCTGTAGGGCAACGTGGATATGACGGCTTAAGAATAGGTTTAGATCCCTGTAGCTTAAGGCTTTTGAATCTTATGAGCCGTGAGGGTCTCATAAGGGGAATTCTCCTTATGAGTCGTGAGAATCCCGTAAGTGTAATTTCTCCTTAGGAATTGTGAGGACTCCTAAGTGCGTTCTTCCTTTGTAAGTCATAAGGATCTCATGCGGGTGTTTTATTCTCACAAGGTCGAGAGGACCTTGCGAGCGCACATGAATTTTTTATTTTACGAGTTTGCGCCCTTTCCGGGTTTTCACAAACTTACTGGCAGTCCTGCTGTTTTTACTCACAGCGCCCTTTCGGGTTTTCATCCGTTCCCATTTCGCTTGTGAACATACCTTTGTTTTAACGAGATTGCGCCCTTTCGGGTCTTCACAAGCTTGCCGGTAGCCCTGCTGTTTTTACTCACGATGCCCTTTCGGGTTTTCATCCATGCCCATTTCGCTTGTGGGCATACCTTTTTTTTTGCGAACGATGGAACTCTTGAAAGTAGTTTCACCGCAGGTGACCCATCTGTTTGCCGGTGGAACTTGTGGATGGCTTCATCGCTGGAATAGCTGTGTTGCCAGTGGGACTTGAGTTGTAACCCTCGCCATTGAGGCTTCGATTGCAATATAGATCTCAAGGGGGTGTATCGCCATATTTGGGGCGACGTGCTAGTTTAGGGCCGTTCCGGTCCATTATCGCTATGTTTGAGGTGAATTTTTAGTTTAAGGGCATCTCGGTCCATTATCGCCATGTTTGAGGCGAATTTAGTTTAAGGACATCTCGGTCCGTTATCGCCATGTTTGAGGCGAATTTTTAGTTTAAGGACATCTCGGTCCGTTGTTAGTTTAGGGACATCTCAGTCCGATGTCGCCATGTTTGAGGCGGATAATTAGTTTAAGGACATCTCAGTCCGTTGTTAGTTTAGGGAAATCTCGGTCCGATGTCGCCATGTTTGAGGCGGATAATTAGTTTAAGGACTTCTCGATCCTGTATCGCCACATTTGAGACTGAGTTTCTAGTTTATGGACATCTCGGTCCGTTGTTCGCCATGTTTGAGGCGGATTTCTAGTTTAAGGACATCTCGGTCATATGTCACCATTTTTGAGGTGACAGAGCTTCTTTGTATACTACTCTCAGAGTTCTGACTCAGGAAGATAGCGAGCGGACATGAGCGTCGTCATCTATTATAGACCTAAGTCGTGACTCGTCAAGCTAGTATTTTTTGAGGAATCGGACGTTTATTGGCCGAAAGGGTCTTTCGCCATGCATATCTATGAGCAGGCAGGCTCCACCATGGTAGACTTTGTCTATGATGTATGGGCCTTCATAGTTCGGCTCGAATTTCCCCCGTTTTGCACGATTGGCGGTCATTGGTCTTTTGACGACTAGCACGAGTTCGCCTTAGCAGAATGTTCTCGGCCTGGTCAGTTTTTCATATGACCGTATCAGTCTTGCCTTATAAGTCTCCAGGTTTTGCTGTGATATAAGGCGATTTTCATCAAGGGCGTCGAGCTCCTCAAGCCGAAGATGAGCATTTTCTTCATCTGTCAGCTCGTATCGAACCGCTACTCGTAGAGAAGTGAGTTCTATTTCAAAGGGAAGCAATGCTTCCGTGCCGAATATCAATGCGTATGGTGTTGTATTCGTCGCTATTTTGAACGTTGTTCGGTATGCGCACAGAGCTTCATGCAACCTTTTGTACCAGTCTTTCTTATTTCTGAACACCGTTTTCTTTATAATCTTCATCAAGGTCTTGTTGAAAGTATCAGCTAGACCGTTGGCATGAGGATTATAGGCAGAAGAGTATCTCTAATCTATCTTATACTGTTGTATGAAGCGGCTGATTTTATGGCTTCTATAAGCTGGCCCATTATCCGAGATAATTCGTCACGGAGTGCCGAACCGATAGATGACATGTATCCTGAAGAAATGGAGGATATTCTCCGTCTTCATCTCCCTTAGTGGTACTGCTTCTTCCTACTTAGAGAAGTAGTCAGTCGTTGCCAATATAAACCGATGTCCTTTAGACGACGCCGGTTCAATGGGGCCAATTATATCGGTTCCCCACATTTCTAACGGCCAGCTAGCCACTGTTGGGTGTAGCTGATTTAGATGTTGGTGGATAAAGTCCCTATGGATTTGGCACGAGTGACACTGCTTCGCATATTCGAGGCAGTCCTGAATCATTGTGGGCCAATAATAACCCATTCTTTTGAGCTTCAGCTTCATCTTTGGCCCGGTTTGGTGAGAACCGCAGAGTTCGTCGTGAATTTCTTGGACGATTTTCTTTGCTTCTTCCAGCCCTAGGCATCTTAACCACAGATAGTCGAACGTTCTATTATATAGAGTATCATTGACGAAGGCGAAAGACAAAGCTCGTTTCATGAGCCAATGTCGAGACGACGCGTTTTTAGGCGTTCGTTGGGATTTGAAGTAGTATATGAAGACTTCCCTCCAATCCTTGACCTTTTCTTCATCTTCTATTTGAAGGGCTACTTGTTCGGTCGTTTCTTTTCTTTCGGATGGCTCTGTTAAGTCTCCTGATGATATTTCTGTCAGCGCAAGGATCCTGAGACTTTGCATGATGATCTTTATGTTATCGAGGTCTTCGTCGTCTAATTCCTTAGCCAATTTGGCCAATGCATCCGCCTTGTTGTTTTCCGCACGCGGTATACTCTCCAGGATGTAGGAGGGGATTTGTGTCAACAGTTGTTGCACCCTTTCGCCATACTTTATCAGCTCCGGCTTGTATGTTGGATAGTCGCCATTTACTTGGTTAACGATCAGCTTGGAGTCTCCATATATGAGGAGGTCTTTAATTCCCATGTCGACAGCGATCTCGAGACTTGCTATCAACTCTTCATATCCAGATTTGTTATTAGTCTTTGGCTCTATTAAGGAGAGGGCGTAACACAATACCCCTCATTGTGGAGTCACGAAGATAAGGCCCACCCGGCTTTGATTATGGGGGTGTTTTTCTTTCACCTCTTCATGGAAGATGCTCCATCGAAGTAGAGTTCCCATCGGGGATCATTTTCTTCCTTCTCTGCTTCGATTGTGTCGAACACATGTTCATCCGGCAACTCGCAATTTAAGGGGGAGTTGGCTGGTATCGAATGCTCGGTGAGAAAATCTACGATGACCTGGCCTTTCATTGCTTTGAGAAAGCGATACGTTATCGAGAACTCCATCAGGGGGAGGGCCCATTTGGCAAGCCTTCCTGTTAATATGGCCCTTGACATCAGATATTTGAGAGGATCCGCCTTTGATATGAGATGGACCTCATGTGCCAAGGCGTAATGTCTGAGCTTCGTTATCGTGAAGATCAGTGCTAGGCAATACTTTTCGATGGGGAAGTAGTTGTTTTCTGTCCCAAGGAGAACTCGACTCAAATAGTACAAAGCTCTCTCTTTTCCTTGATCGTTCTCTTATGCCTATAGCGCGCTTAGAGAACCCTCAAGGGCTGTTGTATATAGGATGAAAGGTTTTTCTTTAACCGGAGCAGTAAATACCGGCGGATTTTGTAGATATTGCTTGATTTCGTCTAGTGTACTTTGGCACTTTTGATCCTAGACAAACGGGGTCCCTTTCTTCATCAGATGACTGTAGGGATGGCATTTTCCGGAGAGGTTGGCTATGAACCGCCGGATATATACGAGCTTTCTTTGAAGGGATCAACACTGTTTGAGGGTCCTTGGCGTGGGCATTTCTGTAATCGTCTTGATATTTAAGGGATCGATTTTGATACCCAGGTGTCGTATGATGAATCCTAGGAATTTTCCTGAAAAGACCCCAAACTCGCATTTTAGAGGATTCATCTTCAGATTATACTTCCGAAGACGTCGGAACACTATTTTAAGGTGCTCCTAATACTCCTCATGAGATTTGCTTTTAACCACAAGGTCGTCGATATTGCATTCAACGATCTAGTGGATGAGGTCATCGATGATCTTTGTCATGGCCCTCTGGTAGGTAGCGCCAGCGTTCTTCAGACCGAAAAGCATCACCTTATAGCAGAATATGCCTAGCGGAGTCCGGAAGGCGGTATGTTTTTGGTCCTCAGGATGCATTTTTATTTGGTTTTATCCTGAAGATCCATCCATGAAGGAGAAGACCTCATGGGTAGAACTGTTATCGATCATTAGCTCGTTAAAGGCACTGGAAAGTCATCCTTCATGCAAGCTTTGTTGAGGTCCCGAAAGTCCACACAGATGCGCACCGTCCCATTCTTCTTCATCACCAGAACGATGTTAGCGATCCATTCGGGATATTGAACTTCTTGGATGAACCCGGAGTCGATTAGTTTCTTGACCTTAGTGTTTATACTCAAATCAAGTTCGAGCCGCATTCTTCCTGGCCCCTGTTTGACTGGCTTTATGTCTGACGATATGGCCAGTTTATGTACTGCTACCTTTGGATCTAGACCCGGCATTTCGGAATAGTTCCATGCGAAGCAGTCATTGTACTGTATGAGCACGTATTTTAACGTGGCTACCTGTTTTTTAGATAGAAGCTCACTGACGAACGTTGGTTTCGGATCGTTTTTCATCCCTAAGTTAATTTTCCTTAGGTTGTCCGCCGTGGTGTGTATCCCGTCTTCCAGCTCTTTTGGTGCTGGTGGAAACTCAGAGATCACCTCGTCCTCGTCTTCTTTGCGAAGCACTTGAAGGAGTCATCTATAGTCTTGTGCCCTCCCTACTTTGAGAGTGTTATCATATGGCAGTTATGGGTTGGCTTCCATCCTTGATGTTGAGCTGGTCCTATCCTCACGGTATAGGTCCTCTTTGGCTCATGCATTTGCGGTGGGGTTACCCTCCAGTCGTCGTATAAAGCGAACCTGCCTTGTTGATATTGGTCTTCAACCCAGTCTTCGAAGGTGAAGCAGTCTTCAAGGGGATGACCTATTGCTCGGTAATAGGAGCAATAATCCGGGTGATGGACCTCGTTTATTAGTTCGGGGTGCCGAGACTCCGGGAGCTCCACCATTTGGTGCTTCATGACAAGGTTGAATATTTTCCTTATCTTGTCTTGAGGGAAAGAGTATTCCCGACGTATCTTCTTTATGAAGGACGGGTTCCAACCAAGAAGCACTTGATAGCGCGGCTTCTTAGATCTGACTTCTTGTTTGCGCTCTTTGTCTTGTTTTTGCCTCTATTTCGGGATTTTTCCTTTTTTCAAGGACATACAGCGAGTTGGGGATGGAGGGCATTGTAGTCTTCTTTCTCCACAGGTTGCTGATTGAGGCGCTGCATCCTGGATTTTTCATAGATAACCATTTCACGGCTGTGGTTGTCTCGACTCTTTTGACAAGCCTCTTCTATTAGCTTGTCTATTTGTTTTTCGAGCGACGGGCTTAACGTTCTTAAAGCGGGATTTCACTCTGTTTCAATGTCACGGCTATTTAGAAGAGCATTTTCCTCTTCTCTGGCGCTATTTATGACGCGGCAGCTGTGGAACTTCTCCCGTCTCCTGGATCGAATGTATCCAAGCCCGGTTGTCTCCATCTTCCTGTTAGGCATCTTTTGCACATGGATATCCTAAATCTTTTTGTACAATTGTGTTTGCTGAACAGTTTGTTCGAGGGGTACATCTTGGCATCTTAACAGTCTTTTCAATCCCTCCGCGTAGTATCTTGGTAGACGGATTGGTCAAAGCCCGTTGAGTGCAAAATCGGCACCGTGCCAGACTTCTTTGTCTACTCTGGTCTTCGTAGATTGGTAAAAGAGGATCGCCTTTTCACCTCTTTGCCTGAGAGGCACATAGAAAGTCTGTAGTTCATGTACGCTGTATGTATCAAGTGCATGAAGTTCCTTGTAATGCCGAGGCGGAACCATTATGATTTGCCGGTTTTGATCTGCTTCGTCGAGGGTTTTCACTGACGGGCGGATGGAGAACACTGCGTTGGCCTCATCCTCAGAGTCGTTGCCAAAGACCGGAATATGGGTCGATCGTCCGAGCATGTTGTTTTCCTTCTGGGATTACCCCGAGTAGACTATTTCTTCATCTTCCTCGGAATCGCTCCCAAAGATCGGGATGGTGGCGACGGACTTCTGTTTATCCTTCGGCTTATGACACTTTTCCGTATCTTCGAAGTCTGGTAGGAAGTACTTCGCATCTTCATATTTTCGGACTTCGTTTAATGAGAACGGGTTTAGCTCCCCTGTAACGGTATATTCCAAGCCGTCTTTGAAATACTTCATACATTGATGTTGTGTAGAGGGGATGACATTGTATTCATGTAACCAAGGCCTGCCGAGCAAAGCGTTATAGCAAGTCTTCACGTCAATGACGTGAAATTTTATGTCAGTGATGAGCAACCCGAAATATAACGTCAGTATTACAGACCCAAGTGTCCATGACGACTGTGAATCGAACCCGGAGATTGCAATTTTGTCTCGGGCCAAGTGTTGAACGTTCATGCAAATCTCCTTCAGCATTTTCACGTTGAGAAAGTTGACGGAGAATCCGTTGTCGATAAGGATTTTCCCTATTTTGATGTCATGGCAGTACCCGGTGACGTATAACGGGCGGTTATGCTCACACGTATCGAGGAGGAGATCTTCATCACTGAATGTAATGTCTGCTGTGAGAACCTCTGCCAGCTCGTGTTTCATCTTCTCTTCTGTGAAGAAAGCTTGGAACTGATCGGGCTCTTGTAATGCCTTGATTAGAGACTCACGTGCCTCTTTGGACAAGAGGAGAGCATCTAATATGCTCAACTGTGAGGGTACTTTCCTCAGATGTGCTAGGACATTGTAATCCATCTTGCTTTTCTTAGGCGGGGCCCTGGCTGCGAGCTTTTTGACAACTCCATCATTAAGGGTAATTTCCTCAGGGATTTTTTCTTTCCCTTTGTCTCTTTTGTTCGAACCTTTGTTTGTAGGTCCGAGATTCTTCTCAGGCAACGTGCGGTTACGCAGCTGAATGTTCTCACAGTTCTTCTCCGCTTCTTCTTTTTCGGAGGTGAAGTCCTTGAAAAGAGGGCTGAGGTTTATTTCATTCTAGAATTGCTCCCGAAGGTAGGAACTTGGGAGCTTTTCCCTTTCCAAACTGGTATCAATCATATGACAGTTGCCAGTCGTTTTCTCACGTGCACTTGCCGCACTTTTTCACTGTCGATGAGCTTTGCGCTTCATCCTCTTGAAGTGTTTTTTATGGGCAACATACCCTTGCCACCACTTCTTGAAGGCACTGCATTCCTCGGTGGGGTGGGTAACCCTCCGATGATACAGGCAGTAGTTTGGATGTGAATCCTCTCCGTCGAGGCATATGACTCCGGGAGTGTTTCTTACGAGAGGTGGCAGCTTCATTCCCATAGACAAGGCTTTGATGAACCGCTTCTCTGCTTTGATCCTGCTCTTATTTATGGCAGGTGTGCTTTGGTTCGGTTGGAGTACTTTACAACTCATCCTTGTCGCAGCTTCTTCATTATGACGCTGACGCTTAGCCTTTTCGTATATGGCTGTTTCGCATTCTCGGTCAGCTTTGCTTTTGCGAAAGACTTCGTTTAATAGCCTATCGATCGGGTCTTTTGCCGATTCTGCCCCCAGTTCCTCTGCGCTGTTTTCTGACGCTGAGGGAGCTTCTTCGCCATTTAACGACGAATGAAAGACTATGTGGCAACTTGCTACATAGTCTTCAGTTTCTTCTAATGAGTCATTTCCCTCATCATTGTCACTACCTGTGTTCTCAAGAATATGCTTGAGAAATTCTTCAAGTGTGACCGGTGTCTACGCCTTCTGGTGTTACTCTTCCAATGCGTCAATGACTTTTGTAAGTTTGTACACTTGTCTTCATACTCGGCAGTCTGCACAGGCTTCTTGGTCTTCTTCTCTTTTTTTTTGAAGACTTTGAAGGCTTGACTTGGAGATTTTACCCTTTGTCAATAACTTTCAGTATGGGACGCGGTTTTAACATCCCTTTGATAATTTCAGGTTCAAGTAGGCTTTTCCACCTGACAGCCGGACATGCCTGTAGATCCTTTTGTAAGTCGATGTCGCGCACCCCGCGGGTTTGCAGGGAGACGGAATATGTAAAAAAACAATTTTTATGGGCTTCGCAACACCAAATTGAACTCCAGGATCGATACTAAACCCTAACTAGCAAACTACTATAAGGTAAATAACATGGATAGAATGTTATACCTCATCATTTCAAGTCCTTCGGGTCTTCTTGTCGCTTTCCTCTTCCTCGTCACAAGCTCCAAGGATCGTAATGGATCGGCGCTTCTTCGTCGGCCTCCTCGAGTCAAAGACGATCCACCCGAGAGTTTATAGTCTGAACTCCAGCCTCAAATCCGAGGAAACTAGGGCACCTAGTTCGCTACGCTAGATGACTTAGGTGATGTAGAGAGTATAGATGGATTGGTATGTCTCTCATAGCCTTAGGTTTCTCAACACATGCGACATGAAATGGAGAGTGTACTCTCTTGTGTAAATATGAACCATTCTCATTTTTCAATAGAATAACCCTAATAAAAAATCAAGTATGGTTCATATTTCATCTTAGTGAGTCATGCCTTCAAAACCCTTCAGGTGTCACCACGAGCCATGCTCCATATTATGCAAAATTCCACCTCATTTTCTCCACCTCTTAATGCATTAATCATTTAACCTAAAATGTTTAATACATAATATGAGGTGTCTTCTTCTAGAAGCATCTTTGAACAAATTATGAAAATGCCCCTCATCCGTATATACATACCCGTATCCGTATTCCGAAAAATAAGAATACAAAAGATACGAAAATAATCCATTAGTATAATACTAGGATCCGACTTAAACAAAAGCCCACTAGTATTATCTGTCCGAATCATCATCCATGCACAAGTATACGTACGTGATCAAACCCTGTCGTAAAACCATACGATCTCTATATCTTTTGCCCAATGCAAGGAAACCCTCTGTGTGGGACTCTAAAGACTCGACACTACGCTAGAAGTGGGTTTAACCACAAACCGCAAGCGGTACTAGCTGTACATAACGGCTACCCATGTATCTGTGGATAAGAAGGCCGATGAGCAAACTCATCTGAACTCCTACTCAGCCTATCTATGACAATCCCTGTACAGTCCGGTCTGTTTGTCTAAGAGTATCGCATATCGGGCTTAGGGGACGGTAATCGTTAGAACCTTAATAGCGCGATAAGTCGTACCGGAGTGTATCCCAAAACACCGTGAGAAACTACTGGAGTACTTACTAGTAAATCTCGCTTGCCCTGGCCAAGAACTTTGTGTAATGGCTTTCCGAACACAGCGCGATATCAACCCCCAATACCGGGAGAGACGAATCCTATCTAACCGCCACTGCCTCCAATTGCTTCGACAGCACCTAACTACTACTTGTTTGCACGACTTCTTTGAGCTATAGTAGGGTAGTAATCTAAGAATAGTGGGAACACACTCGAGGCGAAGTAGCAGTATCAAGTCGACAGACTATGCTGTACTTATGTCACCTGGGAACTGCTACCCGACGATATGTATAATACCCACCAGCAGTCCCCAACGAGTCTTGTCCAGTGTACTCATAATCTAATGAGCACCTGCACACTATCTCCAGTATGACGTACTAATGGTTGTGGGACAGACCATCTCTCCTGCTGGGATGAGAAGCGTATACACTAGTCTATTCTGGAGTATCGATGCCCCGTCTCGATGATCCTACGACTAGGGACCTGTATAGGATGTGCTTATAGACTACCCAGCCCCCACTAGTATGAATGCCATCACAACGCTGGTAATCAAGTAAAGATTCTAAGGGCTCTACCAATATGTATAAGCAATATGCTAAAAGAAACACATACACATATTGAGCTAGAAACAAACCAGGTAGCATGCTACCATTTTGAGCAAGACTGTTAATATAACTATGAATATCCCAAGCTTCCATTAAGTAATATACAAACCAGTATGATACAATAATGGCCTCTAGGGCATATATCACTAACAATCTCCCACTTACACTAAGGCCATGTATTGGCATATCGCAGACCTATCATCTCGAGTAGCCTCTCAAACTGTGTCTGAGGGATGGCCTTGGTGAGTGGATCAGCAATGTTTTTCTCCCAATCTATTCTCCTCACCTCGATCTCCTGGAGATCAATGATCTCCCTGATCAGGTAGTACCGCCTCAAGATATGTCTGGACTTCTGATGGGACCTGGGTTCTTTCGCTAAAGCTATAGCGCCGTTGTTGTTACAATACAGAGGTATTAGACCAACAATGGTTGGAATCACCTGAAGTTCAGTTAAGAACTTCTTCATCCAGACTGCTTCTTTTGCGGCGTCTCAAGCAGCGATATACTCCGCTTTCATCGTCGAGTCTGCAATGGTGTCCTGCTTGGAGCTTTTCCAACAGACCACCCCTCCATTGAGGGTAAAGACATAACCCGACATGGACTTGGAGTCATCCTTGTCACTCTGGAAGTTGGAGTCAGCAAAGGCCTTGATCTGGAGGTCTTTTCCGCCATACACCAAGAACATCTCCTAAGTCCTTCTCAGGTACTTGAGAATGCTCTTTACTGCTATTCAGTGCTTCTCTCCTGGGTTTGACTGATACCGGCTTATAACTCTTAATACATAAGCTATATCTGGTCTGGTACACAACATCGCATACATTATAGAGCTTGCCGCAGAAGCGTAGGGTATAATCGACATGCGAGCCCTTTCCAAATCAGTCTTGGGAGACATCTCTTTGGAGAGGGTGATTCCGTGACAAGCTGGTAGATTACCGCGCTTTGAATCTTCTATACTAAATCTTTTCAGTATGGTGTCGATGTACCTGGATTGCGAAAGTCCCAACATCCTCTTAGATCTATCACAATAGATTTGGATCCCCAGAATGTAAGAGGCATCACCCAGGTCTTTCATGAAGAACCTCTGTAACAAGAATTCTTTGACTGATTGTATCATAGGAATGTCATTTTCTATCAAGAGAATGTCATCCACGTACAAGACGAGGAATACCACCATTCTCTCTACAATCTTACTATATATGCATGGTTCATCCGGATTTTTGATAAAGTCGAATTCTTTGACCGTCTTATCAAAACAGATGTTCCAACTTCGCGATGCCTACTTTAGTCCATAAATGGACTTAAGCAACTTGCACACTTTCCCACTGCTCCCACCCTGAATGAAACCCTTTGGCTGATCCATATAGACGCACTCTTCTAAATATCCATTTAGAAAAACCGTCTTTATGTCCATCCGCCAGATCTCATAATCATGGAAGGCAGCAATGGCAAGAAAGATCCAAATGGATTTGAGTATAGCCACTGGAGAAAAGGTTTCATCATAGTCCAAACCAGGTCTTTGACAAAAACCTTTTGCAACAAGTCTAGCCTTATAGGTTTCAACCTGTCCATCTACACCAATCTTCTTTCTGAAGATCCATTTGCAGCCTATGGGTTTTACCTCTTCTGGAGCAATGTCCAAAGTTAATACTTTGTTGGTGTACATAGACTCCATCTCGGTCCGCATTGCATCCAGCCATTTTACCGAGTTGTCGCTCTGAATGGCTTGTTGGAAGCTAGTTGGCTCATCATTGTTAATGATGCAATCCTCTCTATCCCCGTCTATGAGAAAACTGTTGTATTTCTCGGGCGGATGAGACTACCTACTAGTTCTGCAGAGTGGCGCTGGGATGTCCTCTTCTTTCGAAACTTCTGGTTTCACCATGCTTTCAGTAATCGCTTGTGGTTCTGGAATTTCTTCCAGTTCTATTGTGCTCCTACTAGTTTCCTTTTCCAAAAAATGATTTTCCAAAAAGTGGGCATGACGAGAAACAAAAACCTTTTGTTCCTATGTGTAATAGGAAAGATACCCCATGGAGTTCATTGGGTATCCCATAAACTTACATAGTCCTGAGCGTGCCTCGAGCTTGTCCGCATGCTGCTTTTTGACAAAAGCTAGACATCCCCATATCTTCAGATACTAAAAATAGGATTTCTTCCTACTCAACATCTGATATGGTGTAGTAGGCACAGTCTTGGTAGGAATCTTGTTCAAAATATATGCAGCTGATTCTAGTGCATAGCTCAAGAAGGATCGCGGCAACTCAGCGTTACCCATCATGGAACGTACAATATCCAATAGGGCTTTGTTCCGCCTTTCCGATACACCGTTGTGTTATGGTGTGTATGGAGGAGTAAGCTGAGAGAAAATTCCATTCTCTTTTAGGTAATTCAGGAACTCGGCATTTAAGTATTCACCACCTCGATTAGATCTCAGTGT
Organism: Agapanthus africanus; assembly: GCA_030015575.1. Taxonomy (NCBI): domain Eukaryota; kingdom Viridiplantae; phylum Streptophyta; class Magnoliopsida; order Asparagales; family Amaryllidaceae; genus Agapanthus; species Agapanthus africanus. The sequence continues at coordinate 130,303,896 of JASDDO010000019.1, forward strand.
CTTGATACTTTTACCTGTTTGTTTTTCCACTTCATTCTTATATTCCCGATATTTCTTAAAGGCCTCGGATTTATGTTTCATCAAGAAGATATGTCCATACCTAGAGAAATCATCCGTAAAAGTAATGAAATAGGAATAACCACTTCGTGCATGTGTAGACATTGGACTACACACATCGCTGTGTATGAGTCCTAAGATCTCGCTCGCTCTTACTCCGTGTCCAGTGAATGGAGTCTATGCCATCTTTCCTATGAAACAAGATCGACAAGTTGCGTAAGACCGATATTCGAAGGATCCAAATATTCCTCTCTATGTAACTTCGTTAACCGTGTTTCATTGATGTGACCCAGTCTACAATGCCATAAGAAAGCCTGATTTAATTCCTTACACTTTCTTTTATGTGTGTTCTGGACACTGAAAACCTGAGCTTGATTTAATACGTATATACCGTTATCTAGTGTACCTGACCCAATCAAACTTTGATTTAGGTGGATGTGGACTACATCGCTTACAAATGTAAAATCATATCCTTTCTTAGAAAGTAAAGATACAGATATGATATTACAAGCTAGACTAGGTACACACAAACAGTTCCGTAAAATCAATATCTGCCCACTTGTCAATCCTAAGTGATATTCCCCTACGGATACAGCGTGCACGCTCATTCCGTTAGCAATCCTGAGAGTTATATCACCTGCCCTGATAACTCTACGGTTTCTCAAAGCCTGTAAAGAATTACAGATATGAGATCCTGATCCGGTATCTAGTACCCAGGAAATAGAGTTAATTGACAGACAGCTTTCAATCACAAATACTCCCGAAGCCGAAGCCACAACATGCTTTGGATCCTGGATTCTGGCTTTCCAAGCTCTGCATTCCTTCTGCCAATACCCTTTCCTGTGATAATAGAAACATCCCTCCTTCTCTACGGTTAGCCCTGAAACTTTTGCCCTGCTCTTTCCTTCTACCTTACTGACACCGCCTATTGGCTTTGTGGAGGTTTTCTTCTTCTCACCCTTGGCTTTTGCTTTGGATCCAGAAGAGGAAGATTCCTCAATAAGCAGAGCGGGTGTCTCCCTGGTTTCCTTCAGGGTGCCCTCAACTGGAAGCATAACTTTCTTCCCCTGGGCGTAAGTAGAAGGTAGGGACTATAGAATCAAGTCAATACTCGACTCGTTCTCCAACGTGGTCTCCAGGTCCGTGAGCTCATCAATATAACTAGTCATCGTAGGGACGTCGTCACCTACGGCTCGCTTGAAGCAATTCCTTCGAGGTCTCATATCTTGTGATACGAGATTGCTCTCCATATAAATCTTTTTTATGGAGGAAGATGGAATTTAAGTCCATCTTCTCGTTCTCCCTCTTGCTATCACCATCTATTAAGGCAAACACGAGGCACTTGGTATTCGCACTGTCTTTTTCCTTTATCTTACGGTTATCACCATCCGTGACGGTGGAAACTGGACCTGGGACGGCGGGGGCTTGAATAGTAATGAGGTGGTCCAGTTTTTCATAGGCAACAGACATCTGGACAAACCTTTGCCAGTCAATATAGTCTGGTTTAGTCAATTTATTATCTAGCTGTAACCTATATCTTGTCACCTGGTTGCTGCAATTAGGAGAGAGAGAAGAAACACTTAGCATGACGCTCTTGCAAGTTTAAATTGGTTTTTAATTTATCTAAACAGGATGGCTCCCACTGTATCTCGAATCTCTCTTCAAACCATAAAAGAAGAATTAGTCAGGATTTAATCTCACCCTACAATACTTGCTTAACCTTTCAGTCAGGCTAGTGTTGGTATTTCGAGAGAGGTTTTCCAACGCTTTCGCGAAGTTTCTTAATTACATAACCTCTTTTCCCTGGAGGCATAGCCCCGAAAACACCGTTTAGTCACATACTTGGTTTATAGCATTGATTGTTTTAGTGAAAAATCTCCTAAGGAGTAGCATATAATCACAGTAGGATCGGGATCCAAATATCATTGTGTGATAATCCTGAAGGAATCCTACCAAAATTATCACACTCCAAATGGTATGCAACAATAGCAAATTTCAGTTTCTTCAGAAACCCCCGATGTGGATTTTTTCCCCATGCTCTTATGACATTGACGAAGGCCAACAAATCATAAGTCACATGTCAAGTTCTACCCGTCATTGTCCAGGTTAATTTGAACCCACCCGTACTTACCCTTGACGAAGGCAAAAAAAGTAGTACAACTGTCCCAAACCAACGCATCTATTTATGCTACATATGAATATCCAGCATCTACTAATCACTATACCTTGGCGAAGGTTAACAAACAAAGCTTGAATACTACTGAATATTCATATGAAATGACGGAGGGCTACAAATGGTTTTGGCGAAACCGGGAACGTAGTGAACTTGATATAATTGAAGGAACCATGATAACTTTTAAAGGAGTGGTTTAAGCTCTGTATTTTAAAAGTTTCTGTTTTGAAAAAACCGAGTGGTTTTGAAAATTGTTCCAACGATTCAGCTTTGGTTTGTTTGCTTTGCATTAATCTAATGCAGTCCCATCATATACACCTATCATTACAGAGAGAAACGAAAATAACACGTTCGCTTATGCCATTCGCATTCGCCACTGGGCCCAGTCTAACACCGTTAAGTTACTTAACTGACGCTAGAGCGGGGGCTGGACTAGCGCGTATGTAAAATATAAGCAATGTCTACTATATAGCATATGTATAATAATCATTCGTCTCACGCAATAATAGGCATTCCAGATCCCAGATGAACATATTAGATATATTAGGAATGCCGCGTTTCGTTTAAACCTGTAACAAAAAACGGATTCCACGGCCGTGGTGAATAGCCAAACCCCACCCCAGACCTCTACGGGTGTGGCAAACTACTCGCCAAATTCTTGAAGTGAAGCAACCTCCCTCAGCAAAGTGAGTAGGCCACTCGACACTTCAAAGAACCCGGTAGTTTGTGCACCTCACCTTGGGCCTATTCTAGGAGCAGAAAACAGTAAAAGAAATAATACAACGGTGGCTACAACCTCAACCCGGATGTGCCCCGCAAAATAATATTATATCACTTTTCAATTTATATCGAATGAAAGAAATTCTCTTCTCACATTCCCGGCTATTCATCATCGAAGATCCAATAAAGTTCATATACACTAAACAACAGATATCTGCAACCCTAAGCTAACCGTCATATAGTAATTAGCTGAAGTTTAAAAACACATATACCAACACAGATAAAACCCGATTAGCTAAGTACTTTAGAATTTTGATCGAAACATATTTTCCGTGTCTACCCGAAGTGAAAACCAGCACACCAAAAATCACTGGGTAGAAACCAAATATTCCAGAAAACAGAACACCAAAAACTAAGAAATAACAGAGAAAAATGAGTTGAATTGGCCTCGACTCGGCCGCGGATCTGGGGCTAAACCCACCGTTCCGCCGCGCTTCCGTGGCAGTCTTACCGATTCAGTAGCTCATTTTTCATGGGTGTTCTTAGAATACCCTGTACTAATTTTTTATACCTCTAAAATAATTTTTCTGGCACTTTTAAAAATTGACAGAAAGTTAGGGTATTGGTGTTTCGTTTTCGGGATTTTCCGACGATCAAACTTCTAAAAACTTGCTAACAAGCTAGTAAAGGTTTAGTAGGCTCTGATACCACTTTAAGTCGAAGTCGCGCACCCCGCGGGTTCGCGGGGAGGCGGAATATGTAAAAAACGATTTTTACGGGCTTCGCAATACCGACTTGAACTCCAGGATCGATACTAAATCCTAACTAGCAAACTACTATGAGGTAAATAACATGGATAGAATGTTATACCTCATGATTTCAAGTCCTTCGGGTCTTCTTTTCATTGTCCTCCTCCTCGTCACAAGCTCCAAGGATCGTAACGGATCGGCGTTTTCTCGTCGGCTTTCTCGAGTCAAAGACGATCCACCCGAAAGTCTATAGTCCGAGCTCCAACCTCAAATCCAAGGAAACTAAGGCACCTAGTTTGCTACACTAGATGACCTAGGTGATGTAGAGAATATATATGGATTGATATGTCTCTCATAGCCTTAGGTTTCTTAACACATGAGACATGAAAGGCTAGAGATAGAAGAAGATCAACTTGAGGAAAAACTAGTGAAGTGTTAGCATGAAATGGAGAGTGTACTCTTTTGTGTAAATCTGAACCATTCTCATTTTTCAATAGAATAACCCTAATAAAAAGTATGGTTCATATTTCATCTTACCGAGTCATGGCTTCAAAACCCTCCATGTGTCACCAAGAGCCATGCTCCATATTATGCAAAATTCTACCTCATTTCCTCCACCTCTTAATGCATTAATCATTTAACCTAAAATGTTTAATACATAATATGAGGTGTCTTCTTCTAGAAGCATCTTTGAACAGATTACTAAAATACCCCTCATCCGTATATACATACCCGTATCCGTATTCCGAAAAATACGAATACAAAAGAGACGAAAATAATCCATCAGTATAAAACTAAGATCCGGCTTAAACCAAAGACCACTAGTATTATCTGTCTGAATCATCATCCGTGCACAAGTACACATACGTGATTGAGCCCTGTCATTAAACCATACGACATCTACATCTTTTGCCTGATGCAGGGAAACCCTCTGTGTGAGACTCTAAAGACCCGACACTACGCTGAAAGTGGGTTTAACTACAACCCGCAAGCGGTACTAGTTGGATGTAATAGCTACCCAGGTATTTGTCGATAAGAAGGCCAAGAAGCAAACTCATCTGAACTCCTACCGAGCCTATCTGTGACAATATTCGTACAGTCCGGTCTGTTTGTCTAAGAGTATCGCATATCGGGCCTAGGGGGCGGTAATCGTCAGACCCCTAATAGCGCAATAAGTCGTGCCGGAATGAAGCCCAAAACACCCTGAGAAACTACTGGAGTACCAACCAGTAAATCTCGCTTGCCCAGACCACGGACTTTGTGTAATGGCTTTCCAAACACAGTGCGATATCAACCCCCAATACCGGGAGAGACGAATCCTATCTAACCGCTACTGCCTCCAAGTGCTTCGGGACTTCACCCAATTACTACATGTTTGCACGACTCCTTTGAGCCATGGTAGGATAGTAATCTAAGAACAGTGGGAACACACTCGAGGTGAGGTAGCAGTGTCAAGTCGACGGACTATGCTGTACTCATGTCACCTGGGAACTGCTACCCGACGATAGGTATAATACCCAACAGCAGTCCCCAATGAGTCCTGTCCAGTGTACTCATAACCCAATGAGCACCTGCATACTATCTCCAGTACGATGTACTAATGGCTGTGAGACAGACCATCTCCCATGCTGGGATGAGAAGCGTATACACTAGTCTACTCTGGAGTATCGATACCCCGTCTTGATAATCGTATGACTAGGGACCTGTATAGGATGTGCTTATAGACTACCCAGCCCCCACTAGTGTGACTGCCATCACAATGCTGGTAATTAAGTAAAGATCCTATGGGCTCTACCAATATATATAAGCGATATGCTAAAAGAAACACATGCACATATTGAGGTAGAAACAAACCAGGTAGCATACTACCATTTTGAGAAAGACTGTTAATATAACTGTGAATATCCCAAGCGTCCATTAAGTAATATACAAACGAGTATGATAAAATAATAGCCTCTAGGGCATATATCACTAACACCTTTAGCATTCTTTTGGTTTTAGCTGAAAGAACGACTTCCCAAGGAGTTTCTTCCACGAGCTAGTATGATGCCCCCTGCGCATCCACCTTTTTGGGAGTGTGCTTCTGTGGCGGGTTCACCCTCCAGTTTTCAGACAGCGCAAACTTCCCCTGTTGATACTGGTCCTCGACCCAGTTCTTGAAGACGTAGCAATTCTCAATTGGGTGGCTCACCATTCTATGATAGGAGCAGTAGTTAGGGTTGTTGACATCACCGGGTTGCGGTGGACACCGTGGGTCTGGCAATGTGATGAGTTTGGTATGCATTTCCAACTCAAATAGTCTTCTTTTCTTATCGCGGGGAAACGAGTAAGCGTGTCCTAGCCTTTCTTCCAGAGATAGGTGTGGACGTGCATTATTTTGGCGAACCGCCGATTTTGGGTCGCTCGGTTGTTGTTGAGTGTTGGCGATGAAGGCTGCTTTCCCTTTACCCTTGGCATTTCGAGGGTCCTTACTTGAGGAGGAAGGTTCGTGACCCATCTGGTCCATTTCAGCCAGTTTATCATTCAGAGCCTAGAAGTTCGTCGGCTTGAAGAACGTCATGAATCGGGACACAGTCGTTTACGGATATAGGGTCCCGATGAACATGCCCATGGCGGAAGATTCTTTGATGCGTTGTTCGTACTTTGACCATAAGTTCCGCCACCAGATCGCATATTGGACCCAGGTTTCTCCTGGCTTCATCCTTGCATTGATTAATATCGTGATTGGAGTACGCTCGCTCGCGCTGGAGAACCGCTGTGTGAACAGTAGCTCCATCTCTGTGAATATCTTTACGGAGTCATTTGAGAGCTCCGAGTACCATTAAAAAGTCATCTCCGATAGGCTACCAACGAACTGGAGAAGCAGCAGTTTATCGTCGCCTCCAGTGTTGCTGCACAGAGCTCTGAACTGTGCGACGTGCTGGTGTGGGTTGCCTGTCCCCTTGTACACATGGAACTTGGCGAATATATATCCCGCCCGGTACTTGATTTGGTCATACCAGCCTAGATATGGTCGTCCAGTTCTGACAGTTTGGCTGGCCATTTCATTTGCTTGATGAGCTCGTATTTGTTGAGCGATGTAATCATCAAGGGCAGCCTTGGAGATCGTTTCCTCCTTGTTCACTGATAAGGCCGGAAGAGGGTTTGATATTTCTCCTCTGTCATCCTTGATAATTATCGGTGGATCCTCGGCTGGGGGTTCTGGCTGGATCATCATTCCAACCATGTCCTGAAACAAAAGAGCCATTTGCTTTATGTTAGCAGCCTGCTCTGCGGCTTTCTTGTCTTTTCTTCCAAGCACCCTTCGCAGGAACTTTGTATCGGTCTCCTACTCTTGGCGCTGTTCAGCTGTTAGGTCCGGACTTTCTTTCTTCCCGGTGAGTGCTGCCATTTTGGTCAGCATCTCCTGGAGCTTTTGTTGTTGCTCTTGATCTTTTGTCAGCGACCGAGTTTGCTGTCGATGATCTACGAAAGCATGGCTTTCTTCTTTTCCAGAAGCCATGCAAACTGTATGCACGATCATGCTACCAGCCTTGGGGCGTTTGGATCCGTCGCCTTTGGAATTTTCCGCAGGCGGTGGGATTTTCTCCGGCCTCCTCCTTTTGTGGGAGGTCAAAGTTGAAGGAGCCGTTATAACAGGCACCCGTGTGGAAGAAGTCCCTCGCTATATGGTGGAGGGATGGTCTTCCTCTTGCCAAGCCTTCGATTTCTTCGGTCGAAGAGAGTAATGATTAGTCTAAAATATTGCACATTTGAATGAACATTTTCCCTATTATTGTTAAGTAATAAAATGTGTTTATTCTAATTATAGAACATATGAGGGTTTATGCATAAAAAATTTATTATCATATGTTTCTACATTATAATTAACATAATGAGAGAAAATACATGCATATAATATTTATTTGAAATATTAGTAATTAAAATATGCATATCATATCAAATATTTCTAATTAATATTCTTAACATATAACATCATATAAAATGGTTAGGATAATATCTCAAAAACAATACCAAATACTACTAATATTTTGATTTGAGATATTGTGCAGATTAGCTCAGGTCTGGAATCCAAGAGATCCGGGATAAATCAAGATGTCAGAATCAAATCTGCCAAAATATCAAAGCAAATCGTAAGATCTAGAAACGGTAGAGACTTAGAGAATTACTTTAAGAATCTAGACATCGAGAGGATCTCCAAAAATCAAGATAAAATAGCATAAAAATCCCAGAGACTGAAGCCATCAATACGCGGCGAAACCGCGGCCAAATAGGCCAATATGCAGCGGATCCGCAGCGGTTCTAGGGCCGTTTGATGAGATATTTTGGTGATTGGATCGTATCAGCATATAATCACAGATGGTATCTAGAGTTTCTAGTTTCTATGACTATATATAGGACCGAAAGCTTCACATCAAAAATCATCACCGAAGAGATCAAGAGGTCCAAAGTGATCTGCGCATCTGAATGATCATCAACTAGTCATCTACTGCCAATAAGATAGAGATCTAGAGCAACTAGTGTTCTTGTATCTACTTTCACAAGTTATATGCAATAGTTGATTAATAAAAATAGTGTTTTTATTATTCTTTTTGCGATTACTTTCCGCACTTACTTTTTGCACTTACTTTCTGCATCTTAATCATGTTTTCATTCTTCAATCTTTCTTCTAAATCTCAAACCACGAGTGAGTAATTCCTAGCATGCTAGGGTTCGTAGGCTAGGGTAGATCAATGGATGGTAAAATCTTTTAACTTCTTTTATACATTTTAAAGTTTATAAACTTTAGCAAAATAAATGTTAACATCCTTATCGGGCACGCTACCAATTTATTGCCAGTCATGACTACGATTTGAGAATTGGTTTAACCCTTATTTTGTTAGAGGCTAGATAAGAATAAAGATCAATACAAGGACAAGGGTTAGTAGTTGGGAAACCCTAGTTTCTTTCAAAGAACCCTAAACTACATTCATCATTATTGATTTAGTTTTAAACTATTAAAAGATAAAAGGAGTTATTTTTAATTATTCATCCATTACTACTAAGTCCTATGAACCCTACGAGCCTTCTCTTCATAAATCTTATATCTGTAACGATAAACAATCACCCTTCTTCAATCAACTCGTCTAAAGCAAGAAAAATGTTTATGTTTCCCTGCGGACGACCCGTACTCATCGCTGCTAGCTACTAGTGACACCGTCTTGATTGTGGTTACTTTACATAAAACACTTTTCAGTACACACCAATCAAATAGCGCCGTTGCCGTGGATCGAACCCGGGTCACCCGCGTGACAGGCGGGAATACTCTGGTAAACATATTATAAATGAGAACCAAAACCGCATCTTGTGTATTTAACGATTATTGTGCGAGTTTTGCAATGGATTTTGGAGTAACTGGAGTAAGCCAATAGAGAGTTAGATAATCTCAATATATCCCAAAGGAGCATAGGGATGCTCGGAAGAAAATTCAGCAAGAGAACCCTCCATAGTGCGCGGAACCGCGGTGAAAACAAGCATTTGGCGGCGGAACCGCGGCGGTGTGGTGGAATTGAAGCGCCAAAATCCTATTGTAATTTCCTAATATCTTTATCTCTCCTCTAAGATCCAATATTCTGATTTTTCCTGCAGGATTCTTTGCAAATATCGCCGCTCAAAAATCTTTTTGCGTATTTTGATATCGGTTTGTTTGTGCATATCTAAACTGAACATTAAGGGGAAATAACCCAAATCCAGATTAGGTGGGGATTTCATCACCCGTCCTAGGCCCCAAAAATCACAAAACGAGCATACTCTCACCCTACATTAATTAAAAAAAATTATCTAGATCAAGCCTCTAAGGACCTTCACGCTCAATTAGGACAGAGGAGGGTCATGGGTAATCTAATACTTATCCGCATTTTCTTATGGTGTTTAGGCAAGTGTGACTAAGGAAAGTGGTTACTTAATTAGGCCCACTATTTTGGTGATTCGTATAGCGGACACCTCCCACCTACCTGGCACTTATCTGGCCACAAGAGTAATAAAGAGGTGGTAGAGGATTGATCTTGCGACTTGTCCTTTGGAACTCTATGAGCGGTCTAGTGACTTGACCTAGATGAACCTAGTTCTAGGGTTTGATTATGCATTTTGTGATTTTTTGAATCATGCCTCACGTCCGAAACTTTTTTCAAAAAAACCCTTCTTAAAAAGAGTTCTCACATATCAAACACTGCTACGTGCGCTAAACCCGCTTATTGTATGATCAGCTGGACACGGGATTCTAGTGCCCGTCTTGTCCGCGTTTTTTCTATAGAATCCGAAGTCGGTACTTCTTCATATCTATTTCCCCTCCACACACCACACCTACCAAAATAGACGGATCTCCATCAGGATTTCATGAAACCACCCTGCCACCACCCGTAGGTACACAGAATCTACAGTGCATCTCTCTCCAAAAAAGATGCTACCCCATACGTGGACCCCTTCCTACTTGTCTGTCTCTTCTACCAGCCAACGGGGGTAATTTCGAAATTAAACACCACTTCATCAACTTGTTGCCCAAATTCTATGGGATTTAATCCGAAGACGCATACGTTTTCATAACCAAATTCGAGAACGTATGTGCAATGATGAGCACAACACAATTTTCAGTGGATGCTATGAAATTACATCTTCTCCCTTTTACCTTGTGCGATCTAGCAGAAAAATGGTTTTATAGCATTGCCGCACATTCTATCGCTAAGTGGGACGAATTCTTTATAGCATTCATTAAGAAATTTTATCCTAATCACAAGACCGCCCGTATTCGAAGCGAGATTAACCAGTTTACCCAACTTCCCAACGAACCATTCTAAAAATGCTTTGAACGGTTTAAAGATCTTATTGTCCAATTCCCTCATCATGGAATTGATAGATGTCAACTTTGCCGAATTATATATGAAGGTGTTAATCCTGCCACGAAACAAATGCTTGAAACCTTTTGTCAATACCATTTCATGTCAAAAGACGATAGCGAAGCTTGGCAATTTCTGGAGGATCTCGCCGAACAAACCTCACAATGGGAGAGCACTAGACCAACATCATCTTCATCTAGGGTAGGTATCCATCAGCTCGACGTTTCCATCGCAGTGAAAGTCGAAATGGCCGCAATGCAAAAGAAACTCGAAGCTATCGAAAACAAAGTCTCACCAACCTCCCTAAAGGAAGTTACGCTCCCCAAAACCGTGTGTGGTTGCTGTTTTGACCCATCACATTTAACGGAAGAATGTACTTTGAATCCTCCGTCTCAAGGTCATGAACAAACCATTACTACTTTTCAGCAACAACCTAGAAATGACCCTTATTCATCCACTTATAATCAGGGATGGAGGAATCATCCTAATTTTGCTTGGAACAAAACCAAACTCAAAATCAAAACCAGTTCCCAAGCAACTATCAAAGGCCTCCCCCACAGCAACAGCAGCCACCACAACAAAGTCAGCACCCCTTTCAACCACAATCTTTTCAAAATCCGGCCAACAACTTTGCTCCTTATAATAATATTTCAACGGCCGGTATTGATAAAATCTCTGTACTCGAACGAAACATAGAAACGTTCATTAAACAATCCACGCAAATGATGGCTAATTTAACGTTTTCTATTCAAACGTTAGTGCAACACACTGCTTCTCATGGTGAAAGCATAAAATTGATAGAACCATAACTTGCACAGTTAAATGCCGCAATGAGTGAGAAAGGGAGACTTCCATCTCAAGCTCTACTAAATCCCAGCCACTCACAAAGCGCGAATGTCATCCTTCAAAATCATAATGTATGTGCTGTAACCACGTTATGATCGGGAAGAGTGCTGAATAACAATGTTGGTGAACAAGTTGAAGTTGATGATATTGATGAAACCCCGACTACTACTTTTACTCCTATTTCGTCTAATCCAACATTTTCTTCCGAGCCTATTCTCCGTTTTCCACTAGGCTTGAACCCTCAGCCCATTTCCTTGAAGGAATTACCAGCTACGACCATCCCAAATCCAATTTTGAGATCCATTCCATCTCCACAAACTTCTCCACAAAAGTTGGACCCAACCCTTATTGATAAAACTCCTTTTCCACACAGGTTGAGGGCCAACAGACCAAGTCCCTAAATGGAGAAGATTGTGGAATTTTTTAAATAAGTTAACATAAATATTACTCTCCTAGATGCTATCAAACAAGTTCCTTCTTATGTGAAAATTTTAAAGGACTTGCGTACTAGGAAAAGAAAAATTCAAGTGCCTAAAAAAGTTTTCTTAGCGAGTAATATAAGCAATTCTCTTACCCAATTGGTGCCCACAAAACGTAAGAACCCCGGTTGTCTTACAATATCTAAAACTATTGGAGGTAAAAATATCAATCGTGCTCTACTCGATTTAGGTGCTAGTGTTAACTTGCTGCCGTATTTTGTGTATGAGCAATTAGGCATAAGAGAGTTGAAACCTGCGCATTGCACTTTCCAGATGGCCGATCGATCTATCACCCAATCTCGGGGTAAGCCAGATGACGTGTTAATCAAAGTCGGGGAATTTATATTCTCTGTGGACTTTATAGTCATAGATACATAGCCTATAGCAAACCCACGGAATCAAATTCTGGTGATTCTAGGTCGACTTTTCATAGAAACTTCAAACGCGATAATCAATTGTCGTAACAGTTATATAAACCTGTCATTCGGGAAGATAACAATTGAGCTTAACATCTACAAGTTAGGAAGTCAACCCTCCAAACCCTATGCTCAGATAAGTGATGTATGTTTTGTTAACATGATAGCCACCGACAGTTGCGAATTTGAGGAGCTTCACGATTCTGATCTCGACGCCACTAGTGCTTTATTGTTTGATCCTACTATCTATTATACAAGTGAAGACCCTTCTGTCGACAAGTCCACACCTAAATCCGAACCCTTTGACTTGTCGAATGATTTAGTCGAGCTATCCGAGTATCATAACTTCCTTTCTGATGAGATTATCATTCGGAATATCGATGAAAGTTTTGAAGACATTTTTGCTGAAGAACTCGCATTCTTAGAAGACATGGGAGTTGTGATGAATCAACCCCCACCCAAAGAAGTCAAACCGCCACCCCTTCTTCTTATCAAGAACGAGAATGCGAGTAGTGCACCATCACTGTTTTTTCTCTAACAACCGAGACGTAAACCCAATCGAGTACGCCTCTTATCTCCCCACTTCTTCACATCTATGATCTTCAACCAACTATGTTTTTACATAGATAAAATATTCGAATGGTTGTTGTTGACTTTTGGTCTTTATAAAGCTTTGCATAGAGCAATAACTTTACCCCTCTCTTATAATTTTAAATGCTTAATACTGTTTTACACAAGTTTGGAGGCGGGGGGGGGGGGGAGGGGAGAAAATATTTTGGCTCTTAAAAGAAAAACATAATTTTTACAAAATTGTGAGCCAAAAATAAGTTTTGGGGGGGATTTCATCGTCATTAATTCTTGTCCACTTTACTAACTTTTCCTCCCAAGTCTACAGGTTTTTAAGCTTAACAGATTGTCATGACCCAAAATTTGGCACGTGACGGCCCTTAAACTACGTAACGTCTTCAGACGTAACGTAATTCAAGTAAGCCAAAAACCCAGAAATCTAAACCATCAAAAATAGTAAGTGATAATAACATTGTTAAAACTTTTGAAATCTCATTTAAAATTCTTTAAAGTCCAAATTTACTTCCTTTAAAATTTGGCAGCACCTCCTTTGTAAAACAAGCCCCCCAAAAGGGTACAACATAAATATATAAGTAAAGCATCCCCAACGGGAGCAAATCCATGCCCAAAGGCAGAAAACAACCACCACAAGCAAATATATGACGCCGTAGCGAAGAAAAAGATGATATAAAGTGAACATCATGAAAATCTCCAAGTCACAAATAATATACAATATTGTTCTCACATCACGTCTCTAAGTCAATACCTGAAAGTGGTAGATGGAGAGTACATGGTACAAAGATATACAATGAGCAATATCGGATAACCGCAAAACCCATCTATAGCAAAAATGCACACAGTCAGCCGTAGCGGTATCCGCTGCAAAAGATGATACGATAGGTAGAAGCTCTGCCTCGACTACTCTGAGGAACAATCTGTAAACTCTGTGGCACAACGGGGGTGAGTTGCCAACTCATGAATAGTAAATAACATATGCAGGTAATCGTAAGTATGCACGTACTGTGCGAATCTATCACATGCAAGCTAATAGCAATAAATGGCCATATGTATGCAACAGTCATGAATGATATTGCGCGAATCTATCACATGCAAGCTAATAGCAATAAATGGCCATATGTATTGCAGCCTACTGTTCATGGAATTGTCTCAAGTTTTTATGGTGGGTTCAAGGTCACTACATAAGGTCACTGTGATGGGAACTTTTCTAACAAATACCTGGTTTGATAGCAGATCATCCGAGACCCAAAACTACACTAAAAATACGATATTTGCACAAAACGAAACTTTACGCATTCTAAACTAAAATGAACAAGTTGCACAACACTAAAAAGACTTACTTAACAGAAAGAAATCATTATCAACTCCCACAAGCTCAAAAATCCTAGCTTTCCAAGCTCCAAGGCATCCAAGAGGCAAAATAAGGTTTATAAAGTGATTTGGGTGAGATTTTGTGAAATTTGTGATGGTTTTGTGAGGGAATGAGCAAGTGTTCAGTTGAGGTTATGAGGAGTATGAGAAATAATGAGAAAAGAGATAGAGAAAAATGAGAGGATGAAATGATAAAGAGAGAGAGAGAGAGAGAGAGAGTGAGGTGAGAATAAGGGTGAGTGCACCATTGCATTAACTCACCAAAAATGCAAGCCATCAAGTCTCCATGACTCACCTTGCCACCTCCTCTTCAATCCAAAACAAGAAGAAATATTTCACAACAAATATCTAGGGTTTAAAGTTAAGGCAAAGCAAGGATTAGGTTAAGGTTAAGTTGTCATGGTCACTTAAGAAAGATTACACAAACACACCCTCATATAAACATGCACATATGTGTGCAAACCATAACAAATAATAATAAATTATTAATTAAATGTTATAAAATGTGAGGAACCCAAATTGGTAAACTTTTTATCAAAAACCCGCATTATCGTCTAATTAACACTAATCACATTCTAAGATATTACACATATGACATCAGTGAAGATACTGCTGCAAATTGGTTTGGGGGAGGTTTGTGCTTATTCACGCATCATTTTTTACATTATACTAAATAAAAGCACAAAATTTTTTTGATAATGAAATTTATAAAGTGAAAAAATACATATGAAAAATAGGAAATATGAAAGATAGGAAGAGCTTTAAGAAAAGTAAGAAAATTAGATGTTTTATAACGAAACTAGTAATAGGTAGTCATGAGCTGTTGTCCCAAGGGTTAGTACGATGAAGGAAATCACTAATCTGATAATAGAAATAAGTCTGAAAAATAGTCCCTATTTTTGAATCAAAACATTTGAACGTTGATACCCTACTATAAGCACTTGTACACATCTTGAAACTTGGGATAGTAGAGAATACCTTGAAATGCTCTTGTCTAAAAGCCTTAGTATGAATAGAAAAAAATATAGCGAGGGTGCTTTATCACCAGTGCTTTAGATTAACTGGTTTGAGAGCCACTGCTAAGCCTTAGGTGTTGCAAAACTAGGATATTGCTAATTATGCCTAAAAGAGTGAGCACATTCTGTAATAGGTTGGTTCGTACCTCAAGAAGTATTAACGGTCGTATGAAGAATGTGTGAGCAATTCCATCTGAAATATTCACCGACTAAAAAGTACTAAGGAATATAGACAAGAGTATGATAGCTTGAATTGAATTCTCTAAGTATAGGGATGTCTTTTACACACACGTAAGGGTATATGATCTATGTTTGGAAGAAAGGTAGAGAGGAAGACTAAAGGCTATGTTTTATTGAGTGATGATGTGATTTCTGACATTTTTTGCATGACCATTAAGATATGGCTCATGGCTACTAAAAAGTTAGTTTAGTTTGAAACACTTATTTTCAAGTTCTTTTTTTTATATGGTCTTTATCTTTGTATGTAACTTTCATCATCTTTCTTTTATTATGAGATTTTATGGGTGTAATCCGCTGAAAACCCTCAGGAGACAACACTCCTCCTACCAAGGACATCTAGAGGTTTAAAGGCTTGTTGCACGCGTTCAGTGCAATCGTGTTGCCTATGAAAGTGTGCTAGGTTTTTCTTTTTCTTCTTCTTTTCTTTAATAACTAGTTTACTCAGGATGATCAAAGTTAAGTTTGGGGATATTTGATTAGTCTAAAATATTGCACATTTGAATGAACATTTTCCCTATTATTTTTAAATACTAAAAGGTGTTTATTTTAATTATAGAACATATGAGGGTTTATGTGTAAAAAGTTTATTATCATATGTTTTTATATTATAAATTAACATAATGAGGGAAAATACATGCATATAATATTTATATGAAATATAAGTAATTAAAATATGCATATCATATCAAATATTTCTAATCAATATTCTTAACATATAACATCATATAAAATGGTTAGGATAATATTTCAAAAAAACATACCAAATGCTACTAACACTTTGATTTTAGATATTGTGCAGATTAGCTCAGGTCTGGAATCTAAGAGATCCGGGATAAATTAAGATGTCGGAATCAAATCTGCCAAAATATCGAAGCAAATCGTAAGATTTAGTAACGGTAGAGACTCAAAACATTATTTTAAGAATCTAGATATCGAGAGGATCTCCTAAAATCAAGATAAAATAGCACAAAAAATCCCTGAGACTGAAGCCATCAATACGTGGCGGAACCGCGGCCAAATAGATAAATATACGGCAGTTCCGCGGGGGTTCTAGGGCCGTTTGATGAGATATTTTGGTGATTGGATCGTATCAGCATATAATCACAGATGGTATCTAGGGTTTCTAGTTTCTGTAACTATATATAGGACCGAGAGGTTCACATCAAAAATCATCACTAAAGAGATCAAGAGGTTCAAAGCAATCCGCGTATCCGAGTGATCATCAACTAGTCATCTACTTCCAATAAGATAGAGATCTAGAGCAACTAGGGTTCTTGTACTCTACTTTCATAAGTTGTATGCAATAGTTAATTAATAAAGGTAGTGTTTTTATTATTCTTTTTGCAATTACTTTCCGCACTTACTTTCCGCACTTACTTTCTGCATCTTAAACATGTTTTCATTCTTTAATTTTTCTTCTAAATCTCAAACCAATAGTGAGTAATTCCTAACTTGTTAGGGTTCGTAGACTAGGGTAGATCAATGGATGATAAAATCATTTAACTTCTTTTATACATTTTAAAGTCTATAAACTTTAGAAAAACAAATATTAACATCCTTATCGGGCGCGCTACCAATTTCTTACTAGTCACGACCACGATTTGAGAATTGGTTTAACCCTTGTTTTGTTAGGGGCTAGACATGAATAGAGATCAATTCAAGGATATGGGTTAGTAGTGGGAAAACCCTAGTTTCTTCCAAAGAACCCTAATCTACATTCATCACTATCGATCTAGTTTTAAACTATTAAAAAATAAAAGGGGTCATTTTTAATTATTCATCCATTACTACTAAATCCTATGAACCCTATGAGCCTTCTCTTCATAAATCTTATATCCGTAACGACAAACAATCACCCTTCTTCAATCAACTCGTCTAAAACAAGAAAAAAGGTTCATGTTTCTCTGCGGATGACCCGTACTCATCACGGCTAGCTACTAGCGACACCGTCTTGATTGCAGTTACTTTACATAAAACACTTTTCAGCACACATCAATCAAGTAATCTTTGTTGATCACAGAGTTTTGGACTTTCCGCCAGACTCTATGAATTTGGGAGGAGAGCTGTTGATGGAGGCGCTCCGTCTTTTCCTGCACTGTGGCTTCTGCAGGCAGGGGAGATTTCTTTAGCACCGCTATTGGAGAGTTCTTGCGTATCCTCTAGAGCAGATCAAAGCTGTTCCTGGTTGGAACAGCAGCGTCAACTTCCACCGTTGGAACTGGTGGAGTACGTCCAGAGGGAGAGTTGCCCCTAGCTTTTCTCACTCGGCTCCAGTTATGACGTTGAACGTGTCTTGCAGACGGGACCACCTCAGTTTTGGAAGCGGCTTCGTTGTGCCCCCAGCTTTGTCGAGGAGCTGCTGTTGTTGCCTGCCTGTTGAAGACTGGCGTTCTTGGCAGAGTTTGAAGATGAGCCCATTTTAGTTCTTGCTTAGTCTATTGAAGACTGAGACGTCTCAGCTTCGGCTCAGCTTGTCGAAAAATGAGATATCGGATTTGGACGGCCTATTGAGAGGGGCCGTTGTGGTTGCCAGTCGATTGAAGACCCATTTTTTAGGAGCTTCTTCCTGCGGCGCTGAGGCACTGACACCCACCGGTAGGAACATGGTCCCAAAGAATAGTCCAGTAGTGGATTGCATTACTTGCCCCACCGGCTCTGAAAATATGGAGGCCTCTTGGGCCCGTAGGTTACTCCTCCAGTTGGGGCAGAGCGGGGGTTGCTGTTGCAAGTTGTGTAGTTAGAATCCATCAATTTTCTTCTCCTTCTGCATAGGAATAAGACACCAAATCTTAGTATCTTGAATCCAAGGGCAACCATAGTGAACCGTGATTTTGTTCACGAAACACGACACACAAAGTGTGGAGCGGAAAGAGGAAAAGGTTCCACGGGCATGCCAGAATCTGTTTACCTCCGAAAGCAGAGATAAACCTGGGATGGATCGTCTTTCCTGAATTTGGGGGCAGATACTATTTGGATTTATCCGTCCACCTCTTCGAAAATACCAAGTTGATTTATAACACCAAATATCGAAGGTTTGGACGGATGCAGCCGTTGTAGCGGACTTTGTCAGATTTCCCTTCGTTTTTTGAGGGGTTTTTGATTGTGGGGACGCTCTTCCCTGCAGGCGCAAGCCTCTGCTGTTAATTACGTTACCGCATTACGATAACCATTTTCTTCTGCTCCGGCAGTTCACTTCGTGTCGTGTGTATGTTTTGTTTTGGTTTTGGTTGCCCATGGATTGTATACGGAGACTAATTTATGTCGTCGTCCGTACGGTGTGGGTTACTCCAAATCCGTATATTTTAGATTTGGGCTTGGTTTTATTTAAGGATCGTTAATCTAGTTTGAGATTAAGATCAACTTAAATATATATGAGCATTTAGGGCTCAATTTGTTTTTGACTAAGGATGCGTTAGTCCAATTTGAGACTAAGATCAACTTAGCGGAATTTCAAGGATCATTTTATCTCGGATCCAACAACAGAGTATTTGGACTCAGCTGCAAAAAAAACTTCAGAGACTTAGTCAATTTGGGGGCTTGGCCCGCTTAGTCTTTTCTTTTATTCAAAAGTGCTAGGCACTTATTTGGGCTCTGTTTGTTCAGCTCCTTTCTTTTATGCTAAAGTGCTGAGCACTTATTTGACCTCCGACACTCACATATATGACATGTGAAGCATTCAGTCATGGGCGCCGCCCAATGAGCGCTGAGCACTCAGCCATTTTGGCTGTTTGTGGAGTATTATGCACTTTTGTTCAGCGCCCACGTGATGAACACGTGCGGCGCTGGCCTTCTGTTTTGGGCGTTCACATGCTTTTCACGTGAGGCGCTAGGCGTTGTTACAAGGGGCGCCCACGTGGGAAGCATGTGAGGCGCTAGTCCTTTTCCTTTTATCATTTTTAGAGATTTTAATCTCTGTTCATATTTTCATAGAGGTTAAACCTCTATCACTGGCGTTTTGACCATTAACGCTCGCTAAAATCACTATACTTGAGAATTTTAGGTTGAGTTTTTTAAAGAACTAAGTTCTCGATTTGAAGGAACTGAGTTCCTGAAGTATCATGGACTCTGTTTAAAAATTTTTCTTCCCTGAATATTTGATTCTCAAGAACAAGCTCTTTCCAATGAGAATTAAATTCTTAACTTGTGGGAGATTTGCCATGTGGATCTCAGATCCATAGAAAGAACTAAGTTCTTTGAGAAGGGTTAAACCCTTAGATATGATAGAGATATTTTGATCTCTTTTCTTTATCTAGGGTTTTGAAGAGGAAAGTATTCTTCCTTTGAGGATTAAATTCTCTGTTCTTTTAAGAGCTCGTTATATTTTACAGAAGCTTCTTAGGGGTTCTGCCACGCCTCGCTTCCCAATGTATGGGTAAGAGGACGTGGCAGGGACGCGACGTATTTACTCAGAAGTAAACACGTTAAGCATAAATAAGCAATATAATAAATATACACAAGAAATGACAAGAGATATAAATAAACAATAACTTTTTATTGATTAAACATTCTTTACATACAACTGGAAAATAAATACAATACTGGAAAGTGATGCCTAAACAATGACATATGAACTGAAAGTAAAGTAAGTACAAGTAGGAACTAGAACTCTGGCTTCTCAGTGAACTGCTCCAAATCATCCTGGCTGGGCTCGATCTCCTGCGAGTCAGGTTCTCCTGACAACATTCCAAAGAAAGAAGAAATAGGAATGTCGTCAGCGAACAATCGCTCGGTAAGTCCCAAGAGGTAGAATAGAAATAGACAGGTAAGAGAATAGAATAGTTATTTTATATGTTTGTTATGCTAACGTAGTTGTTTGTAACTTGGTACAGAATATATCAGTGTATACGAGAGGAGTCCAACTTTCCCCATGGACTAAGGTAACCCGTAGTACAAGGCTCCGTCAATACCACGGAACAACGGCAATGGATGTTTATTTACATCTTTTAGTAACTATCTTGTGCCACTTTTAACACATTCCGTACCAGTCTACCCCTTTAAAAATCCCGTAATGCGTATTGTATTGATTGTAATGATTTGTTGTATAAGACTTGTCGAAACCATGGTATAAGTTGTTCATATAAATGGATAAGGATGTAAAAGGATAGTCATGTAGTCAAGTTAAGATATATCTATGGTTCGGTCAATTCAAGTCATGTTGATTTTGTTCTGGTATAGTTCTGGTATTCATATTCAAGTTCAAATATAGATTGGATTCATGTTGTATTATAGTTAATATTGGATTGTGTTCATGTTTAGATTATATTCGGATTAGACTGAGACTCGGATTGAATCAGACACATAAATAGAATTGGATTCCTTAATTAGGTTTTGGAGTTATCGGTAACTGCAGCACATGGACGGCAGGATTTATGACTTTTTCCAAACTAATTACCATTGATAACCCGTTTTAGTTTTCTACTTTAAATAGGCAAGCACCCACATTCTTCGGCTCCCTGAGGCTCAAGAGAATTAGTCCCGCTTAAATCTATATTTACTAGGGTCCTTATTGTAGTTTAATATAACTTGAGGGGGTTTTATGAAAAATATTTTTAGTATATTTTCAAAATAAACCTTAAGTATTTTTTATCGTATTTAGGATTTTTATGGATGTAATTTTTAAAAGTGAAGTATTCTAGTGAACAAATACATAGCTTGAATAATACATGGTATTTTAGTGTAAACTTGACTTGAATGGATTCTTGATGGTATTTTAATGAAACTTGTAATTCTTTTGTTTAGAAAAATATGGAATTTATTATATATTTAAAATAGATGGTATGATAATATTTATATATAATTATTAAAAATAAAATTTAATTATTAAATAGAAAATCACGTTTTTCTTAAAAAATGTATTATAAATTCCATCGAAATTGTATGCTCCGTGAGGAAGTCTGCATCTCGCTCTGCTAGTCTCGAGAATGTGCGATAACCCGCACCATCCCGATCGGATTCCCCAAAATGGGTTGTAGAGGTATAATTGCAAGGAATGTAAATAACACAATTTAAAGAATACGGGTTTTGATAATTTATGGTATTTTTTTGTAAAAGTCGTATTTGTTCCAAAATATATATTGTTAAAAGCTAATCGTGCTATGTCATGATGCGTGTTGTGAGAGGTAGGTCATTATCTCGTGAGATTTTCTATAGGTAATATAAGCAAGAATGATTAAACGATATCATATGTAACTTCATGGTATTTAAGCGTAAAAGTGTAATAAAAGTTGTTTTACTTGGAGTTTTAAAATGAAACTTGTTTCTAAATTTTAGTTAATGGTTAACAAGAAAGATATATTGATATGGTTAAGTGGTTCTTAAGAGAAAATTGAAATTTAAAAGAGAATAATATTAAGGGTTGGTATAACTCCACTTACCGACGTGATTTGGAAAGAGAATATTTTAAGTTAAGAGGAGGAGAGAAAGGGGACTTACTAGTTGTTTGGGTTAAGAATAAAGGGAGGAAGGTATTGAGATCGTCGTGGTGTCGCGGAGTCACTGGAAGTGTTTCGAATCCTCGTCGGAAAGGAACTTGGGCTAACTCCACTTGTACTTTTCTTGGGCTTGGAATTTTTTTGAGAATTTTAACAATAGACTTCAGAATGAGGAAGGCTAGGGTGTGATGTTGTATTTATAGGGTAGAATTAAGGTTTTTAGAATTGAAAAGAGAATTAAAAATGTATTAAAATAGGATTAATGAGGTGAATTTAATCTCTCTGTTAATTTACAGAGAAATCAAACAGAAGAGGAGTAGTGGGGGTGGGCCAAATGACTAGTGTGAAAAACATGGGGGCATTACCCACGGTTTAGCCCGGCACCGCCGGCCTAAATGCAGATCACGCCGGACATTGGGTTGGGGTGGGTCTCTGGATCTTTGCCACGTGTCTAGGTCGGTTCATATAACATTCAGCACATGTTTGATTTTATCAGACTTTTCATTTTACATGTATTGCACGTGTAAACTTTTGGGCTTCCAAAAATTTTAAAAGAAAAATCAGTAAAAATATATGTGGCTGATGGGATTCGAACACAGCGGCTACGTCACAGCAGTGCAAAGGCTTTACCAATGAACTACAAGTGCTTTCTTGTTGTTCTTAAACAATAACTTGTGCTAAGGCTAATAAAATCTATTCTGTATATTAACTTGAAAATTTTCGTACAGTAAAATTAGAGTCATTACAGGTTCGTTCTATCTCTTTCTCTCTGTACGTATTTGTCTCCTCTGTGTGTCTCCTCCTTTTTTTTCGCTCCTCTCCTCCTCCTTTCGAGACTTGAAGTCTCGGGTTCTTTATATAGTGAAGGCAGATTATAATTAGTTTTGAGAAAATCTTTCATTGAGAGATTCCAATTGATTTAATTGGACTCAAAATTGATTTGTGGAATTTTACCCACTATTGGATCTTTGATCCAAAAACTTCTGTTTTTTATAGAATATGATTTTGGTTATTTTTAACAAGATTGGGGAAATATTTTTCCTATACAGAATTTATTCTGTAAAACGATGATTTTTAATCACCATTGGATTTTTTAATCCAGAGCTTCTATGTTTTACAGAGAGCAATCTTTCTTATTTAGAAAGATTGAGAGAATATATTCCAGAATATAATTTTATTCTATAATTGGATTTTTGATCCAACCGAGAGTATCTTTCTTATTTAGAAAGATATGGGAGATATTTTCTCCTAATAGAATTTGATTCTATATCTTGAAGATTTATATCTCCGTTGGATTTTTGATCCAACGACTTTGTTTAATAGAGAGTATCGTAGAATTTAATTATATCCGGAGGCTGGAGCTCATGTGTTGTGCACGTGGGCGCCACTTAAGAATTTAATTCTTAAGATGGGTATTTCTATATTTTGCACATTGGCACCCGCGTGAGGAGCGCGTGCTGCACCATTTAAGAGTTTAACTCTTATATAATGAACCCTTCTGTGCTTTGCATATTAGCATCCACGTGAGGAGCACGTGAGATGCCACCATAGGACTTAATCCTATGAAATTGGCTCTTGCGTTGGCGCCCTCGTGGAGAGCACGTGAGGCGCTGCCTCATTGAATTCAACAGAGCTTTTCTCTTTTATTAAGTTAAATATATTGGGGAAACAAATACCATCAAGTTTCCAAAAGAGCTGGTTTTTATAAAAATACCATAAACTTATAAAAACTAGGTTTTATCATCAAAATACCACAACAATTAAAATACATGTTCATGAAAACTCTAAATATTACAAATCACCCTTGAGATTTATTTTTAAATTATATTAAAGTATTTTTCATAAAACCCCCTCGAGATATGCAAACAATATTTTAAGAACTCTAGATTAATATACGCTTAAGAAGTATCATTTCTCTTGAGCCTTGGGGAGCCGGAAAAAGTGAGTACTTGCCTATTCAGGTTAGACAACTAAACGGAGTTATCAATGGTAATTGTCTTGGAAAAAGAGACAAATCCCGCCGTCCATGTGCAGCTGTTGCCGATTTCTCCCGAACATAAGATTATTAACAGTTTAAGATCAATTCATATGAAAAATACATGAATTCAAATCCAAACTCAAATCTAAACTTGAACTCGAACTCGAACACAAATTCTAACTCTAACCCAACTCGAATCTAAATCTGAACATGAACTCGAACCCAATCTACTCGAACTAACTTGACTCAAACCAAAATTGCAATTGACATAACTCGCATTAATACTCGACTCACTCGACTTCATTCTACACCTTTTGCAATCTTTGGTTTCGATCAAGACATATTATAACCAACCCATCAATTTAATTAAGTATACTATACAGTTATAAACTATTTATACTCGGGGTGTTTGGGATAGTTTCTTGTATGAATCCAACGGAGCTTCAGGAGTCCCGTATTAACCTTTTTTTTATTTTACTCGAATATCAGTCGGGATGACTCATCCACAGCCTATAGCCCGATGCTAACAAATGAAATGGGCTCGTGTTTCCTTGCTCCTGGGGCCCCACTCTTGAGCTCATGAATACTTCTACGACTGCGTTGACATTCACACTTAGAATTTAACGTTAACATAGTGACTATATAAAGATCTATAGTACATATTTTCCTATGAACATATACTTTTACTCGTCATATATATATATATATATTCTACACTTATCATTCTTTTATTCTTACCTTATCCTTGGGACTTACCGAGCGCTAGTTCGCTGACGGGCAATCCACCCACCCTTGTTTTCTTGGAATGTTCGTCAGATACGATCGAGAAGAAAGAATTGGAGGCCACAGAGGAAGACTACAACCGGATTGCACCTTAGGATTAGCCTAAATTCACTTATTCAGTTTATGTATGCCACATATTTAGGCATTTTCCTTTATTGTATTTACTTTCCAGTTGAAACTCATGTACTTGTAAATATTGAAAGTTGAAGGTAAATAAAGATATTTGTTGAAAATTTTATAGTCTCCATTTATTCTTGTATTGTGTGTTATTGTTTCAATACACTTAGTAAATTTATTTAGGGAAAATTTTACAGTCTCCATTTACCGATCACAAAAGCCTAAAGTATGTGTTCACACAGAAAAAGCTCAATATGAGGCAGTGTAGATGGTTAGAACGGATGGCTGACTATGATCTTGATCTCAAATACCATCCGGGGAAAGTTAATGTAGTGCCGAATGCGCTAAGTCAGTTGCCGGCAATACGAATGTTGACTGCACAAAAAGAGATTATAGCTGACCTTCAGAGGTTCGAGTTAGAGATTGTACTACCGAATTCTTCGGGACAGTTGATGCAGTTGCAAGTATAGTCATTTTTGATCGATAACATTAAAGCAGCGCAGTCGCACGATCCAAGGTTGCAGAAGTTTCGAGAACAAGTAGAAGCGGGACTTCGAACTGACTGGTTAATTCATGAAGACGGTTCATTACAATATGGTAGTCGTCTATGTGTGCCTAAAGGAGATGTTCTTGAAGAAGTCATGAAGGAGGCTCATAGTTCCGCATATTCCATACATCCAGGAGGCATAAAGATGTACCGAGATCTACGATAACATTTTTGGTAGGAAGGCATGAAAAGGGAAATTGCTCGTTATGTATCGGAGTGCTAGGTGTGTTAGCAGGTCAAGGCTGAACATCAAAGGGTAGCTGGTTTATTACAACCACTTCCGATTCCTCAATGGAAGTGGGAACATATAATCATAGTTTTAGTGACAGCTCTACCACGGAGTCCAAAGGGCAATAATGCAGTTTGGGTGATTATTGATCGATTGACCAAGGCAACTCATTTTATACAGTTTCGAGTTAGTCAGTCAATAGAAGTTTTAGCAGAACAGTACATGAAGGAGATTATGAGATTGCATGGAGTACCTATGAGTATTGTTTCTGATCGTGATATCCTATTTTTATCGCACTTTTGAGGAGTCTACAGGAAAGTTTGGGGACTCGCTTGAAATTTAGCAGCGCCTATCATCTTAAGACAGATGGCCAGTTTGAAAGAACGATCCAAACTCTTGAAAATATGTTGAGAACATGCATGTTAGACTTTATGGGTTCATGGGAAGATCATTTGCACTTGGTAGAGTTTTCTTATAATAACAGTTTTCATGCGACTATACAGATGGCTCCATTTGGAGCATTGTATGGTCGCAAGTGTCGCTTACCTGTCTGTTGAGACGATGTTGGAGAAAGAAGATTATTGGAAACGGATCTTATTATGCAAATGGTGGAGAAAGTTAACGTGATCCAAAATCATATGAAGGCGACACAAGATTGACAGAAAAGTTGGGCCGATACAGGACGAAGACCTCTGGAGTTTACAGTTGGTGATCTTGTATTCCTGAAGATATCACCGATCATAGGAGTGATTTGATTTGGTAGTCGAGGCAAGCTTAGTCCTCGATTCGTGGGGCCTTTCAGTAGCATCGAGCATGTTGGAAAGGTAGCGTATCGATTGGCTTTACCACCATCCTTGGCAAGTGTTCATGACATGTTTCATGTATCTCAACTCCGCAAGTATGTTCGAGATGAGACACACGTCCTAGATCATTCGGAGCTGACAGTAAGGGAAGATTTAACATATGAAGAAAGATTAATGGCGATTGTGGATCGACGAGGGAAGGTCCTCAAGAACAAAGTTATCCCTCTAGTACTTGTTTCATGGGGGAATCGTTTGCATAGAGAATCTACTTGGGAATGCGAAGACGAGATCCGACAGAAGTTTCCACACCTCTTTTCTTAAATCCGTGTTTTCGTGTCTTTTCTTGTTCCGGGAATTTCGAGGACGAAATTCTTTTATAGATGGGTACAATGTAACACCTTAGCACCATTATACAATATTTTATTTAAGGTATTTAAAATTTTGCGGTAGATTTCTTTATTACTATTGCTTTTGGGCGCGGATAGTACATTTGGTAATTGTGGTTAGTATCCGACCCAACCCGTATGTTTGAAACCCAACATGGTTTAAGATTACGTCAAATATTTGCTAGTACAGAGGATCCATGCACATCTAGATTCTATATACATATATAATATATTTTGTATCTGCATATCTTTTAAATAATACAAATAATAACCAAATAATATCTTTAATATCTAGCATGGCATGTTATCGTACCCCATATCATATAGTTGCACCCATGTAGCATGTTCATGTCCAAATTGCTAAAACAGACTCGTTTGGATCGCTGCGTATATTTACGTAGATCTGTACTTAGGGGTATGCATCTTTTATTGACCGGACACAGCATTATGGTTTTAACTTTTACGTATATTCTCCACATTTAAAAACTATATTTTTAGATGAGACCCGGGTAATATTCAAAGTAATTTGATATTAGCTATTTAAATCTAATATATATATATATTATAATATTTTTCTAAACCTAAACTAAGTAACGGTATACATATAAATATATATATATATATATAATATAATATATTAACTAATTTCTCTCTCCTCTCACATCTCTCTCTCTCTATTCTCTCTCTCTATATATATATATAATTATATAACCTAATAATTAACCAAACCCCTCACCTTTCTCTCTCTCCCTCACTCTTCTGTCCCACGAGAAAACCCAAACCCTAACCCTTGCCCATGTCCTCGCCATTTGTCACGTCCCGCTTCCCAAAGTGCGCTAGGATCGGCACGTGACAGAGCCAACCATGCTACCTGTGGCTAGGAAATATCCTTCCACAGTCACATTACGGCTGTCTATAAGATATCAAGAACAGTAAAAAATAAAATAAACTATCTAGTGCATATCCATAGCCAGAATAAACGAGTCAAGAAATAATATGCGGAAGCAATAGATCCGAGTAACAATAACAATCTGGAAAGTACGTCCCAAATACGAGCTCACATCAGGAAATAAAAATGCTGGAATGAAACTAAACTAGAATACTAACAGGGTCCTCACTGCTCGGCTGAAATACTCCTGAACGGCCTGCGACAAGGATAGAGGATCTGGGCCATGCAAAACCCAGATAACAGTGCGTCATAATATCAAACAATAAAATATAATTAGGAGGTAACAAGATATGCAAGCATGAGTATGAACAGTAATAAGAGTGTATAACAGTAATGCGAATATGGAACAGTGAAGTGTATGTGCACATGTGACGTGCGGTGAGTAATCTGAACTAACTACTGGGTTAATTACTCTCAAGTTTGAGAAATCAATTTAATGAATCATCGATATAACTCAATAGTATCCCGTGCATACCCAGGACCACGGTCCAGACTCTCAGGGCTGAATCCGAGACGTGCCGCTAAGCACAAACATGAAACATATACAGACGAATGATGTCAGCAACATCATCCCCGGACTGGCCTAGCCACCAAAACTGATCAGTATAAGCGTCGAACTGTTGAGTTACAAGTCAGGTTTCATCATTGATTTCCCCTTACCCCCAAGTTATGTGTTCAAGTCAGGTATTGATAAATATGGAGCTAATGCCAACACAAGATCAAGCAGGTACAGGTTTGTCTATACAGACAATAGGATATGTTCATCGGGACAACATGTCAGGATTGTCAGCATTAGAAATAGGATCAGGTAACATGTCAAGTAGTGATATATCAGGTCATATTAGGTAGTGTACATGTATCAAGTGGGTGCCCAATAGTAAAATGTAGCAAGTATCGAATCAGGGTAAAAGTACGGATGTACGGTAAAAGCATGGATGGACAAATATTTATCAGGGGTTACCTCATGACTATGTAGGATGCACGTTATCAAGCATGGGTTACTAATGTAATAATAATATGAGTTAATATAATATGGCATGCGACTAGGTTTGCAGAATTAATGGTATGGATACACAATAAAGTATGGATGCATAAATAACTATCAGGGGTTACAACTACAGCTCTATAACTAAGTGGGATGCGCATTATCTAGCATAGGGTGCTAATGTAGCAGTAATATGAAATAAAGTGACATGGCATGCAACTGGATATATAATTAATGGTATGGGTACATACGGGTATCCGAAAACAGTAAAACTTTAACATGGATGAACAATGCAATCAACATGTAATATTTGTATTCATGTGGATGCAAGATAAGTATTATAGCATATAGCAAGATAAACTTGCCTTGATTGGATCACACGACGGGTACGTACGGTACGTCTAACATCGGGTAAACGTCGCAAAAACCACACGCGCGCACGGGACGGGTCCAGGCAAGGTAAGAAAGTAACCACGCTGGCTGGGGATGTCTACTGGGTTTGCCTGATCGACGGCGATGAGCACGGCTGCCGAGATGATCGGAAAACACGGATCAAGAAAAGAAGAAATGAAAAAAGAAGGAGAAGAAAGAAGAGAGCTGGTGCTCACTGGGTTTTGTGCTCTGGATTCAGAGGTGAGGCGAGGGAGTCATCGACGACGATGGGCCATCGACGGCGAGGTTGCAGGCGGTTTTTCCGGCGAGGCCAGGGGTTGCGGGTTTTCTTGAATTCGGGTGAAGGTTGTTGCTCTGGGGTCAGGGGTTTCTGTGCAGGGAACAGGAGATGGGAGAGGAGAAAGGTGGTGTAGAGGGTGTGAGGGCGATGACGGGGTGTGGAGACGACGACAAGGTCGAAGCTCTGGTGAGGAGAGGGTGTGCACAGGATTCTAGGGTTCACGGGTTTTTTTTAGGGATGGTGGTGGTGGAAGTTGAAGAGGGAGGTGAGGAGACGGAGGGGATGAAGTCGAGGCTCAGGCGAAGGGAAGATGAGAGGCTAGGGTTAGGGTTTGTCGTGGGGATCTCGTTCTCATGGCGGCCTGCATGGGTTTTTAAAAAAAAATGAAGAAAGAATGAAGGAGGGTGACGCTAAAGGAGAGAAGGAAGGTGAGCGGATCCCTCGTGAACAGAAATCGCGAGAGGAGAGAGAGGGGGAGAGAGAGAGAGTCTGTTATATTTTAAAAAAAGATTTCTTTTAAAAATTTAAAAAGATTATTCTATCACGATTTTTTTTTGTTAAAACTGTTTAATAAAAAAATATAATATTAGAAAAATATTTAATATTTGGCTAATACAAAATTAGTCCAAAACACCCCCGGGTCGGGTCTAAAAATCCAGTTTTAAAATACGGAAAATATACGTGTTGACTAAAACCAAAATTGGTTATCCGGGTAACGAAAATGCATACCCCCAAGAACGGATGCACGCACGTGAACGTAGCCATCAAAACAGGTCCGTTACACTGAACGGGACGAGAACAAGGTGCGCGGATGCTACGACAGGGTTAGGGGTATCATGCAGGCCATGCAATATATTTTTAAAATATTTTATGTGATTTTAAATGTTATATTAAAAAAAATGCAGATGTCAGATATAATGCCAGTAAGAAATATTTAAAAAATGAAAATGCACGGATCCACATAACAAGCCAGGATAAATCATAAATAGGAACCAAGATGGGTTTCTAGCAAGCGGGTCGGGTCGGATGCAAATACAGATGTCAAATACACTATTTGCACCCAAAACACAGTAAATCAGGAAAATACCATAAATAAAGAAATACTTGAAATAGAACTGGTATAAATGAACTATGGTGTTACACCATTGCCGCCCCTCGCCGTCACCGCTCACCATCATCATCACCTCGTCGAACTCACCCTCCGTCACTACCTCCACCTCCTCTCTCTCTCTCTCCCCATCCCGAAAACCCCTGCACCCCAACCCTATATCAAGCTCCCACGACCTAACCCCAGAGAACCCACACAACCCTTCGCCGTTAGCCTCGCCGTCGCCACCCACCATCACACCCACCTTCACCTCCTCACCTCTCTCTCCTTTCCCGACACCCCAGACCACCGCCATGACCAACCTTGCAAACCCCCGACCTCGATCAAAACCCAAGAACCTACTACTACCTCGCCGCCGACAGCAACCCATCATCGTCGTCGTCTTGCCTCTTTCCTCGTCATCCCAGAACCCAACACAAAAGCACCCACTCTTCTTCAAGTTCTTTCTTTCTCTTCTCGATCGTTTCTTGATTCTCCGATCGGTTCACCGGAGTTACGCGCGTCACCGACGATCCGGACGACCCAGTTACCGTCATCGTCCAGCCTAGTTACCACGTCACGTCTCTGCTCAGACAGGTGATTGATCGTGCGAAGAAGTGTTTTGTAAATAACCGCAATCAAGACGGTGTCGCAAGTAGCTAGCCGCGATGAGTACGGGTTGTTCCCAGGGAAATGTGAACTCTTTTCTTTCTTTAGACGAGTTGATAAAAGATAGGATATTTGTTGTTGTTCTATTTTAAGACAGATATAAAATTTATAATAAAAAGGCTTGTAGGGTACATAGGACTTAATAGTTAATCGATGAATGTTTAAAAATGACCCTTTTGATCTGTTAATAGTTTAACGCTAGAGAGATAGCGATGAATGTGGATTAGGGTTCTTGGAGGAAATTAAGGTTTCCCTATCTTGACCTTTGTCCTTCCATTGATCTCTATTCATTTCAAGCCCTTAATAAAACAAGTGTTTAACCAATATCAAATTGTGGTCGTGACTATCAATAAATTGATAGCGCGCCCGATAATAAGGTTAATATTTATTTTGCTAAAATTTATAAACATTAAAATGTTAAAAAGAAATTAAAAGATTTTTCATCCATTATTCTACCCTATCCTACAAACCCTAGCAAGCAAGAAATTTCTCGCTTATGGTTAGTAGCATAACAGAGAGGTTGAAGATGAATGAAACCATAATTAAGATACAGAAAAGTAATGCGGAAAATTAATGCCGAAAAATAATGCGTAAAGTAAATGCGGAAAAGTAAATGCAAAAAAAAATAAAACAAAAACTACCTTTATTAATCAACTATTGCATTATAACTTTTCTCCTTAGAAAGTAGATTACCAGAACCCTAGTTGCTCGCTAGATCTTTCTCTAGAATTCTGCGATGGATAGATGATTATTTAACCTCTTGGATACTTGGATCTCTTGATCTCTTCGATGATGATTTTGAATGTACAACTCTCAGTCCTTTATATAGTCCTTGAAACTAGAAACCCTCGACGCCATCTGTGAATATATGCAGTTAAGTTCATGATCCTAAAATCTCATATCCTACGGCCCAGATTCGACCGCACTTCTTCCGCATAATACTTACTTTGGCCGCTGATCCGCCGCTTCCTGGTGGCACTGGGTTTTGAGATTTTTTTTCTGGCTTTTTATGTCGATATTTGAGATCCTTTTGATGTATAGATTCTGAAAATATTGCTCTGAGTCTCTGTCGTTGCTTGATTCCTCGATTTTCTTCTAAAATCTGGCAGATTCGGTTTCGATATACCGATTTGACTTGGATCTCTTACTTGGACTCCAGACCTGAGCTAATATCTACACAATATCTCAAATCAAAGTGTTTAATAGCATTTTATATTTTTGAGATATTTTCCTAACCATTTATATGATATAATATCTTAAGAATATTGATTAGGAATATTTAATATGATATGCATATTTTAATTACTAATATTTCATTTAAATATTATATACATATATTTCCCTAATTTTATTAATTAAAATGAAAAAGCATATGATAATAATCTTTTTACAAATAAACCTACATATGTTCTTTATTTACAATTAACACATTTAGCAGTTAATAATAGTTGGGAAAATGTTCATACAAATTTGCAGTATTTTTGACTAATCAAATACCCCCAAACTTATCTTTAATCGTCCCGAGCAAACTAGTTATCAAAGAGAAAAAGAAAAACCTAACTAACACACTTTCATAAGCTACATGATTGCACTTAGCATGTGCAACAAGCCTTTAAACCTCTAGGTGTCCCTAGTAGGAAGAGTGTTGTCTCCTGAGGGTTTTTAGCGGATTACACCCACAAAATCCCATAATAAAAGAAAGAAGATGAAAATTACATACAAAAATAAGGAACTTATAAAAGAAAGAATCTTGAAAATAAGAGTTTCAAACTATACTAGCTTTTTAGTTGTCATGAGCCCTATCATAATAGTCATGAAAAGATGTCAGAAATCACATCATCCTTCAATAAAACATCATCTTTAGTCTTCCTCCCTACCTTTCTTCCAAATATCGATCATATACATCTACGTGTGTGTAAAAGACATCCCTACACTCAGATAATTCAATTCAAGCTATCATACTCTTGTCCATCTTCCTTAGTACTTTTTAGTCGGTGAATGTTTTTAGATGGAATTGCTCACACATTCTTCATGCGATCGTTAATACTTCTTGAGGTACCAACCAACTGATTACCAAATGTACTCATTCTTTTAAGCGTAATTAGCAATATTCTAGTCTTGCAATACCTAAGGCTTAGCAGTGACTCCCAAACCAGTTGGTCTAAGGCACTCGGTGATAAGGCACCCTCGCAATATTTTTTTTATGCTGCTTTAAGTAATTACAAAACCAGTGTTCATTTTTCTTCACCATTTATTTTTTATGTGTCATTTATATTTTTGTTTATATATTTTTTTCCTTCATACTAAACCTTTTAGACAAGAGCATTTCAAGGTATTCTCTACTATCCCAAGTTTCAAGATGTGTGCAAGTGCTAATAGTAGGGTATCAACGTTCAGATGTTTGGACTCGAGAATAGAGACTATTTTTCAGACTTATTTCTATCCGCAGATTAGTGGTTCCTTTCATCTCACTAACCTTTGGAAAAATAGCTCATGACTACCTATTACTAAATTCGTTTCAAAATATCTAATTTTCTTGCTTTTCTCAAATCTCTTCCTATCTTTTGTATGTATTTTTCACTTTCAAACTTTTATTCTCAAAAATTTTTAGTGCTATTATTTAGTATAATGCAAAATGATGCGTAAATAAGCACAAACCTCCCCCAAAACTATTTGCAGCAGTGTCCTCACTGATGTCATCTTTTAATTCTCAAAAGGTATAGACTTAGGAGGAAAAGTTCTCAATGATTAGTAAAGGGGACAAAAAGTCAATGAAATCCTCCCCCAAACTTATTTTTGGCTGACAATCGTGCAAAAAAATTTCTTTTCTTTCTAGAGCCAAAATATTCCTCCCCCCCCCCAAACTTGAGTAAAACAGTATTTTTCTTTATTATTAAGCATTTAAAATCATAAGAGGAGGGGTTTAAAAATTATCGGTCCGTACAAAACTTTACAAAGACCAAAAATCACCACCAACCATTCGAATATTTTATCAATGTAACACCGTGGTTGATAGAAGATCATGTTACAGATAGACGTGAAGAAATGGGGAGGAGATAAGAGGTATACTTGAACGGGTGTACGTTTTGGTTGGTAGAGACAAAACAGTGACGGAAGATGAAAACGTGAATATGAAAGATAAGGAATAGGTAGAATATTCACATTCTTATACTTGATAAGAAGAATATGTGGAGGTTCAGTTTCTTTAGGTGGAGGTTGATTCATCATAACATCCATGTCTTTTAGGAATGCGAGTTCTTCGGCAAAAATGTCTTCAAAACTTCCATCGATATTCTGACTGATAATCTTATTGGAAAGAAATGTATGATACTCGGATAGCTCGACTAAATCATTCGACAAGACAAAGGATTCTGACTTGGGTGTGGACTTGTTGACAGAAGGGTTCTTACGTGTATAATAAATAACATGATCAAACAATAACGCATTAGTGGCGTCGAGATCAGTATCGTGAAGCTCCTCAAATTTACAACCGTCGGTAGCTATCTTGTCGACAGAACATACATCAATTATATGAGCATAAGGTTCGGAGGGTTGACTTTCTAACTTGTAAATGTTAAGCTCATTTGTCATCTTCCCAAAGGACAGGTTCATTGAACCGTTACGACAATTGATTATCGCGTTGGAAGTTGCTAGAAAATGTCGACCTAGAATCACCAGGATTTGGTTCCGTGGGTTTGCTACAGGCTGTGTATCTATAACTAAAAAATATAAAATCCACAGGGAATATAAATTTCCTAAGTTTAATTAACACGTCCTTTAGCTCACCCCTAGGTTGGGTGATAGATCGATCGACCATCTAGAGAGTGCAGTGCGCAACTTTCAACTCTTCTATGCCTAATTGCTCATAAACAGAATATGGGAGCAAGTTAACACTAGCACCTAAATCGAGTAAAGCGTGATTAATGTTTTTACCCTTAATAGCAATAGATATTGTAGGACAACCGGGGTCCTTATGTTTCTCAGGCACATGTTGGGTAAAAGAATTGCTCGTATTACTCGCTAAGAAAACCTTTTTAGGTATTTGAATTTTCCTTTTCCTAGTCCACAAGTCCTTTAGAATTTTCGCATAGGATGGAATTTGTTAGATAGCATCTAGAAGTGGAATATTTATGTTAACTTGCTTAAAAATTTCCATAATCTTCTCCATTTGGGGACTTGGTCTGTTGGCCCTTAACCTATTTGGAAAATGAGCTTTATCAATAAAAATTGGGTCCAACATTTGAGGAGAAGTTTGTGGGGATGGAATGGATCCCAAAATTGGATTTGATATGGCTGTAGATGTTAATTCATTCAAGGAGGTGGGATGAGTTCGAGCCTAGTGAAGAACGGAGAATAGACTTGGAAGAAGATGTTGGATCAGATGAAGTAGGAGTAGAACTAGTAGCCGGGGTATCATCAATACCATCAACTTTAACTTGTTCACCAACTTGGTTATTCAACATTCTTCCCAATATCAACGTGGTTACGACACTCACATTATGATTTTGTTGGTGAAGGATGAGATTTACGCTTTGTGAGTGGCCGGGATTTGGTAGAGATTTAGATGGAAGTTTCCCTTTCTCTCTCTCACTCACTGCGGCATCTAACTGTGCAATTTTTGCTTCTATCGATTTTATGCTTTCACCGTGGGAAGCAGTGTGTTGGACTAACGTTTGGATAGAAGATGTTAATTAGCCGTCGTTTGGATGGATTGTTTAATAAAAGTTTCTAAGTTTCGTTCGAGTGTAGAGATTTTTTCGGTACCGGGCGTTGGAAGATTAGTCTGTGATTGGAAAGGATTATTATAAGGAGCAGCGTTGTTGACCGGATTTTGAAAAGCTTGCGATTGAAAGGGCCGCTGAAATTGCTGTTGTGGCGGTTGTTATTGTGGATGAATTCTTTGATAGTTATTTTGGCTTGGGAACTGATTTTGATTTTGAGACTGTTTTTGGTTCCAAGCAAAATTAGGATGATTGGTCCATCCCTGATTATAAGTGGATGAATAAGGATCATTTCTAGGTTGTTGCTGAAAAGCAGCATTAACGTTCATGACCTTCAGACAGAGGATTCAAAGGACATTTTTCTGTTAAATATGATGGGTCAAAACAGCAACCACACACGGTTTTGGAAAGCGTAATTTTGTTTAGGGAGGCTGAAGAGAATTTGCTTTCCATAGCTTCAAGTTTCTTTTGCATCGCGGCTATTTCGGGTTTCAATGCGATGGAAACGTCGAGCTGATGGATACCTTCTCTAGATGAAGACGATATTGGTCTAGTGCTCTTCCACTGTAATGTTTGTTCGGCAAGATCTTCCAGAAATTGCCATGCTTCACAATCGTCTTTTGACATGAAATGACATTGATAAATGGTTTCTAGCATTTGTTTTGTTGCTGGATTAACACCCTCATATACAATGCGATAAAGTTGCCATTTATCGATTCCGTAATGAGGGCATTGGACAAGAAGATCTTTAAGCCATTCAAAGCATTTCCAAAAGGGTTCGTTGGGAAGTTGGGCAAACTGGTTAATCTCGTTCCGAATACGGACGGTCTTGTGATGAGGATAGAATTTCTTAAAGAATGCTATAACGAATTCATCTCATTTAGCGATAGAATGTGCAGCGGTGCTATAAAGCCACTTTTCTGTAAGATCGCACAGGGTAAAAGGGAGAAGACGTAATCGCATTGCATCCCATGAAATTTGGGTTGTGCTCATCATAACACATACGTTTTAGAATTTGGTTATAAAAACGTATGCATCTTCGGTTTCAAGCCCGTGAAATTTGGGCAACAAGTTGATGAAGTGGGGTTTAATTTTGAAATTATCCCCATTGGATGGTGGAAGAGACAGACACGTAGGAAGTGGTCTGCATACGGGATAACATCTGTCTTGTAGAGTGATGAATGGAGGATTTTGCACACCTACGGGTGGTGGCAAAGTGGTATCATTAAAACCTGATGGAGATCCATCCATCTTGGGAGATGTGGTGGATGGAGGAGAAATAGAAGATGAAGAAGTATCGACTTCGGAGTCGATAGAAAAATGCGGACTAGACGGGCACTAGAATCCCGTGTCCAGTCGATCATCCATTATGCGAGTTTAGTGCACGTGGCAGCGTGTGTTATGTGTGAGAACGCTTTTAAAGAAGGCTTGTTTTGAAAAATATTGGACGTGAGGCTTGACTCAACAAATCACAAAATACGCAATCAATCCCTAGAACTAGGGTCACTTAGATCAAGTCACTAGACCGTTCCTAGACTTCCAACGGACAAGTCGTAGGATCAACCCTCTACCACCTCCTTATCAATCTTGCAGCCAGATAAGTGCCAGGTAAGTGGGAGGTATCCGCTATATGAATCACCGAAATAGCGGGCCTAATTAATTAACCACTTTCCTTAGTCACACTTGCCTAAACACCACAAGAGAAATGCGGATAAGTAATAGATTACCCACGACATTTCTTTTTCCTAATTGAGCGCGACAGTCCTTAGGGGCTTGGTCTAGATATTTTTTATTAATGTAGGGTGATAGTAAGCTCATTTATGATTTGTGGGGCCTACGAAGGGTGATGAAATCCCCACCTAATCTGATTTGGGTTTATTGCCCCTTAAAGTCCGGTTTAAATATGCAAAACAAACCGAAAGCAAAACACGCAAAAAGATTTTTGAGCGGCGTTGTTTGCAAGGAATTCTGCAGGTAAAATCAGATTATTGGTGCTTTAAAGGAGAGAGAAATAATGTAGGAAAATACCACAGAAGTTCGGAGGCCCAACTCCATAAGAAGGCCGCGCTTCTGCCGCCGAATACACCTAGTTGCCGCGGTTCCGCCACCTAAAGGAAGGGTCTTTTGCTAATTTTTCTTCAGAGCACCCCTATGCTCTTCTGGTCAAAGTTTAAATCTCTGAATCTCTGTTTCCTTGCTCTAGTTACTCTAGATGTTCTTGTAAAACTCGCACAATAATCGTTAAAAACGCAAGATGCAGTTTTGGTTCTCGTTTATTTTATGTTCGCTGGTTTTTATAAGAAATCAACCCGAATAAGAAGAAAAAAATTATGACCGTTTCCCCGGCAACGGCGGCATTTGATTGATCGTACGAAGAAGTGTTTTGTAAATAATCGCAATCAAAATGGTGTCTCTAATAGTTGGCCACGATGAGTACGGGTCGTCCGCAGGGAAACGTGAATTCTTTTCTTACTTTAGACGAGTTGATAAAAGATAGGATGCTTGTTGTTGTTCTATTTTAATACGGATATAAAATTTATAATAAAAAGGTTTGTAGGGTTCATAGGACTTAGTGGTTAATCGATGAATTTTTAAAAATGATTCTTTTTATCTTTTAATAGTTTAAACCTAGAGAGATAGCGATGAATATTGATTAGGGTTCTTGGAGGAAATTAGGGTTTCCCTCTCTTAACCCTTGTCCTTCCATTGATCTCTATTCATTTCAAGCCCTTACAAAACAAGTGTTTAACCAATCTCAAATCGTGGTCGTGACTATCAATAAATTGATAGCGCGCCCGATAAGAAAGTTAACATTTATTTTGATAAAGTTTATAAACATTAAAATGTTAAAAAGAAGTTAAAAGATTTTTCATCCATTATTCTACCCTATCCTACAAACCCTAGCAAGGAAGGAATTACTCACTCATGGTTAGTAGCATAACAGAGAGGTTGAAGATGAATGAAACCTTATTTAAGATACA
The DNA here is from genome assembly GCA_030015575.1 of Agapanthus africanus. Classification (NCBI taxonomy): domain Eukaryota; kingdom Viridiplantae; phylum Streptophyta; class Magnoliopsida; order Asparagales; family Amaryllidaceae; genus Agapanthus; species Agapanthus africanus. The sequence goes on from JASDDO010000019.1 coordinate 130,342,759, forward strand.
GAAAAGTAATGCGGAAAATTAATGCGTAAAGTAAATGCGGAAAAGTAAATGCAAAAAGAATTAAAACAAAAACTACCTTTATTAATCAACTATTGCATTACAACTTTTCTTCTTAGAAAGTAAATTACAGGAACCCTGATTGCTCGCTAGATCTTTCTCTAGAATTCTGCGATGGATAGATGATTATTTGATCTCTTGGATACTTGGATCTCTTGATCTCTTCGATGATGATTTTGAATGTACAGCTCTCAGTCCTTTATATAGTCCCTGAAACCAGAAACCTTCGATGCCATCTGTGAATATATGCAGTTAAGATCATGATCCTAAAATCCCATATCATACGGCCCAGATTCGACCGCACTTCTGCCGCATAATACCTACTTTGGCCACGGATCCGCCGCTTCCAGGTGGCACTTGGTTTTGAGATTTTTTCTGGCTTTTTATGTCGATATTTTAAGACCCTTTTGATGTATAGATTCTGAAAATATTTTTCTAAGTCTCTGTCGTTGCTTGATTTCTCGATTTTCTTCTAAAATCTGGCAGATTCAGTTCCGATATACTGATTTAACTTGGATCTCTTACTTGGACTCAAGACCTGAACTAATATCTGCACAATATCTCAAATCAAAGTGTTTAATAGCATTTTATATTTTTGAGATATTATCCTAACCATTTATATGATATAATATCTTAAGAATATTGATTAAGAATATTTGATATGATATGCAAATTTTAATTACTAATATTTTATTTAAATATTATATGCATATATTTTCTCTAATTATATTAATTAAAATGAAGAAACATATGATAATAATCTTTTTACAAATAAACCCACATTTGTTCTTTATTTACAATTAACACATTTTAGCATTTAATAATAGTAGGGAAAATGTTCATACAAATGTGCACTATTTTTGACTAATCAATAGGTCTAGTCCTGTGCGTGTAAGTTTAGCATCGCGACGTTATTCCGACGTTAGACGTAGCATCCGTATCTCGACGTGAGATCCGATCATGTAAGTTTTAACTTGCAACATGCTATGTTATTATATCGATCTCTATATGAATAACAATAATAAATGTGTTTTATTATTCAGCAAATATTACCGTTTATAGTTTTACGGTATCCGTACTGATAATCGTTTATCTAGTTGCATGCCGGAACATCATGATATCATTATACTACTACATCAGTACAACATGTTATCTAGTTTGCATCATACATGGTAATGGATGTATAATGGTTATTACAGATAGATACATATGCATCCTGGCATCAGTTGTGTTTATCGTATTATGATATTGATTACAGTTTCACATTGGGTATCTATTTGGTTAATATACATCATATGACATATTCACGACACACTACCAGACTTGTTATTTGGATCTTATTGCTAATGCCAACAATCCTAACTTGTTGTCCTTACGGACATAACTTGTTGTCTGCATCGACGAGAACTGTACTTGCTTGATCTTGTGTTGACATTAGATTTATATCGGCAATACCTGACTTGAACACAAACCCGGGGGAAAAGGGGAAATCAAGAATGTAACCGAAACGTAACTCAAGAGGATATTATTATTGTTTGCCGTGGTTCCGGGAGTTACGGAATAAATCATTACTGTTTGCCGTTTTTCCAGGCGTTACGGAATAAATCATTGTTTGCCATTTTTCCGGACGTTACGGAATAAATACATGTTTGCTGTTTTTTCGGGCGTTACGGAATAAATACTTGTTTGCCGTGTTTCTGGGCGTTACAGAATAAATACTGTTACCGTGGTCCCGTGGGTAATGAACGGGATATATACTGTTGGGTTACGATGATGATTATATTAATTGATTTCAAAGACTTCTAGAATAAGTAACCTAGAAGCACAGATTTAGGATACACATCACACACCCATACATACACATACCTCACTGTTTCATATCTATGTTATTTATTTATATTCATGTTTACTTATATCGTTATACCTTGGTCATTACTATTACTTGATATTATGACACACTGACGTCTGGGTTTTTCATGGCCCAGTTCCTCTACTTTTATTGCAGGTTGATCAAGAGTACTTTAGCAATCAAGCCGAGCAATGAGGAGTTGAACGCGTGTTGTTAGAGATGTTTAGTTTATTTATTTCCGTAGTTTTACTTATGGATGTGAGCCCATATTGGGACACGATTCAGATATTGTTTATTGGATCTTGATTCGTTTCCGCTTTATGCATTTTCTTGATTTTATTTATTTTGGCAGATGGACATATACTAGCTAGATTATATTCTTTTCTGTTCTTGATATTCGATAGACAGCCGTAATGTGACTGTGTAGGGATGATTCTTAGCCATAGGTAGTATGGTCGGCTCTGTCACGTGCCGTAGTTTACGCATCTTGGCAAGCGGGCGTGATAGGATTTGTTTGGTATCAGAGTCTTAGGATTTAAGTTTAGTCAGGTTTGGTTCTTTTGTAGTTGGGTATTGAACCCAATACACTAACCAGAAAACCCAAAATTAGGAATATGTCCTGCCACATTACTATCTTTCCAGTCTTGAATCTATAGCTATCTTGTTTATTAAATCCGGTTTACCGTTACTAATCCTCTTCAGTGTCTTGGTTTCAGAATCATAGCGGATAGAGACTTGCGATCATACCAGAGGCATGTTAATGACACCGCATTGCTTGGTGTTGTATGTGGTATGCTGGAAAACCAGAAGCAGCAAACTGAGCTGAATCAGTGGCATGCCGAAGGTTTCCAGGAGGGTCTGCGGACAGTCCAGCAATTCATAGTTGTATTAGCACCCAGGCCAACACAACATGAGGGCACCGTGGCGAACTTTAGAAAGTTCGGTCCATCTACATTTACAGGATTGGAGGAGCCATTGCCAGCGGAGTAGTGACTAGTTGATACTGAGAATCTGCTAGTCGCCCCACAGATTCCAGATGAGAAAAGGATGGATGTAGTACGCATCCAATTAGTAGATTACGCTCGTGAGTGGTGGCTCATAGAGGAGACCCGTCTGACCAAGCCGATCAGTTGGGCAACGTTTTCGCGGAGTTTCTTGGAGAAGTTCTTTACACAATCTGCTCGGGAAGAGATGGAAGAGAAGTTTATTAGCCTAAAGCAGAATGGCGGATCCGTTGATACGCATGTGGCTGAATGGACTCGGCTCAGTCAGTTTGCGGGGCCTTTGGTTGCCAATGAGGCAGATAGGGCAAGAAGGTTTATGCGTAGCTTGGATGTGGAGATTCAGAAACACATCATATCTCTGGGATTGACCACCTTCTCCCAAGTTCTCAAGGCAGCCAGGGAGCAGCAAAGTTTATCGGTGAAAGTGAAGAGTACTCAACAACAAGCCGTCATAGTGCGGAAGCCGGCGTTTATGCCAAACCGAGCTCCTGTATGCAGAAGCATTCCGGTGAACAAGCGAGGCATTGTACCCATGAAGAAGCCCCTTGTATCTGATCAGAATAGAAGTGTGTTTTGTGACTACTGCCAACAATCGGGTCATTTCCGGAGGGAGTGCCAGATGAGGCTTGGGCAGTGTCTGATTTGCGGAGCTGCTGGTCATCGAATGCATACTTGTCCATCGAGAGTTCAGTTAAAGGGTGATGCTCCGAGAACACAGCAGAAGAAGATTACTCAGGGGCCTAATCAAGCACGAGCCTTCACTTTGACGGCCGAGGAGGCCAAAGCTTCAGACGAAGTTGTTTCAGGTATCCTACTCGTTTATAACTTTCCTGCATTAGCCTTATTCGATTCTGGTGCGTCTCATTGCTTTATGTCATCCAAGTTCATTAATGCACACTCTATTCCACACGCGGTCCTGTCTAGTTACTGGGATATACACACTGGAAATAGGAAAATTATATCTAGTAATGAGTGCAAGGATTGTTCGATTGTTATTTGCGGACGGGAGTTATTCGCGGATTTCTTGGTGATAGATACTGGCAGTTATGGTGTTGTCTTAGGAATGGACTTGTTCCCGCCAAAATTTTGGCTCAACACTTGCTCCCTTATAAAATAATAATAATAAAATAAAAATAAATGGAAATCTCCACATGCAAAGCATGTAGGTACTGCCTCGAATAGAATTAAATCCTATGATGGCGCCTCATGTGCTCCTCACGCGGGCGCCAATGTGCAAAGCACAAAAAGAAATCTATTAAATAAGAGTTAAAAACTCTGAGGTAACACCTCATGTGCCTTGCACGAGGGCGCCAGCGCCAAGAGTTAAAAACTCTGAGGCAGCGCCTCATGTGCCTTGCACGAGAATGCAACGCCAAGAGTTAAAAACTCTAAGGCAGCGCCTCACGTGCCCCGCACGAGGGCGCCGGCGCCAGAACTAAAAGTTCTCTGTTATCCAACGGAGATGATAAATCATCAAAATACATAATTAAATTCTGTTGAGAAAATATTTCTCAAATCTTTCTAAAAGAGAAAGATTACTCTCTATAAAACAAAGCACCGTTGGATTAAAAATCCAATGGTGATTAAAAATCACCAAGCTACAGAATAAAATCTGTATGGGAAAATATTTCCCCAATATTTCAAAACAAGAAAGATTACGCTCTGTAAAACAGAGCACCGTTGGATTAATAATCCAATGGTGATTAAAAATCACCAAACTGCAGAATAAGCTCTGTATGGGAAAATATTTACCCAATCTTTCTAAACGAGAAAGATTACACTCTTTAAAACAGAGCACCGTTGGATTAGAAATCCAATGGTGATTAAAAATAACCAAGCTATAGAATAAACTCTGTAAGGGAAAATATTTCCCGATCTGGTTAAAAAAAGAAAGATATTTTCTGTAAAACAGAAGTCCTTGGATCAAAGATCCAACGGTGGATAAAATCTCAAAATCAATTAAGGATCTCTCAATGAGAGATTTCTTTAACTAAATCAACAAGTCGGCCTCTACTATATAAAGGCCCCAAGACTTCAAGTTTTGTATAGAGGAACCCCCCCCCCCCCCCCAAAACTTTGAGAAAATCCAGAGAGAAGAGCAAGCTCTTGGCAGAAGAAGAATTTCTTCAAGGTAAAATAAATAGATCAAAACATCTCATTAGAAAAAGAATTTAATTGTTTTGCCAGATCATAAATCTTTAAGACAAATTGTCTTTTACAAAAGAGATTATAACATCTCATTATAAAAAAAGGAGGAGAATAATTCAATTCTCTTAGGATCACAGATGCATAAAGGCAAAGCCTTTCACCAAGAATATAAGAGATTGAAACATCTCCTATAAAATAAGAACTTTGTTCTTAGATCCACGAGACAAAGTCTCTTATAGGAGAAAATTTAATTCTCAGAGCGCAAAGCTGCTTAAAAAGAGCCTTAGCGCTCTAATTAAAAGGAGCGCCTCAGCGCTGCAGAGCCTCAGCGCTCCAAGTTTAAAGAAATGCCTCAGCGCTCCAAATCTAGCGCACAGCGCTGCAGAGCCTTAGCGCTCCAAGTTTAAAGAAGTACCTCAGCGCTCCGAAGTCTGGCGTTCAGCGCCAAGCGCGCCACGTGCTCCTCACGTGTGCGCTATTTCACAAGAAGTGCTCTGCGCTCATTGACTGGCGCTCAGCGCCAAGCGCGCCACGTGCTCCTCATGTGTGCGCTACTTAAACAGAAGCGCTCTGCGCTCATTGACTGGCGTTCAGCACTTAGCACGTCATGTGCTCCTCATATTTGCCCTACTTAAACAGAAGCGCTCTGTGCTCATTGACTGACGCTCAACGCTAAGCGCGCCACATGCTCCTCACGTGTGCGCTACTTAAACAGAAGCGCTCTGCGCTCATTGACTGGCGCTCAGCGCCAAGCACGCCACGTTCTCCTCATGTGTGTGCTACTTAAACAGAAGTTCTCTATGCTCATTGACTGGCACTCAATGCCAAGCGCGCCACGTATTTCTCACGTGTGCGCTAAGAGAACATAAATTGTTCTTTAAATGATAAAGCCCGGAGCTATAATGAGTGCTCCGCATTCAATAAAAGACAAAAAGTTGTCAGGACCAATGCACAGTATTGTTAAATGAAAAAGGACCGAGCCTAATTAAATGTCTAACATTTTAAATGAATGGGCCGGGCCCAAGTTGGCCACAGATCTCTAATTCAGATTAACTGAGCCCATATGCTCATAAATCTTTGATCTTAGTCCCAAATAGGACTATAAATCTCCCAACCAATATTGGTTCAAGGGTACATCTCTTCATTCCTATGATATTTGTCGTTGTAATCCTTCAACGTCTTCAGAGAGGTGACGGGTCCCGAAAACCAGACATTCCACGGACTGTGGGGTCCTTAAACTCATGGACTATGATATCCTTAAATTTTATGGATTGTGGGGTCCTTAAACTCATAGACTATGATGTTTTTAAACTTTACAGACTATGATGTATTTAAATTTACAGACTATGATGTCTCTAAACTCCATGGACTGTGATGTCCTTAAACTTTTGGACAGCAAAGTCCCTAAACTAAAACAATAGAGCCCAAATGCTCTTTTGTTGGATCTAAATGATCCCGTTAAGTTGATCTAAGTCTAAAATTATACTAATGTATCTTTAACAAACATTTAAGTTGATCTTAGTCTCAAATGAGATTAACGATCCTTAAACCCAACCCAAAACCCAAATCTAAGAAGATACGGATTTGGACTAATCCACGCCCTACGGGCGACAACATAAATTAGTCTCCGTATATAATCCACGGGCAACCAAAAACCAAACAAACACACACGACACAAAGTGACCATCTGGAGAAGGAGAAAGTGGTTACCGCGATGCGGTAGCGTAATTAACTGCAGGGGCTTACGTCTGCAGGGAAGAGCGTCCCCACAATCAAAAACCTCTCTAACGAGGGGGAATCTGACGAATTCTGCTACAACAGCCGCATCCGTCTAAACCTCCAATACACGGTACCATAAATCAACTTGGCATCTTCGGAGAGGTGGATGGATAAATCCAAATAGCATCTGCCCCTAAATTCAGGCAAGACATTTGTCTTCCCGGTCTTTCGGCGGAGAACAGATTCTGGCATGCCCGGTGGGACCTTTTCCTCTTTCCACTCCACACTTCGTGTGTCGTGTTTCACGAACGAATTGCGGTTTGCTATGGTTGCCTCTGGATTCGAGGTACTAAGATTTGGTGTCTTGCTCCGTGCAGAAAACAGAAGATCAATGGCTTCCAACTGCACAAACTGCAACAACTCCCACTCCGTCCTTGCTGGAGGAGTGACCTACGGTCCTCAAACGGTCTCCCTTTTTACAATGCCGGTGGACCTGGTGACGCAAGTCGCCACAGGGCTATTCTTTGGGAACATGCTCCCACCAATGAGCTTCAATGCCCTATTGCCATCGCAAGAAGCTCCAAAGAAGTCGGTCTTTGATCGGCTTACAACTACCGCGGCCCCTCTCAACGGGTCGCCCAAATCCAATGCTTCAGTTTTCAACAAACTGGGCCAAAGCTCAAGTGGGCCCGTGAAGAAGCCCGCGATATCTGAGGCGGCCATCCCAAAGAGGAGAGTCATTCTTATTCCTGAAGTCATCAGAGCGACTTCCCCTGCTAAGGACTCGGTCTTTGCAAGACTGAACGTTTCAACTCCCACTCTAAGCGAAGTAACCAAGGCTGCTTCCCCTGCCAAAAAGTCGGTCTTTTCAAGATTGATCGTTCCCTTTCAGCGAACGTCGGTTTTCGACAGGTTAACGAAGACAACGGCCCCTCATCAAAGCACGGGGCATGATGAAACCACCCCCATAGCTGAATCAATACCGTCCGCACGACATGCTATCCGTTGTCACTGGCATCGAGTGAGGAAAGCTGGGGGCAGTTCCCCATCTGGATTGACTCCACCAGCTCCAACAGTGGAAGTCAACGCTGCTGTTCCAACTGGGATCAGCTTTGAACAACTTAGGAGGGTGCACAAGAACTCTCCGACGGCCGTGCTGAAAAGATCTCCTCCACCTATGGAGAACGTTACAAAGGTGAAGCCAGAGCAGCCCCCTCAACGACTGTCCTCCAAAATTCACAGGATCTGGCGAAGGGTCTAGGACTCGATGATCAACTAAGACTACTCCTGCCAACCGAAGAAGATGAGAGTTCGGTAAGAGAAGGACCACCCTGTTGTACCACAGAAGGTGTTGACTACTTGGATGCCCGCTGCAACGGCTCCCTCAACTTCGGTCGCTCACAAAAGGGGAAGGCCTGAGAAAATTTTTGTGCCTGCAACGAATCTTAAGAACAATGAATCTAAACACCCTAAGTCTGGGGGTATGGTGGTGCACACTTTTTATATAGCATCCGGGAAAGAGGATATCCGTATCTCCACGGGTCATCGACCACTCACCCGATCGGTAACAAAGGCCCAGGAGCAACAACAGAACCTCTAGGAAATGTTAACATAGATGGCCGCACTCACTGGGCCAAAAGGAAGCCCGGAGACATCGTCAGAGCAGCGTTATGGACAAGAAACCGATGCTGAGTTCCTCCGCAGAATCCTCGAAAAGAAAGACAGAGAGGCAGCGGAACAAGCTGCTAACATAAAACGAATGACACTTTTATTCCAAGACATGGTCGGGATGATATTACAACTGGATCCTCCAGCTGAAGACCCTTCGATTATCCTTGAAGACTATAGGGGAGAGACATCAAACCCTCTTCCGGCTTGTTCAGCAGCCAAAGAGGAGACCATTTCTAAAGCCGCCCTGGATGACTATATCGCTCAACAGATATGAGGTCATCAGGCGAACGAAGCGGCCGAGCAAATTGTTAAGACTGGACGACCTTATCAGGGTTGGTACGACCAAATAAAGTACCCGCCGGGATATACGATCCCTAAATTCCATGTATATAAAGGGACGGGGAATCCACACCAGCACGTTGCTCAATTTAGGGCTCTGTGCGGCAACACCGGAGGTGACGACAAACTGCTGCTTCGCCAGTTTGTTGGCTGCTTGTCGGAGAAAACGTTTGAATGGTACTCCGAGCTCCCGAACGACTCCGTTAAGACATTTGCAGAAATGGAGCTACTGTTTACACAAAGGTTCGCAAGCGCTAGCGAACGCACCCTAATCATTGCATTGATCAATGCCAGGGTGAAGCCGGGAGAAACATGGGTTCAGTATGCAATTCGGTGGCGGAACCTATGGTCGAAATGCGAACAGCGCATCGAAGAGGCTCCTGCAGTGGGCATGTTTGTAGGAACCCTCGATCCGCAGGCGACAATATCCCAATTCATGATGTTTTTCAAGCCGACTACCTTTCAGACCTTGATTGATAAGCTGGCCCAAATAGACCAGATGGGTCATAAGCCTTCCTTTTCAAAGACAGAACCACGGAATGAAAAGGGAAAAGGGAAAGCCACCTTTATCGCCAATGCTCAACAACAGCTGAGCGACTTAAAACCTGTTGTTCGCCAAAGCAATGTGCGTCCACACCAAACTCTCGAGGAGAGACTGGGACGTCCTTACTCGTTTCCTCAGGATAAAACAAGGAGACTGTTCGAGCTGGCAGTGCGCAATAAACTCATCAATCTGCCAGAGCCAAGACGTCCACTGCAGCCAGGCGATACCAACAATCCTAATTACTGCCGCTACCACCGAGCAGTAAGCCATCCAATTGAAGATTTCTTCGTTTTCAAAGGCTGGATTGAGGACCAATACCAACAAGGCAAATTCGCACTGTTCGAGAATTGGAAAGTAAGCCCGCCCCAGCCGCACGCTCCTAAAAAGGTGGACACACCGGGAGTATCGTGCTCTTTTATAGAAAAAGCTCCATGGGAGGTCGCTCTTTCAGTCAAGATGAAAAGAATGCTGAAGGATCTTCACACATGCCCGGCAATCATTGAACCCGAGATCATTGAAGGAATGCTGAAGTCGCGCCCAACGCCAAGAGTTGGTAGCGATAATCAAAACGCTCAGGCACAGCCGTCAAAGTCTTCGAAGAAGAAGAAGAAGACCAAAAAGCCCATCCAACCCGAAGACAGCCGTACAGGTCTACAGAAATACATCGATGCATTGGAAGAATATAACCAGAAGGCACGGACCCCAATCACGTTGGACGAATTCTTTAAGCATGTTCTTGAGAATGAAGACGATGACGCTGATGAAGGAGACGATTCTTCAGAAGGGCCTGAAGACTATGTGGTGAGCTGCCACATGATCTCTCACTCGATAAATGGCAAAGAAGTTCCTGATGTAGAAAAACTGGGGGCAGATCCCGAAACGGAACTCCTAGAACCGTCAGACGAAATGATTGACATGCTGTTGAATGAAGTCTGTCAGAAAAGCAAAGCCAATCGAGAGCGTGAACTGGCTATATTCGAAAAAGCCAAACGTCGGCGACTGAATGAAAAGGTTGAGGCACTCCAACCTGATTGAAGCACATTCGCCGCAGACAAAAGCAAACTTAAGACAAGGAAACGATTCGCTAGAGCCCTGTCAAAGGGAATGAAGTTGCCCTCTCTCAGAGGAAATTCTCCCGGCGGTACACATCTTGATGAAGCCGACGTACATCCTAACTTCTGCTTATACCATCAGAGGATTGCACACCCTACCGAAGAATGCAACGTCTTTAAAAATTGGTGGCAGGGATACGTTGCTCACCGGCAGCATTTCAAGCGGATGAAGCGCAAAACTTGTCGGGAACAAAGAAGCACGACAGATGAGCATAAAAGAACTGCCAGTTAATGTCACATGGTTAATTCCGGGGGATCGCAAGCTCTCACCTTCAGGAGTGATTCTGATGAAGAAATAGCCCTCGGCCCTCTCTTCAAGGAATCCATCTCTGAAACAGAAGAGATGAAGACCTGCGAGAACATTCAGCTGCGTAATCGCACGCTACCTGAAAGGAATCTCGAACCCGCAAACAAGGAATCGAACAAAAAGGATAACGGGAAAGAAAAGGTCCCTGAGAATATCACCCTCGATGACTGAGTCGTTGAAGAGCTGGCAGCCAAGAACCCTCCCAAGAAAAACAATGTGGATTACAACGTTCTGACACACCTGAGGAAAGATACCTTCGCAGCTAAGCATTCTCGACGCCCTTCTGCTATCCAAAGCGGCGAGAGATTCTCTGATCAAGGCATTACAAGAGCCTGACCAGTTTCAAGCTTTCCTCGCCGAAGAAAAGATGAAGGACGAGCTGGAAGAAATTCACACACCTGACATCACTTTCGGCGATGAAGATCTCCTTCTCGGAACATGCGAGCACAATCGTCCCCTATATGTCTCCGGGTATTGCCATGACATTAAGATAGGGAAGATCCTAGTTGACAATGGGTCCTCTGTCAATCTCCTAAATGTGAGGGTGCTAAAAGAAATCTGCATGAGCGTTCAACAACTCGCTCGGGATAAAATCACTATCTCCGGGTTCAACTCCTAGTCATCACGGACGCTCGGGTCTGTGATATTAACGTTACGCTTTGGGCTGCTCGTCACTGATATCAAGTTTCACGTCATTGATGCCAAGACTTGCTACAATGCTTTGCTTGGCCGGCCTTGGTTACACGAGTACAACATTATCCCTTATACACAACATCAGTGTATGAAGTATTTCAAGGATCTCGAGTATACCGTGACAGGGGAGCTGAACCCATTCTCCGTGAATGAAGTCCGAAAGTACGAAGATGCAAAATACTTCTTGCCAGGCTTCGAAGACACGGAAAGGTGCCATAAGCCGGAGAATAAGCAGAAAGCTATCACCATTATTCCGGTCTTTGGTAGCGATACCGAAGAGGAGGAAGAGATAGTTTATTTGGGACCTCCCCGATACAAAAAACCGGGACCGTCTACCCCTATTCTGGTCTTTGGCAGTGACTCTAAAGACGAGGTCAATGCAGTACTCTCGGCTCGTCCATCTGTGCAAGCCTTCATTGGAGATGAACGGAGTTTACAAATCGCTATGGTTCCGCAAGAGCATTACAAAGACTCGACGCACTTGATACCTATAGTGTGCAAGAACTGCAGACGTTCTATGTCCCTCCCAGGCGAAGAGATGAAACGGAGAACCTCTTTTATCGATCCATGGAAACCAAAGTGGAGAAAGAAATCTGGCATGGTGCCAATTCTACGCTTGACAGGCTCCAGCCCATCCGTCTTCCCAGATACTACACAGAAGGATTAAAAATGCTGTTGAGGTGCCAAGGCATACCCTTCAAACAGACTGATCGATAAGCTCAGTTCTACAACAGGATCTGGAATGTCCCCGAAACTCAGCAAAAATTATCCAACGAAAGAATGGAAACAGTAGGGCTTGGATATGTTCAATCCAAGAAACGGGAGCGATTCCATGGCTGCTACGTTATACATGATTTCGATGAAGAAGGAGATGCTCTGTTAAAAGACACTGCAGTTGAACCAAAATGATGTCCCGCTATGAAAATCCCAAGTCCGTCGTTCGAAGAACAGATGGACAAGCTAATAAGGGAAGCGAGTCAAAAGGTCCGGGATGACCATAGCCGCGAAATGGCCATTTATGAGAAAGCCAGGACGCAGCGCCTCCTTCAGCATGCTTAAGAGAATGACGATGCTCTTCGTCGCCAGCCCGTCGTACAAAAGACCCGACGCAGAGATAAAAATGAACTGAAGAACGGAGAAAATGTCCGACAGCAACAAAGCGGGTCCAAGAAGCCCCGCGATCGAAAATTGAGCAGCCGGGATCCGTCTCTTATAAAGAAGATGGGTCGAGCATATTCTTTTCTCCAAGACAAGACAAGAAAGATATTCAGTCTTGTCATTAAACATTAGATGATTACCTTCCCAGAGTCCAAACACTCTGAGCAAGCAAACGAGGTTCATCACCCGGATTATTGCTCCTATCACTGAGCGATAGGACATCCTCTCGAAAACTGCTTCACATTCAAAGGTTAGGTAGAAGACTAGTATCAGCAAGGTAGGTTTGCTTTATTCAGCAGATGGAGGGTAACCCCGCCATAGAAGCATGAACCGAAATCCACATATGCAGCGAGAGTAGAGCTGGATCAACATCGGTTTTGGAAGCGATCTCGTACCTGTCACGTGATAATGATGTCGGAAGAAGGAGTGCCCGAGGATATGGATGACCTTCCCTGGTGTTTCGAAAACGATGATGACGAAGTGATCTCAGAGTTTCCACCAGCACCAAAAGAACTGGAAGATGGGATACATACTACGGCAGATAATCTCAGAAAAATCGACTTGGGGACGGCAAACGACCCACGGCCTACGTTCGTCAGTGAGCTATTGTCTAAGAAACAAGTGGCTATGATAAAAGACTTGCTCATGCAGTATTCCGAGATGCCAGGACTAGATCCAGAAGTAGCCGTGCACAAATTGGCGATATCTCCGGACATTAAGCCAATCAAACAAGCACCGAGAAGAATGCGGCTCAAACTTGAAATGAGCATCAATGCCGAGGTCAAGAAGCTAATCAACTCCGGCTTCATCCAAGAGATTCAGTATCCTGACTGGATCGCCAACATCGTCCCAGTGATGAAGAAAAATGGGACAGTACGCATCTAAGTAGACTTTCGGGACCTCAACAAAGCATGTCCGAAGGATGACTTCCCCGTACCGGTCATCGAGCTGATGATAGACAACACATCCACTCACGAAGTCTTCTCCTTCATGGATGGCTCATCGGGGTACAACCAAATAAAGATGCATTTCGAAGAACAGAAGCATACCGCTTTCCGGACTCCCCTGGGAATATTCTTTTACAAAGTGATGCCTTTCGGCTTGAAGAACGCTGGCGCCACCTATCAGAGGGCCATGACGAAGATTTTCGATGATCTCATACACGAAATCGTCGAGTGCTATATTGACGACCTCGTGGTAAAGAGAAAATCGCGCGAGGAGCATTGGGAGCATCTGAAGATAGTGTTCCAACGTCTTCGAAAATACAATCTGAAGATGAACCCTCTCAAATGCGCGTTCAGAGTCTCCTCAGGAAAATTTCTAGGATTCATCGTACGTCACCGAGGCATCGAAATAGACCCGTCGAAGATCAAGGCGATCATGGAAATGCTCCCGCCAAGAACTCTCAAGCAACTGCGGTCTCTCCAAGGAAAGCTCGCATATATCTGACGGTTCATAGCCAAGCTCTCCGGCAAATGCCGCCCCTACAGTCATCTAATGAAGAAGGGGAACCCTTTCATCTGGGATCGTAAATGCCAGAGCGCACTGGACGAGATCAAGCAATACCTGCAAAATCCGCCAGGACTGACCGCTCCGGTCAAGGGAAAACCTCTCATCCTGTACACAACCACCCTTGAAGGTTCCTTAGGCGCACTATGGGCACAAGAGAATGATCAAGGGAGGGAAAAAGCCCTCTACTACTTGAGTCGAGTTCTTCTGGGGGCAGAAAACAATTACTCCCTCATTGAAAAACGCTGTCTGGCGTTAATCTTCGCAATAACGAAGCTCAGTCATTATGCTTTGGCCCATGAGATCCATCTCATATCAAAGGTGGATCCTATCAAATAGTTGATGTTAAGAGCCATACTAACAGGACGGCTTGCTAAATGGGCCATCCTCTTGATGGAGTTCTCGATAACGTATCGACCTCTCAAGGCAGTGAAAGGTCAGGCCATCGCCGACTTCCTCACCGAGCATCCTATACCTGCCAATTCACCCCTAAATTGCAAATTCCCAGACGAGCACACGTTTGAAACAATCGACAGGGAGAAAGGAGAGAGTAACACCCAGTAGGAACTCTACTTCGACGGGGCATCTTCTATGAAAAAGCGAAAGCACAGCTCCCCATAATCAAGTCTGGGGTAGGCCTCATCTTCGTGACTCCCCAAGGAGGGATAATGCGCTTTGATTTTTCCCTAACAGAGACGAGGACAAACAATGAAGCCGAATATGAAGTTTTGATAGCAGGACTTGAGATCGCTGTCGACATGGGGATCGAAAACCTCCTCATATACGGAGACTCCCAGCTGGTCATTAGCCAAGTAAACGGCGACTATCAAATGTGCAAACTAGAGTTGGTAAGGTACGGTGAGAGAGTGTAACAATTTCTGACTCAAATTCCCTCCTATGCCCTGGAAAGCATACCGCGTGCGGAAAATAGCAAGGTGGATGCGTTAGCCAAACTCGCTAAAGAACTGGCTGACGAAAACCTCGATGACGTGAGGATGGTTGTGCAAATCCGTCGGGTTCTCGCACCGGCAGAATTATCTCCGGAGTCGTTTGAAGAAAAGGAAGCGACCAAGCAAGCGGCCCTACAGATAGAGGACCAGGAAAAAGTCAAGGATTGGATAGAAGTCTTTATAGACTACTTCAAATCCTGTCGAACACCTGAAGATGCGTCCTCAAGATATCAGCTCATGAAACGAGCTCTATCCTTCGCCTTCGTCAATGACACTCTATATAAGAGATCATTTGACTCTTTATGGCTAAGATGCCTGGGACCTGAAAAAGCAAGGAAAGTCGTCCAAGAAACTCACGACGGACTCTGCGGTTCTCACTAAGCCGGGCCGAAAATGAAACTGAAGATCAAAAGGATGGGCTACTATTGGCCCACAATGATCCAAGACCGCCTCGAATACGCAAAGCAGTGTCACTCGTGCCAGATTCATGTGGACTTTATCCACCAGCATCCAAATCCGCTATATCCAACGGTGGCTAGGTGGCCGTTCGAAATGTGGGGAACTGACATAATCAGGGCCATTGAACCAGCATCGTCCAGAGGCCATCGGTTCATACTGGCAAAAACTGATTACTTCTCCAAGTGGGCAGAAGCAGTACCATTAAGAGAAGTGAATACGGAGAATATCCTCCATTTCTTCAAGACACACGTCATCTATCGGTTCGGCACTCCGCGACGGATTATCTCCGATAACGGGCCGGCCTACAAAAGTCACAAAATCAGCCGCTTCGCACAGCAACATAATATAGACTGGAGATACTCTTCGGTCTATAATCCCCGAGCTAAAGGTCTGGCCGAGTCTTTCAAAAAGACCTTGACGAAGATCGTGAAAAAGACGGTCTCCAAAAATAAAAAGGACTGGCATGAGAGACTGCATGAAGCTCTCTGGGCGTATCAGACCACGTTCAAGACGGCCTTGAATACAACGCCGTATGCATTGGTATTCGGCTCTGAAGCAGTACTTCCCTTGGAGATAGAGCTACCCTCCTTATGACTGGCAGTTCATTATGAGCTAACGGACGAAGAGAATGCTAATCTTCGGCTTGAGGAGCTCAACGCCCTTGACGAAACCTGGCTCATGGCGCAACAAAACTTGGAAGCTTACAAAGAAAAAATGACGCGCTCATACGAGAGATTGACTAGGCTGAGAACATTCCGCCAAGGCGAACTCGTGCTAGTGGTCAAGAGACCTATGATCCCCAATCGTACCAAACGGGGGAAATTCGAGCCGAACTATGAAGGCCCGTACATCATAAACAAGGTCTACCAAGGTGGGGCTTACTTGCTCATGGATATGCATGGAGAAAGACCCTTCAGTTCAATAAACGACCGTTTCTTGAAGAAATACTACGCCTGACTGAGACATCTATAAACTACTACGGACCGCAGCATCCCAAGGATGACGCAAAAAAAAGGGGGTACATCCATAAGCAAGATGGGCACGGATGAAAACCCGAAAGGGCTCCGTGAGTAAAAACAGCAGGACTACCGGCGAGTTTGTGAAAATCCGAAAGGGCGCAATCTCGTTAAAAGACACTTGCAAGATCCTCTCGACCCTGTAAGGAGAAAATACCTGCGTGAGATCCTTACGACTCACAAGGGAGCAACACACTTAGGAATCCCCACGATTCCTAAAGAGAAAACACACTTACGAGATCCTCACGACTCGCAAGGAGAACCCTCTTATGAGACCCTCATGGCTCATAAGATTCAAAAGCCTTAAGCTACAGGGATCTGAACCTGTTCTTAAGCCATCACACTCCACAGACTGCCCTACAAGCGTTTCAATATTAACCCTTATATACAATCCACGGGCACAAATAAACATTTCCCTAACAGAGTCCCACCAGCGACTAGAGATATGCTCACACGGTGGACAACCCTTGTAAGTCCTCTCGACTTATAAGGAGAAAACACTCTTGTAAGATCCTTACCACTTACAAGAGAACATACACTTAGGAATCCTCACGATTCCTGAGGAGAAAAGACACCTACGAGATCCTCATGACTCGTAGGAAGAAACACCTTTATGAGACCCTTACGGCTCATGAATTCAAAAGTCTTAGTCGACAGGATCCTAACCCTGTTTGCTAAGCCACCTTTGTTCGAATTGACAAAGGAAAATGATGATTCGCTATTGGCAATGTCCCAGTTGTAGCGATACTGATGCCTAAATCGGTATCAAATCCTAAGTCCTTTCACGGCAGATGATGATTTGCTCCCGGCAATATCCCAGTTGTAGCGATGCTGATGCCTAAATCGGTATCAAACTCTAAGTCCTTTCATGGCAAATGATGATTCACTCCTGGCAGCATTCCAGTCACAGCGATACTGATGCTAAGATTGATATCGGATCTTGAGTTCCGTACTAAAAAAAATGCATATGAAATAGCCGAAATGTTTGGGCAGCTCGCAATGAAAATCAACAAGTAAAATATATGCATATAAAATAGCCGAAATATTTGGGCAACTCGCAATAAAAAGCTGCGAGTAAAGAAAAAGAAAAATAGCTGAAATTATTGGGCACCGCGAAAAATAGCCGAAATGATTGGGCAATCGCAACTTTCGTGATACAAAAAGCAAAAATGATAAAGCATCACGGAAAGAAAACAAAAAAATAATACATATAAAATGAAACTTTTGCCCTAAAGGCGAGTCCATACTGACCCCTGTATACAATCCATGGGTATAAACGAAAAGGGAACCACATGTCCCCCACCAGATCCTGTTAAAAGGGAAAGTCAGATCTCAACAGCAACATCTGCATCCCAGAAGATCAACAACGGCGTTCCTCCTTATGCCAGCAGAGCACGGACGCGACGTCAGCAAAGCGGAGCCATAGCAAAGTCCCTAGTTCCATATCTCGACGGTTCACAAACAACCTAGAGACCATCTCGACATTCATCTCGTTACAGCAGACGCAACGTCAGCAAAGCGGAGCCACGACAAAGTCCCTAGTTCCAAATCTCGACGGTTCACAAACAACCTAGAGACCACCTCGACATTCGTCTCGTTACAGCAGGCGCAACATCAGCAAAGCGGAGCCACGTCAAAATCCCTAGTTTCAAATCTCGACGGTTCATAAACAACATAGAGACCACCTCAAAATTCGTCTCGTTACAGCAGACGCAACATCAGCAAAGCGGAGCCACGGCAAAGTCCCCAGTTCCAAATCTCGACGGTTCACAGACAACCTAGAGACCACCTCGACATTCATCTTGTTACAGCAAATGCAACGTCAACAAAGTGGAGCCACGGCAGAGTCCCTAGTTACAAATTTTGACGGTTCACAGACAACCTAGAGACCACCTCGACATTCGTCTCGGTACAGCAGACGCAACGTCAGCAAAGCGGAGCCACGGTAAAGTCCCTAGTTCCAAATCTCGACAGTTCACAAACAACCTAGAGACCACCTTGACATTCGTCTCGTTACAGCAGACGCAACGTCAGCAAAGAGGAGCCATGGCAAAGTTCCTAGTTCCAAATATCAACGGTTCACAAACAACCTAGAGACCACCTCGACATTCGTCTCGTTACAGAAGACGCAACGTCAGCAAAACGGAGCCACGGCAAAGTCCCTAGTTCCAAATCTCGACGGTTCACAAACAACCTAGAGACCACCTCGACATTCGTCTCGTTACAGCAGACACAACGTCAGCAAAGTGGAGCCACGGCAAAGTCCCCAGTTCCAAATCTCGACGGTTCATAAACAACCTAGAGACCACCTCGACATTCGTCTCGTTACAGCAGACGCAACGTCAGCAAAGTGGAGCCACAGCAAAGTCACTAGTTCCAAATCTCGACGGTTCACAAACAACCTAGAGACCACCTCAACATTCGTCTTGTTACAGCAGACACAACGTCAGCAAAGCAGAGCCACGGCAAAGTCCTTAGTTCAAAATCTTGACGGTTCACAGACAACCTAGAGACCACCTCGACATTCGGCTCGTTACAGCAGACGCAACGTCAGCAAAGTGGAGCAACGACAAAGTCCCTAGTTCTAAATCTCGACGGTTCAAAAACAACCTAGAGATCACCTCGACATTCGTCTCGTTACAGCAGACGCTACGTCAGCAAAGTGGAGCCATGGCAAAATCCCTAGTTCCAAATCTCGACGGTTCACAGACAACCTAGAGACCACCTCGACATTCGTCTCGTTACAACAGACGCAACGTCAGTAAATGACCCCGTCGCGAAAATACGTCATCCAATGACCCCGTCGCGGAAATACGCCATCAACTGACCTTGTATAGCTAAAGTCAATCTTGACCCCATATAGCCAAAGTCAACCCCTGACCCTGTGGAACACGGCTAAAGTCAATCCTGACCCCGTGGACAACGGCCAAAGTCAACCCACGACCTCCCCGTCAAAGCAATGCTTTGATTCGGGAGCAGGTCAGCTCATCAATCACTTACGAGTCCTCTCGACTTGTAAGGAAGAAAATTATCTTGTGAGATCCTTACGACTCTCAAGAGAAAAAACACTTAGGAATTATCACGATTCCTAAGGAGAAAATACACCTACCAGATCCTCTCGACTTGTAGGGAGAAAAACCATTATGAGACCCTCATGGCTCATAAAGTTAAAAAGTCTTAGGCGGCAGATCTGAATCTGTCTCCTAAGCCATCGCTGCCCTACAAAGAGTTCAAGATGAACTGTTATCTATCGTCCATAAGTTACATTTGCCAAAATTACATGCCAGAGAAATGAAGGTGCTACTCAAGAGTGCGTAAAACTGCACCGCGTCAAATCGAAATGAAAAGGCGTAACCTACGGACGTCAACCACATACTATGAATGACAGTAAGAAGAACATTTGAT
Organism: Agapanthus africanus; assembly: GCA_030015575.1. NCBI lineage: Eukaryota > Viridiplantae > Streptophyta > Magnoliopsida > Asparagales > Amaryllidaceae > Agapanthus > Agapanthus africanus. The sequence goes on from JASDDO010000019.1 coordinate 130,362,699, forward strand.
TTGCGTCCAGATAAGTGTTCGAAGCGTACCCATTTATGTATGTGCAGAAAAAGTTTAGTGCATAAAATAAATACGCGGAAACAAAAATTGTCTATTCATACTTCAGAAAATTCTTACAATGATGAAAACGGTAAACAAAAACATCATTAAAATATTTACAATGGCAAGACATCAAATCCAGGACATGGATTGAGAAATTCAAAAGTTAGGCCATCTAAAATGTTTCGGGCCTCTCGGAATATTCTTGTATGCTTTCTTTCACGGTCACAAGCTTCAGGGTCCTCACTGATGTTCTCCGCCCTTCGATAGGCAGTGATTATCGTCGCTTGTTGAAAAGTTTGATGCAGAATATCAACAAGATTGTCTCGCCTTTTCTTTGAGATTAGGCCCATCAGATACACTGAGTGTACCTTATCTTCGGCGTCATCCAATGGTTTAAGCGGCATGCTGTCATAGAATAAATGAAGTGCTTCCCAGATCGCTCTCACAATGAGCTTCAAAAGAGTGGAACGATGAGGAAGCAGTCAACCATTGTATTCATCAAAGCGACGCATGATTTCGGCGCACTGAGCGTTTGTAAACTCCTGGTTCTAGCAGCGGCCTAGTGCGTGAATGTCACCATAAGAAATAATCTCGTCGAGATCATACAGATGAGCGGCCATAATGTCTGAAAAGGAAAATCAGTGAGAAGTTAGTGGGCAGACTGATTAAGAAAAAGCTTATTGAAAAAGACATGGATTTAAAAAACTCTTGATATCCTCATAGAGAAAATAAGTTCTGATTAAGAGACCCAACAAATTCAAATTTGTGCAAATAAAGGAGGAATCCTAAAAAAATATTCTCGTTTAATGAGAGACTCCTCGGGTTAAGGAGTTAAACTCCTCGAGAGCAACGCTCTACAGACAGGAGTGACACCTGTCAAAATCAATAAAATTCCCCAAAAATTCTAAAGTGCAATGCTCTGTGAAGAAGATGGAATAACCCATCAGAAAACTTAAAGTAAAGCGTTTAATGAATTAAAAATTCCTGGATCTTCAAGATCTATGAACAAACTCTAAGAGTTCTTCATAAAAGATTAACAAATCTACATGATTTGAAAGAGCAAAGCTCTATTAATGGGTTAAGAGACCTTAAGAAAGATCTCTTTAGATATATGAGAGCAAAGCTCTGTTAACAAAACCCTAAAAAAGTTTTCTTAGATCTATGATCTGAAAAGAGTAGGGCTCTATTAATGGGTGAAACCCTAGATTATTAACTAATTCCTTCAAAGATTTAATTTTTACCTAAATTTTTGACAGAGTTCTGTCCCTAAGGAAGTTCTTAAGACAAAGAGCTATGCTCTGAAGGAGAATTAATTCTCAGAAAATAAGAAAGAAGATGAACAGAGATCATCTCAAGGGCCAAAGGCCCTATTTATAGGCACTGAGAGCCGTTTCAACTTCTGATTTGATCCAATGGCAGAGATGCTGCCACCGCTGCACTCACGTATAGGCCACGTGAGCGCAACGGTGGAGTGGCATTTGTTTCCCCAATCAGAGCAAAACTCTGTTCAAATTTTGAAATTTGAAATGAAGCAGCGCTTCATAGCAGCGCCAGCGTTGAGAGTCAAAGATTCTGAGGCAGCGCTCACGTGCAAAGCATATGAACGCTAGAGCTAAGAGCGCTGCACTTTAAGCAGCGCACCACGTACAAAGCACGTGAGCACTAGCGCTAAGAGCGCTGCACTTTAAGCAGTGCACTACGTGCAAAGCACGTGAGCGCTAGCGATAAAACAAAATGTTCTCGGCCCTTAGATCAAAGATCCAACGAACATGATTAAAAATCATCAATTAACCAGAAATAAAATTCCGTTAAGGAAACATACCTCAAAATTTTTCCAAACAGGAAAGATTATGCTCTAAAAATCAGAGCACCGTTGGATCAATGATCCAATGGTGATTAAAAATCACCAAAATACAGAATAAATTCTGTGTGGGAGAAGATTTCCCAATCTTGTTAAAAACAAGACGATTGCCTTCTGTAAAACAGAAGCCCTAGGATCAAAGATCCAACGATAGGGAAATCCTCGAATCAATTAGAGAAGAGATCTCTTCAACTGATTCAACAAATCAGCCTACCCTATATAAAGGCCCCAAGACTTCAAGTCTCACAGAGAGGAACCCCTCCCAGCCTCCCCGCCCCCCTCGCCCCCACAAACTTTGAGAAAATTCAGAGAGAAGAGCAAGCTCTCAGCAGAAGAAAAATTTCTTCAAGGTAAAATAAAGAGATCAAAGCATCTCATTAGAAAAAGAACTTAATTCTTTTGCCAGATCATAGATCTTTAAGACAAATTATATTTTCACAAAAGAGATTATAATATCTCATTATAAAAAGGGGGGAGAATAATTCAATTCTCTTAGGATCACAGATCCATAAAGGCAAAGCCTTTCACCAAGAACATAAGAGATTAAAACATCCCCTATAAAATAAGAATTTTTTTCTTAGATCCACGAGACAAACTCTCTTATAAGAGAAAATTTAATTCTCAGAGCGCAAAGCTGCCTAAAAAGAGCCTTAACGCTCTAATTAAAAGGAGCGCCTCAGTGCTCCAAATCTAGCAAACAGCGCTGCAGAGCCTTAGCGCTCCAAGTTTAAAAAAGCACCTCAGCGCTCCAAATCTAGCGCACAGCGCTGCAGAGCCTTAGCGCTCCAAGTTTAAAGAAGTACCTCAGCGCTCCGAAGTCTAGCGTTCAGTGCCAAGCACGCCACATGCTCCTCACATGTGCGCTATTTCATAATAAGCGCTCTGCGCTCATTGACTGGCGCCCAGCGCCAAGCGTGCCACGTGCTCTTCACGTGTGCGCTACTTAAACAGAAGCGCTCTGCGCTCATTGACTGGCGCACAGCGCCAAGCGCGCCACGTGCTCCTCACGCGTGTGCTACTTAAACAGAAGCGCTCTGCGCTCATTGACTGGCACTCAGCGCCAAGCATGCCACGTGCTCCTTACGTGTGCGCTACTTAAACAGAAACGCTCTGCGCTCATTGACTGGCGCTCAGCACCAAGTGCGCCACGTGCTCCTTACGTGTGTGCTAAGTGAACAAAAATTGTTCTTTAAATGATAAAGCCCGAAGACATAATAAGTGCTCGGCATTCAATAAAAAACAAAAAGTTGTCAGGACCAATGCTCGGCATTATTAAATGAAAAAGGACTGAGCCTAATTAAATGTCTAACATTTTAAATGAATGGGCCGAGCCCAAGTTGGCCACAGATCTCTAATTCAGATTAACCGAGCCTATATGCTCATAAATCTTTGATCTTAGTCCCAAATTGGACTACAAATCTCCCAACCAATATTGGTTCAAGGGTACATCTCTTCATTCCTCTGATATTTATCGTTGTAATCCTTCAACATCTTCAGAGAGGTGACGGGCCCCGACAACCAGACATTCCACGGACTGTGGGGTCTTTAAACTCATGGACTATGATGTCCTTAAACTTTATGGACTGTGGGGTCCTTAAACTCATAGACTATGATATCTTTAAACTTTACAGACTATGGCGTCTTTAAACTATGGACTATGATGTCCCTAAACTCCATGGACTATGATGTCCTTAAACTTTTGGACCGCAAAGTCCCTAAACTAAAACAATAGAGCCCAAATGCTCTTTTGTTGGATCTAAATGATCAAGTTAAGTAGATCTTAGTCTAAAATTAGACTAACGTATCCTTAACAAACGTTTAAGTTGATCATAGTTTCAAATTAGATTAACGATCCTTAAACCCAACCCAAAACCAAATCTAAGAAAATACAGATTGGGACTAATCCACGCCCTACGGGCGACAATATAAATTAGTCTCCGTATACAATCCACGGGCAACCAAAAACAAAACAAACACACATAACACGAAGTGACCATCTAGAGAAGGAGAAAGTGGTTACCGCAATGCGGTAGCGTAATTAACTGCAGGGGCTTGCACCTGCAGGGAAGAGCGTCCCCACAATAAAACCCCTCTCAAACGAGAGGGAATCTGACGAAGTCTGCTACAACGGCCGCATCCGTCTAAACCTCCGATATACGGTGCCATAAATCAACTTGGAATTTTCGGAGAGGTGGACGGATAAAACCAAAAAGCATCTGCCCCTAAATTCAGGCAAAACGTCAGTCTTTCCCGGTCTTTCAGTGGAGAACAGGACTTTCTTGGCACTTTCCATACTCACATCGATTGTAGGGCAAAGAAAGTGATTTTCCAGATTCCCGGACATCCGGAGTTTATATTTTCGGGAGGTAGCAGATCTGTCGGGCCAGTCGAATTTAGGGCTAAGCCGACAAGTGCCATTCTATCGTCGATGGAAGTAAATAAGGAGGAAGTGCCAGCAGTAGTTCGAGAGTTTATGGATGTGTTCAAGGACATCTCGGGTATACCACCAAAACGAGATGCGGAGTTCGCGATTGATCTTATTCCTGGAGCAGCGCCGATTTCAAAGGATTGTTATCCAATGGCACCAGTGGAACTAGAAGAGGTAAAGGAACAGGTTGCTAAATTCTTGAGAAGGGCTGGATTTGTAGCAGCGATTCACCCTGGAAAGCTCCAGTTCTTCTAGTCAAGAAGAAGGATGGCACGCGGAGGATGTGCATTGATTATCGAGAATTAAACCGGGTGACTATTAAGAACAAGTACCCAATCCCTCTCATCGGCAAATTATTCGATCAACTCAGTGGCGCGAGGGTATTCTCGAAGTTGGATTTGCGATCCAGATATCATCAAGTTCGGGTGAAATCAGAAGATATTTGTAAGACATCGTTTTGAACTCGATATGGGCGTTACGAGTACTTAGTGATGCCATTTGGAGTTACTAACGCACCGACAATATTTATAGACTTGATGAACCGAATCTTTCACCGTATCTGGACCAGTTTGTAGTGGTGTTTATTGATGATATTCTGGTCTATTCGATGAGTAAAGAAGAGCATGCAGAACACTTGAGAATCGTGCTGCAAACGTTGAGACAAGAAAAGTTATATGCTAAGATGAGCAAGTGTGAGTTTTGGCTCGAAGAAGTAAAGTTCTTGGGTCATGTTGTATCCGGAGATGGAATTGTTGTTGACCATGAAAAGATTGCAGCTGTTCATGATTGGCCAATTCCAAAGAATGCAGGGGAGATCAGAAGTTTTCTTGGGCTTGCCGGATATTATAGAAGGTTTGTGGAGAACTTCGCTCGAATAGCTGAACCATTGACCAAGCTAACACGAAAGGAGGTACCGTTGTTTCCCCCAATCAGAGCAAAGCTTTGCTCGAAATTCAAAATTCAAATTTTGAAGCAACGCTTCAAATCCCGGGCGCAACGCGCCACGTGTCAAAAGCTGATACGGCAGCGCAGCGCCCAAGGCAGTGCGTCCAATCAAAGCAAAGCTCTATTTTAAGTAAAATTAAAGAAAGCAACGCTTCAGTTGCGCAAGCAATGCGCTGCGCGACACGTGTCAGCGCAGATGCGCTAGCGCAGTTGCGCTGCGCTGTGCGCTGCACGACACGTGTCAGCGCAGATGCGCTAGCGCAGTTGCGCTGCGCTGTGCGCTGCACGACACGTGTCACGCGCTGGGGCATCTGCACCAAACAGAATTAAAATTCTAAAGAAATCTTTTCTGTTCTTGTTAAAACAAGAAGATTTTCTTCTGTAAAAACAGAAGCACTTGGATCAAAGATCCAATGGTGGGGAAAATTCCCCGAATCACTCAGAGAAAGATATCTTTAACAAATTTAACTAATTTATGGGCACTACAAAAAGGACCCCAAGCCTCAATTCAAAGGCATCAACATTTTCTAAAAAAAAGAGAGAGAAAGAAAACTCTGAAGAACTCCTCAAGAACAAAAAAGGTAAGGACCTTTAGAAAGAGAGAAAGTTCTCTTATGAACAGATCATAGATCTTTAATAAAAAAAAAACAAAATAAAAATAGTGCTTTGCACTTCTTATGAACCATTGGTTCTTGAATCTAAAAGATTCTTAAGTCATAGTGCCTTGCACTTGCAAAACTGCACTGTTGCGCTCTTGGGTTGGCGCAAGCCACCAGAGAGCGCCGCGTGTCAGCATCTGAACCAATTGCGCTATGCGATTTTGAAACAGAACCTTGCTCTCTAAAACTGGCGCAATTCACCACAGTGCGCCACGTGTCAGCAGCGCAAGCGCAGCGCACTAGAATAGCGCTGTTGCGCTTGCGCTCGCCAGAGCTTGACACGTGTCATCGCCATATGAGCTTGCATTCATTACTTGGCGCAAAGCGCCAGACAAATGCACTGCATTGCTTACAAAAGGGCCAAGCCCAAATCAAAAAGGCTTAACAGGCCTAATAAAATGCAATGCATTATTTTAAAAAGGGCAGAGCCCAAACCAAAACAGATGCTCTGCATTATAAATAAAAGGATAAAACCCAAATCAAAAAGGCCTAGCAGACCAGAATAAAATGCAGTGCATTATTAAATATGGGCAAAGCCCTAGCACAGGCCTAATAGGCCGAAGATCAAGAAAAATGTTGAATATGCTCAACGGGACTTAGCCCAATCATGGCCGTAAGTCCCCAAACTAAATTGACTAAGCAAGAATGCTCTCCTAAATCAATTTACAACCGGTTCAAGGGTACATCTCTGAACTCCTCTGACACATGTCGTTGTAATCCTTCAACGACGTCAGAGAGGTGACGGGTCCCGACAACCGCATATCAACATGGACTGCGGGGTCCTTAAACTCGTGGACCGAAACATCCTTAAACTAATGTTGGACCGAAACGTCCCTAAACTAATGCTGGACCGAAATGTCCCTAAACTAATGTCGGACCACCACGTCTTTAAACTGGAATACGGACCACCACGTCTTTAAACTGGAATAAGGACCACCATGTCCCTAAACTGGAATATGGACCGCAACGTCCCTAAACTACCTATGGACCACTACGTCCCTAAATTGGAACAATAGAGCCTCCAAATTCTCTTTTTCCGGATCTAAACGATCCCGTTTAAGTTGATCTTAGCCCCCAAACACGGCTAACGTATCCTTAAACATTCAAACAGACTATAAAACTCCAAATCAACCTTGGTTCAAGGGTACATCTCTGAACTCCTCTGACATCTGCCGTTGTAATCCTTCAACGACGTTAGAGAGGTGACGAGTCCCGATGGCCAGATATTAAATGGATTATCACGTTAAGTTGATCTTAGTCTCAAACAGGACTATCGTATCCTTAACGAACGCTTAAGTTGATCTTAGCCGCAACGCTACTAATGCATCCTTAAACTAAAAATACCAAACCCAAATCTAAGTAAATACGGATTTGGACTAATCCACGTCCTACGGACGACGGCATTACTCAGTCTCCGTATACAATCCACGGGCAACCACAAACAAAACAAACACACACGACACGAACTGAAATTCTGGAGAAGGAGAAAGTTGTTACCGCGACGCGGTAGCGTAATTAACTGCAGGGGCTTGCGCCTGCAGGGAAGAGCATCCCCAAAATCAAAAAACTCCTCAAGCGAGGGGGAATCTGACTAAGTCTGCTACATCGGCCGCATCCGTCTAAACCTCCGATATACGGTGCCATAAATCAACTTGGCATCTTCGGAGAGGTGGACGGATAAAACCAAATAGCATCTGCCCCGAATCTCAGCGTCAGGACATCGCAGTCTTGTGCGCCGCCATTCGGAGGGGAACAGATTCTGGCACGCCCGGTGGGACCTCTTCCTCTTTCCACTCCACATTTCGTGTGTCGTCCTCGCGAACCAATCGCGGTTTGTTAAATGGTTGCCTTCGGATTTCAAGTTACTAAGATTTGGTCTTTTGCCTAGCGCAGAACTCAAGATTCAATGGCCTTTAACTGCACCAACTGCTCGAAGTGCCACTGCAACGGACGCTCCACCTCACCGGGAGGTGTAGCATATGGGACCCAAGCGGCTTCCTTCCTCGCTCTGCCGGTAGACCAGGTGACCCAAGCCACCACTGGCCTGTTCTTCGGGACCATGATCCCACCTACAAGCTTCTCTGCGCCAATACCTGCACCGGAAGTGAACAAGAAGTCGGTCTTCGACCGGCTCACTGCTACGATGACCCCTGTCAGCGGGTCGCCCACTGTCAAACCAACAGCCTCTGTTTTCACCAGGCTAAATCAGAACTCTAAACTGGCTGTCCCAAGGAAAGCAATAACTGCTGCTCCAGACTCCAGAAATGTCAAGGCGGCTTCCCCTGTCAAAGAATCAGTCTTTTCAAGAATGACGATTCCTGCTCCTGCCGTTGCTCGAGGATCCGTCTTCGATAGGTTGAACATCACCCCTCAAAAGACAACTTCAGTCTTTAAGAGGTTAACACCAGCGGCGCCTCATTCAGACAGGGGGCAAAAAGAAGCTATCTCAATCTCCGAGCCAGTCCCAACGGCTCGTCGTGCTCGACGTCGCCATTGGCAACAAGTGAGAAAGGCAGGGGGAAACTCCTCCTCAGGGCTAACTCCACCGGCTCCAGTGGTGGAAGTCAACGCTGCCGTTCTAACTGGGAACAGCTTTGAACTGCTAAGGAGGGTACGTAAGAACTCTCCAACTGCTACACTGAAAAGATCTCCTCCGCCTGCGGAGAGAGTTCCGGAAACAAAACAAGAACAACCCCCTCAACGGCTGTCCTCAAGAATTTATAAATTTTGGCGGAGGGTTCAAGACTCTGTGATCAACCCAGATCACTCTCGTCAACGAAAGAAGACGAAGGTGCAAAAAGGAAAAGACCATTCTATTGAACAGCAAGGGACAACAATCGCTAGGGTGCCCACTGCAACGGCCCCTTCAACTTCAATGGCCCACAAAAGAAGAAGGCCGGAGAAAACCCCCGCGTCGGCGACAGATATCAGAGGTGATGAACCCAAACGCCCTAAGTCAGGGGGCATGATAGTTCATACCGTCTACGTGGCATCTGGTAAAGAAGATAGCCGCATATTTACGGGTCATCGACCGCTCACCCAATCAGTGACCAAGGCACAGGAGCAACAGCAAAAGCTCTAAGAAATGATGAATGCTATGGCTGCACTTACCGGACCAAAAGAAAGCCCTGAAACGTCCTCCGACGAACATCAGGAGGAAGAAACCGACGCTGAATTCCTTCGTCGGATATTGGAGAAGAAGGACAAAGAGGCTGCTGAACAAGCAGCCAACATACAGCGTATGGGCCTCCTCTTCCAAGACATGATAGGGATGATGATACAACAAGATCCTCCGACCGAAGAGCCCCCGATTGTCCTTGGAGATGATAGGGGAGAGACATCAAATCCTCCGCCAGCCCTATCAACAGCTAAGGAGGATACAATCTCCAAAGCTGATTTGGATGAGTACATAGCCCAACAAATACGGGTTCATCATGCGACCGAAGCAGCCGGCCAGGTCGTAAAAACGGGGCGGCCATATCCAAGTTGGTACGATCAAATCAAGTACCCACCCGGTTAAACAATTCCTAAGTTCCATGTCTATAAGGGGATGGGCAATCCTCACCAGCATGTTGCCCAGTTCAGGGCACTCTGCGGCAACACCGGCGGTGATGACAAGCTGTTGCTTCGCCAGTTTGTTGGAAGCTTATTAGATACGGCGTTCGAATGGTACTCTGAGCTCCCGAACGACTCTATTAAAACCTTCGCAGAGATGGAGATGCTGTTTACTCAGCGTTTTGCAAGCGCCAGTGAACGTACCCCGATGACGGCACCTATTAACGCCAGGATAAAACCCGGCGAGACGTGGGTTCAGTACGCTATACGATGGCGGAACTTATGGTCGTAGTGTGAGCAGCGCATTGAAGAAGCTCCCGCGGTGGGTATGTTTGTGGGAACCCTTGATCCGCAAGCAACCATCTCACAATTTATGATGTTTTTCAAGCCAACTACCTTCCAGGCCTTGATTGACAAACTAGCGCAAATGGATCAAATGGGCCATAAACCCCCTCTTCCAAGGCCGGAAGGGAAGGGAAAAGTGATCGTCATCGCTAATGCTCAACAACAACCGAGCGACTCGAAGCCGGTTGCTCGTCAAAATAATATGCGTCCGTACGTACCCCTTGAGGATAGGATGGGACATCCTTATTCCTTTCCCCGCGATAAAACGAGAAGGTTATTCGAGCCGGCGTTGCGCAACAGACTCATAAATCTGCCGGATCCAAAACGTCCGTTGCAACCAAGTGACGTCAACGAGCCCAACTACTGTCCTTATCATCAAGTACTAGGCCATCCGATCGAAGATTGCTACGTTTTCAAGAATTGGCTTGAAAACCAGTACCGACAGGGCAAGTTCGCGTTATCTGACAAATGGAAGGTGAATCCCCCGCAGCCCCACACATCTAAGGGGACGAATACGCCGGGGGCAACATGCTCCGTCATTGAAGAAGCTCCTTGGGAGGTTGTATTATCAGCCAAGACAAAGAGGATGCTAAACGATCTTCAGACATGTCCAGCGATCAAGTGGAAGAACCCGTTGGAACCGCAGGTCATTGAAGGGATGTTGAAGCCACGTCCAACTCCAAAGACCGATGGTGGTGGTTCAAGCACTTGCAGCCAGTCGTCAAAATCTTCGAAAAAGAAGAAGAAGAAATCTAAGAAGCCCGTGAAGCCTGGCAACAAGCGCACGGACTTACAAAAGCAAATTGACGCGCTGGATGAATACAACCAAAAGGCACGGACTCCCATTACGCTCCAAGAGTTCCTCAATCACGTTTTTCAAGAAGAAGATGAGGGAGAAAGTTCATCGGATGAATCCGAGGAATATGTGGCGAGCTGTCGTATGATTCCCCATTCGATCACGAACGATGAGGAGACTCCTTGCACCGAAAAGCTAGGGGCAGATCCTGAACCAAAAGTTCTGGGGCCATCAGATGAAGTAATTGACGCATTCCTTAATGAAGCTCAGTTGAAAAGTAAAGCTGATCGGGAGCGCGAGGCGGCTATATTTGAAAGGGCCAAGCGCCAGCGACTTGATGAAGGAGCTGAGACGATCCCGTTGGAGCTAAACACCTCCGCTACCGACAAAAGCTAATTCAAGATGAGGAAAAAGTTTGCTAAGGCCATATCAATGGGCATGAAGCTACCGTCCTCTGAAGGAAACATCACTGGTGAAATGGAAACGCACCCCTCCTATTGCTTGTATCATCAAAAGATTTCGCACCCCACTCAAGAGTGCAAAGCTTTTGATAGATAGTGGCAAGGATATGTTGCTCATCGACAACGCTTTAAGCGGGAAAAGCGTAAAACTCGTCGAGAGCAAAGAAATACGACCGAAGGGCTTAAAAGAACTGCTGGCGATTGTTGCATGGTTAACACCGGTAGATCACAAGTGCCTACATTTGGGAGTGATTCTGATGAAGAGCTAGAACTTGCCCCTCTCTTTAAAGAGTCCGCTTCGAGAAAAGAAGAAGAACCGAAGGTTTGCGAAAATATCCGGCTACGTAATCGCACGCTGCCCGAAAAGAATCTCGGACCCTCGAACAAAAAAGATAAAGGGAAAGAAAAGGCCTCTGAAGATATCGTCTTAGATGACCAAGTGGTGGAAGAGCTAGCTGCCAAAGACCCGCCAAAGAAGAATAAGGTGGATTACAACGTCTTAGCACATCTGAGGAAGCTGCCCTCACAGCTCAGCATTCTTGACGCCCTTTTGCTATCAAAAGAGGCGAGAGATTCGTTGATTAAGGCGCTCCAAGACCCAGAACAATTCCAAGCATGCCTGGCCGAGGAAAAGATGAAGGATGAATTGGAGGAAGTGCACATGGCCGATGTTACTTTTGGCGATGAAGAACTTCTACTTGGGACGTGCGAACACAATCACCCTCTCTATGTCTCGGGATACTGCCATGATATAAAGATAGGCAAAATCCTGATCGATAACGGGTCGCCTGTTAACCTACTCAACATGCGGGTGTTGAAGGAAATCTGCATGAGCGTCCAGCACCTTGCTCGGGACAAGATCACCATCTCCGGGTTCAACTCCCAATCGTCAAAAACTCTTGGATCTGTGATACTGACGCTATGCTTCGGGCTACTCTTCACGGACATTAAGTTCCACGTCATAGACGCCAAGACATGCTACAACGCTTTGCTCGGCCGACCATGGTTACACGAGTACAACATCATCCCTTCTACACAACATCAGTGTATGAAGTATTTTAAGGATGGTTTCGAGTATACCGTGACGGGAGAACTGAACCCATTCTCTGTGAACGAGGTCCGCAAATATGAAGACGCCAAATACTTCTTACTGGATTTCGAAGACACAGAGAAGTGTCACAAGCCGGAGAATAAAACTAACGCTACCATCCCTGTCTTCGGCAGTGATACTGAGGAGGAAGAGGAGATAGTTTATTCGGGTCCGCCCCAACACAACAAGCCGGGACCATCGGCTCCTACATTGATCTTTGGCAGCAACTCGGAAGATGAATTCCATGCTGTATTCTCTACTCGACCTTCAATACAAACGTCCGCTGACGAAGAGCAAAGTCTACAAGTCGCCATAGTGCCGCTTAAACACCATAAAGAACTAGATGCACTTAATATCTACAGTGTAGAAGAGTTGCGGACATTCTATATCCCTCCCAGGCGAGAGAGCGAGAAAGCAATTCTGTTTTACCGCTCTGAAGAAACCAAGGTAGAAAAAGAAATCTGGCATGGCGCGGATTCTACGCTCGACAGGCTTCAGCCTATCCGTCTCCCCAGATATTATACGGAAAGTTTGAAAAAGCTGCTGAAACGCCAGGGGATACCCTTCAAACAGACCGTTAGAAAGGCCAAATTCTATGACAGGGTCGGGAACGTCCCCAGGACTCAACACAAACTGCCTAACGGGAGAATGGAAACAAAAGGGCATGGATACATCCGGTCAAAGAAACGAGAGTTACTACCCGGCTGCTACGTCGTGTATGACCTTGATGAAGAAGCGGATGCTCAATGGGAGGACGCTAATCCTAAGCCAGTGAAAGTTCCAGATGCAAAGGAGCCCAGTCCGTCGTTCGAGAAACAAATGGAAAAACTTATAAAGAAAGCTGGTCAAAAAGTCCGAGATGATCACAACCGCGAGACGGCCATCTACGAGAAAGCCAAGACGCAACGCCTTCTCCAACAGGCCGTAAAGGATGAAAATGCCGCTCCTTGTCAACCTGTTATAAAGAAGGCTCAGCGCAAAAGCAGAAATAAGTCGAAAGGCCAAAAAGGCGCTCAAACAACAAAGCAGGGCTAAGAAGCCACGCAAACGGGAGTTGAGCGTTATTGATCTATCCCTCATGAAGAAAATGGGTCGATCGTACTCGTTTCCTCGGGACAAGACGAAGAAGATACTTGATCTTGCTCTAAAACATCAAATGCTTACATTGCCGGAGTCTAAACATCCCGAACAAGCGGGCGAAGTATCACACCCGGACTATTGCTCTTACCATCGAGTAATAAGGCATCCTCTTGAAGATTGCTTCACCTTCAAGAATTGGGTCGAAGATCAGTATCAGCTTGGCAAATTCACTCTGTCTGACAACTGGAGGGTAGCGCCGCTACAGAAGCACGAGCCCAAGGCCACGAAAGAAGAACCGATTCCACATTAGGATTGGAAGCGAATTCGCACCTGTCACATGATTACAATATTAAAAGAAGAGCCCGAGGACATAGATGAGCTCCCTTGGTGCTTCGAAAACAGTAGCGACGAGATAATCTCAGAATTCCCACCAGCGCCAAAAGAGCTGGAAGATGGAATCCATACCACTGCAGATAACCTCAAGAAGATTGAGTTGGGGACGGCAAACGATCCACGACCGACATTCATCAGCGAGTTACTATCTGAAGAAAGGGTAGCTGCGTTAAAGGATGTGCTTCTGCAGCATAGAGATTGCTTCGCGTGGAACTATTCCGAAATGCCGGGACTAGATCCAGAAATTGCTGTACACAAATTGGCGATATCCCCGGACATCAAGCCAGTCAAACAGGCGCCGAGGAGAATGCGGCTCGAGCTTGAGATGAGTATCAACGCCGAGGTCAAGAAGCTGATCGACTCTGGCTTTATCCAGGAGGTTCAATATCCTGAATGGATCGCTAACATCGTCCCGGTGATGAAGAAAAATGGGACGGTGCGGATATACGTGGACTTTCGGGATCTCAATAAAGCTTGCCCGAAGGATGATTTCCCAGTGCCAGTCACCGAACTGATGATAGAAAATACATCCACTCATGAGGTTTTCTCCTTCATGGATGGCTCATCAGGGTATAATCAGATAAAGATGGATCCCGAAGACCAGAAGCACACCGCCTTCAGGACCCCTCTAGGTATATTCTGTTATAAAGCGATGCCCTTCGGTTTAATGAATGCCGGTGCCACTTATCAAAGGGCCATGACAAAGATCTTCGATGACCTTATACACGAAATCGTCGAATGCTATATCGACGATCTCGTGGTTAAAAGAAAATCACACGAGGAACATCTCGAGCATTTGAAGACCGTATTTCAACGCCTTCGGCAATACAACTTGAAGATGAACCCGCTCAAGTGTGCATTCAGAGTTTCCTCAGGCAAATTCCTGGGATTCATTGTTCGACACCGAGGTATTGAAATAGATCCATCAAAGATCAAAGCGATCATGGAAATGCCTCCGCCGAGAACTCTCAAACAGTTGCGATCTCTCCAAGGGAAGCTCGCATACATACGGCGATTTATAGCCAACCTTTCAGGCAAGTGCCGTCCCTATAGCCACCTGAGGAAGAAGGGAACCCCATTTGTCTGGGATCACAAATGCCAAGGCGCACTGGACGAGATCAAGCAGTACCTGCAGAATCCTCCAGTATTGGCTGCTCCAGTTAAGGGAAAGCCTCTCATTATTTACACGACCGCCCTCGAAGGTTCCTTAGGCGCATTATGGGCACAAGAGAATGATCAAGGGAAGGAAATAGCACTCTATTACTTAAGTCGAGTTCTGCTGGGAGCAGAAAGCAATTACTCTTCCATTGAGAAGCACTGCCTAGCGCTAATCTTTACGATAACAAAGCTCAGACATTACGCATTAGCACATGAAGTCCGTCTCATTTCGAAGGTGGACCCTCTCAAATATCTAATGTCAAGGGCCATATTGACAGGTCGACTCGCTAAATGGGCTCTGCTCTTGATGGAGTTCTCGATAACGTATCAACCTCTCAAGGCAGTGAAAGGCCAGACCATCGCCGATTTCCTCGCTGAGCATCCGATATCGGCTGATTCTCCTCTGAATTGCGATTTGCCGGACGAACATGCGTTTGACGCGATCGACGGTGGTGATACCCAATGGGAACTTTATTTCGATGGAGCATCTTCCATGAAAAAGCGCAAACAAAGTACCCCTATAATCAAATCGGGGGTAGGCCTCATCTTCGTGACTCCACAAGGAGGGATAATGCGCTTCGCTTTCTCCTTAACAGAGCCGAGGACAAACAATGAAGCCGAATACGAAGCTCTGATAGCAGGCCTCGAGATCGCCATCGACATGGGAATTGAGAATCTCCTCATATACGGGGATTCTCAACTGGTCGTTAGTCAAGTAAACGGCGACTACCAAACATGCAAGCCAGAGTTGGTGAAGTACGGCAAAAAGGTGCAACAACTGTTGACCCAAATTCCTTCCTACACTTTGGAAAACATACCACGCACGGAAAACAGCAAAGCAGACGCATTGGCCAAACTTGCTAAAGAACTGGCTGACGAGAATCTCGATGACGTTAGAATCATGGTACAAAGCCGTCAAGTGCTTGCCCCAGCAGAAATATCTCCAGAATCATCCGAAGAGAAGGGAGCGACTGAACAGACGACCCTACAAATAAAAGAACGAAGAAAGGCTGAGGATTGGAGGGAAGTCTTTATAGACTACTTTAAGTCCCACCGAATGCCCGGAGATGCGTCCACAAGACATCAGCTCATGAAACGAGCTCTGTCTTTCGCCTTCGTCAACGATACTCTGTACAAGAGGTCATTCGATTCTCTGTGGCTGAGATGCCTAGGACCTGACGAAGCAGAAAGAGTCGTTCAGGAAGTTCACGATGGACTCTGCGGTTCTCACCAAGCGGGCCCAAAGATGAAATTGAAGATCAAACGGATGGGCTACTACTGGCCCACAATGATCCAGGACTGCCTCGAATATACGAAGCAATGCCACTCATGCCAAATTCATGGGGACTTCATCCATCAGCATCCAAATCCGCTACACCCGACAGTAGCTAGCCGTCCATTCGAAATGTGGGGAACTGATATAGTTGGCCCCATTGAACCAGCATCATCTAGGGGACATCGTTTCATCCTGGCAACGACTGACTACTTCTCCGAATGGGCAGAGGCAGTACCACTGAGGGAAGTAAAGACGGAGAATATCCTCCACTTCTTCAAGACGCACGTCATATATCGGTTTGGAACGCCAAGATGGATCATCTACGATAACGGGCCAGCCTACAGAAGCCACAAGATCAGTCGCTTCGCGCAACAGTACAATATAGACTGGAGATATTCCTTAGTTTATAATCCACGAGCTAATGGTCTAGCCGAGGCCTTCAACAAGACTTTGACAAAGATCATGAATAAAACGGTGTCACGAAATAAGAAAGACTGGCATGAGAAGCTGCAAGAAGCTCTTTAGGCATATCGAACTACGTTCAAGACGGCCACGAACACAACGCCGTACGCGTTGGTGTTCGGTACAGAAGCAGTACTTCCCCTCGAGATAGAGCTACCCTCTCTACGAATGGCAGTCCACTATGAGCTGACGAACGAAGAAAATGCTAACCTTCGGCTTGAGGAGCTTGATGCCCTTGAAGAAACACGGCTCATAGCGCAACAAAATCTGGAAGCTTATAAAGCAAAGATGACGCGCTCATACGAAAGATTGACCCGACCGAAGACATTCCGCCAAGGCGAACTCGTGCTAGTGGTCAAAAGGCCTATGATCCCCAATCGCGCCAAGCGGGGAAAATTCAAGCCAAACTATGAAGGCCCGTACATCACAGATAAGGTCTACCAGGGTGGGGCCTATCTACTCATGGACATGCACGGAGAAAGGCCTTTCAGGCCGATAAACGGTCGCTTCCTAAAGAAATACTACGCTTAAAGAGCCACAGCCTAGGTCAATGATAGGTGACGACGACTATGTCCGCTCGCTATCTTCCTAAGCTCAAGTTTTATAAGCAGTAGCCAGCCTCTCAATGTCGGACCGAAATGTCCTTAAACTAATAGTGGACCGAAACGTCTTTAAACTAATACCGCAGCATCCTTAGGCTGAAGAGATGAATAAAAAAATAAATAAAGAAAAAATATAATAAATAAAAACGGTATGTCCATAAGCAAAAAGGGCACGGATGAAAACCCGAAAGGGCTCCGTGAGTAAAAACAGCAGGGCTACCGGCGAGTGTTCGTGAAAACCCGAAAGGGCGCGACCTCGTAAAAAAAAAGAGAAAAAGAAAATAAAAAGAATAAAAAAACGGTATGTCCATAAGAAAAATGGGCACGGATGAAAACCCGAAAGGGCTCCGTGAGTAAAAACAGCAGAACTACCGGCGAGTGTTTGTGAAAACCTGAAAGGGCGCAACCTCGTTAAAGAACACTTATAGGGTCCTCTCGACCTTGTAAGGAGAAACCACCTGCGTGAGATCCTTACGACTCACAAAGGTGCAACACACTTAGGAATCCCCACGATTCCTAAGGAGAAAATACACTTGCGAGATCCCCACGACTCGTAAGGAGAACTCTCTTATGGGACCCTCACGGCTCATAAGAGTTGAAAGTCTTAAGTTACAGAGACCTAAACCTGTGCTTAAGCAACCCCCATAACCTTCGATATTGCCCAACAAGTGGCTCAATACTGACCCTTGTATACAATCCACGGGCGCGAATAAACATTTCCCTAACCAAGATCCATCCGTGACTGGGGATATGTTCGCACGACCCTTGTAAGTCCTCTCGATTTACAAGGAGAAAACCCTCCTGTAGGATCCTTACGACTTACAGAGGAAACAAACACTTAGGAATCCTCACGATTCCTAAGAAGAAAATATACCTATAAGATCCTCACGACTTGTAAGGAGAAATAACTTTGTGAGACCCTTACGGCTCATGAAGTCAAAGCCTTAGTCGACAGGACCCTAACCCTGTTCGCTAAGCCACCTTTGTTCGACATCGATGGAAGCAGATGATGATTCGCTCCTGGTAATATTCCAGTTGTAGCGGTGCTGATGCCGAAATCGGCTTACGGCGAAAAGCCAGTAGGCCGCACATGCATACGAAATAGCCGAAATGATGGGGCAACTTGCAATAAAAAGCAGCAAGTAAAAATGTATGCATGCAAAATAGCCGAAATGATTGGGCAACTCGCAATAAAAAGTAGCGAGTAAAAATAAAAAAAATAAAATAGCCGAAATGATTGGGTAACTCGCAATAAAAAGCAGCGGGTAAAAATAAAATAAATAGCCGAAATGATTGGGCACCACGAAAAATGGCCGAAATGATTGGGCAATCGCAACCTTCGCGATATAAAAGCTGAAATGATAGAGCATCGCAGAGATAAAACAAAAAAATGATGATAAAACTTTGGCCCTACAGTTAAGATCACATCGATCCCTGTATACAATCCAAGGGCGTAAACAAAGAGGGAACCATACTTTCCCAACAGGCTCCGCCAGAAGACGAAGCCAAATCTCGACGGTTCAGTCCAACTCTGAAGAAATCAGTGTCTTCAGCAGATACCTCGACTCACGGATACAAACACTCCTTGACGAGAGCCTCCTGATCCACGTCGAATCGTAGAGCCACCAGTGCCTCCGTGGGAAATCCTCGACTCGTTTCAAATCCCAAGGAAACAAATAATCCTTAGCGCTTGGGAAACAAATAATCCCTAGCAAACTCCTCGACTTACGGATACAAACACTCCTTGACGAGAGCCTCCTGATCCGCGTCGACTCGCAGAGCCACCAGTGCCTCCGTGGGAAATCCTCGACTCATTTCAAACCCCAAGGAAACAAATAATCCTTGGCGCTTGGGAAACAAATAATCCCTAGCAAACTCCTCAACTCACGGATACAAACACTCCTTGACGAGAGCCTCCTAATCCGCGTCGACTCGCAGAGCCACTAGTGCCTCCATGGGAAATCCTCGACTCGTTTCAAACCCCAAGGAAACAAATAATCCTTGGCGCTTGGGAAACAAATAATCCCTAGCAAACTCCTCGACTCACGGATACAAACACTCCTTGACGAGAGCCTCCTGATTCGCGTCGACTCGCAGAGACACCAGTGCCTCCGTGGGAAATCCTTGACTCGTTTCAAACCCCAAGGAAACAAATAATCCTTGGCTCTTGGGAAACAAATAATCCCTAGCAAATTCCTCGACTCACGGATACAAACACTCCTTGACGAGAGCCTCCTGATCCGCGTCGACTCGCAGAGCCACCAGTGCCTCCGTGGGAAATCCTCGACTCGTTTCAAACCCCAAGGAAACAAATAATCCTTGGCGCTGGGGAAACAAATAATCCTTAGCAAACACCTCAACTCAAGGAAACAAACAATCCTTGACGAGAGCCTCCTGATTCGCGTCGGCTCGCAGAGAAACCAGTGTCTCCGCGGGAAAATTCCCGATTCGTCTCAACTTGCAAGATGAAGCCTCAGGCAGCAGGGATTGAAAAACATGCTTCCTGAACAATGGGACCCTACAAGTCGATCTAAAACGGTCTCTTGCATACTATTCATGGGTCTCACTCTCCAAAGTCGAGTTTCGACAAGAAGGGAAACAACCGCTTACGGGTCCTCTCGACTCATAAGAGGGAAAAATTCTCTTATAGGTTCCTTACGACTTATAAGAGAAAACCACACTTAGGAATCCTCACGATTCCTAAGGAGAAAAAAAACCATTTACGAGATCCTCTCGATCCGTAGGGAGAAAAGTCTCTATGAGACCCTCACGGCTTATGGAGTTGAAAAGTCTCAGGCAGCAGATCTGAACCTGCGGCCTAAGCCATCGCTGATTCTTAAGAAAGTCAAGATGCATGCTCTATTATCTGTTGACCATGTTTACTAAGGTGGCGTGCTGATAATGAAAGAAAGAAAGGGCGGAGAAATGACACAAGACGTTACAGAAAATGCGTATCTTTTATTCATAGACTTGATTGAGTACAGGATACATTGTGCTAAAGAATAAAAAAATATATATATGCATTTTTATTTATTTATTTACAAGTACAAACGATACATGGAGAGTTACTGAGAAGGAAGCGTTCTGCATAGCTCTAGCAATTGTTCGCGCACTTCCTTCCCCGCTTTCTCCTGATCAGCCACCACCGCCAATTCCGCCTCCACTTGGGCCCGTTGCTGCGCAACAGACACAAGCTGATCCCTAACGGCCTGATGAGCAGCTTCACGGCCTGGAATGTCATGCTCGGCGACATCAAGTGCCCGCTTCAGTTTCAGCCCATTTGAGATGCGCTCTAGAAGGCCCTCGAAGACGGCCTTTACCTCGGTAGCGTTCGCCTCAACTTCAGCACGTAGGCGATCAGTTTCGCTCGAAGACTCCTGACACTCCTTCAGCTTCAAAGCTGCTTCTTGTTCCAAATAACGGAAATGGGAAGTGCTTTGCTCGAGCCATGCTCCCCGTTGAGCGCTCACAGCCAAAGTCTCAGGGGATAGACGCGTCGACTCCAACTGATGAAGGCGAGCCTCAATCTCCCGACAATGGTTAACCCAAGAAGCGACGGTGCCCTCGTCATGGAAGGTGGCAAATATCACCAACATTGGGTTAATCGTCGTAGCGAAGTCCTCAGCAGACGTAGGAGACTCGACATCGAGTTCCTCGATATAGTCGCTCAACATACGTAGACTATTCGCCGCACCTTTTGAGGACGGACGTCTTTGGGAAGGGCCGCCCGGCATTGTAATGCGAGACTCGAAGGGCGCCGAGGCCGGAACGACAGCTAAAAAGAAACAGGATGTGGTCAGATAACAGTACAAAAAATAAAAAAAGGGGGGAGTTATCAATGTGATAGTCGTACCAGTTGAGACAGGTGGCAAGGTCGGAAGGGCCGGTGGCGCAGCTGATCTTTTATCCCCTCCCTCAATCTGTAGCACTACAGTCGAGATAAGAAAAAAGGGGTTTAGCAGTAATTCCATCAATAAAAAAAAGAAAGAAAGATATCGACGGAAATCATACTCACCAACGCCACCAGGGGAAGATGCAAGTTCGGATTGGAAGGAGAAGTGTGGGAGCAACACCTGATAAAGATGGTCAAAGAGCACTCCTGAAAAACACAACAGTATGATTTTAGTATATGGATTATACGTCTGAAAAGTGAGATTAATAAGTTGCAAACTCATACCTTCCAACATCTTTGCCGGTATGAGAGAGGGCTGAGAGGTAACCACCGCCAAGGCAGTCGTGGAAGGCACTCCCTCAAGCAGTGGGGCATCAGCGCTGGCCGCACCTGCGTTACAAGAAAGGTAAATTTATCAGAAAGGATTGTAAAGTAAAGAAAAACAGCAACCTAGGGTTTACCTGAGGAGCTCCCGGCTGAAACGGAGGCGACTCCCTCTTCTATCGACATGAGGCCACCGCCCGTAGCCTCATCACCCGACTCGATGGGGACCGTCATCGTGCTCGCGTGGCCAGGAGATAGCGGAAGATCGTAGATGGGGAGGGCAATGATCGGAGCATTGCCGGACTCTTGAGAGAGAGCGGTTGGCTCTTCCCCAAGAGTCGTGCCCATCTCACCCGCTACTTCCTCGGGCTCCGCAATCTCCATCGGCTTATCCGCCGTCACCACGAGGTCGCCAGCCTCAAGTGCCTCGTTCGTCACCACCACGAGCTCAGTTGTAATGATCATTTCATCTGCCGCCACTTCAGGCTCGGCATCAATGAACTTCTCGGCTATAGGCCCCTCAATCTCCGCATCAGGCTCCAAGGGCTCAACGATGTTGCCCACTGTCGGCTCGGGTTCGGCAGGCACCGCCTCCTCTGTTCCCCTGGGTTCAACGGTCTCCGCCTCACCCTCGGTCGGACTTGGCCCTGCAAAATAATATATATAAGAACCGTCGACATTATAACTCTCACAATAAAAATTCTGAAAGAAATGTTACCTGAAGTGGACTTATCATTTGCGCTTCGAACGGCGCGCGCCACTTGTCTGCGAGAAGTGGATAGGGCGACAGGGGCCTCTTCGGAAGGAGTGTCTGCCCGAGGGACGGTGCTTGGGCCCGCTCCCGTAGCCAAAGCAGTCCGGCGCGCCTTCGCCTCGTGCCTTCGCCTCGCGCCTCAGCCGCTTTCTCCCCTCCTGGGCCGTTGAGACGGACCTCACTAGAGCCTCTCTCATTGAGGCGTCCTCGTCTGTATACAGAGATGCCTCCAAGCTCTTCAAGGCATCCCTCGTCTACTTGTCAAGTCGAGGCTCTTGCAGTAGCCCCGACGAGACCGGAACTCCAGTGACGGGTTCCGGAAGGATCTCTTCGTCGACTGGTATAACCCCTAGAAAGAAAAAAAAGGAAGAAAGTTAGGTTAACCATCGAAAAAGATAACGAAATTTGTTTTAAAAAAAGGGGGTGGGACATACCGGCGCCCGCTAAAGCACGTTTCTCCTCCTCCTTTTGGAAGGTTTTCAAAGAGGCAGCAATAGCTTCTTCGGTAGAGACACCTGTTGAAAATGGGGAAAAGTATTAGTCAAGAATAATAATAAAAAAAATGAAATGAAATGATAAAAAAAAGCAGCTAATAATTACCTGACTCAGCGAGTTTACTCAACCACGCTTCAAGCCTCGCTGATCGCTCAGAAGCCGCAATGGCGGCCGTCAGGTCGGTGTCCGCGGGGTCTACCGCGAAGCCCTTATTGCTGCCATATTCACTTATTCCTTCGGTAAGAGGGGCTTCAGGCTCTAAGCCAAGAATCGCGTCAAGGGAAAGGAGCGACTTTTTCTTCTTTTGCCCGCCAACTCTGGATGCACCCGGGACTGATTTACGCTTGGCAGACACCTTGGGGCGGCGGGTCCCGATATCCGTGCCTACACCAGACTCCGGCAATACCACAGTTACCGTTTCCACTAGAGCACGGGGGGCTGGTGGCGCATCCACAGCATCGCGAAGCGGCAATCCGCGTGGAGGACTCAACACACGCGGAGGTCTGCCTCCAGCACCTTTCAATGGAGGAATGACCGGAGTCCTCGGCCTCAAGGGAGCCTTGCGATCGCCGCCGGGAGGTGCACCTTTGCGGTCAACCAGCATACGTTTCTCCATCAAAATAACGGGCCCCATTGCATGCGCATACCAGGCCACGTACGCGTTGAGGACTTTGGGGATGCAGCTCGGCTCACTGATAAAGAAATAAGAACCCGTGTTAAGCCGCATAAAGTAGTTCATTGCATTCTTTATCCCCTCCCGGCTAAGCACGGGCTTTTCCAAGAAGGCTTCCATCGGGATCCCTTGATTGTAGCTCGATTGCTGAGCAAATCAGTGAGGGTTATACCTCATGAAGAGTGCTGTCTCATTCTGCCTGAACACCAGGTAGCCCGGCCGAATGGAGTAGAGATGGAGGATTTCCCGAGCCTTCAATATGGAAGCCCCATCCTTAAATTCATCGCGTAGCGACACTACTGACTTGGTGGTCTCTGAGCCTATTGTTATGACCTTGTCTAAGAAAGAAATCTTCGTCCCGACCAGGTGTGGTCGAAGGAGCAGCCCCCTAGCCTCCCACGGAGGTGCAACTACGATCGAAGCCCCGACCAGCCGTATGACCCTCGGGAGCCTGCACTTCTCAAAAAAGGGAGGAATCTTATGGGCACCGAACACCCCGTGCACGTGCATTTCCATCCAGGAGGTAAAGTAGTGCATCGGGAAGTTGGCGGGTTGCACCCCAGGCTCACTAGCGTCCGCGCTACGCTAAGTCCATTATAAAGATAAGCCAGCCCAGCAATTCCTACTGACAAGTGTAAACCAGCCACCATCCGATGCGCTGGGTAGAAAACAGTCGGCCGCATATGGCGTGGATGCATAGGAAGAGCAAAATTGCACAACCATAAGCCCAAGAACCCTACAAAGAAGGTCTCTTCATCCATGTCGGGGACGGCAATTTCTGAAAAAGTGACGACGGCGGCACCGGGAAGATAAAAGTCTTTGTGGTCATCCTCCGATGTGGGTCGGCGATCAAAACCGAACCCAAAAGGGTCGTCAAGCTGGGCGAACTTCTCTCTCCGCTCTGATAAGAACTCTGGTTGAATGAAGCAAGCAATGAAATCTGCAAAACTGACCCCCCTGCCACCCGATTCTAGATAGAGTCCTTAATAAATCTCCAATACCTTCACTAAGCCCGGGTACTGGTGCTGAATAGCGTTCTCTGGCGTCAGGTCAAACAACAGCGGCTTGGTGGCAAAGACGTATTCATCGAGAGGAAGCAGCTCCTCGTAAGGCTCTCCCCTCATCGGCAGACCCGAGATTTCAGCAAACTCCTCCAAGGAGATAGAGACTTCCCGGTCCGTCATCAGAAGGTGTGGGTGGGAATATTCCATTGCTCGATAAAAGCCTTAACCCACCATGTTGGAGGAGAAGGATACTCAAAGAGAGAGACGTAAATGGCCGAGTACAAACCAATCCTCATCAGATGAGTCCTCCTCGCTGATAGGATGTACCGCGCCATTGCAAATATCCAGCAGGCGGTCGTGGGATCAGTCCAATGTTATAAGCCTGTCCCCAAGGGCGCGCTTCACCTTGACAAATTCTCTTCCCTAAAATACCTATTGCCGGCGGCAGCTGCACGGGGATAGCACCAATCGCAGGCTGGAGGAGGTCATCTGAATTCCAATTTTTGACCTCCACGGCATATTTCACCGGGGGTTCATCTGCGTAGGGAAATGAAGATGTTGGCTCAGACGGCATGGCGGAACTGAAACTGCGACGACCCTGGATGATTTTATTGTACCACCTACCCTATAAGTGAAGGTTTTTGTGTTCGGGGTCATGATCCTTGATGAGAGCGAGCACCACGCGGTCCACCGGTGCCTGGGGAAACCCTCCCTCCGAGCGAACAAACGGAAAAGACGAATTGGCAGACATGTTTCCTGCAAAGAGACAAACATTAGCCGTCAGTATTATAATTCCAACGCTCAACATTTTTAAATTTTTATACCGTACCGCAATGCAGTGGATAGGGGGACCAAAGGGGGGCCCACAAAATCTGGACGACGGTACATCATTTAATAAGACAGCCCCATCATTGGATAAGACTGTCAGTTAATGAAAAGATACCCAAGAGAATATCCTCATTGATGGGAAATCCCTAGAGGCAAGGAGAAAATCTCCTCTTTTGGAGCAAAGCTCTGTCACAGGGTGACATTTGTCAAACTCTGGTATCAAGGGAATAAAATTTCTTTAAGGAGAGCCTAGCCCTATATTAATGATGGAAAATCCATCAAAAAGAAAACTTCAACCCTTAAAGATTAAAATTTGGGATTTTAAAGATCAATGAAAACTTTTAGGAGTTCTCCATTTTCAGATCAGAAAAGATCTACATTTGATCCATGAGCAAAGCTCTGTTCATGAGTTAAAACCCATGCACAAGATCTCTGTAGATCTATGAATTTTCCAGAGCAAGGCTCTGCTGATGAAACCCCAAAAGGGTTTTAGATCAAAGATCTATGAGAGCAAGGCTCTATTAATCAATTTTAATTTAATTTAATTTTATTATTAATACCTAAGATGTTTTCAAGTTCTGAACTCCGGAGTTCTTATGAAAAAGCAAGGGCAAGGCTCTAAAATTCTTAAACAAGAGCAAGGCTCTGAAAACTCAAGATTCATGAAAATGGTAAAATATTTACTAAGAGCCAAAAGTCCTATTTATAAGGTGCTTGCGCCCCTTCAGCTCACCCCTTGATCCAACGATCAGGAGTTTGCCACCGCTGCACTCACGTGTGCGCCACGTGAGCGCAACGGTGGGGGACATTTGTTTCCCCCAATCAGAGCAAAGCTCTGCTGGAAATTCAAAATTCAAATTTTGAAGCAACGCTTCAAATCCCGGGCGCAACGCGCTACGTGTCAAAAGCTGATACGGCAGCGCAGCGCCCAAGGCAGTGCGCCCAATCAGAGCAAAGCTCTATTTTAAGTAAAATTAAAGGAAGCAACGCTTCAGTTGCGCAAACACTGCGCTGCGGCGACACGTGTCAGCGCAGATGCGCTCGCGCAGTTGCGCTGCGCGACACGTGTCAGCGCAGATGCGTTTGCGCACTTGCGCTGCGCTGTACACTGCACGACACGTGTCACGCGCTGGGGCATCTGCGCCAAACAGAATTAAAATTCTAAAGAAATCTTTTCTGTTCTTGTTAAAACAAGAAGATTTTCTTTTGTAAAAACAGAAGCCCTTGGATCAAAGATCCAACGGTGGGGAAAATTCCCCGAATCACTCAGAGAAAGAACTCTTTAACAAATTTAACTAATTTATGGGCACTATAAAAAGGACCCCAAGCCTCAATTCAAAGGCATCAACATTTTTTAAAAAAAAGAGAGAAAGAAAACTCTGAAGAACGACTCAAGAACAAAAAAGGTAAAGATCTTTAGAAAAAGAGAAAGTTCTCTTATGAACAGATCATAGATCTTTAATAAAAAAAACAAAAACAAAATAAAAATAAAAATAGTGCTTTGCACTTCTTATGAACCATTGGTTCTTGAATCTAAAAGATTCTTAAGTCATAGTGCCTTGCACTTGCAAAACTGCACTGTTGCGCTCTTGGGTTGGCGCAAGCCACCAGAGAGCGCCGCGTGTCAGCATCTGAACCAATTGCGCTATGCGCTTTTGAAACAGAGCCTTGCTCTCTAAAACTGGCGCAATTCACCACAGCGCGCCACGTGTCAGCAGCGCAAGCGCAGCGCACTAGAACAGCGCTGTTGCGCTTGCGCTCGCCAGAGCATGACACGTGTCATCGCCATATGAGCTTGCACTCATTACTTGGCGCAAAGCGCCAGACAAATGCCCTGCATTGCTTACAAAAGGGCCAAGCCCAAATCAAAAAGGCCTAACAGGCCTAATAAAATGCAATGCATTATTTTAAAAAGGGCAGAGCCCAAACCAAAACAGATGCTCTGCATCATAAATAAAGGGATAAAGCCCAAATCAAAAAGGCCTAGCAGGCCAGAATAAAATGCAGTGCATTATTAAATATGGGCAAAGCACTAGCACAGGCCTAATAGGCCGAAGATCAAGAAAAATGTTGAATATGCTCAACGGGACTTAGCCCAATCATGGCCGTAAGTCCCCAAACTAAATTGACTGAGCAAGAATGCTCTCCTAAATCAATTTACAACCGGTTCAAGGGTACATCTCTGAACTCCTCTGACACATGTCGTTGTAATTCTTCAACGACATCAGAGAGGTGACGGGTCCCGACAACCGCATATCAACATGGACTGCGGGGTCCTTAAACTCGTGGACCGAAACGTCCCTAAACTAATGCTGGACCGAAACGTCCCTAAACTAATGTCGGACCACCACGTCTTTAAACTGGAATACGGACCACCATGTCCCTAAACTGGAATATGGACCGCAACGTCCCTAAACTACCTATGGACCACTACGTCCCTAAATTGGAACAATAGAGCCTCCAAATGCTCTTTTGCCGGATCTAAACGATCCCGTTTAAGTTGATCTTAGCCCCCAAACACGGCTAACGTATCCTTAAACATTCAAACGGACTATAAAACTCCAAATCAACCTTGGTTCAAGGGTACATCTCTGAACTCCTCTGACATCTGTCGTTGTAATCCTTCAACGACGTTAGAGAGGTGACGAGTCCCGATGGCCAGATATTAAATGGATTATCACGTTAAGTTGATCTTAGTCTCAAACAGGACTATCGTATCCTTAACGAACGCTTAAGTTGATCTTAGCCGCAACGCGACTAATGCATCCTTAAACTAAAAACACCAAACCCAAATCTAAGTAAATACGGATTTGGACTAATCCACGTCCTACGGGCGACGGGATTACTCAGTCTCCGTATACAATCCACGGGCAACCACAAACAAAACAAACACACACGACACGAAGTGAAATTCTGGAGAAGGAGAAAGTTGTTACCGCGACGCGGTAGCGTAATTAACTGCAGGGGCTTGCGCCTGCAGGGAAGAGCGTCCCCAGAATCAAAAAACCCTCAAGCGAGGGGGAATCTGACGAAGTCTGCTACATCGGCCACATCCGTCTAAACCTCCAATATACGGTGCCATAAATCAACTTGGCATCTTCGGAGAGGTGGACGGATAAAACCAAATAGCATCTGTCCCGAATCTCAGCGTCAGGATATCGTAGTCTTGTGCGCCGCCATTCGGAGGGGAACAACCGTTCGTATGGACGGAGAAATATGCGTCAGCTTTTGGAGCGTTGATGCAAAGATTGACCGCCACTCCTATTCTGACAGTACCAAACGGTTCCAGAGGGCTGGTTATTCACAGCAACGCATTTAGGAAAGGCTTGGGATGTGTTCTAATACAGCATGGGAAGTGTCACGCCCCGCTTCCCAGTGTACGGAATCGGTGACGTGGCGGGCTGCAACGTATTAACTAAGAAATAAATACGTTAAGCGTAATTAAGAAATATATATAATATGCACAAGAATGATAAGAGATATAAAAATGAACATCAACTTCTTTTACATTCACTTTATATACAATTGTTTTAAAATGAAAAGATACAATGGTAAAAAGCAGTGCCTAAATAGTGGCATGCAAGATGGAAATAAATACAATGAGAGATAGAAGTCTGGCTGGGCAGTGAGCTAGTCCAAATCCTCCTGGCTTGGCTCGATCTCCTGAGAGTCTGGTCCTTCTGACGAACATTCTAAAGAAAGAAAAGACAGGAATATCTTCAGCGAACTAGCGCTCGATAAAACCCAAAAGAAGGAATGGAATATAACAAGTAAAATGAACTGGTAAGTTGTACAGGTATATGCTTGTTATTCTAACGTAGTTGTTTGTAGCTTGGTACAGAAGGTATTTATGTATACGAGAGTAGTCAATCTTACCTCGTAGACTATGGCAACATATAGTATAAGGCCCCATCAAAATCCATGGGACAACGGCACAAGAGTTCATGTATGTGTCTTTTAAGTGACCATCTCGTGCCACGTTAATACGTTCCATACCAATCTACCTCGTTATCCTCGCATAATATATTGTATAAAGTATATTTACAAGTCTTGCTGAAACTATGGAGAGTTGTTCAAGTAGTTAGGTTCAGGATGTAGTCAAGTAGTCAAGTAATCATGTCAAGTTATAACCATGGTTCGGTCCGGTCAAGTCAAGTCAAGTAT
This sequence comes from Agapanthus africanus, assembly GCA_030015575.1. NCBI lineage: Eukaryota > Viridiplantae > Streptophyta > Magnoliopsida > Asparagales > Amaryllidaceae > Agapanthus > Agapanthus africanus. The sequence goes on from JASDDO010000019.1 coordinate 130,391,986, forward strand.
TCATGTTGATTTTGATGTTTGAATTCCATTATTCTGGTTCATATTCAAGTATTCATCTTTGACTTTGGATTCAGGATTGAATAGACTCAGACTTGAGTCTGACACTTGTAACTGATTTAGATCTTGAACTAGGTTCGGGAGTCATCGGTATCTGCTGCACATGGACGGCAGGATTTGTGTATTTTTTCAAGAAAATTACCATTGATGTTAAGTTTTCTACCTTAAATAGGCAAGCACTCACTTTCTTCAGCTGCCTGGGGCTTAAGAGAATTGATCCCGCTTAAACCTATATTTACTAAAATCCTTAAATATTGTTTTCTATAACTCGAGGGGGTTTTATGAAAAATGTTTTTAATAAAATTTCAAAATAAACCTCGAGTATTTATTTATATTATTTAGAGTTTTCATGGATATGAATTTTAAGGATTTGAGGTATTTTAGTGATAATTGCTTAGCTTGGAAAGTTCATGATATTTTATTGTAAAACTAGTCTTTTGTTGGTATCTTGATGGTATTTTAGTGAAACTTGTAAATATTTCATTTTAAAAAATGTAAGTTTATTATATTTTGAAAATATATGGATTTGTAATTTTTATATAATTATTAAAAATTAAAAAAAATTAATTAGAAAAATGTGTTTTTCTTAAAAACCATATTTAAAACCTTTCAAGAACGAATGCTCCGTGAAGATGTCTGCATCTCGCTCTACTAGCCCATAGATGTGCAATAATCCATACCATCCAATAGCGAATCAACTAAAAAGGGTTGTAGATGCATAATCGCAAAGGAGTATAAAGCACCATTTAAAAGAAATCCGGTTTTTATAGTAAATGGTATTTTCTTGTAATAATGTACTCATAACAAAAATTCACATAAAGATGTATCGTGCTATGGAATCGTGTGTGTATGTGAGGGGTTGGTCGTTACCTCGTGAAGTTTTCTAAAGGTATGTTTAATCAAAGCTAAAAGAGATAATATTAAAGTTCATGGTATTTAAATGAAAAACTTAAATTAAATTTATTTTACATGAGAATTTTTGATGGAATTTGATTTTAAACAATTATCGTTTAAAGTTACAAGTGATGTGTACAAGTTAGATTGAGCAAAGTATTAAAGAGAAAGAGTTTTCTTGGGTTTTGAAAAAGATATCGGTATTAACTCCACTTACCGATATATGTTTTGAAATGGAATTTCAAAGAATAAGAAAAGGGATTGAGAGGGACTTACAGGTTATGAGGTTTAAAGAAAGGTATAAGAAGAGTGGGTTGTCGTCGTGGCATCACGGGAGCTCTGGAATAGCTTCGATCCTTCGCCGGAAATTAATCACTTGCTAACTCCACTTGTACTTCACTTGTACTTAGAGAATTTTTGGGAGTTTTGGCCAGAAATTTCAGAATGATGTTGATCCAAAGTGTGGGGTGATATTTATAATGTAGAATTAGGGTTTTGGAATTAAAATGGTGAATTAAAATGCATAAAAAGATGATAAATTATGAATTGAAGGGGTTCTGTTTGATTGCAGGGCAATCAAACAGTGCAGAGGAGTTAGGGGTAAGGGTAGGGGAAGAGTCAAGTGTGCAAAGCCCAGGCATCATTTGCCACGGTTGAACTGTCGGCGCTGGCCATTATGGAATTTCCGCATGTCGATTAGAGGAGTTGAATCGCAGGATTTGTGCCACGTGTACAAGTCAGTGTTAATTCCATTTTTCATTTGTTTGATTTTTCTAACATTTTGTTTTTATGTATATTACACGTGTAAAATTTTGGGCTTCCAAACAGTTAAAAAGAAAAATCAGAAAAAATAATGTGTCTGATAGGGATTGAATACAGGGCTACGTTACAGCAGTGCAAATGCTTTACCAGTGAGCTACAAGTTGTTTAACAAAATTAACTTATAACTCAATCTCAGGATGTATAACTCATTTCTGTACATTAAACTGGAAAATTCCATACAGTAAATTCAGAGTTGTTACATTTTACCCACCTTATAAAAATTTCGTCCTCGAAATTTACATTGATATAAAGACTAATTTACAAACAAGTAAGGGTATCTTGCACGCATGTCTTCTTCTCGTTCCCACGTTGATTCTCGTCGCGAATCTTTTCTCCACATCATTCGGACCAAGATTACTTCCTTGTTCTGCAGTTTCTTCATCTTTCTGTTCAGGATCTCAACGGGTTATTGCTCGCAAGTTAGGTCAGTCTGGACTGTGAGTTCTGAGTGATCAAGGTGGTGTCTAGGGTCGCTCACATATCTTCGTAGCTGAGATATGTGGAACATGTTGTGCACTCCTTCCAATGAGGGTAGTAGTGCTAAACGATATGCCACTTCTCCGACTCGTTCATGAATGTCAAACGGTCCTATGTATCTGATTGAGCTTACCCCTCTTGCCAAAACGGATCACTCCTCTTTTTGGAGAGATCTTCAGAAAAACATGGTCTCTGGGTTAGAACTCTAGGTATCGGCGCTTTGCATCAGCCCAATACTTCTGTCAATCTTGAGCTATGCGCATTCTTTCCCTGATCGTGCGAACTACGTCCACAGTTGCCACGATCATCTCTGGTTTAAGGAGTTCACGATCTCCAATGTCGTTCCAACTTAGTGGTGAACAACACTTCCTTCCTTAGAGTACCGCAAATGGTGACATTCCAATACTTGCCTGATAGCTGTTGTTGTATGAAAACTCCACAAGGTGTAGGTGATCTTCCCACGAACCTCCGAAGTATAACATACAAGCTTTTAGCATGTCTTCTAGAATCTGAATTGTTCACTCGGACTGTCCGTCTGTTTGTGGATGGTAAGCCATGCTGAAGTTCAGATTCGTTCCCAGGCTAGCTTGCAGACTCTGCCAAAATTGTGATCGGAATCTGGTATCACGATCGGAGACGATGTAAACTGGTACTCCATGTAATCTCATAATCTCCTGCATGAGTTCATGGGTATCAATATAGTACATTTTGAAGAATTAAATCTTACTTTAGATTCGTGCTCACCTCCATGTACTTCTTTGCTAACGTCTCAGTAGATTGGCCAACTCGAAAGGGAATAAAGTGAGCCGACTCGGTGAGTCGATCCACAATAACCTATACTGTGTCGTTACCCTTCATGCTGTGAGGAAGGGCAGTCATGAATTCCATGATAATGTGCTGCCATTTCCATTCTTGGATTGGTAACGGCTGAAGTAGACCAGCAGTTCTGTGATGTTCAGCCTTCACTTACTGACACACCAAACACTTGTCTACGCTTCTGGACACTTCACGCTTCATTCCATGCCACCAGTAGTGTTGCCGTAGATCCTTGTATATTTTTGTACTACCAGGGTGAACAGAATAAGGAGAACTATGAGCTTCATTCATCAACTCTTCTTGAACTGGGCCGTGTGGCACACACAATCGACTTCCATATCTCAAGGATCTATCTTCGTGGATGATGAAGTCAATTCGAAGTCCACTTTCTACTTATTCTCAGATCTTTTGCAGCTTGACATTATTTGCTTGAACTGCCTTGATCTGATTGGCAAGAGTGGACTGGACTTATAAATTCATCAAATAGGAAGCGTTACCTGGCATAACTACTTCGATCTCTAATCTGTGCAATTCCTGATGTAGCTTCCACTGTGCGGTGAGATTCATTGCTAATGGTTGACGGCTAAGTGCATCAGGACTACATTCACCTTCCCTGGATGATACTGTAGGTTGATGTCGAAGTCCGCCATGAGTTCTAGCTATCTTCTCTGCCGCATATTCAATTCCTTCTGAGTAAATACATATTTCAGACTCTTATGGTCGGTGTATATATCCTCTCGTTCTCCTAGAAGATAGTGGCGCTAAATCTTAAGTGCAAAGATAACGGCTGCCAACTCCAGATCATGTGTTGGATAGTTGTGCTCATGTACATTTAGCTGTCTTGATGCAAAAGCTACAAGCTTTCCATGCTGATGTAGAACATATCCTAATCACTTACCGGATGCATCGCAATGCGCAACAAATCCTCCAGATTGATCCGGTATTATAAGAATAGGAGCAGAAGTTAATCTTGACTTGAGTTCTACAAAAGCATTTTCGCATGCTTCTGACCACACGAATACTTCATCTTTACGTGTGAGCTTGGTCAGGGGTGCTGCAATCTTCAAAAAGCCTTCATTGAATCATCGGTAGTATCCTGCTAATCCTAAGAAACTTAGTATATCCTTCATAGTTTTTGGTGTCGGCCACTCACTGACAGTTGACACCTTAGCTGGATCTACTGAGATTTCTTCACCTGAAACGATATGCCTGAGAAATCCGACTCGATCTAGCCAAAATTCACACTTGCTGTACTTGACATAGAATTGATGTTGTCGCAATGTCTCCAAGACAATCCGTAAATTCTCGGTGTTTTCTTTCCGATCCTTTTAATACACCAGGATGTCGTCGATGAAGATGACAACGAACCTGTCTAAACACTCTCAAAAACATGGTTCATCAGATTCATAAATATAGCAGGTGCATTGGTCACTCCAAATGGCATTGCGAGATACTCATAATGACCATATCGAGTCTTAAACACCGTCTTCGGAATATCAGACTCTTTGACCTTCACCTGATGATAACCCGAAGGAAGATCTAGCTTCGAAAATATACAAGACCCATTTAGCTGATCGAAAAATCATTGATGCGCAGTAGTGGATACTTGTTCTTAATCATCACTTCATTCAGAGCTCGATAATCTACACACATCCTGTATGAATCTTCTTTCTTCTTCACCAGTAAAATCGGAGACCCCTAACTTAAAGTATTGGGACGAATCCATCCTTTCTTCAGGAGTTCATCCAACTGAGTGCGGATCTCCTTCAATCCTTATGGACTTAACCGGTATGGAGTTTTGATTATAGGTTGCGCACTAGGTATTAAGTCAATGCTAAACTCAAGAGCTCAATCGGGAGGCAAACCTGATATATCTTCATAGAACACATCCTCGAACTCTCAAACTACTTCTGACTTTTCTTCTTCCGTCAGTAGAGTAAACACTTCTTCATTATTTGGTTTAGCATGGAAGATTCATAGATCCAAAGTTCTATCTCCACTCTTGAAGTAGAATACTTGATGATCTGGTATCTCAAATACTACCCTCCTTTGACGGCAGTCAATTGTAGCATAGAAAACTCCCAGCCAGTCCATTGCCAATACAACATCGAAGTTTGGGATGTTCAGTACTTTGAAATTCGCATAGAATTCTCATCCGCAAACTACAACTGGACACTGATCAAATCCCATAGTTGCTTTTAATACTCCGTTCCCGGAACTGACATTCCAGCTGAATGGCTTCACGGGAATCGCATGCGTTCTCACAAATAGTTGCGACATGAAGCAATGTGATACTCCAGTTTCGAAGAGTACGAGTGCAGGAAGGGTGGCTACTAGTGTAGTACCTAAGTTGTGTAAGGTTGGTTTTAGATACAGGAAAAATATAGTAATATACAAGGATTGAAAAGATGTGAAGGGATTGCGAATTACCAGTGATTACTTGGCCGGTGGCTTCGGCTTCCTCAACCGTCATTGTGAAAGCCTGATGTCTAGGTGCATTCCTCCTTGCTGGAGGCACATTCCTCTATCCTTTGGACACATTTCTCTGCCCTTGAGTCATGTTTCTCTGTGTCTGATGGAACTAATGAGGAGGCTGTGCAGGAGGTCCACGTAGAGGTGGAGCAGGGAGAGCAAGTCGGGGCGCAGGAGCCTGAATGTCTGGCCGCTGCGGAAATGTGATAGCTGGCCTGGGGGATGGAACTGTGTTGAAACGATATGGACATGCCCCTATGGCGTGAATGGATGTGCCACAAACTAAACACAGGCCATTTGCATGCCTGCAGTCTTTCGCCAGGTGTCCATTCCTCTTGTAGTAGAAGCAAAAGTCTGGACTGGGTCGGTTAAATGTTCATCCCGGTCTCCTAGGTGCAAATGTCAATCTAAAAGAGGCTCCTCCTGCCATCTGTGTGGCAGGGCATTTCACACCGGCAGTCTGCAATCTGCCCTTCTTCTTCATAACTGCATCATAGTGTCGGACAGCTTTCAGAGCAAGCTCATGGGTTGAGAAATCCCCTATAGCGAGTGCAGCTTGGATTTCTGGGAACGACCCTTGCTGAAATCGTCGTGCCCGGATCTCAGCAGTCGGGATGGGGTGTGCAGCGAACCTGTTATGACCCTGTGTTAGCAGTGTAATAAGTGATATCAGGAATTTGAATATTGAGAATATATCTTAGCTGCTAAGTATGGTAAACTCAGCATCGTATTCATCTACAGACTTGCTCCACATCGAGCCTTGTTGTAAGTGGATGAACTGCTGTTCCGTGTTAAAACGAGCAGTCTTAGGGAAGTATTTCGCATCGAACATACTGCGAAATGTCTTCCATTCAATAGGTTGGATGAGATGGCTTTCTTCAGCCTTCCACCTGACTCTGGCGTTGTCTGTTAGTTGCAGCTTCGCAACTCTCACCCAAACAATCACTGGCACTTGAGCTACTACCAGATCATCTTCTATCGAGTGAGCCTATTCTTCTGCCTCCAGTGGGCTCTCTTTTCCTGAGAAGTGCTTCGGGTGCAGTGCCCGGAATTTTTTGACTCCGGGTGCCTCAGCTTCTGAGTGGTGCATGAGGATAACAGTCTGTTACTACTGATCCTCTAGAAGGCTCTTGATAGGCTCGAGCAGTACCGTTTGCTCGTTGATGGGAGCTGCAACGGTAGGTGGTGGTAGAGTAGGTGGTGGAGTATTGCCATTGATGTTCATGCTGGTGTTATTAGGAGAATCCATGACCTTGATAGAAAAAGAAAGGTTTGGATGGATTCAAGGAATTTGAAATATAAGGAATGTATAAATGTTGATTCTTATTATTCGTGTGATATATTGCTTAAGACTTCATGCAGAACTGACCTGCATGGGCCACAAACAAAACCTGTCATGCCCCGCTTCCTAGTGAACGGAATTGGTGACGTGGCGGGCCGTAACGTATTTACTAAGAAATAAATACGTTAAGCGTAATTAAGCAATATATATAATATGCACAAGAATGACAAGAGATATAAAAATGAACAACAACTTTACATAAAACCGTTTGAAAATGAAAAGATACAATGGTAAAAGCAGTGCCTAAACAGTGGCATACAAGATGAAAATAAATACAAGGAGAGCTAGAAGTCCGGCTGGGCAGTGAGCTGGTCCAAGTCCTCCTGGCTAGACTCGATCTCCTGAGAGTCCGGTCCTCCTGACGAACATTCCAAAGAAAGAAAAGACAGGAATGTCGTCAGCGAACTAGCGCTTGGTAAGTCCCAAAAGAAGGAATGGAATATAACAAGTAAAATGAACTGGTAAGTTGTACAGGTATATGCTTGTTATTCTAACATAGATTTTTATAGCTTGGTACATAAGGTATTTATGTATATGAGAGGAGTCCATCTTACCCCGTGGACTATGATAACATGTAGTACAAAGCCCCATCAAAACCCACGGGACAACGGCACGAGAGTTCATGTAGGTGTCTTTTAAGTGACCATCTCGTGCCACGTTAATATGTTCCGTACCAATCTACCCCATTATCCCCGTGTAATGTATTGTATAGAGTATATTTACAAGTCTTGCTGAAACCATGGATACAAGTTGTTCAAGTAGTTAGGTTCAGGATGTAGTCAAGTAATCATATCAAGTTATAACCATGGTTCGGTCAAGTCAAGTCAAGTATTCATATTGATTTTGATGTTTGAATTCAAGTATTCAGGTTCATGTTCAAGTATTCATGTTGATTTTGATGTTTGAATTCAAGTATTCAGGTTCATGTTCAAGTATTCATGTTTGACTTTGGATTCAGGATTGAATAGACTTAGACTTGAGTCAGACACTTGTAACTGATTTAGATCTTGAATTAGGTTTGGGAGTCATCGGTAACTGCTGCACATGGACGGCAGGATTTGTGTCTTTTTCCAAGACAATTACCAATTATAACTCCATTAAGTTTTCTATCTTAAATAGGCAAGCACTCACTTTCTTCGACTACCTGGGGCTTAAGAGAATTGATCCCGCTTAAACCTATATTTACTAAAATCCTTAAATATTGTTTTATATAACTATTTATATTATTTAGGGTTTTCATGGATATGAATTTTAAGAATTTGAGGTATTTTAGTGATAATTGCTTAGCTTGGAAAGTTCATGGTATTTTATTGTAAAACTTGTCTTTTGTTGGTATCTTGATGGTATTTTAGTGAAACTTGCAAATCTTTCATTTAAAAAAATGTAAGTTTATTATATTTTGAAAATATATGGATTTGTAATTTTTATATAATTATTAAAAATTAACTTTTTTTAATTAGAAAAATGCGTTTTTCTTAAAAACCGTATTTAAAACCTTTCGAGACTGAATGCTCCGTGAGTAGGTCTGCATCTCGCTCTACTATCTTATGGATGTGCGATAATCCGTACCATCTAATAGCGGGTCCTCTAAAAAGGGTTGTAGAGATATAATCGCAAAGGATTATAAAACATAGTTTAAAAGAAATCCGATTTTTATAGTAAATGGTATTTTCTTGTAATAATGTACTCGTAACAAAAATTCACATAAAGAGGTATCGTGCTATGAAATCATGTGTGTATGTGAGGGGTAGATCATTATCCCGTGAAGTTTGCTACAGGTATGTTTAATCAAAGCTAAAAGAGATAATATTAAAGTTCATGGTATTTAAATGAAAAACTTAAATTAAAGTTATTTTACATGAGAATTTTTTTTGGAATTTGATTCTAAACAATTATGGTTTAAAGTTACAAGTGATGTGTACAAATTAGATTAAGCAAAGTATTAAAGAGAAAGAGTTTTCATGGATTTTGAAAAAGATATCGGTATTAACTCCACTTACCGATATATATTTTAAAATGGAATTTCAAAAAATAAGAAGAGAGATTGAGAGGGACTTACAAGTGAGGAGGCTTAAAGAAAGGTATAAGAAGAGAGGGTTATCGTCGTTGCGTCGCGGGGCTCTGGAATAGTTTCGATCCTTCGCCGGAAATTGACCGCTTGCTAACTCCACTTGTACTTCACTTGCACTTAGAGAATTTTTGAGAGTTTTGGCTAGAAATTTCAGAATGATGTTGATCCAAAGTGTGGGGTGGTATTTATAATGTAGAATTAGGGTTTTGGAATTAAAATGGTGAATTAAAATGCATAAAAAGAAGATAAATTGTGAATTGAAGGGGCTCTGTTTGATTGAAGAGCAATCAAACAGTGCAGAGAAGTTAGGGGTAGGGAAAGAGTCAAGTGTGTAAAGCCCGGGAATCATTTCCCACGGTTGAACCATCGGCGCCGGCCATTATGGAATTTCCGCCGGTCGATTAGAGGAGTTGAGTCGCTGGATTTGTACAAGACAGTGTTAACTCCATTTTTCACATGTTTGATTTTTCTGACTTTTCATTTTTATGTGTATTGAACGTGTAAACTTTTGGGCTTCCAAAGAGTTAAAAAGAAAAATCAGAAAAAATAATGTGTCTGATGGGGATCGAACACGAGGGCTACGTCACAACAGTGCAAAGGCTTTACCAGTGAGCTACAAGTTGTTTTTTGCTGTTATTTATAAAAATTAACTTATAACTCAATCTCAAGCTGTATAACTCATTTCTGTACATTAAACTGGAAAATTCCGTACAGTAAATTCAGATTCGTTACCGGAAGGTTATAGCTTATGCGTCGAGACAATTGAAGACCCATCAGTAGAACTACCCAACTCATAATTTGGAGATAGCAGCAGTGATTTTCACTTTGCAGATTTGGAGACACTACTTATTGGGCGAAAGGGTAGAAATATTTACCGATCACAAGAGCCTAAAATATGTGTTCACACAGAAATAGCTTAACATGAGGCAGCGTAGATGGTTAGAGCTGATGGCTGACTATGATCTTGATCTCAACTACCATCGGGGAAAGTTAATGTAGTACTGGATGCGCTAAGTCGGTTGCCAGCAATACGGATGTTGACTGCACAAAAGAAGATTATAGCTGACCTTCAGAGCTTTGAGTTGGAGATTGTACTACCGAAATCTTCGGGATAGTTGATGCGGTTGCAAGTATTGTCATCCTTGATCGATAACATTAAAGCAGTGCAGTCGCACGATCCAAGATTGCAGAAGTTTCGAGAACAAGTAGAAGCAGGACTTTGAACGGACTTGTTAATTCATGAAGACGGTTCGTTACAATATTGTAGTCATCTATGTGTGCCTAAAAGAGATGTTCGTGAAGAAGTCATGAAGGAGACTCATAGTTCTGCATATTCCGTACATCCAGGAGGCACAAAGATGTACCGAGATCTAAGACAACATTTCTGATGGGAAGACATGAAAAGGGAGATTGCTTGTTATATATCGAAGTGCTTGGTATGTCAGCAGGTCAAGACTGAATATCAAAGGGTAGCTGATTTATTGCAACCACTTATGATTCCTCAATGGAAGTGGGAACATATAACCATGGATTTCGTGACAGCTCTACCACGGAGTCCAAAAGGCAATAATGCAGTTTGGGTGATTGTTGATCAATTAACCAAGGCAGCAATTTTATACCATTTCGAGTTGGTCAGTCGACGGAAGTTTTAGCAGAACGGTACATGCATGATTTTCTGAGATTACATGGAATACCTGTGAGCATTGTTTGCGATCATGATACCCGATTTTATTGCACTTTTGGAGTAGTCTACAGGAAAGTTTGGGGACTCGCTTGAAATTTAGCAGCGCCTATCATCCTCAGACAGATGGCCAGTCTGAAAGAACAATCCAATCTCTTGAAAATATGTTGAGAGCATGCATGTTAGACTTCAAGGGTTCATGGGAGGATCATTTGCACTTGGTGGAGTTTTCTTACAATAACGGTTTTCAGGTGACTATACAGATGGTTCCATTCGAAGCATTGTACGGTCGCAAGTGTCGCTCGCCTGTCTGTTGGGACGATGTTGGAGAAAGAAGATTATTGGGACCGGATCTTATTATGCAAACGGTGGAGAAAGTTAACGTGATATGAAATCATATGAAGGCGGCACAACATCAACAGAAAAGTTGGGCCTATACAGGATAAAGACCTCTGGAGTTCGCGGTTGATGATCTTGTATTCCTGAAGATATCACCGACCAGAGAAGTGATTCGATTTAGTAGTCGAGGCAAGCTTTGTCCTCGATTCGTGGGGCCTTTCGGTACCATTGAGCGTGTTAGAAAGGTAGCGTATCGTTGGCTTTACCACCATCCTTGGCAGGTGTTCATGATGTGTTTCATATATCTCAACTCCGTAAGTATGTTCGAGATGAGACGCACGTCCGAGATCACTTGGACCTGACAATAAGGGAAGATTTAACATATGAAGAAAGACCAATGGTGATTGTGGATCGACGAGGCAAGGTCCTCAAGAACAAAGTTTTCCCTCCAGTACTTGTTTCATGGGGGAATCGTTTGCACGGAGAATCTACTTTGGAACACGAAGACGAGATCCGACAGAAGTTTCCACATCTCTTTTCTTAGATCCGTGTTTTCTTGTCTTTTCTTATTCCGGAAATTTCGATGACGAAATTATTTTGTAGTTAGGTATAATATATCACCCTAGCACTATTATACGATATTTTATTTGGGGTATTTCAAATTTTGCGTCAGATTTTTTTATTACTATTGCTTTTGGGCACGGATAGTGCATTTGGTAACTATGGTTAGTATTCGATCTGACCCGTATGTTTGAAACCCATCATGGTTCTAGATTATGTCAAATATTTGCTAGTACAGAGGATCCATGCACATCTAGATTCTATACACATATATAATATATTTTGTATCCGCATATGTTTTAAATAATACAAATAATAACCAAATAATATCTTTAATATCTAGCATGGCATGTTATCATACCTCATATCATATGGTTGCACCCATGTAGCATGTTCATGTCCAAATTGCTAAAACAGGCTCGTTTGGATTGTTACGTATATTTACGTAGATCCGTTCTTGGGGGTATGCATTTTTTATTGACCGGACACCGTATTATGGTTTTAACTTTTACGTATATTCTCTATATTTAAAAACTAGATTTTTAGATGAGACCCGAGTAATATTCGTAGTAATTTGATATTAGCTATTTAAATCTAAAATATATAGATTATAATATTTTTCTAAAGCTAAACTAAGTAACGGTATACATATAAATATATATATAATATAATATATTAACTAATTTCTCTCTCTCTCCCCTCACGTTTCTCTGTCTCTCTCTATATATAATTATATAACCTAATAATTAACCCAACCCCTCACCTTTCCCTCTCTCCCTCACTCTTCTGCCCCGCGAGAAAACCCAAACCCTAACCCTTGCCCACGTCCTCGCCATCGTCGCCCCTCACCGTCACCGCTCACCATCATCATCACCTCGTCGACCTCACCCTCCGTCACCACCTCCACCTCCTCATTCTCTCTCTATCCCGAGAACCCCTGCACCCCAACCCTGCAACAGCCTTTCGCGACCCAACCCAACAGAACCCACACAACCCCTCGCCATTAGCCTCGCCATCGCCACCTACCATCACACCCACCTTCACCTCCTTACCTCCCTCTCCGCTCCCGACACCCCAGACTACCGCCACTACCAACCTCGCAAACCCCCAACCTCGATCACAACCCAAGAACCTACTGCCACCTCGCCGCCGACGGCAGCTGTAACGACTCTGAATTTACTGTACGAAATTTTTCAGTTTAATGTACAGAAAGGAGTTTAAAAGCCCTTGCACTACTGTGACGTAGCCCTTGTGTTCCAATCCCATCAGACACATTATTTTTTCTGATTTTATTTTTAAACTTTTTGGAAGCCCAAAATTTTACACGTGCAATACACACAAAAATGAAAAGACAGAAAATCAAACATGTGCACAAGGATTTAAATACAGACTTGAACACGTGGCAAGAATCCAACGGCCCCACTCCCTCAAAGGACCAGCGGATCCTCATTTTTGGCCGGTACCGACGGTCGACCCGAGCCCAATGAGGCCCGGGCTTTGCACACTCGACCTTTTCCCTACCCCTAACTCCCCTGCACTGTTTGATTGCTCTACAATCAAACAAAGACCCTTCAATTCCCCATTTATCATCATTTTAATGCATGTTAACTCACCATTTTAATTCCAAAACCCTAATTCTACACTATAAATACTACCCCATTCCCTAGCCCTTCATCATTCTGAAATCCTAGCCAAAACTCTCAAAATTTTCTAAGTACAAGTGGAGTAGAAGAGGAGTTAGCAAGCAATCAACTTCCGGCGAAGAATAGAAGCTTTTCCGACGATCCCACAACGCCACGAAGTTCACACCTCCCTCTTCTACCTTTTCATAGGCTAACTAGGTTGTAAGTCCTTCTCAATCCTTCTTCTTCTTCCTTGAAAATATTATTTCAAAACATATGTCGGTAAGTGGAGTTAATACCGACATTTTCTTCTAAACCCTAGAAATTTCACTTTTTCATAAACATTGCTCATCCATATTCTTACACCATGCTTGTTATCATAAAACCAATGTTTAGAACCAACTTTTAATCAAAAAATCATGCAAAATTACTTTAACTTAACTTTTACATTAAAATACCATGAACTTTGTATATATTATCTTTTATTGTTTTGCTTAAACATTCCTTTAGGAAAATTCACGAGGTAACGACCTACCTCTCACGTACACTCTTGGTTTCCATAGCACGATACTCTTTGAACGTATTTTTGTTATGAATACAATATTACAAGAAAATACTGTGTACTATAAAAACGGTTTTCTTTTGAATTGTACTTTAAATTCCTTTGCAAATATGTCTCTACAACCCTCTTTAGGAGACCCGCTATTGGATGGTGCGGATTATCGCACATCCTTGGGCTAGTAGAGCGAGATGCAAACCTCCTCACGGAGTATTCGGTCTCAAAAGGTTTTAAATACGGTTTTTAAGAAACACGAATTTTTCTACTTAATTAAAAATTTAATTTTTAATAATTATATAATATTATAAATCTATATATTTTCAAAATATAATAAAATTACATTTTTTTTAAAATAAAAGAATTACAAGTTTCATCAAAATACCATCAAGATACCAGCAAAAGACAAGTTTTACATTAAACTACCATGAACTTTCCAAACTAAGCTATCATCACTAAAATACCTCAAATCCTTAAAATTCACATCCATGAAAACCCTAAATAATATAAATAAATTCTCAAGATTTATTTTTAATTATATTAAAAATATTTTTATAAAACCCCCTCGAGTTATATAAAACATTTAAGGACTTTAGTAAATAAAGGTTTAAGCGGGATCAATTCTCTTGAGCCCCAGGGAGCCGGATAAAGTGAGTACTTTTCTATTTAAGATAGAAAACTTAAAGGAGTTATCAATGATAATTATCTTGGAAAAAAACACAAATCATTCCATTCATGTGCAGCAGTTACCGATAACTCCCGAACCTAATTCAAGATCTAAATCAGTTATAAGTGTCTGACTCAAGTCTGAGTCTAAATTAAAATTGAATCCAAACTCAAATCAGAGTCCAATTCAAACTTGAATCCAAACTCTAACATGTATACTGGAACATGAGCTTAAATACCTGAATTCAAACATCAATATTAAACCTGAATAGATGACTTGATTTGACCGAACCATGGCTATAATTTGACATGTTTACAAGATTACATCCTGAACCTGACTACTTGAACAACTTGTCACTGCTACAATAAGGGTTTGCCCCTACGGTTTTATCCGTAGGGGCAAAGCACTGCCCCTACGGATATATTCGTAGGGGCTCGAAAATTTTCCGTAGGTGCAATGGCCGCAGGTGCAAGTCTTCGCCCTGAATATGCCCCTATGGAGTAAAAATTGCCTCTACGGTTTAATGTGTAGGGGACTATATACCTACGGTGTATTCCGTAGGGACTAAATATTTATTTAATTCAGTGGTTTATAAAATAAAATACTTGCCCCTCCGGTGTTATCCGTTGGGGCAACTTCCAGCCCCTACGGAGTTAGCCGTAGGTCTAGATATATGCCTCTACAGATATATCTGTAGAGGCAAGTGCAACGCCTGTTACTGAGTCCATAAGGGGAAAATGTCAGTTATCCTGATATTTTTTCCCTACGGATAAATATGCATGGGCAAACTGTGGACCTACGGATTAATCCATAGGTGCAAAAGATGGCCCTACGGATTAATCCGTAGGGACATAATATCAGGGTTTTTTTTAAAAAGGCTTCCTGTTTTTAACCCGCTCTGTGCACAATAATATATACATCATATAACCAAATACAGAAATATTCATAATCAATATCTCACGCATAATATATAAAAGAAATAGACAAACAGAATACGATATCAGGATAAATCATTATGAACAAGCAAACAACCACCAACCATTATCGTCCAAAATTTATACACTATGTATCAGATAATTATATACATTCTCAAAAATATAAATAAAACTACCCTAGCTCGGTCCAGCTCCTCCAACTCTGATAATCAACGTAATCTGGCGCATCTGCTCCTCGATGCAGCCCTGAGTCATCAAAATCTCGACCAATGAAGGAGCGGACTGTGCAGGAGTCTGAGCGGGCTGTGGAGCTGCAGGAGTGGTCTGCGCAACTGCAGCCAAGGCGGAGCCGCAGCCGAAGGAGATGCATATGGAGCCGCAGCCGAAGTACCCTGTCATATCTATTCAATTTTGTGTGTAATAAACGAGTAAGAACTGTGTATTAGTCGAATTGGTTTCATTATCAGGTTATTGCGAAACCCCAATCTAAGATTAATCAATGTTAAGTCTACAACCAAATAAGCTCAGGCTACTAATATTGGATATGTTACTATCTATAATATGATATAATATTTTACTATTAATTAGTATACATACCATTATCTCCTTTAACTCCTGAACGGTGGTCTTCAAGGTAGCAACATCTTGCTCTAGACGTCGCTCACGGTGGGTAAGGGAAGTAACCGCCGGAGTAGAGACCAATCTCATATGGGCCCTGCTAGGACCCAGTCTCCGGCCTCTCTCCCAACCTCCGTGGTGCCCTCCGTGTGCGGCATTTAGAACTGTGGTCAGCAGCATCGGATCGTTCTGTCTAGTAAAATCGATCCCCAATACCTCTGCCTGCTCCACCACCCGCTCCTACACCCACATTAACCATTAAAATATAAGTATATCATTTAAATTTGAACTTTTCGAAACAAAAATTTCAAACTTGTTAGAATAAATATTAACACTTACGCAATACTCCTGGGTAGCGGTGTCGAGGAATCGAAGCTCGCCCGTGGAAGGATCTATCGATGTGCTGTGGACGGCAAGATACGTGGACAGCACGCTCGGTGTACCACCCTGCGCCAGGGTCTGAGCTCTCTGCAATTCGCAAAAAATTTACATATCTTATAAAATAACTCTTAATATTATATTATATCATAGTAGGTCTATTGTAATTTACCGATAACTCCATGACACGAGTAATATTCCTTGAGCCACATGTATCCATGGTTTCAGTAAGACTTGTAACTATAATCTATACAATATATTACATGGAAGATAACAGGGTAGATTGGTACGAAATGTATAGCATGGCACGAGATGGTCTCTTAAAAGACACCTATATGAACTCTCGTGCTGTTGTCCCGTGGGTTTTGATGGGGACTTTTACTACATGTTACCATAGTCCATGGGGTAAGATGGACTCCTCTCGTATACACAAATACCTTCTGTACCAAGCTACAAACAACTACGTTAGATTAATAAGCTTATACATGTACAACTTACCAGTTCAATTCTTATTACTTGTTCTATTCCATTCTTTTTTTTGGGACTTACCGAGTGCTAGTTCGCTGACGACAATCCTGTCTTTTCTTTCTTTAGAATGTTCGTCAAAAGGACCAGACTCTCAGGAGATCGAGTCGAACCAGGAGGACTTAGACCAGTTCACTACCCAGCCAGACTTCTAGTTCATCTTGTACTTATTTCAGTTTGTATGCCACTGTTTAGACATTGCTTTATAACATTGTATCTTTCCTTTTCAAAACAGTTGTATTGTAAAGATGAATGTTAATAAAAATTGTTGTTTATTTTAATGTCTCTTGTCATTCTTGTGCATTACATATATATATATATATATATATATATATATATATATATATATATTACTTAATTACGCTTAACGTATTTATTTCTTAGTAAATACGTTGCGGGCTTGCCACGTCACCGTTTCCGTACACTGGGAAGCGGGGCGTGACAAGTTTTGTTGGCAGCCCATGCATCCCATGCAGCATAAGAATTATAAGAATCTATCCAAACCTTTCTTTTTCTATCAAGGTCATGCATTCACCGAAAAATAAAAGTACCAACGTCAATGGCAACACTCCACCACCTACTCTACCGCCACCATTTACCGTTGTAGCTCCCATCAACAAGCAAACGGTACTGCTTGAGGCGATCAAGAGCCTCTTGGAGGGTCAGCAGTAGCAGACCGCTATCCTCATGCACCGCCCAGAAGCGGAGACACCCGGAGTCAAAGAATTCTGGGCACTGCACCCAAAACACTTTTCACGAAAAGAGAGCCCACTGGAGGCAGAAGAATAGGTTCGGTCGATAGAAGATGACCTGGCAGCAGCACAAATACCAGAGATTGCTTGGGTGAAAGTTACAAAGATGCAATTAACAGACAGCGCCAGAGTCTGGTGGAAAGCTGAAGAAAGCCGTCTCGCCCAACCGATTGAATGGAAGACATTTCGCGATATGTTCGACGCGAAGTACTTCCCTGAGAATGCCCGTTTTGACATGGAACAGCAGTTTATCCACTTACAACAAGGCTCGATGTGGAGCAAGTCCATTGATGAATATGATATTGAGTTTACCATGATTAGCATGTAAGATATTGTCTCAAATTCAAAATTCTTGATATCACTTATTACACTGCTAACACAAGACCGTAACAGGTTCACGACACACCTTATCCCAACTGCTGAAATCCGGGCATGAATATTTCAGTAAGGGTTGGACCCAGAAATCCAAGCTGCACTCGCTACAGGGGATTTCCCAACCCATGATCTTGCTCTGAAGGCTGCCCGACGCTATGAGGCAATTGTGAAGAAAAAGGGCAGACCGCATACTGCCGGTGTGAAACGCCCTGCCACACAGTTGACAGGAGGAGCCTCTTCCAGGCCAACTTTCGCATCCAGGAGACCGGGAGGAACATTTAACCGGCCCGATCCAGAATTTTGCTTCTACTGCAAGAGAAATGGACACCTGGCGAAAGACGGCAGGCGTGCAAATGGCATGTGCTAAGTTTGTGGCGCATCCACTCATGCCATAGGAGCATGTCCATTTCGACTCAACCCAGCTCCAGCACCAAGACCCACAATCACTTTTCTGCAGTGACCGGCCATTCAGGCTCCTGCACCCCGTTTAGCTCTCCCTGCTCCACCTCCACATGGACCTCCTGCACAGCCTCCTTGTCAGTTCCATCAGGCACAGAGGAACATGCCTCAAGGGTAAAGAAACATGCCCCAGGAACAGAGGAATGTGCCTCCATCAAGAAGGAATGTACCCAGACGTCAGACTTTCACAATGACGGTTGAGGAAGCCGAAGCCACTGGCCAAGTTATCACTGGTAATTCCCAATCCTTTCATCTTTCCAATCCATGTATATCACTATGTTTTTCTTGTATCTAAAACCAACCTCACACAAATTAGGTACTATACTAGTAGCCACACTTCCTGCACTCGCACTGTTCGACACTGGAGCGTTACACTGCTTCATGTCGCAACGATTCGTAAGAACGCATGCGATTCCCGTGAATCCACTCATTTCAAGCTGGAATGTCAGTTCTGGGAATGGAGTATTGAAAGAAACTATGGGATTTGATCAGTGTCTAGTTGTAGTTTGCGGACGAGAATTCTACTCGAATTTCAAAGTACTGGACATCCCAAACTTCGATGTTATGTTGGGAATGGACTGGCTGGGAGTTTTCTATGCTACGATTGAATGCCGTCAAAAGAGGATAGAATTTGATATACCAGATCACCCAGTCTTCTACTTCAAGAGTGGAGATAGAACGTTGGAGCAAGGAATCATCCGTGCTAAACCAAAGAATGCAAAAGTGTTTACACTGCCGGTGGAAGAAGAAAAGCCAGAGGTAGTTCGAGAGTTTGAGGATGTGTTCCCTGAAGATATAACAGGTTTGCCTCCCGATCGAGCTCTTGAATTTAGCATTGACTTAATACCTCATGCGCAACTGGTGATCAAAGCCCGTACCAGTTAAATCCAGAAGGATTGAAGGAGATCCGTACTCAGTTGGACGAATTTCTGAGAAAGGTTGGATTCGTCCCAGTACTTCAAGTTGGGGATCTCCAGTTTTGCTGGTGGAGAAGAAAGAAGGTTCATACAGAATGAGTGTAGATTACCGAGTTCTGAATGAAGTGATGATCAAGAACAAGTATCCACTACCTCGCATCGATGAACTTTTCGATCAGCTAAGTGGGTCATGTGTGTTCTCAAAGCTAGACTCTCATTCGGGTTATCATCAGGTGAAGGTCAAAGAGTCTGATATTCCGAAGACGGCATTTAGGACTCGCTATGGTCATTACGAATATCTCGTGATGCCATTTGGAGTGACCAAGGCACCTGCTATATTTATGAATCTGATGACCCAAGTTTTCTGAGAGTACTTAGACAGGTTCGTTGTCATCTTCATCAACGACATCTTGGTGTATTCAAAAAATCGAAAAGAACACGCCGAGCATTTACGAATTGTCCTGCAGACATTGCGACAGCATCAACTCTATGCCAAGTACAGCAAGTGTGAATTTTGGCTAGATCAATTCGGATTTCTCGGGCATATTGTTTCAGGCGAAGGAATCTTAATAGATCCAGCTAAGATGTCGGCTGTCAACGAATGGCCGACACCAAAGACGGTGAAAGATATACGAAGTTTCTTGGGATTAGCAGAATACTACCGAAGATTCATTGAAAGTTTTTCAAAAATTACAGCACCCCTGACCAAGCTCACACATAAAGATGAAACATTCGTGGTCAGAAGCATATGAAAAAGCTTTTGTAGAATTTAAATCAAGATTAACTTCTGCTCTTATTCTCGTAATACCGGATCAATCTGGAGAATTTGTTGTGCATTGCGACGCGTCCGGTAAGGGATTAGGATGTGTTCTACATCAGCATGGAAAAGTTATGGCTTTCGCATCGAGATAGTTACAAGTTCATGAGCGCAACTATCCAACACATGATTTGGAGTTTGCAGCCGTTATCTTTGCACTTAAAATTTGGCGCCACTATCTTCTAGGAGAATGGGTGGATATATACACTGACCACAAGAGTCTGAAGTATGTATTTACCCAGAAGGAATTGAACATGCGGCAAAGAAGATGGCTAGAACTTATAGCGGACTTCGACATCAACCTACAGTCTCATCCATCGAAGGTGAACGTAGTTCCTGATGCACTTAGCCGCCAGCTATTAGCAATGAATCTTACCGCTCAATGGAAGCTACAGCAGGAATTTCATGGATTGGCAATCGAAGTTGCCAGGTAACGCTTCGTATTTGATGAACTTACAAGTCCAGTCTGTTATTGTATATGCCCTAGGGGCCATTATTGTATCATACTTGTATGTATATTACTTAATGGAAGCTTGGGATATTCACAGTTGTATATACAGTCTTGCTAAAAATGGTAGTATGCTACTTGGTTTGTATCTACTTTAATATGTGCATATGTTTCTTGTAACGTATCACTTATACATATTAGTAGAGCCCATAGGATCTTTTCTTGATTACCAGCGTTGTGATGGCAGTCACACTAGTGGGGGCTGGGTAGTCTGTAAGCAACATCTTATACAGGTCCCTGGTCGTTGGATTATCGAGATAGGGCATCGATATTCCGGAGTAGACTAAGTGTGTATGCTTCTCATCCCAGTAGGGGAGATGGTCTGTCCCACAGCCATCAGTACGTCGTCCTGGAGATAGTATACAGGTGCTCGTTAGGTTACGGGTACACCGGACAGGACTCGCAGGGGAACTGATTGGTTGGTATTATACCCATCGTCAGTTAACAGTTCCCAGGTGAAATGAGTACAGCATAGTCCACAGACTTGACACTACTACTTCACCTCGAGTGTGTCCCACTGTTCATAGATTGCTACCCTACCACGGCTCAAAGGAGTCGTGCAAACAGGTAGCAGTTGGGTGCAGTCCCAAGCACTTGGAGGCAGTGGCGGTTAGATAGGATTCGACTCTCCCGGTATTGGGAGTTGATATCGCGCTGTGTCAGAGAGCCATTACGCAAAGTCCTTGGCCAGGGCAAGCGAGAAATACTGGTAGGTTCCAGTAGCTTCTCAAGGTGTAATGGGCTTCGCTCCGACATGACTTATACAGCTATTAGGGGACTGACGCTTGCCGCCCCCTAGGCTTGATATGCGATAGTCTTATACGAACAGACCGGACTGTACGAAGATTGTCACATCAGGCTCAGTGGGAGTTCGGATGATTTTCCTCATCGGCCTTCTTGTCGATATCTACCTGGGGACCGTTACGTACAGCTAGTGCCGCTTGCGGTCTATGGTTAAACCCACTGCCAGCGTAGTGTTGAGTCTTTAGAGTCCCACACAGAGAGTTTCCCTGCTCCAGGAAAAACGATATAAAGGTCGTATGGTTTTACGACAAGGGTTCGGACGTGTACGTGTGTTTACGCACGTACGACTTTTCGGACAGTTTTTACTAGCCGGCTTTGGTTTAAGCCAGATTCTAGTATCGGGTTATAGGATTTATACAGTCTAAAGTTTTTCCGTGTTTTCACGGATTGGAGGGGCGTTCTCGTAATTTGTCGGGAAGCTTCTAGAAGAGTGGTGACTTGGGGGGTAAGGTGGCATTGCATTAAATGAGATTAGTGACTCATTTGTGTGATTCATCCATGTCATTAATGCATCATAATTGCTTAATGACTCATGGAGATGAATCACTCATAGATATTTATGAAGCATGGTTGTTAATTCTATTATTTCATTTTTGGATAAATAATAATGCTTCATATATATTATGATAGATCATTATCTCATTTCATTCATCATCTTCACCTTCTCTCTCCTCAAGCTCACTCTCTCTTCAAACCCTAACCTTAACCTCTCATGTGTTGAGATCAAGGGTTAGCTAGACTAATACATCCATAACCTCACTCTATATCCCCTAGGTAGCTTACATTAGCACTTTAAGCAACCTAGTTATCTCAAGTTAGAGATTAAGCTTGGCGTAGGAGCTTTCGGGTGGATCGTCTTTGACTCGAGGAGGCCGTTGAGGTGCCGATGTTCCAAGGAGCCTACGAGGAGTGGAGGACAGCGATGAAGACCCGAAGGACAAGTAACGTGAGGTATAACTTCATATCCGAGTAGTTAAATCTCTTGTAGATAGTTAGCAATGGTTTAGATAATGATTCATGCGCTCAAGTCCGTGTAACGAAGCTTTGATAATCGTTTTTCATATATTCCGCCTCCCTGCAAATTCATGGGGTGCGTGACATGGACTTAAAGTGGTATCAGAGCCAACTAAACCATTACTAGCTTGTTAGCAACTAATTAGAAGTTCGATCGACGGAAAACACGAAAACGAAACACCCCGTACCCTAAGTTTCTGTTAATTTTAAAAGTGACTGAAAAAATATTTGACATACCTTAAAATTCACAGCAGGGTTTTTTAAGAATACTGGAAAAATACGAAGTTCTAACTCGGTGTTATGGCTGCGGATCCGCAGCAATAGAGTGCTTGTGCCGCGGATCCGCCGCCGAGTGAACTCCGAGTTGACTCGGATTTGCTCTGTTATTCTTGGTTTAAGGTGTTCTGTTTTCAAGTATATTCTGTTTCTACCCAGATTACTTCAGTGCAGGTTTGCTTTTGGGGTAGACACGGATAAAATTTGTCGATCGATGTTCTAAGTTAATTGCTAATTGGGTTTTTATCTGTAATGTTTAACGTGTTCGTAAATCTCCCCCAACTGCTAGTATGTCAGTTGGCAGGGGGTTGCACATTTCTATAATATTTACTGTTTGTGTATATGAACTGTATTGGACTGTTGTGATGATTAGCCAGGGTTTGAGATGTGTTTAATATTCATTCATTCAATGTAAATGTAATTTGATGTAATATTCTTTTGCGGGGCACATCCAGGTTGCGGTTGTAGCCACCGTTGTATTATTTATTTTTACTGTTTTTGCTCCTAGGATAGACCCAAGGTGGGGTACACAAACTACCGGGTACGTTGAAGTGTTTAATGGCCTACTCACGTTGTTGAGGGAGACCGCTTCACTTCGGGTACTTGGCGGGTAGTTTGCCGTACCCGTAGGGGTCTAGGGTGGGGTAATGACTATTCATCACAACTGTGTAATCCGTCTTTTATTGCAGGCTCAAAGCAAAAGCGGATTGCTAGTAAATCCAATAAAGTTCATCTGTGATCTGGAATACTTATTATTGCGTCTGACGAATGTACAATATCTATATATGATAGCTATTAGACTTCACTTATGTTTTACACCCGCGCTAGCCCAGCCCCCGCTCTGTCGTTAGTTAAGTAACCTAACGGGTAATGACGGGACCCAGTGGTGAATACGGATGGCATAAAAGGGCGTGGTATTTTCGTTGTTTTCTGCAATGATAGGATAAATGATGGGACGCATTATTATAATGCAAAGAAAATAAACCAAAGTTTAATCGTTGGAATAAATTTAAAAGCAACCACTCGGTTATTTTTAAAAAATCAAATTTTTTAATTGCGGAGCTTTAACCACTCCTTTTAAAAAGTATCAGGTTCCTTCGATTATATCAAGTTCACTACGTTCACGATTTTGCCAAAACTAGACGTAGCCCTCCGTCATTTCATATGGATAGTCAATAGTATTCAAGCTGTGTTTGTTGGCCAAAGTCAAGGCACAATGTTTGGTAGCTATTGAATATTCGTATGCAGCATAGATAGATGCGTTGGTTTGGGACAGTCGTACTGCTTTGTTGGCCAAAGTCAAGGGTCTGTACGGATGGGTTCAAATTAACCTGGATATTGACGGGTAGAACTTGACATGTGATTTATGATTTGTTGGCCAAAGTCAAGGTTATAAGAGCATGGGGCAAAAATCCATATCGGGAATTTCTAAAGAAACTGAAATTTGCAGAGAGAGCATACCATTTTGGAGTTTGATGAATGTTGGTAGGATTCCTTCAACATTATCATACGATGATATTTTGGATCCCAATCCTACTGTGAGTACATGCTACTTATCAGGAGATTCGTCACTTAACGATCAATGCTATAAACCAAGTAGGTGTCGAGAAAAGTGTCAGCGGGGCTATGCCCCCAGAGAAAAGAGGTTATTTAATTAAGGAATTTCGTGAAAGCGTTGGAAAACCTCCCTCGAAGTATCGACACTGGCCTGGCTGAACGGTTAAGCAAGTATTGTACGGTGAGAATTGTCCTGACTAATTCTTCTTTTATGGTTTGAGGAAGGATTCGAGAAACAGTGGGAGCCATCCTGTTTAGATAAACTTAAAACCAATCTAAAACTTGCAACAGCATCATGCTAAAATGTTTTCTTCTCTCTCTCTCTTAATTGCAGCGACCTTATGACCACACATAGGTTACATCTAGATAACAAATTGACTGAATCTGACTTATATAACTGGCAAAGGTCTGTCCAGATGTCCATTGCCTATGACAAGCTGGACCACCCTATTACTAGTCAAGATCTCGCCGTCCCAGGTCAAGTTTCCACTGTCGTGGATATGGATATCCGTCAGACAAGGGAAAAACATAAAGCGAAAGCTAAGTGCCTCGTGTTAGCTTCAGTTGATGGTATATACCAGAAGCAGCACGAGAAGATGGACTTAGTTTCCATCTTTCTCCATAACAAAGATTCATATGGAGAGCAATCTCATATCACTAGATATGAAACCTCGAACGAATTAATTCAAGCGAGGTTGGCTGACGGGTCATCTGTAGGGGACAACGTCCTTACAATGACTAGCTATATTGATGAGCTCCAGGACCTGGAGACCGCGTTGGGAACCGAGTCAGCTACTGACTTGATTCTACAGTCTCTACCTCCTACCCTGAAGGAAACCAGGGAAGTAGAAGGAAAGAGAAGGGCAAAAGTTTCGGGACTGGATATAGTAAAAGAGGGACGTTCGTATTGTTACAAGAATGAACATTGGTAGAATGATTGCAGGGCTAGCAAAGCCAGTAGCCAGGATTCGAAGCTTGTTGTGGCTTCAGCTTCAGGTGTGTTTGTGATAGAGAACTGTATGTCAGTTAACCCTACTTCCTGGGTATTGGATACTGGGTCAGGAACTCACATCTGTAATTCTTTACATGCTCTGAGAAACCGTAGGGTTATCAGGATAGGTGACATGACCCTCATGCTAACGGAATGAGCATGAATGCTGAATCCGTAGGGGAATATCATCTTGGACTGACAACTGGGCAGATATTGATTCTGCGTAACTGTTTTTATGTACCAGGTACAACTTGTAATATCATATATGTATCCTTACTTTCTAAAGAAGGATATGATTTTACTTTTATAAGCGATGTGGTTCACATCCACCTAAATCAAGTTATGATTGGGTCAGGTACATTAAAAAACGGGATATACGTATTGAATCAAGCTCAGATTTTCAGTGTCTAGAACACACTTAAAAGAAAGTCTCCGAAATTAAATCAGGCTTTCTTATGGCATTGTAGACTAGGTCACATCAATGAGAGAAGGTTGACTAAGTTATATAGAAAAGGATATTTGAATCCGTTCGAATATCAATCTTATGCTACTTGTGAGTCTTGTCTCATAGGAAAGATGACCAAAACTCCGTTTACTGGACACGGAGTAAGAGCAAGCGAGCTCTTAGGACTCGTACACAGTGACGTGTGCGGTCCAATGTCTACACATGCGCGAGGTGGTTATTCCTACTTCATTACTTTTACGGATGATTTCTCTAGGTATGGATATATCTTCTTAATGAAGCATAAATCCGAGGCCTTTGAGAAATTCCAAGAATACAAGAATGAAGTGGAAAAACAAACCGGCAAAAGTATCAAGACACTAAGATCTGATCGAGGTGGTGAATACTTAAGTGTCGATTTCCTGGGTTACTTAAAAGAGAATGGAATTCTCTCTCAGCTTACTCTTCCATACACACCACAACACAACGATGTATCAGAAAGGAGGAATCGAACCCTATTGGATATGGTTCGTTCCATGATGAGTAAAGCTGAGTTACCACGATCATTCTGGGGATATGCACTAGAATCAGCTGCATATCTTTTGAACTGAGTTCCAACCAAGACTGTGCCTACCATACCATATCAGATGTGGAGTGGGAAGAAACCTTGTCTTAAGTATCTTAAGACATGGGGATGTCCAGCTTTTGTAAAGAAGCAGCATGCGGACAAGCTCGAGGCACGCTCAGTAAAATGCAAATTTGTGGGATATCTAAAGAACTCCAATGGATATTATTTCTATTACACAGAGAAACAAAAGATCTTTGTTTCTCTTCATGCCTGCTTCTTGAAAACTGAGTTTTTAGAAAATCAAAAGAGTGGGGACGCAATAGAACTGGAAGAAATTTCAGAACCACAAGCTATTACTGAAACCTTGGTAGAACAAGAAGGTTCGGGAGAACTGGACATCCCGACGCCACTCCGCAGGAGTAGTAGGCAATCTCATCCGCCCGAGAGATACTACGGTTTTCTCATAAACGGGGATAGAGAGGATTGCACTATTGACTATGATGAGCCTACTAGCTTCCAGCAAGCCATTCAGAGCGGTGACTCAGTAAAATGGCTGGATGCAATGCGGACCGAAATGGAGTCCATGTACACTAACAAAGTATGGACTTTGGACATTGCTCCAGATGGGGTAAAACCCGTAGGATGCAAATGGATCTTCAAAAAGAAGATTGGTGTAGATAGACAGGTTGAAACATACAAAGCTAGACTGGTTGCAAAGGGTTTCCGTCAAAGACCTGGTTTGGACTATGACGAAACCTTTTCTCCAGTAGCTATGCTTAAATCTATTCGGGTCCTTCTTGCTATTGCTGCCTTCTACGATTATGAGATCTGGCAGATGTACGTAAAGACGGCCTTTCTAAATGGTAATTTGGAAGAAAGCGACTATATGGATCAGCAGGAGGGATTCATTCAGAGTGGGAGCAGCGGTAAAGTATGCAAATTGCTTAAGTCCATTTATGGACTAAAGCAGGCATCGCGGAGTTGGAACATCTGTTTTGATGATGCTGTCAAAGAATTCGGCTTTATCAAAAATCCAGATGAACCATGCATATACAGTAAGATTGTAGGGAGAGCTGTAGTATTCCTCGTCTTGTACGTGGATGACATTCTCCTAATAGGAAATGATATTCCTATGTTACAGTCAGTCAAAAGATTCTTGTCACATAAATTCTCCATGAAAGACCTGGGTGATGCCACCTACATTCTGGGGATCCGGATCTATCGTGATAGATCAAAGAGGATGTTGGGACTTTCGCAGTCCAGGTACATAGACACCATAGTGAAGAGATTCAGTATGGATGATTCTAAGCGTGGTACCAGCTTGTCACGGAATCACCCTCTCCAAAAAGATGTCTCCCAAGACTGATTTGGAAAGGGATCGCATGTCGATTATACCCTACGCTTCTGTGGTAGGCTCTATAATGTATGCAATGTTATATACCAGACCAGATTTAGCATACGCATTGAGCGTAGTAAGCCGGTATCAAGCAAACCCAGGGGAGAAGCACTGGATAGCAGTAAAGAACATTCTCAAGTACCTGAGGAGGACTAAGGAGATGTTCTTGGTGTATGGCGGAAAAGACTTCCAGATGGAGGCCTTTGCCGACTCCGGCTTCCAGAGTGACAAGGATGACTCCAAATCCATGTCGGGTTATGTCTTTACCCTCAATGGAGGGGCAGTCTGTTGGAAGAGTTCCAAGCAGGAGACCGTTGCTGACTCAACGATGGAAGCGGAGTACATAGCTGCTTGTGATGCCACAAAAGAAGCTGTCTGGATGAAGAAGTTCCTCACAGAACTTCAGGTGGTTCCTACCAGTGTTGGTCCAATACCTCTGTATTGTGACAACAATGGCACTATAGCTTTAGCGAAGGAACCCAGCTCCTATCAGAAGTCCAAACACATCTTAAGGCGGTATCACCTGATCAGGGAGAGCGTAGATTGCCGGGAGATCGAGGTGAAGAGAGTAGAGACGGAGAATAACATTTTTGATCCATTCACAAAGCCCCTTCCTCAGACGCAGTTCGAGAGGCTATTCGAGATGATAGGTCTGTGATATGCCAACTCATGGCCCTAGTGCAAGTGGGAGATTGTTAGTGTATATGCCCTAGGGGCCATTATTGTATCATACTTGTATGTATATTACATAATGGAAGCTTGGGATATTCACAGTTGTATATACAGTCTTGCTAAAAATGGTAGTATGCTACTTGGTTTGTATCTACTTTAATATATGCATATGTTTCTTGTAACATATCACTTATACATATTAGTAGAGCCCATAGGATCTTTGCTTGATTACCAGCATTATGATGGCTGTCACACTAGTGGGGGCTGGGTAGTCTGTAAGCAACATCCTATACAGGTCCCTGGTCATTGGATTATCGAGATAGGGCATCGATATTCCGGAGTAGACTAAGTGTGTACGCTTCTCATCCTAGTTGGGGAGATGGTCTGTCCCACAGCCATCAGTACGTCGTACTGGAGATAGTATACAGGTGCTCGTTAGGTTACGGGTACACCGGACAGGACTTGCAGGGGAACTGATTGGTTGGTATTATACCCATCGTCAGTTAACAGTTCCTAAGTGACATGAGTACAGCATAGTCCGCAGACTTGACACTGCTACTTCGCCTCGAGTGTGTCCCACTGTTCTTAGATTGCTACCCTACCACGGCTCAAAGGAGTCGTGCAAACAGGTAGCAGTTGGGTGCAGTCCCGAGCACATGGAGGCAGTGATGGTTAGATAGGATTCGTCTCTCCCGGTATTGGGAGTTGATATCGCGCTGTGTCAGAGAGCCATTACGCAAAGTCCCTGGCCAGGGCAAGCGAGAAATACTGGTAGGTTCCAGTAGCTTCTCAAGGTGTAATGGGCTTCGCTCTGACACGACTTATACAGCTATTAGGGGACTGACGCTTGCCGCCCCTAGGCTTGATATGCGATAGTCTTAGACGAACAGACCGGACTGTATGAAGATTGTCACATCAGGCTCAGTGGGAGTTCGGATGATTTTCCTTATCGGCCTTCTTGTCGACATCTACCTGGGGACCGTTACGTAGAGCTAGTGCCGCTTGCGGTCTATGGTTAAACTCACTGCCAGCGTAGTATCGAGTTTTTAGAGTCCCACACAGAGAGTTTCCCTGCTCCAGGCGAAACGATATAGAGGTCGTATGGTTTTACGACAAGGGTTCGGACGCGTACGTGTGTTTACGCACGTACGACTTTTCGGACAGTTTTTACTAGCCGGCTTTGGTTTAAGCCGGATTCTAATATCGAGTTATAGGATTTATACAGTCTAAAGTTTTTCCGTGTTTTCACGGATTGGAGGGGCGTTCTCGTAATTTGTCGGGAAGCTTCTAGAAGAGTGGTGACTTTGGGGGTAAGGTGGCATTGCATTAAATGAGATTAGTGACTCATTTGTGTGATTCATCTATGTCATTAATGCATCATAAATGTTTAATGACTCATGGAGATGAATCATTCATAGATATTTATGAAGCATGGTTGTTAATTCTATTATTTCATTTTTGGATAAATAATAATGCTTCATATATATTATGATAGATCATTATCTCATTTCATTCATCATCTTCACCTTCTCTCTCCTCAAGCTCACTCTCTTTTCAAACCCTAACCTTAACCTCTCATGTGTTAAGATCAAGGGTTAGCTAGACTAATACATCCATAACCTCACTCTATATCCCCTAGGTAGCTTAGATTAGCACTTTAAGCAACCTAGTTATCTCAAGTTAGAGATTGAGCTTGGCGTAGGAGCTTTCGGGTGGATCGTCTTTGACTCGAGGAGGCCGTTGAGGTGCCGTTGTTCCAAGGAGCCTACGAGGAGTGGAGGACAGCGATGAAGACCCGAAGGACAAGTAACGTGAGGTATAACTTCGTATCCGAGTAGTTAAATCTCTTGTAGATAGTTAGCAATGGTTTAGATAACGATTCATGCGCTCAAGTCCGTGTTACAAAGCTTTGATAATCGTTTTACATATATTCCGCCTCCCCGCAAGTTCGTGGGGTGCGTGACATGGACTTACACAGTCCACTATTGTCAATCAGATCAAATCAGCTTAAGCAAATGATACCAAGCTACAAAAGATTCGTGAACAAGTAGAAAGTGGACTTCGAACTAACTTCATCATCCACGAAGATGGATCCTTGAGATATGGAAGTCGATTATGTGAACTGTTTACACCGGTTTAAATTTCATTTATAGATATGTGTGAAAGAAGGCTCATTCATATACGGCTGTAGAGGGTTAGTGCATGACACGAGCACATCAGTGGCGTTTGCGCTTAGCAAAAATCCCTAAGGGTAAAGTGCACGTGCGCACATGTATGTTGCACGTATATTTTAACAATACGACCAGAGGAAGAAAAGGTGTTAGAAATGAAACACTCGGTGGTCAACGATAAAGGGAAAGCATTTAAATAAACATTTTATGCTACAGGAAATAGATAACCAAACACGGGATCGAAAGTACAAGGGTTTACAAAACTATGAATAAAGTTTTCTAAAACCCTCTCAGCCTTCTCCACCATATCGAAGCGGCGATCTTCGCGAGGACTTGCTCCCCATCGGTTAGCGCCATGCCCATCGACGAAAGCAGACATGATGGCCCGCTAAGCCCGTATCTGGCTCAGCAGCTGAACAGAACGATCCCTCAGAGGCTTGGTAATCAAAAGTGCCTCATGAAAGCACTCGATATTGTTCTCCACTGTGTCGAGTATCGCCGGAGTCATCTCCGCTGGATGAGGGGGAATATCATCGAGCACGAACAGGATGATCATCCGGAGCCAAATAGAGCCAATGGGAAGAGAAGATCCTGTACGAGTCAAGAGCCCATGCAGCACCGTATCACATTGGTCATCCGGGAGAGAGGGATTCACCAAGCGTGCAACAAAGCGAGGAGCAATTTTCTCAATAGGCACCTCCCATGGCTGCCGATTAGCATGCAGATGATTGCAAGCCATGACTCTTCTCTGTTAAAATGATTCTCTGAAAGTTAGAGAGAAGAGGAGTATTGCTTAGATTATAAAGCGAGGCATTTAAGTCTCGGTACAGAAAATGTTGTGTATGGTGAAACTATTTTCAAATTCTGACAAAAGAAGGTATTGGAACAAAAAGTTTGACTCAGGAAAAGCAGAGAAAGAAGGTGAAAAGAAACCATCATTAATGAGGCAGCGCCTCATGTGCTCCCCACGAGAGCGCCAGCACCAGAGCCAATCTTATAGGATTAAATCTTATGGAGGCGCCTCACAAGCTCCTCACGCGGACGCCAATATGCAAAGCACAGAAGTGTTCATTACATAGAGTTAAACTCTTAGATGGCACCGCATGTGCTCCTCACGCGGGCACCAATGTGCAAAGCATAGAAGAGTTCATTATATAAGAGTTAAACTCTTAGGTGGCGCCGCACGTGCTCCTCACATGGGCGCCAATGTGCAAAGCATATAAGTACCCATATTAGGAATTAAATTCTTGAGTGGCATCCACGTACACGACACGTGAGCGCCAGCGCTCAGGTAGAATTAAATTTTACAATACTCTCCGTTAAACAGAGCCGTTGGATCAAAGATCCAACGGAGATGATAAATCATCAAAATACTGAATTAAATTCTATTAGGAGAAAACATTTCCCAAATATTTCTAAAATAAGAAAGATACTTTCGGTTGTATCAAAGATCCAATTATAAAATAAAATTCTATTTTGGAATATATTCTCTCAATCTTTCTAAATAAGAAAAATTGCTCTCTGTAAAATAGAGAATCGTTGGAATAAAAAATCCAATGGTGATTAAAAATCACCATTTTACAGAATAAATTCTGTACAGGGAAAAATATTTTCCCGATCTCGTTAAAAACAAAAATCATATTCTGTAAAAATAGAAATCATTGGATCAAAGATCCAATGGTGGGTAAAATTCCTCAACTCAATTTTGAGTCCAATTAAATCAATTGGAGTCTCTTAATGAGAGATTTTCTCAGAATTAAGTAACAAACTTGCCTCAAGCTATATAAAGGACCCGAGACTTCAAATCTCAGATAGAAAAAAATGCCCATAAGTTTCTGAAAAATACAGAAAGCTTCCAAAAACAATAGAGAATTCAACCCTCAGAGAGGAAGACTTCCCTTTTAAAAGAAACCTTGGTAAAACAAATTCAGATATCAAAATATCTCTTTTTACCTATTTTAATGGTTTAACCCTTCTAAAAGAAGTTAGTTCGTTCTCTGGATCAGAGATCCACAAGACAAGTCTCTCAGAAATTGAGAATTTAATTCTCATCGGGAGAATCTTGTTCATGAGAATCAAAGATTCGAAAAGAATTAGGTCCAAAAGAAAAACAAAAGGAAAAAGAACCTATAAAAGAACTTAGTTGTTAAAGAAAAACCTGATCCCAGATCTTCAAAAAACGAAGATCTTGGTGATCATTAATGGTCAAAATGTCGTTAACAGAGATTTAATCTCTAAAAAAGGAAAAAAAGACTAGCTCCTCACGTGCTCCTCATGTGGGCGCCCCCTTTAACAACGCCTAGCGCCTCACGCGAAAACACATGGGCGTCCAAAACAGAAGGTCAGCGCCTCACGTGAAACACACATGAGAGCTGAATAAAAGTGCTCAGCACTCCCTATGCAGCCGAAGACAGCTAAGTGCTTAGCACTAAATGGGCAGCGCCCAGCGCCACACGTGCACCTCACGTGGGTGCCATACAAAAAGTGTTGAGCACTTCATATGTAGCCAAAACGGCTGAGTACTTAGTATTGATTGGGCAGTGCCTAGCGCCGCATGTGCACCTCATGTGGACGCCAGATAAAATGTGCTTAGCACTTCACATTTAGTCAAAATGACTACAAGTGTTAAACATTTATTGGGCAGCGCCCATGATTGAATGCTTCACATGACATACATGTGAGCGTCAGAGCTTAAATAAGTGCTTAGCACTTTTACATAAAAAGAAAAGGGCTGAACAAACAGAGCCCAAATAAGTGCTTAGCACTTTTGAATAAAAAAATTCTAAGTAGACTTAGCCCAAATTGGCTAAGTTTCTGAAATTTTCTTGCAGCTGAGCCCAAATGCTTTTTTGCTAGATCTTAAATAAAAATGATCCTTGAAATTTTGCTAAGTTGATCTTAGTCTCAAATTAGACTAATGCATCCTTAGCAAGAACAAATTAAGCCTAAATGCACACACATTTAAGTTGATCTTAATCTCAAATCAGATTAACGGTCTTTAAATAAACCTAAGCCCAAATCTAAAATATACGGATTTGGACTGATCTGCATCCTATGGGCGACGACATAAACTAGTCTCCGTATACAATCCATGGGCAACCTAAACAAACAAAAACACGCAAGACACGAAGTGAACTGCCGGAGTAGGAGAAAGTGGTTATCGCAATGCGGTAGCGTAATTAACTGCAGGGGCTTGCGCCTACAAGGAAGAGCGTACCCACAATCAAAAAACCCTCATAAAATGAGGAGGAATCTGATAAAGTCTGTTACAACGGTCGCGTCTGTCCCAGCCTCCAATATATGGTGCCATAAATCAACTCGGTGTCTTCGGAGAGGTGGACGGATAAATCCAAATAGTATCTACCCCCAAATTAAGGCTAGACGTCCCAACGTCTCGATCCGGTCTTTCGGCGGTGAACAGATTCTGGCACACCCGGTGGGACCTTTTCCGCTTTCCACTCCACACTTCGCGTGTCGTGTTTCGCGAGCGAAATCGCAGTTCACAATGGTTGCCCTTGGATTTTAGGTACTAAAATTTGTTTTCTTGCTCCTTTGCAGAAGAAAAAAGTCGATGGCTTCCCACTGCACCTCTTGCAACAGCAACTCTCGCTCCACCCCAACTGGAGGAGTGACCTACGGGCCCAACACGGCCTTCATCTTTTCAATACCGGTAGGGCAAGTAACGCAAGCCCCTACTGGGTTGTTCTTCAGGACCATGCTCCCACCAGTGTGTATCATTGCCTCAGCGCCGCAGGAAGAAGCTCCTAAGAGGTCAGTCTTCGAGCGACTAGCGACCACAACGGCCCCTTTCAATGGGCCGTCCAAAGCTGACGTCTCTGTCTTCAACGGGCTGTGCAAGAACCCAAACGGGCCCGCAAAGAGGCTCGTGACACCTGAAGGGGCTACCTCAAAATGGATAGCCCTCCCAACTACTGCTACGGGCGAAGTCGTCAAAGGTGCTTCCCCTACCAGAAAGTCGGTCTTTGAAAGATTGGTCGGCCATCCTCAAACCCTGCCAAGGACGTCAGTCTTCAATAGGCTGACACCAACAACAGCCTCTCAGCAAAGTCGGGGGCATGAAGAAGCCACTTACATATTTGAGACGGTACCGTATGCAAGACATGCTCGACGTCATCACTGGCGCTGAGTGAGAAAAGCTGGGGGCAATTCTCCCTCTGGACTTAGCCCACCAGCTCCAATGGTGGAAGTTGACGATGTTGTTCCGATCTGGAACAATTTTAATCTGCTCAGAAGGGTACGCAAAAACTCTCCAACGGCGGTGCTAAAAGAATCGCCCTCGCCTGCAGAAACCATAGTGCAAGCAAAGCCGGAGCGCCCCCATCAACGGCTCTCCTCACAAATTCATAGGGTCTGTCAAAAAGTACAGGACTCCGTGATTGATCAAAACTATTCTCGTCGATCGAAGAAATCGAAGGCTCAGCAAGAGAAAGATCATCCCTCCGTCATACAGCGAGGGACTTCTTCTACACAGGAGCCTGTTACAATAGCTCCTTCAACTTTGACATCCCACAAAAAGATGAGGCCGGAGAAAATCCCACCGCCTGCGGCAAATTCCAAAGGTGATGGACACAAACACCCCAAGTCTGGGGACATGATCGTGCATACGTTCTACATGGCTTCCGGGAAAGAAGAAAGTCGTGCTTCTATAGGTCATCGACCAAAAACTCGGTCGTTGAAAAAAGCTCAGGAGCAACAACAAAAGCTCCAGTAGATACTGACGAAAATGGCAGCACTTACCGGGCAGAAAGAAAGCCCGGACATAATAGCCGAACAGCGCCAGGAGCAGGAGACCGATACAGAGTTCCTGCGAAGGGTGCTTGAAAGAAAGGACAAGGAAGCTGCTGAGCAGGCTGCTAACATAAAGCAGATGGCTCTCTTGTTTAAGGATATGGTTGGAATGATGATCCAGCCAGAACCCCCAGCCGAGGATCCGCCGATAATCATTGAGGATGACAGAGGGAAACATCAAACCCTTTTCCGGCCTAATCGGCAGCTAAGGAGGAAACAATCTCCAATCCTGCTCTTGATGATTATATCGATCAACAAATACGAGCTCATCAAACTAATGAAGCCACAGGCCAAATTGTCAGAACTGGGCGACCGTATCCACGTTGGTATGACCAAATTAAGTACCCACTGGGATATACGATCCCTAAGTTCCACGTATACAAGGGGACAGGAAACCCACACCAGCACGTCGTGCAGTTCAAAGCTCTGTGCGGCAACAATGGAGGCGACGACAAACTGTTGCTTCGCCAGTTTGTTAGAAGCCTGTCAGAGACGGCCTTTGAATGGTACTTGGAGCTCCCAAACGACTCCGTGAGAACATTCACAGAGATGGAACTGCTGTTCACACAGCGGTTCGCCAACGCAAGCGAGTGCACCCCAGTCACGGCATTAATCAATGCCGGGGTAAAGTCGGGAGAAACCCAGGTCCAATATGTGATCCGGTGGCGGAACCTATAGTCTAAGTGCGAACAGCGCATCGAAGAATTCCCTGCCATGGGCATGTTCATCGGGACCCTTGATCCTCAAACTATTGTGTCTCAGTGTTGGATATAGTGCCCTCAGAGTCAATTATTGGATCGCAGGTACGTGATTGCAATGATTGCGGAGGACCTATACCGGTAGGACAGTCTTACTCGAGATGATAGTTTGCTATCTGGTTTGCCTTTATCAGTTGTATACAGGTTCAGGTGACTGATCACTGTTACACTTTGATAGAGCCCTTAGGATCTTGCTTTACTACCAACAGTATGATGGCGATCATATACATGAGAGTTGGGTGGTTTATAAGCATATCCTTACTTGTGGTCCCTAGTCGTGGGAGTTTTGAGACAGGGCATCGATACTCCGGAGTAGACTAGTGTATACAGTCGAGACCCCGACGAGGGGCGGTGGCCGGTCTCATAAGCCACTGGTGTCAGTTGGATCACCTAAGATGTATAAAGGTGCTCATTGGGTTATGAGTATACCGGACAGGACGCGCCGGGAATCTGCTAGTTGGTATTATACATATCGTCAGATAGCAGTTCCCTGGTGACATGTGTACAGGTTAGTTCATTGACCTGAGGTCGTCATTTGTCTCGTGTGAGTTCCCACTGTGCTTTGATTTCTACCCTACCACGGCTCAAAGGAGTCGTGCAAACAGGTAGTTTTTGGGTACAGTCCCGAGCCATATGGAGGCACGTGAGCGGATCGGCAGGGGATTCATCTCTCCCGGTATTGGGGGTGAGATCGCGCTGTGTTTAGGAGAGCCATTACACAAAGACCACGGCCGTGGCAGGAGATTTACTGGTAGATACTCCAGTAGTATCTCAGGGTGTTTTTAGGCTACACTCCGACACGACTTATACTGCTATTGGGGGTCTGACGTTACTAGCCCCCTAAGCAGATATGCGATACTCATAGGCGAACGGAACGGACTGTATATACATTGTCACTGTTAGGCTCAGTAGGGTTTCCGGATGAGTTCGCTCATCGGCATCCCTTGAGGTCGGTCCATGGGCAGCCGTTACGCACAGCTAGTGCCGCTGATGGCTTGTGGTTAAACCCACTGCCAGGGTACTGACGAGTCATTAGAGTCCCCCACAGACAGTTCCCTAGTTCGGGCGAAACGTTGTAGAGGCCGTATGGTTTTATGGCAGGGTTCGGAAAATGCACGTGCGTTTACGCACGTGTCATATTTCAGGCAGATGATACTGGTCGGCTTTGGTTTAAGCCGGATCCGAGTATTATATTGAGTAGATATAATATCTTTGTCTCAGTTGCATTTGTATTCCATCGTAATACAAATACGGGTATGTTTATACTGTTACGGGGTTATCCTGAAATTCGTTTCAGGATCACTTTTGGAAGTTTCCAGTTTCCAGTTTTCTATCAGCCGTATTTAACATTCGGTTAAATACGGATTTATCTTTTCTTAAGATGAGTGTGAATGCTTCTAGAAGGTTCTAGAAGTGGTGAGGTGTTAAGTGAATCATTAGTGCAATTAATGATTCATTTAATGCAATGGTAAGTTGGTTTATGTTCATTGGTTTGGTTTTAATGTGTTTATACTATGTGTTTTGGTGACTCATTCTTTCATGATAAGTATCATTCCTTTGTGGTCACCTCCCTCCTCCTACACTCACCCCCCACCTCCTTATATGTGGCCGGCCCCTTCCTCTCTCTCATTCACTTGATGGATATGGTTGTTAGAAAAAAGATAGAGTTTTGGATGTATGGAAATTAACATATTCATATCTCATTTTCATATCGAGCCAAACGGCAACTTCATTAACCGTTCGTCCATAGCCTTGGACATAACGAGACAAAGTATTCTACTCATTCTCTACATCATTCTTGGTCGACCGAGTTGCCTCTTTTAGCAAACTTGATGACCGAGTTGCCTCGAGTCAGAGGCGGGAGCCCGTTTAAAGAATCGTTGACGTGGTGCCACCTGGACGAGCAGATCGGAGATCGACGAGATCGGAGCAGCCGCAACAAAGCGTGGGATGATGGTTAAAGAACGAAGGACTCGGATCGTTCGGTATAATCCTTCTACCCTCTTTACAGTTTGTTAGTTTAGCAATAATGGCACATCCGGGTTAAAGTATACGATAGCGCCAGTTAAAAGTTTTTGTTCCGTATTTGGCGTCTGTTAGACGGCCGGGGCGCTACCGTAGACTTACATTGGTATCAAAGCCTCACCATTATGCTATACTAACTTATGCTAACACGTTTAAAACATCAATCGAACCGGATATCAAAAACTACATTTTTCAAGTTCACAGTTTCTGTCGATTTTAAATCAAGTCCAAAAATTATTTTACGTATCACAGAAAGTTGTGCAGGATTTTCTAAGCACGTGTTACAAATTTGGGCACGTGAATCAAAAAGAGCACCGCGGAATCGCGGTCAAACCTAGGGTTTGACCGCGCATCCGCGGCCATTATGTGAGATCATGGCTCCAAATTTGCACAGTGGCTTCTTGACTGGAAATTGTGGTTTTTAGTATATATCTTTTGGGCCCAGATTTTGTTACTGTACAGCAGATGTTCCTGGGGCCCACTTCGTGATATTTAGTCGATCGAAATTTAAACATGTTAATTTACAGTACTTACATTATATCTCCGACCGTGAATGTCATTTGATCGGTAAACCGCGTCTGATTGCTATAGTTCTTTTAAACGGGTTTGCGAACGTGACATTTGCGTTGATGTTCTATGTTGTGTTGTGATGTTGCGGATTTATCGTGGTGGATAGCAGTGTGCAATGGTAGTGCAGTTTGGATTTATTTGTACATTTGATATTGCGGGGCGAGAATCCAACATGTGGACTGCCGTCACTGCCTATTGTATAATATTCTTTTGGGGCACGACCAGGTTGAGGTCGATGTACCTGTTGTACTGTTCAGTTGATAAAACTGCACATTTGTTATTACATTTTTCCTACCATTTTCATATTAAAAAAGGTCTTTATTATAATATATCATACATATGAGGGTTTATGTATAAAAATACTATTTTCCATGTGTTGATATATTATAATTAGCATTTGGTAGGAAAATGTATGCAAATAATATCATTGACCTAATCCTAGTAGAACTAAGTCTACCAAATATTATTTGTTGAGTTGTTGTGCAGAATTTTCAGGTCTTAAATCAAGGAAATCAAGTTGTTAAAGC
Source organism: Agapanthus africanus (assembly GCA_030015575.1). Taxonomy (NCBI): domain Eukaryota; kingdom Viridiplantae; phylum Streptophyta; class Magnoliopsida; order Asparagales; family Amaryllidaceae; genus Agapanthus; species Agapanthus africanus. The sequence continues at coordinate 130,431,227 of JASDDO010000019.1, forward strand.
TAACCTGCCTAATTAAGAAATCAAAATGAAGAAATCAATTCTGACAGAAGAAAAGAAAAGATTTCCAAATTATGAAGGTTCCAGAGAAAGACAAATGTCACAAGAACAGAAGCCCTAAAGTTTGATGAAGGGATATGATGTAATGGCCGTGGATCCGCGGCCTTACCCCCCCCTTGGGCCGCGGATCCGCGGCAGATTTGATGAGTTAGGTACTGAAATTTTTGTGGAAGATTTTATACATCTAGTTACCTAATTTGGAAGCAAAAGATTATGGCTTTGGACTATAAATAGGAACCGAGAGCCTCTTGGAAAATCGATCAAGCCGACGCGATCACGAAGTCCAAGACGGCTCACGCATCCAAGCTGGTCATCAACTATTCGTCTACCTCCTTGGAAGAGATCGAGAAGCAAACTAGTCTTTGTAATCATTTTCTAAGGAATCAAAGTGTAGATTGTTCAAGTTGATTAATAAAGATAGTTGTTTTATTTAATTCTTTTGCATTTTACAATATGTTTTCCCTCTCTATCTTTTCATCTTCTTTTCCCAACATGCACGAGTAATTCTCCGCTTGTTAGAGTTCGTAGGATTAGGGTAGGCTAATGGATGATGAACATCCCTAAACCCTTTTTAAGTCCTATAAAGTTTATGAACTTTATCAAAAGAATCATTAACATCCTAATCGGGCGCGCTAACAATTCTTTGTTAGTTCCGACCGTGATTAGAGATTAGATTAATGATTGTTTTGGTAAAGGATAGATATTAACGGAGTTCCGTGTCGAGATAAGGGTTAAGAGTGGGATTCCTTTTCCCTCCAGAAACCTTAATCTACACGCATCACCGTCGTTCTAGTTTTAAATCTATTAAAGGATAAAAAGGGTAACTTTTAATTTATCATCCATAACTACTAAATCCTAACGAACCCTACAAGCCCCCTTATTATATTAGCTACATCCCTAAAATAATCTAGATCTATATATTTTGCATTCTTGCTTAACGTAGATCTAGAAACCATTCCCAAAATTCTTTATTCTTCCTCTCTTTTTCAACACATCTAAAGTAAGAGTAAAAGATTCAACATTTTCCAGAAGACGACCCGTACTCACCTCGGTCTAGCTACGCATGACACCGTTCTGAGTGCGGTTACACTACAAACAAACACTTTTTCGTACCAATCATGTACATATTATTTATTTCTGTACTAGGTTTACCCCGCGACGGAGTGCACGGATAGCCGGGTTCTGGAGGGCAACGGGTCCGCATCTCATGGCTTTGAGAGGCAGAGGGGCCTCACTCTAGAATTGGCAGACTATTCGCCTCACTTATAGGGGGTACAGGTTGACCCAAGGAGGGGTGCTCAAGTTACCGGATTCCGTGAAGTGTCGGGTGGTCCATTCACTATGCTGTGGGGGACTACCTCGCTTCAGGTTTTGGCGGGTAACTTTCCGCACCCGTATGGGTCCAGGTTTCATTGCATAGGCTATCCACACGACTAGGGGAACGTCGGGTTTCAGCAGCGGCTCTGTGAAACCCGGGGATCCCGGATTATCTGTATTGTTCTGTGATGCTTATTACTTTTCTGTAATGTTGCATGTTATCACGCCTGGAGCGATTATTGTATATTGGTATATATACTATTAGATGTTGTCTATGTTTTGCACCCGCGCTAGTCCAATCTCCGCTCTGTCGTTAGTTAAGTAACCTAACGGGTAACGACGGGACCCAGTGATGAATGCGGATGGCATATACGTACATTTTATTTTCGTTCTTTTCTGGTGTGATTAATTGATGGGACTGCGTTGATTCTGATCAATGCAAAGGAAAACAAACCTATTTGGCAGTTGTTGGAACAATTTTTAAAAGTGTTATTATAAAGACGTTTCCTTTTGTTTTGCATAGCGGTATTCGGTGTGAATATCTTGCACCTCATTCGACGAGGCAAGGGCCGATATCCCTTCACCGGGAATGACCCCTTGGGCAGAAGTTTGCGTCAGGGTAATAACTTCACTATAGTCGATTACAAGTTGCTTTGCATCGCGGCATTCAGTGGAATATCCTGCACCTCATTCCATGAGGAAAGAGCCGAGATCCCTTCACCGGGAGTGACCTCTTTAGCAAAAGGTTTTCGCCACTATATTTTTATAAAAAGCTATCAGGTTCATTCAGCGATATCAAGTTCACTACGTTAAAGGTTTTTCGCCAAAAACCAGCCGTAGCCCTCCGTCATTTCTTTTGGGTATTCAATAGTATTCAAGCTATGTATTTTGACCAACGCCAAGGCATAGTGTTTGGTAGCTGCTGGATATTCATTTGTTGCATAGATAGATGAGTTGGTTTGGGACAGTCGTTCTGCCATTTTGGCCAACGTCAAGGGCATGTGCGGGTGGGTTCAAATTAACAAGATAGTGACGGGTACAACTTGGCATGTGACTTATGACATTTTGACCAACGCCAAGGTCATAAGAGCATGGGGAAAAAATTATATCGGGGGTTTCTAAAGAAACTGAAACCTGCCAAGTATGCGCATTGTAAGTCCACGTTGCGACCCCCGGTTCTTACGGGGAGGCGGAAACGGTATAAAAATCAAATTTTTAGCGCAAGGGGCAACATGGACTAAGCAAAGTCGGGATCTTTAGCTAAACTAAAACTAGCATACTAAGCTAAAGAGAGTTAGCTACTCGGATGAAGATGGTTATACCTAAACTTGAACTCCTTCTTCTTCAAACTTTTGTAGAGGTTGATGGTTCTCTTCTTGTCGCCTTCTTCCGCCGAAGATGGATCCACCTCGAAGGTTCGACCTTTGGGCTCTTCCTCGATCTTTGAGTGAACTAGGGTTTCCGGCTTGCTAAACCTTGAACCTAGAATGAGTAGAGAGAGTCTAAGGGGTGCTTTTCTTTTTAAAGAGAAGGATTCTCAACACATGAGAAGGTTTCTCTTTAGCTAGAGGAAGAAGAAGATGAAGTGAAGAGAGAGAATGAATATGATAGAATGAGCTATCCTTTTTCTTTCTTGCAACCATAATGCAAAAGAAAAAGAATTATCAATAATAATAATGAAAATGAAAAGGTTGATGGAAAGTTTTAGAATGACCATTATCATTTCAAACATTAAATGAATTTGCTAGAATCAAAGAGCATCTTTCTTTTGTAATGATGATGGTCAAAACTTCAACCATGGTCAACAAGTCAACCATGGTCAACAAGTCAACAAAAACCAACCATGACACAATTTCATTTTATTATATATTATTAATTGATATAATACAAATCCATTAGGGTTTGGAAAAAGACGACTGTCAACTGTGCATACGCACCCGTTCCGAAACCCTAATGAAATACCTCATCTTCCGCCTCAAGCAACTGTGCATACACACCTGCATTCTCGTTCCGAGGAACAAGAATACCAAGAGATAAAAGCAACCCCAAAACATATACCAGTATCTGGCTCAAACCAGAGCCTGCCAGTATAAACCGTCCGGACTCCAAACGTGCACAAGTGCGCGGATGAGAACGAACCCTGTCGCAAAACCATGCGACCTCTACTCTGTTTTGCCCAGAGGCGAATACCCTCTGTGTGGGACTCTAAAGACTCGACACTACGCTGGCAGTGGGTTTAACCACAGAACGCAAGCGGCACTAGCTGTGCGTAACGGTCCCCAGGTAGATGCCGACAAGAAGGCTGACGAGGTGAAACCCCATCTGAACTCCTACTGAGTCTGAATGTGACATTCTCCGTACAGTCCGGTCTGTTCGTCTGATACATCGCATGTCGGGCCTAGGGGGCGGTAAAACGTCAGTCCCCCAATAGCGGTACAAGTCGTGTCGGAGTGAAGCCCAAAACACCCTGAGATAACACTGGAACCTACCAGTATATCTCGCTTGCCCTGGCCAGGGACTACTCGTGTAATGGCTCTCCTAGACACAGCGCGATGTCAACCCCCAATACCGGGAGAGACGAATCCTGTCTAACCGTCACTGCCTCCAAGTGCTTCGGGACTGCACCCAACCACCACCTGTTTGCACGACTCCTTTGAGCCGTGGTAGGGTAGTGATCAAAGTGCAGTGGGAACACACTCGAGGCGAAGTGCCAGTGTCAAGTCAGCGGACTAAGCTGTACTCATGTCACCTGGGAACTGATAACTGACGATAGGTATAATACCAACCTTTCAGTTCCCGACGAGTCCTGTCCAGTGTACTCGTAACCCAACGAGCACCCGTATACTATCTCCAGTACGACGTACTGATGGCTGTGGGACAGACCATCTCCCACACTGGGATGAGAAGCGCATACGCTAGTCTACTCCGGAGTATCGATGCCCTGTCTCGATAGTCCTACGACTAGGGACCTGTATAAGGATGTGCCTATAGATTACCCAGCCCCCACTAGTGTAACTGCCATCACAACGCTGGTAATCAAGCAAAGATCCTAAGGGCTCCACTAATGCGTATAAGTGATATACTGAAATAAACACAAGTACACATTGAAGTAGAAACAAACCAAGTAGCATACTACTATATTGAGCAAGATTGTTTATACAAGGTGAATATCCCAAGCTTCCATCAAGTAATATACAAACTAGTATGATACAGTAATGGCCTCTAGGGCATATACACTAACAATCTCCCACTTGCACTAAGGCCATGAACTGGCGTATCGAAGACCTATCATCTCGATCAGCCGCTCGAACTGAGTCTGGGGTAAGGCCTTGGTGAATGGATCTGCAGTGTTCTCTTCTGAAGCAACCCTCCAAACCTCGATCTCCTTGCGATCCACGATCTCCCTGATCAGGTGATACCGCCTCAAGATGTGCCTGGATCTCTGATGGGACCTGGGTTCCTTTGCTAAAGCTATAGCCCCGTTGTTGTCGCAATACAGAGGTACTGGGTCAACAATGGACGGAACCACCTGAAGTTCTTTTAAGAACTTCCTTATCCAGACAGCTTCTTTTGCGGCATCAGATGCAGCGATGTATTCCGCTTCCATAGTCGAGTCTGCAACGGTTTCCTGTTTGGAACTCTTCCAACACACCGCCCCTCCATTGAGGGTAAAGACAAAACCCGACATGGACTTGGAATCATCCTTGTCACTCTGGAAGCTGGAGTCAGCAAAGGCCTCAATCTGGAGGTCTTTTCCGCCATACACCAAGAACATCTCCTTAGTCCTTCTCAGGTACTTGAGAATGTTCTTTACTGCTATCCAATGTTTCTCCCCAGGGTTTGACTGATACCGGCTTACTACACTCAGTGCATAAGCTACATCCGGTCTGGTACACAACATCGCATACATTATAGAGCCTACCGCAGAAGCGTAGGGTATAATAGACATGCGATCCCTCTCCAAATCAGTCTTGGGAGACATCTCTTTAGAGAGGGTGATCCCGTGACAAGCCGGTAGGTTACCGCGCTTGGAATCTTCCATACTGAATCTTTTCAGTACGGTGTCGATGTACCTGGACTGTGAAAGTCCTAATATCCTCTTGGATCTATCACGATGGATCCGGATCCCCAGGATGTAAGAGGCATCACCCAGGTCTTTCATGGAGAACCTGTGTGACAAGAAACCCTTGACAGATTGTAGCATAGGAATGTCATTTCCTATTAAGAGAATGTCATCCACGTATAAAACAAGGAATACTACAGTTCTCGCTACAAATCTACTATAGATGCATGGTTCATCTGGATTTTTGATAAAGTCAAATTCCTTGACCGTCTCATCAAAACAGATGTTCCAACTCCGCGATGCCTGCTTTAGTCCATAGATGGACTTAAGCAACTTGCACACCTTTCCGCTGCTCCCACTCTGAATGAAACCCTCTGGCTGATCCATATAGACACACTCCTCTAAACTTCCATTTAGAAAAGCGATTTTTACGTCCATCTGCCAAATCTCATAATCGTGGAAGGCAGCAATGGCAAGAAGGATCCGAATGGATTTCAGCATAGCCACTGGAGAAAAGGTTTCGTCATAGTCCAAGCCAGGTCTTTGACGGAAACCCTTTGCTACAAGTCTAGCTTTATAGGTCTCAACCTGTCCATCTACACCAATCTTCCTTTTGAAGATCCACTTGCATCCTACGGGTTTTACCCTGTCTGGAGCAATGTCCAACGTCCATACTTTGTTGGTGTACATGGACTCCATTTCGGTCCGCATTGCATCCAGCCATTTTACCGAGTCAACGCTCTGAACGGCCTGCTGGAAGCTAGTAGGCTCATCATAATCTATGATGCAATCCTCTCGATCCCCGTCTATGAGAAAACCGTAGTATCTCTCGGGCGGATGAGACTGCCTACTACTCCTGCGGAGTGGCGTAGGAATGTCCTGTTCTTTTGAACCCTCTGGTTCCTCTAAGCTTTCAGTAATAGCTCGTGGTTCTGGAATTTCTTCCAGTTCTACTGTGCTCCCACTTATCTGGTTTTCCAAAAACTCAGTTTCCAAGAAGTAGGCATGACGAGAAACAAGAACTTTTTGTTCCTCTTCACATTAGAAGAAATATCCCTTGGAGTTCTTTGGATATCCCACGAACTTACACTGTACTGAGCGTGCCTCGAGCTTGTCCGCATGCTGCTTTTTAACAAAAGCTGGACATCCCCATGTCTTAATGTGCTTAAGATAGGGTCTCTTCCCACTCCACATCTCATATGGTGTAGTAGGCACAGTCTTAGTAGGAACTCGGTTCAAAAGGTACGCAGCTGATTCTAGCGCATACCCCCAGAATGATCGCGGTAACTCAACGTTACTCATCATGGACCGTACCATATCCAATAGGGTTCGGTTCCGTCTCTCCGATACACCGTTGTGCTGCGGAGTGTATGGAGGAGTAAGCTGAGAGAGAATCCCATTCTCTTTTAAGTAATTTAGGAACTCGGCACTTAAGTATTCTCCACCTCGATCCGATCTTAGAATCTTGATACTTTTGCCGGTCTGTTTCTCTACTTCATTCTTATATTCCTAGAACTTTTCAAAAGCCTCGGACTTATGTTTCATTAAGAAGACATAACCGTACCTTGAAAAATCATCCGTAAAAGTAATGAAGTAAGAGTAACCGCTTCGCGCATGTGTAGACATTGGACCGCACACGTCGCTGTGTACGAGTCCCAAGAGCTCGCTCGCTCTTTCTCCGTGTCCAGTGAACGGAGTCTTTGTCATCTTTCCCATGAGACAAGATTCACAAGTGGCATAAGACTGATACTCGAACGGATCCAAGTATCCTTCTTTATGTAACTTAGTCAACCGTGTCTCATTGATGTGACCCAGTCTACAATGCCATAAGAAAGCCTGATTAATATCTGGTGACTTTCTTTTGTGTGTATTCTGGACATTGAAAATCTGTGGTTGGTTCAATACGTATATACCATTGCTCAGTGTACCTGACCCAATCATAACTTGATTAAGGTGAATGTTTACAACATTACTTACAAACGCAAATTCATGACCTTCTATAGAAACCAAAGATACAGAAATGATATTACAAGTTGCGTTGGGTACAAAAAAGCAATTACGCAAAACCAAAACATGCCCATCTGACATTCCCAGGTGATAGTCCCCCACGGCTTTAGCGTCCATGCTAGCTCCGTTTGCAACTCTGAGGGTCATGTCACCTGCCTTCAAAACACTACGGTTTCTCAACGCCTGCAAAGAATTACAGATATGAGATCCTGATCCGGTATCCAATACTCAGGAAGTAGAGTTTATAGAAAGACAGTTTTCAATAACATACACACCTGAAGCTGAAGCTGCAACCTGCTTCAGTTCCTGTGTCCTGGCTTTCCAAGCCCTGCAATCTTTCTTCCAGTGTCCATTCTTATGACAATAGAAGCACTCTTCCTTTCCAACAAGCTTCCCCGCAATCTTTGTTGCATTTTCCTTTCCCTTCGCACCCACTTTACTAACACCGCCTCTTGGTTTGGCGGGGGCTTTCTTCCTCTTTCCCTTGGCTTTCGCCTTGGACCTAGAGGAAGAAGATCCTCCTACAAACAAAGCGGGTGTTTCCCTACCCTTCTGTAGGGTGCCCTCTGCGCTCCTCAGCAGGTTGAGGAGTTCTGAAAGTTCAACTTCCTTTTCTTGCAAGTTGAAGTTCAGTATGAACTGGGCGTAAGTGGATGGAAGGGACTGGAGAATTATATCCGTATAGAGTTCACTGTCCAACGTGGTCCCAAGTTCCGCGAGCTCCTCAGTGTAGCCAATCATCTTAAGCACGTGGTCCGCTACCGATGATCCGACGGCCAACTTTGTCGAAAATAACTTCTTCGACACTTCGTATCTTGCGATACGAGACTGCTCTCCATACAGTTCTTTTGTATGAAGAAACATGGATTCCAAGTCCATATTCTCGTGCCTCCTCTGATGGTCGTTGTCCATCGAGGCAAGTACGAGGCATCTGGCCTTCGCGCTGTCAATCTCCCAAGTCTTACAGATTTCCTTATCCGCGACGCTGGAGGTGGGACCTGGGACGGGGGGAGCTTTGGTGGTAAGAAGATACCCCAGCTTGTCGTAAGAGATTGCCAATTTGACATTCCTGAGCCAATCTTTGTAGTTTGGCCCTGTCAATATGTTTTTATCTAGAAGTAACTTAAGTCCAGTCATTTCGAATTTGGTCGCTGCAGGGGGGAGAGAAGAAACACTTTAGCACGATGCTCTTGCAAGTTTAGAATGGTTTTTAATTTGTCTAAACAGGATGGCTCCCACTGTCTCTCGAATCCCTCCTCAAACCACAAAGGAAGAATTAGCTGGGATCAATCCCACCGCACAATACTTGCTTAACCGTTCAGCCAGGCCAGTGTCGGTACTTCGAGGGAGGTTTTCCAACGCTTTCGCGAAGTTCCTTAATTAAATAACCTCTTTTCCCTGGGGGCGTAGCCCCGCTAACACCTTTCTAGGCACCTACTAGGTTTATAGCATTGATCGTTTAGTGAGAAATTTCCCGAGGAGTAGCATATACTCACAGTAGGATCGGGATCCAAATATCATCGCGTGATGAAACTGAAGGAATTCTACCAGAATCACCACACTCCAAATGGTATGCAAATCTAGCAAGTTTCAGTACTTATGAAACTCCCGATGTGGATTTTTGCCCCATGCTCTTATGACCTTGACTTTGGCCAACAAATCATAAGTCACATGTCAAGTTCTACCCGTCGTTCTCCAGGTTAATTTGAATCCACCCATACCTACCCTTGACTTTGGCCAACAAGGCAGTACGACTGTTCCAAACCAACGCATCTATCTATGCTGCACATGAATACCCAATAGCTACCAATCACTATGCCTTGACTTTGGCCAACAAACACAGCTTGAATACTATTGACTATTCATGTGAAACGACGGAGGGCTACGAATGGTTTTGGTAAAACCGTGAACGTAGTGAACTTGATATGATCGATGGAACGAGATAGCTTTTAGAAGGAGTGTCTCAATCTCCGCATTTAAAAGTTAGTTTTGAAAAGAACCGAGTGGTTTTTCGAAAGTGTTCCAACGATTTTAACTTGGTTTATTATCTTGCATTAGTTCTTTTAATGCGTGATATTCTTGCATTAGTTCTTTTAATGCGTCCCATCATTTAATCCTACCATTGCAGAAAACAACCAAAATATGACGTACGCTTATGCCATTCGCATTCGCCACGGGGTCCCGTCATCACTCGTTAGGTTACTTAACTAATGACAGAGCGGGGGCTGGGCTAGCGCGGCTGTAAAACATAAGCAACGCCTAAATAGAAAGCAATGATAGACATTACAGATCACAGATGAATACATTGGATATACTAGCAATCCGCAATCCTTTCGAGCCTGCAACGAAAAGCGGATTACACGGTCGCGGTGAATAGCCAAATACCCCACCCAAGACCCCTACGGGTGCGGCAAACTACCCGCCAAGTACCCGGTAGTTTGTGCACCCCTCCATGGGTCTATCCTAGGAGCAAAAGCAGTAAAAAGAATTATACAATGACGGCTACAACCCCGACCCGGTTGTGCGGCCAAACAAATAATAATATTACATCAATTTACATTTACAATGAATGAAAGAAAAACAAAAGCTCATCTCACATCCACCCCGGCTATTCACCCGCGACAGTCCAACACATTCATATACACAATCCAATATCAAACACAGATCATGTATAACCCCGACTAATCGACCTATAGCGATTAGCCGACGTTCAATACATGCAAACATCACAGATATAACCATCATAGTCAAAGTGCAGTGAAGTTCGGAAAAAAATACGGAATTATAGGACCCCAAAAGTGAATTTCAGTTCTGGAAAATCTGGGCACATATAATATATTTTAAAAAACCCAAAACCAATACAGACACACACTGCACGAAAAACGATACACAGAAGACGACAAACCGCGGCGCTTCCGCGGCACATGCCTACCTCGTGCGGCGGAAGCGCGGCGGTTTGAACGAATCACTGCATCGTTTTTCTTGGGTGTTCACACAAAACCCTGAGCCGAATTTACAAGTATAAAGAATTTCATTTAGAGCAGAAAACATTTCAACAGAAACTTAGGGTTTTGTTTTTCCGGTTTTGTGATTTTTTTCGGTTCCGAACTTCGTTACACTTCACTACCAAGCTAGTTTAAGTTTAGTTAGGCTCTGATACCACTGTAAGTCCACGTTGCGACCCCCGGTTTTTACGGGGAGGCGGAAACGGTATAAAAGTCAAATTTTTAGCGCAAGGGGCAACATGGTCTAAGCAAAGTCGGGATCTTTAGCTAAACTAAAACTAGCATACTAAGCTAAACAGAGTTAGCTACTCGGATGAAGATGGTTATACCTAAACTTGAACTCCTTCTTCTTCAAACTTTTGTAGAGGTTGATGGTTCTCTTCTTGTCGCCTTCTTCCGCCGAAGATGGATCCACCTCGAAGGTTCGACCTTTGAGCTCTTCCTCGATCTTTGAGTGAACTAGGGTTTCCGGCTTGCTAAACCTTGAACCTAGAATGAGTAGAGAGAGTCTAAGGGGTGCTTTTCTTTTTAAAGAGAAGGATTCTCAACACATGAGAAGGTTTCTCTTTAGCTAGAGGAAGAAGAAGATGAAGTGAAGAGAGAGAATGAATATGATAGAATGAGCTATCCTTTTTCTTTCTTGCAACCATAATGCAAAAGAAAAAGAATTATCAATAATAATAATGAAAATGAAAAGGTTGATGGAAAGTTTTAGAATGACCATTATCATTTCAAACATTAAATGAATTTGCTAGAATCAAAGAGCATCTTTCTTTTGTAATGATGATGGTCAAAACTTCAACCATGGTCAACAAGTCAACCATGGTCAACAAGTCAACAAAAACCAACCATGACACAATTTCATTTTATTATATATTATTAATTGATATAATACAAATCCATTAGGGTTTGGAAAAAGACGACTGTCAACTGTGCATACGCACCCGTTCCGAAACCCTAATGAAATACCTCATCTTCCGCCTCAAGCAACTGTGCATACACACCTGCATTCTCGTTCCGAGGAACAAGAATACCAAGAGATAAAAGCAACCCCAAAACATATACCAGTATCTGGCTCAAACCAGAGCCTGCCAGTATAAACCGTCCGGACTCCAAACGTGCACAAGTGCGCGGATGAGAACGAACCCTGTCGCAAAACCATGCGACCTCTACTCTGTTTTTCCCAGAGGCGAATACCCTCTGTGTGGGACTCTAAAGACTCGACACTACGCTGGCAGTGGGTTTAACCACAGACCGCAAGCGGCACTAGCTGTGCGTAACGGTCCCCAGGTAGATGCCGACAAGAAGGCTGACGAGGTGAAACCCCATCTGAACTCCTACTGAGTCTGAATGTGACATTCTCCGTACAGTCCGGTCTGTTCGTCTGATACATCGCATGTCGGGCCTAGGGGGAGGTAAAACGTCAGTCCCCCAATAGCGGTACAAGTCGTGTCGGAGTGAAGCCCAAAACACCCTGAGATAACACTGGAACCTACCAGTATATCTCGCTTGCCCTGGCCAGGGACTACTCGTGTAATGGCTCTCCTAGACACAGCGCGATGTCAACCCCCAATACCGGGAGAGACGAATCATGTCTAACCGTCACTGCCTCCAAGTGCTTCGGGACTGCACCCAACCACCACCTGTTTGCACGACTCCTTTGAGCCGTGGTAGGGTAGTGATCAAAGTGCAGTGGGAACACACTCGAGGCGAAGTGCCAGTGTCAAGTCAGCGGACTAAGCTGTACTCATGTCACCTGGGAACTGATAACTGACGATAGGTATAATACCAACCTTTCAGTTCCCGACGAGTCCTGTCCAGTGTACTCGTAACCCAACGAGCACCCGTATACTATCTCCAGTACGACGTACTGATGGCTGTGGGACAGACCATCTCCCACACTGGGATGAGAAGCGCATACGCTAGTCTACTCCGGAGTATCGATGCCCTGTCTCGATAGTCCTACGACTAGGGACCTGTATAAGGATGTGCCTATAGATTACCCAGCCCCCACTAGTGTGACTGCCATCACAACGCTGGTAATCAAGCAAAGATCCTAAGGGCTCCACTAATGCGTATAAGTGATATACTGAAATAAACACAAGTACACATTGAAGTAGAAACAAACCAAGTAGCATACTACTATATTGAGCAAGATTGTTTATACAAGGTGAATATCCCAAGCTTCCATCAAGTAATATACAAACTCATATGATACAGTAATGGCCTCTAGGGCATATACACTAACACGCATATCTTCTGGAGTGTGAGTAACGTGAGTGGATTCCGTCACGTTATCATGCGATGAGAGTTGGATCCCGATTCCCACTGATGAGTTAGTTTACTCTTCGGGTGATCCCGATTAATTCTTCTTTCAGGTTTGGAGGAGAATTTGACAGGACAGTGGGAGGTTTCCGGATTAGATAAAGTGATAACCATTCTGATCTAGGTTAGAGTGCACGCAGAGTGTTTCTTTTCTCTCTCTCTTTGGCAGCGACCTTTGATCGACCCTAGACTATGACTCAGTGACCAGGTTGACCAAACCTTCTTAAAATACTGGCTTTTGGATTGTCCGAGTTGCATAAGTCATTGCCACTCCTCCTTTTACCCTTTGCATTTCTCAGAACACCCCGTATTACTACGGACATCCACTTCCATTGGATAGATCCATCGTATGGTTATATACGAACTCGAAGGGACTTCTTCGAGGATGGATCAAGGTTCAGGAGAAATAGAATTGGTTTATTCAGTTGTCTTTTATTATCACCTTCTCTCAGGTTGCGAGGGCTCCTTGGTTTAGGAGAGTACACATATTACGCTTATTGGATAGTCTTATTCCAAACCATGGGCAGGTGCCGAAAGGTAGGGAATGAAGAAAACCAATTAGCCTAAGTAGGGTGTACAGAAGGTAATATGTAAAGACAAAATAAAGGGATTAGAAAGAGGGCAAAGTAAATTGCGACTGTTATCATTCACGACCAAACCGCGTACTTCATCGCCACTCCTATTTCACCTTTGTTTTTTCCCCAGTTCGGGAGAAATAGAATAAGGTATTATTCAGTTGTCCTTTATCATCACCTTCTCTCAAGTTGCGAGTACTCCTAGGTATTAGGAGGGTACACCAATTATGCTTACTGGATGGTCTTCTTCCAAACCATAGGCTGGTGCCGAACGGTAGGGAAGGAAGAAAACCATTTAGCCGAACGAAGGTGTACAGAAGGTAACGACTAAAGACAAATAAAGGGATTTGGAGAGATAGCAAGGAAGTATAAGGTTATAGTCATGAATTGGTTTATGGAAGAGGCATTACTAGGAATACCAGGATACCCCTACGAAACATTTTCATGTTTCAGTGCATTGTTAAAGCAAAACTGTTTTCCCGATTAGATACTTACTCCAGGGTATGTATTTACCAGGTATGATTCTCATATCTGTATGGTTTTACAGATGATGAGTGGGAGTAAGTTATTGGGAATTAGGTGATCATCCTCATTATATCGGAATTCGTTGTAATTGGTGATATTTGAGGAAGTCGTCTGGGTACAGTTTTCAACCTACGATGCACAGGTTTTGAGTTATTCAACTCAGCGGACTTATACAGAGTATTGTATGTTGTCCAAGTGTCCATCAGGACAAAGGGGTAGGTCCTCGTACTATGTTCTGTTTATTTATGACTTCTCTAGTTTTTAGACAAGTGTTTCGTAGAAATACAAGGTCTGAGTTTTGAGAAGACGTGGGTATAAGAATAAAGTAGAGAACCAGGTGTCACAAGTATCGGGATTCTTCAAAGAGATCGAAAATGTAGATTCTTGTGATTGGTATTCAGATGATAGTAATGGTTTTGAGAAATTTGTTTCTCTTTCAGGTTACTCATAATTGGATGGATTCCTAAGTTGAGTAATGCTGATTAGCCTCTTTCCATTAAGTTGATATGCACTGGAGACAGCTGCATGATTGAATATGGTTCCAATTAAATAAGTGCCAAAGTTTCTATATTGGATATAGAATGGTTTATATCTTAACGATGTTAAGGTACGGGGAGTTGTCCGGCTTATGCTTAAAACCAGACTCTGGATAACTCATGGCACGTTTCTGTAATGGCAGTTTGTGGGTTGACCCTGGCTATGACGAGGGTTGATTTTCTACCATCTGGAAGATCAATAGTGATATTGTTCTTGACTCGCCACAGTTTTAGTAAAATGGATTTTTTAAGAAAACGGTAGTGGGAGTATGGTAGAACTGGAAGTGATTCCAGAACCGCAAAAGATTATGGAAAATTTAATAGGACCTATATATTCAATCAGGTTTGACATTCCATTAGCCACTCCGCAGATATGGTGGGTAACCTCAGACACCCGAGAGGTACTTCGGTAGCCTCAAGGACGGTGACAGGGAGGTTCTTGTTTACCCAGACTTGACACTACTGTTGTTCCAGACTATGAAACCCGGCAAGAGATTAAGTATAGCGTCGTTCTAAACTAGGTTTAGAAGTGCACGTATATATTATTCTGCCAGAGGGTTGTTGTGGTCAGTGGGAGCAGCGGAAGCATAGTGGGCAAGATGCTTATGTCTATTTATAGACTAGAGCAGATATAGCGGAGATAGATCATCTAGTTTTGATGTTATAGTCATAGGTTTGACTTCATCAAAACAGAGGATGGATCTGTTAAGAAGGTAGTAGGGTGTGATATCATGGTATTTGGATGACATACACAGAGTAGGAAGTAAAATTCCTACACTACGATCGGTTGTACTATGGTCGTCACACAGTTGTTTCTCCAGACAGGATATGGATTTAATATATGACATTCTGGTTTCTAGATCTATTGTTTTAGATCTAAATTTAGGTAGTTTCCCAATATGGGTACTCTGACAGTATTCTGATAGTTTTTGGAATAAATGACTCCTGGCATGGTGGTGTACCTGCAGATGATAGAGTCACCCTCTCTAAAGGTGTCTTACAGACTAAAGGGGAGAGGGATGTACATGATTGGCAGATCACTTACTTAGGCAATTGAGTCAATCGTGAGATATCAAGTACCACACCAGATGTTGTTTTTGCACTAGATGCAATAAGTTTGTATTAATCCAATCCTGGAGAAACATAAGGAAGCAGTTTTAGAATATAAGTACATGTTCTACGGATTTGATGACGGCAGCCTCCTTCGGGAGACGGTTATCATTCCAGGCTTCAAAGGTGAAATGGTTGATCAAGTGATTGTCAGAGTTATAGTTTTTCCTTTGACGAGGGACAATATTTTGGACAGGTGGTCCAAGAGGATATTGTGGGAGGCATGGTGCAGGATACTGATTTGGTTCAGTGATCGATACAGTCTAAGAAGTTTGGATTTGGAGTTCATTTATGAACTAGGTCCCATCAGATATCCAGACATATTCTAAGACAGGTATTACTCAATTCGGGAGATGGCTTTCTCCGCGAACTTGAGATTAAGAGAGATATAGAAAGAAACATCCAGGCGGATCCACTCACTGAGGCTATTTCTCAAACACAATAGTTTTACAAACGGGCTTTATGAAACTGATTAGTAGAGGAGTTGGATGTTCGGTTTCACACGGGCTGTGAGTAGTCGACATCGCAATAATTAGCCTTAAGTGCAAGTGGGAGATTGTTGGATATAGTGCCCTCAGAGTCAATTATTGGATCGCAGGTACGTGATTGCAATGATTGCGGAGGACCTATACCGGTAGGACAGTCTTACTCGAGATGATAGTTTGCTATCAGGTTTGCCTTTATCAGTCGTGTACAGGTTCAGGTGACTGATCACTGTTACACTTTGATAGAGCCCTTAGGATCTTGCTTTACTACCAACAGTACGATGGCAATCATATACGTGAGAGTTGGGTGGTTTATAAGCATATCATTACTTGTGGTCCCTAGTCGTGGGAGTTTCGAGACAGGGTATCGATACTCCGGAGTAGACTAGTGTATACAGTCGAGACCCCGATGAGGGGCGGTGGCCGGTCTCACAAGCCACTGGTGTCAGTTGGATCACCTAAGATGTATACAGGTGCTCATTGGGTTATAAGTACACCGGACAGGACTCGCTGGGAATCTGCTATTTGGTATTATACATATCGTCAGATAGCAGTTCCCTGGTGACATGTGTACAGGTTAGTTCATCGACCTGAGGTCGTCATTTGTCTCGTGTGAGTTCCCACTGTGCTTTGATTTCTACCCTACCACGGCTCAAAGGAGTCGTGCAAATAGGTATTTTTTGGGTACAGTCCCGAGCCACATGGAGGCACGTGAGCGGATCGGCAGGGGATTCGTCTCTCCCGGTATTGGGGGTGAGATCGCGCTGTGTCTAGGAGAGCCATTACACAAAGCCCACGGCCGTGGCAGGAGATTTACTGGTAGGTACTCCAGTAGTATCTCAGGGTGTTTTTAGGCTACACTCCGACACGACTTATACTGCTATTGGGGGTCTGACGTTACTAACCCGCTAAGAAGATATACGATACTCATAGGCGAACGGACCAGACTGTATATACATTGTCACTGTTAGGCTCAGTAGGGTTTCCAGATGAGTTCGCTCATCGGCATCCCTTGAGGTCAGTCCATGGGCAGCCGTTACGCACAGCTAGTGCCGCTGACGGCTTGTGGTTAAACCCACTGCCAGGGTACTGACGAGTCATTAGAGTCCCCCACAGACAGTTTCCCTAGTTCGGGCGAAACGTTGTAGAGGCCGTATGATTTTATGGCAGGGTTCGGAAAATGCACGTGCGTTTACGCACGTATCATATTTCGGGCAGATGATACTGGTCGGCTTTGTTTAAGCCGGATCCGAGTATGATATTGAGTAGATATAATATCTTTATCTCAGTTGCATTTGTATTCGGTCGCAATACAAATGCGGGTATGTTTATACTGTTACGAGGTTATCCTGAAATTCGTTTCAGGATCACTTTTGGAAGTTGTCAGTTTCCAGTTTCCAGTTTTCTATCAGCCGTATTTAACATTCGGTTAAATACGGATTTATCTTTTCTTGAGATGAGTGTGAATGCTTCTAGAAGGTTTTAGAATTGGTGAGGTGTTAAGTGACTCATTAGTGCAATTAATGATTCATTTAATGCAAGGGTGAGTTGGTTTATGTTCATTGGTTTGGTTTTAATGTGTTCATACTATGTGCTTTGGTGACTCATTCTTTCATGATAAGTATCATTCCTTTGTGGTCACCACCCTCCTCCTACACTCACCCCCCTACCTCCTTATATATGGCCGGCCCCCTCCTCTCTCTCATTCACTTGATGGATATGGTTGTTAGAAAAAAGATAGAGTTTTGGATGTATGGAAATTAACATATTCATATCTCATTTTCATATCGATCAAAAAGGCAACTTCATTAACCGTTCGTCCATAGCCTTGGACGTAACGAGACAAAGTATTCTACTCATTCTCTACATCATTCTTGGTCGTCTCTTTTAGCAAACTTGACGACCGAGTTGCCTCAAGTCAGAGACGGGAGCCCGTTTAAAGAATCGTTGACGTGGTGCCACCTGGACGAGCAGATCGGAGATCGACGAGATCGGAGCAGCCGCAACAAAGAGTGGGATGATGGTTAAAGAACGAAGGACTCGGATCATTCGGTATAACCCTTCTACCCTCTTTACAGTTTGTTAGTTTAGCAATAATGGCAGATCCGGGTTAAAGTATACGATAGCGCCAGTTAAAAGTTTTTGTTCCGCATTTGGCGTCTGTTAGACGGCCGGGGCGCTACCGTAGACTTACACTCAGTTCATGACGTTCTTCAAAACAATGACCTTGCAGGCTCTGATCGATAAACTGGCCCAAATAGATCAGATGGGTCACGGGCCTTCCTCCTCAAGTAAGGACCCTCGAAATGCCAATCGTAAAGGGAAAGCGGCCTTCGTCTCCAACGCTCAACAATAACCGAGTGGCCCAAAACCGGCTGCTCGCCAAAACAACGCACGTCCACGCCTATCCCTGGAAGAAAGGATAGGATGCACTTACTCGTTTTCCCGTGATAAGACAAGGAGACTATTTGAGTTGGCAATGCGTAACAAACTCATCACATTGCCAGACCCACGGCGTCCATCATAACCCGGCGACGTCAATAACCCTAACTACTGTGCCTATCATCGAATGGTAAGCCATCCAATTGAGGTTTGCTATGTCTTCAAGAATTAGGTCGAGGACTAGTATCAACAAGGGAAGTTCGCGCTGTCTGAGAACTGGAGGATGAACCCACCACAGAAGCACACTCCCAAAAAGGTGGATGCGCCGGGGGCATCATGCTCACTCGTGGAAGAAACTCCATGGGAAATCGTTCTTTCAGCTAAAACCAAAAGATTGCTAAAAGATCTGCATGCATGTCCGGCAGTCAAGTGGTAAAGCCCACTTGAACCTGAAATCATCGAAGGGATGCTGAAACCGTATCGCGTACTGAAAATTGTTGACAAAAGGAAAAATCCCCAAGTCAAGCCTTCAAAGTCTTCAAAGAAAAAAAAGAAGACCAAGAAGCCTGTGCAGTTTGCCAAGTATGACGACAAGCACACAGACCTATAAAAGTACATTGACACGCTGGAGGAGTACAACTAGAAGGCGCGGAAACCGTTCACGCTTGAAGAATTCCTCAAGCATATTCTTGAAAACGAAGATAGTGAAAACGATGAGGGAAATGACCCATCAGAAGAAACCGAAGACCATTTAGTAAGTTGCCACATGGTCTCCCATTCGTTGTTAAATGACAAAGAAACTCTCTCAGCGTCAGAAAACAATGCAGAGGAACTGGGGGCAGAATCGGCGCTAAAATCCCCGGAACAGCCAAAAGACCCAATCGATAGGCTGTTAAACGAAGCCTTTCGAAAAAGCAAAGCTGACCGAGAACACGAAACAACCATATATGAAAAGGCTAAGCGTCAACGTCAGGATAAAGAAGTTGAGGCAAAGTGGAGTCGTAAAGTACTCCAACAAAACCAAGGCATACCTGCGACAAATAAGAGCAGGATCAAGGCAGAGAAGTAGTTTGCCAAAGCCCTGTCAATGGGAATGAAGCTGCCACCTCTCGTGGGAAACACTTCCGGGGTCATATGCCTCGACGGAGAGAATTCACATCCAAACTACTGTCTATATCATCGGAGGGTTACCCACCCCACCGAAGAATGCAGTACCTTCAAGAAGTGGTGGAAAGGATATGTTGCTCATCAAAAACACTTCAAGAGGATGAAGCACGAAGTTCGTCGATGACAAAAGAGTGCGATAGATGCGCGTGAAAAAACGAGTGACAACTGTCATATGGTTGGAACCAGTTCAAAAGGGGGGAAACCCTAAATTCTTACTTTCGGGAGCAATTCTGAGAATGAAATACCCCTCAGCCCTCTCTTCAAAGACTCCACCTCCGAAAAAGAAAAGGAGAAGAAGAACTGTGAGAATATTCAGCTGCATAACCGCACGCTGCCTTAAAAGAAACTCGGACCTACAAACAAAGGTTCGAGAAAAAAAGACAAGGGGAAAAAGAAAATCTCTGAGGAAATTTCCGTCGACGATGGAGTTGACAAAGAGCTCGCAGCAAGGGACCCGCTTAGGAAAAATAAGTTGGATTATAATGTCCTAGCATATTTAAGGAACATACCCTCACAGTTGAGCATATTGGATACTCTACTCTTTTCTAAAGAGGCACGAGAGTCTCTGATCAAGGCATTACAAGAGTCCGATCGGTTCCAAGATTTCCTTACAGAAGAGAAGATGAAGGACGAGCTGGCAGAAGTTCACATAGCTGACATTATATTCAGCGATGAAGATCTCCTCCTCGGTACGTGCTAACATAAGCGCCCGTTATACGTCACAGGGTACTGCCATGACATCAAGATAGGGAAAATCCTTGTTGACAACGATTCCTCCGTCAACCTTCTCAACGTGAGGGTGCTGAAAGAAATTTGCATGAACGTTCAACACTTGGCCCGAGACAAAAATTACCATCTCCTGGTTCGACTCACAGTCGTCACGGACGCTTGGGTCTATAATACTGACGTTACGCTTCGGGTTGCTCGCCACTGACATCAAATTTCATGTCATTGACGCCAAGACTTGCTATAACGCTTTGCTCGGCAGGTCCTAGTTGCATGAATACAACGCCATCCCTTCTACACAACATCAGTGTATGAAGTATTTCAAGGATAGTTTGGAATGCACCGTCATAGGGGAGCCAAATCCTTTCTCCATAAACGAGGTCCGGAAATATGAAGATGCAAAGTACTTCCTACCAGACTTTGAAGATACGGAGAGGTGTCATAAGCCGGAGGATAAACAGAAGTCCGTCGCCACTATCCCGATCTTTGGGAGCGATTCCGAAGAAGATGAAGAAACAGTCTACTCGGGGAAACCCCATAAAGAAAACAATAGGCCCGGACCATCTACCCCTATTCTGGTCTTTGGCAGCGACTCTGAGGACGAGGCCAACACAGCGTTCTCCATTCGCCCGTCAGTGCAAACCCTCGACGAAGTAGACCAGAGTCTGCAAATCACAATGGCCTCGGCATTACAAGGAACTTGATGCGCTCCATACATACAACATACAAGAACTACAAACTTTCTATGTCCTTCCTAGGCGAAGAGGTGAAAAGGCGATCCTTTTCTACCAATCTACGGAGACCAAAGTAGAAAAAGAAGCCTGGCATGGTACCGATTTTGCACTCAACAGGGTTCAACCAATCCGTCTGCCAAGATACTATGCGGAGGGATTGAAAAGGCCGTTAAGATGCCAAGGTATACCCCTCGAACAAACTGTTCGACAAGCCCGTTTCTACAGAAAGATTTGGGATATTTCCGGGACTCAGCGAAAGATGCCCAACGGGAAGATGGAGACAACGGGGCTCGGATACATTCGGTCCAAGAAATGGGAGCAGTTCCACATCTGTCGTGTCATAAACAGCTCCAACGAAGGAAAAAAACACTCTTTCGAATGGCTGTGACGTTGGAACAGATCGAAATCCCGCTCTAAAAACGTTAAGTCCGTTGCTCGAAGAATAAATAGACAAGCTAATAAAAGAAGCTTGTCGAAAGAGCCGAGATGATCACAACCGCGAAATGGCCATTTATGAAAAGGCCAGGACACAACGCCTCAATCAGCAATCCGTGAAGAAGGAAGACTATAATGTTCTTCATCCCCGGCCCGCTGTATGTCCTCACGCAGAGGGAAAATCCTGAAATAAAGGTAAAAACAGGGTAAAGAACGTAAACAACGTTCGAAAACAACGAAGCAGATCCAAGAAGCCATGCAATCGAGAAAAGGTCAATTGGAATCCATCCTTTATAAACAATATGGGTCGGGAATACTCTTTCCCCCAAGACAAGACAAGAAAAATATTCAATCTTACCATGAAGTACCAAATGATGACACTTCCGGAGTCTCGGCATCCTGAACAAATAAACAAGGTCCATCATCTGGATTATTGCTCCTACCACCGAGCAATAGGTCATCCCCTCGAAGACTGCTTCAGCTTTAAAGACTGGGTAGAAGACCAGTATCAGCAAGGTAGGTTCGCTTTGTCCGACAGCTGGAGGGTAAACCCGCCGCAAAAGTATGAGCCAAAGAGGACCTATACCGTGAGGATAGGACCAGCTCAACCATAAAAAGGGATGCGGACTCGTACCTTCCATATGATAACACTCTCAAAACAGGGAGGGCACAAGATTATGGATAATCTCCACATGTGCTTCGCAAATGAAGACGAGGACGAGGTGATCTCAGAGTTTCCACCAGCCCCAAAGGAGCTGGAAGATAGGATATACACTATGGCGGATAACCTAAGGAAAATTGACTTAGGGTCGGAAAAAGATCCGAGGCCAACATTCGTCAGTGAGCTACTATCTGAAAAATATGTAGCCACGTTGAAGGACGTGCTCATGCAATATAAAAACTGCTTCGCATGGAACTATTCCGAGATGCCGGGCCTAGATCCAAAGGTGGAAGTACATAAATTGACCATATCGCCGGACATAAATCCATTCAAACAGACGCCAAGAAGAATGTGGCTCGAACTTAAGATGAGTATCAATGCTGATGTCAAGAAACTAATCGACTCCGGCTTCATCCAAGAAATTCAATACCCCGAATGGATCGCTAACATCGTTCGAGTGATAAAGAAGAATGGGACGGTGCGCATCTGCGTGGACTTTCGGGACCTCAACAAAGCTTTCCCGAAGGATGACTTCCCAGTACCTGTTACCGAGCTGATGATCGATAACACGTCTACCCATGAGGTCTTCTCCTTCATGGATGGATCTTCAGGATACAATCAAATAAAAATACAACCTGAAGATCAAAAACATACCGCCTTCCGGACCCCGCTGGGCATATTTTACTATAAGGTGATGCCCTTTAGTTTAAAGAACACTGGCGCTACCTACCAAAGGGCCATGACGAATATCTTCGATGACCTCATACAAGAGATCGTCGAATGCTACATTGTCGACCTAGTGGTAAAGAGCAAATCTCATGAAGAGCATTGGGAACACCTCAAAATAATGTTCCAACGTTTTCGGAAGTATAATCTGAAAATGAATCCTGTAAAATGCGAGTTTGGAGTCACCTCGGGAAAATTCCTCAGAGTCATCATACGGCACCTGGGTATCGAAATCGACCCTTCGAAGATCAAGACGATTATGGAAATGCCCACGCCGAAAACCCTCAAACAACTGCGGTCTCTTCAAGGAAAGCTAGCTTATATCCAGCGGTTCATAGCCAACCTCTCCGGAAAATGTCGTCCCTACAGTCATCTGATGAAGAAGGGGACCCCGTTCGTCTGCGATCGAAAGTGCCAAAATGCACTAGACGAAATTAAGTAATACCTGCAAAATCCGCCGGTATTGACCGCTCTGGTTTAGGGAAAACCCCTTATCCTATATACAATGGCCCTTGAGGGTTCTCTAGGCACGCTATGGGCATAAGAGAACGATCAAGAAAAGGAGAGAGCTCTATACTATTTAAGTCGAGTTCTCCTGGAGGAAGAAAACAACTACTCTCCTATTGAAAAGCATTGCCTGGCACTGATATTCGCAATAACGAAGCTCAGACATTACACCTTGGCACATGAGGTCCATCTCATATCAAAAGTGGATCCTCTCAAATATCTGATGTCAAGGGCCATATTAACAGGAAGGCTTGCCAAATGGGCTCTCCTCCTAATGTAATTCTCGATAAGGTATCGACCCCTCAAAGCAATGAAAGGCCAGGCCATTGCTGACTTTCTCGTGAAGCATCCGATACCGGCCGACTCTCTCTTAAATTGTGAGTTGCCGGATGAACATGCATTCGACACAATCGAAGGAGAGAAAGAAGAAAATGATTCCCAATGGGAACTCTACTTCGATAGAGCGTCTTCTATAAGAGGCGAAAGCAAAACGCCCCCATAATCAAAACCGGGGTGGGCCTTATCTTCGTGACTCCGCAATGAGGGATATTGAGTTACGCTATCTCCTTAACAGAGCTAAGGACTAATAACGAAGCTGAATATGAAGTTTTGATAGAAGGTCTTGAGATCGCTGTTGACATGGGAATCAAAGACCTCCTCATA
The DNA here is from genome assembly GCA_030015575.1 of Agapanthus africanus. Taxonomy (NCBI): domain Eukaryota; kingdom Viridiplantae; phylum Streptophyta; class Magnoliopsida; order Asparagales; family Amaryllidaceae; genus Agapanthus; species Agapanthus africanus. Next base: position 130,455,233 of record JASDDO010000019.1, read on the forward strand.
TATGGAGACTCCCAGCTAATCGTTAACCAAGTAAATGGCGACTACCAGACGTGCAAGCCAGAGCTAATAAAGTATGGCGAAAGAGTGCAGCAACTGCTAACACAAATCCCTTCCTATGTCCTGGAGAGTATACCGTATGCAGAAAATAGAAAGGTGGATGCATTGGCCAAATTGGCTAAAGAACTGGCCGATGAAGACCTCGATGACGTAAGGATCATCGTGCAAAGCCGCCGTGTTCTCACGTCAACAGTTATATCTTCGGAAGACTCAGTAGAGCCATCCAAAAGAAAAGAAACAACCGAACAAGTAGCCCTTCGAATAGACGAAGAAGAAAAGGTTAAGGATTGGAGGGAAGTCTTCATAGACTACTTCAAATCCCAACGAACGCCCAAAAATGCGTCGTCTAGACATCAGCTCATGAAACGAGCTCTGTCCTTCGCCTTCGTCAATGATACTCTATATAAGAGATCTTTCGACTATCTGTGGCTAAGATGCCTGGGACCAAAAGAAGCGAAGAGAGTCGTTCAAGAAATTCACGACGGACTCTACGGTTCTCACCAAACTGGGCCAAAGATGAAGCTGAAAATCAAAATAATAGGTTACTATTGGCCCACAATGATTCAGGACTGCCTCGAATATGCGAAGCAGTGTCACTCGTACCAAATCCACAGGGACTTCATCTACCAACATCCGAATCCGCTACATCCAACAGTAGCTAACTGGCCATTCAAAATGTGGGGAACCGATATAATTGGCCCCATTGAGCCGGCGTCATCCAAAGGACATCGGTTTATATTAGCAACGACCGACTACTTCTCTATGTAGGCAGAAGCAATACCACTAAGGGAGGTGAAGATGGAGAATATCCTCCATTTCTTCAGAACACATGTCATCTATCAGTTCGGCACTCCGCGACGAATTATCTCGGATAATGGGCCAGCTTATAAAAGCTATAAAATCAGCCTCTTCGCACAACTGCATAAAATAGATTGGAGATACTCTTCAATTTATAATCCTTGGGCCAACGGTCTAAATGAAACTTTCAACAAAACCTTGACGAAGATTATAAAGAAAACGGTGTTCAGAAACAAAAGAGGCGGGCATAAAAGGCTGCATGAAGCTCTTTGGGCATACCGAACAATGTTCAAAACATCCACGAATACAACACCATACGCGTTGGTATTCGGCACGGAAGCAGTGCTTCCCCTGGAAATAGAACTCCCTTCTCTACGAATAGCGGTTCGATATAAGCTAACAGATGAAGAAAATGCTCATTGGCTTGAGGAGCTCGACGCCCTCAACGAAACTCTCCTTATAGCACAGCAAAATGTGGAGGCTTATAAGGCAAGGATGACATGGTCATACGAAAGACTGACTAGGCCGAGAACATTCCACCAAGGAGAACTCATGTTAGTCATCAAAAGACCAATGATCCTCAATTGTACAAAACGGGGGAAATTCGATCCGAACTATGAAGGCCCGTACATCATAGAAAAAGTCTACCAAGGTGGAGCCTACCTGCACATGGATATGCATGGCGAAAGACCCTTCCGGCCAATAAACAGCCGATTTCTCAAAAAATATTACGCTTGACGAGTCACGACTTAGGTCTATGATAGATGACGATGCTCGTGTCTGCTTGCTATCTTCCTGAGTCAGAACTCTGAGAATAGTATGCAAAGAAGCTCCGTCGTCTCAAACATAGCGATAAAGGACCGAGATGTCCTTAAACTAGAAATTCACCTCAAACATGGCGATAACGGACCGAGATGTCCCTAAACTAGAAGCTTGCCTCAAACATGGCGACATCTGACCGAGAAGTCCTTAAACTAAGTATCTGCCTCAAATATGGCGACATAGAACCGAGAAATCCTTAAACTAATTATCCACATCAAATATGGCAACAATGGACCGAGAAGTCCCTAAACTAACAACGGACCGAGATGTCCCTAAACTAGAACTTCGCCTCAAATATAGCGACATTGGACCAGCATGTCCCTAAACACATAGCCCCCAAATACGGTGACATGCTCCCTTGAGATCTATATTGCAATCCAAGTCCTAACGGCGAAGGTTGCAACTCAAGTCTCACTGGCTACATAGCTACTCCAGCGATGAAACCACCCCCAAAACCCACCAGCAAACAGGTGGGTCACCTGCGACGAAGCTACTTTCGAAAGTTTCGCCATTAAAAAAATGGTATGTCTAAAAGCGAAATGGGCACGGATGAAAATCCGAAAGGGCGCCGTGAGTAAAAACAGCAGGACTGCCAGTGAGTTTGTGAAAACCCAAAAGGGCGCAATCTCGTTTAAAAAACGGTATGTCCACAAATAAAATGGGCACGAATGAAAACCCGAAAAGGCACCGTGAGTAAAAAACAGCAGGAACTGCCGGCGAGTTTGTGAAAACCCAAATAGGGCAGAAACTCGTAAAATAAAAAATTCATGTACACTTGCAAGGTCCTCTCGACCTTGTGAGAAGAAAATACCTGCATGAGATGCTTACGACTCACAAAGAAGCAACACACTTAGAAGTCCTCATGATTTCTAAGGAGAAATTATACTTACGGGATCCTCACGATTCGTAAGGAGAATTCCCCTTATGAGATCCTCACGGCTCATAAGATTCAAAAGCCTTGAGCTACAAAGATCTGAACCTGTTATTAAGCTGCCGCATCCCTCAAGTTGCCCTACAGGCGGTCCAGTATTGACCCTTGTATACAATCCACGGGCATGAATAAATATTCCTTCACCAAGTTCTACCAACGACGAGAAATGTCCCCGTATGGTGAACGACACTTGTAAGTCCTCTCAACTTATAAAGAGAAAACACTCTTGCAAGATCCTTACGATTTATAAGAGAGAATATCACTTAGGAATCCCCACGAGTCCTAAGGAGAAAATACACTTACAAGATCCTCTCGACTCGTAGAGAGAAATACCTTTATGAGACCTTTACAGCTCATAAAGTCAAAAGCCTTAGCTGACAAGATCTTAACCCTGTTTGCTACGCAACCTTTGTCTAAATTAATAAAGGCAAATGATGTTCACTCCTGGCAACATTCCAGTTGTAGCGATACTGATGCCTAAAAAGGTATCAAACTTCAAGTCTTCTCAAGGAAAATGATGATTTGCTTCTGGCAATATCCCAGTTGCAGCGATGTTGATGCCTAAACAGGTATCAAACTCCAAGTCCTTTCACGGCAAATGATGATTCGCTCCTGGCAATATTCCAGTCGTAACGATGCTAATGCCAAGGTTAGTATCAGATTCCAAACTCGTAATAAAAACAGCAGCGAGTAGCAAAAAAATACATATGAAATAGCCGAAATGATGAAGCAACTCGCAATAAAATCAGCGAGCAAAAAATATGCATATAAAAACAACCGAAATGTTTAGGCAATTCGCAATAAAAAGCAGTGAGTAAAAATAAAAAAAATAGCCAAAATGATTGGGCACCCCGAAAAATAGCCGAAATGATTGGGCAATCACGACTTTCACAATATGAAGAGCTGAAAAGATAGAGTATCACGAAAAGAAATAAAAAAAATGGAAGTGAAACCTTTTTACCCTGCAAGTGAGTCCACACTTACCCCTGTATACAATCCATAGGCACAAATGAAAAGGGAACCATATTTTCCCACCAGGCTCTGCCAAAGGGAGAGCCAGATCTCGACGGCAATAACTACAGCCTGGAGATCAGCTCGATGTTCTTCTCATTCCAATAGGGTGAAGACGTGACGTCAACAAAGCTCCAAGGAGCCAAATCAAAACGGAGTAATGGAAAAATCCTAGCACCAACTCGGCGTTGCTTCTCATTCTAGAAGGATGCAGACGCAACGTCAACAAAAGATCCAAGGGTCGAAACAAAAATGGAGTCGTGGCAAAATCCTAGCTCGAAGTCTTGACGGTTCATATACAACCCAGAGACTATCTCGACGTTTCTTCTCATTCCAGCAGGATGTAGACGCAACGTCAACAAAAGACCCAAGGGTCAAAACCAAAAACGGAGTAACGACTAAATCCTAACTCTAAATCTCGACAGCATATATACAACCTAGAGACCATCTCGGCGTTCTTCCTCATTTCAGCAGGATGCGAACGCGACTATCAAATGAAATTGGAGTAATGGCATATTCCTAGCTCCGAACTTCAATTGCAATACATACAGCATAGAAGTCTTACAGATGTCTACCCTACTTCAGCAAACGAACGGCGCGACATCGTCAAAACAAAAAAAATGAAGCAACGACATATTCCCAGTTTCAGGTCTCAACGGCAACTCATATAAAGCCTAAGAGACTATCGGAGATCATCCCACACCAGAGCGGAGTGGTTATGACTCATCGGGGCTCCAAACTGAGCCTAACCTCAAGTAAAAAGCGTCATGGCAAATTCCTAACGTTTGCTCTTCCGACAGTAATATGACCTAAGGAGATTACTTGAAGACGTCTTGTCCAGCCCCGGAAGGGATCAGAGACATGACAGTCACGGGGCTACTCGAACAACGGGTTTGTTGGGGTAAAAATTTACACCCCGGTTGACCAAGTCAAAATCAAAGTCAACCCCAAGCCAAGTGGGCCCAAGCCCAGACCCAGTAGGCCCACGCCCGGGTCGAGCCCGAACATGAAGCGGCCGGCCTCCCACCACGCCAAGATAAAAATTTTGTAATAAACAATTTTGTTGTATTTCTTTTTTTATTTTATGGACAAATGTAAGAAAAATAGGCATAAAGCCAAATTTTTGTAAAGCCCATGGCTTATGTGCAAAAGGAAATGGCACATGAGCCATGGGATAGGCAAAATGCCATTTTGTGAAGCCCAAGGGGCTATGTGTAAAGTGTATGGCCTATAAAGGCAAAGATAATGAAATATCTAAACAACTTTTTCTCTCTCCAAAAAAGTTTCAGATCTGAGATCTTTCTTTTTTCTTCAAGGTTCCAAAACCTTCTTCTTTCTTTTGAATTAAATCAAGAGTTTTACTCTTCCTTTTTCAAAAACTAAATAGTTTTCCACCACAAAACCCATTAAGGGGAACTCAGATCTGCCATCAGATCTCAAAAAGAAAAGATTTTTAAAACTCACATCTCTTTATCTCCAAGATCCGGCCAGCAAAGGAAGAAGAAGGACCCATTTCCTTAACCCAAAGCATCTTAGGAGTTTAACTCCATCCTATTTTCTCTTTAGAGAATTTCTGGGGCTAAAAAAAACCCCATTTCTCCTCACTGGTGCGCTAGCGCTCGAGCGCAAAGCGCCCACGTGCCGACACGTGGCGCGCTTGCGCTCCAGCGCACTGCGCTCGAGCGCAAAACGCCCACGTGCCGACACGTGGCGCGCTTGCGCTCTAGCGTGCTTGCGCTCTGCGCCCGAGCGCAAAGCGCCCACATGCCGACACGTGGCGCGCTTGCGCTCAAGCGCCTAGGCGCTGGCCCCACGCATTCTTTGGATGTCTTTTTCCCCTTTATTTATATATGCATGTATATATATACATATGTATACATATGTACACATACACATACTCCGCAACATTCTCCCCCTCCAAATAATTTTTGGGCCGGGGCGCTGCCCCGCACCCCGCAAGGGGGCTGCTAGCCCTCTTAACCCCCAGCCGCTATCCGGGTAGCGGGACCCCCGTAAAAACTCTGCGTGACTCCCGATATATTCAAACCCCCCTCCAAAACAACACACACGTACACTGCACATTGAGTTCGCATGACCAGTTTAACCCGTCAATCGGAGGTTCCCTCGCTCCAAAGGCGAGGGGTAATTAACGGCAGCTTAGTCCGCGGCTGCCAGAGATTCGGATCCCCACAATCATTAAACCCCGGCCTACCCTAGGCAGGGGGAATCTGTAGTACGCCTGACAAGCGTGCACGTATTCCCATCTCAATGGGGTGACGAAAAACACCCTACAGATTTTGGCACGCCCGGTGGGACACTTCTCTCCTCCCATATTTCGGGTTAAACGTTCATGCGAACTCAATAAATATACATGTCGATTGTCTATACTGAAATGATGTTTTTTTTTCTTTTTCTTTTTCTTCTCTGTGCAGCAATCAACCTTCGACGACAATGTCTCCCCAGACGAATTCAGCTTCCAACGTGACCCCGATTCCGTACGTGGTCAAGATCAACGCTCGTGTGGTTCTCCCCGCAAGCCTCAGTCGACAGTGGGAGGAACCGCCCTACCAGTTTGGCTCCGTCATCATCTACCCTGTCGGAAGCGCTCATCTGGCAGAAATCCCAACGAAACAGGCAGCCAAGCCGGTCTCGAGGGGCAAGAGGCCGAATGTCGTGATCGCCGAGGCACCACAACCGAAACTCAAGACGGTGTGTGAATGATTCTCTGGTGCTCCAGCGGGGGGCAAGAACTCCGGTACAAAGGGCAACGTCCAATGTTGCGGACGAGCTCAGGTGATTACTCCAACAAATGCACAATCGAGCGTATCTCCAAGGCCCTCCATCGCCCGGTCTGCGACGTCTTCCCAAAGAGTTGAAGTCTGCCAGGTGCTTAGAACAGAAAAGTTAAGGAAGAAACGGCTCAGGTATCGAGCCAATAAGAGGGCCAAGGCTTCAGCCAAATGGAATCGTGTGAAGTTCCAAGTGCAGGGTTGCCCCGCGACGACGGCTGAGTCGGACGTGAGAATCAGCAATTCCTTCGAGCCTCTGAAATGGGTTCAGAAAAATGCCATGGCCGCCAGAATCAAGAAGACAGCGGTCCGAACAATGCTACAAAGAGACGTGTCCCGGCCCCAACAGAAAAGGTATGACACTGTCTCTTCAAGAGTCTATCAAGCACTCTGTGCTGCACGAAAGCAGCGGGGCAAACCCAGAAAAGAAGCACCAGCACCATTCGAGAAACTAGTTAGGCCAGCCGCCTTCAATCGACTACCAGCTACCGAAACAAGGGGGTCAAGACAGCGATCCGTGAAATCAGCTGCCAAAGATAGAAAGACGGCCGGATATATCATCCATATGGTCTATATGGCGGGCGGGCGGCCCAGCGACAACCTTCGCAGCAAAAGCAAGGATGGGGCCACCACATCCTAAGCCCAATCTAGCCTGAATGTGGTTGCCGCTGCCCAAGAACAGCCGCCCCCGCTAGATGAAGAAAACCCTCTCGATGAGGATGATAGGAAGAAAGACCCCTCGGTCCATGCAGAGTCAAGCTCGGACAGCGAGGAAAAGCCGACTTTCCGCCCCAGGACTGCGGAGCAAGAGCTGCTTCAAGAGCTTCGAAAACAGCTCAGGAGCAAAGATAAAGATATGGCCAAGCTCTATTCGAAGATTGACGACTTAACGAACGTGGTGATGCAGCTTACGGCTCAAATTGCTCGAGCGCCTCCCAATCAAGCACAAGCCCCTACTGATCAGCCGGGTGATGACAATCCGAGGCAGCCAATGCCTGTTCCTTTGGGTCCAAGACTGGTCGAGCCGCATGAAAGCCGGCCACACTCCGCTTCTGGGGACGCCTTGGCCCTAGATAGCACTATCCCGCTAACACAGGATCAGATAATGGATTTGGTCACCAGCAAGGTTAAAACATTGGTGGCCGAAGCTGAAGCTCAGAAAGAGATCGGCAGTAGTGGGCGGCCATATCCCGCGCAGTACGATCTGATTGAGTTCCCAAGCGGCTACGTCATTCCTAAGTTCGGAAGATTTGATGGAACGGGGAATGCAAATCAGCACGTCGCCCACTTCAAAGCATCGTGCGGAAATACAGGGGGCAATGACGCGCTCCTTCTTCGTCAGTTTGTCAACAGCCTGACCGGCGTCGCCTTCGACTGGTATGCGAGTATACCGGACGGGTCCGTCATTACCTTTGCCCAAATGGAGTCCCTGTTTCGGCAAAGGTTCATGAGTGTCAGTGATAAAATCTCCATTGCCGACCTTGTGAGGACCAAGCCGGGGAAGAATGAAAGCAACACCGACTTTATCGCCCGATGGCGTAATCTCACAGTTAAGTGCGAACCGCCGCTGGAGCAGGACCAGTCCATCAGCCTTCTCATTGGGAACCTCAGCAATTGGGTGGTCCCATTCTTGTGTACAGCGGGCCTCAAGACATTCCAGGAGCTAACCAAGAAAGTCCAAATGCTGGAACGCTCGAAGCAGGAATCCCCGCCGGATTCTCAGAGAGACAAAACTTGGAAAAGCAAGCGGGACGACAACCGTAGAAGCGGGAGTTCCAGCAGTACCAATGTCTTCAATGCGTCCGACGGTGAAGAAAAGCGAAGGGCGGGCGAATTTAAAACCAACCGGTCTAGAAAGCCATTGCTGGGAGGAGATGGGCCTTCCCTAGAGGAGGAAAAGAACAAGGTTTACTCTTTCAGAAGGGACAAAGTCCGCAAGATATTTAAAGATGCCTTGAACAACGGCCTCCAATTGCCGGAGTCGAAAAGACCCCAAGAAGCTAAAATGACCGACAATCCTCTGTATTGCCCGTACCACCGAGTAGTGAGCCATGCGATCGAGGATTGCTATATCTTCAAGGACTGGGTCGAGAAGCAGTACAAGGCTGGAGAAATCGAGCTGTCCAAAAGTGTGTTGGTGAACAATCAAGTTGCAACCACCAACTTTATACAGACAGAAACTGAAGCCTTCTGGGAGCAGACAGCCGAACCCGCTACCCTGAGAAATGAAACGGACTCATCGCGGTCTCCGTGGAGTACGCACATATCTAATAAGACGAAGAAGATGATAAAGCTACTTCGGAAGGAACCCAGGATGGAATGGGAAGGGCAGAAGAAGCCTACCAGTCCAGCTGCCAATGCGGCTCCATCGGGCTCAAATCCAAGAAGCTCAAGAAGAAGAAAAGTGCAGCTCGGCGCGAAAAAGTGTCTGCAGGGAGATCGACCATTCAAAAATATATCGATTCTCTCGAAGAATATGAACAAAAGGAAAGAACATTGATTCAATTGAAGGAGTTCTTCCCTGTACAAGCGGCTGAAATTCTGGAGGAGTTAGAAGAAGACTCCAATGAAGAGATCCCAGTGGTGACCTGCTACGCTATCCATCTTGGCAGCGACTCAGAGGATGAGCTCTGTTTTACCGAAGAGGACGAGGAGCTCACCATAAAGGCCAATCAAATCTAACTCAGGAGCGGCAGGGCTCTACCGCAAAATCAGGGCAACACCCCAAAAGGGAAGGAAAAACAAGTCGCTAATGAGGAAGACGGCAGAGAACCGGCTGATGAAAACGTAAGTCCTTCCTCGGTGGACTATAATGTCTTGGCACATCTCCGGAAGCTTCCGTCTCTTCTGAGCATCTTCGACGCCTTGGTCTTATCTAAGGAGCTTAGAGATGTTCTCATTCATGCTCTACAAAACCCCGAGCGGTATCAGGCTCACTTTGCGGAAATTAATATGAAAGAAGCCCAGCACGCTTTGCATGCCGCCGCAGTCATATTTAAGGATGAAGACTTGCTACTGAGAACGGCTGAGCATAATCGGCCGCTTTACGTGACCGAGTACAGCGACGGAGATCGGATCAATCGCATATTGATTAATCCGGGGTCTTCAGTGAACATCATGAACTTGCGAACTCTGAAGAGTTTGTCAATGGACGTCCGACACCTGTCAAGGGAAAGGATTGTCATTCAAGGCTTCAACCAAAATTGCCAGCAAGTTCTGGGGTCCATAGCTCTGCCAATCAAATTCGGGGATCTGCAGACTGAAGCTATGATATACGTGATCGATGCCGACACGTCTTATAAGATTCTCTTGGGGAGGCCGTGGCTCCACGATTACGGCATCATTCCGTCAACTCTCCATCAATGCATGAAGTATACTAAAAATGGCGAAGAAAGACGCATTGACGGAGACATCCAGCCGTTCGGTGTGCATGAAGTCCGCTATGAAAATTCTCGATACTTTATGAACCACCAAAATGCTAAGCCACAACTGACTGAGGATAAACCGGCCCCAAGACCCAAAAGCAAATCTGCGCCGGTTGTCACTTTCAAAAGTAAAAACGCCCAAGTGCGCCCACATTTCGGTAGCGACACTGATGAGTCCAACGCTGGAAGCCCGTCCTTCCGTAAAACCCGCCCTCGTTTCGGCAGCGATACGGACGAATCTGTTACTGAAGGCCCATCTAGCAGCAAAGTCCGTCCTCATCTTGGCAGTAACACTGAAGAGTCAGAAGAAGAGGACCTTCCATGCAACAGCTGTGCAGATTGGACCCCCATGCAGCAAGCGAAACTAAGAGAGACCTTCGAAGTTGCAGAAGGGTCCCTACCCGTCACAAGGGTACCAGAGCAGATGTGCAAAGAGCTCGACGCATTGTCAGTCTCTACCGTGGACCAGCTGGAAACTTTCTACGTGCCCGGGAGGAAAAATGGATAGAAGGGCATCCTGTTTTACAGGTCAAACCCCGTTGTGCACCCGGACGACCTTTCTGTCGCGTGCCTTCCCTATGAGAGAGGCATAAGAGCCGTCCTCAATCCCAGATACTATGCGCCCGAGATGCGGGAATACTTTAAGAAATGCGGATGCCGGTTATATCAAACGGAGTCCGAAGCAAAGTTTTACGAAGGGCTATGGTATCCGCCCCAGGTCCGAGCACTCATCGATGGACGAATTTCAGATAGACGGGGCATAGGCTACATTCAACCTGATTCCAAAGCGTGCTACATGATCCATGTTGGTGAGGCCAGCGAAAGATCGAATGATGATGACGAGATAGCCGAGCCAGAAGAAGCTCCTCAAGAGCTCGAAGATGGCGGACAAGCAACCTTTGATGAGCTAACCGAGATTGACTTAGGAACGCCCGATAATCCAAGGCCGACCTACATCAGCTCACTCTTGTCGGAGGAAATGAAAGAGCAGATAATTGCCCTGCTGCGTGAGTTCGTCGACTGCTTCGCGTGGACGTACAAAGAATGCCTGGCTTTTCCCCTGAGGTAGCCGTGCATAAGCTGGCTATATCTCCTGATGCTAAGCCAGTTAAACAAGCTCCTCGAAGAATGAGAAGGGAGTTGGAAGAAAAGGTCATCGAGGAAACCAAGAAACTCATCGATGCCGGCTTCATCAGGAAAGAGAAATATGCAGACTGGATCGTATGCATAGTCCCAGTGAAGAAGAAAAATGGGCAGATCCGAGTTTGTGTCGATTTCAGGGACCTCAACAAGGCATGTCCTAAAGACGACTTCCCGCTACCAGTCATGGAAATGATGGTCGATGACACCTCAAATTACGAGCTGTTCACCTTTATGGATGGCTCGTCTGGATATAATCAGATCAAGATGTCGCCTGAGGATGAGAAGCACACAGCATTTCGAACCCCGATCGGAATATATTGCTACAAGGTAATGCCATTCGGACTGAAGAACGCAGGTGCTACATATCAAAGGGCAATGACTAATATCTTTGATGACCTAATCCATAAAGTCGTCGAATGCTATGTTGATGATCTGGTCATCAAGACTAAAGCCAAGGCCGATCATATCCAAGATCTTAGGACCGTTCTCACCAGACTGAGAGAATATGACCTAAAGATGAATCCTCTGAAATGCGCTTTTGGCGTGTCGTCGGGAAAATTCCTGGGCTTCATAGTCCGACATCGAGGGATCGAAGTTGACCCATCAAAGATAAAGGCCATCATGGAGATGCCCCCTCCGAAAAGTCTGACGCAGTTAAGATCTTTTCAAGGCAAGCTCGCGTATATACGGAGGTTTATCTCAAATTTATCGGGAAGATGTAGGCCCTTCTCAAAGCTCATGAAGAAAGGAGCTCCTTTTATTTGGGATGCCGAATGTCAAGCAGCGTTTGAAAGCATCAAACAGTACTTGTTGCACCCTCCAGTGCTGGCCGCTCCCATTCCAAATAAACCGCTGATTCTCTACACTGCCGCGCTGGACGAGTCACTCGGTGCGCTCCTCGCCCAGAATAACGAGGAGGGAAAGGAAAATGCCCTCTACTACCTTAGTCGAACTCTAGTCGGGGCGGAACACAACTATTCCCCAATCGAAAAGCAATGCCTGGCTCTGATATTTGCTGTGAAGAAGCTGAGGCACTATCTGCTGGCTCACCGGGTTATGCTAATCTCCAAGGTCGACCCGCTCAAACACTTGATGACCAGAGCAAGCCTAGCCGGCAGAATGGCAAGATGGGCCGTCATGCTACTTGAGTTTGACATAGTATATACTCCTCAAAAAGCAGTAAAAGGTCAAGCTCTTGCAGACTTCCTCGCTGCTCATCCTATACCAGAGGGGTCACCACTCAATTGCGAGTTTCCCGATGAACAAATGCTGCACCTAGAGAATGACGAGCCATGTTGGGAGCTCTACTTCGACGGGGCCTCATCAATAAGAAGCTCCGGCCGATCAAGCATCCCGGAGGTAAAAGCGGGGATAGGATTGGTGTTCATCACGCCATCAATGGGAACCCTACGGCGTTCTTTCGCTCTCACCGAGCCTCGGACAAACAATGAAGCTGAGTATGAAGCCCTGATAGCTGGTTTGGAGCTCGCCATAGAAATGGAAATTCTTCGGCTATGGGTTTACGGTGACTCCCAGCTTGTTGTCAACCAAGTAAGCGGCAACTATAAGATATACAAACCCAAGTTAGCTCGGTACAGAGGCCGAGCAGTGGAACTCATGAAACGGTTCACTCACATTGAACTAATGAGAATCCCCAGAGCGTTGAACGGAAAGGCTGATGTACTCGCTCGCTTGGCCAAGGAGTTGGCTGATCCTGACATGGACGAAATTCTGATCACAGTCAGGAGCCGGCAAATTCTACCCCCAGTCTCTCTACGATAAGAGGAAAGCGCGGAACAGAAGAGCAGACCTGCGGAAGAAGCTTCGATCATCCAAGACGAGCCCGATTGGAGAAAACCCTTCATAGAGTACCTCCGATACGACAAGCTGCCCGAAGAAAAATCTGGAGGATTCAGCTGAAGAAAAGAGCTCTCCGATACGTGTTTGTAAATGACACGCTATACCGCAGGTCATATGACCAACTCTGGCTCAGGTGCCTGTCATCGGCCGAAGCCCAAAAAGTCATGAAAGAAGTTCACTCAGGCGTTTGCAGTGCTCACCAATCTGGCCCCAAGATGCGGCTGCAAATCAAACGGCTTGGGTATTATTGGCCCACCATGATACGGGACTGCGGAGAGCATGCAAAGAAATGTTATATCTGCCAAATTCACGATGATTTTATTCACAAGCATCCTAATCCATTGCATCCTACGGTGGCGTCGTGGCCCTTCGAAGTCTGGGGCACCGACATTGTTGGCCCAATTGATCCTCCGTCATCCAAAGGCCACTGGTTCATACTGGTCGCAACTGATTACTTCTCTAGATGGGCTGAAGTTGTCCTGCTAAAAGAAGTCAAGACAAAAGATATTTTGACATTCTTCCAACACAATATTCTATACCGCTTTGGTACACCAAGAAGAGTCATTTCTGACAACGGGCCTTCTTTCAAGAGCTTCAATGTCTCAAGGTTCGCTACTCAGCACAAGATAGACTGGAGATATTCCTCTATCTACAATCCAAGAGCCAATGGGCTAGCCGAAGCCTTCAATAAGACTCAATGCAAGCTCCTGAGGAAAAATACTTCAGCCAACAAGAGAGACTGGAATCTCAAACTTCACGAGGCATTGTGGGCATATCATACCACGCACCGTACTCCAACTCAGTCCACTCCATACTCATTGCTCTTCGGAGTAGAGGCGGTCCTCCCCCTCGAAGTCGAAGTTCCAAGCTTAAGAATGGCCGTTCAGCATGAGTTGACGGAGGAGGAAAACGTGCTCCTTCGACTTGAAGAACTCGATGCCCTCGAAGAAAAGAGGCTCGCGGTGCAGCAAAGTCTGGAGCTATACCGAGCCCAAATGTCACGGGCCTATGCCAAGATAACCCGTCTCCGCGCCTTCAAGAAAGGTGAATTGGTGTTGGTCCTCAAAAGACCGATTATCCCCAATCGACATGCCAAGGGAAAATTCGAGCCGAACTAGGAAGGACCATACGTTATCGAGAAAGTGTTTGACGGAGGATCCTACCAACTAATAAGTGCCGAGGGAGAAAGGCCCATGCCACCCATCAATGGCCGATATCTCAAGAAATACTACACGTAAATGCTCCAAGTCGCAGGCGAATTGAGCACATCAGCCCTACAGTCTGGATCATACATCCTGCAAAACCGTATACAATCCAAGGGCGTGAATGACCCCTATCTCTTCCAAATCCTGCCGGTGAGACTACTTTTAAAGTCCCACCAGCGGTAAAAAAAAAGAGAAAAAAATATATATAAAAAAATAAATAAATAAACGGTATGTCCACAAGCAAAACGGGCACGGATGAAAACCCGAAAGGGCTCCGTGAGTAAAAACAGCAGGACTACCGGCGAGTCTGCGAAAACCCGAAAAGGCGCAAACTCATGAAAAGAGATGAAATACACCCGCAAAGTCCTCTCGACCTTGTGAGGAGAAAACCCCTGCGTGAGATCCTTACGACTCACAAAGGAGCAACACACTTAGGAACCCTCACGATTCCTAAGAAGAAAATACACTTGCGGGATCCTTACGACTCGTAGGGAGAAAATGCTTTTATGGGACCCTCACGGCCCATAAAATTGAAAAGCCTTAGGTGATAGGGACCCAAACTTGTCTCCTAAGCCATCGTCCCCCAACGGGCAACGGCAAATGATGAGTCGCTCCTGGCATTTCGCTTCAATGTTAGCGGTGCTGATGCCGACCAAAAACCTAAATCCCAAGTTCTCCCAAGGCAAATGATGAGTTGCTCCTGGCATTATTCCAGTGCAGCAATGCTGAGGCCAAACAAGATCTAAATTCCAAGTCCCCAAACGGCGAATGATGAGTCGCTCCTGGTACCACATTCCAGTGCAGCGATGCAGACGCCAACCAAAATCCGATTTCTCAAAATTCTCCTGGCCCTACGGTAGGTCCCCAAATTGACCATCGTATACAATCCACGGGCTCAAATGATTCTCATCATACCCATGCCCCACCGTAATCACCAGTTACGCGGCCGGTCTTCGCTTTGGGAATGATGCTCCATTGATAAGACCCACTCATGTGTCCTCACGATATATGAGGAGAACAAACCTTTGTGGGATCCTTACGACTCATAAAGGAAAAACACACTTAGGAGTCCTCACGACTCCTAAGGAGAAAATACACTTGCGGGATCCTTACGACTCGTAGGGAGAATGCTTTTATGGGACCCTCACGGCCCATAAAATTGAAAAGTCTTAGGCGATAGGGATCTAAACCTGTCTCCTAAGCCATCGCTCCCCAATCCCCAAATGGCAAATGATGAGTCGCTCCTGATACCATATTCCAGTGCAGCGATGCAGACGCCAACCAAATTCCAAATCTCATACCCCAATGGTGAATGATGAGTCGCTCCTGGTACCATATTCCAGTGTAGCGATGCAGACGCCGACAAAATCCCAAAATTTTTCCGGCCCTACGGTCTGGATCATACATCCTGCAAAACCGTATACAATCCACGGGCGTAAAACAATCCCAAAATCCTCTCAATGACAGATGATGATTCGCTCCTGGTACCATATTCCAGTATAGCGATGCTGATGTCAACCCAAATCAAAATCAACAAGTCAATTTCCACTCCGACACCGCAGAAAGCGGAGCAAGTCAGAATCCAATCTCGACACCGCAAGAAGCGGAGCAAGTCAAGTCTACCCTTGACACTGCAAGAAACAGAGCAAGTCAAATCAAGCACCGACCGTCCAAGTCGCTAAAAGGGCAGCATCGACCGTCCAAGTCGCAAAAAGGGCAGCATCGACCGTCCACGTCGCAAAAAGGGCAGAACCGACCGTCCACGTAGCTAAAAGGGCAGCACCGACCGTCCAAGTCGCTAAAAGGGCAGCACCGACCGTCCAAGTCGCAAAAAGGGCAGCATCGACCGTCCAAGTCGCAAAAAGGGCAGCATCGACCGTCCACGTCGCTAAAAGGGCGGCACCGACCGTCCAAGTCGCTAAAAGGGCAGCACCGACCGTCCACGTCGCTAAAAGGGCAGCATCGACCGTCCAAGTCGCAAAAAGGGCAGCATCGACCGTCCACGTCGCTAAAAGGGCAGCACCGACCATCCAAGTCGCTAAAAGGGCAGTACCGACCGTCCAAGTCGCTAAAAGGGCAGAACCGACCGTCCAAGTCGCTAAAAGGGCAGCATCGACCATCCAAGTCGCAAAAAGGGCAGCATCGACCGTCCACGTCGCAAAAAGGGCAAAACCGACCGTCCACGTCGCTAAAAGGGCAGCACCGACCGTCCAAGTCGCTAAAAGGGCAGTATCGACCGTCCACGTCGCAAAAAGGGCAGAACCGACCGTCCACGTCGCTAAAAGGGCAGCACCGACCGTCCAAGTCGCTAAAAGGGAGCACCGACCGTCCAAGTTGCAAAAAGGGCAGCACCGACCGTCCACGTCGCTAAAAGGGCAGCATCGACCGTCCAAGTCACAAAAAGGGCAGCATCGACCGTCCACGTCGCTAAAAGGGCAGCACCGACCGTCCAAGTCGCTAAAAGGGCAGTACCGACCGTCCAAGTCGTTAAAAGGGCAGAACCGACCGTCCAAGTCGCTAAAAGGGCAGCATCGACCGTCCAAGTCGCAAAAAGGGCAGCATCGACCGTCCAAGTCGCAAAAAGGGCAAAACAGACCGTCCACGTCACTAAAAGGGCAGCACCGACCGTCCAAGTCGCTAAAAGGGCAGTACCGACCGTCCAAGTCGCTAAAAGGGCAGAACCGACCGTCCACGTCGCTAAAAGGGCAGCACCGACCGTCCAAGTCGCAAAAAGGGCAGGATCGACCGTCCATGTCGTAAAAAGGGTAGTGCCAGCTTCCCAAAAGGTGGGAACCGAATCAAGTCGCCTCCATGTGAAAGAAAATCCATCAATTTCATGCACACGACCCACATATGTGGTGTGCATTTATTGATGGGGGCAATTTGTTGGGGTAAAAATTTAAACCCTGGTTAACCAAGTCAAAATCAAAGTCAACCCCAAGCCAAGTGGGCCCAAGCCCAGACCCAGTGGGCCCACGCCCGGGTCGAGCCCGAACATGAAGCGGCCGGCCTCCCACCACGCCAAGATAAAAAAAAATTAATAAACAATTTTGTTGTATTTCTTTTTTTATTTTATGGACAAATGTAAGAAAAATAGGCATAAAGCCAAATTTTTGTAAAACCCATGGCTTATGTGCAAAAGGAAATGGCACATGAGCCATGGGATAGGCAAAATGCCATTTTGTGAAGCCCAAGGGGCTATGTGTAAAGTGTATGGCCTATAAAGGCAAAGACAATGAAATATCTAAACAACTTTTTCTCTCTCCAAAAAAGTTTCAGATCTGAGATCTTTCTTCCTTCTTCAAGGTTCCAAAACCTTCTTCTTTCTTTTGAATTAAATCAAGAGTTTTACTCTTCCTTTTTCAAAAACTAAATAGTTTTCCACCACAAAACCCATTAAGGGGAACTCAGATCTGCCATCAGATCTCAAAAAGAAAAGATTTTTAAAACTCACATCTCTTTATCTCCAAGATCCGGCCAGCAAAGGAAGAAGAAGGACCCATTTCCTTAACCCAAAGCATCTTAGGAGTTTAACTCCATCCTATTTTCTCTTTAAAGAATTTCCGGGGCTAAAAAAAACCCCCTTTTTCTCACTGGTGCGCTAGCGCTCGAGCGCAAAGCGCCCACGTGCCAACACGTGGCGCGCTTGCGCTCCAGCGCCTCGCGCTCGAGCGCAAAGCGCCCACGTGCCGACACGTGGCGCGCTTGCGCTCTAGCGTGCTTGCGCTCTGCGCTCGAGCGTAAAGCGCCCACGTGCCGACACGTGGCGCTTGCACTCAAGCGCCTAGGCGCTGGCTCCACGCATCCTTTGGATGTCTTTTTCCCCTTTATTTATATATACATGTATATATATACATATGTATACATATGTACACATACACATACTCCGCAACATTCGCCCCCTCCAAATAATTTTTGGGCCGAGGCGCTGCCCCGCACCCCGCAAGGGGGCTGCTAGCCCCCTTGACCCCCAGCCCGCTATCCGGATAGAGGGACCCCCGTAAAAACTCTGCGTAGCTCCCGATATATTCAAACCCCCTCCAAAACAACACACACATACACTGCACATTGAGTTCGCATGACCAGTTTAACCCGTCAATCGGAGGTTCCCTCGCTCCAAAGGCGAGGGGTAATTAACGGCAGCTTAGTCCGCGGCTGCCGGAGATTCGGATCCCTACAATCATTAAACCCCAGCCTACCCTAGGCAGGGGGAATCTGTAGTACGCCTGACAAGCGTGCGCGTATTCCCATCTCAATGGGGTGACGAAAAACACCCTACAGGGTTAAAGACTGTATATCGAGAAATATATCAGCAAACGCGGAGGTGCCATGGACTAAAACCCTAGTACCACAAACCTAACAGACCTCTGTCGTAAAGAATGGAGGTTATCTGCATATAATGTTAAGACAAGTTTGCCTGTAAACCCAAGGGAGGCAAACTAAACAAACTCCGAAACGAGTACATAAACTAGAAACTCCGAAACGAGTGAATAAACTACAGACTCCGAAATGAGTAAATAAACTAGAAACTCCGAAACAAATACATAAACTACAGACTCCGAAATGAGTACATAAACTAGAAACTCTGAAACGTGTGAATAAACTACAGACTCCGAAACAAGTACATAAACTAGAAACTCCAAAATGAGTGAATAAACTACAAACTCCGAAACGAGTACATAAGCTACTTCGCGTCAGATTAAAACATAAAGAAACAGAAGGGTGCAGCTCATGGGCCTCAGGGTTTAAAACTATATACTTTAAGAGTTGAGATTTGATTTAATGATGGATGACGACGCTTGTGTCCGCTCGCTCTCTTCTCAGATCAAGATTCTAAAAGTTATGTACGATACACCAGCCTAAAATCGGTCGTATGCTATGTATTACTCTACACTACTTCACTCGCGTGTATACCTCCGTATGTAAAGTAGTGGGGAGCATTTGTTTACACTAGTTTATATTTCGTTTACAGATATGTGTGAAACCAGGCTCATTCATATATGCATGTAGAGGGTTAGTGCATGACACGAGCACATCAGTGGCGTTAGCAAAAATCCCTAAGTGTAAAGTGCACGTGCGCACATGTATGTTGCATGTATATTTCAACAATACAATCAGATGAAGAAAATGTGTTAGAAATGAAGCACTCGGTGGTCAACGATAAAGGGAAAGCATTTAAATAAACATTTTATGCTACAGGAAATAGATCACCAAACACGGGATCAAAAGTACAAGGGTTTACAAAACTATGAATAAAGTTTTCCAAAACCCTCTCGGCCTTCTCCATCATGTCGAAGCGGCGATCTTCACGAGGAGTTGCTCCCCATCAGTTAGCGCCATGCCCATCGGCAAAGGCAGACATAATGGCCCGCTGAGCCCGTATCTGGCTCAGAAGCTGAACAGAACGATCCCTCAGAGGCTTAGTAATCAAAATTACCTCATGAAAGCACTCGATCTTGTCCTCTGTTGCGTCGAGCATCGCCGGAGTCATCTTTGCTGGATGAGGGGGAATGCCATCTAGAACGAACAGGAATATCATCTGAAGCCAAATAGAGCCGATGGGGAGAGGAGATCCTCTACGAGTCAAAAGCTCGTCCAGCACCATATCATATTGGTCATCCATGAGAGTGGGCTTCACCAAGCGTGCAATAAAGCGAGGAAAAATTTCCTCAATAGGCACCTCCCATGGCTGCCGATTAGCATACGGACGATTGCAAGCCATGACTCTTCTGTGTTAAAATGATTCTCTGAAAGTGAGAGAGAAGAGGAGCATTGCTTAGATTATAAAAAGAGGCATTTAAGTCTTGGCACAGAAAATGTTGTGCATGGTGAAACTATTTCCAAACTCTGACAAAAGAAGGCATTGGAAAAAAGTTTGACTCAGGATAAGTAGATAAAGAAGGAGAAAAGAAACCATCATTAATGAGGAAGCACCTCATGTGCTCTCAATGAGGGCGCCAGCGCCAGAGCCAATCTTATAGGATTAAATCCTATGGTGGCGCCTCACGCGCTTCTCACGCGGGCGCCAATGTGCAAAGCATAAAAGAGTTCATTATATAGAGTTAAACTCTTAGATGGCACCGCACGTGCTCCTCACACGGACGCCAATGTGCAAAGTATAGAAGAGTTCATTACATAAGAGTTAAACTCTTAGGTGGCGCAGCACGTGCTCCTCACGCGGGCGCCAATGTGCAAAGCATATAAGTACCCATCTTAGGAATTAAATTCTTGGTGGCGTCCACGTGCACGACACGTGAGCGCCAGCACCCAAGTAGAATTAAATTCTACAATACTCTTCGTTAAACAGAGCCGTTGGATCAAACATCCAATGGAGATGATAAATCATCAAAATACAGAATTAAATTCTATTAGGAGAAAACATTTTCCAAATCTTTCTAAAATAAGAAAGATACTTTCGGTTGGATCAAACATCCAATTATAGAATAAAATTCTATTTTGGAATATATTTCCTTAATCTTTCTAAATAAGAAAGATTGCTCTCTGTAAAACAGAAAACCATTGGATTAAAAAATCCAAAAATCACCATTTTTGCAGAATAAATTATGTACAGGGAAAAATATTTCCCCAATCTCGTTAAAAAAAAATCATATTCTGTAAAAACAGAAGTCCTTGGATCAAAGATCCAATAGTGGGTAAAATTCTCCAACTCAATTTTGAGTCCAATTAAATCAATTGGAATCTCTCAATGAGAGATTTTCTCAGAATTAAGTAACAAACTTTCCTCCACTATATAAAGCACCCGAGACTTTAAGTTTCAGATAGAAAAAAACCCATAAGCTTCTGAAAAATACAGAAAGCTTCCAAAAACAATAGAGAATTCAACCCTCAGAAAGGAAAACTTTCCTTTCAAAAGAAACCTAGGTAAAATAATTCAAAGATCAAAATATCTCTTTTTACCTATTTTAAGGGTTTAACCCTTCTAAAAGAACTTAGTTCTTTCTCTGGATCAGAGATCCACAAGACAAGTCTCCCACTAGTTGAGAATTTAATTCTCATCGGGGGGATCTTGTTCTTGAGAATCAAAGATTCAGAAAAGAATTAGGTCCAAAAGAAAAACAAATGGAAAAAGAACCTATAAAAGAACTTGGTTCCTAAAGAAAATTTTGATCCCAGATCTTCAAAAAACGAAGATCTTGATGATCATTAATGGTCAAAATGCCATTAACAGAGATTTAATCTCTAAAAAAGGAATAAAGGCTAACGCCTCACGTGCTCCTCACATAGGCGTCCCCTTTTAACAGCGCCTAGCGCCTCGCATCAAAAACACGCGGGCATCCATAACAGAAGGCCAGCGCCTCAAGTGAAACACACGTGGGCGCTGAATAAAAGTGCTTAGTACTCCATATGCAGCCGAAGACAATTAAGTGCTTAGCATTAATCGGGCAGCGCCCAGCGCCGCACATGCTCCTCATGTGGGCGCCATACAAAAAGTGCTGAACACTTCATATATAGCCAAAACGGCTGAGTGCTTAGCACTGATTGGGCAGTGTCCTAGTGCCGCACGTGCACCTCATGTGGACGCTATTTCCCTAATCAGAGCAAAGCTCTGTTTGAATTTCAAAAATTCAAAAATTGAAGCAACGCTTCAGATTCCTTGCGCTGCGCGCAACGCGCTACGTGTCAAAAGCAGACACGCCGGCGCAACGTCCAAGGCAGCGCACCCAATCAGAGCAAGGCTCTATTTAAAATGAAAATAAAAGAAGCAACGCTTCGGCTGAGTTGCGCTCTGCGCTGCGCGACACGTGGCAGCGCAGTTGCGCTGCGCTCTGCGCTGCTTGACACGTGTCAAACGCAGTTGCGCTTGCGCCAAACAAAAAAATTTTGAAAGATCCTTCTGATCTTATTAAAACAATAAGATTCTCTCCTGTAAAACAGGAGCCCTTGGATCAAAGATCCAACGGTAGGGAAAAATCCCTAAATCACTTAGAGAAAGATCTCTTCAACTGATTTAACAAATCAAATGGCACTATAAAAAGCCCCCTAGACTCCAAGTCTAAAAGACATTAGTACACAGAGAATTCACAGAGCTCTTCTAAGAACTTTGAGAAGAATTCAGAAAGAAAGAAAGAAAAAGGTAAAACCTTTAGAAAAAGAAGAATTTTCTTCTGAAAAGATCAATGATCTAAGAACAAGATCAAAGATATTCAATAAAAAATGATAATATTAATGAAAAGAAGCAATTTACTTCTTTACTAGATCATTTGATCTACATAAAGGCATTGCCTTTTAATAAACCACTGGTTCTGGAATCTTAAAAGATTCTCTTCTTTGATCCAAAATCGGATCAAGATATTAAACAGTGCCCTGCACTTGAAAAAATTGCACTGTTGCGCTCTCGGGTTGGCGCAAGCCACCAGAGAGCGCCACATGTCAGCCCCAGAACAGACTGCGCTACACGGTTCTAAAATAGAGCACTGCTCTCATGAATTGGCGCAAGCCATCAGAGCACGCCACATGTCAGCAGCGCAACAGCGCAGCACACTGTCGCAGCGCACTGCGCTAGCAGACTTGCGCTCACCAGAGCGTGACACGTGTCACCTCCACATGGACTTGCGCCTTACGCTCCTCAATTGGCGCAAAGCGCCTAACAAGCCACGTGGCGCTTTGTCAGACTAATTAATACAGCGCATTATTAAAGGGCAGAGCCCAATTAAGAGGCCTAATGGACCAAAACAAAAGCTCTGCATTATAAAAAGGGGACAGAGCCTAATTTAAAAAGCCTAACAGGCCAGAATAAAATACAGTGCAGGGGCAGAGCCCTAATAAAGGCCTAATAGGCCAAATGCAAATAAAATGTTGCACATTTTCAACTGGACTTAGCCCAATACTGGTCGTAAGTCCTCAAATTAAATTGACTGAGTATGATTGCTCTCTTAATCAATTTACACCCAATTCAAGGGTACATCTCCAAACTCCTCTGATATTTGTCGTTGTCATCCTTCAACGTCTTCAGAGAGGTGACGGGTCCCGACAACCACATATTGATACGGACTGCGGGGTCCTTAAACTCATGGACCAAAACGTCCTTAAACTAATATTCGTCCCAAAATGGGAACGTTGGACCGAAATGTCCTTAAACTAATGTTCGTCCCCAAATGGGAATGATGGACCACTATGTCCCTAAACTGGAAATCGACCGCAATATCATTAAACTAAACAATAGAGCCAATTGCTCTCTTGTCGGATCCAAACGATCCCGTTAAGTTGATCTTAGTCTGGAGATTAGGCTAACGTATCCTTAACAAACGTTTAAGTTGATCTTAGTCTCAAATAGGGCTGACGTATCCTTAAACCAAAACCCCAAATCCAAATCTAAGAAAATACGAATTTGGACTAATCCACGTCCTATGGGCGACGGCATAACTTAGTCTCCGTATACAATCCACGGGAATCCACAAACAAAACAAACACACACGACACGAAGTGAAATTCTGGAGAAGGAGAAAGTTGTTACCATGATACGGTAGCGTAATTAACTGCAGGGGCTTGCGCCTGCAGGGAAGAGCGTCCCCACAATCAAAAACCCCTCAAGCGAAGGGGAATCTGACGAAGTCTGCTACAACGGCCGCATCCGTCTAAACCTCCGATACACGATGCCATAAATCAACTTGGCATCTTCGGAGAGGTGGACGGGTAAAACCAAATAGCATCTGCCCCGAATCTCAGGCAAGACAAATCTACGCGGTCGCATCTCTGTATTCGGAGGGCAACAGATTCTGGCACGCCCGGTGGGACCTTTTCCACTTTCCACTCCACACTTCGTGTGTCGTCTTCACGAACGAATCGCGGTTTGTTAATGGTTGCCCTCAGGTTTCAAGTTACTAAGATTTGGTCTCTTGCTTGGCGCAGAAATCAAATAGCAATGGCCTCCAACTGCTCAAACTGCTCCAAATGCCAATGCAACCGACACTCCGCCTCACCGGGAGGTGTAGCCTATGGGCCTCAAGCAGCCTCCATCCTTGCTATGCCGGTGGAACAAGTGACTCAGGCTACCACCGGTCTGTTCTTCGGGACCATGCTCCCGCCGGTGAACATTAGCCTTCCAGTGCCCGTACCGGAAGCGCAAAAGAAGTCGGTCTTCGATCGGCTCACTACTACCACGGCCCCTCTCAACGGGTCGTCCAATGTCAAGCCGGCAGCCTCGGTCTTCACTAAACTGAGCGTGAACCCCGATGGGCCTGCCAAGAAGCCCGTGACCCCTGAAGTGGCCACCTCGAGGAAGACAGCCATCTCTGCCCCTGAAGTCATTAAGACGGCTTCTCCTACTAAAGAGTCGGTCTTCACAAGACTGACTATTCCGGCTCCCGTTCCCGCTCGAAGGTTTGTCTTTGACAGATTGGATACCGCTACTCAACAGACATCAGTCTTCAAGAGGCTGGCACCAGTGGCGCCTCGTCTAGACAGGGGGAAAGACGAAACCATCCCCATCGCCGAACCAGCCCCAACAGCTCGACACGCTCGACGTCATCATTGGCGCCGAGTAAGGAAGGCCGAGGGCAACTCCCCCTCTGGGTTAACTCCACCGGCTCCAATGGTGGAAATTAATGTTGCTGTTCCAACTGGGAACAGCTTTGAACCGCTAAGGAGGGTACGCAAGAACTCTCCGACTGCTACGCTGAAAAGATCTCCTCCATCTGCGGAGAGTGCTGCGGGAACAAAGCCGGAGCAGCCCCCTCAACGGCTGTCCTCCAAAATTTACAAGGTCTGGAGACGGGTTCAAGACTCAGTGGTCATTCAAGATCCCTCTCACCGGCAGAAGAGGGTGAAAGTTCAAGAAGAAAGGAACCGTCCTATCAAACCGCAAAGGACGACAAACACTCGGGTGCCCACTACAACGGCCCCCTCCACTTCGGTTGCCCACAAGAGAAGAAGGCCGGAGAAAGTCTCCACGCCTGCGGCGAATGTCAAGGGTAGTGAGCCCAAACGCCCTAAGTCCAGGGGCATTGTCGTACACACCGTCTATATGGCGTCCGGGAAAGAGGATAGCCGTACATCTACAGGTCATAGACCGCTTACGCGATCGGTGACTAAAGCTCAGGAGCAGCAGCAGAAGCTCCATGAAATGATAAATGTGATGGCCGCACTCACTGGGCCAAAAGAAAGCCCCAAAGCGTCCTCGGATCAGCGCCAGGAGCAAGAAACCGATGCCGAATTCCTTCACAAAATATTGGAGAAGAAGGACAAAGAGGCTGCAGAACAAGCAGCCAATATAAAACGAATCGCCCTCCTGTTCCAGGACATGGTGAGTATGATGATCCAGCAAGATCCTCCAGCTGAAGATCCCCCGATCGTCCTTGAAGATGACAGAGGAGAAACGTCGAATCAACCACCGGCTCTTTCAACGGCCAAGGAGGAGACAATTTCCAAGGCTGACCTGGACGAATATATAGTTCAGCAGATACGGGTTCACCAGGCAACTGAGGCAGCCGGCCAAGTTGTCAAGATAGGGAGACTATATCCGAGCTGGTATGATCAGATCGAGTACCCGCCGGGTTATACTATACTGAAATTCCATGTTTATAAGGGGACCGGCAATCCCCATCAACACGTTGCCCGGTTCAGGGCCCTTTGTGGCAATACCGGCGGTGATGATAAATTGTTGCTTCGCCAGTTCGTCGGTAGCTTATAGGAAACAGCATTTGAGTGGTACTTTGAACTTCCGAATGACTCCGTCAAAACCTTCGCTGAAATGGAGTTGTTGTTTACCCAGCGCTTCGCAAGTGCCAGCGAGCGTACTCCAATAACAGCTTTGATTAATGCGAGAGTAAAGCCGAGTAAGACTTGGGTTCAATATGCAATCCGATGGCGGAACTTGTGGTCAAAGTGCGAATAACGCATTGAAGAAGCGCCGGCGGTGGGCATGTTCGTGGGCACCTTAGATCCTCATGCAACTATTTCACAGTTCATGATGTTCTTTAAACCAACCATGTTCCAGGCCCTGATTGACAAGCTAACTCAAATGGACCAGATGGGCCATAGGCCGTCTCCTCCAAGGCCGGACACTCGAAATGAGAAGGGGAAAGGAAAAGCGATCGTCGTTGCCAATGCTCAACAACAGCCGAGCAACTTGAAGCCGGTTGTCCGTCAAAACAGTATGCGTCCACACCTATCCCTCGAGGAGAGGCTCGGATGTCCTTACTCCTTCCCTCAAAATAAAACGAGAAGACTGTTTGAGCTGGCATTGCAAAACAGAATCATTAATCTGCCGGAGTCAAGACGTCCGTCGCAGCCAAACGACGTTAATGATCCCAATTACTGTCCCTATCACCGAGTGTTGGGTCATCCGATCGAAGATTGTTACGTCTTCAAAAACTGGATTGACGATCAATACCAACAAGGGAAGTTCGCGTTATCCGAAAAATGGAAGGTGAACCCGCCGCAACCTCATACATCTAAAAAGGTGAATATGCCGGGGGCAACGTGCTCCCTTGTTGAAGAAACTCCGTGGGAGGTTGTGCTATCAGCCAAGACCAAGAAGATGCTGAATGATCTCAAGACATGCCCGGCAATCAGATGGAAGAACCCGTTGGAACCTGAGATCATCGAAGGGATGCTGAAGCCACGCCCGACTCTAAAGATCGGTGGTAAAGGCCCAAGCACTCACACCCAGCCGTCAAAATCTTCGAAAAAGAAGAAGAAAAGGTCCAAAAAGCCCGTGAAGCCTGGCGATAAGCACACGGACTTATAGAAACAAATTGACGCGCTGGAGGAATACAATCAAAAGGCACGGACTCCCATCACACTCCAGGAGTTCCTCAACCACGTCTTTCAAGAGGAAGATGAGGGAAAGAGCTCGTCGGATGAATCCGAGGGTTATGTGGCGAGTTGTCATATGATCTCCCACTCGTTTACAGACGACAAGAAAACTCCTTGCACTGAGAAGCTGGGGGCAGATCCTGAACCGAAACTTCCGGGGCCATCAGATGAAACAATTAATGCATTCCTCAATGAAGCTCTGTTGAAAAGTAAAGCTGATCGGGAACGCGAGACGGTCCTATTTGAAAAGGCCAAGCGTCGGCGATTAGACGAAAAGGTCGAGACACTCCCATCAAATCAAAGTACAACCGTTGCGGACAAAATCAAATTCAAGAAGAGGAAAAGGTTTGCTAAAGCCGTATCACTGGGGAAGAAGCTACCACCCTCTGAAGAAAACAGTGCCGGCAAAGCAGAAATGCACCCTTCCTATTGCTTATATCATTGGAAGGTTTCGCACACCACCGAAGAGTGCAAAGCTCTCAATAAATGGTGGCAAGGATATGTCGCTCACCGGCAACATTTTAAGTTGGAGAAGCGCAAAACTCGTCGGGAGCGGAAAAGTACGACCGAGGAGCCTAGAAGAATTACCGGCGATTGTCTCATGGTTAACGCCGGGAAAGCGCAAGTTCTCACATTCGGGAGTGACTCTGACGAGGAAATGGAGCTTAGCCCTCTCTTTAAAGAGTCCACCTCGGGAAAAGAGGAAGAGCCAAGGCCTGCGAAAATATCCGGCTGCGTAATCGTACGCTACCCGAAAAGAATCTTGGACCCTCAAATAAAAAAGATAAGGGGAAAAAGAAGGTCTCTGAGGATATCGCTCTAGATGACCAAGTTGTAGAAGAGCTAACCGCCAAAGACCCGCCAAAGAAAAATAAGGTAGACTATAACATTCTGGCACACTTGAGGAAGTTACCCTCACAACTCAGTATTCTCGATGCCCTCTTACTATCAAAAGAAGCAAGAGAATCATTGATCAAAGCGCTACAGGAACCGGA
The DNA here is from genome assembly GCA_030015575.1 of Agapanthus africanus. NCBI lineage: Eukaryota > Viridiplantae > Streptophyta > Magnoliopsida > Asparagales > Amaryllidaceae > Agapanthus > Agapanthus africanus. The sequence goes on from JASDDO010000019.1 coordinate 130,483,046, forward strand.
GCAATTCCAAGCTTTTCTCGCCGAAGAAAAGATGAAGGACGAGCTGGAAGAAGTGCACACTGCCGATGTCACTTTCGGTGATGAAGACCTCCTCCTTGGGACATGCGAACACAATCGGCCCCTCTATGTCTTGGGGTACTGCCACGATATAAAGATAGGCAAAATCTTGGTTGACAATGGGTCTTCCGTCAATCTCCTCAATGTACGGGTATTGAAGGAAATCTGCATGAGCGTCCAGCACCTCGTTCGGGACAAGATCACCATCTCCGGGTTCGACTCTCAATCATCACGGACTCTTGGGTCTGTGATACTGACGCTACGCTTCGGGATGCTCGTCACGGACATTAAATTCTACGTAATCGACGCCAAGACATGCTATAATGCTCTGCTCGGCCGGCCATGGTTACAAGAGTACAACATCATCTCTTCTACACAGCATCAGTGTATGAAATATTTTAAGGATGGTCTCGAGTATACCGTGACGGGAGAACTGAACCCATTCTCCATGAACGTAGTCCGCAAATATGAAGATGCAAAATACTTCTTACCGGATTTCGAAGATACGGAGAGGTGTCACAAGCCGGAGAACAAAGCTAACGCCACCATTCCGGTCTTCGGGAGCGATACCGAGGAGGACGAAGAGATGGTCTATTCCGGTCCACCCCAATACAATAAGCCGGGACCATCCGCTCCTATGTTGATCTTTGGCAGTGACTCGGAAGATGAAGTCCATGCTATATTTTCCGCTTGGCCTTCAATACAAACTTTCGCTGATGAAGAGCAAAGTCTGCAGGTCGCCATGGTTCCACTTAAACATCATAAAGAACTGGATGCGCTCGATACCTACAGTGTAGAAGAGTTGCAGACGTTCTTTGTCCCTCCCAGACGAGAAGGTGAAAAAGCGATCCTATTCTACCGCTCCGGGGAAACCAAAGTGGAAAAAGAAATCTGACACGGTGCGAATCCTACGCTCGACAGGCTCCAGCCTATCCGTTTGCCCAGATACTACACGGACGGACTAAAGAGACTCTTGAAGCGCCAAGGGATATCCTTCAAACAGACCGCTCGAAAAGCTAAGTTCTATGATAGGATCTGGAACGTTCCCGGAACTCAGCACAAATTGCCCAATAGGAGAATGGAAACAATCAGGCTTGGATATGTTCGGTCCAAGAAACGGGAGCTACTCCGCGACTGCTATGTCGTGTATAACTTTGATGAAGAAGGAGATGCTCAATGGGAAGATGCTAGTCCTAAGCCGGAAAAAGTCCCGACGTAAAAATCCCCAGTCCGTCGTTCGAAGAACAAATGAACAAGCTTATAAGGGAAGCTGGTCAAAATGTTCGAGACGACCACAACCGTGAAATGGCCATCTACGAGAAAGCCAGGATGCAACGCCTCCTTCAACAGGCTGAGAAAGATGAAAATGTCGCTCCCTGTCAACCTGTTGCAAAAAAGGCTCGACGCAGAGGCAGAAACAAGTCAAAGAGCAGAAAAGGAATTCAATAACGACAAAGCGGGACCAAGAAGCCACGCAGTCGGGAATCGAGCGGTCCTGATCTATCCCTTATGAAGAAGATGGGTCGAGCATACTCTTTTCCTCAAGATAAGACAAAGAAGATACTTGATCTCGCTATAAAATATCAAATGCTTACACTGCCGGAGTCCAAGCACCCCGAACAAGCAGGCGAAGTCTCACACCCGAACTATTGCTCTTATCATCGGGTAATAGGATACCCTCTCGAAGATTGCTTCACCTTCAAGAATTGGGTCGAAGATCAGTATCTGCTCGGCAAGTTCACTCTATCTGACAGCTGGAGGGTAATGCCGCCACAGAAGCATAAACCCAAAGCCATGAGAGCGGAACCAGATCCGCATCAATCGTGGAAGCGAGCTCGTACTTATCATGTGATAACAATATCAAAAGAAGAGCCCGAGAATATGGATGACCTTCCCTGGTGCTTCAAAAACAGCGATGACGGGGTGATCTCGGAATTTCCACCACCACCGAAAGAACTGGAAGATGGAATACACACCACTGCGGATAACCTCAAGAAAATTGAGTTAGGGATGGCAAACGACCCGCGACTGAAGTTCGTTAGTGAACTGCTATCTGAAGAAAGGTGGCTTCATTAAAAGACGTGCTTATACAGTATAGAGATTGCTTCGCGTGGAACTATTCCGAAATGCTAGGACTAGATCCAGAAATTGCTGTGCATAAATTGGCGATATCCCCGGACATTAAACCAATTAAACAAGCACCGAGAAGAATGCGGCTCGAGCTTGAGATGAGCATTAACGCCGAAGTCAAGAAGCTAATCGACTCTGGTTTCATCCAAGAGGTTCAGTATCCCGATTGGATCGCCAACATCGTTCTGGTGATTAAGAAAAATGGGACGGTGCGCATATGTGTAGACTTTCGGGATCTCAATAAAGCCTGCCCGAAGGACGATTTCCCAGTACCGGTCACTGAACTGATGATAGATAACACGTCCACTCACGAGGTTTTCTCCTTCATGGACGGCTCATCAGGATATAATCAGATAAGGATGCATCCAGAAGACCAGAAGCATACCGCTATCCAGACCCCTTTAGGAATATTCTGCTACAAGGTGATGCCCTTCGGTCTAAAGAACGCCGGTGCCACCTATCAGAGGGCCATGACGAAGATCTTCGATGACCTTAAACATGAAATCGTCGAATGCTATATCGACGACCTCGTGGTTAAGAGCAAATTATACGAGGAGCATTTAGAGTATCTGAAGACCGTGTTTCAACGCTTTCGGCAATACAACCTAAAGATGAACCCTCTCAAGTGCGCATTCGGAGTTTCCTCGGGCAAATTCCTAGGATTCATCGTCCGACACCGAGGTATCGAGATAGATCCGTCAAAGATCAAGGCGATCATGGAAATGCCTCCGCCAAGGACTCTCAAGCAATTGCGGTCTCTCCAAGGGAAGCTCGCGTACATCCGGCGATTTATAACCAACCTTTCAGGCAAGTGCCGCCCTTACAGCCACCTGATGAAGAAGGGAACCCCTTTCGTTTGGGATCACAAATGCCAGAGCGCGCTGGACGAAATCAAGCAGTACCTGCAGAATCCGCCAGTGTTGGCTGCTCCGGTCAAGGGAAAGCCTATCATTCTTTATACAACCGCCCTCGAGGGTTCTTTAGGCGTATTATGGGCACAAGAGAACGACCAAGGGAAAGAAAGAGCTCTTTATTACTTAAGTCGAGTTCTCCTGGGGGCAGAGAGCAACTACTCCCCCATCGAAAAACATTGCCTGGCGTTGATCTTCGCGATAACAAAGCCCAGGCACTATGCGTTGGCGCATGAAGTCCGTCTCATTTCGAAGGTGGACCCCCTTAAATATTTAATGTCGAAGGCCATACTAACAGGTCGGCTCGCTAAATGGGCTCTGCTCTTGATGGAGTTTTCAATAACTTATCAACCTCTCAAGGCAGTGAAAGGCCAGGCCATCTCCAACTTCCTCGCTGAGCATCCGATACCTGCTGATTCCCCTCTGAATTGCGAACTGCCAGACGAACATGCGTTTGATGCTATCGACGGTAGTGATACCCGATGGAAACTCTATTTTGATGGAGCGTCTTCTATGAAGAAGCGCAAACAAAACACCCCCATAATCAAATCAGGGGTAGGTCACATCTTCGTAACTCCACAAGGAGGGATAATGCGCTTTGCTTTTTCCTTAACAGAGCCGAGGACGAACAATGAAGCCGAATATGAAGCTTTGATAGCAGGCCTCGAGATCGCCATCGACATGGGAATCGAAAACCTCCTGATATACGGAGATTCTCAACTGGTCATCAGTCAAGTAAATGGCGATTACCAAACGTGCAAACCCGAACTGGTAAAGTATGGAGAGAGAGTACAGTAATTACTGACTCAAATCCCCTCCTATATGCTGGAAAGCATACCGCACACGGAAAACAGCAAAGCAGATGCACTAGATAAGCTCGCTAAAGAACTGGCCGATGAGAACCTCGATGACGTAAAGATCGTGGTACAAAGTCGTCGGGTGCTTGCCCCCGCAGAAATATCTACAGAATCATCCGAAGAAAAGGGACTGACTGAGCAAATGGCTATGCAAATAAAAGACCAGGAAAAGGCTGAGGATTGGAAAGAAGTCTTTGTAGACTACTTCAAATCCAGTCGAACGCCTGAAGATGCGTCCTCAAGACATCAGCTTATGAAACGAGCTCTGTCTTTCGCCTTCGTCGATGATACTCTGTACAAGAGGTCATTTGATTCTCTGTGGTTGAGATGCCTGGGACCTGACGAAGCGAAAAGAAACGTTCAAGAAGTTCATGATGGACTCTGTGGTTCTCACCAAGCAGGCCCGAATATGAAGTTGAAAATTAAACGGATGGGCTACTATTGGCCCACGATGATTCAGGACTGCCTCGAGTATGCGAAGCAATACCACTCATGCCAGATTCATGGGGACTTTATCCATCAACACCCAAATCCTCTACATCCAACAGTGGCTAGCTGGCCGTTCGAAATGTGGGGAACTGACATAATCGGCCCCATCGAACCAGCATCGTCCAGGGGACATCGATTCATCTTGGCGACGACTGACTACTTCTCCAAATGGGCAGAAGCAATACCGCTGAGAGAAGTGAAGACGGGGAATATCCTCCACTTCTTCAAGACGCACGTCATTTATCGGTTTGGAACTCCGCGACGGATCATCTCCGATAACGGGCCAGCCTACAGAAGCCACAAGATCAGTCGCTTCACGCAACAGCATAATATAGATTGGAGATATTCCTCGGTTTATAATCCCCGAGCTAACGGTCTAGCTGAGATCTTCAACAAGACCTTGACAAAGATCGTGAAGAAGACGGTGTCCCGAAAAAAGAAGGACTGGCATGAGAGACTGCAAGAAGCTCTCTGGGCGTATCGAACTACGTTCAAAATGGCCACAAACACAACGCCGTACGCGTTGGTATTCGGTACAGAAGCAGTACTTCCCCTCGAGATAGAGTTACCCTCTCTACGAGTGGCAGTCCACTACGAGCTGACAGACGAAGAAAATGTTCACCTTCGGCTTGAGGAGCTTGATGCCCTTGATGAAACCCGGCTCATAGCGCAACAAAATCTGGAGGCTTATAAAGTAAAGATGACGCGCTCATATGAAAGATTGACCAGGCCGAGGACATTCCGCCAAGGCGAACTCGTGCTAGTGGTCAAAAGACTGATGATCCCCAATCGTGCCAAGCGGGGAAAATTCGAGCCGAACTATGAAGGCCCGTACATCATAGACAAGGTCTACCAGGGTGGAGCCTATCTACTCATGGATATGCACGATGAAAGGCCTTTCAGGCCAATTAACGGTCGCTTCCTAAATAAATACTATGCTTAATGAGTCACAGCCTAGGTCAATGATAGATGACGATGATTATGTCCGCTCGCTATCTTCCTAAGCTCAAAACTCTATAAGTAGTAGCTGGCCTTCCTCACCGGACCGAAACGTCCTTAAACTAATGACGGACCACTATGTCCTAAAATTGGCTAACGACCGAAACGTCGTTAAACTACTACCACAGCATCCTCAGGCTGACGAGATAAAAAAAAGAAGAATAAAGAATAAAAAAATAATAATAAAAACGGTATGTCCATAAGAAAAATAGGCACGGATGAAAACCCAAAACGGCTCCGTAAGTAAAAACATTAGGGCTACCGGCGAGTGTTCGTGAAAACCCGAAAGGGCGTGACCTCGTTAAAAAAAAAGAAAAAAAAAGAGACGGTGTGTCCATAAGCAAAATGGGCACGGATGAAAACCCGAAAGGGCTCCGTGAGTAAAAACAGCAGGGCTACCGGCGAGTGTTTGTGAAAACCCGAAAGGGCGCAACCTTGTTAAAGGACACTTGCAGGGTCCTCTCGACCTTGTAAGGAGAAACCACCCGCGTGAGATCCTTACGACTCACAAGGGAGAAACACACTTAGGGATCCCCACGATTCCTAAGGAGAAAATACACTTGTGAGATCCTCACGACTCGTAAGGAGAATTCTCTTATGGGACCCTCACGGTTCATAAGATTTGAAAGTCTTAAGTTACAGAGACCTAAACCTGTGCTTAAGCAAACCCCCCACAACCTTCTATAGTGCCCTACAAGTGGCTCAATACTGACCCTTGTATACAATCCACAGGCGCGAATAAACATTTCCCTAACCAAGTCTCACCCGTGACTGGGGATATGTCCATACGATGAACAACCCTTGTAAGGCCTCTCGACTTATAAGGAGAAAACCCTTTTGTAGGATCCTTACGACTTACAGGGGAACATACACTTAGGAATCCTCACGATCCCTAAGGAGAAAACACACCTATGAGATCCTCACGACTTGTAGGGAGAAATACCTTTGTGAGACCCTTACGGCTCATAAAGCCAAAAGCCTTAGTCGACAGGATCCTAACCCTGTTTACTAAGCCACCTTTGTTCGACATTGACGAGGGAAAATGATGATTCGCTCCTGGCAATATCCCAGTTGTAGCGATGCTGATGCTGAAATCGGTGTCTAATCCCAAACTTGCAGCGAAAAGACAGCGAGCCACACATGCATACGAAATAGCCGAAATGATGGGGCAACTTGCAACAAAATCAGCAAGTAAAAAAAAATGTATGCATACAAAATAGCCGAAATGATTGGGCAACTCGCAATAAAAGGTAGCGAGTAAAACTAAAATAAATAGCCGAAATGATTGGGCACCGCAAAAAATAGTCGAAATGATTGGGCAATCGCGACCTTCGCGACATAAAAACTGAAATGATAGAGCATCGCGGAAATAAAATAATAAAAAAAATGAATGAAATTTATGCCCTACAGGCGATATCACAGCAATCCCTGTATACAATCCAGAGGCGTAAACAAAGAAGGAAACACATCTTTCCTCCCCATGCTCCATCAAGAAACGGAGCCAAGTCTTGACGGCAACTCATATAAAGCCTGAAGACAATCGGAGATCATCTCATCCCAGCGTGGAGTGATCACCACTTCATCGTTCATCTCTACACAACAGACGAAATGTCACTACAGCATCCCTCCTCCAACAGGATTCGGACACACCACAGCAAGCGAAGCAAAGGCCAAATTCCTAACTTCAGGGTCTTGACGGCAACTCATATAAAACCTGAAAGACCATCAGAGATCATCTCAACTCCAGGGACATCAGTGTCCTTGGCAAATACCTCAATTCAGGGAAACTAGCGTCCTTGATGAGACTCCTCGATTCGCGTCAGCCCGCAGAGAAACTAGTGTCTTTGCAGGAATACCCCGATTCGTTTCAACCCCAGAGAAATCAGTGTCCTTGGCAACCTCCTCGACTCAGGGAAACCAGTGTCCTTGACGAGAGCACCTCGATTCGCGTCGACCCGCAGAGAAACCAGCGTCTTTGCAGGAACACCTCGATTCGTTTTAACCCCAGGGGAATCAGTGTCCTTGGCAAATACCTCAATTCAGGGAAACTAGCGTCCTTGATGAGAGCTTCTTGATTCGCGTTAGCCAGCAGAGAAACCAGTGTCTTTGCAGGAACACTCCGATTCGTTTCAACCTTGAGGAAACCAGTGTCCTCGGCAAAATACTTCGACTCAGGGAAACCAGTGTCCTTGACGAGAACATCTTGATTCGCGTCGGCCCGCAGAGAAACTAGCATCTTTGCAGAAATACCCCGATTCGTTTCAACCCCAGGGAAATCGGTGTCCTTGGCAAATACCTCAATTCAGGGAAACCAGTGTCCTTGACGAGAGCACCTCGATTCGCGTCGACCCGCAGAGAAACCAGCATCTTTGCAGGAACACCTCGATTCGTTTCAATCCCAGGAAAATCAGTGTCCTTGGCAAATACCTCAATTCAGGAAAACTAGCGTCCTTGATGAGAGCTTCTTGATTCGCGTCGGCCCGCAGAGAAACCAGTGTCTTTGCAGGAACACTCCGATTCGTTTCAACCTTGAGGAAACCAGTGTCCTCGGCAAAATACTTCGACTCAGGGAAACCAGTGTCCTTGATGAGAACATCTTGATTCGCGTCGGCCCGCAGAGAAACTAGCGTCTTTGCAGGAATACCCCGATTCGTTTCAACCCCAGGGAAATCAGTGTCCTTGGCAAATACCTCAATTCAGGGAAACTAGCGTCCTTGATGAGAGCTTCTTGATTCGCGTCGGCCCGCAGAGAAACCAGTGTCTTTGCAGGAACACTCCGATTCGTTTCAACCTCGAAGAAACCAGTGTCCTCGGCAAAATACTTCGACTCAGGGAAACCAGTGTCCTTGACGAGAACATCTTGATTCGCGTCGACCCACAGAGAAACTAGCGTCTTTGCAGGAATACCCTAATTCGTTTCAACCCCAGGGAAATCAGTGTCCTTGGCAAATATCTCAATTCAGGGAAACTAGCGTCCTTGATGAGAGCTTTTTGATTCACGTTGGCCCGCAGAGAAACCAGTGTCTTTGCAGGAACACTCCGATTCATTTCAACCTCGAGGAAACCAGTGTCCTCGGAAAAATACTTCGACTTAGGGAAATTAATGTCCTTGACAAGAGCTGCTCGATTCGTCTCGACTCGTGAGGAAATTAGTGTCTTCGCGAGGACTTCCCGATTCATCTCGACTTGTAAGATAAAGCCTTAGGCAGCAGGGATTAAAAAAAACTTGTTTCCTAAGCACTGGGACGCTGCAAGTCGGTCTAAAACGATCTCTTGCATACTATCCACGGGTCCCACTCTCCAAAGTCGAATCTCGACAAGGAGGGAAACAACCGCTTACGAGTTCTCTCGACTCGTAAGAGGGAAAATTCTCTTATAAGATCCTTACGACTTATAAGAGAAAACGCACTTAGGAATCCTCATGATTCCTAAAGAGAAAATACACCTACGAGATCCTCTCGATCCGTAGGGAGAAAAGTCTTTATGAGACCCTCACGGCTCATAAAGTTGAAAAGTCTTAGGCAGCAGATCTGAACCTGCGGCCTAAGCCATCGCTACCTCTTGAAGAAGCCAAGACAAGATACTCGCTCTATCACCTGTCAACCATGTTTACTAAGCCAGCATACTGATAATAAAAGAAGGAAGAAAGAGCAGAGATGACACAAGACATTGCAAAAAAATGTATATATCTTTATTCATGAATTCAATTAAGTACAAGGCGAATCGTATATAAGAATAAAGAATGTGTATATTTTATTCAAAGATTACAAGTGTATAATGATACAAAAAGTAGCTACTGAGAAGGAAGTGGCTTTAACAAATCCGCAAGCTGCTCCCGCACTTCCTTCAGCGCCTCCTCCTAAGCGGCTACCGCGGCCACTTCCGCTTCCACCTGTGCCCGCTGCTGCAGGTAGGATGAAAGTTGCTCCTCAGCTGCCTGCTGGGATGCCTCCTGATTAGGTGCATCCCGCTCGACGACGTCAAGCTGCTGCCTCAGTGTTAACCCTTCGGAGAGGCATCGCAGAAGGCCTTCAAAGATAACCTTCAGCTGTGCAGCGTTTGCCTCCACCTGAGCGTGCAGTTGGGCAGATTTGCTCGAAGTCTCGCCGCGCTCCTTACTCCTTGAGGCAACTTCTTGTTCGAGATGGCGGAAGTAAGGAGTGCTCTGCTCGATCCATGCCGCCCGTTGAGCGCTCGCGGCCAAGATCTCGGGGGCAGGACGCATCGACTCCAGCTGATGCAGGCGGGCCTCGATTTCCCTGCAGTGATTAACCCAAAACTCGACGACGCCTTCATTATGAAAATTTACAAGCGTCGCCAGCATCGGATTAACCTATGCAGTGAAATCTGTAGCAGATGGAGGAGCGCTCGCGTCATGCTCTTTAATGTATCCGCTCAGCATCCCCAAACTCATCGTAGCGTTCTTTGAAGATGGACGTCTCAGGAAGGGGCCTGCCGGCATTATGATGCGAGACTCGAAAGGCGCTGGAGTCGGAATGACAGCTGAAAAAATAAAATACGATCAGATGACGGTTCAAGAAATATAAGAAAGTCATCGATGGGATAGTTTACTATACTAGCTGTAGCAGGCGGCAAAGCTGGGAGGGCCGGTGGCGCGACCGATCTTTCATCTTCTTCTTCGATTTGTAGCACTGCAATCAGGGCGAGGAAAAGTCAGAAATAATTCCATTACTGAATAAAGGAAGGCATCAATTGGAAACTATACTCACCAGTGCCACTGGAGGAAGCGAGCTCCAAAGGGAAGGAGAAGTGTGGGCGCAGCACCTGATAGAGGTGATCAAAAAGCATTCCTGCAAAGACGCAATAGTACGACATTAGTACACAAATTATGCGGCCGAAAGATAAAACTAAAGGGCTATAAATTCATACCTTCCAACATTTGCGATGGCGCAAGAGAAGGTATAGAGGTGGCCATCGTCAAGGCAGTAGTTGACGGCGCTCCCTCGAGCAGTGGAGCATCAGCACTGGCCGCACCTGCGTTAGAAACAAGATAAGCCCTGTCAAGAAAGGTTGCAGAATAAAAAAAAAAAAAAGGTAACCCGAAATTTACCTGATGATGAGCCGGCCGAAAAGGCGGCGTCTCCCTCCATTGACATGAGACCACCTCCCGACGCCTCATCGCCCGACTCTACGGGAGCCGTCGTTGTGCTTGCGAGGCCAGGAGACGGCGGAGAAACGTAGACGGCGAGAGCAATGATTGGGGCATTGCCGGACTCTTGAGAAAGAGCAGCTGGCTTGTCTTCGGGAATCATGCCTGTCTCACCCACTACTCCCTCGGGCTCAGCGGTCGCTGCTGTCTCGTCCGCCATCGCCATGGGGTCGCCGATCTCAGGTGCTCCGTCCGCTGCTGCCGCAGACTCTGCCGTAACAGCTGTCTCATCTACCGCTACCTCGGGCTCGGCATCGGCTGCCTTCTACGGCATAGTTTCCTCAGGCCCTACCTCGGGTTCAGCAACCTCGGCGACGTCACCCACCGTCGGCTCGGGTTCAGCCAGTGCCTCCCCCACTATCCCCTCAGGCTCGACGGTTTCCGTCGCTCCCTCAGTTGGACTTGGCCCTGCAAGACAAGATGTATCAGAAAAGATAGTTTTACAACTCTTACAATAAAGTCTCGAAAGACGCACTACCTGAGGTAGATCGATCGTTGGCCTCCCAAACCACACGCGCCACCTGTCTATGAGCGTTAGACAAAGCGACCGGGGGCTCCTCGGAAGGAGAAGCAACGGGAATAACGGTGCTTGGGCCCGCTCCCACGGCCAAAGCAACTCTGCGCTCCTTCGCCTCGCACCTCAAGCGCTTCCTCTCCTCCCGGGCCATTGTGACGGACCTCTTCAAAGCTTCCTTCATCGAGGCGTCATCGTCCGCGTTTAGATCTGCCTCCAGAGCCTTCAAGGCATCCCTCATCGGCTTTTCAAGTCGGGTCTCTCGCGGCTGCCCCGAAGAGGCCGGGACTTCAGTAGCTGGCCCGGGAAGAGTCCCCGCATCGACTTGCACGGCCCCTGCAAAAAGACAGAGAGAAGATTAGATTGGCTATAAAAAAAAAGAGAGAATAAAGACTCAGCAAGCCAATACATACCAACGCCCGACAGAGCGCGTTTCCTTTCCTCCTCCTGGAAAGTTTGGAGGAAAGCAGCGATAGCTCCTTCAGTGGTGACGCCTGTTAAAAAAAAGGGGGAAAGGCATTAATTAAAGACAATAATAAAGGTGCAATGAAATGATGAAGAGTGCGACCAATGATTGCCTGACTGAGCAAGTTTATCCAACCACGCTTCGAGCCTTGCCGTTCGCTCAGAAGCCTCGATGGCGGCCGCCAAGTCGGTGTCTTCTGGCTTTACCAAGAAGCCCTCGTTGCTCCCGTATTCGAGTAAGCCTTCGGTAAGAGGGGCCTGAGGCTCCAAGCCGGGGACAGCATCCAGAGAAAGAACGGACTTCTTCTTCCTCTTTTGCATGCGGGCCCCGGTCGCCGCCAAAATCATCTTGCGCTTTGCAGGCACCTTAGGGCGGCGGGTCCCAATGTCCTCACCCACTCCGGACTCGGGCGAAACTATATTCACTGGAGCATGGGGCACTGGGGGTGCATCCCCGGTATCACGAGGCGGCAATCCGCACGGAGGGCTCAGCATGCGCGGTGGTCCGGCTCCAGCATTTTTCAACGGAGGAATGACCGGGGTCCTTGGCTTCAGAGGTGCCTTGCGGTCGCTGCCGGGAGGAGCACCCTTGCGGTCGACCAAGATGCGCTTCTCTTCACGGATGACTGGACCCATGGCGTGCCTATACCAAGCCACGTACAAGTTAAAGACCCGGGGGACGCAGCTCAGCTCGCTGATAAAAAAGTGGGAGCCCGTATTCAGCCGCATAAAATGGTGCATCGCGCTCCGTATCCCCTCCATGCTGGCCGCGGGCTCTTCCAGAAACGCCTCCAGCAGGATCCCCTAGTTGTAGCTTGATTGTTGAGCGAACCGATGGGGGTTGTATCTCATGAAAAGCGCCATGTCGTTCTGCCTGAATACCAGGAAGCCCGGCCGGATGGAGTAGAGGTAAAGAATCTCCCGGGCTTTCAGTACGGAGGCCCCGTCCTTGAAGCCGTCACGAAGCGCCACCACCGCCTTGGAGGTTTCTGAGCCGATGGTCACGACTTTATCCATAAAAAAAATCCTTGCTCCGACCAGGTGTGGACGAAGGAGCAATCCCCTAGCCTCCCGCGGAGGCGCATTCATGATCGAGGCGCCGATCAGCCGCATGACTCTTGAGAGTCTGCACCTCTCAAAAAACGAAGGGCTCTTGTGGATGCCGAACACCCCGTGCACATGCATTTCCATCCACGAGGTGAAGTAGTGCATCGGGAAATTGGCAGGCTACACCCCAGGTTCATTAGCGTCCGTCGCCACGCTAAGTCCATTATATAGGTGAGCCAACCCGGCGATTCCTATTGACAACTGCAGGCCAGCCACCATCCGATGCGCTGGATAGAAAATGGATGGCCGCATGTAGCGCGGGTGCATGGGGAGCGCGAAGCTGCACAGCCACAATCCCAGGAACCCTAAAAGGAAGGTATCCTCATCAATGCCCGGGGCGGCAATTTCTGATAAGGGCATGATGGCGGCGTCGGGGAGATAGAAATCCTTTTGATCGTCTTCCGATATTGGTCGACGATCTAAGCCAAAGCCGAAAGGGTCATCGAGCTTGGCGAACTTTTCACTCCGCTCCGATAGAATCTCCGGTCGAAGGAAGCTGGCGATAAAATCTGCGAAACTGACTCCCCGGACTCCTGATTCCAGATAGAGACCTTCGTATATGTTCAGCACCTTCACCAAGCCCGGAAACTGGTGCTGAATAGCATTCTCTGGCGTCAAATCAAATACCAGCGGCTTGGTGGTGAAGACGTAATCGTCAGGAGGAAGCAGCTCCTCGTAATGCTCCCCCCTCACCGGCAAGCCCGAGATCTCGACGAACTCTTCCAAGGAGATGGAGACTTCCCTGTCCGTCATAAGGAAGGTGTGGATGGGGATGTTCCATTGTTCGATGAAAGCCTTGACCCACCACGTTGGAGGAGCGGGGTACTCAAACAGCAAAACATAGATTGCGGAGTACAGACCGATCTTCATCAGATGCGTCCTCTTCACTGATAGGATATATCTGGCCCACTGCAGATATCCGGCCGGTTGTCGTGGGGTCAATCCAATATTGTAAGCCTGTCCCCAAGGGCGTGCTTCACCCTGACATATGCGCCGCCCCAAGATGTCCACGGCCGGCGGCGGCTGCATAGGAATGGCAGCGATCGAAGGCTGGAGAAGGTCCTCCGAATTCCAGTTCTTGACCTCCACGACATACATCACCGGAGGTTCATCCGCATAGGGGATCGACGAGATGGGCTCAGACGGCGTCGCGGAACGGAAGCTTCGGCGACCCTTGATGATGTCGTTATACCACCTACCCCACAGGTGAAGGTTCTTGTGCTCGGGGTCATAATCCTTAATCAGAGCAAATACCTCCCGGTCTACCGGCGCCTCGGGAAATCCTTCCCCCGAGCGAACAAACGGGAATGACAGATCAGCAGACATGTTTCCTGCGGAGGGACAAAAAATCAGTCGTCAGTGTCGTAATTCCAACGCTTGGCATTTAAAAATTTATACCATACTGCAGTGCAGTAGATAAAGGACCAAAAGGGGACCCACAAAATCTAGATGACAATTCATCAGTTAATAAGACAGCCCCATCATTGGATGGGACCGTCAATTAATGAATAAATCATCAAAAGAATACTCTCATTAAATGAGAAATCCCTAAAGACAAGGAGAAAATCTCCTCTTTCAGAGCAAAGCTCTGTCACAGAGTGACACTTGTCAAACTCTGGTCTCAAGGGAATAAAATTCCTTAAAGAGCCTAGCTCTGTGATAATGATGGAAATATCCATCAAAAGGAAAATTAATTCTTAAAAAATTAAAAAGTTAAAAATTTTGGGATCTTAAAGATCTATGAAAACTCTTAAGAGTTCTTCATTTTTAGATCAAAAGATCTGTGTTTTGCCAAAGAGCAATGCTCTGTTCATGGGTTAAGAAACCCTAAAACAGATTCATGAGAGCAAGGCTCTATTGGTGAAGCCCCAAGGGGGTTTTCTTTAGATCAAAGATCTATGAGAGCAAGGCTCTGTCCATTAAAATTAATTTTAATTTAATTTAATTTAATTTAATTAAAAATTTTACCTAAAAAGTTTTAAGAGTTTAACTCTTGGAGTTCTTGAACGCAAGAGCAAGGCTCTGAAGTTCTGAGAAAAAGATTCTTGAAGATGATGATCATCTGTGAAGGGCCAAGGGTCCTAATTATGGGCGCTTGCGCCCCTTCAACTCCTCAGTTGATCTAACGGCGAGGATCTTACCACCGCTGCACTCACGTGTGCGCCACGTGAGCGCAACGGTAGGGGGCAATTATTTCCCCAATCAGAGCAAAGCTCTGTTTGAATTTCAAAAATTCAAAAATTTAAGAAACGCTTCAGATTCCTTGCGCTGCGCGCAACGCGCTACGTGTCAAAAGCAGACACGCCAGCGCAGCGCCCAAAGCAGCGCACCCAATCAGAGAAAGACTCTATTTAAAATGAAAATAAAGGAAGCAACGCTTCAGCTGAGTTGCGCTCTGCGCTGCGCGACACGTGGCAGCGCGGTTGCGCTGCGCTCTGCGCCGCGCTCTGACAGGTGCGCTTGCGCCAAACAGAAAAATTCTGAAAGATCTTTCTGATCTTATTAAAACAATAAGATTCTCTCCTGTAAAACAGGAGCCCTTGGATCAAAGATCCAACGGTAGGGAAAAATCCCTAAATCACTCAGAGAAAGATCTCTTCAACTGATTTAACAAATCAAATGGCACTATAAAAAGCCCCCTAGACTCCAAGTCTAAAAGACATTAGCACACAGAGAATTCACAGAGCTCTTCTAAGAACTTTGAGAAGAATTCAGAAAGAAAGAAAGAAAAAGGTAAAACCTTTAGAAAAAGAAGAATTTTCTTCTGAAAAGATCAATGATCTAAGAACAAGATCAAAGATCTTCAATAAAAAATGATAATATTAATGAAAAGAAGTAATTTACTTCTTTACTAGATCATTTGATCTAAATAAAGGCATTGCCTTTTGATGAACCACTAGTTCTGGAATCTTAAAAGATTCTCTTCTTTGATCCAAAATCGGATCAAGATATTAAACAGTGCCCTGCACTTGAAAAAATTTCACTGTTGCGCTCTCGGGTTGGCGCAAGCCACCAGAGAGCGCCACGTGTCAGCCCCCGAACAGACTGCGCTACGCGCTTCTAAAACAGAGCACTGCTCTCATGAATTGGCGCAAGCCATCAGAGCACGCTACGTGTCAGCAGCGCAACAGCGCAGCGCACTGTCGCAGCGCACTGCGCTAGCAGACTTGCTCTCACCAGAGCGTGACACGTGTCACCTCCACATGGAGTTGCGCCTTATGCTCCTCAATTGGCGCAAAGCGCCTGACAAGCCACGTGGCGCTTTTTCAGACTAATTAATGCAGTGCATTATTAAAGGGCAGAGCCCAATTAAGAGCCCTAATGGACCAAAACAAATGCTCTGCATTATAAAACAGGGGACAGAGCCCAATTTAAAAAGCCTAACAGGCCAGAATAAAATGCAGTGCAGGGGCAGAGCCCTAATAAAGGCTTAATAGGCCCAATGCAAATAAAATGTTGCACATTTTCAACTGGACTTAGCCCAATACTGACCGTAAGTCCTCAAATTAAATTGACTGAGTATGATTGCTCTCTTAATCAATTTACACCCGGTTCAAGGGTACATCTCCGAACTCCTCTGATATTTGTTGTTGTAATCCTTCAACGTCTTCAGAGAGGTGACGGGTCCCGACAACCACATATTGGTACGGACTGCGGGGTCCTTAAACTCGTGGACCGAAACGTCCTTAAACTAATATTCATACCAAAATGGGAACGTTGGACCGAAATGTCCTTAAACTAATGTTCGTCCCCAAATAGGAATGATGGACCACCATGTCCCTAAACTGGAAATCGACCGCAATATCATTAAACTAAACAATAGAGCCAATTGCTCTCTTGTCGGATCCAAACGATCCCGTTAAGTTGATCTTAGTCTGGAGATTAGGCTAGCGTATCCTTAACAAACGTTTAAGTTGATCTTAGCCTTAAATAGGGCTGACGTATTCTTAAACCAAAACCCCAAATCCAAATCTAAGAAAATACGGATTTGGACTAATCCACGTCCTACCGGCGACGGCATAACTTAGTCTCCGTATATAATCCACGGGCATCCACAAACAAAACAAACACCCACGACACGAAGTGAAATTCTGGAGAAGGAGAAAGTTGTTACCGCGATGCGGTAGCGTAATTAACTGCAGGGGCTTGCGCCTGCAGGGAAGAGCGTCCCCACAATCAAAAACCCCTCAAGCGAGGGGGGGTCTGACGAAGTCTGCTAAATCGGCCGCATCCGTCTAAACCTCCGATACACGGTGTCATAAATCAACTTGGCATCTTCGGAGAGGTGGACGGATAAAGCCAAATAGCATCTGCCCCGAATCTCAGGCAAGACGAGCCTACGCGGTCGCGTCTCTGTATTCGGAGGGGAACAGACGCCATATAAAAAGTGCTTAGCACTTCACATTTAGTCAAAATAACTAAAAGTGTTCAACATTTATTGGGCAGCGCCCATGACTGAATGCTTCACATGACATACATGTGAGCGTCAGAGATCAAATAAGTGCTTAGCACTTTTACATGAAAAAAAGGCTGAACAAACAAAGCCCAAATAAGTGCTTAACACTTTTGAATAAAAAAAGGCTAAGTAGACTTAGCCCAAATTGGCTAAGTCTTTGAAATTTTCTTGCAGCTGAGCCCAAATGCTCTTTTGCTGGATCTTAAATAAAAATGATCCTTGAAATTTTGCTAAGTTGATCTTAGTCTCAAATTAGACTAACGCGTCCTTAGAAAGAACAAATTGAGCCCAAATGCTCACACATTTAAGTTTATCTTAATCTCAAACCAGATTAACGGTCCTTAAATAAACCTAAGCCCAAATTTAAAATATACGAATTTGGACTAATCCGCATCCTATGGGCGACGACATAAACTAGTCTCTGTATACAATCCATGGGCAATCTAAACAAACAAAAACACACACGATATGAAGTGAACTGCTGGAGCAAGAGAAAGTGGCTATCGCAATGCGGTAAAGTAATTAACTGCATGGGCTTTCACCTACAGGGAAGACCGTCCCCACAATCAAAAACCCCTCATAAAATGAGAAGGAATATGATAAAGTCTGCTACAACGGTCACGTCTGTCCAAACCTCCGATATATGGTGCCATAAATCAACTTGGTATCTTCGGAGAGGTGGGAAGATAAATCTAAATAGCATCTGCCCTCAAATTCAGGCCAGACGTCCCAACGTCTTGGTTCCGTTACATGTACCACAAGGTCTTGTTCGAGAAGAGTTAATGAAAAAGCTCACAGCTCTCCGTACTCAGTTTACCCTGGTGGTACAAAGATGTACAAGGATCTACGGCAACACTACTGGTGGCATGGAATAAAGCGTGAAGTAACCAGAAGCATAGCCAAGTGTTTGGTGTGTCAGCAAGTAAAGGCTGAACATCACAGAACTGCTGGTCTACTTCAGCCGTTACCAATCCCAGAATGGAAATGGCAGCACATTACCATGGACTTCGTGACTTCCCTTCTTCTCAGCATGAAGTGTAACAACGCAGTATGGGTTATTGTGGATCGACTCACCAAGTCAGCTCACTTTATTCTATTTTGAGTTGGCTAAACTACTGAGACATTAGCAAAGAAGTACATGGAGGTAAGTATGAATCTAAAGTAAGATTTAACCTCAAAGTGTACTATATTTGATACCCATGGACTCATGCAGGAGATCGTGACATTACATGGAGTACCAGTTTGCATCGTCTCCAATCGTGATGCCAGATTCCGATCACAGTTTTGGCAGAGTCTGCAAGCTATCCTGGGGAACTTCAGCACGGCTTACCATCCACAAACAGACGGACAGTCCGAGCGAACAATTCAAATTTTGGAGGACATACTAAGAGCTTGTATGTTAGACTTCTGAGGTTCGTGGGAAGATCACATACACCTTGTGGAGTTTTCATACAACAACAGCTACCAGAAAAGCATTGAAATGGCACCATGCGTAGCTCTCTATGAAAGACGGCATCGGAGATCGTGAACTCCTTGGACAGAGATGATCATTGCAACTGTGAACGTAGTTTGCACGATCAGGGAAAAAATGCGCATAGCCCAAGACCGACAGAAATATTGGGCTGATGCAAAACACCGACACCTGGAGTTCCAACCTGGAGACCATGTTTTCTTAAAGATCTCTACAAACGGAAAAGTGGTCCGCTTTGGCAAGAGGAGTAGCTCAGTCCCAGATACATAGGACCGTTCGACATTCTCGAACGACTCGAAGAAGTGGCATACCGTTTGACACTACCACCCTCATTAAAAGGAGTGCACAACGTGTTCTACATATCCCATCTACGAAGATATGTGAGCGATCCCAGCCACATCCTTGAACACTCAGAGCTCACAGTCCAAACTGACCTGACTTGCGAGCAACAACCCGTTGAGATTCTGGACGGAAAGGTAAAGACACTGTGGAATAAGGAAGTAAATTTGGTCCGAGTGATGTGGAGAAAAGATTCGGCAGGAGAATCAACGTGGGAATGAGAAGAAGACATGCGTGCAAGATACCCTCACTTATTTATAAATTAGTCCCTATATAAATGTAAATTTCGAGAACGAAATTTTTATAAGGAGGGTAGAATGTAACGACTTTGAATTTACTGTATGAATTTTTCAGTTTAATGCACAGAAAGGAGTTTACATGCTTGAATACAAATTATAAGTTAATTTTTGTTTAAGAACAGCAAGAAACAACTTGTAGCTCACTGGTAAAACCCTTACACTGCTGTGACGTAGCCCCTGTGTTCGAATCCCATCAGACACAATATTTTTTCTGATTTTCTTTTTAAACTTTTTGGAAGACCAAAAGTTTACACGTGCAATACACACAAAAATGAAAAGACAGAAAAATCAAACATGTGCACAATGATTTAAATATAGACTTGAACACATGGCAATAATCCAACGGCCCCACTCCCTCAAACGACCAGTGGATCCTCATGTTTGGCCGGTACCGACGGTCGACCTGAGCCTAATGAGGCCCGGGCTTTGAACACTCGACCTTTCCCCTACCCCTAACTCCCCTGCACCGTTTGATTGCTCTGCAATCAAACAGAGACCCTTCAATTCCCTATTTATCATCATTTTAATGCATGTTAATTCACTATTTTAATTCCAAAACCCTAATTCTATACTATAAATACTACCCCATGCCCTAGCCCTTCATCATTCTGAAATCCCTAGCCAAAACTCTCAAAATTTTCTAAGTACAAGTGGAGTAAAAGAGGAGTTAGCAAGCGATCAACTTCCGGCGAAGAATAGAAGCTTTTCCGACGATCCCACGACGCCATGAAGTTCATACCTCCCTACTCTACCATTTCATAGGCTAACTATCTTGTATGTCCCTCTCAATCCCACTTCTTCTTCTTTGAAAATCTTATTTGAAAACATATGTCGGTAACTGGAATTAATACCGACGTTTTCTTCTAAACCCTAGAAATTCCACTTTTTCTTAAAAATTGCTTATCCGTATTCTTACACCATGCTTGTTATCATAAAACCAATGTTTAGAACCAACTTTTAATCAAAAACATCATGCAAAATTACTTTAACTTAACTTTTACATTAAAATACCATGAACTTTGTATATATTATCTTTTATTGTTTTGCTTAAACATACCTTTAGGAAAATTCATGAAGTAACGACCTACCTCTCACGTACACGCTTGATTTCCATAGCACGATAATCTTTAAACGTATTTTTGTTACGAATACAATATTACAACAAAATACCATGTACTATAAAAACAGTTTTCTTTTGAATTTTACTTTAAATTCCTTTGCAAATATGGCTCTACAACCCTCTTTAGGGGACCCGCTATTGGATGGTGCTGATTATCGCACATCTTTGGGCTAGTAGAGCAAGATGCAGACCTCCTCATGGAGCATTCGGTCTCGAAAGGTTTTTAATACGGTTTTTAAGAAAAACGAATTTTTCTACTTAATTAAAAATTTAATTTTTAATAATTATATAATATTATAAATCTATATATTTTCAAAATATAACAAAATTACATTTTTTTTAAAATAAAAGAATTACAAGTTTTATCAAAATACTATCAAGGTACCAACAAAATACAAGTTTTACATTAAACAACCATTAACTTTCCAAGTTAAGCTATTATCACTAAAATACTTCAAATCCTTAAAATTCACATCCATGAAAACCTTAAATAATATAAATAACTTTTCGAAGTTTATTTTTAATTATATTAAAAAAATCATAAAACCCCCTCGAGTTATATAAAACAATATTTAAGGGCTTTAGTAAATATAGGTTTAGGCGGGATCAATTCTCTTGAGCCCCAGGATGCCGGAAAAAGTGAGTGTTTGCCTATTTAAGGTAGAAAACTTAACGGAGCTATCAATTGTAATTTTCTTGGAAAAAGACACAAATCCTGCCGTCCATGTGCAGCAGTTACTGATAACTCCCGAATCTAATTCAAGATCTAAATCAGTTAGAAGTGTCTGACTCAAGTCTAAGTCTAAATTAAACTTGAATCCAAACTCAAATCAGAGTCCAATTCAAACATGAATCCAAACTCTAACATGTATACTGGAACATGAGCCTGAATACCTGAATTCAAACATCAATATCAAACCTGAATACATGACTTGACTTGAACGAACCATAGCTATAATTTGACATGTTTACAAGATTGCATCCTTAACCTGACTACTTGAACAACTTGTATTTATGGTTTCGACAAGACTTGTAACTATAATCTATACAATACATTACGCAGGGATAACGGGGTAGATTGGTATGGAATATATAGTGTGGAACGAAATGGTCACTTAAAAACACCTATATGAACTCTCGTGCCGTTGTCCCGTGGGTTTTGACGGGCCTTGTACTACATGTTACCATAGTCCACGGGGTAAGATGGACTCCTCTCGTATACACAAATACCTTCTATACCAAACTACAAATAACTACATTAGATTAATAAGCTTATACATGTACAACTTACCAGTTCAATTCTCATTACTTGTTCTATTCCATTCTTTCTTTTGAGACTTACCGAGCGCTAGTTCGCTGACGACATTCATGTCTTTTTTTTCTTTGGAATGTTCATCAAAAAGACCAGACTCTCAGGAGATCGAGTCGAACCAGGAGGACTTGGACCAGTTCACTACCCAGCCGGACTTCTAGTTCATCTTATACTTATTTCAGTTTGTATGCCACTGTTTAAGCATTGCTTTATATCATTGTATCTTTCCTTTTCAAAACAGCTGTATTGTAAAGATGAATGTTAATAAAAGTTGTTGTTTATTTTAATATCTCTTGTCATTCTTTGCATTTTATATATATTGCTTAATTACGATTAACGTATTTATTTCTTAGTAAATACGTTGCGGGCTTGCCACATCACTGTTTCCGTACATTGGGAAGCGGGGCGTGACAGCAGCCCATCCTCGCCGTCGTCTTTCCTCTGTTCTCGCCACCCCAGAACCCAACACAACAGCACCCACTCTTCTTTAAGTTCTTTCTTTCTCTTCTCGATCATTTCTTGATTCTCCGATCGGCTCACCGAAGTTACGCGCGTCGCTGATGATCCGGACGACCCAGTCACCATCGTCGTCCAGCCTAGTCACCACGTCACGTCTCTGCTCTGACAGGTCCAGTCCTGCCCGTGTAAGTTTAGCATCGCGACGTTATTCCGACGTCGGACGTAACATCTGTATCTCGACGTAAGATCCGATCAGGAAATTTTTAACTTGCAACATGCTATGTTATTATATCGATCTCTATATGAATAAGAATAGTGCATGTGTTTTATTATTCAGCAAATATTACCAATTTACAGTTTTACAGTATCCGTTCGTATCCGTACCGATAATAGTTTATCTAGTTGCATGCCGGAACATTATGATATCATTATACTACTACATCGGTACAACATGTTGTTCCCCTCCAAAAGACGGCGCACAGGACTGCGATGTCCTGACGCTGAGATTCGGGGCAGATGCTATTTGGTTTTATCCGTCCACCTCTCCGAAGATGCCAAGTTGATTTATGGCACCGTGTATCGGAGGTTTAGACGGATGCGGCCGATGTAGCAGACTTCGTCAGATTCCTCCTCGCTTGAGGGGTTTTTGATTGTGGGAACGCTTTTCCCTGCAGGCGCAAGCCCCTGCAGTTAATTACGCTACCGCATCGCGATAACAACTTTCTCCTTCTCCAGAATTTCACTTCGTGTCGTGTGTGTTTGTTTTGTTTGTGGTTGTCCGTGGATTGTATACGGAGACTGAGTAATGCCGTCGCCCGTAGGACGTGGATTAGTCCAAATCCGTATTTACTTAGATTTGGGTTTGGTGTTTTTAGTTTAAGGATGCATTAGTCGCGTTGCGGCTAAGATCAACTTAAACGTTCGTTAAGGATACGATAGTCCTGTTTGAGACTAAGATCAACTTAACGTGATAATCCATTTAATATCTGGCCATCGGGACTCGTCACCTCTCTAACGTCGTTGAAGGATTACAACGGCAGATGTCAGAGGAGTTCAAAGATGTACCCTTGAACCAAGGTTGATTTGAAGTTTTATAGTCCGTTTGAATGTTTAAGGATACGTTAGCCGTGTTTGGGGGCTAAGATCAACTTAAACGGGATCGTTTAGATCTGGCAAAAGAGCATTTGGAGGCTCTATTGTTCCAGTTTAGGGACGTAGTGGTCCATAGGTAGTTTAGGGACGTTGCGGTCCGTGTTCCAGTTTAGGGACGTGGTGGTCCATATTCCAGTTTAGGGACGTGGTGGTCCGTATTCCAGTTTAGGGACGTGGTGGTCCGTCATTAGTTTAAGGACGTTTCGGTCCAACATTCCCATTTAGGGACGAATATTAGTTTAAGGACGTTTCGGTCCAACATTAGTTTGTGTGGTCGTCGGGACCCGTCACCTCTCTGACGTCGTTGAAGGATTACAACGACAGTTGTCAAAGGAGTTCGGAGATGTACCCTCGAACCGGATATAAATTGATTTAAGAGAGAGCTGTGCTCAGTCAATTTTATTTAAGGACTTACGGCCAAAATTGGGCTAAGTCCAGTGGAAAATGTTCAACACCTTTATTTATTTCCGGTCTATTAGACCTGTGCTAGGGCTTTGCCCACACTTAAATAATGCATTGCATTACTTCAGGCCATTTATGCCCATTTTGACTGGGCTCTGCCCTTTTTATTATGATGCAGATCATTTGTTTTGGTCCACTGGACCTTTCAATTGGGCTCTGCCCTTTTAAATAATGCATAGCATTTTATTTATTAGGCCTGATAAGCCTTTTAATTGGGCCTGGCCCTTCAGGAGATGAAATGCATTGCATTTGTCAGGCGCTTTGCGCCAATCACTGAGCGCAAGCGCTTGTGGTGCGGACACGTGTCATGCTCTGGCGAGCGCAAGCGCAACAGCACAGTGCGCTGCGCTAGTGCGCTGCGCTGTTGCGCTGCTGACACGTGACGCGTTCTGGTGAATTGCGCCAACAAAGGAGCACAACAGCGCAATTTTTCAAGAGCAAAGCACTGTTTTATATTTTAGTTGATTTTAAATCAAAGAAAACAAGTTTTCTTTTGTTTTTAAGGAACCAATGGTTCATAAGAAAGTGCAAAGCACTGCTATTATTATTTTTTTTCTTTTTATTTAAGATTATTGATCTTGTTCTTAGATCAATAGTCTGTCCATAAGAGAATTTTCTTTTTCTCCTAAAGGTTTTTACCTTCTGTTGTTCTTGAGGAGTTCTCAAGAGTTCTCTTCTCTTTTTTTTTTTAGAAAGATGTTGATTCCCTTTTAATTGAGGTCTGAGGTCCTTTTTATAGTGCCCATAAATTAGTTAAGTTTGTTAAAGAGATCTTTCTCTGAGTGATTTGGGGAATTTTCCCCACCGTTGGATCTTTGATCCAAGGGCTTCTGCTTTGCAGAAGAAAATCTTCTTGTTTTAACAAGAACAGAAAAGATTTCTTGAAATTTTAAATCTGTTTGGCGCAGATGCCCCAGCGCGTGACACGTGTCGCGCAGCGCACAGCGCTGCGCAACTGCGCTGATACGTGTCGCG
Source organism: Agapanthus africanus (assembly GCA_030015575.1). NCBI lineage: Eukaryota > Viridiplantae > Streptophyta > Magnoliopsida > Asparagales > Amaryllidaceae > Agapanthus > Agapanthus africanus. The sequence continues at coordinate 130,507,790 of JASDDO010000019.1, forward strand.
CAGCGCAAAGCGCAGCGCAACTGCGCTGACACGTGTCGCGCAGCGCAACTGCGCTAGCGCATCTGCGCTGACACGTGTCGCGCAGCGCAGCACTTACGCAACTGAAGCGTTGCTTCCTTTAATTAAAGTTTGAATTTCAAACAGAGCCTTGCTCTGATTGGGTGCACGGCCTTGGGCGCTGCGCTCCCTGCGCTAACGTGTCTGATTTTGACATGTGGCGCTCTACGCGCAGCGCAAAGAATCTGAAGCATTGCTTCAGTTATTAAAGTTTAAATTTTCCAAGCAGAGCTTTGCTCTGATTGGGGGGGAGATGAAGCGTTACTTCATTTATTTTAACTTTAATTTTCACTTTAATTTTCAAGACAGAGCTTTGCTCTGATTGGGGTAAACAAATGCCCCCCCCCACCGTTGCGCTTACGTGGCCTCCTAACGTGAGCGCAGCGGTGGCAGACTCCGAACCGTCGCGCCATCCCTTGGAAGCTGAAAGGGAACTTGATGCCTATAAATAGGACCTTTGGTCTCTTAGATGATTCTCATCTCTAAAATTTTACTTTCAGAACTCAGAGCCCTGCTCTTTATTTTCAAGAACTTTAAGAGTTAAACTCTTAAAACTTTTAGGTGAAAATTTTAATTTGGATTAAATTAAATTAATTTTCATTGATAGAGCCTCGCTCTCAATAGATCCCTGATCTAAAGGAAACCTATTTAGTGTTTCACTTAGCAGTGCTTTGCTCTACAGGTCTTAAAGGGATCTAAAGACAACTAAAGGGGACCCTACTAGGGTTCCATAGAGCTCTGCTCTCTGAAAGATTTTCCTTGGATTTTCTTAATTCATTAATGGAGTTTTGCTCCTCCCAAATCATATAGAAGAACTCTTAAGAATTCTTCATGGATCTTGGAACTTAAATATGGCATTTTATTCCTCAGTGCATTATATCGTTTTGCTTAATCAGTCTTTCTGATAATTCTGTTGATCCTCTTTCACAGGAACAATGAACGCCCACATGTATGCTCTTAACGAGATCATCTCTCATGAGGACATCCGCCGACTTGGCCGCTCTCAAAATCGGGAGTTCACAAACGAGGAGTGTGCTGAAATAATGAGTCGCTTCGACGCATACAATGGTCCACTGCTTCCCCGACGTTCCTCTCTTCTTAAACTTATTGTGGGAGCTATCTGGGAAGCGCTTCCCCTATTCTGTTCCGGCGTGCCGCTTAGGGCGTTGGATGCCGCTGAGGACAAGGTGCACTCTGTGTACCTATTGAACTTTATCTCGAAGAGACGGCGAGACGGTCTTATCGACCTCTTGCACGAGGTCTTTCAACAGTCTGCCATACTCGCGGCATATCGGAGGGTGGAAGACATCGGGAGGGACCCTGACGCTTGTGCTCGCGAAAGGAAGCACACTAGGATGGTCCGCAAGGCTTGGAAAGTCATAGATAGGGTCGCTTTTGAATTCCTCAATCCATGCCCTGGATCTGAGGTTATTCCATTGTAACTTTCGTTTATTGTTTTTATGACTGTAAGAACTTCGGGCAATATTAATGGAATTTTTTTTTTATCCCAGCTTGTCTTTATTATATATCTTTTGTCCTGAGTCTTTTTGCCCATGCATGAATGAATGTGTCTTGAACGCTTGATCAAATGTAAATCGGATGCTTTTTCTGTTGCTTTTCCTCTTTCTCAGCATGTCGTCACAATTAGCAGGTAATAGAGTAAGCTTCTTGATTTCTTCACGAGATAGCGAGGGCTTAGGCCGCAGGTTCAGATCTGCTGCCTAAGACTTTTCAACTCTATGAGCCGTGAGGGTCTCATAGAGACTTTTCTCCCTACGGATCGAGAGGATCTCGTAGGTGGGTTTTTCTCCTTAGGAATCGTGAGGATTCCTAAGTGTGGTTTTCTCTTGTAAGTCGTAAGGATCCTACAAGAGAATTTTTCCCTCTTACGAGTCGAGAGGACTTGTAAACGGTTGTTTCCCTCCTTGTCGAAGTTCGATGTTGGAGAGTGAGACCCGTGGATGGTATGCAAGAGACCGTTTTGGGCCAACTTGCAGGGTCCCAGTGCTTAGGAAACAGGCTTCTTTTATGCCCACTGCCTAAGGCTTTATCTCACGAGTCGAGCCGCCTCAACAATTTTTTTCGCAAGTCGAGACGAATCGAGCGTTTCTCGCAAAAACATCTTAACGTCGCATTTAACCTCTGCTCTTTACGACAGAATCCCGTTAAGGTTAATGGTACTTAGGGTTTTGGCCATCGTACCGTCACATAAGCTGATATAGTCCTCGATAGGCAATCGTGCTGTTCGAGTAGCCCTGCGACTGCCGTGTCTCTGATCCCTTCGGGGGCTGGACAAGACTTCTTCAAGCAATCCTCCTTGGCAGTTTGACCGTCGGAAGAGCAAGCGTTAGAAATTTGCCATGTCGCTTTTTACTTGAGGTTAGGCTTATTTTGGTGAGCCCCGATGAGTCATAACCACTCCGCGCTGGTGTGGGGATGATCTCCGATAGTCTTTCGGGCTTTATATGAGTTGCCGTCAAGACCCTGAAGCTAGGAATTTGGCCTTTGCTTCGTTTGCTGGCATTGCGTCTGCTGTATCGAGACGAATGTTGCGGTGGGAACTAGGGATTTTGCTGTGGCTCCGTTTGTTTGATGACGTTGCGTCTGCTGTGTCGAGACGAACGTTGGGGTGACATCCCGTCTGCTGTATCGAGACGGACGTCGAGGTTGTCTCTAGGTTGCTGGTGAACCGCCGAGGTTTGGGGCTAGGGATTTTGCCGTGGCTCCATTCGTTTAATGACGTTGCGCCTGCTGCGTCGAGATGAACATTGGGGTGACATCTCGTCTACTGTATCGAGACGGACGTCGAGGTTGTCTCTAGGTTGCTGGTGAACCGTCGAGGTTTGGAACTAGGGATTTTGTCGTGGCTCCATTCGTTTAATGACGTTGCGTATGCTATGTCGAGACGAACATTGGTGTGACATCTCGTCTGCTGTATTGAGACGGACGTCGAGGTGGTGACCATTCTGTGCTGGTGCGAGATGATCTCCGATTGTCTTTCCGGTTTTATATGAGTTACCGTCAAGACGTCGAAGCTAGGAATGTGGCCTTCGCTTCGTTTGCTTTGGTGTGTCCAAATCCTGTTGGAGGAAGAACGCTGGGGTTGACATTTCGTCTGCTGTATCGAGACGAACGTCAAGGTGGTGACCACTCTGTGCTGGTGCGAGATGATCTCCGATTGTCTTTCCGGTTTTATGTGAGTTACCGTAAAGACGTTGAAGCTAGGAATGTGGCCTTCACTTCGTTTGCTTTGTCACGTCCGAATCCTTGCTGGAGGAAGAACGCTGGGGTGACAACTCGTCTGCTGTATCGAAACGAACGTCGAGGAGGTGACCACTCCATGTGAGATGATCTCCGGTGGTCTTTCAGGCTTTATATGACTTGCCGTTAAGACCTTGAAGCTAGGAATTTGGCCTTCGCTTCATTTGCTCACACTGCGTCTGGTGTATTGAAACGAATGCTGAGGTGGAGCTGGGATTTTGCCGTCACTCCGCTTGGTTTCGACCATAGGGTCTTTTGTTAACTTTGCATGTACACCCTGCTGGACTGCGAAGGAACGCCGTTGTTGACATTGCGTCTGCTGTAACGAGACGAATGCTACGGTGGAGTTGGGATTTTGCCATTACTCCGCTTTGTTTCGACCGTGAGGTCTTTTGTTGACGTTGCATCTACCTCCTGCTGGACTGCGGAGGAACGCTGTTGTTGACATTGCGTCTACTGTATCGAGACGAATGCTGAGGTGAAGCTGGGATTTTGCCATCGCTCCACTTGATGGTGTAATATCTGTGTCCTGCTGGAATGAGGAGGCACACCGTTGTTGGTCTCCAGGCTGCAGATGTGGCCATTGAGATTTGGAACTAGAGACTTTGCCATGGTTCCGTTTGGTTGCGATTCTGAGGTCGGTTGTTGACGTCATGTCTGCATCTAGTTGGAGTGAGGAGAAACACCGTTGGTGATCTCTAAGTTGTCGATGTTGACGTCGAGACCCTGAAGCTCGGGATCTTCGTTTGCTTCATTTGTTGACATCGTGTCTGTAATATTGCGACAAATGTCGAGATTGTCTCTAGGTTGTCTATGAACCGTTGAGATTTGGCTTCGCTTTCTGATGGAGCCTGTTGGGAAGGTATGGTTCTCTCTTTATCTGTGCCCCTGGATTGTATACAGGGATCGATGTGATTTCACCTGTAGGGCAAAAAGTTTCATTCTTTCATTTTTTTATTCTTTCCGCGATGCTTTATCATTTCAGCTTTTTATATCGCGAAAATCGCGATTGCCCAATCATTTCGGCTATTTTTCGCGGTGCCCAATCATTTTGGCTATTTTTTTCTTTTTACTCGCAGCTTTTTATTGCGAGTTGCCTAATCATTTTGGCTATTTATTTTGTTTTTACTCGCTGCTTTTTATTGCAAGTTGCCCAATCATTTCGGCTGTTTATTTTATTTTTACTCGCTATTTTTTATTGCGAGTTGCCCAATCATTTCGGCTATATATTTTTTTTACTCGCTGTTTTTTATTGCGAGTTGCCCAATCATTTCGGCTATTTAATATGCATTTTCAGCTCGCTGATTTTTATCGCGAGCGTAGAACTTGGAATCTGGTGCCAATCTCAGCATCAGCATCGCTACAACCGGAATATTGCCAGGAGCGAATCATCATCTGCCATGAAAGGACTTGGAATTTGATACCGATTTAGGCATTAGTATCGCTACAACTGGGATATTGCCAGGAGCGAATCATCATCTGCCATGAAAGGACTTGGAATTTGATACCGATTTAGGCATCAGTATCGCTACAACTGGGATATTGCCAGGAGCGAATCATCATCTGCCATGAAAAGACTTGGAATTTGATACCGATTTAGGCATCAGTATCGCTACAACTGGGATATTGCCAGGAGCGAATCATCATCTGCCTCCATCGATGTCGAACAAAGGTGGCTTAGCGAACAGGGTTAAGGTCATGTTGACTAAGGCTTTTGACTTCATGAGCCGTAAGGGTTTCACAAAGGTATTTCTCCCTACAACTCGTGAGGATCTTGTAGGTATATTTTCGCCTTAGGAGTCGTAAGGATTCCTAAGTGTATGTTCCTCGGTAAGTCGTAAGGATCCTACAAGAGGGTTTTCTCCTTGTAAATCGAGAGGACTTACAAGTGTTGTTTGCTCTACGAGCATATCCCTAGTCACGGATGAGACTTTGTTAGGGAAATGTTTATTCACGCCCATGGATTGTATACAAGAGCCAGTATTGGACCACTTGTAGGGCCATAACGAAAGTTGTGGGGGTTACTTAAGCACAGGTTTAGGTCTCTGTAACTTAAGACTTTCAAATCTTATAAGCCGTGAGGGTCCCATAAGAGAGTTCTCCTTACGAGTCATGAGGATCTCGCAAGTGTATTTTCTCCCTAGGAATCGTGGGGATCCCTAAGTGTGCTGCTCCCTTTATGAGTCGTAAGGATCTCACGCGGGTGGTTTCTCCTTACAAGGTCGAGGGGACCTTATAAGTGTCTTTTAACGAGGTTGTGCCCTTTCGGGTTTTCACGAACACTCGCCGGTAGCCCTGCTGTTTTTACTCACGGAGCCCTTTCGGGTTTTCATCCGTGCCCGTTTCGCTTATGGACATACCGTCTCTTTTTTTTTATTTACGAGGTCGCGCCCATTCGGGTTTTCACGAACACTCGCCGGTAGTCCTGCTGTTTTTACTCACGGAGCCCTTTCGGGTTTTCATCCGTGCCCGTTTTGCTTATGGACATACCATTTTTTACTTTTTTTTATTTCTTTTTTTTTTATTCTTTATATATATATATATATATATTTTTTTTATTTTTTTTATCTCGTCAGGCTAAGGATGCTGCGGTAGTAGTTTAAAGACATTTCGGTCATTTGCAAGTTTTAGGACATTGCGGTCCATCATTAGTTTAAGGACATCTCGGTCCGCCGTCGCCGTATTTGAGGCGAATATCTAGTTTATTGACTTTTCGGTCTATGGGTCTTTCTCTATGACTGACCATGATGCCCCGGGCGTATCCATCTTTCTCGGAGCATGCAGTTGTGGCGGGTTCACCTTCCAATTTTCGGACAGCGCGAACTTGCCTTGTTGGTATTGGTCTTCAACCCAGTTTTTGAAGACGTAGCAGTCCTCGATCAGGTGACCTACTGTTTGGTGGTAAGGGCAATAATTGGGATTATTAAGATCTCCTGGCTGCAACGGACATTTTGGACCCGGCAGATTGATGAGTCTGTTGCACACCGCCAGCTCGAACAGTCCCCTTGTTTTATCTTACGGAAACGAGTAAGGACGTTTCAACTTTTCTTGGAGGGGTTGCCGCTTGTTGCTTTGGCGAGCAACCGTTCTAGGGTCACCTGATTGTTGTTGAGCGCTGGCGACAAGGGCCGTTTTTCCTTTTCCTTTATTCTTTTTGTTCGGTCCCTTGTTTACGGGGCCGAGATTTTTTTCAAATAGCGTGCGATTACATGGGTGAACGTTCTCGCGGCTTTTCAATTCCTTTATTTCCGAAATAGATTCCCCGAGGGAAAAGTTGGGGATAGCTTCTTCGTCAGAGTCGCTTCCAAAGGTGATAATTTGTGATCCCTTGAAGTCGGCTATATGACAGTTTGCGACGGCTCCTTTGCGCTCATATATCGCATTTTTCCGATGTCCACAAGCTTCACACTTTGTCCTGTCGAAGTGTTGCTTTTGAGCGACATACCCTTGCCACCAACAGTTAAAGAACTCGCAGTCTTCGGTAGGATGTATGATCTTCTGATGATATAAACAGAAGTTAGGGTGCATCTCTACCTCAGAGAAAGAATTTTCTTCAGAGGGCGGTAGCTTCATTCCTACTGATAGAGCTTTGGCGAACCGTTTCCTTGTCTTGAATTTGTTTTTACCCGCAGTGTATGGCTTTTGATTTGACGGGAATACCTTGGTTCTTTCTAGTATGGCCATTTCACGCTCTTGATTAGCTTTTGCTTTCAGACGAATTTCACTTAGGAAGACATCGATCAACTCGTCTGATGGCTGTAGAATCTCCGGCTCAGGATTCGCCATTGGTTTCTCAGCGCAAGGAGCCTCTTTATCATCCGTCAATGAATGAGAAATCATATGACAAGTCGCTACGTAGTCTTCGGATTCATCTGATGAGTTTTCTCCATTGTTTTCATCCTTGACTAAAGAACAAGCTGCCCCCGGCGTGTCCGTCTTCTTTGGAGAGTGCGGCTATGGTGGGTTTACCTTCCAGCTTTCAGACAGCGCGAACTTGCCTTGCAGGTATTGATCCTCGATCCATCCCTTAAAGACGAAACAATCCTCAATCGGGTGACTTACCGTTTGTTGGTAAGGGCAATAATTGGGATTATTAAGATCGTCTGGCTGCGACAGACGCTTTGGACTCGGCAGATTGATGAGTCTGTTACGCACTGCCAGCTCAAACAGTCTTCTCGTTTTATTCTAAGGAAACGAGTAAGGACGTCCTAGCTGTAAGGTTCCTAGGCACCCTATAGAGGTCTCACAAGGCATCAACCATGCCAATTTACAATTTTATTGTGCCGAGAAACCCTAACACGGATCTTAGACTAGAATTCTAGGCGAAAAACTAAATTAGTTAACACTTTAACTAAAGGAAGAGAGCTACAACCTTCGTAGATCCGGTTCCCCACTTCCTTAGCTCCACGTGGGTGTGCTCTCGCTGTCCATCACGAATCCTAGACTCATTCGTCGGCTTCATCGGAAGAACGGGCGAGCAAGGTCGTCGGCTTCGTGTCAAAGACGATCTACGTCGAGGTTGCACAAGTTCAAGCTCCGACTTCACCAAGTTGTGAAACTTGTGAAGAAAACACCCAAAACCACTTGGCAAGAGGTAGAGGATGAAGAAATAGGAGGTGGGTTCACTTTAGAATTTGATTTCACTCACTTTTGCTCAAGTTGCCATTGATGGCATCTATTTTTCTCTCTTGAAGAAGAAGGAGAAGATGAAGCTAGAATATGATAAGTGTTATGATAAATTGAAAAAGAAATCAATACTTATCATAAGCTAACCTTAGTTGAGTGTAGAGAATGGACCATGGTTACTTGGATGAGTTAGGGTTAAGCATGAAGACAAGAATGGTCACTAAGGTCAAAGCTTCATGAAGCTTCAACATAAAACAAATAAAGCCACCATTCTTATCTTAATCCATTTCAAATAAATAAATAAATAGATAAATGAATTTGCAAAACCCTAATCAACACTTAACCATGGTTTAATTCTTTACACTTAACCAAAAGAGCAAGTATCATCAAACATGATACAAACATGTGTACAAAAGTATATCACATATACAACTTGCACATCAAGTGAGAAAATCCATTTAAAGTGAACCTATACTAGCTAATGCAAAGTAATATATCAAATATATAATTATACATTAAATCATTAAATCAACATTTGATTCAATGATCCGGTCATGTCGCACATAACCGACTAGTATCCAATGTATCGATTTATCGAATCAATGATTCGATAACTAGGTCATATCGAATATAACCAATCGAAACATATATCGCGAGAATGAAATGCGGTATCACATACACGCATCATTCTCGGTCCTGCACATATCTCATATGCGCTCCTATTTCGTTTCGCTTGAACCAGGAAACCTCTGTGTAGGACTCTAAAGACTCGTCAATACGCCGGTAGCAGATGATGATCATATCAAGCACCCACAAGCCGCAAGCGGTCTGCTAAACGTAACGGCCATCCGAGTATTGAGCGATCAGAAGATCGACGAGCTAGCCCGCTCACACTCCTGTGAATCCAACCAGTAACACTTACCGTACAGTCCGGTCTGTTCGTCTGATACGTCGCATATCAAGTCTAGGGGTGGTAAACGTCAGACCCCAATAACCGATAAGTCGTGCCGATGTGAGACTCATAACGGGTCGAGAAACTACTGGTAACACTTACCAGCAAATCTCTGATCAGCCCTGGCCAGGGACTTCCCTGTTACGGCCAATCGAGCACAGCGCAACATCAACCCCCAATACCGGGAGAGACGAAACCCCTCCTATTGCTCATTGCCTCCATGTGACTCGGGACTGTATCCAAAGACCACCGTTTTGCATGCCCTCATGGACGTGGTAAGGTGGAGATCAAAGCACAGTGGGAATCACACAAGGCTCTATGACGATCTCGGGTCTACAGACTAACCTGTACAAGTGTCACCTGAGAACTGCCATCTGACGTGAGGTATAATACCATCTGGGAGTTCTCGGCGAGTCCGTCCAGTGTACCCAGTCTCCACTGAGCACCCGTATACCATCTCTGATGTCAAACACCAATGGATATGGGATCATCCATCGCCCATCTCATGGGTCGAGAAGCATATACGCTAGTCTACTCTGGTATATCAATGCCCTGTCTCGATACACCCACGACTAGGGACCTTGAAGGATGTACTTATGGACTACCATGTCCCCACTAGTATGATCTGCATCATAGTCCAGGTAGTCAAGTACACATCCTAAGGGCTTTACCAACATGTAACTATAAGACAGTTTAAAGAGACTAGTGTACATGTTAAGATAAAGAGTAACCAGATAGCATACTATCATGTCGAGCAAGAAAGTCATCTCTATATATGTCCAAGCATCCAATATAATATACATCATCTGTACAATACTGGCCTCTAGGGCATACATACAACTAACAATCTCCCACTTGCACTAGGGCCAGCTGCTGTAGTATCGCATACCGAGCATCCCGAAGAGTCTCTCAAACTGTATCTGGGGAATGGCCTTCGTGAGTGGATCCGCCGTGTTGTTCTTCGTGTCAACCCTCCTGACCTCGATCTCCCGGCGATCAACTATCTCCCGGATCAGGTGATACCGCCTCAGAATATGCCTGGATCGCTGATGGGACCTGGGTTCCTTGGCCAAAGCCACCGCTCCATTGTTATCGCAATACAAAGGTATTGGACGCTCAATGGATGGAACCACTCCAAGTTCAGTAATGAACTTCTTGATCCAGACAGCCTCTTTGGCAGCATCGTTGGCAGCGATGTATTCAGCCTCCATCGTCGAGTCTGCCACGGTTTCTTGCTTGGAACTCTTCCAGCTAACCGCCCCTCCGTAAAGGGTAAAGACAAAACCCGACTGCGACTTAGAGTCGTCCTTATCACTCTGGAAGCTCGAATCGGTAAAGGACTCCACTTGGAGCTCTCCGTTACCATACACCAAGAACATATCTCTAGTCCTTCGCAAGTACTTGAGAATGCTCTTCACAACTGTCCAGTGACTCTCTCCAGGATCAGCTTGATACCTGCTCACAACACTTAGTGAGTATGCTGCATCGGGTCTGGTACATAGCATCGCATACATGATAGAGCCTACTGCCGAAGCATAGGGTATCCCTTGCATGCGAGCTCTCTCCAAATCAGTCTTGGGAGACATCTCTTTGGAGAGAGTGACTCCAGAGATCGTGGGCAAGTTCCCACGCTTGGACTCTTCCATACTAAACCTCTTTAGTATGGTGTCAATGTACCTGGATTGGGACAATCCCAAAATCCGTTTGGATCTATCTCTATAGATCCTAATCCCCAATATGCAGGAGGCATCACCAAGATCTTTCATTGAGAATCTTTGTGATAAGAAGAGCTTGACCGATTGCAACATAGGAATATCATTTCCTATCAAGAGTATGTCGTCCACGTACAATACGAGGAAGACAGCCTTACTCCCTGCCACCTTCTTGTAGATACAAGGTTCATCTGGGTTTTTGACGAAATCAAACTCTTTGATAACGACATCAAAGCAGATGTTCCAACTCCGCGATGCTTGCTTTAATCCATAAATGGATTTAAGCAGCTTGCACACCTTCCCACTGCTCCCGCTATCTACGAAGCCCTCCGGCTGAGTCATGTACACGCACTCTTCTAAATCACCATTTAGAAAGGCGGTCTTAACATCCATTTGCCAGATTTCGTAGTCATGATATGCAGCGATGGCAAGCATGATCCGGATGGATTTAAGCATAGCCACTGGAGAAAAGGTTTCGTCATAGTCCACACCTGGTCTTTGACGAAAACCTTTTGCTACAAGTCTAGCTTTGAAAGTCTCCACTTTCCCATCTACACCAAGTTTCTTCTTGAAGATCCACTTGCTCCCAATGGGTTTTACCCCTTCAGGAGCAACTTCCAAAGTCCATACTTTGTTGGTGTACATGGATTCCATCTCGGACCGCATAGCATCCAGCCATTTCACTGAGTCCCTACTCGTGATGGCCTGCTCGAAGCTAGTTGGGTCATCATCCTCCATGATGCAATCCTCGCTCCCACCGTCCATGAGAAAACCGTAGTATCTCTCAGGTTGGCGAGGAACCCTACTAGATCGGCGGAGTGGCTGGGGTTCATCGGGAACTACGGAATCCTCTGGTTCCACCAGATCTTCTGTTGTAGCTTCTGCAGCTGGAACCTCTTCCAGTTCTATCTCATGACCACTAATCTCTTTTTCAAGAAATTCCTTTTCTAAAAAGGTGGCATGCCGAGAAACAAATACTCTTTGTTCCTCAGGGTGGTAGAAGATATACCCTTGAGAATTCTTGGGATATCCTACAAATTTGCATAGAACAGACCGTGCCTCGAGTTTGTCCGGATTTTGTCGTTTGACATAGGCTGGACAACCCCATATCTTAACATAGTTAAGACATGGTCTCTTCCCTTTCCATATCTCATATGAAGTGGTAGGCACAGATTTGGTGGGGACCATATTCAATAGATGTATGGCTGTCTCAAGCGCATACCCCCAGAAGGAAATAGGTAACTCAGCTGTGCTCATCATAGAGCGCACCATATCTAATAGGGTGCGGTTTCTCCGTTCTGATACACCGTTGTGCTGTGGTGTATATGGAGGAGTCAGCTGAGAGAGAATCCCATTCTCTTTTAGGAAGTCCAGGAATTCATTGCTCAAGTATTCACCTCCTCGATCAGATCGAAGGATTTTAATACTTTTTCCGGTTTGGTTTTCGACTTCTTGTTTATATTCTCTAAATTTCTCAAAAGCTTCAGACTTGTGTCTTATCAAGTACACATGTCCGTATCTTGAGAGATCGTCAGTGAATGTAATGAAGTACGAAGAACCATCCCTGGCATGTGTAGACATTGGACCGCATACATCACTATGTACTAGTCCTAAGAGTTCAGTAACTCTTTCTCCGTGTCCCGTAAACGGAGTTTTGGCCATCTTGCCTTTGAGACATGACTGGCAAGTGTCATAAGATGAAAATTCGAATGGTTTCAAATACCCATCCTTATGCAACTTAGCCAGTCGTGTCGCATTGATGTGACCCAGTCTACAATGCCACAAGAAGGATTCGTTCAGTTCAGAACTCTTCCTCTTGTGTGTATTTGTTATGCTCAGAACTGTTGATTGGTTTAGAACATAAATGCCATTGCACAACGTGCCTGATCCAACCAACTTTTGGTTACGGAAAATGTTCATAACATTGTCCTGTAATACAAAATTATATCCCTCTTTACTCAACAAAGAAACCGATATAATGTTGCATATCAGGTTCGGCGTGTAATAGCATTCGTTCAGAACCAATGTATTACCTGTTGGTAATACAAGGTGATATTCCCCGACAGTCTTAGCTGCAACAATCGCACCATTTCCAACTCTAATGTCTTTATCACCTTCTCCAAGTTCTCTACCTTTCCTAAGCCCATGTAACTGATTACATATATGGGATCCTGACCCGGTATCTAATACCCAGGACGTAAGGCAAATGGAGAAACAGTTTTCTGTAACGAACACACCCGAAGAAAATGCATCATCATGTACTTTCTTCATTCGGGTGGCATGGGAATCCTGGTATTCCCCTATATCCTGTTCAGTCCTATAACTCTTATAGGAAAGAACGGAACCAACGTTCCCCAGCACAGTATAACATGCGGGTTCGGTCAATACATCCATATTATTATCTTTATTAAGGCATGAAATGGTCGCTACCTGGAGAGAGAGAGAAGAAAACACTTTAGCGTATGCTCGTGCAAGATCAGATTGATTATTATCTTATCTAATCAGGATGGCTCCCACTGCTTTTTATCAAATCTTCCTTCAAACCCTAAAAGGAAAGACTAGCCGGGATTAATTACACACTACAAGTTCGCCAATCTTTCAGCCAGGCCAGTGTCGGTACTTTGAGGGAGGTCCCCCGTGCTTTCACACGAACCTAATTAATGTAAACCTCGTTTTCCCAGAGGCGTAACCTCGTTAACACCTTTCTAGACACCTACTTGATCGGCTAATTGTAATGTGTAAAACTCTCCCAGGAGTAACTCTTACTCGCAGTGGGTATCGGGATCCAACTATCTCATAGAAGGTATGCAATCTCATTGCAAATTTCAACACTTGAAATTCCCGATAATGCTTTTGCCCCTAGCGTGCTATGACCTTGACGAAAGCCAACAAACCACAGCCCGCTAGTCAAGTTCAACCCGTACATTTCTTGACTGAATTAAACCCACCCGCACGACCCTTGACGAAAGCCAACAAAGCCGTACGACTACCCTAATCCAGTCGCATCATATGCAGCAGATAAACAGCACATAGCTACCGCACACTACACCTTGACGAAAGCCAACAAATGTAGCACGAATACTATATGTAATTTATCTGAAATGACGAAGGGCTACGACAGGTTTTTCTGAAAACCTATTGCGTAATGAACTTGATATCGTTGTAGAATCAAATGAAGTTTTGAAATGGAGTGATTTCGAAGCTTTTCTAGTTTTGCTAAAGGGGTCACTCCCGGTGAAGGGATCGTCGGCCCTTTCCTCGTCGAATGAGGTGCGGGATATATCATATATATCACTGTGCAAAGCAAAACTCAAAAACAATCAAAAGCAAACCGAGTGTGTAGCATCTGCCAGTTATTGCTAAAGGAGTCACTCCCGGTGAAGGGATCTCGGTCCTTTCCTCATCGAATAAGGTGCAGGGTATATCATATATACCGCTATGCAAAGCAAGAACTGTAGCTACCTGTTTTATTTTGTTAGTGTATATGCCCTAGAGGCCATTACTGTATCATACTAGTATGTATATTACTTGATGGAAGCTTGGGATATTCACAGTTGTACAGACAATCTTGCTCAATATAGTAGTATGCTACTTGGTTTGTCTCTGCTTTAATGTGTACATGTGTGTTTATTTATTATATCACCTATACGCATTAGTAGAGCCCTTAGGATCTTTGCTTGATTACCGGCGTTGTGATGGCGATCACACTCGTAGGGGCTGGGTAATCTACAAGCACATCCTTATATACGTCCCTGGTCGTGGGAGTATCGAGATAGGGCATCGATGCTCCGGAGTAGACTAGCGTATGCGCTTCTCATCCCAGCACGGGAGACGGTCTGTCCCACAGCCGTCGGTACGTCGTACTTGAGATAGTATGCGGGTGCTCGTTAGGTTACGAGTACACTGGACAGGACTCATCGGGAACTGATGGTTGGTATTATACCTATCGTCAGTTATCAGTTCCCAGGTGACATGAGTACAGCTTAGTCCGCTGACTTGACACTGTCACTCCGCCTCGAGTGTGTTCCCACTGTTCTTTGATTACTACCCTACCACGGCTCTTCTGAGTCGTGCAAACAGGTAGTAGTTGGGAACAGTCCCGAAACACTTGGAGGCAGTGACGGTTAGACAGGATTCGTCTCTCCCGGTATTGGGGGTTGACATCGCGCTGTGTCTAGGAGAGCCATTACACAAGTAGTCCCTGGCCAGGGCAAGCGAGATATACTGGTAGGTTCCAGTGCTATCTCAGGGTGTTCTGGGCTTCACTCCGACACGACTTGTACCGCTATTAGGGGTCTGACGCTTGCCGCCCCCCTAGGCCCGACATGCGATGTATCAGACGAACAGACCGGACTGTACGGAGAATGTCACATTCAGACTCAGTAGGAGTTCAGATGGGGTTTCACCTCGTCAGCCTTCTTGTCGGCATCTACCTGGGGACCGTTACGCACAGCTAGTGCCGCTTGCGGTCTGTGGTTAAACCCACTGCCAGCGTAGTGTCGAGTCTTTAGAGTCCCACACAGAGGGTATTCGCCTCTGGGCAAAACAGAGTAGAGGTCGCATGGTTTTGCGACAGGGTTCGTTCTCATCCGCGCACTTGTGCACGTTTGGAGTCCTGACGGATTATACTGGCAGGCTCTGGTTTGAGCCAGATACTGGTATATATATTTGGGGTTGCTTTTATATCTTGGTATTCTTGTTCCTCGGAACAAGAATGCAGGTGTGTATGCACAGTTGCTTGAGGCGGAGGATGAGGTATTTCATTAGGGTTTCGGAACGGGTGCGTATGCACAGTTGACAGTTATCATTTTCCAAACCCTAATGGATTTATGAATTATCTATTAATAATAGTAATTAAATGAGAATAATGTTATGGTTGATTTTGTTGACTTGTTGACCATGGTTGACTTGTTGACCATGGTTGAATGTTGACCACCATCATGATTTGAAAAGTCCTCCTTGATTCATGCTTACATTTCATTAAATGAAGCATGGTAGTGGTCATTCCAAATTACCATCAACTATTCTTATTTTGAATTATTATTATTTAGATAATTCTTTTCTTTTGGCATTATGGTTGCAAGAAAGAAAAGAGAGCTCATTCTATCATTTAGTTTCTCTCTCCTCACTTCATCTTCTTCTTCCTCAAGCTCAAGGTGATTCCTTCTCATGTGTTGAGAATCCTTCACCTTGAAAAGAAAACAACCCCTAGACACTCTCTACTCTCTCTAGGGTTCAAGGTTTAGCAAGCCGGAAATCCTAGTTCACTCAAAGATCGAGGAAGAGCCCAAAGGATGAAGCCCTCAGGTGGATCTATCTTCGGCAAAGAGGAGGCGAGGAGGGGAAGCCATTCAAGCTACTACAAAGAACAAGAAAGAAGAACAACAACAAGAAGAGAAGGAGTTCAAGTTGAGGTATAACCACTTTGCATAGTAGTTAACTCTTCTTTGCAAGTATGCTAGTTTAGTTTAGCAAAGATCCGGCTTTTACGGTCCATGTTACAAAGTTTAGAAAAATTTTGATTTACCGTTTCCGCAACCCCGAAAGTACCGGGAGAGGTAACGTGGACCTAACAAGTGGTATCAGAGCCTAACTGAACTTAAACTAGCTTGGTAGCGAAGTGTATGGAAGTTCGAAACCGAAAAATCGCAAAACCGGAAAAACAAAACCCTAAGTTTCTGTTGAAATTTTTTTCTGCTCTAAATGAAAAACTTTATACTTGTAAATTCGTCTCAGGGTTTTGTTTGAACACACAAGAAAAACGATGACCTAATTCATTTAAACCGCCGCGCTTCCGCGGCACGAGGTAGGCATGTGCCGCGGAAGCGCCGCAGTTTGTTTTCCTCTCTGCATCGTTTTTCGTGCAGTGTTCTTCTGGTGGGATTTTGGGATTTTTCAGATATATTATATGTGCCCAGTTTTTCCAGAACTGAAATTCACTTTTGGGGTCCTATAAATCCGTATTTTTTTTTCGAACTTCGCTACACTTTGGCTATGTTGGTTATATCTGTGTTGCTTGCATGTATTGAACGTCGGCTAATCGCTATAAGTCGATTAGTCGGGGTTATACATGATCTGTGTTTGATATTGGAATGTGTATATGAATCTGTTGGACTGTCGCGGGTGAATAGCCGGGGTGGATGTGAGATGAGCTTTTGTTTTTCTTTCATTCATTGTAAATGTAAATTGATGTAATATTATTATTTGTTTGGCCGCACAACCGGGTCGGGGTTGTAGCCGTCATTGTATAATTCTTTTTACTGTTTTTGCTCCTAGGATAGACCCATGGAGGGGTGCACAAACTGCCAAGTACTTGGCGGGTAGTTTGCCGCACCCGTAGGGGTCTTGGGTGGGGTATTTGGCTATTCACCGCGACCGTGTAATCCGCTTTTCGTTGCAGGCTCGAAAGGATTGCGGATTGCTAGTATATCCAATGTATTCATCTGTGATCTGTAATGTCTATCATTGCTTTCTATTTAGGCGTTGCTTATGTTTTACAGCCGCGCTAGCCCAGCCCCCGCTCTGTCGTTAGTTAAGTAACCTAACGAGTGATGACGGGACCCCGTGGCGAATGCGAATGGCATAAGCGTACGTCATATTTTGGTTGTTTTCTGCAATGGTAGGATTAAATGATGGGACGCATTAAAAGAACTAATGCAAGAATATTACGCATTAAAAGAACTAATGCAAGAAAATAAACCTAAAAGACGTTGTTGGAACAATTTTTTCAAAAAGCTATTATTGCAAGGACGTTCATTTTTGTTTTGCATCGCGGTATTCGGTTATGAATACCCAGCACCTCAGTCGACGAGGCAAGGGCCGAGATCCCTTCACCGGGAGTGACCCCTTGGACAAAAGTTTGCGTCAGGGTAATAACTTCACTATAGTCGATTATTATTGCTTTGCATCGAGGTATTCATTTTGTAATATCCTGTACCTCATTCGACGAGGAAAGAGCCGAGATCCCTTCACATGGAGTGACCTCTTTAGCAAAAAAGTTTTTCGCCACTATATTTTCAAAAAGGTGTATCACGTTCCTTCAACGACATCAAGTTCATTACGTTAACGGGTTTTTCGCCAAAAACCCAGCCGTAGCCCTCCGTCGTTTCTTATAAGTTATACTTAGTATTCGTGCTGCGTTTGTTGACTGTGTCAAGACGCAGTGAACGGTAGCTAAGTGTTACTTGTTTGCTGGATACAATGTGATTGGTTAGGACATTTGTGTAACCTTGTTGACTGTGTCAAGGGTTATGCAGGTGGGTTTAACGCAATCAAGACAACGACGGGATGAACTTGACTAGGACTTTTTGATTTGTTGACTGTGTCAAGATCACTTGAGTCCTAGGGGCAAAAACCACATCGGGAGTTTCAAAAGAACTGAAACTTGCAGATTTAGCATACCTTCTGGAGTGTGGTGACTAGAGTGGATTCCATCTAGGTTATCACACAATGACAGTTGGATCCCGATCCCACTGATGAGTTGGTTTACTCTCGGGAGATTATTTCACTTAACGATCAATGCTATAAACCTAGTAGGTGTCTAGAAAGGTGTTAGCGGGGTTACGCCCCCAGGGAAAAGAGGTTCTTTAATTAAGGAACTTCGCGAAAGCGTTGGAAAACCTCCCTCGAAGTACCGACACTAACCTGGCTGAAAGGTTAAGCAAGTATTGTGACGTGAATTAAAACCCGGCTAGTTCTTCTTTTAAAAGGGTTTTAAGAAGAATTTGAGGAAACAGTGGGAGACATCCTGGTTAGATAAATTAATAAACCAATCTAATCTTGCAAGAGCATACGCTGAGTGTTTCTTTTCTCTCTCCAGGCAGCAACCTTTTCACGCCCTAATCAAGATAATAAAATGTATCGCTTGACCGATCCGAATTCTTATTCGGGACTGGGGAAAGTTGGTTCAGCTCTAACTTGTGACAACAGTCATGAGTATGAGAATGGGAAAGAGGAAAGTATGGATTTCCAGGATACCCAGTTGAAGAAGAAGCATGGTTTTGCATCTACTTCAGGTGTTCTTGTAATTGAGAACTGTTTTACGGTCAGCCCTACCTCCTGGGTACTTGATACCGGATCAGGATCTCATATCTGTAATTTATTGCAAGGACTGAGAAAAAGTAGGAAAGTTGCACCGGGTGATATGTCGCTCAGAGTAGCGAACGGAGCACAAGTTAATGCGGCAGCCGTCGGTGAATATCACCTAGTATTGCCAAATGGCAAGACTATGATTTTGAACGATTGCTACTATGTACCCTCCATGGTTTGCAACATCATATCAGTTTCTTTACTCGATAAAGATAGATATAAGTTTGTTCTTGAAAAGAATATCATGAACATTTACCTTGATAAGGTACTGGTTGCAGAGGGTACACTGTTTAATGGTATCTACGTTCTAAATCAGAATACAGTTCTAAATATACAAAACACACGCAAGAGGAAGAATTCAGATCCGAATGAATCCTACTTGTGGCATTGTAGACTTGGTCATATCGGAGAGAAAAGACTAAGTAAGTTGCATAAAGATGGACTCTTGAATGCGTTCGAGTTTTCATCTTGTGAAACTTGTCAGTCTTGTCTCAAAGGGAAGATGACCAAATCTCCGTTCACCGGACATGGAGAAAGAGCAAGAGAGCTCTTGGGACTCATACACAGTGATGTGTGTGGTCCGATGTCTATACTTACAAGGGGTGGGTTCTCGTACTTCATCACATTCACTGACGATCTCTCTAGGTTCGGATATGTGTATCTGATGAAACACAAATCTGAAGCTTTTGAGAAATTCAAGGAATTCAGAAAGGAAGTAGAGAACCAGACAGGCAAAAGTATCAAGATCCTCCGGTCTGACAGGGGAGGGGAGTACTTAAGCACGGAATTCCTAGATTACTTAAAAGAGAATGGTATTCTCTCTCAGCTTACTCCTCCTTATACACCACAGCACAACGGTGTATCGGAGCGGAGGAATCGTACCCTATTGGATATGGTTCGCTCCATGATGAGTAGTGCTGAGTTACCTTTTTCATTCTGGGGATATGCACTTCAAACTGCAGCACATCTATTGAATCAAGTTCCATCCAAATCCGTGCCTAAGACTCCGTATGAAATATGGAGTGGTAAAAGTTTGTATCTTAAACGTATTAAGATTTGGGGTTGCCCAGCTTATGTCAAAAAGCAGAACCCAGAAAAACTTGAGGCACGGGCAGTTTTGTGTAAGTTTGTGGGATACCCAAAAGATTCAAGTGGGTATCTATTCTACCATGCAGAGGAACAGAAGATAATTGTTTCAAGAAATGCCACATTTTTAGAAAAAGAATTTCTTGTTAAAAACATTAGTGGCAGCACGGTAGAACTGGATGAAATTCCAGAAACACAAGCTTTAACAGAAAATTTGGAGGAACCGCTAGATTCAATAACCCCAAACGAACCTCAGCCACTCCGCAGATCTGGTAGGATTTCTCATCCGCCCGAGAGATACTACGGTTTTCTCATAGACGGGGATCGAGAGGATTGCATCTTGGAAAAAGATGACCCTACCAGTTTCAGGCAGGCCATTATCAGTAGGGACTCTGATAAGTGGCAGGAAGCAATGCAATCCGAAATGGAGTCCATGTACACCAATAAAGTGTGGACCTTGGATATTGCTCCACCTGGGGTAAAACCCGTTGGATGCAAATGGATCTACAAAAGGAAAATTGGTGTAGATGGGCAGGTGGAAACCTATAAAGCTAGACTCGTTGCAAAAGGTTTCCGTCAAAGACCTGGTTTGGACTATGACGAAACTTTTTCTCCGGTGGCTATGCTCAAATCCATTCGGATCCTACTTGCCATTGCTGCCTTCCATGACTATGAGATCTGGCAGATGGATGTTAAAACGGCTTTCCTAAACGGTTGTTTGGAAGAGTGCGTTTACATGGATCAACCAGAAGGTTTCGTAGACAGTGGGAGCAGCGGAAAAGTGTGCAAGTTGCTTAAATCCATTTATGGATTAAAGCAGGCATCGCGGAGCTGGAACATCTGTTTTGATGAGGCAATCAAGGAATTTGATTTCATCAAGAACGAAGATGAACCCTGTGTATATAAGAAGATTGTAGGACGAACTGTCGTATTCCTAGTCTTGTACGTGGACGACATTCTTTTGATAGGAAATGACATTCCTATGCTACAATCGGTCAAGCTGTTTTTGTCACAAAGGTTCTCCATGAAGGACCTGGGTGATGCCTCGTACATTCTGGGGATCAAGATCTATAGAGATAGATCTAAGAGACTATTGGGACTTTCGCAGTCCAGGTACATAGAGACCGTACTAAAGAGATTTAGTATGGAGGATTCCAAGCGCGGTAACATACCCGCATTGCACGGAATTACCCTCTCCAAGAAGATGTCTCCTAAGACTGACGAGGAGAGGGTTCGCATGAGCACTATACCCTACGCTTCGGCGGTAAGATCTATAATGTATGCGATGCTATGTACAAGACCAGATGTAGCTTACGCGTTAAGCGCGGTAAGCCGGTATCAGTCAGACCCAGGGGAGGACCACTGGACAGCAGTGAAGAACATTCTCAAGTACCTAAGAAGGACTAAGGAGATGTTCCTGGTTTACGGTAATGGAGACCTCAGGGTCGAGTCCTTTACCGATTCAAGCTTCCAGAGTGACAAAGATGACAGCAAGTCTGTCTCGGGTTTTGTGTTTACCCTCAACGGAGGGGCGGTATGTTGGAGGAGTTCCAAGCAGGATACCGTCGCAGACTCGACGATGGAGGCTGAATACATTGCTGCAAGCGATGCCGCAAAAGAGGCGGTCTGGATTAAGAAGTTCATTAGTGAACTTCAGGTGGTTCCGTCCATTGTTGACCCAATACCTTTGTATTGCGATAACAATGGGGCTATAGCTTTAGCGAAGGAACCAAGGTCCCATCAGAAATCCAGGCACATCTTAAGGCGGTATCACCTGATCAGGGAGATCATTGATCGACAGGAGATCGAGGTGCGGAGAGTAGACACAAAGGACAACACTGCGGACCCATTCACGAAGGCTTTACCCCAGACTCAGTTCGAGCGGCTGATCGAGATGATAGGTCTTCGATACGCCAGTACATGGCCTTAGTGCAAGTGGGAGATTGTTAGTGTATATGCCCTAGAGGCCATTACTGTATCATACTAGTATGTATATTACTTGATGGAAGCTTGGGATATTCACAGTTGTACAGACAATCTTGCTCAATATAGTAGTATGCTACTTGGTTTGTCTCTGCTTTAATGTGTACATGTGTGTTTATTTATTATATCACCTATACGCATTAGTAGAGCCCTTAGGATCTTTGCTTGATTACCGGCGTTGTGATGGCGATCACACTCGTAGGGGCTGGGTAATCTACAAGCACATCCTTATATACGTCCCTGGTCGTGGGAGTATCGAGATAGGGCATCGATGCTCCGGAGTAGACTAGCGTATGCGCTTCTCATCCCAGCACGGGAGACGGTCTGTCCCACAGCCGTCGGTACGTCGTACTTGAGATAGTATGCGGGTGCTCGTTAGGTTACGAGTACACTGGACAGGACTCATCGGGAACTGATGGTTGGTATTATACCTATCGTCAGTTATCAGTTCCCAGGTGACATGAGTACAGCTTAGTCCGCTGACTTGACACTGTCACTCCGCCTCGAGTGTGTTCCCACTGTTCTTTGATTACTACCCTACCACGGCTCTTCTGAGTCGTGCAAACAGGTAGTAGTTGGGAACAGTCCCGAAACACTTGGAGGCAGTGACGGTTAGACAGGATTCGTCTCTCCCGGTATTGGGGGTTGACATCGCGCTGTGTCTAGGAGAGCCATTACACAAGTAGTCCCTGGCCAGGGCAAGCGAGATATACTGGTAGGTTCCAGTGCTATCTCAGGGTGTTCTGGGCTTCACTCCGACACGACTTGTACCGCTATTAGGGGTCTGACGCTTGCCGCCCCCCTAGGCCCGACATGCGATGTATCAGACGAACAGACCGGACTGTACGGAGAATGTCACATTCAGACTCAGTAGGAGTTCAGATGGGGTTTCACCTCGTCAGCCTTCTTGTCGGCATCTACCTGGGGACCGTTACGCACAGCTAGTGCCGCTTGCGGTCTGTGGTTAAACCCACTGCCAGCGTAGTGTCGAGTCTTTAGAGTCCCACACAGAGGGTATTCGCCTCTGGGCAAAACAGAGTAGAGGTCGCATGGTTTTGCGACAGGGTTCGTTCTCATCCGCGCACTTGTGCACGTTTGGAGTCCGGACGGATTATACTGGCAGGCTCTGGTTTGAGCCAGATACTGGTATATATATTTGGGGTTGCTTTTATATCTTGGTATTCTTGTTCCTCGGAACAAGAATGCAGGTGTGTATGCACAGTTGCTTGAGGCGGAGGATGAGGTATTTCATTAGGGTTTCGGAACGGGTGCGTATGCACAGTTGACAGTTATCATTTTCCAAACCCTAATGGATTTATGAATTATCTATTAATAATAGTAATTAAATGAGAATAATGTTATGGTTGATTTTGTTGACTTGTTGACCATGGTTGACTTGTTGACCATGGTTGAATGTTGACCACCATCATGCTTTGAAAAGTCCTCCTTGATTCATGCTTACATTTCATTAAATGAAGCATGGTAGTGGTCATTCCAAATTACCATCAACTATTCTTATTTTGAATTATTATTATTTAGATAATTCTTTTCTTTTGGCATTATGGTTGCAAGAAAGAAAAGAGAGCTCATTCTATCATTTAGTTTCTCTCTCCTCACTTCATCTTCTTCTTCCTCAAGCTCAAGGTGATTCCTTCTCATGTGTTGAGAATCCTTCACCTTGAAAAGAAAACAACCCCTAGACACTCTCTACTCTCTCTAGGGTTCAAGGTTTAGCAAGCCGGAAATCCTAGTTCACTCAAAGATCGAGGAAGAGCCCAAAGGATGAAGCCCTCAGGTGGATCTATCTTCGGCAAAGAGGAGGCGAGGAGGGGAAGCCATTCAAGCTACTACAAAGAACAAGAAAGAAGAACAACAACAAGAAGAGAAGGAGTTCAAGTTGAGGTATAACCACTTTGCATAGTAGTTAACTCTTCTTTGCAAGTATGCTAGTTTAGTTTAGCAAAGATCCGGCTTTTACGGTCCATGTTACAAAGTTTAGAAAAATTTTGATTTACCGTTTCCGCAACCCCGAAAGTACCGAGAGAGGTAACGTGGACCTAACATATTTAAAATTTGATTCTACAACATCTTAGGTTTCTTTCTTTCATTAATCACATTAATGAAGTCCCATCATTTAAATACCTAAACATCACAGATAAATATGACGTACACTTATGCCATCCGCATTCGCCTCGATGTCCCCTCGTGCACCGTTAGGTTAGGTAACTAATTACAGAGCAGGGCAGGGCTAGCGCGGGTGTAAAACATAAGTAACGTCTATATAATATATCATATATACTATATATAGTATCTATCACAGAATATCACATCACAGATATCGCAGCAGAAGAAACATATGAAATATTGGATATACTAGGACGTCCGTGTTTTCAATACGAGCCAGTATAAAACACGGATTCCACGGTCGTGATGAATAGCCAATCCCACACCCCTAGACCCCTACGAGAGCGGCAAGCAACCCTGCCAATTCTAGGGTTAGGAGACCCGGACTCGCTCCTCGAGTTGGTCTCCCACTGGACCCCAGAACCCGGTTACTTGTGCTCCCCTCCTGGGTCTATCCTAATGCAGAAAAGTAAATAATATACAAAGGGTGACATCTTCCGCTACCTGGAAGTGCCCCAAATAAAAGAATATTACATACAAGTTTTTACATGAATGAAAATGAAAAACACTCATCTCACATGAAAACCCCCGGCTATTCGAACACGACGATCCAATATAACATATCCAGCAACACATAACATCACATGTCATCAACGTAGGCTCTGATACCACTGTAAGGCAGGCAGCCACCCCATCCAATGGGGTCGCCGTGGCACCAACGGGTCCCTCAGCAACTACTTTTTACGCATGCCCCCTCTAGGTCGACATCCAATGCCTAGTAGCTCTGATAAACAGAAAATGTTAAATTTTTCGATCGAACAGTCGAATACCCAAGTTTTCCCGATACAGCTCAACACCAACCCCCAATACCGGGAGAGACGAAACCCCTCCTATCGCTCATTGCCTCCATGTGACTCGGGACTGTACCCAAAGACCACCGTTTTGCACGCCCTCATGGACGTGGTAAGGTGGAGATCAAAGAACAGTGGGAATCACACAAGGCTCTATGACGATCTCGGGTCTACAGACTAACCTGTACAAGTATCACCTGAGAACTGCCATCTGACGTGAGGTATAATACCATCTGGGAGTTCTCGGCGAGTCCGTCCAGTGTACCCAGTCTCCACTGAGCACCCGTATACCATCTCTGATGTCAAACACCAATGGATATGGGATCATCCATCGCCCATCTCATAGGTCGAGAAGCATATACGCTAGTCTACTCTGGTATATCAATGCCCTGTCTCGATACACCCACGACTAGGGACCTTGAAGGATGTACTTATGGACTACCATGTCCCCACTAGTATGATCTGCATCATAGTCCAGGTAGTCAAGTACACATCCTAAGGGCTTTACCAACATGTAACTATAAGACAGTTTAAAGAGACTAGTGTACATGTTAAGATAAAGAGTAACCAGATAGCATACTATCATGTCGAGCAAGAAAGTCATCTCTATATATGTCCAAGCATCCAATATAATATACATCATCTGTACAATACTGGCCTCTAGGGCATA
Source organism: Agapanthus africanus (assembly GCA_030015575.1). Lineage (NCBI taxonomy): Eukaryota > Viridiplantae > Streptophyta > Magnoliopsida > Asparagales > Amaryllidaceae > Agapanthus > Agapanthus africanus. The sequence continues at coordinate 130,533,200 of JASDDO010000019.1, forward strand.
CATACAACTAACACTAGCCTCTCTTCGAGGGATGGGCGTGGACGCACGTTGTTTTGGCGAACGACCGGCTTTGAGTTGCTCGACTGTTGTTGAGCATTGGCAACGACGATCGCTTTCCCTTTTCCTTTCTCATCTCGGGAATCTGATTTTGGAGGAGACGGTCTATGGCCCATCTGGTCTATTTGGGCTAATTTCTCAATCAAGGCCTGGAAGGTGGTCGGCCTGAAGAACATCATGAATTGTGAGATGGTCGCCTGCGGATCGAGAGTGCCCACAAACATGCCTACCGCAGGTGCCTCTTCTATGCATTGTTCGCATTTAGACCAAAGGTTCCGCCATCGTGTTGCGTATTGGACCCACGTTTCGCTTGGCCTTATCCTGGCATTTATTAGTGCTGTTATCGGGGTGCGTTCACTAGCACTCGCGAATCTTTGTGTAAACAGCAGCTCCATCTCCGCAAATGTTTTGACAGAGTCGTTAGGTAGCTCCGAATACCATTCAAATGTTGTTTCTGCTAAGCTGCCGACGAATTGGCGAAGCAACAGTTTGTCATTGCCTCCAGTGTTGCCGCATAAGGCCCTGAATTGCGCGACATGTTGATGTGGATTTCCTGTCCCTTTATATACGTGGAATTTAGGGATCGTGTATCCCGGCGGGTAACTGATTTGGTCATACCAGCTTGGATAGGGTCGTCCTGTTTTGACGACTTGGCTGGCTGCTTCACTCGCCTGATGAGCTCGTATTTGCTGAGCTATATAGTCATCTAGTGCAGCTTTGGAAATGGTTTCCTCCTTGGCTGTTGAATGAGCCGGAGGAGAATTAGATGTCTCCTCTTTATCGTCTTCAATAATGATCGGAGGGTCTTCAGCTGGAGGGTCCGGCTGTAACATCATTCCCACCATGTCTTGGAAGAGAAGCGCCATCTGTTTTATGTTAGCCGCTTGCTCTGCAGCTTCTTTGTCCCTCTTTTCGAGGACTCTGCGTAAAAAGTCAGAGTCGGTTTCTTGTTCTTGACGCTCATCCGAAGACGTTTCAGAGCTTTCTTTTGGCTCAGTGAGTGCAGCCATTGTAGTCATCATTTCCTGAAGCTTTTGTTGTTGCTCCTGGGCTTTCGTCACGGATCGGGTGAGCGGTCGGTGGCCCGTAGAACTGCGGCTTTCCTCCTTTCCAGAAGCCATATAAACAGTGTGCACCACCATGCCCCCAGATTTGGGGCGTTTGTGTTCAGCGCTTTTATGCTTCGCCATGTTCACAGGGGCTTTTTGCGGCCTCCTTTTCTTCTGAGTGATTGGAGTTAAGGGGGCCGTTGTAATGGGCACCCGGGTAACTATTGGTTTTTGGGGCTTGACGGAGTAATCCTTCTCCTGCCTTACCTTCATCTTTTCTTGTCGGCGAAGATAGTTTTTATCAATTACCGACTCATGGACCTGTCGCCAGACCTTGTAAATTTTAGAGGACAGTCGTTGAGGGGGCTGCTCTAGCTTCTTCTCTGGAGTATTCTCCATAGGTGAAGGAGTTCGTTTCAACATCGCAGTAGGAGAGTTTCTGCGCACCGTATTCAGCAATTCAAAGCTGTTCCTGGTTGGAACAGCAGTATCGATCCCCACCATCGGAGCTGGTGGCGTAAATCCAGAGGGGGAGTTGCCCCCAGCCTTTCTTACTCGACGCCAGTGGCGACGTCGAGCGTGTCTTGCGGATGGAGTCACCTCCGTTGTTGGATAAGCTTCTTCATGCCCCTGCTCTGGGTAGGGGAAGCAGCTTTGAGGACCTCGCCTAGAGCAGTAACCGGAATGGCCAGCCTCGTAAAAACTGACTTCACGGAAGAAGGAACCTTTCCAATGATTTCGTCCGTTTGCGTCGGGATGGCTATCCGCTTTGGGATGGCAGCTTCGGGTATCGCAGGTTTGCGGACGTTCTGGCCCAGTCTGTTGAAAACTGAGGTATTGAAACTGGGCGACCTGTTGAGAGGGGTTGCGGCAGTGGTAAGCCGATCAAAGACCGGCTTCTTTGGAGCTTCTTGCGATGTCATTGGGGCATTGAAGCTCATTGGTAGGAGCATGGTCCGAAAAAATAGTCCAGTGGTGGTTTGAGCCACCTGCTCCACCGGCATTTTGAAAAGGGAGGCCGCTTGGGGCCCATAAGTCACTCCTCCAGCAAGGACCGAGTGAGAATTGCAGTTGTAGGCAGTGCAGTTTGAAGCCATTGATCTTCTGTTTTCTGCACGGAGCAAGAAACCAAATCTTAGTACCTTGAATCCACAGGCAACCACAGTAAACCGCGATTCGCTCGCGAACACAACACACGAAGTGTGGAGTGGAAAGAGGAAAAGGTCCCACCGGGCGTGCCAGAATCTGTTCCCCTCCGAAAGACGGCGCACAGGACTGCGATGTCCTGACGCTGAGATTCGGGGCAGATGCTATTTGGTTTTATCCGTCCACCTCTCCGAAGATGCCAAGTTGATTTATGGCACCGTGTATCGGAGGTTTAGACGGATGCGGCCAATGTAGCAGACTTCGTCAGATTCCTCCTCGCTTGAGGGGTTTTTGATTGTGGGGACGCTTTTCCCTGCAGGCGCAAGCCCCTGCAGTTAATTACGCTACCGCATTGCGGTAACAACTTTCTCCTTCTCCAGAATTTCACTTCGTGTCGTGTGTGTTTGTTTTGTTTGTGGTTGCCCGTGGATTGTATACGGAGACTGAGTAATGCCGTCGCCCGTAGGACGTGGATTAGTCCAAATCCGTATTTACTTAGATTTGGGTTTGGTGTTTTTAGTTTAAGGATGCATTAGTCGAGTTGCGGCTAAGATCAACTTAAACGTTCGTTAAGGATACGATAGTCCTATTTGAGACTAAGATCAACTTAACGTGATAATCCATTTAATATCTGGCCATCGGGACTCGTCACCTCTCTAACGTCGTTGAAGGATTACAACGGCAGATGTCAGAGGAGTTCAGAGATGTACCCTTGAACCAAGGTTGATTTGGAGTTTTATAGTCCGTTTGAATGTTTAAGGATACGTTAGCCGTGTTTGGGGGCTAAGATCAACTTAAACGGGATCGTTTAGATCCGGCAAAAGAGCATTTGGAGGTTCTATTGTTCCAGTTTAGGGACGTAGTGGTCCATAGGTAGTTTAGGGACGTGGTGGTCCATATTCCAGTTTAGGGACGTGGTGGTCCATATTCCAGTTTAGGGACGTGGTGGTCCGTCATTAGTTTAAGGACGTTTCGGTCCAACATTCCCATTTAGGGACGAATATTAGTTTAAGGACGTTTCGGTCCAACATTATTTTGTGTGGTCGTCGAGACCCGTCACCTCTCTGACGTCGTTGAAGGACTACAACGACAGTCGTCAAAGGAGTTCGGAGATGTACCCTCGAACCGGATATAAATTGATTTAAGAGAGAGCTGTGCTCAGTCAATTTTATTTAAGGACTTACGGCCAAAATTGGGCTAAGTCCAGTGGAAAATGTTCAACACCTTTATTTATTTCCGGTCTATTAGACCTGTGCTAGGGCTTTGCCCACACTTAAATAATGCATTGCATTACTTCAAGCCATTTATGCCCATTTTGACTGGGCTCTGCCCTTTTTATTATGATGCAGATCATTTGTTTTGGTCCACTGGACCTTTCAATTGGGCTCTGCCCTTTTAAATAATGCATAGCATTTTATTTATTAGGCCTGATAAGCCTTTTAATTGGGCCTGGCCCTTCAGGAGATGAAATGCATTGCATTTGTCAGGCGCTTTGCGCCAATCACTGAACGCAAGCGCTTGTGGTGAGGACACGTGTCATGCTCTGGCGAGCGCAAGCGCAACAGCACAGTGCGCTGCGCTAGTGCGCTGCGCTGTTGCGCTGCTGACACGTGGCGCGCTCTGGTGAGTTGCGCCAATAAAGGAGCGCAACAGCGCAATTTTTCAAGTGCAAAGCACTGTTTTATATTTTAGTTGATTTTAAATCAAAGAAAACAAGTTTTCTTTTGTTTTCAAGAAACCAATGGTTCATAAGAAAGTGCAAAGCACTGCTATTATTATTTTTTTTCTTTTTATTTAAGATTATTGATCTTGTTCTTAGATCAATAGTCTGTCCATAAGAGAATTTTCTTTTTCTCCTAAAGGTTTTTACCTTCTGTTGTTCTTGAGGAGTTCTCAAGAGTTCTCTTCTCTTTTTTTTAGAAAGATGTTGATTCCCTTTTAATTGAGGTCTGAGGTCCTTTTTATAGTGCCCATAAATTAGTTAAGTTTGTTAAAGAGATCTTTCTCTGAGTGATTTGGGGAATTTTCCCCACCGTTGGATCTTTGATCCAAGGGCTTCTGCTTTGCAGAAGAAAATCTTCTTGTTTTAACAAGAACAGAAAAGATTTCTTGAAATTTTAATTCTGTTTGGAGCAGATGCCCCAGCGCGTAACACATGTCGCGCAGCGCACAGCGCAGCGCAACTGCGCTGACACGTGTCGCGCAGCTCAAAGCGCAGCGCAACTGCGCTAGCGCAACTGCGCTGACACGTGTCGCGCAGCGCAGCACTTACGCAACTGAAGCGTTGCTTCCTTTAATTAAAGTTTGAATTTCAAACAGAGCCTTGGTCTGATTGGGTGCGCTGCCTTGGGCGCTGCGCTCCCTGCGCTAACGTGTCTGATTTTGACACGTGGCGCTCTGCGCGCAGCGCAAAGAATCTGAAGCATTGCTTCAGTTATTAAAGTTTAAATTTTCCAAGCAGAGCTTTGCTCTGATTGGGGGGGAGATGAAGCGTTACTTCATTTATTTTAACTTTAATTTTCACTTTAATTTTCAAGACAGAGCTTTGCTCTGATTGGGGTAAACACATGTTATCTAGTTTGTATCATATATGGTAATGGATGTATAATGGTTATTACAAATAGATACATATGCATCCTGGCATCAGTTGTGTTTACTGTGTTCCGATATTGATTACAGTTTCATATTGGGTATCTATTTGGTTAATATACATCACATGATATGTTCACAACACACTGGCAGACTTGTTACCTGGATCTTATTGTTTATGCCAACAATCCTGACTTGTTGTCCTGACGGACGTAACTTGTTGTCTGCATAGACGAGAACTGTACCTGCTTGATCTTGTGTTGGCATTAGATTTATATCGGCAATACCTTACTTGAACACAAACCTGGGAGGAAAAGGGAAATCAAGAATGTAACCGAAACGTAACTCAAGAGGATATTATTATTGTTTGCCGTGGTTCCGGACGTTACGGAATAAATCATTGCTGTTTGCCATTTTTCCGGGCGTTACGGAATAAATACTTGTTTGCCGTTTTTCTGGGCGTTACGGAATAAATACTTGTTTGCTGTGTTTCCGAGTGTTATGGAATAAATATTGTTACCGTGGTCCCGTAGGGAATGAACGGGATATATACTGTTGGGTTACGATGAGTATTACATTAATTGATTTTAAAGACTTCTAGAATAGATAATCTAGAAGCACAGATTTAGGATACACATCACACACCCATACACACACATACATCACTGTTTCATATCTGTGTTATTTATTTATATTCATATTTACTTATATCGTTATATCCTGGTCATTGCTATTATTTGATATTATGACGCACTGATATCTGAGTTTTACATGACCCAGTTCCTCTACCTTTATTGCAGGCTGATCAAGAGTACTTTAGCAATCAAGCCGAGCAATGCGGAGTTGAACGTGTGTTGTTAGAGATGTTTAGTTTATTTATTTCCGTAGTTTTGTTTATGGATGTGAGCCCATATTAGGACATGATTTAGATATTGTTTATTGGATCTTGATTTATTTCCGCTTTATGCATTTTCTTGATTTTATTTATTGTGGTAGATGGACATGTACTAGCTAGATTATATTCTTTTCTGTTCTTGATATCCAATAGACAGCCATAATGTGACTGTGGAGGGATGATTCCTAGCCACAGATAGCATGGTTAGCTCTGTCACGTGCCGTAGTTTATACATCTTGGGAAGCGGGGCGTGACAGAATCTCCGAACAATACCAGCACAAACGTCAACGGCAATACTCTACCGCCTACACCACCACCACCACCTACTGTTGCAACTCATATCAATGAGAAAACAATACTTCTTGAGACTATCAAGAGCCTATTGGTTGGTCAGCAGTAGCAGACTTCTATCCTTATGCACCGCCCCGAAGCCGAGGCACCCGAAGTTAAGAAGTTCCAGGCACTGCACCCAAAGAACTTCTCGGGTAAAGAGAGTCCGCTCGAATTAGAAGAATGGGCTCAAGCGATCGAGGATGACCTGGAAGCAGCTCAAGTGCTAAATATAGCTTGGGTGAGAGTTGCTAAGTTGCAGCTAATCGATAACGCCAGAGTTTGGTGGAAGGCTGCGAAGAGCCATCTCGCACAACCGATAGAATGGAGAACATTTCGAAAGGAAAAGGAATTTCACGTTCTTCTTTTCGGGAAGGGAAGACCTCTTCTGTTGGAGATAGTGCCCTCAGAGTCATCACAGGCACGTGATTGCAATGATTGAGGGAGAACCTATCCCGGTAGGACAGTCTTACTCGAGATGATAGTATGCTATCTGGTTTATCTTTATCATCGTGTACTGGTTTAGGTGACCTGACATGTCGCTATTACACGTTGATAGAGCCCCTAGGATTCTTGCTTGACCACCAGCAGTATGAAGGCGATCATATACGTGGGAGCTGGTAGTCTATAAGCACATTCTTAAAAGGTCCCTAGTCGTGGGAGTTTCGAGACAGGGCATCGATACTCCAGAGTAGACTAGTGTATATAGTCGAGACCCCGACGAGGGGCGGTGGCCGGTCTCACAAGCCACTGGTGTCAATTGGTTCACCTAAGATGTATACAGGTGCTCATTGGGTTATGAGTACACCGGACAGGACTCGCCGGGAACCTGCCAGTTGGGATTATACCAGACGACAGATAGCAGTTCCCAGGTGACATGTGTACAGGTTAGTTCATCGACCTGAGGATCGTCATTTTTCTCGTATGAGTTCCCACTGTACTTTGATTACTACCCTACCACGCTCAAAGGAGACGTGCAAACAGGTTTTAGTTGGGTACAGTCCCGAGCCACATGGAGGCAGTGAGCGGATCTTCAGGGGTTCGTCTCTCCCGGTATTGGGGGTGAGGTCGCGCTGTGTCTAGGAGAGCCATTACACAAAGCCCTCGGCCGAGGCACGAGATTTACTGGTAGGTATTCCAGTAGTATCTCAGGGTGTTCTGGGCTACACTCCGACACGACTTGTACCGCTTTTGGGGGTCTGACTTTTACCAACCCCCTAGGCCCACCATGCGATGCTCATAGACGAACGGATCGGACTGAACGGATATTGTCACTGACAGGCTCAGTAGGGTGTCAGGATGAGTTCGCTCATCGACGTCCCTTTTGGTCAATACCTGGTAGCCCGTTACGTATTGGTTTATACCTCTGACGTGCTAGTGGTTAAATCCACAACCAAGGTGTTGACGAGTCTTTAGAGTCCCCCACATTCAGTTGCTCAAGTTTTCGGGCGAAACGCTGTAGAGGCCGTATGGAGATATGGCAAGGTCCGATCAGATACGTGCGGTATTGCATGGATCAGGATCGGACAGTTTGTACTACAGGCCGTATGAATATATGGCAGGGTTCGATCAGATACGTGCGGTATTGCACGGATCAGGATCGAACGGATATTACTAGCCGGCTTTGGTTTAAGCCGGATCCTAATATAGTACAGTGTAGATTTTGTCTCATTGCATTTATATTTCGGTCGGAATACAAATGCGGGTGTGTATACACAGTATCGGGGTTTTCCTGTAATTTATTACGGGACCAGTTTTCTGGGGTTGCCAGTTTGCTTTCCGTTTCAGCCATTTTCATTTGTATCTTTCAATGGCCGAAGATTGGTGAAGGAGGGTTTATTTGCATTTGTGCAAATAAGCAATTTGGAAGGGGGTCTTTGCATATTTTTGTATCATGATACTTGCACCATCATTGCTTGACTTTCTTTAGTCATCATGGCTAGTCTTGTAGTGTCATGATGGCATGACCTTTTGGTGATGATGATGGATGATGATAGTTGGACTGTGAGGTTGGTTTTGTGATCATGGTTGATTATCACCATTCTCTTGCATTATTCTCATGACTTATCTCTTGGGATTTTTCCTCATTCACTTGACTCTCCATTCTCACTCTCCCCAAGTGCCATGGCCGGCCACTTCTCTTTGGGGCTGTCCAAATATTTTGGTGGGGGATTTTTGCTCTCTCATGCTTGCAAAAATCCCCAAGTTCCTCCACAAAAGTATATATATATATATATATATATATATATATATATATCATTCCTCCACCATATGGCAATTCCTACAACCCCAAAATGAGACATGGTTCTACACGCATTCTACAGCAAGCCTTGGGCACATCGGCTCGCCAACTTCGTGCCCGAGTTGCCTCGGTATAGAGGTGGGAGCCCGTAAAAGATGCAGGCGACGTGGTGCCTTTCCGGCAAGGAGGTGGAGACCGGACATTCCGCGGGAGATCGGGACGACGGCGAGAAGACCGGAGGACACGGATCGCTCGATATATCTCTCTTCCCCATCTAGTAGTTAGCTAGGACTAGTTAATGGTACGATCCGGGTTTTAGTGCGCGGTGGTGCCGGTTTGAAAAATTAAAGTTAACCATCGCTTCCGCATTTGGCCTCGGGATGGAGGCCGGGACGCCGCCGTGCACTTACAGTGGTATCAGAGCCTCGCCATTAACATAGTCTAGCTTTGTCTAATGTGTTCACATTTCCGATCGATCAAAAATTCTAAAATCCGTGTTTTTCAGTACAATCAGTTTCTGTCGAAATTTTTTGGAGTCCAAAAATTTTTCAGGTTGTTGAATAGTGATGTGCTGGAAGTTCTAAGCACTCTGTAGAAATTCGATACAGTAACTCGACTACTGAAGCGCGGAACCGCGGCCAAAACCCTCTTTGGGCCGCGGTTCCGCCGCACAATAATGTCCTTGCTGCATCAAATTTCTGCAGTCGCTTTCTGGGTTGAAAATAGGGTTTTTGGAATATTAATTTTTGGCCCAGAATTTCTTGATGTGCTACAGTAGTACTTGGGGCCCACTTGTTAAAATTTGATCGATCGGATATTTTAAACACATTAGTTTACAGTATTTACATTATATCTGCGACCGTGAATGTCACTTGATCGGTAAATCCTGTCTAACTGCTATAGCCCGGTTAGACGGATTTGCGAACGTGACTTTCACGTTGATGTTCTGTGTATTGCTGTGATATTGCGGATTGGTCGTGGGGATAGCCTGGATGCAATGCTAGTACAGTTTTGTTGTATTATGTACTTTTGATATTGCGAGGCGAGCGTCCGACATGTGGACTGCCGTCACTGCCTGTTTATATTATTATTTTGGGGCACGACCAGGTTGCGGTCGATGTACCCGTTGTATGTATATTTTACTTTCTGTACTAGGATTACCCCGCGGAGGGGTGCACGGATGGCCGGGTTCTAGAGGGCAACAAGCCCGCATCTCATGGCACTGAGATGGAGGGGGTTTTACTCTAGAATTGGCGGTCTATTCGCCGCACTCGTAGGGGGTACAGGTTGACCCAGGAGGGGTGCCCAAGTTATCGGATTTCGTGAAGTGCTGGGTGGTCCATTCACATTGCTGAAGGGGGCTGCCTCGCTTCAGGTTTTGGCGGGTGACTTGCCGCGCCCGTAGGGGTCTAGGTTTTACATTGCACAGGCTATCCACACGACCAGGGGAACGTCTGGTTTCAGTAGTGGCTCTGTGAAACCCGGGGATCCCAGATATCTGTATTGTTCTGTGATGCTGTACATTTCTGTGATGTTGCATTTTATCACGCCTTGAGCGAAATATAATATATTGGTATATATATTAGTAGATGTTGTATATGTTTTGCATCCGCGCTAGTCCAGTCCCCGCTCTGTCGTTAGTTAGCTAACCTAACGGGTAATGACGGGACCCAGTGGCGAATGCGGATGGCATATACGTACGTCATATTATTTTCGTTCTTTGTGGTGTGATCCATTGATGGGACTGCGTTGATTCGGATCAATGCAGGTTAAAAACAAACCTAATCTGATGTTGTTGGAACACTTTTCAAAAGGCTGTTATTGCAAGGACGTTCACTTTTGTTTTGCATCGTGGTATTCAGTTGGAATATCCTGCTCCTCAGTCGACGAGGCAAAGGCCGAGATCCCTTCACCGGGAGTGACCCCTTGGACAGAAGTTTGCGTCAGGGCATTAACTTCACTATAGCCGATTACTTTTGCTTTGCATCGTGGTATTCAGTTGGAATATCCTGCACCTCATTCTACGGGGAAAGAGCCGAGATCCCTTCACCGGGAGTGACCTCTTTAGCAATGGTTTTCGTCACTATATTTTTAAAAAAGCTATCCGTTCCTTCAACGATATCAAGTTCATTACGTTAAAGGTTTTCGCCAGAAACCATTCGTAGCCCTCCGTCGTTTCATATGGATGGTCAATAGTATTCAAGCTGTGTATGTTGGCCAAAGTCAAGGCACAGTGATTGGTAACTATTGGGTATTCATATGCAGCATAGATAGATGCGTTGGTTTGGGGAAGTCGTACTACTATTTTGGCCAAAGTCAAGGATAGGTACGGGTGGATTCAAATTAACCTGGAGAATGACGGGTAGAACTTGACATGTGACTTATGATATGTTGGCCAAAGTCAAGGTCATAAGAGCATGGGGCAGAAATCACATCGGGAGTTTCTAAAGAAACTGAAACTTGCCAGATATGCGCATACCTTCTGGAGTGTGATACCGTGAGCGGATTCCGTCACGTTATCATGCGATGATAGTTGGATCCCGATTCCCACTGATGAGTTGGTTTACTCCTCGGGTGATCCCGACTAATTCTTCTTTCAGGTTTGGAGGAGAATTTGACGGTACAGTGGGAGGATTCCAGATTAGATAAATTGGTAACCATTCTGATCTAGGTTAGAGTGCACGCTGAGTGTTTATTTTCTCTCTCTCTGGCAGCGACCATTGACCCGACCCTAAGACTATGACTCAGTGACCAAGTTGACCGAACCTTCTTAAACACTGGCTTTTGGATTGTCAGAGTTGCAAACCTCATTGCCACTCCTACTTTTACCCTTTTCTCCAGGACACCCCGTATTACTACGAACGTCCACTTCCATTGGACAAAACCATCGTATGGTTATATACGAACTCGAAGGAATTTATTCGAGGATGGTTTCCGGTTCTGGAGAAAACGGATAGGACTATTCAGTTGTCTTTTCATTTTTACCTTCTCTCAGGTTGCGAGCACTCCTTGGTTTAGGAGTAGTACACCTATTACGCAAATTGGATAGTCTTCTTCCAAACCTTAGGCTGGTGCCGAACAGTGGGGAATGAAGAAAACCAATTAGCATAACGATGGTGTGCAGAAGGTATTGAGTTAAGAGAAAGAAAGGGATTAGTAAGAGGGCAAAGTAAATTGCGACTGATATTCACGACCAAACCAAGTATTTCTTCGCCAATCCTAAATCACCTTTGTATTTCTCCAGGACACTCCGTATCACTACGAAGATCCACAGTTTATTGGATACTCCATCGTATAGTTATATACGAACTCGAAAGGAACTTGTTCCAGTTCGGGGATGGATTCTGGTTCAGGAGAAATAGGAATAAGGTTTATTCGGTTGTCTTTTATCTTCACCTTCTCTCGCATTGCGAGTGCTCCTAGGATAAGGACAGTACACCCATTATGCTTATTGGATAGTCTTCTTCCAAACCATAGGCTGGTGCCGAAAGGTAGGAAAGGAAGAAAACCATTTGGCCTAAAAGGGTGTGCAGAAGGTGATGACTAAACACATAAAAAGGGATTTGGAGAGGTGGCAAAGAATTATACGGTTACAGTCGTGAATCTGGAAGAGGCATTACTAGGAATACCAGGATACCCCATCGAAACGTTTCAATGTTTCAGTTTCACTGTGTAATGTTAAAAGAAAACTGATTTCCCGATTAGATACTTATTCCAGGGTATGTATTTACCAGGTATGATTCTCACACCTGTATGGTTTTACAGATGATGAGTGGGAGTAAGTTATTGGAAATTGGGTAATCATCCTCATTATATCGGGATTCGTTATAATCGGTGATATTTGAGGAAGTCACCTGGGTCGTTTGCCGGACAGCAAATATTTGGTTTTGAATATCCGCTGTTATGCACCAATTTCAAATTGATATATCTGTACGTCTATTTTCATAGAGTGAGATATACCTTTTTGAAATTATGTCTGTGACATTTACCTATATCAGTGGATGGTTAGGTAAGAAGCATTAAACAGCGGTGTAATTCTTCTTAACCATAAGTACAGTTTTCAACCTACGACACACAGTGAATGAGTTATCAGACTCAAGGGACTTATACAGAGTATTGTATGTTGTCCAGGGTCCATCATGACAGAGGGGTTGGTCCTCGTACTATATTCGGTTTACTTATGACTTCTCTAGTTTTTAGACAGGTGTTTCGTGGAAACACAGGGTCCGAATTTTGAGAAGTTATAGGTATTTGAATAAAGTAGAGAACCAGGCATTGCAAGTATCGGGATTCTTCAAAGTGATCGAAGATGTAGATACTTGTGTATGGTGTTCAGTTGATAGTAATGATTAAGAGAACTTGCTTCTCTTCAGGTTACTCATAATTGGAAGCATTCCTAAGTTGAGTAACGCTGATCGGCCTTTTTCCATTTAGTTGACATGCACTGGAGACAGCTGCATGATTTGAATCTGGTTCAATAAAATCGGTGCCTCTGGTTATATATTGGATATAGAACAGTTCATATCTTAACGATGTTAAGGTACGGGGAGTTGTCCGGCTTATGATTAAAACCAGACTCTGGATAACTCAAGGCACGTTTCTGTAATGACTGTTTGTGGGTTGACCCAGGCTATGACGAGGGTTGACTGTCTACCATCTGAAAGATCAATAGTGATATTGTTCTAAACTCGCCACAGTTTTAATAAAAATGGATTTTTTCAGAAAACAGTAGTGGGAGTATGGTAGAACTGGAAGTGATTCCAGAACCACAAACGATTACTGAAGATTTCATAGGAACCTAAAGATTCAATCTGGTTTGACATTCCATTGGCCACTCCGCAGATATGGTGGGTAACCTCAGGCACCCTAGGGGTACTCCGGTGGCCTCAAGGACGGTGACAGGGAGGTTCTTGTTTACCAACACTTGCCATTGCTGTTGTTTCAGACTGTGAGACCCGGCAGGAGGATGAGTATAGCGTCGTTCTAAACTTGCTTTTGAAGTGTACGTTTGTATGACTCTGCCAGAGGGTTGTCGTAGTCAGTGGGAGCAGCGGAAGCATTGGTGGACAGGTAGCTTATGTCTATTTATAGACTAAAGCAGATATAGCGGAGATAGATCATCAATTTCTGATGTGACAGTCATAGGTTTGACTTCATCAGAATAGGGGATGGATCTGTTGAGAAGGTAGTAGGGTGTGATGTCATGGTATTTGGATGACATACACAGAGTAGGAAGAGATATTCCTATACTACGATCGGTTATACTTTGGTCGTCACACAGTGGTTTCTCCACATAGGACTTGGACATTATATCAGACATTCTGGTTACTAGATCTATGGTTTTAGATCTAGATTTGGGTGGTTTCCCAATTAAGGGTACTTAGACAGCATTCTAAGAGTATTTAGAATGGACGACTCCTGGCACGGTAGTGTACCTGCAGGTGATGGAGTCATCCTCTCTAAAGGTGTCTTACTGACTAAAGTGGAGAGGGATGTGTATGATTGGCAGATCACTTGCTTAGGCAATTGAGTCAATCATGAGATGTCAAGTACCATACCAGATGTTGTTCTTGCAGAAGATGCAATAAGTTGATATTAATCCAATCCTGGAGAAACAGTCGGAAGCAGTTTTAGAACATAAGTGGATGTTCTAGGGATATGATAACGACAGCCTCATTCGGGAGACAGTTATCATTCCAGGCTTCCAAGATGACTTGGACGACAAGCAGGTTGTCAGAGTTATATTTTTCCTTCTGATGAGGGGCAGTATTTTGGACAGGTGGTCCAAGGCAATACTGAGGGAGGCATGGCGCGGGATACTGATTAAGTTCAGTTGACGATACAGTCTAAGAGGTTTGGATTTGGAGTTCATTTATGAGCTAGGTCCCATCAGACATCCAGACACATTCTGAGACAGGTATTGCTCATTTCGGGAGATAGCTTTCTCCGCGAACTTGAGATATAGAGAGACATAGAAAGAAACATCAAAGCGGATCCACTCACTGAGGCTATTCCTCGAACGCAATAGTTTCGCAAACGAGCTTTATGAGACTGACTAGTAGAGGAGTTGGGTGTTCGGTATCACACGGGCTGTGAGTATGCGACATCGCAATAATTAGCCTTGAGTGCAAGTGGGAGATTGTTGGAGATAGTGCCCTCAGAGTTAATTATTGGATCACAGGCACGTGATTGTAATGATTGAGGGAGGACCTATCCCAGTAGGACAGTCTTACTCGAGATGATAGTATGCTATCTGGTTTATCTTTATCATCGTGTACTGCTTTAGGTGACCTGACATGTCGCTATTACACGTTGATAGAGCCCCTAGGATTCTTGCTTGACCACCAGCAGTATGAGGGCGATCATATACGTGGGAGCTGGTAGTCTATAAGCACATCCTTAAAAGGTCCCAAGTCGTGGGAGTTTTGAGACAGGGCATCGATACTCCACAGTAGACTAGTGTATATAGTCAAGACCCCGACAAGGGGCGGTGGCCGGTCTCACAAGCCACTGGTGTCAGTTGGTTCACCTAAGATATATACAGGTGCTCATTGGGTTATGAGTACACCGGACAGGACTCGCCGGGAACCTGCTAGTTGGGATTATACCAGACGTCAGATAGCAGTTCCCAGGTGACATGTGTACAGGTTAGTTCATCGACCTGAAGATCGTCATTTGTCTCGTATGAGTTCCCACTGTACTTTGATTACTACCCTACCACGCTCAAAGGAGACGTGCAAACAGGTTTTAGTTGGGTACAGTCCCGAGCCACATGGAGGCAGTGAGTGGATCTTCAGGGGTTCGTCTCTCCCGGTATTGGGGGTGAGGTCGCGCTGTGTCTAGGAGAGCCATTACACAAAGCCCTCGGCCGAGGCACGAGATTTAATGGTAGGTATTCCAGTAGTATCTCAGGGTGTTCTGGGCTACACTCCGACACGACTTGTACCGCTTTTGGGGGTCTGACTTTTACCAACCCCCTAGGCCCGCCATGCGATGCTCATAGACGAACGGACCGGACTGAACGGATATTGTCACTGACAGGCTCAGTAGGGTGTCAGGATGAGTTCGCTCATCGACGTCCCTTTTGGTCAATACCTGGTAGCCCGTTACGTATTGGCTTATACCTCTGACGTGCTAGTGGTTAAATCCACAACCAAGGTGTTGACAAGTCTTTAGAGTCCCCCACATTCAGTTGCTCAAGTTTTCGGGCGAAACGCTGTAGAGGCCATATGGAGATATGGCAAGGTCCGATCAGATACGTGCGGTATTGCACGGATCAGGATCGGACAGTTTGTACTATAGGCCGTATGAATATATGGCAGGGTTCGATCAGATACGTGCGGTATTGCACGGATTAGGATCGAACGGATATTACTAGCCGGCTTTGGTTTAAGCCGGATCCTAGTATAGTACAGTGTAGATTTTGTCTCATTGCATTTATATTTCGGTCGGAATACAAATGTGGGTGTGTATACACAGTATCGGGGTTTTCCTGTAATTTTACGGGACCATTTTTCTGGGGTTACCAGTTTGCTTTCCGTTTCGGCCATTTTCATTTGTATCTTTCAATGGCCGAAGATTGGTGGAGGAGGGCTTATTTGCATTTGTGCAAATAAGCAATTTGGAAGGGGGTCTTTGCATATTTTTGTATCATGATACTTGCACCATCATTGCTTGACTTTCTTTAGTCATCATGGCTAGTCTTGTAGTGTCATGATGGCATGACCTTTTGGTGATGATGATGGATGATGATAGTTGGAGTGTGAGGTTGGTTTTGTGATCATGGTTGATTATCACCATTCTCTTGCATTATTCTCATGACTTATCTCTTGGGATTGTTCCTTATTCAATTGACTCTCCATTCTTACTCTCCCCAAGTGCCATGGCCGGCCACTTCTCTTTGGGGTTGTCCAAATATTTTGGTGGGGGATTTTTGCTCTCTCATGCTTGCAAAAATCCCCAAGTTCCTCCACAAAAGTATATATATATATATATATATATATATATATCATTCCTCCACCATATGGCAATTCCTACAACCCCAAAATGAGACATGGTTCTACACGCATTCTACAGCAAGCCTTGGGCACGTCGGCTCGCCAACTTCATGCCTGGGTTGCCTCGGTATAGAGGTGGGAGCCCATAAAAGATGCAGGCGACGTGGTGCCTTTCCGGCGAGGAGGTGGAGACCGAACATTCCGCGGGAGATCGGGACGACGGCGAGAAGACCGGAGGACACGGATCGCTCGGTATATCTCTCTTCCCCATCTAGTAGTTAGCTAGGACTAGTTAATGGTACGATCCAGGTTTTAGTGCGCGGTGGTGCCGGTTTGAAAAATTAAAGTTAACCATCGCTTCCGCATTTGGCCTCGGGATGGAGGCCGGGGCGCCGCCATGCACTTACATCTTCGATACCAAGTACTTTCCAGAGACTGCCCTCTTTGACATGGAACAGCAATTCATCCATTTACAGCAAGGCTCGATGTGGGTCAAGTCGGTGGATGAATATAATGCTGAGTTTACCATACTCGGCAGATAAGATATAGTCTCAAATTCAATTTTCTGATCTCACTCACAACACTGCTAACACAAGGTCGTAACAGGTTCGCTGCACAACTTATTCTCACTGCTGAGATCCGGGCATGACGATTCCAGAAAGGGTTGGACCCTGAAATCCAAGCTGCACTCACTACAGGGGATTTCCCAACCCATAAGCTTGCTTTGAAGACTCCCCGATGCTATGAGACAGTTGTGAAGAAGAAGGGCATGCCGTAGACTGCCGGTGTGAAACGCCCTATGCATCAGATCACAGGAGGGGCCTATTCCAGGCCAGCTTTCAATGGACCATCTCGGGGGGGCAGTAGGTTTGTCCGCCAACAACAGGCCAGACTTTTGCATCTACTGCAAAAGAACATGGCATCTTGTGAAGAACTGCTGTAGGGAGAACAACTTGTGCCTGATCTGTGGGTCTTCTACTCATGCCATCAGAGCATGCCCACAGAACCGAGGACCCAACAACCCTCCAGCTAGACCGGCAATCCAAGCTCCTCCTACCCAGTTAGCTTTACCAGCTCCAGCTCCCTGCACCCAGACCGCTCAACCCCAACGCCGAGTGTTTAACCAGGTACAAAGGAAAGTGCCGTGACGCCAAGCATTCACTATGTCGGTCGAAGAGGCCAAAGCTGCGGGTTAGGTTATCACTGGTAAATCTCTTCCCTATTCTCTTTCAATTTCTTTCAATTCATAGCCATCTTATATTTGTTATACCTAAACCTATCCCATACGACTTAGGTACAATCTTAGTAACCTCCCTACATGCACTCGCGCTTTTCGACACTGGGGCATCACATTGCTTTATCTCGCAATGGTTCGTCCGAACTCATGCTATCCCAGTTAAACCGCTCGTATCCAGCTGGAATGTTAGTTCAGGAAATGCGTTATAAAAGTAACCTTGGGATACGATCTATGTCCAGTGATCGTTTGCAGTCGAGAATTCTATGCAGACTTCAAGGTGCTGGATATATCGAACTTCGACGTAGTCTTGGGAATGGACTGGCTGGGAACTTTCTTCGCTACCATCGACTGTTGCCAAAAGAGAGTAGTGTTCGAAATACCAGATCACCCAGTGTTCTACTTCAAAAGTGGAGACCGGACCTTAGAGCCTAGCATCTACCGAGCAAAACCAAAGAAGGCAAAAATTGCAGCGTTGCAAGCGAAAGGATCGAAGCCAGAGACAGTTCGAGGATGTATTCCCGGAAGATATATCAGGTTTGCCTCCAGATCGAGCTCTTGAATTCAGCATTGATTTACAACCCGGTGCACAACCAGTAATAAAAGCTCTGTACCGATTAAGTCCAAAGGGATTGAAGGAGATCCATATTCAGTTGGACGAACTCCTGAAGAAAGGTTGGACCCGACCCAATACTTCAAGTTAGGAATCTCCGGTGCTACTAGTGAAGAAGAAGGAAGGTACCTAAAGGATGTGCGTGGATTATCGAGCTTTGAACAAGGTGACAATTAAAAATAAGTATCCATTACCTTGCATCGATGACCTTTTCGATCGGTTAAGTAGATCTTTTGTCTTTTCAAAGTTAGATTTTCGTTCAGGATATTATTAGGTGAAGGTCAAGGAGTCCGACATTCCGAAGACGATATTTAGGAATCGTTATGGTCATTATGAATATCTCGTAATGCAATTTGGAGTGACCAATGCACCTACCATCTTTATGAACTTGATGAACCAACCATGTTTTCCGAGAGTACTTAGACAGATTTTTTGTTATCTTCATCGACGATATCCTGGTGTATTCAAAGAATCGGAAAGAGAACACCGAGCATTTATGGATTGTCATGGAGACATTACGACAATATCAGCTCTACGCCAAGTAGAGTAAGTATGAATTTTGGCTAGATCAAGTCGGATTTCTTGGACATATCGTTTCAGGCGACTCTGTGGATCCAGCTAAGGTGTCAGCTGTCAGTGAGTGGCCGATACCAAAGACGGTGAAAGATATAAGAAATTTCTTGGGCTTAGCAGGATACTACAGACGATTCATTGAAGGAATCTCAAATATCGCAGCACGCCTGACCAAGCCCATACATAAAGACGAAGTATTTGTGTGGACAGAAGCATGTGAGAATGTATAACTCAAGTCGAGATTAACCTCTGCTCCTATTCTCGTAATACCGGATCAATCTGGCGGATTCGATGTAAATTGTAATGCGTCCGGTAAAGAATTAGGATGTGTTCTACACCAGCATGGAAAAGTTGTGTCTTTTGCATCAAGGCAATTAAAAGTTCATGAGCGCAACTATCCAACGCGTGATCTGCAACTGGCAGCAGTGGTTTTCGCACTCAAGATTTGACGCCACTATCTTTTGGGAGAACGAGTGGATATATACACTGACCATAAGAGTCTGAAGTATGTATTTACTCAGAAGGAACTCAACATGCGGCAAAGAAGATGGTTAGAACTCATGGCAGATTTCGACATCAACCTACAATATCATCCTAGGAAGGTGAACGTGGTTCCTGATGCACTTAGTTGCTATCCATTAGTAATGAATATCACCGCTCAGTGGAGACTACAGCAAGAATTGCACGAATTGGAGATCGAAATAGTTATGCTAGGTAACGCTTCATATTTGATGAACTTACAAATCTAGTCCACTCTTGAAAATTAGATCAAGGCAGCTCAAGCAAATAATACCAAGATACAAAAGATCCGAGAACAAGTAGAAAGTGGACTTCGAACTGACTTCATCATCCACGAAGATGGATCCTTGCGATATGGAAGCCGTTTATGTGTACCAGTCGGCCCTGTTCGAGAAGAGTTGATGAAAGAAACTCACAGCTTTCCGTACTCGGTAAACCCCGGCGGTACAAAGATATATAAGGATTTACAACAACACTACTGGTGGTATGAAATGAAGTGAGAAGTAGCAAGGAGCGTAGCAAGGTGTTTGGTGTGTCAGCAAGTGAACGCTGAACATCACAGAATTGCTGGTCTATTTTAGCCATTACCAATCCCAGAATGGAAATGGAAACACATTACCATGGACTTCGTGACTGCTCTCCCTCACAGTACGAAGGGTAACGATGAAATTTGGGTTATTGTGGATCGACTCACCCAGTCGGCTCACTTTATTCCATTCAGAGTTGGCCATTCAACTGAGAAATTAGCAAGGAAGTACATAGAGGAGATCATGAAATTACATTGAGTACATGTCTCCATCGTCTTCGATCGTGATACGAGATTCCGATCACAGTTTTGGTAGAGTCTGCAAGCTAGCGTGGGGACAAGTCTGAATTTCAGCACGGTATACCATCCAAAAACGGACGGACAGTCCGAGCGAACAATTTAGATTCTGAAAGACATGCTGAGAGCATGTAGGTTAGACACTGGAAGTTCATAGGAAGATCACCTACACCTTGCGGAGTTCTCATACAACAACAGCTACCAGGAAAGTATTGGGATGTCACCA
Source organism: Agapanthus africanus (assembly GCA_030015575.1). NCBI lineage: Eukaryota > Viridiplantae > Streptophyta > Magnoliopsida > Asparagales > Amaryllidaceae > Agapanthus > Agapanthus africanus. The sequence continues at coordinate 130,553,493 of JASDDO010000019.1, forward strand.
TTCACAGCACTCTACGAACAGAAGTACCGTTCCCCGCTGAGTTGGGACGACGTGGGAGATCGTGAACTCCTTAGACCAGAGATGATCGTAGCAACTGTGGACGTGGTTCGCACAATCAGGGAAAGGATGCGCATAGCCCAAACCAGCAGAAGCATTGGGTAGATGTAAAGCGTCGACATCTGGAGTTTCAACCTGGAGAGCATGTATTCCTAAAGATCTCTCCAAACCAAGGAGTGATCCGTTTTGGAAAGAAAGGTAAATTAAGTCCAAGGTACATAGGACCATTCGACATACTCGAACGAGTTGGAGAAGTGGCGTACCGCTTAGCACTACCACCCTCGTTTGAAGGAGTACACAACGTGTTCCATATATCCTAGCTACGACGATATGTGAGCAATCTCAGCCATATACTTAATCACTCAGAGCTCACGATACAGACTGATCTAACTTGCGAGCAGCAACCCGTTGAAATTCTAGACCAAAAGGTGAAAACATTACGGAACAAGGAGGTAAACTTGGTCCGAGTGATGTGAAGAAAAGATCCGTCAGGAGAATCAACTTGGGAAAGAGAAGAAGATATGGGTGCACGTACCCTTACTTTTTTTAAAATTAGTCTCTATGTAAATGTAAATTTCGAGGACGAAATCTTTATCAGGAGGGTAGAATGTAACGACTCTGAAATCCCTGTACATAATTAATTGTTTAAATGTACAGAAAAGGGTATTTCAGCCTGTGTAGGAGTTATAAGTTATTTTTGTTCAATAAAGTAAAAAGCAACTTGTAGCTCACAGGTAAAATCTCTACACTGCTGTTGTTGGAGATAGTGCCCTCAGAGTCAATTATTAGGTCACAGGTACGTGATTGTAATGATTGATGGAGGACCTATCCCGGTAGGACAGTCTTACTCGAGATGATAGTATGCTATCTGGTTTACCTTTATCATCGTGTACTGTTTTAAGTGACCTGACACGTCGCTATTACACGTTGATAGAGCCCCTAGGATTTTTGCTTGACCACCAGCAGTATGAGGGCGATCATATAAGTGGGAGCTGGGGGTCTATAAGCATATCCTTAAAAGGTCCCTAGTCGTGAGAGTTTCGAGACAGGGCATCGATTCTCCATAGTAGACTAGTGTATACAGTCGAGACCCCGACGAGGGGCGGTGGCCGGTCTCACAAGCCACTGGTGTCAGTTGGATCACCTAAGATGTATACAGGTGCTCATTGGGTTATGAGTACACCGGACAGGACTCGCCGGGAACATGCTAGTTGATGATATACCAGACGTCAGATGGCAGTTCCCTGGTGACATGTGTGCAGATTAGTTCATCGACCTGGGGATCGTCATTTGTCTCGTGTGAGTTCCCACTGTACTTTGATTACTACCCTACCACGGCTCAAAGGAGTCGTGCAAACAGGTTTTAGTTGGGTACAGTCCCGAGCCACATGGAGGCAGTGAGCGTATCTTCAGGGGTTCGTCTCTCCCGGTATTGGGGGTGAGGTCGTGCTGTGTCTAGGAGAGCCATTACACGAAGCCCTCGGCCGAGGCAAGGAGATTTACTGGTAGGTATTCCAGTAGTATCTCAGGGTGTTCTGGGCTACACTCCGACACGACTTGTACCGCTTTTGGGGGTCTGACTTTTACCAACCCCCTAGGCCCGCCATGCGATGCTCATAGACGAACGGACCGGACTGTACGGATATTGTCACTGACAGGCTCAGTAGGGAGTCAGGCTGAGTTCGCTCACAGACGTCCCTTTTGGTCAATACCTGGTAGCCCGTTATGTATTGGCTTATACCTCTAACGTGCTTGTGGTTAAATCCACAACCAAGGTGTTGATGAGTCTTTAGAGTCCCCCACATTCAGTTACTCAGCTTTCGGACGAAAGGTTGTAGAGGCCGTATGGAGATATGGCAAGGTCCGATCAGATACGTGTGGTATTGCACGGATCCGGATCGGACAGTTTGTACTATAGGCCGTATGGTTATATGGCAGGGTTCAATCAGATACGTGCGGTATTGCACGGATCAGGATCGAACAGATATTACTAGCCGGCTTTGGTTTAAGCCGGATCCTAGTATAGTACAGTGTAGATTTTGTCTCATTGCATTTGTATTTCGGTCGAAATACAGATACGGGTGTGTATGCACAGTATCGGGGTTTTCCTGTAATTTATTACGGGACCAGTTTTCTGGAGTTGCCAGTTTGCTTTCCGTTTCGGCCAATTTCCATTGTTCCGTTCATTGGCCGAAGATTGGTGGAGGAGGGCTTATTTGCATTGTTGCAAATAAGCATTAGTGGAGGGGGTTCTTTGCATCTTGTTGCATCATGATGGTTTTCATGATGAGCACCATCACTTGACTTTCCTTTTTCATGATTGCTTGACTTGGTGAGGTGATGGTTGAGGTGGAGTGTTGGTTATTCCTTTGTCATCATGGTTGTTGATGATGAGGTTGTTGGAGTGTTAGTTTAGGCTTGTGATCATTTCTTTTGATGATAGCCTCTCACTTGCTTATTCTCTTGATTCACTCTCTTGAGTTTTGTGACTCTCTCATTTTTTTTCACTCACCCCTCACTTGCATGGCCGGCCTCTTCCCTCAAGGGCTGTCCAAAATTCTAGTGTAGGGATTTACACTCTTTTGGCTTGGCAAAAATCATATTAGCTCCTCCTCCAAAAAGCTTGTATCATCCCTCCACCAAATGGCATCTCCATGAACCCCAAAGTGAGACTTGAGGACTACATATTCTACAGCGAACCTTGGGCATGTCGAGTAGCCGGCTTCGTGCCCGAGTTGCCTCGGCATTGAGGTGGGAGCCCGTAAAAGAAGTAGGCGATGTGGTGCACTTCCGGCGTCGAGGTGGAGACCGGAGCTTCCGCAGGAGATCGGGACGATGACGAGAAGACCGGAGGACTTGGATCGTCGGTATATCTCTTTCCCATCTTTTAGTTAGCTAGGACTAATTAATGGTTCGATCCGGGTATTAGTGCGCGGCGGTTTGCCAGTTCAAGAAAATTTAAGTTTATCACCGCTTCCGCTTTTGGCCGTCGGATTGACGGCCGGGGCGCCGCCGTGCACTTACAGTGGTATCAGAGCCTCCCCATTAACTTAGTCTAGCTTTGTGTAATGTGTTTTTCAGTTCCGATCGATCGAAATGTCCAAAAACCCGTATTTTGTCACGACAGTTTTCTGTTGAAATTTTTTGGTCCCCAAAAATTTTTCAGGTTGTATAAAAGTACTGTACAGGAAGATATAAGGCCACTGGAAAAGTTCGGCAAAGTGATCTCTTAAATGGAGCGCGGAACCGCGGCCAAACCCTACCTTGGGCCGCGGTTCCGCGGCAGTTCAGAGAGATCAATGGGCCAAAGTTCTCCAGTGGGCTTCTGGGGTTAAATTGGGGTTTTTGGAATATTAATATTGGGCCCATAATTTCTTTAACTGCTACAGTATTGTTTTGGGGCCCACTTGTTAAAATTTGATCGGTCGGATATTTTAAACATATTTTTCACAGTATTTACATTATATCTGCGACCGTGAATGTCACTCGATCGGTAAATCTGGTCTAACTGCTATAGCCCGGTTAGACGGATTTGCGAACGTGACTTTCACGTTGATGTTGTGTTTTTGCTGTGATGTTGCGGATCGGTCGTGGGGGATAGCCTGGATGCAATGCTAGTACAGTTGTGATTGTATTATGTACATTTGATATTGCGGGGCGAGCGTCCGACATGTGGACTGCCGTCACTGCCTGTTTGTATTATTTTTTTGGGGCACGACCTGGTTGCGGTCGATGTACCCGTTGTATGTATATTTTACTTTCTGTACTAGGATTTCCCCGCGGAGGGGTGCACGGATAGCCGGGTTCTAGAGGGCAACAAGCCCGCATCTCATGGCATTGGGACGGAGGGGGCTTCGCTCTAGGATTGGCGGGCTATTCGCCGCACTCGTAGGGGGTACAGGTTGACCCAGGAGGGGTGCCCAAGTTACCGGATTCCGTGAAGTGCTGGGTGGTCCATTCACGGAGCTGAAGGGGGCTGCCTCGCTTTAGGTTTTGGCGGGTAACTTGCCGCGCCCGTAGGGGTCTAGGATTTCATTGCACAGGCTATCCACACGACCAGGGAAACGTCGGGTTTCAGCGGCTCTGTGAAACCCGGGGATCCCAGATATCTGTATTGTTTCTGTGATGCTGTTCATTCTCTGTGATGTTGCATTTTATTCACGCCTTGAGCGAATATAATATATTGGCATATATATATTAGTAGATGTTGTATATGTTTTGCATCCGCGCTAGTCCAGTCCCCGCTCTGTCGTTAGTTAGCTAACCTAACGAGTAATGACGAGACCCAGTGGTGAATGCGGATGGCATATACGTACATCAGTATATTTTCGTTCTTTTTGGTGTGATCAATTGATGGGACTGCGTTGATTCAGATCAATGCAAGTTAAAAACAAACCTAATCTAATGTTGTTGGAACACTTTTCAAAAAGCTGTTATTGCAAGGACGTTCTCTTTTGTTTTGCATCGTGGTATTCAGTTGGAATATCCTGCTCCTCAGTCGACGAGGTAAGGGCCGAGATCCCTTCACCGGGAGTGACCCCTTGGACAGAAGTTTGCGTCAGGGCAATGACTTCACTATAGCCGATTACTTTTGCTTTGCACCGTGGTATTCAGTTGGAATATCCTGCACCCCATTCTACGGGGAAAGAGCCGAGATCCCTTCACCGGGAGTGACCTCTTTAGCAACGGTTTTCATCACTATATTTTTAAAAAGCTATCCGTTCCTTCAACGATATCAAGTTCATTACGTTAAAGGTTTTCGCCAGAAACCATTCGTAGCCCTCCGTCGTTTCATATGGGTAGTCAATAGTATTCAAGCTGTGTTTGTTGGCCATAGTCAAAGCACAGTGTTTGGTAGCTATTGGGTGTTCATATGCTGCATAGATAGATGCGTTGGTTTGGGACAGTCGTATAGCCTTGTTGGCCCTAGTCAAGGGCTTGTACGGGTGGGTTCAAATCAACCTGGATAATGACGGGTAGAACTTGACATGTGACTTATGATTTGTTGGCCTTAGTCAAGGTCATAAGACCATGGGGCAGAAATCACATCGGGAGTTTCAAAAGAACTGAAACTTGCCAGATATGCGCATACCTTCTGGAATGTGGTAGCGTGAGCGGATTCCGTCACGTTATCATGTGATGATAGTTGGATCCCGATTCCCACTGATGAGTTAGTTTACTCCTCGGGTGACCCCGACTAATTCTTCTTTCAGGTTTGGAGGAGAATTTGAGGTACAGTGGGAGGTTTCCAGATTAGATAAATTGGTAACCATTCTGATCTAGGTTAGAATGCACGCTGAGTGTTTCTTTTCTCTCTCTCTTTGGCAGCGACCATTGACCTGACCCTAAGACTATGACTCAGTGACCAAGTTGACCGAACCTTCTTAACACTGGCTTTTGGATTGTCAGAGTTGCAGACCTCATTGCCACTCCTACTTTTACCCTTTTCTCCAGGACACCCCGTGTTACTACGAACGTCCACTTCCATTGGACAAAACCATCGTATGGTTAGATACGAACTCGAAGGAATTTATTCGAGGATGGTTTCAGGTTCTGGAGAAAACGGATAGGATTATTCAGTTGTCTTTTCCTTTTACCTTCTCTCAGGTTGCGAGTACTCCTTGGTTTAGGAGATAGTACACCTATTACGCAAATTGGATAGTCTTCTTCCAAACCATAGGCTGGTGCCGACCGGTAGGGAATGAAGAAAACCAATTAGCCTAACGATGGTGTACAGAAGGTATTAAGTTAAGACAAAGCAAGGGATTAGTAAGAGGGCAAAGTAAATTGCAACAGATATTCACGACCAAACCAAATATTTCGTTACCACTCCCACATCACCTTTGTATTTCTCCAGGACACTCCGTATCACTACGAAGATCCACAGTTTATTTGGATACTCCATCGTATGGTTATATACGAACTCGAATGGAACTTGTTCCAGTTCGGGGATGGGTTATGGTTCAGGAGAAATAGGAATTAAGTTCATTCGGTTGTCTTTTATCCTCACCTTCTCTCGCATTGCGAGTGTTCCTAGGATTAGGACAGTACACCCATTATGCTTATTGGATAGTCTTCTTCCAAACCATAGGCTGGTGCCGAACGGTAGGGAAGGAAGAAAACCATTTGGCCTAAAGGGGTGTACAGAAGGTAATGACTAAAGACATATGAAGGGATTTGGAGAGGTGGCAAAGAATTATACGGTTACAGTCGTGAATCTGGAAGAGGCATTACTAGGAATACCAGAATACCCCATCGGAACATTTCAATGTTTCAGTTTCACTGTGTAATGTTAAAGGAAAACTGATTTCCCGATTAGATACTTACTCCAGGGTATGTATTTACCAGGTACGATTCTCACATCTGTATGGTTTTACAGATGATGAGTGGGAGTAAGTTATTGGGAATTGGATGATCATCCTCATTATATCGGGATTCGTTGTAATCGGTGATATTTGAGGAAGTCACCTGGGTTATTTACCGGACGGCAAGTATTTGGTTTTGAATATCCGCCGTTATGCACCAATTTCAAATCGATGTATCTGTACGTCTATTTTCATAGAGTGAGATATACCTTTTGAAATTATGTCTATGACATTTACCTATATCAGCGGATGGTTAGATAAGGAGTATTAAACAGCGGTGTAATTCTTCATAACCAAAGGTACAGTTTTCAACCTACGACACACAGTGAATGAGTTATCAGGCTCAAGGGACTTATACAGAGTATTGTATGTTGTCCAGGGTCCATCAGGACAGAGGGGTAGGTCCTCGTACTATATTCGGTTTACTTATGACTTCTCTAGTTTTTAGACAGGTGTTTCGTGGAAACACAGGGTCCGAATTTGGAGAAGTTATAGGTATTTGAATAGAGTAGAGAACCAGGTATAGCAAGTATCAGGATTCTTCAAAGAGATCGAAGATGTAGATACTTGTGTATGGTATTAAGTTGATAGTAATGACTAAGAGAACTTGCTTCTTTTTCAGGTTACTCATAATTGGAAGCATTCCTAAGTTGAGTAACGCTGATCGGCCTCCTTCCATTTAGTTGACATGCACTGGAGACAGTTGCATGATTTGAATCTGGTTCAATTAAATCAGTGCCTCTGGTCCTATATGGGATATAGAACAGTTCATATCTTAACGATTTTAAGGTACGGGGAGTTGTCCGGTTTATGATTAAAACCAGACACTGGACAACTCAAGGCACGTTTCTGTAATGGCTGTTTGTGGGTTGACCCAGGCTATGACGAGGGTTGACTTTCTACCATCTGGATGAACAATAGCAATATTGTTCTAGACTCGCCACAGTTTTAATAAAAATGGATTTTTTCAGAAAACAGTAGTGGGAGTATGGTAGAACTGGAAGTGATTCCAGAACCACAAACGATTACTGAAGATTTGATAAGGAACCTAAAGATTCAATCTGGATTGACATTCCATTGGCCACTCCGCAGATAAGGTGGGTAACTTCAGCCACCCGAGAGGTACTACGGTAGCCTCAAGGACGGTGACAGGGAAGTTCTTGTTTACCCACAATTACCATTGCTGTTGTTCCAGGCTGCGAGACCCGGTGGGAGGATGAGTATAGCGTCGTTCTAAACTAGTTTTAGAAGTGTACGTCTATAGGACTCTGCCAGAGGGTTGTCGTAGTCAATGGGAGCAGCGGAAGCATTGGTGGACAGGTAGCTTATGTCTATTTATAGACTAAAGCAGATGTAGCGGAGATAGATCATCTATTTCTGACGTGACAGTCATAGGTTTGACTTCATCAGAATAGGGGGATGGATCTGTTGAGAAGGTAGTAGGGTGTGATATCCTGGTATTTGGATGACATACACAAAGTAGGAAAGGAAACTCCTATACTACGATCGGTTATACTTTGGTCGTCACACAGTGGTTTCTCCACATGGGACTTGGACATTATATCAGACATTCTGGTTACTAGATCTATGGTTTTAGATCTAGATTTGGGTAGTCTCCCAATCAGGGTACTTAGACAGCATTCTAAGAGTATTTAGAATGGACGACTCCTGGCACGGTAGTGTACCTGCAGGTGATGGAGTCACCCTCTCTAAAGGTGTCTTACAGACTAAAGGGGAGAGGGATGTGCATGATTGGCAGATCACTTGCTCAGGCAATTGAGTCAATCATGAGATGTCAAGTACCGCACCAGATGTTGTTCTTGCACTAGATGCAATAAGTTGATATTGATCCTATCCTGGAGAAACAGGAGGAAGCAGTTTTAGAACATAAGTGGATGTTCTAGGGATATGATAACGACAGCCTCATTCGGGAGACAGTTATCATTCCAGGCTTCCAAGGTGACCTGGACGACAAGGAGGTTGTCAGAGTTATGGTTTTCCTTCTAATGAGGGGCAGTATTTTGGACAGGTGATCCAAGGAAATACTGAGGGAGGCATGGCGCAGGACACTGATTAAGTTCAGTAGTCGATACAGTCTAAGAAGTTTGGATTTGGAGTTCATTTATGAGCTATGTCCCATCAGACATCCAGACACATTCTAAGACAGGTATTACTCATTTCGGGAGATGGGTTTCTCCGCGAACTTGAGATATAGAGAGACATAGAAAGAAACAACATAGCGGATCCACTCACTGAGGCTATTCCTCGAACGCAATAGTTTCGCAAACGAGCTTTGTGAGACTGACTAGTAGAGGAGTTGGGTGTTCGGTATCACACGGGCTGTGAATATGCGACATCGCAATAATTAGCCTTGAGTGCAAGTGGGAGATTGTTGGAGATAGTGCCCTCAGAGTCAATTATTAGGTCACAGGTACGTGATTGTAATGATTGATGGAGGACCTATCCCGGTAGGACAGTCTTACTCGAGATGATAGTATGCTATCTGGTTTACCTTTATCATCGTGTACTGTTTTAAGTGACCTGACACGTCGCTATATACACGTTGATAGAGCCCCTAGGATTCTTGCTTGACCACCAGCAGTATGAGGGCGATCATATAAGTGGGAGCTGGGGGTCTATAAGCATATCCTTAAAAGGTCCCTAGTCGTGAGAGTTTCGAGACAGGGCATCGATTCTCCATAGTAGACTAGTGTATACAGTCGAGACCCCGACGAGGGGCGGTGGCCGGTCTCACAAGCCACTGGTGTCAGTTGGATCACCTAAGATGTATACAGGTGCTCATTGGGTTATGAGTACACTGGACAGGACTCGCCGGGAACATGCTAGTTGGTGATATACCAGACGTCAGATGGCAGTTCCCTGGTGACATGTGTGCAGGTTAGTTCATCGACCTGGGGATCGTCATTTGTCTCGTGTGAGTTCCCACTGTACTTTGATTACTACCCTACCACGGCTCAAAGGAGTCGTGCAAACAGGTTTTAGTTGGGTACAGTCCCGAGCCACATGGAGGCAGTGAGCGTATCTTCAGGGGTTCGTCTCTCCCGGTATTGGGGGTGAGGTCGTGCTGTGTCTAGGAGAGCCATTACACGAAGCCCTCAGCCGAGGCAAGGAGATTTACTGGTAGGTATTCCAGTAGTATCTCAGGGTGTTCTGGGCTACACTCCGACACGACTTGTACCGCTTTTGGGGGTCTGACTTTTACCAACCCCCTAGGCCCACCATGCGATGCTCATAGACGAACGGACCGGACTGTACGGATATTGTCACTGACAGGCTCAGTAGGGAGTCAGGCTGAGTTCGCTCACAGACGTCCCTTTTGGTCAATACCTGGTAGCCCGTTATGTATTAGCTTATACCTCTAACGTGCTTGTGGTTAAATCCACAACCAAGGTGTTGATGAGTCTTTAGAGTCCCCCACATTCAGTTACTCAGCTTTCGGGCGAAAGGTTGTAGAGGCCGTATGGAGATATGGCAAGGTCCGATCAGATACGTGCGGTATTGCACGGATCCGGATCGGACAGTTTGTACTATAGGCCGTATGGTTATATGGCAGGGTTCAATCAGATACGTGCGGTATTGCACGGATCAGGATCGAACAGATATTACTAGCCGGCTTTGGTTTAAGCCGGATCCTAGTATAGTACAGTGTAGATTTTGTCTCATTGCATTTGTATTTCGGTCGAAATACAAATGCGGGTGTGTATGCACAGTGTCGGGGTTTTCCTGTAATTTATTACGGGACCAGTTTTCTGGAGTTGCCAGTTTGCTTTCCGTTTCGGCCAATTTCCATTGTTCCGTTCATTGGCCGAAGATTGGTGGAGGAGGGCTTATTTGCATTGTTGCAAATAAGCATTAGTGGAGGGGGTTCTTTGCATCTTGTTGCATCATGATGGTTTTCATGATGAGCACCATCACTTGACTTTCCTTTTTCATGATTGCTTGACTTGGTGAGGTGATGGTTGAGGTGGAGTGTTGGTTATTCCTTTGTCATCATGGTTGTTGATGATGAGGTTGTTGGAGTGTTAGTTTAGGCTTGTGATCATTTCTTTTGATGATAGCCTCTCACTTGCTTATTCTCTTGATTCACTCTCTTGAGTTTTGTGACTCTCTCATTTTTTTTCACTCACCCCTCACTTGCATGGCCGGCCTCTTCCCTCAAGGGCTGTCCAAAATTCTAGTGTAGGGATTTACACTCTTTTGGCTTGGCAAAAATCATATTAGCTCCTCCTCCAAAAAGCTTGTATCATCCCTCCACCAAATGGCATCTCCATGAACCCCAAAGTGAGACTTGAGGACTACATATTCTACAGCGAACCTTGGGCACGTCGAGTAGCCGGCTTCGTGCCCGAGTTGCCTCGGCATTGAGGTGGGAGCCCGTAAAAGAAGTAGGCGATGTGGTGCACTTCCGGCGTCGAGGTGGAGACCGGAGCTTCCGCAGGAGATCGGGACGATGACGAGAAGACCGGAGGACTTGGATCGTCGGTATATCTCTTTCCCATCTTTTAGTTAGCTAGGACTAATTAATGGTTCGATCCGGGTATTAGTGCGCGGCGGTTTGCCAGTTCAAGAAAATTTAAGTTTATCACCGCTTCCGCTTTTGGCCGTCGGATTGACGGCCGGGGCGCCGCCGTGCACTTACAGCTGTGACATAGTCTGTGTGTTCAATTCCCATCAGTTTAATTATTTTTAAGATTTTTCTTTTTAATTTTTTGGAAGCCCAAGAGTTGCACGTGCAATTCATGGAGAAATGAAAAGTTTCAGAAAAAAACAAACAGGCGTAAAGAGGAGTAAACACACACCTAAACACGTATACGAATCTCGAGGCAAATGATCTAGATCCGACCATCCAAACTCCCATTTGGCCGCCGCCAATGGTCCTAATATTTCCAAACGACTCCGTGCTTTGGACACTCGTCCCTTCAGCTCCACTCAACTCCTCTGCACTGTTTGATTTTCTTGCAATCAAACAAAGACTCCTCAAATCCCTAATTAACACCATTAAATCCATTTTAATTTCACATCCTTTTATTTTTACCCTATAAATATCACCTCATGCCCTAACTCTCCTCTATTCTGAAAATTTCCTCAAAATTCTCTAAGTTCAAGAAGGGTTGAGGCTATTCAAGTGAAGTTAAGCAAGGCAAAAGGAGTAGCGATCAAATTCTGACGACTGGAGCATCTCCGACGAGACCAAGACCCTCTCTCTCTCTTCCTTAACCTCTTTCTAACACTACACAACGAGTAAGTCTCTCTTCTCTCTATTTCTTTCATCTCAAATCGTCTTCTAAAAACACATCGACAAATTAGAGTTAACTCTGATATATGTTATTTTAACATTTGTAGTCCCATCATTAAGCAAAATAGGTCAAACTAACTTTCTCATACCACTCGTAACCTTATTTACAATCATTTAGATTTTAGTTTAATAAAGTTTTCATGAGAAAGAATTATATAGAAAACTTTTTCATTAAAATACTATGATACTTTTTTCAAAACGGGTTTCTTTTAAATCGATATTTTAAATTCTTGGCAATTATGCATCTACAAACCTCGTTACGGGATCCGCTAATGGATGGTGTAGATTATCGCACATCCTTAGAATAGTAGAGCGAGATGCAGAACTCCTCACGGAGTATTCGGTCTCGAAAGGAAATAAAAATACGGTTTTTAAGAAATACGACTTTTCTAAACAAAACTAAACTTTGGAAATTATATAAAACTATGAATCCAAACAATAAAAACGTATTATGAAACTATATTTTTAAAATAAAATATTAGAATTTTTAATAAAATACCATCAAGTTTCCAAAAGAGCTGGTTTTCATAAAAATACCATAAACTTTTAAAAGCTAGATTTTATTACCAAAACACCACAACAATTAAAATACATGTTCATGAAAACCCTAAATATTACAAATCACCCTTGAGGTTTATTTTTAAACTATATTAAAGTATTTTTCATAAAAACCACTCGAGATATGCAAACAATAGTTTAAGGACTCTAGATTAATATAGCTTAAAAAGTATCATTTCTCTTGAGTCTCGGGGAGTCGGAGAAAGTGAGTGCTTGTCTATTTAGGTTAGACAACTTAATGGAGTTATCAATAGCAATTGTTTTGGAAAAAGACACAAACCCTGTCGTCCATGTGCAGCAGTTGCCGATTTCTCCCGAACATAAGATTTTTAACAGTTTAAGATCAATTCATATGAAAAAGACCTGAACTCAAATACAAACTCGAATCTAAAACTGAACTCGAACTCTAACCCAACTCGAATCTAAACCTGAACATGAACTCGAACCCATTCTACTCGAACTAACTTGACTCGAACAAAAATTGCAATTGATATGACTCGCATTTTACTCGACTCACTCGACTTCATTCCACACCTTTTGCAATCTATGGTTTCGATCAAGACATGTTATATCCAACCCATCAATTTAATTAAGTATTCTATACAGTTATAAACTATTTATACTCGGAGTGTTTGGGATAGTTTCTTGTGTGAATCCAACGGAGCTTTAGGAGTCCCGTATTAATCTCTTTTTTTATTTTACTCGAATATCAGTCGGGTTGACTCATCCACGGCCTAAAGCCCCGATACTAACACATGAAATAGGCCCGTATTTCCTTGCTCCTGGGGCCCCTACTCTTGAGCTCGTGAATACTTCTACGGCTGCGTTGACATTCACACTTGGAATTTAACGTAACATAGTGACCATATAAAGACCTATAGTACATATTTACCCATGAACATATTATTTTATATATATATATATTCTACACTTGTCATTCTTTTATTCTTATCTTATCCTTGAGACTTACTGAGCGCTAGTTCGCTGACGGGCATTCCACCCACCCTTGTTTTCTTGGAATGTTCGTCAGATACGATCGAGACGAAGGAATTGGAGGCCATAGAGGAAGACTACAACCAGATTGCACCTCAGGATTAGACTAGCTTCACTTTTTATTCAGCTTATGTATACCACATATTTAGGCATTTTCCTTTATTGTATTTACTTTCCAGTTAAAACTCATATACTTGTAAATATTGGAAGTTGAATGTAAATAAATATATTTGTTGAAAATTTTATAGTCTTCATTTATTATTGCATTGTGTATTATTATTTCAATACGCTTAGTATATTTATTTAGGAAATGACCTTCTCTGAATAAATATGTTACGGGCTTACCACGTCATCGTTTTCGTCTACTGGGAACCGGGGCATGACACCGTGCGAAGATCCTTCACCAAAAAATGAGAGGGAAAAAATTCAAGTGAGTCTGTGTTTGATTTGCAAAGTTTGGCGATGGAAATTAAGTTTTGAGTAATGAAGGGTGCACATAGAACGTTATCTAACAGAAATGATTTTTGTGAAGAGTACAGTGTTGTTTTACCGATGTAAAAGATTTTCAAACCTGAACCATCACCTATCACTACTACAATAGGGGGTTGCCCCTACGGATAATGAAATCCGTAGGGGCAGATTTATTTTGGCCCTACGGACTAATCCGTAGGCCCGACGGTTGTCCCTACGGTGCCCGACATTTTAATTTGAAAATATTAAATCGTAATTTGTTGTTTGCCCCTACGGAGCTGCAAACCAATGACCTACGGACTAATCCGTAGGGGCATCTAAATGGGAATTTAATTTAAAAGGCACAGAAATGCCCTACAACACATCTCTCTCGCGCGTTAACTCCCAAAATTCCTAAAATCCCCAAATTTCCCTTTCCCGCCGCGTCGCAGTTTTCTCGTCGCCGTTCTCGTCGTCTCCACCGCCCTCCGTTTCGTCGTCGCCACCGCCCTCGTTCTTCCTCGTCGCCGATTGTGCCCGTTGTCGACCACTGATCGAGCGTCTCCGCCGTCTCCTCCACCGCCTACAGGTTAGTAAATCTCCAATTAAACATAATTTTGATGATTTTAGGGCTAGGGTTCAGGGTTTGGGTACCGATGAGGGTTAGGGTTAGGCATCGGTTGGGGTTAGGGTTAGGGTTAGGGTTCGGTTGGGTTTGGTGTTGGGGTTGGGGTTCGGCTGGAGTTGGAGTTAAGGTTAGGGTTGGGGTTCGGCTGGGGCTGGGGTTAGGGTTAGGGTTAGGGTTTGGGTTGGGGTTGGGGTTGGGGTTGGGGTTCGGCTGGGGATAGGGCTGGGGCTAGGGTTGGGGATAATGAAAATTTTGTATAGAAAATTACAAAGGTTTATAGGCCTATAATCGATGATGGAGCGACAGTTTGCCTTTTTGGGAATAAGACAAACGAGAGTAGAATTAACAGCCTTGGGCACCTCTTTATGTTTGAAAAAATATTTCCCAACTTTAGGAAAAAGCTTTGCATAATGCATGTTGACCCTATACATATCAATCCCTTTGTAAGTCTATATAGAGCATCATTTCTCTGTGCCCCCACTTTGTTTGTGGGCGTGGGCCATGGATTGATGTATGACAGGAATATTGGCCATGGAGCAAGGAGCGAGATGCTATCGGAAAACTCTAACTAGAGCGAATGTCGACGTGTTGGCTGCTAACTTATTATTAGGTTGAGAAAAGATGTGCCTATAGATGTGAGAGTGGAAGAGTCAAAATGGTGAGTGTGTAGTGCAAGTCTTGATTCAACAATTTTGATTGGTTCTGCAATAAACTGAAGTGGATACTGGACTCTAACCCTAAACCTAAACATTTACTCAGGGGCAAGATTTCATGATATATGCAAATTACAATTTGAGAGGAAAATAAAAATATTACATGCACCCTCAAGATGGCCAGCATACATGAAAACACGTGTGTGAAGATTATACAAACTTAATCATTCATATAGGCAGAATGCGCTGTTTCAAGTAAACTTACCCAAATTAACATAATTAACCCTAACCAACACCCTAACCCTTTCAAATTATCAATAATTAACCAAAATTGACCCTAGCCTCTAATTAACCCAAATTAACCCTAGGCTCTAACCCTAAACCTGATATGTCTGAAATCATATTAGAAATGATATGTCTGCAATCAAATTCTGCATTTATATTTTATGAAGTAAAAGCTTTTTCAAAATGAGAAGCTGTCATATGAACAATCTGTTTATGCTCCTCAAAACAAATGCCTTCTACATTTTACAACTTTGTAATTCTATTTTGATATCTTCTGACATTAACCCAACAATAAAAGAATTTGGTATTTTTATCATCATCGGAAATCTATTTTTTCCTTAATTTATGTCTCCAAAAAAATTGACGAAGGTTGTGTTTGTTATATCAAAAACCTTTTTGTTGAACCCAACAGATGAAATTTTAGAGTTGTTATAGATAGCTCTTGCATGTTGTTTAATGCATGTACCATTGTTAAGAGAATGTAAGATGGAGAACAATAATTTGTTTCAACGGCACGTTTTTCAAGTTAAAACCAATATATGATATTCGATGATAATATGAAACTTTCATATTATCATCGATACTCATATATGAAACTCAAAACGCCACTTAGTCCCCGTCTATCGGTTAACATACGTTCGATGTTCGTCGTGACATAGAACTATACGAAGGTTGTTAAATATCGGACGGTATAGCTCGATACTAACAACCGTCGTATAGTCTATGTGACGAGAAAATTCA
The DNA here is from genome assembly GCA_030015575.1 of Agapanthus africanus. Lineage (NCBI taxonomy): Eukaryota > Viridiplantae > Streptophyta > Magnoliopsida > Asparagales > Amaryllidaceae > Agapanthus > Agapanthus africanus. Next base: position 130,569,540 of record JASDDO010000019.1, read on the forward strand.
ATCGTATGATAACCGATAGATTTTTCCCGTGTGGACAAGTTAGGAATGTATAAAGCAAACACCTTCATTCACTTGTGTTTTCATCCGTTTCGAGATATTTCGTCGATACCTTTCCGCTGGTTCTCCGTGTAATAGATTAGATGTTCATTTCAACATTATTTCATAACTTTAAAATAATTATCTATTCTATTACAGTGTAATCGGAGAACAGCGGGGAGGTGCTGCTGAAATTTGCTCGAAACGGTTGAAAACGCAAGCGAATGGGTGTTCACTCTATACATTCTTAATGGGATAGAAGCCTTACCCCCGACAGCCGAAACACACACATACAATAAGAATACACAACAAACGCATCATTAGAGAGTGATTCAAGATGTTCAAGTTAAAACCAATATATGATACTCGATGATAATATGAAACTTTCATATTCTCATCGATACTCATATATGAAACTCAAAGCGCCACTTAGTCCCCGTCTATCGGTTAACATACGTTCGATATTCGTCGTGACATAGAACTATACGAAGGTTGTTAAATATCGGACGGTATAGCTCGATACTAACAACCGTCGTGTAGTCTATGTGATGAGAAGATTCAATCGTATGATGACCGATAGATTTGTCCCGTATGGACAAGTTAGGAATGTATAAAGCAAACACTTTCATTCACTTGTGTTTTCATCCGTTTCGAGATATTTCGTCGGTACCTTTCCGCTGGTTCTCCGTGTACAAAGATAGATTAGATGTTCATTTCAACGTTGTTTCACAGCTTTGAAATGATTATCTATTCTATTACAGTGTACTCGGAGAACAGCGGGGAGGTGCTGCCGAAATTTACTCGAAATGGTTGAAAGCACAAGCGAATGGGTGTTCGCTCTATACATTCTTAATGGGATAGAAGCCTTACCCCCAACAGCCGAAACACACACATACAACAAGAATACACAACAAACGCATCATTAGAGAGTGATTCAAGATATTCAAGTTAAAACCAATATATAATACTCGATGATAATATGAAACTTTCATATTCTTATCGATACTCATATATGAAACTCAAAGCGCCATTTAGCCCCCGTCTATCAGTTAACATACGTTCGATATTCGTCGTGACATAGAACTATACGAAGGTTATTAAATATCGGACGGTATAGCTCGATACTAATAACCGTCGTGTAATCTATGTGACGAGAAGATTCAATCATTTGATAACCGATAGATTTGTCCCGTGTGGACAAGTTAGGAATGTATAAAGCAAACACTTTCATTCATTTGTGTTTTCATCCGTTTCGAGATATTTTGTCGGTACCTTTCCGCTGGTTCTCCGTGTACAAAGATAGATTAGATGTTCATTTCAATATTATTTCACAACTTTGAAATGATTATCTATTCTATTACAGTGTACTCGGAGAACAGTGGGGAGGTGCTGCCGAAATTTACTCGAAATGGTTGAAAGCACAAACGAATGGGTGTTCTCTCTATACATTCTTAATGGGATAGAAGCCTTACCCCGACAGCCGAAACACACACATACAACAAGACTACACAACAAACGCATCATTAGAGAGTGATTCAAGATGTTCAAGTTAAAACATATATATGATATTCGATAATAATATGAAACTTTTATATTCTCATACATGAGTATCCTCAAATCTAACTTTGATTATCGATAATTTTTTCTTTTCAACGACAAACGCACACACAAAGCATATACACGGATATTCTCCTTTGTCAGTAACCATCCCGTTCTTAGATTTCTCAATATAGTTATCATAACCTATAATTTATATGTTATACAGTCTAACATGGCCCATGAGTACGTCAGAGTTAAGGACTGGATATATGTGGATTGGCAACAACGTATACAACCTAAGTTTGTCGCAGGAGTTGCTGCTTTTATTGAATTTCACGCGCACATAATAAGATCGTGATAGAGAAGATTCTCTGCCCGTGCGATAGATGTGGGAATAAGTACTGGAAGAAGGTAGAATTGGCAGAGCTTCATATCGTAAAATATGGTTTTACTAGACTTTATACAACTTGGAAATATCACAGGGAAGGAGAAGAACGCAGTAATGCGGCAGAAGAAGAAGGAGAAGACGATAATGCGGTAGGAGAAGAAGGAGAAGACGGTAATGCAGCAGAAGAAGAAAATGGTAATTTCTTTCCATCAGAAGAAATGGAGGATATGGTAGAGGCTGCCCTAGGTGAATCTATTCGTACCGAAGATGATATTCCTTCCGGTCAAGAACCGCGTGCGAATAAATATGAAAATTTCATGAATGATGCTAGAAAACCAATTTATGAGAATGCAAAGTATTCCACCCTCTCATGGTTCGTCCAAATTTTCCAGATTAAGTGCCTAAATGGATGGAGCAACAAGTCATTCATAATGCTTCTTTCGTTCTTGAAAGATTCTATACCCTCGGGAAATAACGTGCCCGACAGCTGGTACGAAGCCCAGAAGATGATGTCTGATTTGGGTCTGAAGTGTGAGAAGATTCAAGCATGTCCTAAAAATTGCGTGTTGTACCGGAAAGAGAATTCAGATTTGAAAGAGTGTCCAACATACGGAGAGGCCAGGTATAAACCGAAAGATTCTGATAAGAAGCCTGATATACCTGTCAAGATAGCACGATACTTTCCCATAACACAGAGGCTGCAGAGGCTATTCAGGTGCAAGAAAATAGCCGAGGCAATGATTTGGCATCACCGTGCTCCTCAAAGTGAAGATGGAAAAATGAGCCATCCAAGAGATTCACCGGCATGGAAGGATTTTGATAGGAGGCACGCAATATTCAGTAGTGATCCTCTCAATATCAGGCTCGGACTGGCTAGTGATGGCTTCTGTCCATTCAACTATATGGTTAGAAGTCACAGCACATGGCCCGTTGTAATAATAATTTATAATCTGTCGCCTTGGTTGGCTATGGACCAATCATACTTTATGATGCCTCTTCTTATCGATGGACCAAACTCACCGGGAAACAATATCGACGTCTATCTCCGACCTCTGATCGAGGAGTTAAAATCTTTGTTCATTGATGGTGTAGAGACTTACGATGCAAACACAAATACAACCTTCATACTGCGTGCGGTTTTAATGTGGACAATTAATGACTTTCCTACGTATTTAATGCTATCAGGTTGGTCCGTACATGGTCACAAAGCATGTCCTCATTGCCATCAACACACAACATCGAAATTCTTGAATTTTAGCAGGAAGATTTGTTATTGCGGCCATTGACGTTTCCTGCCTCTAGACCACCCCTACAGGTTAGACGCTGTTCACTTTGATAGTCATCAGGAGCTTCTTGGACCTCCAGCCCCATTGTCCGGAGAGAACGTGACTGCTCAGTAGGATGGTTACAATAATGTGACCTTCGGGATGGATCCGACAAAATAGGTTAAACCACCATTTTGAAACAAGTTAAGCATTTTCTTCGAGCTTCCGTACTGGTCAACAAATTTAGTGCGTCATTGTCTGGACGTCATACATATAGAGAAGGGAGTATCAGAGCACATACTCAACTTGCTTCTTTGTAAAGACGGGAAATCGAAAGACAACCTGAATGCTCGGATGGATCTACAGGACTGGGAAATAAGAAGTGAATTGCACCCTAAACCGGTAGCGGGTAAACCAGGCAAGTTTGTACTTCCCAATACCGCTGATCATATGTCACAACCGGAGAAGAAAACATTCCTGCAGGTGTTGCATGATTTGAAAGTTCCCACAGGTTTCTCAGGATCATTCAGCAAGAAGATAAAAATTGTTAAAGGCAAGATCGATGGGCTGAAAAGTCATGATAACCATGTTATCATGGAGCACCTTCTTCCATTAGCCCTCAGGACTTCTCTCCCCGAATCGGTTGGTCTAATAATCAACGACTTATGTTGTTTTTTCAGAGAGTTGTGTGCTAAAACACTGGATGTTGTGACGCTGGATAAACTAGAAAATTCTATTGCGTTGATACTTTGCAAATTTGAGCGTATTTTCCCACCGTCATTCTTCAATATCATAATACACCTGACGGTTCATCTTGTAACTGAGGCTAAGTTAGCCGGACCGGTACAATATCGATGGATGTATCCCATCGAGAGGTACGTGGAATTTTTCGTTTCGCGCAATTTTTAAAATTATTGTTGTCCTGTATGCCCGTATTTATTTATTTAACATATTTTCTTTAGGTACCTCTACACTCTTAAAAAGTATATACGTAATAGAAATCGACCAGAGAGTTCTATCATGCAAGGTTATCTTCTTGATGAAGACCACATTTTGTTCCCGCTATCTGAACGAGAACATTGAGACAAGACTTAATCGGCCTCGAAGAATTCAAGACGGGCTATATGGTAAACCCGATTATAAGAGGGTAGACACTATGTTTATCAATAAGATATACCGGTTTATCTTGTTTAATTGTACATGTCTTGAAAAAATTAGAGAGTAAGTTTTCTTGGATTAATTGTTATATTTGTGTTTGTGTGTATATGAAATGATATAATATTAATGTCATAATTTATTGTCGAAAACAGAATTCATTTTAACGAGATACGTGAGGGGAATCCTGATTGGAACGATAAACGATTGGAAAAATATCATCAGCATAATTTTTGCGATTGGGTTGCAGATCATGTAAGTTATTCGAATAACATGTTATTGCTATCAGTTTTAATCTAAACTTATATCGTTATGTATTTGTCGTAAAATTTGTTTTGTTAGATCTACGATCCGAACTTGTCTGCGTCATTTAAAAGTGATTTAAGATGTTTAGCTCAATTTCCTAGTATGGAGGTTGCATATTATAAAGGATTCGGTGTCCTTGGATACAAATTCGAAATTAAGGACATAGAAACATCTAGAACCACTCAGAATAGTAGGATTGCGACGGTAGGATCGGATGGTGTAATTTATTATGGATACTTAAATTGTATACTCGGCATTCACTATCCCGGACGATCATAACCCTTTTATATATTCCAGTGTACTTGGTACGATACGCGAACCGATACGGATAAGTGGAGAAGCAATCTTGGGACTTGGAAAGATGAATATGGATTGACCAGTGTGAACACACTTCGATTTTACGGTCAGGAAGATCCGTTTATCTTTCCGAACCAAGCGTTCTAAGTATACTACTCACAATGTTTGAAGCATCTGGGATGGAGTGTCGTATGCCGTTGGAAACCCAGGGATGTCTATGATGTCCTAGAATTCGAGAACAGCGATGAGGATGAAGAAGAGAGAAGATTTAGAGTGCTCCGACCGTCTGTTTCGAAAGACGGATTGTCTTCGGCTGATCATGAAGTTACGTGGGTTAGAAATGATATCGATGATGAAATCCAAGTAGATATGTCTAATGCTTCCACGAAACGAAAAAGGTTATCAGTAATGTTATATTATTACTTCATATTTTACGATCTATACATATATAGTCAATACTTGTAATGATTGTCTAATGCGTCCGCGAACCGTTTATCTAGATTTGATGACGATGACGGGAGCAGCGAGGGGCGGCAGGAGCTCCAGCCGCGGCACCGATACAGGCAGAGGCAGAGGCAGAGCGGTTCTGCCGCCCGGAGAGCTGCGTAGGGAGCTTCAGACGGCCGGCTTACACCCCGATCGGAGACCCCTTCGGATGCCTCCTTCCGTGTGGACTTTGCCACACCTCCAGGTATATTGCACGCATATTCATTTTGAATGTAATATTATAGATATACATACATGTTCATGTTAAAATTACTTATATTGTCAATGTTTGATTGTCTAGCTGTTGGTGATGCGTCCACATCAGGGACAGAGGCCACTCCCGTACTTCCAGGTATGTTTATATATCATATAGTGCATGTATATTGATTTAGAATGCTATATCATAAATATACATACATTCTTTTTGCTCTTACGTACTTATATCAGGGACAGAGGCCATGACACGCCCCGCTTCCCAGTGTACGGCGAAGGGGACGCGACGAGGTCCGCTACGTATATACTCAGAAGTACATACGCTAAGTGTATCTAAGCAATATAAAATAAATACACAAGAGATAAGAAGTAAAAGAACAGCAACTTTTATTTATTAACATTCTTTGTACAATGCATGAAAAGGAAATACAACTGAAATAAAAAGATGACTAAACAGTGGCATAACAGGAAATGAAAAGTACAGAAAGGAAAAGTGTACAATGAACTAAAGTGTAGGGTCTTCGGCAAACTGCTCCAAGTCTTCTTGCGATGGCTCGATCTCCGCCGGGTCCAAATCACCTGACGACATTCAAAGAAGAAAGAAACAGAATGTCGTCAGCGAACAGGTCGCTCGGTAAGTCCCAAAGGTAAGAGGAAAGTAGAAGAAGACGGAATAAGAATATATATTTTAAAGTGTATACTATTGTTGTAATGTTATGTTAACACTGTTGTTTGTAGCTTGGTACAAAAGAATGCCAGTGTATACGAGGGGAGTCTCTATATGCCAGAGATTAGGGCACGTATAGTACAAGGAACCGTTTATGCCACGGTACAACAGCAACCGGATTCATGTTAGGTGTATTAAATCTGACCAACTCATGCCACCTTTAACACCTTCCATACCAATCTACCCCTTAAACCCCGCGATGTCTTGTTTGTATTGTTATCTTGTAAAATTATATTGGTTGTATGATTGATTGACTGACTGACCGAAACCATGATATCAGGAAACGGTTATAACCGTAGAGTCATGTAAATGGAATACTGAGAAACATGTAAAAGGAATATATCTATGGTTCGGTTCAGTCAAGTTGTATAAATTGATAATTGTATTCATGGATTCATGTGTTCATATTGAATTGGAAACTTGTAGTTTATAGATTGACTTGAATCATATTCAAGTCAGATTAATCAGACTCAAACCCGAGTCAAACAATCAGAAATGTGAATCGAAGTCTTATAATTGCTAGGGTCCTTAGGATAATTTATAAAACTTGAGGGGGTTTTATATAAAAATAATTTTATATACTTTTCAAAATACGCCTCAAGTATTTATTGTCCGTCTTTAGAGTTGTAATGAGGGTGGATTTTATGTTGTGACATTTCTAGTGAAAATATCCTAGTTTTATAAATAAGGGTATTTATCTGTAATATTGATTATTTGAAGTTCATGGTATTTTAGTGTAAACTTTATTCTTGTGATTTTTAGAAAAAAGGTGGAAAATGTATATTATAATAAAATAGTTATTTAAATGATAAATATACATATGTTTATACAAAAATAATTTTAATAAATATTTTATATTCCAAAAATCTCATTTTCTTAAGATGTCGTATTTTAAACCTTTCGAGACCGAATGCTCCTTGCGGAGGTCTGAATCTCGTACTACTAGGCCCGAGGGTGCGCGATAAACCGCACGATCCCGAACTGGTTCCCCAAAGATGGGTTGTAGCGGCGCTTTGCAAAGATTGTAAAATACTAATCCTTTAAAAAACGGTTTTGTAAACTAAAAGGTATTTATTTGCAAAGGCGTGAATTTCCGTATTTTAAATTCTAGGGTTTCCTAAGCCAACTAGACTATTTCTAAATGGTCTAAATGATAAGTCGTTAGAAGCCTCAAATCGCCTCTTCACCGCCAATTGTGGCCAGGTAAGTACAAGTGAGGAAGGAAAGATCCGCTCACGAATCATAAGACGGGCCTTTTAAAGTTACCTAAGCTCACTTGCCTAGCCTAGACACCACAAAGTCAGGTTTAGATAAACGATCGATATCCACAACTTATCGTGTTTTCCTAATAAGAGGTATTTATTTAAAAGTGTGTCAAATCTAAAACTTTTAAAAATGGTTTTATTAAAATTATGGTATTTAAATGAAAGTTTCGTTTTATCGTATTCTAAGTTTTGATGATATCATTTTGGGGTTGTATTTGCGTGTGTGTGGAGGTAGGTCATTATCTCGTGCTCTACTTTAAATGTATAGCAAAGTTAAGGGGTTAAATGTGAAATCGAAACATGATGGTATTAAAGTGAAAAATACGATAAATTGAAAAGGTTATCATTTCATATGACGAAACTTGTTCAAATTGATTTTTAAAAGTTTAATAGCCAAGATAAAGATGTTTAGACATGATTGAATTGATTACAAGTGAAATTTTATAGAAGACCGAGTCGAAAATCGGATTTGTTCCGATTCCGTCGGGTTTCGTAAATTCGTATTTTTTAAGAAATAGAAAGGGAGGACTTACGGGTTTCGATCTATACTAAAGAGTGTAAGGGAACTAGAGGAGTTGTCGAGGCGTTGCTTCGTCGCCGGTTATTTCAAAAATATCGCCGGAATTCCCGCCGGAATTTCGTCAGAGCTTCGCCGTGAACTTGATTTCAAAGTACACCCTTCTTGGAAAATTTTGAGAGAGTAAGCCTAGGGTTTTTGGGATGAGAGGGTAGAGGGTAGGGGGTGTATTTATAGGGTAGTCTAGGGTAGGGTAGGTGAAAGGTTTTTATTTAAAAAATTGTAAAAAATATAGGAAAAGTAATAAAAAAAATGGAGTGAATGAGGTATAATTGCGTTTCTGAAACTGATCCAGACATTTAAAGTATACATGGGGTATGAGAAGGAAAAACAACGCATTTTTCGTTTTGACGACTCGGCCGTCCGGCCGAGTCCGGCCGGCGGCGCCGGCCCGAGTAGGGCCAAGTCGGGGTGCCGAGTGGGGGGTCTCCTGACGTAGCTCCTGGTATTTTTAGTTTTTAGGGTTCAGTTCAACTTTTAGTAGTTATGGCTTGTGGACTGTTGGGCTTCCAAGAAATTTAAAACAAAAACAATATAAAAATAATGTAGGGCAGGGGATTTGAACTCTGGTGCTTTGGTTCAGCAGTGCAAGGTATTACCAATGAGCTACAAGCTCTTTCTTGTAATTATTGTGGGAAAATAAATATTTAAAGTGGTAACAGCAACATTAAATACCTCAAGTATACATCAAATTTAAATCAATTTTATGTATACAAAAATTGGAGTTGTTACAGGCCACTCCCGCATCTTCAGGTATGTTTATATATCATATACCTGCGGGTATGTTTATATATCCTATAATGTATACATGTTGATTTAGAATGTTATATTATTGATATAAGCATTCTTTTTGCAATTACTTATATAGTTGATACTTGATTGTATAATTATAGGTGGTGCGTCCTCGTCTGGTGCAGGGGCCACTCCCGTCACTTCCATTCCCTCCGCTCAATCTGCAAGTTTGTGTGAATAAATATAAAATATTTATTCATTTTACATATCCTTTAGGAATAAACATGAACTCCATGTAATTTTATTGATGTTTATTTTCTAGTTGGAGATGCGTCCACGTCCGGGTCATCGGCTGTTCCTCACCGGAGGAACTATCGTCCCGCTCGTGTTACTGCCCGGGCCCAGGCTCGTGCTTTAGTCACCGGAAGTATATATCATACTTCAATTTTCGTTAAACCTTGATTTCTTAATACAACTTTGTCTTAATATTGATTGTCTTGATATTTCTTACAGACGCAGGGCCTCCCCATCCCGAGAGGGGGACTCGAGGCCCGAATGAGTCCCACGGGCTAAGGCCCGTCAAAGCTAGGATGGAGGCAGCATTCCCCCTCATTTTTACCCAAGATTATCTCCATACCGGCGATCATACCGAGAGGTTCGGGCGGTATATGGGGGATGAGAGCCGGCTCGTGAAGAACTATCCACTTCACGTTGAGTGGGCGACCAACACCGGCGCTCATTCGCCCTCTTCTGGGATCAGGCTCGGGTATTAATATATATTTTTATTTGATTTATTCAATATATTTATTATTAACACTTGCAATCTAATAACAATGTTTTTTTTGTATTTTCAGTTGGATTACGATTTTCAGCCTGTACCCGACCCTGATCACTTTGGGAGGGTGCTCGATCTTCATGCTTTGTATAATGGCCTGATGAAGAACATGCAGACGAAGGTCCGATACAACAGGAATGAGCTGAAGACCGACTGCTATTCCCTATGGATTGCGACCCCCGAGGCAGAGAGAGCGGCCCTCCTATCTACTCCGGCCTTTGCGAGAGTCGACGTAGATACATGGCCTCTATTGTGCAAATATTTCGACTCTCATCACAAACAAGTATGTATTTTAAATGTAATTCATTGTTGAGTATATAATTTATTTTTTTGTGTTGCTTAATTAGAAAACTAAATGTGAATGTGTTGTACAGAAACAGGCTGATCAAAATAAAGAGAATAGGAAGTCGGCGAAGAAGGGTCGCTCCACTTATACAGGTGGCTTACTCGTGCCATGGAGTTATCGGTAAATTACAATAGACCGGCCTTTGTGATATAATGTAATATTAAGAGTTATTTTCTAATATATCTAATACTAGGAGTTATTTTCTAATATTGCAGAGAGCTCAGACCCTGGCGCAGGGTGGTACACCGAGCGTGCTGTCCGCGTATCTTGCCGTCCACGGCACCTCGACAGATCCTGCCACGGGCGAGCTTCGATACCTCGACGCCGCTACCCCGGAGTATTGCGTAAGTGTTAATATTTATTCAACCCCTATTTGAAATTTTAGTTTTGAAAGGTTCAAATTTAAATGACATACTTATATTTTACTGGTTAATGTGGGTGTAGGAGCGGGTGGTTGAGCAGGCCGAGGCATCGGGGATCGATTTTACTGGACAGAACGATCCGATGCTGCTGACCCCAGTCCTGGACGCCGCACACGGAGGGCACCACGGAGGTTGGGAGAGAGGCCGGAGACTGGGCCCTAGCAGGGCCCATATAAGGTTGGACTCTACTCCGGCGGTTACTTCCTCCGTCTCCAGTGAGCGACGTTTCCAGCAAGAACTGGACAGCTTGAAGGCCACTGTTCAGGAGTTGAAGGAGATGTTGGTATGTATACTGCTTAATAGTAAAATATTATGTCATATTATAGATAGCAACATATCCAATATTAGTACGTAGCCTGAGCTTATTTGGTTGTAGACTTAGCTTTGATTAATCATACATACATATCTAATTAAAATAAACTACGGTTTTCCAAACTAGATATCCAAACGAGGCCTAAGTCTCTAAGTATACATAGATTGAGATTTCGCAATAACTTGATAATGATACGAATTCGACTGATACACAGTTCTTACTCGTTTATTACACACGTAGGTCCAAACGCGACAGGGTATATCGGCCGAGCCTCCACATGCATCTCCTTCGGCTGCGGCTCCGCAAGCCACTACCTCGGCTGCGGTTCCGCAGACAGCTCTTATAGCTCCACTGCCCGCTCAGACTCCCGCAGCTGCGGCTCCGCAAGCCACTACCTCGGCGGCGGTTGCGCAGACCACTCCTACAGCTCCATAGCCCGCTCAGATTCCCGCACACTCCGCATTGCATGATTTATTGACTCAGGATATATCCGAGGAGCAGGCGCGCCAGATTATGGCGTTTATCAGAGGTGGAGCTGGACCGAGCTAGGGTAGCTTTTTGATTCTTATATTTTAAATATTTATTTATTTATATGATACATATTGTATATATTTTGGACGATATTGATATTGGTGGTGTTTGCGTGTTTATATTGATATCATATTCTGCTTGTTGATTTCTTTTGTATATTATGCGCGAGATGTGATTATGAATACTACGATATATATTCTGCGTGTTGATTAATTTTATATATGATGTATATATTATTGTGCACAGGGCGAGAAAAAAATAGGCAACCCTTCTTTAGAAAAAATCCTGATAATATGTACCTGCGGATTAATCCGTAGGGCCCAACATTGCCCCTATGGATTAATTCGTAGGGACCTTCTTTGCCCCTACTGATTTATCCGTAGGGGCAAAATATCAGGATACCTGATATTTTGCCCCTATGATCTCAGTGATAGGGTTATACTTGTCCCTACGGAGTTGTCCGTAAGGGCAAACATATGCCCCTACACAGGTATCCGTAGGGACAAAATATCAGGATACCTGATATTTTGTCCCTACACATCCGGACCTACGCACGTATCCGTAGGGGCAACTATTTGGCCCTAGGGATACGTCCGTAAGGACACCTAATTTATTTTATAAACCGTTAAATTAAATAAGTTTTTTGTCCCTACAGACTAATCCGTAGGGACAACTGCACCTGCACATTATGCCGTAGGGACAAGTTTTTGACCTTAGGGGCATGTTCAAGGCTAAGACTTGCACCTACGGCGTTTGCACCTACAGGGTAATTTATTGCCCCTACGGATATATCCGGTAGTGTATGTTGATCTCATCGGGGCTACCGTAATCGGTGTAACTATGAATAATCCCAATATCGGACGTGACGTAGTGAGAAGCACCAGTTTTTAAGGTTTTCATAAAAACCTTGGAGAAGATGGGTTTTAGGGTTTTCAACTTGGTTGATTGTATTGAGTTCTTCACAAGTATATAATGTTACAATAACATGGTGATAAAATAAAAGAGAAATACAATCAAATAATATCAGGAGAAAATCAAAATAGGATTCTTCTTGATTTGGTAGCTGAAGATTTGATGTAACGATGCCTGTATTGGGCAGACGTTTGACTCTTATTGGTCAGACGTCTAATTGATAACCGCAGTGACTGTATTGGACAAACGTCTGACTCCTCTTGGTCAGACGTCTGATTGATAATCGCTACAGCGGTGGCACTATGCCCAGACGTCTGGAGCTTCTTCTTCACACGTCTGGTCCTGCTCTGTTGTTTGGTAGACTTAATGTAGACGTTTGCCGCTTCCTGTTTCAGACATCTGGCTCTTCTCTGTTATTTGAGTGGACGTCTGGCAGACGTCTGTCACGCACTCTTTAGACGTCTGCCGCTGTTGCGGGCATTTGTCACTAATAAATACTTTGTCGATTGCAACGAGACAAAAGCGAGCCGTTTGGCCAGCCAAGAATACTTGGCCAAACAATTATATGGGATTTTAGTGAAAAGCTAGTTCAGAGTGTTCAGTAAGAAGTTTTATTTGTTGTCTATTAGTAGTTGAAGGCATGAAAGAACTTCATCGGTAATAACTATATTAAATGTGTTGGATAAGTATTTATTTTATTTTCCAAATGACTTCTTACGTTTGATATTATTGAATCGGAAGTAGGAAATAATTAGGAAAACAATCACGTTTCACCATTTTCTAATTGTTTATTTCCTAGGAAATGAGACTAAAAAGCATTGACTGGGAACTTCTACTGTTACATTGTGCTGTTTTCCCTGTTATAATAAATCTTGACCACTTATCTTCATCAAAAAACTTAAAGTGGGCCTCCCTCTTTTGTACAAATATGAACCATAAGATCTTAACAGTTTATAATAGCATAGGGATTTAATAGCATGGACTTTGGATCTAGAAAGCATCTCCCATCTTTTTTCTCTCTTATCGATTTTCTACTCCATCGTCATTTTGATGCTATCAATTTGTCGAACATTAAAATACTTTAAGGTAGCAAACTGCTACATTAGTATCATCGGCGGGTAAAATACTTTTGATAAAAGTCAAATGATTAAGAGTTACTTGGCCGCCTAAGCACCTGTTGAGGAGTGTTAGACCGTGCAAGCCATGTGGGCGTCTAGAAGGCTCAACCCACTTAAGTGAAGAGTGAAGTCACCTTATGCTGTCTAAACTTTCGTCTAAGCATTTGTTTAGGTGTGCAAAAGCCGCTTGATTCGAACATTTAAATGTAAAGCGAAACAGTCTTATGTTGTGTGGGAAAAAAGTGCTCCAATTAATTTTACTATGGATGCTTTCAGCATTTCGAATGAATTTCCAGAGTGGATCATGATTTTCCCAATTTTTCCCCTCCTCTTGCTTCTTTTGGCATATATTTTGCATGAAAATAGTTAAATTTAAGGGAATGTGTTAATTTTAGTCTTAAATCAGTAAGTTAAAATGATTTATTTTTTAAAAAAATTGACATATATAATAACCTTAATATCTACAACAATGAAATGCTGACCTATTATCTCGCATAAATTTCTAGATTAAGATTCATAAGTTGCAAACTTGATAAAGAAAAGTATATGATCAAATGCAACATCGCTTCTAAATCCTAATATAATTTGATATATTAATATGTATTTAATATCAAACTTCACAAACATATAAACTACCGCAGAACCTGGTAAGAACAAATGGATATCAATGCGAAACTGAAATTAGGGCAGATACCTTGATACAACATTCCCATTTTATCTTCTGCTCCCTTGCTCCCGTCTTCGTTGTCCATGCTAACTCTCTTATACTCCCTTATTCCCACCATTGCTATCTCTGCTAACTTCACCATCTCCATTCTAATCCTTAACTGTTTAATTTTTAAATATGTTGGTGAGCTCTAAAATCTCTTTAATATCTCTAACACCGTGTGTTTGAAGTTTTAAGTCTATTTTCCCATGAACAATTTTATCAAATTTAAAGTTATGAGTATGTTTTATATACTGAAGAGAAGATTAAAGACCCAAACCAGTACTTTAAGCATAGGCAGACCATGAAAATAGACTGAATGATTCATATCAAACATGTGGCAATCCAGCCATTAACAACATGAGCAGAGCCCTGTGGGGAGAATTTGGGGTGGGTGCTAGCTATTGCTTCCATGCTATATATTGGTGTTATTTGTAAATCCTAACAGCACATCAAGATCACAAGACCATGGGATCTATGTTTAGTACTATTGGCCACTATTGGATCATAAATAACACCAATACTATATGCTCAAAATAACACCCACCTCAATGATGTGTCATATAATTAGCAACAACCTTACAAAAAAGGGCAACTGTGTTGTACACTTAACCTCTATATCCCATTAGGAGAGAAATCGGGTTGGGTTTGATCTGAACATGCACTGACCCGATTTTTTCGAGTTCTTGATACCCGTCCGGATTCAATCGGAAAGGTTGAAGATTAGATACAAAATTTCAAGGTGGGTATGGGTATAATATTAAACCTGCCCGTGGACCCGATCCGAACCAAACCAACTTTCTAAGTTCGATATTACTAGATATATTCCATAAGCATTTAATTCTAAGTAGCCTCTTAGGGGCGTCGGAAAAAGTCAACATTCTATCAATTTTTTCGCCGATGGATGTCCATCACCTTCATATATATTGTGCAAGATATGGATACACCAAATTTAACGTGAAAGTATAAATTTTATGCATGTGATATGACAACTCTCAAGTAATGTATCTTTTTTATTTTGACACCGAACTCCAAAGTTGCCGGTTTGAGTTTAACATATTATAACACATTATACGCTTTTATTTTAACTCTTGGTATAAATGCATTCAGACGGACATGAGAGAGAAAAGGATGGATTATATGAATATCTATTCAGACATTTTGGTGGGGCTTCTTATGACAAGAGACATCTCACTAGTCACCATCCTTGGATATTTTTGTGCCATTTGCCATTTCCCACCTGAAGTTTAGTTTGAAGTTCCAAAACCCTGGCACTTCAAAATCAAAACCCATTGCTGCATCTCCTCCCCAAATGTTCCAATTCCCTCTCCCTCAAGCAACTCCACTCCCTCCTCATCACAACCTCGACCCTCTCCCTCAACCCAAGCCTCATCTTCCTCCACCTCCAACCTCCATGAGCCCACCCTCTCTCTCCTCACCTTCTCCTCTCTCCTCCCCAAACCCATCTCCCTCACCCTCCACAACTCCCTCCTCAAGTCCCTCTCCCAAAACCACCTCTTCTTCTCGCCCTCCGCCACTTCAACTCCCTTCTCAAGACCCACATCCCCGATGAGTTCACCTTCACCTCCATCGCCAAAGCCTGCGCCAGGCTTTGCTTGTGCGTAGACGGGGAGATCGTCCATGCCCAGGTGCTCGGACTTGGGCATGGCGCAGACTTGTTCGTCGCCAATTCGATCGTCTATATGTACTTTAAGTTCGGCCGCGTCGAGGCCGCTCGCAAGCTGTTCGATGAAATGCCTGTCAGGGATGTTGTTTCATATAACACTCTCGTTGCCGGGTATTCTAGCTTTGGGCAGTTGGGGATTGCGTGAGGGATTTTCGATCAGATGAGCCATGTGGTCTCATGGTCTGCAATGATCTCGGGGTACGTGAGATTCGGGATCTGAGATCAGCGCATGAGCTGTTCGATGAATGCCGGAGAGAAATGCCGTATGTTGGAACGCGATGATCGCAGGGTATGTGCAGAATAAAAGGTTTTATGAGGCCATCGAACTTTTTAGGAGTATGAGGCAAGTTAAGCCTAATGAGGTCACTCTTGTGAGCGTGTTGTCGGCTTGTGCACATGCGGGCGCTTTAGATTTAGGGAAATGGATCGAAAAATACATCGGAATTAGATCGATGAGCTTGACCCTTTTCTTGGGTAACGCTCTGTGCGATATGTATGCAAAATGCGGGTGGATTGCTGACGGTAGGAGGGTGTTCAATAAAATGTGTGATAAAGATGTGATCTCTTGGAGCATAATGGTGTCTGCGTGTGTGACGCACGGGCTTTGGAGAGAAGCGGTCAATGAGTTTCCTAAAATGCTACAACAAGGGATTAAACTGAACGAAATTACGTTTATGGGTCTATTATCAGCTTAAATTACGTTTATGGGTCTATTATCGGCTTGCACACGCGTGGGCTTGGTCGATGAGGGGTTCGAGTATTTCAAAATGATGAGCCAAGAGTTTGAGATCGATCCGACGATTGAGCACTATGGTATAATAGTTGACTTATTGAGCCGAGCAGGGAGGCTTGATGAGGCTGAAGAGTTGATTTCATCGATGAGGATTGAGCTGAATGCTATCGTGTTGGGTGCACTTTTAGTGGGGGGGTTGGATTAATGGGGACGTTGAGAGAGGAAGAAGAGTTGCGGATCGGATTCTTGAGTTGGATCCGACGCATTCGGGGAGTTCTGTTTATTTGGCGAATGTTAATACTACAATGGGGAGATCAGATGAAGTGGCAAAGTTTATGGTTGGGATGAGGAAGAAGAGCGTCGCAAGGACTCCTGGGTGCAGTTGGATCGATGTGCCTCAAGTTGTTCATGGGGGAGCGATTACACCCGCCATGTGAATTTTCGAGGAACACTGATCCTTTGCTTTGACTTTTTTATCCAACGCAGAGATACATTGATAAAATCCAACCCTTTATCATCTATTGAAAACGGACTATGCATCATGTTATAAACCGTTGGATCTTGGAACATTTTTTTATCTCATCATGTTAGAGAATACTTTTAATTGCTACCGTGAAACGTCATTGAGTGAAATTAGACTATATTCTGTCTTCTGCTGATCAGAATGGAGTTGCAACAATCTTGCCCCCCCCCCCCCCCCCCCCCCTCCCCTACGACAGCATTATTGCTAAACATTCTGTTCAGCGGTGCAATTTTTAGTTGCTTGCTCGGGGCATGTCGGCTGCCCAATTGAGTGTCCACCATTGCCGTCTATATTGCCTTCACTGCCACCATTCCCTCTCCCATCACAGACAAAATTAATGCCATCCATCCATGCCCGTTGCACATATAATTACCAAAAACGATCATATTATAACCTGCAGTGCAATATTCTTTGCAATAAGACTTCCAGGAATCGTATTCCTAATAATGTTTGGATTCCTGATACTGTGACGGTATTCCTAATAACGCATGGATGTTTTCTGGTAATGTCAGATTATTTATGTGTACAGGTAATGTCACAATATTTATGCGTACCAAACACCCCCAAACACCCCCGGAGAGTTGATACCAAACTTTACTCGTCTCTTCTCTCGTCAAAACAAAACTTATTAAAACCCCTAGTTAAAATAAACGAGGCACTTAACTAAAGCAGCACGCTTACAACACCGCTGCCAAAAGTTTACATTGAAACACAAGCCTTGATGGTGCATTTGATCAACAAGTCACTTACACTAAAGCTAGACAACACTAACCCTAGCTTAGATTTGCAGAACTCAATAGGTTAAGCAACCATTGCAAACTTGTATAATAGAGAGTAAATTCCTACCAAATACACAAGCTGAAAACATGCTACATTTAGTTACATGGGACAAGTAGGAGTTCAACATGATTATAACATAGGTTCCGCAAATTAATAAACCATATGGAAGTCATAATATGCAAGGACTATAAAGCAACCGGGATAGAAACATTGTATGTAATAATACGACATGAAACCACAAGCCATGGAGCTATAAACATCACTAAAGCAACCAGAATGATGAAGTGAATATATTTGTACTACTCAATTGGCACGGTCTCTGATAACATCGAGGCCCACCTCTGTAGGATCAGTTGCCTGCAGCTCAACTTGAATACCATCCAACTCTCTCTTGAACCGATCCTTAGAGCTCGCATAAAGCATCTTGCTTCTCACCCTTGCAGTGTCGGGAGACCTTCATACAAACAAGGGAAAGAAAGAACGAATGAAAGGTAATAAACTAATAATTAGAAGAGGATGATCGAAAATACGAGAATTAAACAATTACTTCCTTGGATAAAAATTCCGTCCCGTATAAAATCAACATGTTACTTAATTTTCAGTTGTTATTGTCAACAATTGGAGAATGATGACACCGTGGAACCTGAGTTATAGCCTATTCTTTGTTCATTATATTACTTTCTTTTTTTGGAGGGGTGAATTTCATGACAATGTTGTTGTGTATACCTTTACTCCGTGGTTTGTAATTTCATTGTTTTTTCAATAATATATTTTATCTGGCTATGGTCCTACCAATCCATAAAATTTGTGAAACAGATGTATGACACTTAAAATTAATTTACCATGCGATGAAAAAGATCTTGCTTTTCTGGCAGTTCTCCTCGGTGACAAAATCAAAGTCATAGATTGCATATCTGCATTCGTTCTCAGGGAGGTTGGCGGTGAAATCCTCATAGCTCATGGTGGGTTCACCAAGCTTCTCCACGGTAACCTGCTTCAGCTTGTCATCGATCTTATAAATAATGAACCGATGAGTCCTCTTAGCCTTCAACTCCAAGAATTTCAGCTTGCAATCATCGGCCACAGCCATCCCTGATGCTGCGTTGGCCTGAATTTATTTATGAAATCGGTTCCGCAATTAATTGTTTAATACTTAATCATGAAAGAACATTTCAGACGATATCGTAGATTCTAACAGAGTAGATACTATATACGATTTAGATTTCAAATATCAAATCAGACTAATATTGGTTACAGCGAGCTATGAGCCCAAAATATACATCAAACCTAGCAAATAATCCAAGAGAAAAATTAACAAATACCATTCGCTGTTGCCACATTCAGATCATCTAGCAACACAAGCATTCAAGCCTCAACGATGGCGATCATCATAACACAATCTAAAGGGTAAACAACTATGAATAAATAAAAAACAGTATGTATATGAAAATAATGTCAAGCAATCAATCTATAATTTCAGTAGACTACATGCAAATCTTAATTTTAACAAAAATCTAAACAATTAAAAAAATCCTAAAACTTAGAAAATTGGAAAATAATCCAAGGAAAGTATCCCGCTGCAGATCAAACTCCAACTTGATTCCATCAACGTATAAATCACTTAGCCGCAATTGAGTCTATCGGTCTCAACACAGATCAAAATAAGTAGAGCTACATCTAAAATAAGCAATCCATAAGAATCCATGCGAGATCTCAAACATAACACAAGATGCAGATACTAAATGCCCAAAAAATTACCTAAAAAGAGGAGATTAGCAAATAATACAAACCCTAACAATCAATCATCATCAAGCGCGGCCTAATCACACGCAATCGAGATCGATCTCAAGAAAATAGATAAGAACAACTACAATTTCATCGAGACAACAAGAAATCAAGTAGTAAAAAAAACTCCAAAAATAAAATATAGAGAGATCGAAAACCCTAAGTGAGAGAGAGGAGAGATAGATCATACCATGGTCGAAGAGACGATCGGGAGAGATGAGATGAGATGAGAGAGAAAAGTTAATATTTTTAGAGAGAGAAAATAATAGGGGTTTGATAGAAAGAGGAGGAGGAGGAAGAGAAAAGGTATCCAATTTCAGAGGTTGAAGAAAAAAGACGAGAAGAAAAAAGAAAAAGCAAAAGATGTGTGTACAGGGAGGTAGAGAGGGGGCGGTATTGAGTTAAGCATTTGGTAACACACACACACACAACCCCCCATCCCCCCCCCTCCGCCCCGCCCCGCCCCGCCCCCTCCAGTTCTAGTGGACATAAACAGGGGTGCTTAAAAGGTTTAAAGCTCGGCTTAGGCTAGATAAAACCCCATTCAAACTCATTGGATAATTAAACAAACCGAATTTGAACTTAAACTGAAGCTTGATAAAATAAATAGACGTATCTGAAAATAGCATGTTGGAGCTCTGTTCTTGTTCAAGTTTGGCTTGTTTAAGGCTAGTTTTGACTCAAACGGTTTATGATTTATAGTCGCTACTAAAAATAAAAATAAGACTCGGCTTGTAGTAAATATTTAGACAGACGTTGTTATGTTACAACATTTATTAATTCAGATAAGTAATAACTTTCAGTTTAGACAGGTAGGGTTTAATTAAGCTTTGAGCTCAGACAGCGATAATTTTTACCGTTAGACTTGTTAATGATAGTATTTTACATCTATATATTTTTTTTAATGTACTTTGTAATAGTTGTTGCTAGTTTTTTGAGGATCTAGATAAGCTTGAAAAAGCTCCAGTAAGAGCTTGATTACATAACTGAGCAAAGACGGTTAAGCTAAAGCACGGCTCGTTTAACATGGCTGCCTAAACTTTTTTTAAAATAATCATGTAAACGATTCAAACGTATTATAATTATTTGAAAGACTTCTTTCTCATCAATCCATCAAAATGAATTACTATCATGTGAGTTTCTTTGTATAAATTTCAATATATTAATGATAATTTGGCTTGAGAGTTAAAGCCAAGCCTTGACAAGGTCTAGAGTTTGATTCAATTATTCTCTTTACAAATTGTTTGCACTAAAATTAGATTTGCACTATAGACAAAATAATTAGCGTAATACTCTCTCTCGATAGATGGGTCGTCATTAGAGGAAGAGGAGAATATTCTTCCTATGAAATAAAAATAGACATCTTGGTTTCATAGATAAAATTTATAAATACAAACAACAACTAGTGAGCCTTTTATTCTAAGCATATGGGGTAGGCTACATGAACCAACATGAGAATCATGCCGAGTCCAGCACATGAATCCTCCGCCTCCACTCACTCCTATCGAACAACATACTTTCCTTGAGGCCTTTGGCAACCATATCTTTCCGTATCACCTCCATCCATATTTTTTTCGGTCTCTCTTTCACCCTTTTGACATTGTCTATATCGAGAGTATCCATTCGTCGAACCGGTGATTCCATAGGTCTGCGTCGCACATGACCAAACCATCTTAGCCGGTTTTCCAGCACCTTCTCCTCCATAAGTGCTACACCGACTTTTGCTTGAATATTCTCATTCCGCACCTTATCTTTTATAGTGTTATCATACATCCAGCGAAGCATGCACATTTCCGCTACATGCATCTTCTGTGTATGATGCTTCTTAGGAGCCCAGCATTTTGTACCGTATAATAAGGCAGACCGAATAGTGCTCTAATAAAACTATCCTTTCAACCTTAACGAAAAGTTACGATCGCACAAAATCTCTGTTGCATTCCTTCATTTCAACCAACCAGTTTGGATCCTTTGATTGATATCGCTATCGATCTCCCCATCTTTTTGGATAATAGAACCTGGATATCTAAATTGATCGCTCGGTGATATCTCTTACCCATCCAGTGTTATACCACTGTGGTCCCGACTTCTCTATTTTCTAAATTTGCAATGCATATATACTGTCTTGGACCTGCTCAATCTGAACCCCGAGGTTCCAACGTTTGCCTCCAAAACACTAATTTGGTATTAACCCCTGCTTTCATCTTATTTACTAAACCAATATCATCAGCGAATAGCATACACTAGGTATCTCATCTTAGATAGTTCCAGTAAGCTCATCCATCATGATGGTAAACAAGAATGGATTTAATGTAGATCCTTGATGTAAGCCAATTGTAATCGGAAAATCACTCGTTAGGCCGCCGCAAGTTCTCACATTTGCCACTACTCCATCGTACATGTCCTTGATTATGTCAACGTACTTGACTGGGACCCCCTTCTTCATCATTGTCCTCCATAATACCTCTCTAGATAGATTGTCTTATACTTTCTCTAAGTCAATAAATATTATATGCAAATCTCTTTTCCTTTCTCAAAAACGCTCGACAAGTTGACGAAGCAAATGAATATTTTCTGTCGTTGATCGTCAAGGTTGTTGGGGTTCGGTGCCCACGCCGCAAAGCCCGCGGCCTAGACAGAAGCGAAAACAAAAATTTACAAGAGCACCAAACACCCTTAAAACCCAGGATATGATACAAAAACCTAAACTAGCTAACTAGAAATACAAGGGATGAAAAACTACAACCTTTGTCGCGTGTCCACCCAATTATGGAAGACCCCTACAAGCTCGTAGACGCCGAGAACGGGTTTGAAAATCGATCACACTCACCGAAGATGATCCACCCGAGGAAAACCGAAAGAAGCTCTAACCGATGATCCAAACTTGCTAGGTGTGGATGGTCGGTGACGTAGGAATATTTCACTAAACTTTTCTCTCATATTCTCAAGCTCAAGTGAGCAAGAGAAAGAAAAAAGAGAAGAGATAAGGATGATGGTTGCTAACACTTACAACCATGAAGCATGAAGCATCCAAGATGAAGAAAAATCATCAAGTCTAAAATGAAAAGAGAATGGCTATATATAAGCCACCATGCATCAATAATACACCATAGATGATCAAAAATAAATGTTATAACCATTCCTCTCTACATGCCTCATGCCACCATGCCTCTACCTCATTTTCCTATTTAATTTTCTAAAAAAAAAATCAAATATGAGGTGTTCTTCTTCTAGAAGCATTCCCGTATAAATAAGGAATACTTCACCTGGTATATATATCGCTACATATACGCATATCCGTATAAAAATATGAATAGCACCAAAGAGAGAAAATGAATAGTGAACAATAACACTAAAATATATGTATCAAAATACATATATAAATTATTAAATCAAAACCTGATTTAATAATCCAGCTTAATCCTAAGCCGGCTAGTATTATCAACCGTCCGATTAAAATCCAGGTATACCATACACGTATTTAATCGGACCTCTGCACGTACCAACGTACGGCTCCTACATCTATCGCCTGAATCGGGAAAACCCTCTGTGTGGGACTCTAAAGACTCGACAATACGCTGGTAGTGGGTTTAACCACAAGCACGCCAGCGGCACTAGTTGTACGTAACGGCTACTCAGGTACTTGTCGAAAGAGGGGTCGATAATCAAGTACGTCCTTACCCTACTAAGCCTGAATGTGACAATCTCCGTACAGTCCGGTCTGTTCGTCAGAGAATATTGCATATTAGGTCTAGGGGGTGGATAACGTCAGACCCCTATTAACCCGATAAGTCGTGTCTGAGTCAAGCTCATCACCAACAGAGATACTACTGATCAACTATCAATAAATCTCATCCACGGTGGCCACGGATTTCTGGTGATAACCAACTGAACACAGCGCGATATTGACTCCTAATACCAGGAGAGACGAATCCCTGACAATCGACCACTGCCTCCATATGGCTCGGGACTGTACCCAACTAAAACCTGTTTGCACGACTCCTTTAAGCCGTTGTAGGGTAGTAATCAAGTATAGTGGGAACTCATACGAGACAAATGACAATTTCAGGTCAAAGGACTAAGCTGTATTCATGCAACCTAAGGATATTTGACGATAGATATAATACCATTTAGAAGTTCTCGGTGAGTCCGTCCGGTGTACTCACCTCCAATGAGCACCTGTATACTATCTTAGGTGACACAACACCAATGGCTTATAAGACCGGCTTCCGCCCCTCGTTAGTGTCTAGAAACATATAGACAGTCTACTCCGAAATATCGATGCTCGGTCTCGATACTCCCACGACTAGGAACATTTAAGGATGTGCTTATGGACAACCCAGCTCTCACATATATGATTGCCATCATAATCCTGGTTGTCAAGCAACAATCCTACAAACTTCATCAATGATGAAGACAAACCAAATAGTATACTATCATCTGTATAGTCTTCGTTCAATTATCATAATCATCTACTTGCAATCACAATAATTGCCTTGAGGGCACTAAATCCAACAATCTCCCATTTGCACTTAAGGCCAATTATTGCGGTATCGCGTATCCACAGCTCGTGTGCTACCGAATACCCAATTTCTCTACCAATCAGTTTCGTAAACTATATTTGTGAAACTTAATATGTTCGAGAATAATGTTCCGCTACAATGTTCCAACTTCAGTGGGTGGATCCACTATAATGTTCCAACTTCATCTCTCTGTATCTTAACTTTGCGAAGACAACAATCTCCCAAACTGAGCGATACCCCGCCTCAAGAATTTGTCTGGATACTTGATGGGACCAAGTTCAAAAATGAACAACTCCATCCAACAAACTTCTTGGGCTGTATCCTCTGTTGAGTTATAACCAGTATCCTGCACCATGATTACCTCAGTATCCATATTGGAACACTATCCAATATACTAATCCTCAGAAGAGACTAAACTCAAAACTCTGACAGTATCTCTGTTATCAAGGTCACCTTTGAAGCCTTAACCGATAACCTCCTTCTCAAGGAGGCCGCCGTTATCTTATGCCATGAACATCCTCTTATGTTCATGATAGCTTTCCTTTGTTTCTCCAGAATTGGATTAATATGTGTTTATTGCAACTAGTGCAAAAGCAATATCTGGTGTTGTACAAGACATTACATGATTGACTCAATTTGCCAAGCAAATGATCTGTCATTCATGCCAGTCTCTCTCTTCATCAGTCTAGAAGACATCCCTTTTAGAGAGGGTGACTCCATCACCTGCGGGTACACCACCACGCCAGGAGTCATCCATTCTAAAATACTTTTAGAATGTTTTCTAAGTACCCGATTGGAAAACATCCCAAGTCTAGATCTAAAACCAGAATTATTTATCTGGTTTTGTACAAGACATTGCATGATTGACTCAATTGCCTAAACAAATGATATGTCATTCATGCATGTCCCTCTCCTCATCAGTCTAGAAGATATCTTTTTAGAGAGAGTGACTTCATCATCTGCGGGTACTCCACCACGCCAGGAGTCGTCCATTCTAAAATACTTTTAGAATGTTGTCTAAGTATCCGATTTAGGAAAATTCCCAAATCTAGATCTAGTCACCAGAATTTCTGATATATTACCCACATCCAATATGGAGAAAACACTATGTAACAACCAAAGTTTGACCGATTGTAGTATAGGAACATCACTTCCTATCTGGAGTATGCCATCCAAATCCCAGACAGTACTCCCTACATCCTTCTTACTTAGTTCATCTATTGTTTTGATGAAATCAATCACCTTGACTGTCACATCTAAAACAGATGATCCGTCTCCGCTTTCTATGGTTTAGTCCATGAATAGACATAAACAACTTTCACACCTTCCGCTGCTCCCACACACTACGATAACCCTCTGCTAGAGTCATATACACGTACACTTCCAAATTCCCATTTGGAAAGACGTTATAGTCATGCACCTGCCATATATCATAGCCAAGAACTGTATCAGCGCCAAGTCATATTCATATGGACTTCAGCGTAGACACTGAAGTAAAAGTCACATCATAATCCACAACGGGTATTTGATGAAAAATCTTTATAACAAGTCTAGCCTTATTAGGTTAGTACTTTTCCACCTGCATGGATCCCGAAAGATCTACTTGCTCCTAATGGGTTTCACCCCTTCAGGAGCACCCAGCAAAATCTAAAATCTATAATTTGCTGAAGTGCGTGGAGTCCATCTTGGATATGAAGTATCTGGTCACCTGGAAGTTATCAATTCCTATGACCTGCTGATAACGAGTAAGAGGAATAGCAGTGTCAAGCCATATCCGTATGGACTTCAGTATAGATACTGAAGTAAAAATCTCATCACAATCTACAACGGGTATTTGATGAAAACTCTTTACAACATATATAGCCTTATTAGGTTATTACCTTTCCACCTGCACAGATCTCGAAAAGATCTACTTGCTCCTGATGAGTCTTACACCTTTAGGAGCATCCGGCAAAGCCCAAAATCTATAATTTGGTGAAGTGCGTGGACTCCATCTTGGATATGAAGTATCTGGTCATCTGGAAGTTACCACTTCCTACGACCTGCTGACAACTAGTAGGACCAACATCACCATGATGCTGACCTCCCTTTCACCGTCTACGAGGAAAACCGAAGTATCTCTCGGGTGTCTGAGGTCACCTACTAAAATCTGCAGAGTGGCTAATGGTTTGTCAAGTCCAATTGAATTTTTAGGTTCTACTAAATTTTCTGTAACCGTTTGTGGTTCTGGAATCACTTCCAATTCTACCATACTCCTACTAGTTTCTTTTGCAAAACATTCCTTTTATAAAAAGGTGGCGAGTTAAGAACAATGTAACTGTTGATCTTGAAAATGGTAGAAAACAAAATCCTAGCGAATGCTTGGGATAATCCACAAACCGCCATTACCGAAACGTGCCTTGAGTTTGTCCGGATTCTGCTTTTAAATAAAAACCGGATAACTCCATATCTTAACAACCTCAAAATATATAACCATTCTATATCCATATAGAATCAAGACACTAATTTAGATGGAATTAGATCCAAATGTCATGCAGCCGTTTCCAAGTGCATATCACCTAATAGAAAAAGGCCAATACAGCATTACTCATCATGGAGCGCACCCACGGATGAGTAACCTGCGAGAGAATCAAGTTCTCAATATTACTATAATGGAATACCTAGCATAAGTATCTACATCTTCGATTATCTCGAAGAATTCTGATACTTCCAATATATAGTTCTCTATTTTATTCTTATACCTATAAACTTCTCAAAATCTTTGATCTTGCATTACTACGAATGCGTGTCTTAAACTAGAGAACTTATAGGCAAACCTAAATAAAGTAAGAGTACCAACCCCTTATCTCGAATGACATTGGACAACATACATTTTCTTGTATAAGTCCTAAAAGTATACTAACTTAAATTCTGTGTATTGTAAATTGAAAACCGTATCCTGATTAAGATTGTCTTACACCGCTATTCAATGCACCGTACCTTATCCTCAACTGATAAAGGTAAATATTTATAACACAATTTTCAAAATGTATATCTCACTTTATAAAATAAAGTTACAGATATTTCATTTTAAAATTTGGTGCATAACAACGGTTATTCGAAACCAAATATTTGCCGTCAGGCAAAGCCAGGCGATTTAATCCAATATCACCGATTGCAACGAATTCCGATATTGAGGATCAAATCACCTATTTCCCAATATTCTACTCTCACTCATCATCTGTAACACCGTACAGAAGTAAGATCCAAATCCGGTAAATACATACCCTAGAGTTAGAATTAATTGGGAAAACAATTCTCTTTTATAAATACACAAAAAATCTGAAACATGAAAATGTTTCATAGGGGGTGGCCAGGTATTCCTAGTATGCCCTTTCCATTATTCAGATTCATGACAGTAGTCGCAATTTTCTTCGCCCTCACCTCAATCCCTTTATATGTCTCTACATCTTACCTTCTGAAAACCGCACTTAGGTTAATTTATTTTCTTCCTTTCCTATCTTTCGGCACCAGCCTAAGGTTTGAAAGAAGACTATCTAATAAGCGTAATAGATGCACTCTCCTAATACAAGGAGCTCTCACAATCTGAGAGAAGGTAAATGGAAGAGACAACCGAATAATCCAATTCAATTTCTTCAGAACCTGTGGCCATCCTCGACTGAAGTAACTTCTTCGAGTTCGTATGTAACTATACAATGGCCGTTCCAAGCGATATGGATCATCGTAGTGATACGAAGTGTTCTGAAGAAATGCAAAGGGTAAAATATGAGTGGCAGGGATATATGCAACTTTGTCGCGAATCAAGACAACCCAAAGTCAAAGGGTGTAAGAAGGTTCGGTTAACTTAGTTCATGAGTTTTTAAGGTAAGTCATGATTCGCTGTACCAAAGAGAGAGAGAGAAAAGAAACACTCAGTGTGCACTCTATCAAAATTATATTGGTTATCAATTTATCTAATCAGGATGGCTCCCACTGTTTCCTCGAATTCTCCTTCAAACCCTAAAAGGAGAAATAGTCGGGATCATATACACTTTACAAGTTCGCTAACCATTCAACAAGGCCAGTATTGGTACTCTGAGGGAGGTCCCCCGTGCTTTCACACGGACCCAATTAATAATCCCATTTCCGCAGAAGCGTAACCTCATTAACACTTTCTAGACACCTAATAGGTTAGTTAATTGTGAAGCGAAAAATCTCCCAACGAGTAATACATACTCATCAGTGGGAATCGGGACCCAACTATCATCGTGTGATAATTTTGATGGAAGCCGACCAAAATTACCACATTCCAAAAGGTATGCGCAAACTTGGCAAGTTTCCCGTATATTTGAAACTTTCGATATGGTTTTTGCCCCTGAAGACTTATGACCTTGACTGGGTCAAAATATCATAAGTCGTATGTTAAGTTCAACCCGTTGTCACACCCCGCTTCCCGGTGTACGGGCAGAAGACGCGACTGGCCCACTACGTATTTACTCTAAAGTAAACACGCTAACCGTATCTAAGCAATATACGTAAATGCACAAGAGACAATGACAATAGATATAATTGAACAACAACTTTATTTATTAACATTCTTTTTTTTTCCAATACATCTGGAAAGGTAAATACATGGAATGAAAGCAATGCCTAAACAGTGGCATAACAGAAATGTAAAGGAAATGTACAAGTGAAACTAAAGCTCTGGATCTTCAGCAAACTGGTCCAAGTCCTCGCTGCTAGGCTCGATCTCAAGTGAATCCGAATCACCTGACGACATTCCAAAGAAGAAGATGAGAATGTCGTCAGCGAACAAATCGCTTGGTAAGTCCCGTAAATAGAAAAGAATGGAATAGACAGAATAGAGAGTATATTGTTATAATATTGTATTTAGTGTTAACGCTGTTGTTTGTAACTTGGTACAGAAAAATGCTAGTGTATACGAGAGGAGTCCCATTATTCCGGAGACTAAGGTATACGGAGCACAAGAAACCGTTCATCCACGGTACAACGGCAATGGATATTCAGGTTATGTGTATTATGGTTACAGTCTCGTGCCACTTTTAACACCTTCCGTACCAATCTACCCCTTATAAACCCCGCGATGTCTTGATTATATTGTTTGTATTGTATTGTCTTGTCTTGTTATGTATAGATGGATAACTTGCCGAAACCATGATATCAGTAATGGAACGGATATAACGGATGAACATGTAGATGGAATATATCCATGGTTCGGTTCAGTCAATATAGATTGAATGGATGAATTCACATTGAATCATGTTGTATTGTAGTTTGTACTTGAATCACATTTAAGTCGGATTGATTAGGTTGAGACTCAGTCCGAGTCAGATTCTTTTAAAAGAACTTGAAATCCTAACTGTTTTGATATTATCGGTAACTGCTGCACATGGATGGCGGGATTTGTGTCTTTTTCAAAGACAATTACCGTGTTGATAACACCGATTGTTAGATTGTCTAGCTTAAATAGGCAAGCACCCATATCTCCGGCTCCCTGAGGCTCAAGAGACCGGCCCCACTTAAACCTATGTTTACTAGGGTCCTTACTGTAATTTAGTATAACTTGAGGGGGTTTTATGTAAAAATAGTTTTGGTATAATTTCAAAATACACCTTAACTATTTAATTATCATCTTTAGGGGTTTCATTGATGTATATTTTATAAATGTGACATTTTTAGTGGATAAAACCTAATTTCATAATATATGGTATTTATTTGTAATATGAATATTATTTGAATTATTATGGTAGTTTCATGTAATATTGGAATTCCTTACTTGAGTTTTGGAAACATGGAATAATATATATATTTAAAATAAGTATTTTGGTAATATTTATATATGCATATTTAATGAAAATAAATTTATTTATTTTCTTGTAAAAATCTCATTTTCTAAAAAAAATGTATAAAAATTCCATCGAGATCGAATGCTCCTTGCGGAGGTCTGCATCTTGGTCTACTAAGCCTGAGGATGTGTGATAATCCGCACCATCCCAAACGGGTTCTCCAAAATGGGTTGTACAGGCTCAATTGCATGGAAATATTTTAATACATCTTTTAAAGAAAATGGTTTTTATAAGTTAAAGAGATTTATTTGTATGGTCGTATTTCCCGTATTCTATTGTCCCAAGATTCATCGTGCTATGATAGATATGTGTGTTGTGATGAGTTAGGTCATTACCTCATGAATTTTTCTAAGGTAATACGGTTTAAAGGTATAAGAATGTCGAAATGAAATATGAAGGTATTTTAATATAAAAGTGGAATAAAACTTGCTACGGTTATTATTTTGAATTCAAACTTGTTCTATTATCTTTGTTAATGATTACTAAACAATATATCAAAAATTGTAGGTTTGTAATTAAGAAAAAGTTGTATTTTTAAAAGAAAAGAAAATCGAAAGCCGGATAACTCCGCTTCCGACACGTTTTAAAAATGAAGAGTTTGGGAATAGCAAAAGAGAGAGAGGAAGGGGACTTACTGGCTTTGATGAGATGGGGAAAGTAGGAGGAGGTATAGGATTCGTCGGTGCTTCGTTTCGTTGCCGGAAACTCCTCGTATCGTCGCCAGAACTTCGTCGGAGTTTTGCCCTTTGTTAACTCCACTTGCACACTATGGGAACTTGGAAATTTCATGAGAGTTTTGGCAGGGAATTGTGAGTGAGAAGGTGTGAAATGAGGGTGGTATTTATAGGGAAAATTAGGGTTTAGGGTGTTTAAAGAATGCATTGAAATATGCATTAAAATGAGGTTAAATGGGCATTTTATTGCTCTCGGGATTAATTCAGAGTAAACAAGCAATAAGGGAATAGTGGGGTAGGCCAAACGTTGTAGGGGACAAAAGATGAAGGCATTTGGGATGGATATGACCGACGGCGCCGGTTTTTTTGTTAATGTCACCGACACAATTCCGGCGATTGGGGTTGGTGTTGGGGTATTCGGTCGGAGTCGTTTGGTATTCTACAGTGCACATGTTTAAATTATCTGTGACTCTTCAGTTTACGTGTAGTATTTTGGGCTTCTAAAAAGATTAAAAGAATACAAAATAAAAATAATGTGGCTGATGGGATTTGAACTCTGGTGCTATGTCTTAACAGTGCAAGATCTTTACCAGTGAGCTACAAGCTCTTTCTTGCTGTTCAAAAGCAAATCAAACTTATAATTTGTCCTCAGGCTTAGGTGTTCCTTTCTGTATTTTAAAAAATTTCGTATAGAAAGTTAGGGTTGTTACATTCTACCCTCCTTATAAAAATTTCGTCCTCGAAATTTGTAGAAAGAAAGTGTAACAGTTTCAAGGAAAGGTTGGTAATAGAAGTACTGATAGTGTATGAAAAATAACAAAATGGTACAAGGGTTTGAAAAGGTTGAAGAGAGTTACCAGTGTTACCTTGGTCTACAGTCTCGGCTTTTTCGGCTGCTAAGGTGAAAGCCTGATGCCGGGGGACATTCCTCCTAGCTGGAGGCACATTCATTTGTCCTTAGGGCATGTTTCATTGCCCTCGAGGCATGTTCCTCAGTGCCTGATGGAATTGGCGAGTAGGCTGTGCAGGAGGTGGAGCTGGGAGTGCAAGACGAGGTGCAGGAGCCTGGATAGATGGCCACTGCGGATAGTTGGTGGGTGTGTGAGTTGAGTTGCGTCTATAAGGACAGGTTCCAATTCCGTGATTGGATGCGCCACAAACTAAGCACGGGCTTTTTGCACGCCTACAGTCCTTCCACAAGTGTCCATCCTTCTTACAGTAGAAATAAAAACCTGGACTTGACTGGTTAATTGTTTCTTTCTGTCTCTTGGGTTTTGAAGGTTGTATAGGATAGGCTCCTCCTGCCATCTGGATGGCAGAGCGCTTTATACCGGTTGCTTCTTTCAATAATATAGCAGTCTGCTGCTGCAGTCCTTCCAGGAGGTTTCGGATTGCCTCAAGTAGTACCGTCTGCCCATTGATCGGTGGCAGGTGTAAGCGGTAAAGGTGGGGGAGAATTGTTGACATTTGTGCTGGTGTTGTTTGGGGAATCCATAACCTTGGAAGAAAAATTTGGGTTATGATAGATTCAAAATATATGGAATTGGAAGATTCAAGGAATATGAATTGTAAAGAATGTTTTCAAATGCTGGTTTTTGTGTTATATTGCTTAGGTTGTCTACGCATAACTGACATGTATGTCCATGCAGAACTGACATGCATGTCCACACAGAGCTGACTTGCATGGGCCACCAACAAAACCTGTCACGCCCTGCTTCCCAGTGTACGGGCAGAGGACGCGACTAGCCCGTTACGTATTTACTCTGACGTAAACACGCTAAGCGTATATAAGCAATATAAGTAAAATGCACAAGAGACAATTACAATAGATATAATTGAACAACAACTTTACTTATTAACATTCTTTTTTTTCAATACATCTGGAAAGGTAAATACATGGAATGAAAGCAATGCCTAAACAGTGGCATAACAGAAATATAAAGGAAATGTACAAGTGAAACTAAAGCTCTGGATCTTCAGCAAACTGGTCCAAGTCCTCGCTGCTGGGCTCGATCTCTAGTGAGTCCGAATCACCTAACGACATTCCAAAGAAGAAGAAGAGAATGTCGTCAGCGAACAAATTGCTCGGTAAGTCCCATAAATAGACAAGAATGGAATAGACAGAATAGAGATTATATTGTTATAATGTTGTATTTAGTATTAACGCTGTTGTTTGTAGCTTGGTACAGAAGAATGCCAGTGTATACGAGAGAAGTCCCACTATTCCGGAGACTAAGGTATACGGAGCACAAGAAACCATTCAGCCACGGTACAAAGGCAATGGATATTCAGGTTAGGTGTATTATGGTTACAGTCTCGTGCCACTTTTAACACCTTCCGTACCAATCTACCCCTTATAAACCCCCGATGTCTCGATTATATTGTTTGTATTTTATTGTCTTATCTTGTTATGTATAGATGGATGACTTACCGAAACCATGATATCAACAATGGAACGGATATAATGGATGAACATGTAGATGGAATATATGCATGGTTCGGTTCAGTCAATATAGATTGAATGGATGAATTCACATTGAATCATGTTGTATTCTAGTTTGTACTTGAATCACATTCAAGTCAGATTGATTAGGTTGAGACTCAGTCCGAGTCAGATTCTTTTAAAAGAACTTGAAATCCTAATTGTTTTGATGTTATCGGTAACTGCTGCACATGGACGGCAGGATTTGTGTCTTTTTCAAAGACAATTACCGTGTTGATAACACCGTTTGTTAGATTGTCTAGCTTAAATAGGCAAGCACCCATATTTTTGGCTCCGTGAGGCACAAGAGACTGGTCTCGTTTAAACCTATGTTTACTAGGGTCCTTATTGTAATTTAGTATAACTTGAGGAGGGTTTATGTAAAAATAGTTTTGGTATAATTTCAAAATACACCTCAAGCATTTAATTATCGTCTTTAGGGTTTTCATTGATGTATATTTTATAATTGTGACATTTCTAGTGGATAAAACCTAATTTCATAATATATGGTATTTATTTGTAATATGAATATTGTTTGAATTATCATGGTAGTTTCATGTAATATTGGAATTCCTTACTTGAGTTTTGGAAACATGGAATAATATATATATATTTAAAATAAGTATTTTGGTAATATTTATATATACATATTTAATGAAAATAAATTTATTTATTTTCTTGTAAAAATCTCATTTTCTAAAGAAAAATGTATAAAAATTTTATCGAGATCAAATACTCCTTGCGAAGGTCTGCATCTCGCTCTACTAAGCCCGAGGATGTGCGATAATCCGCACCATCCCAAACGGGTTCTCCAAAATATGTTGTAGAGGCTCAATTGCATGAAAATATTTTAATACATCTTTTAAAGAAAACGGTTTTTATAAGTTAAAGAGATTTATTTGTAAGGTCGTATTTCCCGTATTCTATTGTCCCAAGATTCATCGTGCTATGATAGATATGTGTGTTGTGATGAGGTAGGTCATTACCTCGTGAGTTTTTCTAAGGTAATACGGTTAAAGGTATAAGCATATCGAAATGAAACATGAAGGTATTTTAATGTAAAAGTGGAATAAAACTTGCTACGGTTATTATTTTGAATTCAAACTTGTTCTATTGTCTTTGTTAATGATTACTAAACAATATATCAAAAGTTGTTGGTTTGTTATTAAGAAAAAGTTGTATTTTTAAAAGAAAAGAAAATCGAAAGCCGGATAACTCCGCTTCCGACACGTTTTAAGAATGAAGAGTTTGGGAATAGCAAAAGAGAGAGAGGAAGGGGAATTACTGGCTTTGATGAGAGGGGGAAAGTAGGAGGAGGTCTAGGATTCGTCGATGATTCGTTTCGTTGCCAGAAACTCCTCGTATAGTCGCCGGAACTTCGTCGGAGTTTCGTCCTTTGTTAACTCCACTTGCACACTATGCGAACTTGGAAATTTCTTGAGAGTTTTGCCAGGGAATTTTGAGTGAAGAGGTGTGAAATGAGGATGGTATTTGTAGGAAAAATTAGGGTTTAGGGTGTTTAAAGAATGCATTGAAATATGCATTAAAATGAGGTTAAATGGGCATTTTATTGCTCTCTGGATTAATTCAGAGTAAACAAGCAATAGGGGAGTAGTGGGGTAGGCCAAACGTTGCAGGGGGCATAAGATGAAGGCATTTGGGACGGATATGACCGACGACGCCGGTTTTTTTGTTAATGTCACCGGCCCAATTCCGACGGTTGGGGTTGGTGTTGTGGTATTGGGTCGGGGTCGTTTGGTATTCTACCTTCAGTTTACTTGTAGTGCACGTGTAGTCTTTTGGGCTTCTAAAAAGATTAAAAGAATACAAAATAAAAATAATGTGGCTGATGGGATCTGAACTCTGGTGTTATGTCTTAATAGTGCTAGGTCTTTACCAGTGAGCTACAAGCTCTTTCTTGATGTTCAAAAGCAAATCAGACTAATAACTTGTGCTCAGGTTTAGGTGTTCCTTTCTGTATTTTGAAAAATTGCATACAGAAAGTTAGGGTTGTTACACCCGTCATTATCCTGGATTAATTAGACCCACCCGTACATGCTCTTGACTAGGTCAACATGACCGTACGACTGTCCTAACCAATCGCATATCCATGCAACAGAAAAGTACTACAGAGCTACTAAACACTACACCTTGACTAGGTCAACAAACGCAGCATGAATACTAAATAATACTAATCTAAAATGACAGAGGGCTACGGCTGGTTTTTGGCGAAAAACCTTTAACGTAATGTACTTGATATCGCTAAAGGAACTCGAGTGGCTTTGAAATGGAGTGGTTTAAGATCCGCCTTTTAAAACTAGTAACATAAACCTTTGCTTAAGAGCGAACTCCTAATGAAGAGATCAAGTCTCTTTCCTCATAGAATGAGGTGTGGGATATTCCTATAAGAATACCTCTATGCAAAGCAAAGGAATAAGACTATGAGTTCTGAAGAAAACCGAGTAGTTTTAAAATTGGTTCCGACAATATCATTTAGGTTTATTTTTCCTTGCATTATTCTGATAACGCGTTCCCATCATTTTAAGTTTTTAAGCCTAAAAAAACAACTAAAATAACATACTATTTATATGCCATCCGCATTCGCCACGGGGCCCCGTCATACACCGTTAGGTTACTTAACTAATAGCAGAGCAGGGGCAGGACTAGCGTAGATGCAAAACATATAGAAGTATCTACTATATATATATATATCAACATCGCAGGTAGATAATAGTCATCACAGGCAGATAAAAATCATCACAGGCATGCGAACAACCATATGGAATAGCAGATAATTTAAGAGCCCCGAGTTTCATTCGAGCCATAAATGAGACGCGGCGTTCCTCGGTCGTGTGGATAGCCGGTGCAATGAAAAACCTAGACCCCTACGAGTGCGACAAATTATCCACCAATCCCAGAAGTGAGGCAACCCCAATCAACAAACTGAATGGGCCACCCAGCACTTCACGGAATCCGGTAACTTGAGCATCTCTCTGTGGGTCAAGCTATACCCCCTATGAGTACGGAGAATAGCCCATCAATTCTAGAGTAAGTCCCCCCAGTCTCAACGCCATGAGATGCGGGCCCATTGCCCTCTAGAACCCGTCTATTCGATCACTCCTCCGTGTGGTAATTCTAGTACAGAAAAGAAATATATATATATATATATGGTGACATCGACCTCAACCCGGTTGTGCCACAATAAAAGAATATACAAACGGGCAGAAACGGCAGTCCACATATTGGGCGCTCGCCCCGCAATAATGAATATACAAATGAATCTGAACTGTACATCTAACATCGCACACAAGGCTATCCATCACGACAATCAATCCATAACATTAGTGCAACACATAACATCAACGCGAATATCATGTTCATTAACCAGTCTGATTGTACATATAGCAACCAGTCAAATTATATCGCGTTTTGATATTCACGGTCGCGGAAACTAACAAATGCATTGAAAACCACGAATTCAAAATTTCGATCAATTAAAACTTTCTGAATTGGCCCCAAGTACAAACCAATACTCAAACAAATCTGGGCCAAAACCAAATATTCCAAAAATCGCATTTCTATAATCTAGAGCACCAGAAATTTTTTTGGGCACAACGGCCAAAATTGGACCGCAGAACCATAGCCAAATGGCAGGTTTGACGGCGGTTCCGTGGCCAATTTTGGGCTTATATGCCCAAATTTTTTTCTGGTCTCTAGGTTTTCCTGCACATAATTTTAAGGCAACCTGAACAATTTTTTGAACAATTTTAAAATTCGAACAACAAGCAATGAATTTGGAAATGCGATTCCAAAAAATCCGTCGATTGAAACAGTAATACCCTACTTCATTTATACCAGTTCTATTTTGAGTATTTCTTTATTTATGGAATTTTCTAGATTTATTGTGTTTTGGGTGCAAATAGTGTATTTGACATCTGTATTTGCATCCGACCCGACCCGCTTGCTGGAAACACGTCTTGATTCCTATTTATGATTTATCTTGGCTAGTTTTAAGAATCCGTGCACTTTCATGTTATATCACTGCATTATATCTAGCATCTGCATTTTTTTAATAAAACAAATAAAGTCAAATAAAATATTTTAAAAATATCTAGCATGGCCTGCATGATACCCCTAACCCTGTGATAGCATCCATACATCTTGTTCTCGTTCCGTTCAGTGAAACAGACTTGTTTGGATAGCTACATGCACGCTATGTGCATCCGTTCTTGGGGGTATGCATTTTCGTTACCCGGATATCGTATTTTGGTTTTGGTTGACACGCATATTATCCGTATTTTCAAACCGTAAATTTAGATCCGATCCGGACGTGTTTTGGACTATTTTTTGTATTAGCCAAAAACTCAGATTTATTAATATTTTAAATCCTAATATATTTAAACTGATTTTATACAAATATATATAAAATTTAACTAAATATATTTTTAATATTTCCCTAACCAAAAGATTTGCACAGCTCTCTTCCTCTCTTTCTTTATATAATTTTTTTTAAAAAAAAAAAAATACCCCATACAACCTTTTATACCCCACGTCCCTCTCCCTCTCCTCACATCTTCTTCTCTCCATTTTTTTGTTTCCCGCCTTCGCTCGAACCCAGCACCCGACGAACCGTCCTCGTCGCGACCTCGCCTCGCCGTCGTCGACCCGTCCTCCGTCACCTCACCTCATCCCTTCTCCCAACCTCACACCACCACCAACTGTGAAAACCCGACCCAAGAACCCACAGCCCCGACCTCGTCCCGCACTTCGCCGGAGCTCATCTCGCCGTCGTCGACCCTGCCGCCACCCTCTCTTCTCTCCCCTATCCTCCCCCTACAAGCCCACGACCCTCTGCTCTTTCCTGCACAGAACCCGACCCCTGCAGCTTGCCCGCAACCCACTGCCTTAGCCGTAAAACACTATCTCCGGTGACCCACGACCTCGTCATCACCTCTGCCTCCTCTGTCCCAGACCCAGAGCCATACCAGAGAACCCCCAGCCTTCTTCTTCTGCTTCTTTCTTCTTCTCCTTGCTTTCTTGATTTCTTGGTTTCCGGTGATCCCCGGAGCCGTGCCGCTGCCAACGATCCGAGCGGCCCATTGGATGTTCCCAGCCAGCGTGATCACCTTCTTGCTTTACCTGGTCTTGTCCCGTGTGCGTGTGTGTGTATTGCGACGTTTACCCGACGTCGGACGCTGCGTATACACCCCGTCGTGAGATCCGATCAGGCAAGTTTATCTTGCTACATGCTATGTCTATATATTTTCATTTAAATTAATAAAAATATTACATGTTTATTTCATTGTACATCCATATTACAATTTTACAGTTTTTCGATACCCGTATGCATCCATACCGTTATTTACATAACTAATCGCATGCAAGTTTACCTTGCTATATGCTATGATACATATTTTGCATCCATATGAATAAAAATATCACAAATTGACTGTATTGTACATCCATATTATTGTTTTACAGTTTTTCGATATCCGTACGCATCCATATCATTAATTACATATCTGGTTGCATGCAAGTTAGCTTGATACAGGTTATATTATTATACTCGCATCTATATTAATAAGAATATTACATGTTTATGGTATTGTGCATCCATGTTACAGTTTTACCGTTTTTCCGATATCCGTTTGCATCCGTATCATTTATTATATATCTAGTTGCATGCCAGATCACATTATTTCATGTTACTGTTATATTAACACCCCATGTTTGATAAAGTACATCATGCGTAGTCATGGAGTTGTAGATGTAATCCCTGATAGATATTTGTGCATCCGTGTTTTACCGTGCATCCATACTTTTATCGTGCACCCGTATTTGCTACAGTTTTATTATGAGCATCCGTTTGATACCTGTGCACTACCTGTCATGACCTAATATACCACTACTTGACATATTACCTAATCTCGTTTCTAATGCCGACAATCCTGACATGTTGTCCTGACGGACGTATCCTGTTGTCTGCATAGACAAACCTGTACCTGCTTGATCCTGTGTTGGCATTAGCTCCAGATTTATCAATACCCGACTTGAACACATAACCTTGGGGGTAAGGGGAAATCAATAATGAAACCTGACTTGTAACTCAACAGTTCGACGCTTATACTGATCAGTTTTGGGGGCTAGGCCAGTCCCGGAATGATGCTGCTGACATCATTTGTCTGTACATGTCTCCTGTTTTATGCTTAGCGGCACATCTCAGATTCAGCCCCGAGAGTCTGGACCGTGGTCCCGGGCATGCACGGGATACTATTGAGTTACATCGACGATTCATTAAATTGATTTCAAAGACTTGAGAGTAATTAACCCAGTAGCATAGATTACTCACCGCACGTCACATACATTGATACACTTCACTGTTCCATATTCGTATTACTGTTATACACTTATTACTATTCATACTCATGCCTGCATATCTTGTTACATCTTGGTTATATTTTATAGTTTGATATTATGACGCACTGACGTCTGGGTTTTGCATGGTCCAGATCCTTTATCTTTGTCGCAGGCTGACCAGGAGTACTTCAGCCGACAGGCCGAGCAGCGAGGATCCTGTTAGTATTTAGTTTAGTTTAGTTTTATTTCCGTATTTTCATTTCCTGATGTGAGCCCATATTTAGGACGTACTTTCCAGATGTTTTGTTTATTGGATTTATTGCTTCCGCACATTTATATTTCTCGACTCGTTTATTCTGGCATATGGACATATACTAGATAGTTTATTTTATTTTACTGTTCTTGATATCTTATAGACAGCCGTAATGTGACTGTGGAGGGATATTTCCTAGCCACAGGTAACATGGTTGGCTCTGTCACGTGCCGATCTTAACGCACTCTGGGAAGCGGGGCGTGACAGAAACTCTAAATAAGTGTAAAATAGCTAGTTAAGGTTTATGGAGTGGCTCTAATACCATGTTGGGGTTTGGTGCCCGCGCCGCGGAGGCCATAGTCGAGACGGAAGCAAAAACAAAAATTTACACGAGTACCAAACACCGGTAAAACCCAGGATACGATCCAAAAACCTAAACTAGCTAACTAGAAATATAAGGGTTGAGAAATTACAACTTTTGCCGCGTGTCCACCCAATTGTGGAAGACCCCTCTAAGCTTGTAGACGCCGGGAATGGGCTTGAAAATCGACCACCCTTACCGAAGACGATCCACCCGAGGGAAACCGGAAGAAGCTCTAACCGATGATCCAAACTTGCTAGGTGTGGATGGTCGGTGATGTAGGAATATTTCACTAAACTTTTCTCTCATATTGTCAAGCTCAAGTGAGCAAGAGAAAGAATAAGGAAAAGAGGTGAGGATGATAGTTGCTAACACTTGCAACCATGAAGCATGAAGTATCCAAGATGAAGAAAAATTATTAGGTCTAAAAAGAAAAGAGAATAGCTACATATAAGCTACCATGCATCAATGGTGCACCATAAATGATCAACAATAAATGCTAGAACCATACCTCTCTACATGCCTCATTCCACCATACCTCCACCTAATTTTCCCATTTAATTTCTAAAAATAAAATAAAAAATGAGGTGTTATTCTTCTAGAAGCATTCCCGTATAAATACGGAATACTTCATCCGGTATATGTATCGCTATATATACGCATATCCGTATAAAAATACGGATAGCACCAAAGAGAGAAAATGAATAGTGAATAATAAGACTAAAATATATGTATCAAAATACATATATAAATTATTAAATCAAAACATGATTTAATAATCCGGCTTAATCCTAAGCCGGCTACGTCCAATTAAAATCCGTATATACACGTATTTAATTGGACCCCTGCACGTACCAACGTACGGCACCTACATCTATCGCCTGAACCGGGAAACCCTCTGTGTGGAACTCTAAAGACTCGATAATACACTGGCAGTGGGTTTAACCACAAGCACGTCAGCAGCACTAGCTGTACGTAATGACTACCCAAGTACTTGTCGAAAGGGTGGTCGACAATCAAGTACGTTCTTACCCTACTAAGTCTGAATGTGACAATCTCCGTACAGTCCGGTCTCTTCATCAGAGAATATCGCATATCGGGTCTAGGGGGTGGATAACGTCAGACCCCTACTAACCAGATAAATCGTGTCTGAGTCAAGCTCATCACCAACAGAGATATTACTGGTATTAAAGTACAGTGCGAACTCACATGAGACAAATGAGGATTTCAGGTCAAAGGACTAACCTGTACTCATACCACTTGAGAACTTCCATCTGACGATAGATATAATACCATCTAGAAGTTCTCGGTGAGTTCGTTACCTTAACTGAGAACCTGTATACTATCTTAAATGACACAACACCAATGGCTTGTGAGACCGGCCACCGTCCTTCATCGGGGTCGAGAAACGTATACTCTAGTCTACTCCGGAATATCGATGCACGGTCTCGATACTCTCATGACAAGAGATATTTAAGGATGTGCTTATAGACAACCCAGCTCCCACATATATGATCACCATCATAATACTGGTTGTCATGCAACAATCATACGGGTTTCATCAATGATGAAGACAAACCAGATAGTATAATATCATCTCAAGTAAGACAGTTATACCTGTATAGGTCTTCGTTCAATTATCATAATCGACTACTTGCAATCACAAAATTGCCTTGAGGGCACTATATCCAACACAGACATGAACCCAAACTGGTTCTCTGTTATCTTAATATCCTTCCTTAGCCTATAATCAATCATTCTCTCCCAAAACTTCATAGTATGACACATAAGTTTTATTCCATGGTAGTTTGAGCAACTTTGAATATCATCCTTGTTCTTATAGATAGGTACAATGGTACTTTTCCTCCACTCATTTGGCATATTTTTGATCTGCCAAATCTTATTAAACAGATCTGTCAGCCATTTAACACCTATATCTCCTAAGTATCTCCAAATCTCGATAGAAATCCCGTCTGGACCAACCAATTTTCTTGATTTCATTCTCTTTAAACTCTCTTTAATCTCATGTACTCTTATTTTACGCATGAAATCACGGTTTATATATTGAGATTGAATGACAAGTGCATCCAAATTCTTAGTAAAGCTCTCATTGAACAATTTGTCAAACTAATATCTCCATCTTTTCTTGATATCCTTACTTCGAACTAAAACCTTCTTATCTTCATTTTTGACACACTTCACCGGACACAAATCTCTGGTCTTCTTTTTCCACGTCTAAGCAATCCAGTATATATCATTTTCAGCCTCCTTAATATCTAACTTCTCGTACACTTTCTTATAGACCTTAGCTTTAGCTTCCCGAATATATTTCTTAACTTCCTTTTTAGCCATTTTATACTTCTTAAATCTCTCCACATCTCTAGTTTTCTTCAAATCTTTATAAGAATAATCTTGATTTTAATAGCAGCCTTTACTTCTTGGTTCCACTGTCATGCCTCGCTTCCCAATAGACGGAAACGGTGACGTGGCGAGCCCGCAACGTATTTACTATGAAAACACGTTAAGCTTAGTAAGCAATATAACAAAGTGCAAGAATGAAAAGAGTAATAAAATGAAACAGCAACTTTATTTACATTCAACCTTACATACAGCTGTCTGAAAATAAAAGTTACAATAATAATGCAAATCCCTAAACAATGGCATAAATAAAGTAAGTACAAGCAGGAAGAAGCTAATAGTCTGGCTGAGTAGCAAACTGGTCCAAGTCCTCCTAGCTCGGATCTATGTCCTCAGAGTTCGTTCCTCCTAACGAACATTCCAAAGAAAGAAAATAAGGAAGAATGTTGTCAATGAACTAGCGCTCGGTAAGTCTCAAAAGAAATAAGAGAAGATAGTATACAATGTGAATATAAACCAAAAGAACAGCGGACAGGTAAAGTAGTATATGATCA
Source organism: Agapanthus africanus (assembly GCA_030015575.1). NCBI lineage: Eukaryota > Viridiplantae > Streptophyta > Magnoliopsida > Asparagales > Amaryllidaceae > Agapanthus > Agapanthus africanus. Next base: position 130,612,622 of record JASDDO010000019.1, read on the forward strand.
TTCACAGGTATAAGATAGTTATTCTAACATGGTTATTTGTAGTTTGTTAAAGAAGGTATTCATATATACGATAGGAGTCCATCTTACCCCGTGAACTATAGTAACATGTAGTACAAGGCCCCGTCATAACCCACGGGACAACGGCACGTGAATTCATGTAGGTGTCTTTTAAAGTGACCTCTCGTGCTACAATATATGTTCCGTACCAATCTACTCCATTATCCCCACGTATTGTATTGTATAGATTAAGATTACAGGTCTTGGCCGAAACCATGAATATAAAAAGTAAAAGTTCATGTTCAAGATGTAATCATGTGTTCAAGGATTCATGTATAGTTCATGTCAAGTTATATCCATGGTTCGATCAAGTCGAGCCAAGTATTAAAGTTTGAGTTAATATTTGAATTCGAGTGTTCAGGTTCATGATCAAGTATTCAAGTTTGTTTTTGATTTCGGATCCTGGTTTGAGTTTGGATTAGGTTGGAGTTTGGGTTCGAGTTCGAGTTTAGATTCAAGTTTGGATTCGAGTTATAAATGTTTCTTGTGAATGGATTTAACTGTTTAAATCTTATGTTCAGGAGAAATCGATAACTGCTGCACAAGGACGGCAGGATTTGTGTCTTTTTCCAAGACAATTGCCATTTGATAACTCCGTTAATTTGTTGTCTAACATGAATATGCAATCACTCACTTTCTCCAGCTCCATGGGGCTCAAGAAATGATACCGCTTTAAATCTATATTAATCTAGAGTCTTTAAATATTTATTATTGTTATTTACTTTGTATTTATATTATTTGAATTTCTCGAGGGGGTTTTATGAAAAAATACCTTAATATTGTTTAAAAATAAATCTCGAGGGTGATTTATAATATTTAGAGTTTTCATGAACATGTATTTTAATTTTTGTGGTATTTTAATGATAAAACCTAGCTTTTAAAAGTTTATGGTATTTTTATGAAAAATACTACTTTTGGAAACTTATTGGTATTTTATTAAAATTCTAATCTTTCATTTTTTTTAAAATATAGTTTCATAATTTGTTTCTATTGAAAATACAGATTCATAGTTTTATATAATTTTCCAAAGTTTAGTTTTGTTTAAAAAAATCGTATTTCTTAAAAACCGTATTTTTATTTCTTTTCGAGACCGAATAGTCCGTGAGGATTCTGTATCTCGCTCTACTATCCCAAAGATATGTGATAATCTACACCATCTATTAGCGGGTCCCATAACGAGGGTTGTAGAGACGCAATTGCCAAGAATTCAAAAATATCGATTAAAAGAAACATTTTTGTAAAACTGTTATGTTTTAATGAAAAACGTATTCTCTTGAATTAGACATGCATCTATACCTCGTGCTATGAATTAAAAGTGTGAGTGTGGGGTAGGTCGTTACCCCGTGAATTTTCCTAAAGATATTTATGCTAATTATCGAAATATCGGCTATACTAAAGTTCATGGTATTTTTCTGAAAAAATCATTTTATGATTATTTCTCATGGAAAATTTTATCATATTAAAAGCTAAATGATGTGAATGATATGTTAAAGAGGTTTTAGAGAGTTTGAATGAACTATTAACATGGCAAGGACGACAAAAATTAGTTTAAAGGAATAGAGTATATGTTAACTCCGCTTTTCGATTATTATTTTAGAAATTATATTGAAATGAAAAGAGAAAGAGAGATGAAGGGACTTACCGGTTGCGTAGTGTTGAAAAGAGAGTAAGGAAGAGAGGGGGGCCGCGATAGCATTAGGAAACCTCTGGTCGTCGCGATTGATTTGCTACTCCACTTAATTGCTTAACTCCACTTGGCACTTAAAGAATTTTGGGAATTTTGATAGAATTTTCAGAATGGGAGAGAGCTAGGGATGGGGTGGTATTTATAGGCAAAAAATGAGAGAGGGTGTGAAATAAAATGAATTAAAAATAGATTAAATGGTGTTAATTATGGATTTGAAAGGTCTCTGTTTGAGTGCAGGAAAATCAAACAAAGTAGGAGAGTAGAGGAGAGCTGAAGAGGTGTGTGTACAAAGCACGAGGGTGATTGAAGCAATCAAGACCGTCGGCGGCGGGAAAAAGTGGGAAATGGGCGGTCAGATCTTGGTGTCTCATCTCGAGATTCGTGCGACGTGCTTAACTCTGTGTTTATTTCTTATTTATCCCGTTTGATTTTTCTGAAACTTTTCAATTCTCCGTGTATTGCACGTGCAACTCTTAGGCTTCTGAAAAGTTAAAAAGAAAAATATTAAAAAAATTAAGATTGATAGGAATCGAACACACAGGCTATGTCACAGCAGTGTAGGGGATTTACCAGTGAGCTACAAGTTGTTTCTAGATTTAATTAAACAAATTTAACTTATAACTCCTACTCAGGCTGAAATATCCTTTCTATACATTTAAACAAATAATTTTATACAGAGATTTCAGAGTCACTACATTCTACCCTCCTTATAAAAATTCCATCCTCGAAATTTATACAAAAGTTTAAACTTCAAACAGATGAGAGTACCGTGCACGCATATCGTCTATCCTTCTCGTCAGAAAAAAGTCTATTTGACTTGCACTCAATCTCCTCCTAAAAGTGATGAGGTGAGACTCTCTTTTTCAAAACCAAGTGTTTGCTAAGATCAAGTCATATGACAAGAAAAAAATCTAAAATCGAGTTCCTTACTTCATTTCTTTGTCCAAAACCAAAACCTCCATGGATAGTATCAAACCCACTATGACTATGTTGGGATCAAAAGTTACACCCCGATTGATCAAGTCAAAGTCAAAATCGACTCTAAACCAAGTGGCCCCAAGCCCGAACCCAAGCTCAAGCCAAGTGGACCCGGGCCCAAGTAAAAACCAAGCATGGAAGGGGCCGGCTTCATGCCAAAAAGGGTCAATAAATTAGTTTAAATGCACTTTTTTAGAAATAAATGTATGAAAAATGGACAAAAAGCCAAAATTTTGTAAACCCCATAACTTATGTGCAAAAAGAAATAAGCACATGAGGCATGGGGGGCATAGGTGCTATTTAGAAAAGCCAAAGGGGCTATATGTAAAGTGTGTAGCCTATAAAGGCAAACATGATGAGAAAATCAATAAGAACTTTTCATTCTCTCAAAAAATTCTAGGATTTGTACCTTCATCTCCTTTCTCTCAAGTTCTCCCTTTTCTTTTCTTTTCCAATTAAATCAAGAGTTTAACTCTTCTTTTTCCAAAAAATAAAATAGTCTTCATCATAAAACCCTCGAAGGAGAGTTCAGATCTCCCATCAAATCCCTAAAATGGAGATTTTTAATTGCACCTACCTTTTTCTCCAAGATCCAACAAAAGGAGAAGAGGAGAAAGAAGACCGACCTCCAAAAACCTACGTTGGGAGGATCTGAGGCTCCAGGGAGAAGAAATGGGTCTCCTTTGATCATCTTCGAAGATCTTCGGGGAGTTCAATTCCAAGTTCCAAATCCTCAAAAGAGTTTAACTCCACATCCAGACCTTTTATGAGTTTAACTCCAAATCCAAGCCTTTTGGGATTTGACTCCAAATCCACATCCAATTTATTACATAGGAGTTTAACTCCAAATCCAAATCTTTTGGGAGTTTAACTCTAAATCTATACCTAATTTCTGTTTAGGACTTCAACTCCAAAGCCCCTCAGAAGTTCAACTCCCAGCCCAGGGCCTAAGCCCCTTTCTCTGCTGGTGTTTCTAGCAGCCGCGTGCCGCATACGTGACCCGTTAGAGCCCGGCGCCCACACGCCGCGCACATGACCAACGGGCGCCCGGCACCCACGCGCCTTACATGTGACCCGCGGGCGCCCAGCGCCTACGCGCCATTCACGCGTCCTTAGGACGCTCCTCACCCCATTTTTTTCCCTCATGCTCCACACTCAAAACACATCCCCTATTAGAAAAAATTTCTAACGGGGTGCTGTCTCACACCCCGCAAGGAGGCTGCTAGCCCCCTTGACCCCAGCCCTCTATCCGAGTAGTGGGACCCCCGTAAACTCGGTGAGTCCCCCAATATATCTAAGTACCCTTCAAAACACAACACATGAACACTGCACATTGAGTTCGGATGACCGCTTTTACCCGTCAATTGAAGATTCCCTCGCTCCAAAAGCGAGGGGTAATTAACGGCAGTTTAGTCCACGGCTATCGAAGATTCGGATCCCCACAATCAATAAACCCCAGCCTACCCCAGGCAGTGGGAATCTGTAATACGCCTGACAAGCGACGCGTATTTCCCATCTTAATGGGGTGACGAAAAACACCCTACAGATTCTGGCACGCCCAGTGGGACCCTTTCTCTCCTCCCATATTTCAGGTTAAACGTTCATGCGAACTCAATCAACATATATATCATTGCCTGTAATGAAGTCATATTTTTTTTTTGTACAGGTTAACAGCTTTCAGTCACAATCTCGAACTCAGCAATCATGTCTCCCCAAACGAGTTTCGTTTCTGACGCGACTTTGATTCCCTATGTGGTCAAGATCAATGCCCGTGTGGTTCTCCCTGCAAGTCTCAGCCGACAATGGGAGGAGCCACCCCGTCAATTTGGTTCCGTCATCATATACTCTGCCGAAAGCGCTCATCTGGAGGAGGTCCCGGCAAACCAAGCGGCCAAACAACCTCAAAGGGCAAGAGGCCGAACGCTGTGATTGCCAAAGCATCCTATCCCAAATGCAAATCCGTATTCAAACGGCATTCCACTGTTCTGACTGGGAGCAAGGCCGTCAACACCAATGAAGCTACGAAGTATCTGTTGGATATAGTGCCCTCAAGGCAATTTTTGTGATCGCAAATAAGCGATTATGATAATTGAGGGAGGAACTATACAGGTATAACAGTCTTACTCGAGATGATAGTATGCTATCTGGTTTGTCTTCATCATTGATGAAGCCTGTAGGATTGTTGCTTGACAACCAGTATTATGATGGTGATCATATATGTGGGAGCTGGATTGTCCATTAGCACATCCTTAAATGTCCCTAGTCGTGAGAGTATCGAGACCGGGCATCAATATTCCGGAGTAGACTAGTGTATACGTTTCTGGACCCCGATAAGGAGAGGTGGCTGGTCTCACAAGCCATTGGTATTGTGTCACCTAAGATAGTATACAGGTGCTCACTTGAAGTGAGTATACCGGACGGACTCGCCGAGAACTTCTAGATGGTATTATACCTATCGTCAGATAGAAGTTCTCAGGTGGCATGAGTACAGGTTAGTTCTTTGACCTGAAGTCGTTATTTGTCTCATGTGAGTTCCTAATGTACTTTGATTACTATCCTACCTCGGCTTAAAGGAGTCATGCAAACAGGTTTTAGTTGGGTATAGTCCCGAGCCACATGGAAGCAGTGGTCAACTGTTAGGGATTCGTCTCTCCTTGTATTAGGAGTCGATGTCGCGTAATATTCAATTGGCTATCACCAGAAATCCGTGGCCACGGTAGGTGAGATTTATTAATAGTTGATCAGTAGTATCTCGGTTGGTGATGAGCTTGACTCAGACACGACTTATCGGGTTAGTAGGGGTCTGACGTTATCCATCCCCAAGACCCGATATGCTATACTCTTGGACAGAGAGATCAGACTGTACGGAGATTGTCATATTCAAGCTCAATAGGGTTAGGAAACACTTGATTGTCAACCCCACTTTCGAAAAGTACCTGGATAGCCGTTATGTACAGCTAGTACCGCTGACGTGCTTGTGGTTAAACCCACTGCCAGCGTATTGTCGAGTCTATAGAGTCCCACAAAGAGGGTTTTCCCAGTTCAGGCGACAAATGTAGAAGCCGTATGATGGTATGTGCAGGGGTCCGATTAAATACGTGTACGCGGTGCACGGACTTTAATCGGACGGTTGATAATACTAGCCGGCTTAGGATTAAGCCGGATTATTAAATCAAGTTTGATTTAATAATTTATATATGTATTTTGATACATATATTTTAGTATTATTGTTCACTATTCATTTTCTCTCTTTGGTGCTATCTGTATTTATACGGATACGTGTATGTGTAGCGATACATATACCGGGTGAAGTATTCCGTATTTATACGGGAATGCTTCTAGAAGAAGGACACCTCATATTTATTTTTCTATTTAGAAAAAAAAAGGGAAATGAGGTGGAAATGAGGAGTTATGAAGAATTGTGCAAACAATGTAGAGAGGTATAGCTTTACTTTTAAAATGATTAAATCATTTGGAAGCACTATTGATGCATGGTTGTAAAAAGAGGAAGCCATTCACTTCCACACTGGATCACTTAATATTTTTTTCATCTCCTCCAAGCATGGTTCATGCTCTCCTCTAGCTCTTCTCCTTCTTCTTCTTGCTCTCATTTTGAGCATGGTTCAAGAGAGAGAAATTTAGTAAAGTATTCGTATATCACCGACCATCCAAACCTACCAAGTTTGGATCTTTGGTTAGAGCCTCCTCTGGATTCTCTCGGGTGGATCGTCTTCGGCAAAGGGTGGTCGATTCTCAAGCGCGACCCCGGCGGCTGCGAGCTTGGAGGGGTCTCCCACAATTGGGTGGACACGCGACAAAGGTTATATTTCTTCAACCCTTGAACTTGTAGATTAGCTAGTTTAGGTATATGGTTCGAATCTTAGGATTTACGGGAGTCCGGTGCTCGTCAGAATTTTTTGTTTTTGCTTCCGCCTCGGCCGCGGCTTCCGCGGCACGGGCACCGGATCCCAACAGCATCTCTAGCAAGCTCAGATGGTGTCCATGACAATCGCGCGAGCGGGCGTCTTCTCTGGACTCTCTGTCAATCGGTCTATGGCATCTTCCCGAAGAGCCGAAACCTGCCAAGTGCTCAAAACAGAAAAGTTAAGGCTGAAAAGGCTCGAATATAGAGCCAACAAGAGGGCCAAGACTCCGGCCAAGTGAAATTTTGTGAGTTCCAAGGACAGGGTTACCCCGTGACGACAGCCGAGTCAGCCGTAAAAGTCAGCAACTCCTTCGAACCCCTGAAGTGGGTTCAGAAAAACGCCATGACCTCCAGAATCAAGAAGACATCAAATCGGACGATGCTCTAAAGTGGTGTGCCTCAGCCCCAACATCGAAAGTATGACACCGTCTCTTCAAGAGTCTATCAGACGCTTTGTGCCGCGTGAAAGCACCGGGGCAAAGCCAAAAAGGAAGCACCAGCACCATTCAAGAACCTGGTGAGGCCAGCCGCCTTCAATCGATTGCCCGTTACCGAAAAAGAAAGGACACGACATTAGTCCTCAAAATCAGCTGCAAAAGATGAAAAGACGGCCAGATATGTTATCCGTACGGTTTATATGGCGGGCGCATGTCCTAGCGACAACTTGCGCAGCAAAAGCAAGGATGGGGCCACTACATCACAAGTCCAATCTGTCTTGAATGTGGTTGTCATTTCCCATGATCAGCCTCTTCCGCTGGACGACAGAAACCCTCTCGATGAGGCCGATAGACATAAGGACCACTCAGTCCATGTGGAATCAAGCTTGGACAACGAAGAAGAGCCGACTTTTCGCCCCAGGACTACAGAGTAAGAGCTGCTTCAAGAGCTTCGAAAGCAGCTCAGGAGCAAAGATAAAGAGATGGTCAAACTCTACTCAAAAATTGATGACCTGATGAATGTTGTGATACAGCTCACGGCTCAAATTGCTCGAGCGCCTTCCAATCAAGCACATGTCTCTACTCATGAACCGGGCGATAACAACCTGAAGCAACCAATGCCTACACTTTTGGGTCCAAGTTTAGGCGAGCCGCACGAAAGCCGGCCACATTCCACTTCTGGGGACGCCTTATCTCCGAATGGCACCATCCCACTAACATAAGATCAGATAATGGATTTGTTCACCATTAAGGTTAAAACATTGGTGGCCGAAACCGAAGCTTAGAAAGAAATTGGCAATAGTGGGCGACCATATCCCGCACAGTACGATCTGATCGAGTTCCCAAGCGGCTATATCATTCTTAAGTTCGGAAGATTTGACGGGACGGTAAACGCAAATCAGCACGTTGCCCACCTTAAAGTGTCGTGCGGAAAAACAGGGAGCAATGATGCGCTCTTTTTTCATCAGTTTATCAATATCCTGACCGGTGTCGCTTTTGACTGGTACACAAACATACCAGACGGGTCCGTCACCAATTTTTCCCAAATGGAGCCTCTATTTCGGCAAAGGTTCATGAGTGTTAGTGATAAGATCTCTATTGCTGACCTTATGAGGACCAAGCCGGGGAAGAATAAAAGCAACACGGACTTTATTTCCCGATGGCGTAATCTCACAGTCAAGTGCGAACCGCCGCTAGAGCTGGACCAATCCATCAGCATTCTCATTGGGAACCTCAGCAATTTGATGGTCACATTCTTATATACAGCAGGCCTTGTTTACCGCCGGAAATAGAGACGAACTAGGATAAATTGTCTTGCCTGAGTCCAGGGGGCAGATGCTATTTGGATTTATCCGTCCACCTATCCGAATATGCCAAATTCATTTATGGCATCATGTATCGGAGGTTTGGACAGATGCGGCCGTTGTAGCGGACTTTGTCAGATTCCCCCTCGTTTGTGAGGGGTTTTGATTGTGAGGATGCTCTTCCCTGCAGACGCAAGACTCTGCAGTTAATTACGTTACCGCATCGCGATAACCACTTTCTCCTACTCTGGAGGTTCACTTCGTGTCGTGTGTATATTTGTTTTATTTTGGTTGCCCGTGGATTGTATACGGAGAATAATTTATGTCATCGCCCGTATGGCATGGATTAGTCCAAATCCGTATATTCTTAGATTTGGGTTTGGTTTAATTTAAGGATTGTTAATCTATTTTGAGATTAAGATCAACTTAAATGTATGAGCATTTAGGCTCGATTATTTTAGTTTAAGGACATCACGGTCTATTATCGCCGTGTTTGAGGTGAAATGTTAGTTTTAAGCACATTTCGGTCCTTTATCGCCATTTTAGAGACGGATATTAGTTTAGGGACATTTCGGTCCATCATTTACCCTATGCGCACATGTATTTGTTACGTGGCAGTGTGAATAATGGAGATATGGAATGTACCCAATTTGGGACACAATCCGATTTGAGGCATGCATGTCAATGCATGAAGAAGTTATTGGTCGTCGGGATCCGCCGTCTCTCTAAAGACGTTGGAGAAGTACAACGACATGTATCACAGGTGTGAAGAGATATAACCTTGAACCAAATCCCGTATTTGAGGGAAAAAGATTTTTTGTGGGCTTAAGAATTTTTTGTCATATTTGTGACCTTGGAAATCAAGAGCATATGGGCTCGATTGATTTCTTTGTTAAGCATACGTTAGTCCAATTTGAGACTAAGATCCATTTAACAATATTTTAGGATCTTCTTTATTTAAGATCCAGTAACAGAGCATTTGGACTCAGTTGCAAGACTTTAGCAACTTAGCCAATTTGGGCTTTAGTCTGCGTAGTCTTCCTTTTTTTTGAAAAAGTGCTAAGCACTTTTATGGGATTTGTTTAATCAGTCCCCTTTTTTTATACAAAAAGTGCTGAACGCTTATATGAGTTCTTATGCCAACATATGATCATGTGGAGCTTTCAGTCCTGGGGATTGCCTAATAAATGTTGAACACTTTTCTCCTTTTGTTTTTATATGGAGTGCTAGACACTCTTTATGGCGTCCACGTAGGGAGCACGTGAGGCGCTGGGCGCTGTCCAATGAGTGTTGAACACTCAGCCGTTTTGGGCTGCTTGGGGAGTGCTAAGCACTCTTTTCTTCTCTTTTGCGCCGTACACGTGGGGAGCACGTGAGGCGCTAGGCGCTAGGCACTGCCTAGTGAGTGCTAAGCACTCTTACCTTCTGTGGCCCCCACATGAGGAACACGTGCGGCGCTGGGCGCTGTCTAGTGAGTGCTAAGCACTCTTCTGTGGTGCCCACATGAGGAACACGTGCAGTGATGGGCGCTGCCTAACGAGTGCTAAGCACTCTTCTGCGGCGCCCACGTGAGGAACACATACGGCGATGGGCCATGGGCTCTTTTCATAGCATTTTTGCCCATTAATGATCAATAGGATCTTTGTTTTGAAGATCTAGGATCAAGCTTCATTTTTAAGAAATAAGTTCTTTTGTAAGAACTAGATTTCTCTTGTATGCCTTTGTTTTTTAGGAACTCAATTTCTGGTTCTTTTCTGAATCTTTGACTCTCAAGAACAAGTTCTTCCCGATGAGAATTAAATTCTCAACTTGTGGAAGATTTGCCTCACGGATCTCAGATCCAAAGAAAGAACTAAGTTCTTTTAAAAGGGTTAAACCTTTAAATAGGTAAATGAGATGTTTTGATCTCTATTTTTTATTTACCTAGAGTTTTTGAGGAGGGAGATCTTTTTCTTTGAGAATTTAATTCTCTGTCCCTTTTGAAGCTTTCCGTCTCTTTTTTTAGAAGCTTATGGGGGGTTCCTCTCTATCAGACTTGAAGTCTTCAGTTCTTTATATAGTGAAAGCAAGTTTGTTAATTAGCTTTGAAGAAATCTCTTATTAAGAGATCCCAATTGATTTGGGGAATTTTACCCACCATTGGATCTTTGATCCAAGGATTTCTATTTTACAGAACATATTTTCTTGTTAGATTGGGGAAATATTTTCCATATGCAGAGTTTTATTCTGTGAAATGGTGATTTTTAATCACCATTGGATTTTTAATCCAAGAGTTCTCTGTTTTACAGAGGAAAACCTTTTTTGTTTAGAAAGATTGAGGGAATATATCCCAAAATAGAATTTTACTCTATGATCCAATTTTGGGAATGTTTTCTCCCAACAGAATTTAATTTTGTATCTTGATGATTTATCATCTCCGTTGGATCAAAGATCCAACAGCTCTGATTAACAGAGAGTAGAATTTAATTCTACTTGGGCGCCGATGCTCACGTGTTGTGCACATGGGTGCCATCTGAGAGTTTTAACTCTTATTTAATTTAATAGATTCTTTTGTGCTTTGCACACTGGTGCCCGCGTGAGGAGCACGTGCGGCGCTATATGAGAGTTTTAACTCTTATTTAATTTAATAGATTCTTTTGTGCTTTGCACACTGGCGCCCGCATGAAGAGCACGTGCGGCACTATACGAGAGTTCTAACTCTTACTTAATTTACTAGATTCTTTTGTGCTTTGCACACTGGCGCCCGCGTGAAGAGCACGTGCGGCGCTATACGAGATTTTTAACTCTTATTTAATTTAATATATTTTTTTGTGCTTTGCACACTGGCGCCCGCGTGAAGAGCACGTGAGGCACCACCATAGGATTTAATCCTATAAGATTGGCTCTGGTGCTAGCGCCCTTGTGGAGGGCACGTGAAGCGATGCCTCATTAATTTTGAACAGAGCTTTGCTCTTTTATTGGGGGAAACAAATGCCCCCCCACCATTGCGCTCACGTGGCTCACACGTGAGTGCAGCAGGGGCACTTTTTCTACCGTCCAATCTTCTGGGAAGTTGAACCGTTTTCTTATGTTTCATAAATATGGCCTTTGGACCTTGAGATGACTGTTGTTTCCCTCATCTTATTGAGTCTTCTTCCTTCCCTGAGAATTTAATTCTCTTTTCAGATCTCTATTCAAAGAAACTCCTCTTAGAGTTAAAACTTTGTCAAAATTGGTAAGAGTCATAACCATGATTTAACTCCTGAAGAAACTCTTGAAAGAATCTCTTCATGTTCTAGGGGTTTTTTTAAACCCATTAACAGAGTTTTGCTCTTCTCTTGTAATGATTTCTTAGAAATCTAAAACTTTTACTTGAGTAGACCATAGGTCTTAAAGTTCTTTTAGGGTTTTACCCAGTTACTAACTTTGATTTTTGAAGGCTGTTTGGAATTTAATTCCATGTCCCGAGCGGATTTCTGGGATTTTATCATATTGTTCTACAGATCTTGGCTCTAAGAAAGATTTCTTTTAAAGAAATTCTTTTGGGAATTTTATTCCCTTTCTTATTTTCCTTGCAAATTTGAAATCTGCTTGCAAAACACATTTCTCGAGGGAGTTTAACTCCGTAGTTCAATGAGATTTTCTCATTAAATGAGAATCCTTTTGGATTCATTCAATGAGTGACTACCTCATCATTGATGGGGTGTTACCTTGATTTTGTGGGGCCCCCTGTCACTTTCTCTTTGAACTGTGGTGCAGTACAATTTTAGGTGTAAAAGAATGTTAAAATCTTGAACATTGTGTCGATAATTAATCCCTTTTTTAAGTACCATGGTTTCTAATTCCTCCTTCCCCTTCATTCACTCGGAGAGTGCTTTCGTCGACGCACCCACAGATCGGGAAGTCTTTACACTTATTCGGGACTATGACCCAGAGCAAAAGTCTCTTCATCTGTGGGGGTCATGGTACAGTCAAATTATCCGAGGTCGGCGTAGTTTTACTTGTGCAGCACCTTCGCAACCAATCCCGACAATCCATTATGCTGACCCGCCTCAGGTAACTTACGCACTAGAAGAGGTCAACTGGACCTCGGAAGGTTGTCTTCAGCCTTCCATGGCATCAATACCAGTGCAGCCACCGATGGCCTAAGACATTTTAGGGCGATGCATATGCCAAGGAGAGTCGTGTCCTTGGGGGCAAGTTTACATGATAAGAACGACTCCCCGTCATTCAGTTGGCTATCTACAGTGGACCCGATATATCCTGTCGGCCAAGAAATCGCTGCTATTAAAGACCGGGCTATATCCCGCAATTTATGCATCCCTCTTTCACTATCACACTCCTCATATGTGGTGGGTCAAGTCTTTACTGGAATAATGGAACATCCCAGCCACACATTTCTCTTATCAGATCGGGAGGTTTCAATCTTATTAGAGGAATTTTCGGAGATATCTGGATTGCCCGTCAGAGAGGAACATTATGAGGAGGCACTTCCCCCCGACGAGTATATCTTTGCCACCAAATCAGTGGTAATATGTCTTACTCCGGAGAATGCCGTTCAAACTCAGTTCCCAAGCTTGATTAAGGTGTTGAACATGTACGAGAGCTTATTCCTAGAGTCTGGTGGGCACGGAGTCAGCTTCACAGATTTCATCGCCCGCTTTCTTCGTCCAGAGGCTCTATCTAAACAAGCTGTAAAGTTTGCCAAACTCAACGACCCGTTTGGATTTGGTTCGGACAACTTGCCAACTGCGGAGGCGGATTTAAAGAAATTCTTTATTCCAGATACTCCAGTCATCCCCTTCACAGAGATTTCCGCCCTAGACATTGACAAGGAGATGTTCTCTATAGGGTTTATCGGCTTGTGGCTGAGTTAGTTCGTGCTTCCGATGCACCCCTGCTATATGAGACCATCTGTGTTTTATCCAGCTCATCGCATCGCCGCGGAGACGCGCATGGCCATTGGGGTCACGGGACTGGCTTATTTATATCATGGCCTGAGCTTAGCACCCGACACTACTCAGCCGGGGGTAAAGCCCGTAAATCTCCCATTGCTCTGCTTCACCTCATGGATCGAGATGCACGTGCTGGGTGCTTTTGGTGTTCATAAACGACCCCGATTTTACGAAAGCTATAATTTTCCCCGGGTCATGCACCTGGTCGACGCTTCTGCTCCAGACCCAACACAGCGGGAGGCTCGGCGATTGCTCTTTCGCCCACGCATGGTTGGGGACAGTTTGAACTTTGTCGATAAAGTCCTGACCATCAGCAAAGAATCTTCTAAGGCGATCCACCCGTTGCATGATGTTTTCAAGGATGGGGCTTCCGTGTTGAGGGCCCGAGAGGTTGTGCACCTGTATTCTATCAAGCCAGGTTTTCTAGTATTTAGACAGAATGCCTCGGTACTGTTTATGAGGTATAACCCGCATCGCTTTTCCCAGCAATCGGGTTACAACCAAGGCGTTCCTCTCAAGGCGTTCCTGATTGATCCGGTTGCTACGGAAGATGGCATTCGCAGCGCGACGCATCATTTCAGGCGATTAAATACGGGGTCCCATTTTCTCGTCAGCGAGCCGAGTTATATTCCAAAGGCTTCGAATGCTTACGTTGCTTGGTATCAGCATGCGACGGGTGCTGTCATCAAGGAGGAGAGGCGGCTGTTGCTTGACCATAAGGATGCTTTCCCAGCCAGTAATCCAGCGGTCCCACTGAAGCGACGGGCAGCCGTGCTCCCTTCTTTGAGAAAGATCGCCACGGTTATAGCCCCGCACGCTTTTCCTAGTAAGCCTCGACCAGATGTTCCTACGACAGCGGTAACCGTAGTGTCTCCGGAATCGGGCATTGGTTTGGAGATCGGGACCCGCCGTCCGTAGAAGCCTGTTAAGCGAAAACTTTTATCATCGGCTGTTGGTGTCATTTCGTAGAAGAAAAGGAAATCCTTATTTTCTGCTGACGTCGTATTGGTCCAAGAGCCCCATGCCCCCTATAGCGAGGGCTTGTGCGAGTATGGCACCAATTTATGTCGGTGCGCATGTGATTGATACCGATCTTCAGGCCGCCATTGAAGCTTCCAAACGACTGGCCCGTGAACAGGCGGCGTTAGCCTCTATTGCGGAGTCCGGTATACTTCATTTATACTCTCCTACATATATCCCCTCCCTTTTTTTTGAATTTATTATGCTTTTCTAACGTTCTCTTCCTTAATAGGTATTTCTGCTGAAGAGGCTCTCTCGGCTTCCCTCAAGACGTTTGAGGAGGAGGAGAGGCTCCGCGCCTCCTTGGGGCTTGGTATGATTCGTATCACTACACCTTAATACTTTTAGTTCCTTTTATTCATGATCTGACCCATTTATTTATCCTATTACAGGAACCACCACAACCCAGGTTATTCCGAATGTAATGCCCACCCTGGGTGGTGATGTAGGAAAGCCTTCAGAGCCACCGACTACGGCTGAGGCCTTCCAAGGCCACCGCAGGAGGCGTTGCTGAAGCAGCCGATGATAGATGCCACAGCGGATCCTGAGGCCGAGCTCGATTTGGACGACGACGTCCCCCTGTTAGAAGTTTGAAGGAGATCAGTTCATACAGCTCAGGCTGAAAGGAAGCGTAGAAAGAACGCTGTGAGGGAATGTCAGGCTATCTTGGCCGCGGGTGTAGCTTTGAGTAATGCTCAACCCTCTGGCATCCCTATGGTGGACGTTCCGTCTGCCTTATCTACTGCCCATAGACAGGTTGCGCGTGCGGCTCGAGAAGAGATTGAACGGCTACTTCAAGGTAGAACAACGCATGGTTCTTAGTAACAGCCTTCTTCTTGCATCATAACACACACACTTTTTTTGTAGGGTTCCTAGGCACCCTAATGAGGTCTCACAAGGCATCAACCATGCCAATTTCAAAATTTACGGTGCCGAGAAACCCTAAACTACGGATCGTTGGCTAGATGTCTAGGCGAAAGATGCAACTAGTAAACTATTTTACTAAAGGAATACGGAAATACAACCTTTGTAGATCCGGTGCTCCACCTCCATAGCTCTGCAAAGAAGTCCCCTCGCTGTCTAAATGAGTTCCCGGGCTCTAGCGTCAGCTTCGTCGGAGAATGGGCAAGCTAGGTCGTCGATGTCCATGCCGAAGATGATCTATGTCGAGGCATCGCTAGATCAAGCTCCAACTTCACCAAGTCATGAAAACTTGTGAAGGAAACATACTCTACTACTTGGCAAGAGGTAGAGGATGAAGAAATAGGAAGTGGGTTCAATTTAGAATTGGATTTCTCACTCTTTATCACATTCCACCATTGTTGGTAGAAAGCTTTCTTCAAGGTTGAAGATGAAGAAGAAGAAAGTGTTATGATAAGTTATTTTAAAAATGAAAAGAAAATAAAAACTTATCATAATCTAAACCATGGTCAAGTGTAGAGATTAAACTAGGGTTAGTGGGAATGGTTAGGGTTAAGGATGAGATAAGAATGGTTGACTTGATCAAAGCTTCAAGAAGCTTCAACAAGAAACAAAATTAGCCACCATTCTTTTCTCTTTATCTTTTCCAAATGAATAAACAAATAAATGAATAAATAAATAATGGGAGAATAAACAAAACCCTAACCACTCTCACAACCATGGTTTAATCTTCACACAAATCCAAGTTAACATGTATCATCAAACATGATACAATCATTTGCACAAAAAGTATATCACATATACAACTTGTACACCAAGTGAGAAAATCCATTTAAAGTGAACCAATACCAGTTAATGCAAAGTAATATATCAAATATATAATTATGCATTAAATCATTAAATCAACACTTGATTTAACGATCCGGTCATATCGCATATAACCGACTAGTATCCAATGTATCGGCTTATCGAATCAACCCTCGATTCGATAACTAGGTTATATCGCATATAACCATTCGATACATTCATCGCGAGAATAGAATACGGTATCACATACACGCATTATTCTCGGTCCCGCACATATCTCATATGCGCTCCTATTTCGTTTCGCTTGAGCCAGGAAACCTCTGTGTAGGACTCTAAAGACTCGTCAATACGCCGGCAGCAGATGATGATCATATCAAACACCCGCAAGCCGCAAGCGGTCTGCTAAACGTAACGGCCACCCGGGTATTGAGCGATCTGAAGATCGACGAGCAAGCCCGCTCACACTCCAGTGAATCCAACCAGTAACTCTACCGTACAGTCCGGTCTGATCGTCTGATATGTCGCATATCTCGCCTAGGGGTGGTAAACGTCAGACCCCAATAGCTCGATAAGTCGTGTCGATATGAGGTCTATAACAATTCGAGATACTGCTGGTAACACTTACCAGTAAATCTCAGCAACCCTGGCCAGGGATTTCCTGTTATAGCCAATCGAACACAGCGCAACATCAACCCCCTATACCGGGAGAGACGAATCCCCTCCTATCGCTCATTGCCTCCATGTGACTCGGGACTGTACCCAAAAACCACCGTTTTGCACGCCCTCTTGGACGTCGTAAGATGGAAATCAAAGCACAGTGGGAACCACACAAGACTCTATGACGATCTCGGGTCAACAGACTACTCTGTACCAGTGTCACCAGAGAACTGCCATCTGACGTAAGGTATATTACTATCTGGGAGTTCTCGGCGAGTCCGTCCAGTGTACCCAGTCTCTACTGAGCACCCGTATATCATCTCCGATGTCAAACACCAATGGATATGGGATCATCCATCGCCCATCTGTATGGGTCGAGAAGGTACACGCTAGTCTACTCTGGTATATCGATGCCCTGTCTCGATACACCCACGACTAGGGACTTTGAAGGATGTACTTATAGACTATCTGTCCCCACTAGTATGATCTGCATCATAGTCCAGGTAGTCAAGCACACATCCTAAGGGCTTTACCAACATGTAACAGAGAGACAATCAGTGTACACGTTAAGGTAAAGAGCAACCAGATAGCATACTATCATGTCGAGCAAGAAAGTCCTCCCTATATATGTCCAAGCATCCACTACAATATACATCCTATGTATAGTAATGGCCTCTAGGGCATACATATAACTAACAATCTCCCACTTGCACTAGGGCCATCTGTAGCAGTGGTTGTAGTATCTCATACTCAACCATCCCATAAAAATCTCTTTCTGGAAACAGGCCTTTGTGAGTGGATCCGCTGTGTTGTCCTCTGAGTCTACTCTCCTATTTCCTCGATCCCCTGGAGATCAACCATCTCCATGATCAGGTAATACTGCCTTAGAATATGTCTGGATCACTGATGGGACGGACGTTCCTTGGCATAAGCCACAACTCCATTGTCACACAATGGGAGGAACTTAGTTCATCTCATGAACTAGTATATACCCAGACAGCCTCTTCGGTAGCATCTTAAATAGCGATGTATCCAGCCTTAATCGTCTAGTATGCCACGGTATCTAGCTTGGAACCCTTCCAACATACCGTCCCTTTACTGAGGGTAAAGACAATGCCTGTGACTGACATTCAGTCGTCTTTATCACCCTGGAACACTTCCAGTGATTCTCCCCAGGATCAATTGATACTATCTCACTACAACTAGTAAGAATCCTAACATCCAATTAGATCTATCTCATAGATCCAAAATCCAGGATTTAGGAGGTATCACTTTGATCCTACACGGAGAATCTTTGTGATAAACGGAGATTGATCGAGCGTAGCATAAGAAACTCCTTTCTTATCAAGAGCATGACATCCACGTACTCTACGAGGATCATCACCATACTCCCTACTACCTTTTTGTATATACAAGGTTCATCTACCATTTTGATGATGTCAAACTCTTTGACTATTTCATCAAAACAGATGCTCCAACTCCACGATGCCTGCTTTATCCTATAAAGCATCTTGCACACGTTTCCGCTGCTCCCACTGTCTACGAAGCCCTCTGGCTGTGTACTTATAGACGCTTTTTTTTCCAAAATATCATTTAGAAAAGGAGTCATGACACCCAACCACCAGATATCGTAGTCATGGTATGTAGCCGTGACAAGTAGGATCTGGATGGACTTAAGCATAGCTACTTGAAAAAGGTTTCATCATTATCCACACTTGGTCAATGATGCACACTTTTAACAAGTCTAGCTTTGAAAGTCTCAACTTTTCGATGTACACCAAGTAATCTTCTCAAGATATACTTGCTCCTGATGGGGATTTAACCCTTCAGATATAGCAACTAAAGTCCATACTTTGTTGGTGTATAAGGATTCCATCTCAGATCGATAAACATCCAGCCATTCTTACAGAGTCTTACTCTCGATGGCCAGCTCGAAACTAGTTGGGTCATCATCTCATGATGCAATCCTCGCTCCCACTGTCATAGAGGAACCGAAGTATCTCTCAGGTGGGTGAGGAACCCTACTAGATCGGCGGAGAGGCTGAGGTTCGTTGGTATCTATTGAATCCTTTGGTTCTACCAAATCATCTGCTATAGTTTGCATAGCTGGAACCTTTCCAGTTGTACATAACAGATCTTGCCTCGAGTTTGTCCGGATTTTGCTTTTAGACATAGGCCGGACAACCCCGAATCTTAATTAACTTAAGACATGGGCTCTTCCGTTTCCATATCACATATGAAGTGGTAGGCAACTGATTTGATTTGAACCCTATTCAATAGGTATGCAGCTTCTCAAGTGCATAACTCCCAAAAAGGAAATAGGTAACTCAGTAGTACTCATCATAGAGCACACCTTATCATATAGGGTGAGATAGCTCCGCCCCGATATACCATCGTGCTATGGTGTATACAGAGGAGTAATGCTGAGAGAGAATCTCATTCTCCTTTAGAATAATCCAGGAATTCCGTGCTCAAGTATTCTCCTCCTTGTTCTCATCATAGGACATAATACTTATACCCGTATTTGTTCTCTACTTCTAACTTATATTCTGTGAATATCTCAAAAGGTTCGGACTTGTGTTTCAACAGGAACATATGTCTGAATCTTGAGAGATTATCAGAGAATATAATGAAGTATAAAGAACCAGTCCTGGTATGTGTAGACAGGGGACCTACATACATCAACATGTATCATCCCAAGAGTTCACTAACTCTTTCTCTGTTTCCAATAAACAGGGCTATGGTCATCTTATCTTTGTGACATGACTGGCGAGTTTCACAAGATGTAAATTCAAACTGATTTAAATATACATCTAAATGTAACTTCAGCTAGTCGGGTCACATTGATCTGACCTAGTCTACAATACCTCAAGAAGAATCCGTTCATTTCTGAACTCTTCCTCTTATGTGTGTTCCATATACTAAGAACTGTAGTTTGATTTAGAACATCAATGCTTTTAGATAACGTGCCTGAACCGATCAACTTTTGATATAGGAAATGTTCAAAACATTATCCATCAATACAAAATTATATCCTTTCTTTTCTAACAAAGAGAGTGATATGATTTGGTATATCAGGTTCGGTATCTAATAACATTCGTTCAGAATCAATGTATTGGTAATACAGGGTGACAGTGACCGACAGACTTGGCTGCAACTCTTGTCCCGTTTTCTGTCTCATGAAACTTATCACCCGTTCTCAGTTTTTCTACCCTTTTTGTAGCCCTATGTAACAGTTTACATATCTGGGATCCTGATCTGGTATCACATACCCAGGACGTAAAGGATACTGAGAAACAGTTCTCTGTAATGAACACACCCGAAGATGATGCATCATCATGCACTCTCCTCGTTTGGGCGGCACGGGAATTTTGGTAATCCCCAATTTCCTGCACTGTCTTATAACAATTATAAGTTGGAGCGGGACCAACGTTCCCCAGCTCAGTATAACAAGCGGGTTCGGTCAAAAATCCATTTTATTATCTTGATTAAGGCGTGATATGGTCGCTACCAGGAGAGAGAGAGAAGAAAACACTCAGCGTGCGCTCTTGCAAGAATAGATTGGTTATTATTTTATCTAATCAGGATGGCTCCCACTGCTTTTTATCAAATCTTCCTTCAAACCTTAAAAGGAAAGACTAGCCGGGATTAATTACACACTACAAGTTCGCCAATCTTTCAGCCAGCCAGTGTCGGTACTTTGAGGGAGGTCCCCCGTGCTTTCGCACGAACCTAATTAATGTAAACCTCGTTTTCCCAGAGGCGTAACCCCGTTGACACCTTTCTAGACACCTACTTGATCGGCTAATTGTAATGCGTAAAACTCTCCCAGGAGTAACTCTTACTCGCAGCGGGTATCGGGATCCAACTATCTCATAGAAGGTATGCAATCTCATTGCAAATTTCAATACTTGAAATTCCCGATAATATTTTGCCCCTAGTGTTCTATGACCTTGACGAATGCCAAACAACCCATAGTCCACTAGTCAAGTTCAACCCGTACATTTCTTAATCGAATTAAACCCACCCGCACGACCCTTGACGAATGCCAAACAACGCCGTACGAATACCCTAATCCAATCGCATCATATGCTCAAGCAGATAAATACTAGTTAGCTACCGTACACTACGCCTTGACGAATGCCAAACTACTGCAGCACGAATACTAACTAGTACTTATCTGAAATGACGGAGGGCTACGACAGGTTTTTCTGAAAACCTATTGCGTAATGAACTTGATATCGTTGTAGGATCGAATGAATTTTTAAAATGGAGTGCTTTTGAGGCTTTTCTAGTTTTGCTAAAGGAGTCACTCCCGGTGAAGGGATCGTCGGTCCTTTCCTCGTCGAATGAGGTGCGGGATATATCATATATATCACTGTGCAAAGCAAAAACACTTAAAAGCAATCAAAAGACAAACCGAGTGTGTAGCATCTGCCAGTTATTGCTAAAGGAGTCACTCCCGGTGAAGGGATCTCGGTCCTTTCCTTATCGAATAAGGTGCAGGATATATCATATATACCGCTGTGCAAAGCAAGAACTGTAGCTACCTGTTTTATTTTGAAATTCGATTCTACAACATCTTAGGTTTCTTTTATTTCATTAATCACATTAATGAAGTCCCATCATTTAAGTACCTAAACATCACAGATAAATACGACGTACACTTATGCCATCCGCATTCGCCTCGATGTCCCCTCGTGCACCGTTAGGTTAGGTAAGTAACGGCAGAGCGGGGCAGGGCTAGCGCGGGTGTAAAACATAAGTAACGCCTATATAATATATCATATATACTATATACTGTATCTATCACAGAACATCACATGATCACATCACAGATATCGCAGCAGAAGAATCATATGAAATATTGGATATACTAGGACGTCCGTGTTTTCAATACGAGCCAGTATAAAACACGGATTCCACGGTCGTGATGAATAGCCAAACCCACACCCCTAGACCCCTACGAGAGCGGCAAGCAACCCTACCAATTCTAGAGTTAGGAGACCCGGACTCGACTCCTCGAGTTGGTCTCCCACTGGACTCCAGAACCCGGTTACTTGTGCTCCCCTCCTTGGGTCTATCCTAGTGCGGAAAAGTAAATAATATACAAACGGTGACAACTTCCGCAACCTGGAAGTGCCCCAATAAAAGAATATTACATACAAGTTTTTACATGAATGAAAATGAAAAACACTTATCTCACATAAAAACCCCCGGCTATTCAAAGACGACGATCCAATATAACATATCCAGCAACACATAACATCACATGTCATCAACGTAAGTAAATATGCACATCCCAATTGTCGTTGACATATAGCAACGAAACCGGCGATATCACATATTACACTTACGGTCACAAAAAAGAAAGTGTAAAACTACAACAGTTGGAATCCGCAATCTGCATAGACATCGCATGCCTAATCAAATGAATACCTTAGACATCACATGCCTAACAGTTATAAACCCTGCATTTTAGTCTCAAAATTGAAAACACTTTTCAATACCAAGTCGGGCAATTCAAAAGGATTCCTGACATCTTGATCGAATGCTCGTCGCAAACTTCAGTAGACGGCCGCACCCCCGATACCGTCGACGAAGTGCACCAAGGCGGAACACCGCTGCCGCGAGCACCCGAACGGATGCTTTCGGCGACGGGGTTCTCCTACAGTCACTTGGTCGGGGCTATGGAGCGAGACTGTCTATTAAGTTTATCGGCGAGTATCCGCGTACGCTACGTGATTGCGACGGACTTTTGATCACATCAAAATTCCGTGGCAACCGATCAAGTGAGACTAAAGTGCTATGTTTATAACATTCATTCAGTTATCTCATAACTCATTGTGAATTCCAATCATTGTATCCCATTCCAGATAAATAGAAAATGTTAAACTTTTCGATCGAACATCCAAACACCCAAGTTTTCCCGAAATAGCTCAACACATGAAACAAGTCTAAAGACATTCAGTTCGTGCCTTAGTACCAACGGTCCAGCCGTAGAAGGGTCAAGCCAACGCCTCACATGTGGCACGCCGTACTGCCCCAAACCCGAAGGTTCAAAGGGCAGTTCAAGACGGTCACATAATCGAGTTAAGGTTTGTTGTCTTCTAGAGGGTCCATCGCGTTACTTGCACTACTTAGAACGTCGTTAAACTACGGAAAAATCCAACACTTGGAAATTTCCCGACAGGGGAAAAATTGGGTATTTATATCCGGTCGAACTTTTTAACATATTCTAAAATTTTATCCGGAAAGCCACATAGACAAAATTTGATACTCTGATCGAAACACCGAATCCCCAAAACAACTCCAGAAAATTCAACTCTTGAATAAATTTTAAAAATACCCAGAGAACTCAGCACCTGAAACAATGAATTACTGTGCAAACAGTTAGGGCTGACGTCATGATTCTGCCGCGGAACCGCCGCATAGGCTAGGCTTATGCCGCGGTTCCGCCGCCGTTTACACTGTTCATTCAAAACTTTTTGCGCCGTAATTCTTAGATTTCCCTGCTGGGTTTTCTGCATATTTTTAATTTGGAAAAATCCCAGTTTTTGAAAAAAGGACAGAGAGCATGTTTCGAGTTCGGGTTTCGGTTCGATCGGACTTCAAATTGCGTCTAGACTTCGCCTAAGGCTCTAGCTAGGCTCTGATACCACTGTAGGGTTCCTAGGCACCCTAATGAGGTCTCACAAGGCATCAACCATGCCAATTTCAAAATTTACGGTGCCGAAAAACCCTAAACTACGGATCGTTGGCTAGATGTCTAGGCGAAAGATGCAACTAGTAAACTATTTTACTAAAGGAATACGGAAATACAACCTTTGTAGATCCGGTGCTCCACCTCCATAGCTCCGCAACGAAGTCCCCTCGCTGTCCAAATGAGTTCCCGGGCTCTAGCGTCGGCTTCGTCGGAGAATGGGCAAGCTAGGTCGTCGATGTCCATGCCGAAGATGATCTATGTCGAGGCATCGCTAGATCAAGCTCCAACTTCACCAAGTCATGAAAACTTGTGAAGGAAACACACTCTACTACTTGGCAAGAGGTAGAGGATGAAGAAATAGGAAGTGGGTTCAATTTAGAATTGGATTTCTCACTCTTTATCACATTCCACCATTGTTGGTAGAAAGCTTTCTTCAAGGTTGAAGATGAAGAAGAAGAAAGTGTTATGATAAGTTATTTTAAAAATGAAAAGAAAATAAAAACTTATCATAATCTAAACCATGGTCAAGTGTAGAGATTAAACTAGGGTTAGTGGGAATGGTTAGGGTTAAGGATGAGATAAGAATGGTTGACTTGATCAAAGCTTCAAGAAGCTTCAACAAGAAACAAAATTAGCCACCATTCTTTTCTCTTTATCTTTTCCAAAAGAATAAACAAATAAATGAATAAATAAATAATGGGAGAATAAACAAAACCCTAACCACTCTCACAACCATGGTTTAATCTTCACACAAATCCAAGTTAACATGTATCATCAAACATGATACAATCATTTGCACAAAAAGTATATCACATATACAACTTGTACACCAAGTGAGAAAATCCATTTAAAGTGAACCAATACCAGTTAATGCAAAGTAATATATCAAATATATAATTATGCATTAAATCATTAAATCAACACTTGATTTAACGATCCGGTCATATCGCATATAACCGACTAGTATCCAATGTATCGGCTTATCGAATCAACCCTCGATTCGATAACTAGGTTATATCGCATATAACCATTCGATACATTCATCGCGAGAATAGAATACGGTATCACATACACGCATTATTCTCGGTCCCGCACATATCTCATATGCGCTCCTATTTCGTTTCGCTTGAGCCAGGAAACCTCTGTGTAGGACTCTAAAGACTTGTCAATACGCCGGCAGCAGATGATGATCATATCAAACACCCGCAAGCCGCAAGCGGTCTGCTAAACGTAACGGCCACCTGGGTATTGAGCGATCTGAAGATCGACGAGCAAGCCCGCTCACACTCCAGTGAATCCAACCAGTAACACTACCGTACAGTCCGGTCTGATCGTCTGATATGTCGCATATCTCGCCTAGGGGTGGTAAACGTCAGACCCCAATAGCTCGATAAGTCGTGTCGATATGAGGTCTATAACAATTCGAGATACTGCTGGTAACACTTACCAGTAAATCTCAGCAACCCTGGCCAGGGATTTCCTGTTATAGCCAATCGAACACAGCGCAACATCAACCCCCTATACCGGGAGAGACGAATCCCCTCCTATCGCTCATTGCCTCCATGTGACTCGGGACTGTACCCAAAAACCACCGTTTTGCACGCCCTCTTGGACGTGGTAAGATGGAAATCAAAGCACAGTGGGAACCACACAAGACTCTATGACGATCTCGGGTCAACAGACTACTCTGTACCAGTGTCACCAGAGAACTGCCATCTGACGTAAGGTATATTACCATCTGGGAGTTCTCGGCGAGTCTGTCCAGTGTACCCAGTCTGTACTGAGCACCCGTATATCATCTCCGATGTCAAACACCAATGGATATGGGATCATCCATCGCCCATCTGTATGGGTCGAGAAGGTACACGCTAGTCTACTCTGGTATATCGATGCCCTGTCTCGATACACCCACGACTAGGGACTTTGAAGGATGTACTTATAGACTATCTGTCCCCACTAGTATGATCTGCATCATAGTCCAGGTAGTCAAGCACACATCCTAAGGGCTTTACCAACATGTAACAGAGAGACAATCAGTGTACACGTTAAGGTAAAGAGCAACCAGATAGCATACTATCATGTCGAGCAAGAAAGTCCTCCCTATATATGTCCAAGCATCCACTACAATATACATCCTATGTATAGTAATGGCCTCTAGGGCATACATATAACTAACATTTTTAACAAGGCCGGATTTATGTGATGGCGTGGCAGGTGAAGTTCCGGCAACTAAAGAGCCTGAAGTGGCTAACCTTTCTCTGGAATCTAGGATCGTTCTGACTGCCGCTTCTTCCCCCTGTAGATCCCTGATATCGGCGGGTGATGCAAGCATTACAACGGCCCTTATCGAGTCAGGGGATGAAGGTGTGGATGCTGAATCTACTTTCCCAATGGAAACCGAGGAAGCCGTCACAACTGGTGATGCTTCGGGCACCGTCTCGGTTTCTGCTCTATCAGGTACTTCTTGGGTTATTATTTTTGAGTATTTACTCTTGCTGGGCATCTCTAATGATATCTCCTTTATTCTGAGCATAGTTTTGGTATACCCTGATACTGTACTGACTGAGAAATTACCGCTGGTCATTGCCCTGACTGTCACGGTTCCACCCCTCTCTTCTGCGTCTCCCCGAACTCTGGAAGGTGAAGATCTCCCATTTCTTTGCTTCAGTGTAGATACAATTGTCTTGCATTAACCATATATTGTCGCAATCCTGCAAGAGTGCTCTTTGATCACTTACACCAGGTGTTAAGCCCGCATTTTGCCTTCCAATCGGAATTCGTTCCCCCTTCCGGCATTGGTTAGTGTTCAGTTGATAAAACTGCACATTTAATATGACATTTTTCCTACTATTTCTATATAATAAAAGGTGTTTATTATAATATATGACACATATGAGGGTTTATCTGTAAAAATACTATTTTCATGTGTTTATATATTATAACTAACATTATGAAGGAAAAAGTAAGCATATAATATCCATGTAACATTTGGCCCATTTAAATATGCTTACCTTATTAAATACCTTTGACCAATTCTTAAAACTATAATATCATGACAAATGGTTAAGTTAATATCTCAATTAAAACAAATTCTACTAATATTATTTATTGAGTTATTGTGCAGAATTTTCAGGGCTGAAATCAGGGAAATCAAAGTTGGCGAAACAAACCTGCCTAATTAAAAAAGTAAACTAAAGAAATCAATTCTGGCAGTGACGTAGAGAAGATTTTCAGTTTCCATAGATTCAAAAGATCACCACGTGTCACCAAGATAAAGCCCCAGAAAACAAATCAAGTGAATCGCTATAAGGCCGCGGTTCCGCCGCGGTTTGGACGAGTTATGGGTTGGGATTTTTTCTGTTGGGATCTTAACCACTGGTTTCCATATTAGAAAACTAGGGTTTTGGCTCTTAGACTATAAATAAGGACCGAGAGCTTTTAGAAAAATCATCAAACCGACGCGATCACGAAGTCCACGACAGCTCAAGAATCCTGGTTGATCATCAACGGTTCATCTACCTGCTTAGAAGAGATCGAGAAGCAAACTAGTATTTTGTAATTATTTTCTAAGGGAACAAAGTGTAATTGATTTTGTTGATTAATAAAAGTAGTTGTTTTCTTATTTTATTTCTTTGTAGTTTTTCATTATGTTTTCCCTCTCTATCTTTTCTTATCCTAACATGCACGAGTAATTCTTTGCTTGTTAGGGTTCTTAGGATTAGGGTAGATTAATGGATGATGAAGATCCTTAAACTCTTTATACGTCCTATAAAGTTTATAAACTTTATCAAAAGAATAGTTAACATCCTAATTGGGCGCGCTATCAATTCATTGATAATCACGACCACGATTAGAGATTAGATTAACAATTGTTTTGGTAAAGGCTAGAAATGAACGGAGTTCCATGTCGAGATAAGGGTTGAGAGTGGGAACCCTTTTCCCTCTAGGAACTCTAATCTACATGCATCACTGTCGATCTAGTTTTAAATCTATTAAAGGATAAAAAGAGTAATCTTTAATTAATCATCCATGACTACTAAATCCTAATGAACCCTACAAGCCCCCTTTTAATATTAAACTTACATCCGTAGTTAATCCAGATCTATATTTTGCATCCGTGTTTAACGTAGATCTAGATCCTACAACCATTCTTCACCATTCTTTATTCTCTCTCCTCTCCTAATCAACACACCTAAAGTAAGAATAGAAGGTTCCACGTTTCCCTGAGGACGACCCGTACTCACCTCGGTCTAGCTACGCGCGACACCGTTCTGATTGCGGTTATAACTACTACACATAAAACAGATTAATCAAATGGCGCCGTTTCCGGGGATACGTGCGTAATTTTTTATTCTTACTATTTGTGTTGAATTCTTATTCGATTTATATCATAATTAAAACAAAACTGCAAATTGTATATTTAACGATTTGTGTGTGAATTTTGCAAGGAGATCTGGAGTCACAGACTTAAGAAAACAGAGAACCAGAGACATTCTTCAAGATCCAGAGAAATACAGGAGGCTACGGAGCAAAACTCATCAACTGATCCTTCTTCCTTGCAGCGGAACCGCGGCAAATAAGCTACATTCGCGGCGGAAGAGCGGCTAAAGGGAGGAGTTAGGGGTCGTAATTTCTCTGGTAAGTTTCTCAACCCTTTCTCTCTCCTCTGAAATCCAATAAAATATCTTTTCTGCGGGATTCTTTGCATAATATTTCCGCTCAAAAATCTTTTTGCAAAGTTTTGTAATTGGTTTGTTAATTCATATTTTAATACGGATTTTTAAGGGGCAAGACCAAAATTCAGATTAGGTAGGGATTTTATCACCCTTCCTAAGCCCCACAAATCATAAACCGGGCATCTGCATCAACCCTACATTAATTTAAAAAAATATCTAGACAAGACTCTAAGGACTCTCGCGCTCATTAAGGACAAAGGTAGGTCGTGGGTAATTTATCGCTTATCCGCATTACTTTTGTGGTGCCTAGGCAAGTGTGTCGAAGGCAAGTGGTTATTTAATTAAGGCCCGCTATTTTCGGTGATTCGTATAGCGGATACCTGGCACTTACCTGGCCATAAGAGTAGTAAAGAGGTGGTAGAGGATTGATCCTGCGGCTTGTCCTTTGGAAGTCTAGGAGCGGTCTAGAGACTTGAGCTAGGTAACCTTAGTTCTAGGGTTGTTTGTGCATTTTTGTGTGATTTGTCTTAAGTCCGACATTTTTCAAAAACAAACCAATTTTTAAATAACACACACGCTGCCACTTGCTCTAAAACCGTTTAGTGCATGCTCGGCTGGATACGGGATTCTAGTGCCCGTCTTGTCCGCGTTCCTGCTATCGACTCCGAAGTCGGTACTTCTTCATTTTCATTTTCCCCGCCATCCACCATATCGACCGAGATGGACGGTACTCCAACAAATTATAACACCACGCTGCCACCGCCCGTAGGTGAGCAGAATCCACCGCGCATCTCTCTCCAAAAGAGATGCTATCCTATCCGTGGTCCACTTCCTACCTGCTTATCTATTCCACCAACCAACGGGGATAATTTTGAAATTAAACCCCACTATATCAATCTGTTGCCCAAATTTCACGGGCTTCAGTCTGAAGACGCATATGTTTTCATCACTAAATTCGAAAACGTATGCGCAATGATGGGTAATTCACAATTGTCCGTGGATGCTGTGCGCTTGCGTTTTCTCCCATTCACTTTGTGCGACTTGGCAGAAAAATGGCTTTATAATACTGCCGCACGCTCTATTGCCAATTGGGATGAATTCGTGATAGCATTTCTTAAGAATTTTTACCCAAATCATAAGACCGCCCGTGTTAGGAGCGAGATCAACCAGGTTACCCAGCTTCCCAACGAACCATTTTGGAAGTGCTTTGAACGTTTCAAAGATCTGCTTGTCCAATGTCCCCATCATGGAATACATAGATGGGATTTGTGCCGAATTATATATGAGGGAATTAATCCAGCGACAAAGCAGATGCTTGAAACAAATTGTCAATGCAATTTCATGTCTAAAGATGATGGTGAAGCTTGGAAATATCTGGAAGACCTCGCTGAAAACACTTTGCAGTGGGAAAGCGTAAGACCACCTTCATCTAGGGGAGGTATTCATCATCTCGATGTTTCCATCGCAGTAAAAGTCGAAATGGCAGCGATGCAAAAGAAACTCGACGCTATTGAAAACAAATTTTTATCAGTCTCCCTAAATCAGGTAACGCTCCCAAAGACCGTGTGTGGTTGCTGTTCAGATCCATCACACTTGACGGAAGAATGTCCTATGAATGCACCGTTTCAAGGTCACGAGTAAACTAATGCTGCTTTTCAGCAGCGACCTAGAAACGATCCTTATTCTTCCACATACAATCAGGGATGGAGGAGTCATCCTAATTTTGCTTGGAACCAAAACCAACCCCAAAATCAAAACCAGTTCCAAAGAAATTATCAAAGACCTCCTCCACAGCAACAGCAACCACAACCACAAAATCAGCACCCCTTTCAATCACAAAATTTTCAAAATCCGGCCAACACTTCTGCACTGAAATTGGCCAGTACTGATAACTCTTCACTCGCACAAACTTTGGATTTGTTTATGAAACATTCCATTCAAAAATGTCAGCTGATATGAGGTCTTCTATTGATACTATAAAGAAAAACTCCGCCTCCCACGGTGAAAGTATTAAATCAATAGAAAACCAAATTGCACAGTTGAACGCCGTGATGAGTGCGAGAGAAAAAGGGAAACTCCCATCTCAACCCCTACCGAATCCTGGCCACTCACAAAATCATAATGTGAATGCCGTTACTACGTTGAGATCGGGGAGAGTGCTAGATAACTGAGTGGGTGAGCAAGTTGATGATGTTAGTAATACCAATGATACCCCAGCTTCTACTTCTTTCCCTAATTCGTCTAGTCTCCCACCTTTATCCAAGCCTATTCTCCATTTTCCCCAAGGCTCGAACACTTCGCCCAATCTATCTAAGACGATCCCCACTCCAATTTTAGGATCGAATCCTTCCCCAAAATCTTCTCCACAAATGTTGGACCCAAAACTTATTGATAAAGCTCCGTTTCCAAACAGATTAAGGGCCAACAGACCTAACCCACAAATGGAGAAGATTGTGGAAACGTTTAAGTAAGTTAACATAAATATTCCTCTCCTAAATGCTATTCAACATGTCCCATCTTATGCAAGAATCCTTAAAGACTTGTGCACTAGGAAGAGAAAAACTCAAGTGCCTAAAAAAGTTTTCATGACGAGTAATGTTAACAGCTTTTACCCAGCAAATACCAAAGAAACGTAAGGACCCTGACTGTCCTACTATCTCTATTTCTATTGGGGGTAAAAATATTAATCGTGCTTTACTCAACCTTGGCACTAGCGTTAACTTGCTTCCATATTCCGTATAGTTAAGGATTGGAGAGTTGAAACCCGCCCATTATACTCTCCAAATGGCAGACCGATCAATCACCAAACCTCGGGGTGAACTAGAGGATGTGTTAATTAAAGTCGGGGAATTCATATTCTCCGTGGATTTTATTGTTTTAGATACACAGCCTGTAGCAAACCCACGCAATCAAATCCCGGTGATACTCGGTCGACCCTTCCTAGCAACTTCTAACGCTGTAATTAATTATCGTAACGGTTCTATGAACTTATCGTTCGGGAAGATGACAATTGAGCTTAATATTTACAAGTTAGGAAGTCAACCATCTGAACCTTCTGCTCATTTGCTTGATGTTTGTTCCATCCACGAGATAGCTCCCGAAAGCTGCATGGATGAGGAACTTTGCTTTGATGATTTCGACAACACTAGTGAGACATTGTTTGATTTTGCACAATTTCATAGTGAGGATATGTTCGATGAGTCCGTCCTAGAGTTTGATTCTGTTGACTCGTCGCAAAAGTCAGTAGCGCTTTCCGAGTCAATATCCT
The DNA here is from genome assembly GCA_030015575.1 of Agapanthus africanus. Classification (NCBI taxonomy): domain Eukaryota; kingdom Viridiplantae; phylum Streptophyta; class Magnoliopsida; order Asparagales; family Amaryllidaceae; genus Agapanthus; species Agapanthus africanus. The sequence continues at coordinate 130,643,999 of JASDDO010000019.1, forward strand.
ATGCAAGTTTTGAACCTCTTAAGGAGTCCGAGCATCATTCTCTTACCCCACCTTCTATTGTCTCTCCGCCAATACTTGATCTCAAACCGCTGCCTTCTCATTTTAAATATGCATATTTAGGTGAGAATGAGTCTTTGCCCGTGATCATATCCGCTTCTCTAGCTTTAGAGCAAGAGAACGCACTTTTGACGGTATTGAGATCAAATCGGCAAGCATTTGGTTGGACAATGGCTGACATCAAAGAGATCAGCCCCTTAATTGTTGAACATTATATACATCTGATGGATGAAGCCAAACCAACCCGAGACCCACAAAGACAGTTAAATCCCGTTATGAAGGAGGCGGTAAAGAAAGAAATCGTCAAGTGCCTTGATAGTGGTATAATTTACCCTATATCTGATAGCCAATGGGTAAGTCCTATTCATGTGGTCTCTAAAAAGCCTGGCATCACGGTCATAACTAATGAGGCTAATGAGTTGATCCAAACATGCACCCAAACTGGGTGGCACGTATGTATTGATTACAGAAAACTCAATACCGCGACGAGGAAAGATCACTTCCCTCTACCTTTTATTGACCGGATGTTAGAACGATTAGCTGGACACGAATACTATTGTTTCTTGGACGGATACTCTGGCTATAACCAGGTCCCCATCGCCGAAAAGGTTCAAGATAAAACCGCATTTACTTGTCCTTTCGGTACTTTTGCTTATAGACGCATGCCCTTTAGGCTATGCAACGTTCCCGCTACATTTCAGCGGTGTATGATGGGGATATTCTCAGACATGGTTGAGAATTTTCTGGAGATATTTATGGATGATTTCTCCATTTTTGGGGACTCCTTTGAGGATTGCCTTCGTAATCATGACGCGGTTCTTACCCGCTGTAAGGATAAGAACTTAACTTTGAATTGGGAAAAATGCCATTTTATGGTCCAAGAAGGTATTGTCCTTGGACATATAATTTCATGAAAAGGCATTGAGGTTGATAGAGCTAAAATAGATGTCATTCATAACCTCCCTCGTTCCAAATGCGTTAAAGATATACGATCCTTCCTTGGTCATGCAGGATTTTATAGGAGATTCATTAAGGACTTTAGCAAAATTTCTAGACCCTTAACTCTTCTATTGGCCAAGGATACTACATTTCACTTCGATTCGGATTGTGGGGCTGCTTTTGAATCGCTTAAAAGATCTCTCATTACAGCCCCCGTTCTTTCATTGGATTGGAACCACCCGTTCGAGCTTATGTGTGATGCATCAGATTTTGCTATTGGTGCGGTCTTAGGACAGCACATTGATAAGATGCCACATGTAATTTACTATGCAAGTAAGACCTTGAACGATGCATAAATTAATTACACAACTACCGAGAAAGAACTCTTGGCAGTTGTATTTGCATTAGAAAAATTCAGGCCTTACTTGATTGGCTCGCCAATTGTGGTTTACACTGATCACTCCGCCCTACGACACCTTTTATCGAAGAAGGATGCTAAGGCCAGGCTAATACGTTGGATCCTGTTGTTACAAGAATTTGATCTTGTTATCCGAGACAAGAGTGGATGTGAAAACGTTGTAGCTGACCATCTTTCACGCATCTCTTCTTCACTAATGTTGACCGTGCCGATAAATGACTCATTTCCTGACGAACAGCCGTATCCTACGAACTTTAGTTCATGGATATTGTGAATTACCTAGCTACAGGACTTATTCCTAGAGATTGGTCGAAACAAGACAAACTTCGATTTCTGTCCCAAGTAAAATACTTTTACTGGGATGAACCTTATTTGTTTAAGTATTGTTCCGATCAAATCATTCGCAGGTGTGTCCCTAACGATAAATTCAAGAGTGTGTTATCATTTTGTCATGATCAGACATGTGGCGGTCATTTTGGTCCTCGAAAAACGGCGGAGAAAGTTTTGCAATGTGGCTTTTATTTGCCAACATTATTTAAAGATTCATATGATCATTGCAAAACTTGTCCGCGGTGTCAGCATTTGGGTCGGATTTCATGAAGAAATGAGATGTCGCTCCAAGCTATATTGGTTGTGGAAATATTCGATGTTTGGGGTATTGATTTTATGGGCCCTTTTCCCAACTCTTTTGGGAATTTATATATCTTGTTAGCGGTTGATTATGTCTCAAAGTGGGTGGAAGCAATACCGTATCGCACTAATGACAGCAAAGTTGTCATTAAGCTCCTTAAAGAAAATATCTTTTCGCTATTCGGACACCCTCGCGCTATAATTAGCGACAACGGGACACATTTCTATAATCGGTCTTTCGAGGCTTTGATGCGGAAATATTCAATCACTCACAAACTTTCTACACCCTATCATCCCCAAACAAGCGGGCAAGCTGAGATCTCAAATAGGCAAATCAAACAAATTTTGGAGAAGACGGTTTCTAAAAACCGTAAAGATTGGTCAACCAAATTGACAGATGCTCTTTGGGCATTTCGCACCGCTTATAAGACCGATCTTGGTATGTCTCCATACCGCCTTGTGTTTGGGAAGGCATGCCACCTTTCTGTCGAGATCGAACATAAAGCAATGTGGGCTATTAAAGAGCTTAATTTCGATTTTGATCAAGTTTGCAGCTATCGGAAGCTGCAATTGAATGAGCTAAGCGAACTCCGCGATGAGGCTTACGATAATGTGGTGATAGTAAAGAACAGGACTAAAGTGTTCCACGATAAAAACCTTTTAAGAAAAACTTTCACATCGGGGCAACAAGTCCTTCTTTACGATTCCCGTCTACATCTTCATGCGGGTAAGCTTAAATCTCATTGGAAAGGACCTTTTGTGGTGCGGTATGTACACCCGCACGGGGCAGTAGAAGTTGAAAATTTGAAAAACGGTTCAATTTTTAAAGTAAATGGGCATAGATTAAAACCGTATTTCTCTGCTGACCCAGCGGAGGAGCTCCTGTTTTTAGAGGAACCACTTTATCAAAACTGAATTCCCTCCGCCTCACCTCCATGATTCGGTAACATTTTCTCATTTTAAGAATGGAGGTGAGTGAAAAAGGTCTTAATTGAACATCTGTGCATGCCAAAGAACAAGTTTGAGGGTAGTTTTCATTTAACTATTATTTTACCCCTATTATTGTCTCTCCCTAAGTCTACAGGTCTATGCTCTCAAGACAACATCAGTGAGGACACTGCTAAAAACAGGTTTAGGGGGAGGTTTGTATTCACTGAAATATCTTTGACACTGGGCATTTAAAAAAAAAATTATAATAAAAGAGTAAAAAGTGAAAAATTATATTTGAAAGATAGGAATGGTTTAAGAAAAACAAGAAAGTTAGATCTTTTCTTAAATGAAACTGGTAATAAGAAGTTATGAGCTGTTGTCCCAAGGGTTAGTAAGATGAAGGAAATTACTAATCTGAGGATAAAAATACGCCTGAAAAATAGTCCCTATTCTGCAAGCCAAACATTTAAACGTTGATACCCTACTATACGCACTTACACACATCTTGAAACTCGGGATAGTAGAGAATACCTTGAAATGCTCTTGTCTAAAAGCCAAAGTATGAAGAAAATAAAAGCGGAAAATAAAAGATAAAAAAAAGGTTAAAAGAAAAATGAACACTGGTTTTGTTATCACTGAGGCAGCAATAAAAAAAATATAGCGAGGGTGCTTTATCACCTAGTGCCTTAGACCAACTGGTTTGCGAGCCACTGCTAAGCCTTAGGTGTTGCAAGACGAGGAAATACACCTAAATAGCAAGCACATGAGTAATTGGTCGGTTAGTACCTCAAGAAGTATTAACGATCGCATGAAAATGTGTGAGCAAAATTCCATCTAAATATCGATTAAAAAGTACTAAGGTAGATGGACAAGAGTATGATTGCTTGAATTGAATTCTCCGAGTGTAGGGATGTCCAGTTCACACATGTAGGGGTATATGATCAATGTTTGGAAGAAAGGTAGGAATGAAGAATAAAGGCGATGTTTTATTGAGAGATGGTGTGATTTCTAACATCTTTTCATAACTATTAAGATAGGGCTCATGACAACCGAAAAACTAGTGTAGTTGGAAACTCTGATTTTCAAAGTTTTTCTTTTATAATTCTTATATTTATATGTAACTTTCACAGTCTTCCTTTTATTATAGAATTTTGTGGGTGCAATCCGCTGAAAACCCTCAGGAGACAACACTCCTCCTACTAGGGACACCTAGAGGTTTAAAGGCTTGTTGCACGTGCTCAGTGCAATCGTGTTTGCCTACGAAAGTGTGCTGGTTAGTTTTTTCCTTTTTCTTTCTTCTTCTCCTTCTCTTGAATAACTAGTTTGCTCGGGACGATCAAAGTTAAGTTTGGGGTATTTATTCAGTTGATAAAACTGCACATTTAATATGACATTTTTCTTACTATTTCTATATAATAAAAGGTGTTTATTATAATATATGACACATATGAGGGTTTATCTGTAAAAATACTATTTTCATGTGTTTATATATTATAACTAATATTATGAAGGAAAAAGTAAGCATATAATATCCATGTAACATTTGGCCCATTTAAATATGCTTACCTTATTAAATACCTTTGACCAATTCTTAAAACTATAATATCATGACAAATGGTTAAGTTAATATCTCAATTAAAACAAATTCTACTAATATTATTTATTGAGTTATTGTCTAGAATTTTCAGGGCTGAAATCAAGGAAATCAAAGTTGGCGAAATAAACCTGCCTAATTAAGAAAGTAAACTAAAGAAATCAATTCTGGCAGTGACGTAGAGAAGATTTTCAGTTTCCAGAAATTCAAAAGATCACCACGTGTCATCAAGATAAAGCCCCAGAAAAACAAATCAAGTGAACTCCCTATAAGGCCGCGGAACCGCGACCAAACCCACCTATTGGCCGTGGTTCCGCCGCGGTTTGGACGAGTTATGGGTTAGGATTTTTTCTGTTGGGATCTTAACCACTGGTTTCCATATTAGGAAACTAGGGTTTTAGCTCTGAGACTATAAATAAGGACCGAGAGCCTCTTGGAAAAATCATCAAACCGACGCGATCACGAAGTCCACGACGGCTCAAGAATCCTGGTTGATCATCAACGGTTCATCTACCTCCTTAAAAGAGATTGAGAAGCAAACTAGCATTTTGTAATCATTTTCTAAGAGAATAAAGTGTAATTGATCTTGTTGATTAATAAAGGTAGTTGTTTTCTTATTTTATTTCTTTGTAGTTTTTCATTATGTTTTCTCTCTCTATCTTTTCTTATCCCAACATGCACGAGTAATTCTTTGCTTGTTAGGGTTCTTAGGATTAGGGTAGATTAATGGATGATGAAGATCCTTAAACTCTTTTTACGTCCTATAAAGTTTATAAACTTTATCAAAAGAATAGTTAACATCCTAATTGGGCGCTATCAATCCATTGATAATCATGACCACGATTAGAGATTAGATTAACAATTGTTTTGGTAAAGGCTAGAAATGAACGGAGTTCCATATCGAGATAGGGGTTAAGAGTGGGAACCCTTTTCCCTCCAGGAACCCTAATCTGCATGCATCACTGTCGATCTAGTTTTAAATCTATTAAAAGATAAAAAGAGTAATCTTTAATTAATTCTCCATGACTACTAAATCCTAATGAACCCTACATGCCTCCTTTTGATATTAAACTTACATCCGTAGTTAATCTAGATCTATATTTTGCATCCGTGTTTAACGTAGATCTAGATCTTACAACCATTCTTCACCATTCTTTATTCTCCCTCCTCTCCTAATCAACACGCCTAAAGTAAGAATAGAAGGTTCCACGTTTCCCTGAGGACGACCCGTACTCACCTCGGTCTAGCTACGTGCGACACCGTTCTGATTGCGGTTATAACTACTACACATAAAACGGATCAATCAGTTAGTATATTCTTCGCTTATTGTTTCTTCTTTTCATGAGTAAGCTTTCTATTGCTAAACCTTTCTCATATTGAACACAGTATCATGGCTCGAGGGAGGGAGCGAAGGAATAGCCGAGCCTCCCATGCTCCCTGTCTTGCCGCTTTCAACAACAGGTACGGTAAGTCTCGTCCGTCAGCTTTCTTCTTTTTTAAGTTGAAATCTTACCCTTATTCGTGCGTGATTTATTTTGCAGCAGCTACGCCGGCTTCGGCTCCTTTTGAGTCTCGCATTCCCATGCCTATGAGGCTTTTTGCTAAGCGTCAATCTTCCAAGGGCGCGGTGACTAGCAGGAGGATGTTAAATGAATTTATCAAAGATCTTGATGCCAGGGCTTTCACTTCTGCCGCGGATTTTGCTGACGAAGTCAACCCTATGCTGGCGACGCTTGTGAATTTCCACAACGAAGATTTCGTCGGTCTTTGGGTTGATTATTGTAAGCGGATCGAGGCTTGTCTGCATGAGATCGAGCTCAAGCGTCTCGCTCCTGAAGTATTGACCTTGAAGGCTCAGCGGGTCGCGTGGATCAAGAAAAGTGCCGATTTCATTTAATATTTTGAACAAAAGTTGACCCTGAAGCGAAAGGAGCATGAGACAGCTTCCAGCAAATCTATCCAATTGCGCGTCCAGATTGAAGCAAATGCCGCGCAGCTGCAAGTTATTTTTGAAAACCTCCAACAATGTATTTCTAATGGGCTGTCGCTAAGGCAGAATCTCGATTTTACCGAGCGGGGCATGCAAGATTGCGAGGTTGCCAAGCAGGAAATCACCGAGAAAGTTCCATCATGCTTGCAACAGCGGGCTCAAATTGAAGCGGGGCTAGCCGCAATAGTAGCATGCGAGGAAGAGCTGTAGGGAGCGCATGAGCAGGTTGCCAATTTTTTGAAAGCCCCGTCTTCTTAACAATTGCAATTGTATTCCCCCTTTTGTATTAATTGTATCTCTTAAACACTTTGACTCGTGAATAAAGAATATACACTTTTTGCATGTGCTCATCTGTGTTTTGATGTCTTGATGTGGTGCTAATTAGTTTACTTACTCGTTTCGGAGTCCGTAGTTTCTTCACTCGTTTCGGAGTTTGTAGTTTATTCACTCGTTTCGGAGTCTCTAGTTTATGTATTCATTTCAGAGTTTGTAATTTATTCACTCGTTTCGGAGTCTCTAGTTTATGTACTCTTTTTGGAGTTTGTAGTTTATTCACTCGTTTCAGAATCTGTAGTTTATTCACTCATTTTGGATTCTCTAGTTTATGTATTCATTTCGGAGTTTGTAGTTTATTCACTCGTTTCGGAGTCTCTAGTTTATGTACTCATTTCGGAGTTTTTAGTTTATTCACTCATTTCAGAGTCTCTAGTTTATGTACTCATTTTGAAGTTTATTTAGTTTACCTCCTTTAGGTTTACAGGCAAACTTGTCCTAACGTTATATATAGATAACCTTCATTCTTTACGACAGAGGTCCGTTAGGTTTTGTGGTACTACGGTTTTGGTCCGTGGTACCATCGCATTGGCTGATGTATTCCTCGATATGTGGTCTTTAAGCCGTTTTTCAAGTAGCCCCACGACTGTCGTGTCTTTGATCCCTTCGGGGGCTCGACAAGACGTCTTCAAGTAATCTTCTTAGGCTATATGACCGTTGGAAGAGCAAGCATTAGGAATTTTCCATGTCGCTTTTACTTGAGGTTAAGCTCAATTTAGAGCCCCGATGAGTCTTAACCACTCTGCGTTGGTGTGGGATGATCTCCAATAGTCTCTTAGGCTTTATATAAGTTGCCGTCGAGACCCGATTTTTGTTTTGACGATACCATACCGTTTCTTTGCTGAAGTATGGTAGACATGTGTAGGACCTCTATGATGTATGTATTGCAGTTGAAGTCCGGAGCTAGGAATATGCCTTCGCTCCAGTTTGATTTGGCTCGTTGGATCTTTGTTGACATCACGTCTGCACTCTGATGGAATGAGAAGGTGCGCCGGGGTAGTCTCTGAGTTGTATATGAACTGTCAAGGCTTGGAGCTAGGATTTTACCATGGCTCCATTTTTTATTTGCCCTTGAGTCTTTGTTGACGTCGTGTCTGCATACTGTCGGAATGAGAAGGAACGTCGGGATTGTCTCTAGGTTGTATATGAACAATCAAGACCTGGAGCTAGGAATTTTCCATGGCTCCATTTTTTATTTGACCCTTGGTTCTTTGTTGACGTCGTGTCTGCATCCTGTCAGAATGAGAAGGTACGTTGGGGTAATGTTTAAGTTGTATATGAACCGTCAAGACTTGAAGCTAGGAATTTTCCATGGCTCCTTCTTTGTTCGACCCTTGGGACTTTGTTGACATCGCGTCTGCACAGAGAAGAAACGTCAGGCTGATTTCTAGGCTGTAGATATTGCCATAAAGATCTGGCTCTCCCTTTAACGGAACCTGATGGGAAAACATGCCTCCCTTTTTCATTTGTGCCCATGGATTGTATACAGGGGTCAGTGTAGACTTACCTATAAGGCAAAGGAAACTTTATTTTATCTTATTTTTTATTGCCGTGATACTCTATCTTTTCATCTTTTCATATCGCGAAAGTCGCAATTGCCCAATCATTTCCGCTTTTTATCCGCGGTGCCCAATCATTTCGGCTATTTTTTTATTTTTACTCGCTTCTTTTTATTGTGAGTTGCCCAATCATTTCGACTGTTTCTATATGTATATTTTTTGCTCGCTGATTTTTATTGTGAGTTTGGAATCTGATACCGACCTTGGCATCAGCATCGCTACGACTGGAATATTGCCAGGAGCGAATCATTATTTGCCAGGAAAGGACTTGGAGTTTGACACCTGTTCGGGCATCAGCATCGCCACCACTGGAATGTTGTCAGAAGCGAATCATCATTTGCCTTGAGAAGACTTGGGGTTTGACACCTATTTAGGCATCAGCATCGCTACAACTAGAATGTCGCCAGGAGAGAATCACCATTTGCTTTTGTCGATTTGAACAAAGATGGCTTAGTAAACAGGTTTAGGATCCTGTCGACTAAGACTTTTTGACTATATAAGCCGTAAGGGTATCAGAAAGTTATTTCTCCCTACGAGTCATAAGGATCTCGTAGGTGTATTTTCTCCTTAGAAATCGTGGGATTGCTAAATGTGTTCTATTATAAGTCGTAAGGATCTTACAAGAGTATTTTCTCCCTATAAGTTGAGAGGACTTACATGTGTCGTTCACCATACGAGGACATTTCTCGTCATTGGTGGAACCTGGAGGGGAAATCATTTATTTGTGCCCGTGGATTGTATACAAGGGCCAATATTGGACCGCCTGTAGGGCAAGTTGGGAATGTGATGGCTTAAGAACAGGTTTAGGTGCCTGTAGCTTAAGGCTTTTGAATCTCGTGAGCCGTGAGGGTCTCATGGGGAAATTCTCTTCACGGGTCGTGAGGATCTCGTAAGTGTATTTATTTTAACGAGGCTGCGCCTTTCCGGGTTTTCACAAGCTCGCCGGTAGTCCTGCAATTTTTACTCACGGTGCCCTTTTGGGTTTTCATCCGTGCCCATTTTGCTTGTGGACGTACCTTTTTTTACCGAGATTGCGCCCTTTTGGGTTTTCACAAGCTCGCCAACAGTCCTGCTGTTTTTACTCACAGCGCCCTTTCGGGTTTTCATGGCCATTTTGCTTGTGGACGTACCCTTTTTTACCGAGATTACGTCATTCGGGTTTTCATAAGCTCGCCGGTAGTCCTGTTGTTTTTACTCACGACGCCCTTTCGGGTTTTCAGCCGTGTCCATTTTGCTTGTGGACGTACCTTTTTTTACGTGACCCATCTGTTTTCCGGTGGAATGTGGGGGTGACTTCATCGCTGGAGTAGCTGTGCAGCTGATAATACTTGAGTTGCAACCTTCGTCGTTAAGGTTTCGATTGCAATATAGATCTGAAAGGTGGATATCGCTGTATTTAGGACGATGTGCCGTGTTTGAGGAGAAATTTTAGTTTAAGGACATTTCGGTCCGTTGTCTCCATTTGAAGCGAAGTTTTAGTTTAAGGACATCTCAGTCCATTGTCGCCGTATTTGAGGCGAAATTTTAGTTTAAAGACTTCTCGGTCCATTGTCGCCGTTTGAGGCGAAGTTTTAGTTTAAAGACATCTCGGTCCTTCGTTCGGAAACGAGTATTAGTTTAGAGACATCTCGGTCCATTATCGCTATTTTCAAGGCGACAGATCTTTTGGATACTACTTTTAGGGTTCTGACTCAGGAAGATAGCGAGTGGACACAAGCGTCGTCATCTATCAATGACCCAGGTCGTAACCCGTTAGGCGTAGTATTTTTTGAGGAATCAGCCGTTTATTGGCTGGAAGGGTCTTTCGCCATGTATATCCATGTGCAGGTAGGCTCCATCTTAGTAGACTTTGTCTATGATGTACGGGCCTTCATAGTTTGGCTCGAACTTTCCCTGTTTTGCACGATTAGGGATCATAAGTCTTTTGACGATTAGCACGAGTTCGCCTTGGCGGAATGTTCTTGGCCTGATCAGTTTTTCGTATGACCGTGTCATCCTTGCCTTATAAGCCTCCAGGTTTTGCCGTGCTATAAGGCGAGTTTCGTCGAGGGCGTCGAGCTCTTCGAGCCGAAGATGAGCATTTTCTTCATCTGTCAGCTCATATCGAACCGCTACTCGTAGAGAAAGGAGTTCCACTTCCAGGGGAACCACTGCTTCCGTGCCGAATACCAACGTGTATGGTGTTGTATTCGTTGCTGTTTTGAACGTTATTCGGTACGCCAAGAGAGCTTCATGCAACCTTTCATGCCAGTCTCTCCTGTTTCTGGACACCGTTTTCTTTATAATCTTCGTCAAGGTCTTTTTGAAAGCCTCAGCTAGACCGTTGGCATGAGGATTATAGACTGAAGAATATCTCCAATCTATTTTATGATGTTCTGCGAAGCGGCTGATTTTATGGCTCTTGTAGGCTGGTCCATTATCCGAGATTATCCGTCGCGGGGTGCCGAACCGGTAGATGACATGGGTTTTGAAGAAATGGATGATATTCTCCGTCTTCACATCCCTTAGTGGTACTACTTCTGCCACTCAGAAAAGTAGTCGGTCGCTGTCAGTATGAACCGATGTCCTTTGGATGATGCTGATTCAATGGGGCCAATTATATCGGTTCCCCATATTAAAAACGGCCTGCTAGCTACTGTTGGGTGTAGCGGATTTGGATGCTGGTGGATGAAGTCCCCGTGAATTTGGCACGAGTGAGACCGCTTCGCATATTCGAGGCAGTCCTGAATTATTGTGGGCCAATAGTTACCCATTCTTTTGATCTTCAGCTTCATTTTTGACTCAGCTTGATGAGAACCGCAGAGTCCTTCATGGGTTTCTTAGAGGACTCTGCTGGTCCCTGGCATCTTAACCACAGGCAGTCAAACGATTTCTTGTATAGAGTATCATTGACGAAGGCAAAAGACAGGGTTCATTTCATAAGCTGATGTCTAGATGACGCATTTTTGGGCATTCGTTGGGAATTGAAGTAGTCTACGAAGACTTCCCTCCAATCCTTAACCTTTTCTTCGTCCTCTATTTGGAGGGCTGTTTGTTCAGCCATTTCTTTTTCCTCATATGGCTTTGTTAAGTCCTTCGAAGATATTTCTGCTGGCGCGAGAACCCTATGGCTTTGCACGATGATCTTTATGTCGTCAAGGTCTTCGTCGGCTAATTCCTTATCCAGCTTGGCGAATGCATTCGCTTTGCTATTTTCTGCACACGGTATGCTCTTCAGGATATATGAGGGGATTTGTGTCAGCAGTTGTTGTACTCTTTCACCGTATGTTATCAGTTCTGGCTTGCACGTCTGATAGTCGCCATTTACTTGGCTAACGATCAGCTGGGAGTCTCCATATAAGAGGAGGTATTTGATTCCCATGTCGACAGTGATCTCGAGACCTGCTATCAAAACTTCATATTCAGCTTCGTTATTAGTCCTTGAGTCCATTAAGGAAAGGGCGTAACGCAGTATCCCTCCTTGTGGAGTCACGAAGATAAGGCCCACTCCGGCTTTAATTATGGGGGTATTGTACTTTCGCCTCTTCAAAAAAGATGCTCCATCGAAGTAGAGTTCCCATTAGGAATCAATTTCTTCCTTCTCTCTTTCGATTGTGTCAAACACATGTTCATCCGGCAACTCACAATTTAAGGGGGAGTCGGCTGGTATCGGATGTTCAGCAAGAAATTCAGCGATAGCCTGGCCTTTCACTGCTTTGAGAGGACGATACGTTATCGAGAACTCCATTAGGAGGAGGGCCCATTTGGCAAGCCTTCCTGTTTGTATGACCTTCGAAATTAGATATTTGATAGGATCCACCTTTGATATAAGATGAACTTCATATGCCAAGGTGTAGTTTCTGAGCTTCGTTATCGCAAAGATTAGTGCCAGACAATGCTTTTCGATGGGGGAGTAGTTGTTTTCTGCTCCCAAGAGAACTCGACTCAAGTAGTACAGAGCTCTTTCCTTTCTTTGGTCATTCTCTTGTACCCATAACGCACCTAGATAACCCTCAAGGGCTGTTGTATATAGGATGAGGGGTTTTCCCTTAACTGGAGCGGTCAGCACCGGTGGATTTTATAAGTACCGCTTGATTTTGTCTAGTGCGTTTTGGCACTTTTGATCCCAGACGAACATGGTCCCCTTCTTCATTAAATGACTGTAGGGACGACATTTTCCCGAGAGGTTAGCTATGAACCGTCGGATATACGCGAGCTTTCCTTGAAGGGATCGCAATTGCTTGAGGGTCTTTGGCGTGGAAATTTCCGTAATCTCCTTGATCTTTGAGGGATCGATTTCGATACCCCGGTGCCATATGATGAATCCTAGGAATTTGCCTGAGAAGACTCCAAACGCGTATTTTAGAGGATTCATTTTCAGATTATACTTCCGAAGTCGTTGGAACAATATGTTCATATGTTCCCAATATTCCTCGTAAGACTTGCTTTTCACCACCAGGTCGTCGATGTAGCATTCGACAATCTCATGGATGAGGTCATCGAAGATCTTCTTTATAGCCCTCTGGTAGATAGCGCCAGCGTTCTTTAAACCGAAAGACGTCACCTTGTAGCAGAATATGCCCAGCAGAGTCCGGAAGGCAGTATGTTTTTGGTCTTCAGGATGCATTTTTATTTGGTTGTATCCTGAAGATCCATCCATGAAGGAGAAAAACTCATGAGTAGATGTGTTATCGATCATTTTCTCAGTAACAGGTACTGTGAAGTCATCCTTCGGGCAAGCTTTGTTGAGATCCCGAAAGTCCACACGGATGCGCACCGTCCCATTTTTCTTCATCACCGGAACGATGTTGGCAATCCAGTCAGGATATTGAACTTCCTTGATGAATTCGGAGTCAATTAGTTTCTTAACTTCGGCTTTGATACTCATCTTGAGTTCGAGCCGCATTCTTCTTGGTGCTTGCTTGACTGGCTTGATGTCCGGCGATATGGCCAGTTTATGTACTGCTACTTTTGGATCTAATCCCGACATCTCGGAATAGTTCCATGAGAAGCAGTCTTTATATTGCATGAGCACGCATTTTAACGTGGCTACCTTTTTTCTAGATAGCAGCTCACTGACGAATGTGGGCCTCGAATCGTTTTCCGTCCCTAAGCCAAATTTCCTTAGGTTGTCCGCCATGGTGTGTATCCCGTCTTCCAGCTTTTTTTGTGCCGGTGGAAATTCTGAGATCACCTAATCCTCGTTTTCATTTGTGAAGCACTTGAAAAGGTCATCCATAGCCTCATGCCCTTCCCATTCTGAAAGTGTTATCACATGGCAGGTACGAGTCTGCTTCTATTCTTGATGCTGGGATGGTCCTATCCTTGCGATATAGGTTTTCTTTGGCTCATGCTTTCATGGTGGAGTTACCCTACAGCTGTCGGATAAAGCGAACCTGCCTTATTGATACTGGCCTTCAATCTAGTCTTTGAAGGTGAAGCAATCTTCAAAGGGATGTCCTATTGCTTGGTGATAGGAGCAATAATCCGGGTGATGGACCCCATTCGTTTGTTCGGGGTGCCGAGACTTCGGGAGCATTACCATTTGATACCTCATGACAAGGTTGAATATTTTCCTTGTCTTGTCTTGAGAGAAAGAGTATTCCCGACCCATCTTCTTGATAAAGGACGGGTTCCAACCATATTCTTCTTGATAGCGCGGCTTCTTAGATCTGCCCTGTTGTTTACGAACGTTATTTGAGCTCTTTATCTTGTTTTGCGTTTATTTCGGGATTTTTCCTTTTTGCGAGGACATACAGCGAGCCGGGGATGGAGGGCATTATAGTCCTCTTTCTCCGCGGATTACTGGTTGAGGTATTGCGTCTTGGCCTTTTCATAAATAGCCATTTCGCGACTGTGGCTACCCCGAATCTTTTGACAGGCTTCTTTTATTAGTTTGTCAACTTGTTCTTCGAACGATGGGCTTAACATTCTTAGAGCGGGATCTCGTTCTGTTTCAACATCACAGCTATTTGGAAGAGCGTTCTCTTCTTCACCAGAGCTGTTTATGGCGCGGCAGCTGTAGAATCGTTCTCATTTCATAGACCGAATGTATCCGAGCCCGGTTGTTTCCAGCTTCCCGTTGGGTATCTTTCGCTGGGCCTTAGGGATATCCCAAATCTTTTTATAGAAGTGGGCTTGTCGAACAGTTTGTTCGAAGGGTACACCTTGGCATCTTAATAGTTTTTTCAATCCATCCGTGTAATATCTTGGCAGACGGATTGGTTGAAGCCTATCAAGTGTAAAATCGGCACCGTGCCAGACTTCTTTCTCCAGTTTGGTCTCCGTAGATTGGTGGAATAGGATCGCCTTTTCACCTCTTCGCCTGGGAGGCACGTAGAAAGTCTGTAGTTCCTGTACGCTATATGTATCGAGCGCATCAAGTTCCTTGTAATGCCGAAGCGGAACCATTGTGATTTGTAGGCTCTGATCTGCTTCATCGAGGGTTTGCACTGACGGGCGGATGGAGAATACTGCGTTGGCCTCGTCCTCAGAGTTGCTGCCAAAGACCAGAATAGGGGTTGATGGTCCGGGTCTGTTGTTTTCTTTGTAGGGTTGCCCCGAGTAGACTATTTCTTCATCTTCCTCAGAGTCGCTCCTAAAGATCGGGATAGTGGCGATGGACTTCTGTTTATCCTCCAGTTTATGACACCTCTCCGTATCTTCGAAGTCCGGTAGGAAATACTTTGCATCTTCATATTTCCGGATCTCGTTTACGGAGAATGGATTCTGCTCTCCTGTGATGGTGCATTATAAACCATCCTTGAAATACTTCATACACTGATGTTGTGTAGAAGGGATGACGTTTTACTCATGCAGCCAGGGCCTGCCGAGCAGAGCATTATAGTAATTCTTGGCGTCAATGACATGAAATTTGATGTCAGTGACGAGCAGCCCAAAGCGTAACGTTAGTATTACGGACCCAAGCGTCCGTGACGACTATGAGTCGAACCCGGAGATGGTAATTTTGTCTCGGGCCAAGTGTTGAACGTTCATGCAAATCTCCTTCAGCACTTTCATATTGAGAAGATTTACGGAGGATCCGTTGTCGACAAGGATTTTGACTATCTTGATATCGTGGCAGTACCCGGTGACGTATAATGGGCGATTATGCTCGCACGTTCTGAGGAGGAGATCTTCATCGCTGAATGTAATTCATCTATGTGAACCTCCGCTAGCTCGTCCTTCTTCTTCTCTTCTGCGAGGAAAACTTGGAATTGATCAGGCTCTTGTAATGTCTTGATCAGATAATCCTGTGCCTCTTTGAACAGGAGGAAAGCATCCAATATGCTCAGTTGTGAGGATATTTTCCTCAAATGTGCTAGAACGTTGTAATCCAGCTTATTTTTCTTAGGCGGGTCCCTCACTGCGAGCTTTTCACAACTCCCTCATCAAGGGTGATTTCATCAGGGATTTTTTCTTTCCCTTTGTCTATTTAGCTCGAACCTTTGTTTATAGGTCCGAGGTTCTTTTCAAGCAGAGTGCGGTTATGCAGCTGAATGTTCCCATAGTTCTACTCTCCCTCTTCTTTTTCGGAGGTGGAGTCTTTGAAGAGAGGGCTGAGGGTCATTTTGTCCTCAGAGTCTCTCCCGAAGGTAAGAATCTAGGGTTTATCTCCTTCTGAACCGGTATCAACCATATGACAGTTGCCAGTCGTTTTCGCACGTGCACTTGCTGCACTTTTTTGCAGTCGACGAGCTTCGCGCTTCATCCTCTTGAAGAGTTTTTTTATGGGAAACATATTCTTGCCACCACTTCTTGAAGGCACTGCATTCTTCTGTGGGGTGGGTAATCCTCCGATGATATAGACAGTAATTTGGATGTGAATTCTCTCCGTCGAGGCATATGACTTCGGGAGTGTTTCCTACCAGAGGTGGCAGCTTCATTCCCATTGACAGGGCTTTGGTGAACCGCTTCTCTGCCTTGATCCTGCTCTTATTTTTCGCAGGTGTGCTTCGGTTTGGTTGGAGTATTTTATGACTCATCCTCACCGCAGCTTCTTTACCCTGACGTTGATGCTTTGCCTTTTCGTATATGGCTGTTTCGCATTCTCGGTCAGCTTTTCTTTTCTGAAAGGCTTCATTTAACAGCCTATCAATCGGATCTTCTTCAGGCAGTTCCAGGGATTTTGGCGCCGATCCTGCCCCCAGTTCCTCTGCGTTGTTTTTTGATGCTGAGGGAGCTTCTTCGTCATTTAACGATGAATGGGAAACCATGTGGCAACTTGCTACATAGTCTTCGATTTCTGATGAGTCATTTTCCTCATCGTTGTCACTCTCTTCGTTCTCAAGAATATGCTTGAGGAACTCTTTGAGGGTGACTGGTGTCCTCGCCTTCTGGTTGTACTCCTCCAGCGCGTTAATGTGCCTTTGTAGGTCTGTGCGTTTGTCGTCATACTCGGCAGGTTGCACAGGCTTCTTGGTCTTCTTCTTTTTCTTCGAAGACTTTGAAGGCTTGACTTGGGGATTTTGCCCTTTGTCGACAGTTTTCGGTACAGGACGCGGTTTCAGCATCCCTTCAATGATTTTCGGTTCAAGTGGGCTTCTCTACCGGACTGCCGGACATGCCTGGAGATCCTTCAGTATTCTTTTGGTTTTAGCTAAGAGAACGACTTCCTATGGAGCTTCTTCCACAAGTGAGCATGATGCCCCGGTGCATCCACCTTTTTGGGAGTATGCTTTTATGGCGGGTTCACCCCCTAGTTCTCAGACAACACGAATTTCCCCTGTTGATACTGGTCCTTGACCCGGTTCTTGAAGACGTAGCAATACTCAATTGGGTGGCTCACCATTCTGTGATAGGAGCAGTAGTTGGGGTTGTTGACCTCACCGGGTTGTGGTGGACGCCGTGGGTCTGGCAATGTGATGAGCTTGTTGCGCACTGCCAGCTCGAACAGTCTCCTCGTCTTGCCATGGGGAAACGAGTAAGCGCGTCATAGCCTTTCTTCCAGGGATAGACGCGGACGCATGTTGTTTTGGTGAGCAACTGGTTTCGGGCCACTCGGTTGCTGTTGAGTGTTGGCAACGAAGGCCACTTTCCCTTTACCCTTGGCATTTTGAGGGTCCATTTTTAAGGAGGAAAGCCCGTGGCCTATCTGGTCCATTTTGGCCAGCTTGTCGATCAGGGCCTGGAAAGTAGTCGGCTTGAAGAACGTCATGAACTGGGACACAGTCGTTTCTGGATCTATGGTCCTGATGAACATGCCCACGGCAGGGGATTCTTCGATGCGTTGTTCGCACTTTGACTACAGGTTCCGCCACCGGATCGCGTATTGGACCCAGGTTTCTCGCGGATTTACCCTGGTATTGATTAATACCATGATCGGGGTGTGCTCGCTTGCGCTGGCGAACCGCTGTGTGAACAGCTGTTCCATTTCTGTGAATGTTTTCACGGAGTCATTTAGGATCTCCGAGTACCATTCAAAGGACGTCTCTGACAGGCTGCCAACGAACTTGCGAAGGTTCTGGCTAGATCGTTTCCTCCTTAGCTGTTGATAGAGCTGGAAGAGGGTTTGATATTCCCCTCTGTCATCCTCTACGATTATTGGTGGATCTTCGGCTGGAGGTTCTGGCTAGATCATTATTCCAACCATGTCCTGGAACAGAAGCGCCATCTGCTTTATGTTAGCAAATTGTTCCGCGGCCTCCTTATCCTTCCTTTCAAGCACCCTTCGCAGGAACTCTGTATCGGCCTCCTGCTCTTGACACTGTTCAGATGTTGATTCCGGACTTTCTTTCTGCCCGGTAAGTGCTGACATTTTGATCAGCATTTCCTGGAGCTTTTGTTGTTGCTCCTGAGCTTTTGTCAACGACCGAGTTTGTAGCCGATGGCCCACAGAAGCATGGCTTTCCTCTTTCCGGAATCCATGTAAACCGTGTGTACGATCATGCCCCCAGACTTGGGGCATTTGGGACCAGCGTCTTTGAAATTTGCCGCTGGCGGTGGAATTTTCTCTGGCCGCCTCCTTTTGTGGAAGGTCGAAATTGAAGGAGCCGTTGTAACAGGAAACCGTGTGGAAGACACCCCTCGCTGTATGATGGAGGGATGGTCTTTCTCTTGCCGAACCTTCATTTTCTTCAGTCAGCGAGAGTATTCTTTGTCGATTACAGAGTCTTGGACTTTCCGCCAGACCCTGTGAATTTAGGAGGAGAGCCGTTGGTGGGAATGCTCCGGTTTTGTCTGCATTATGGCTTCTGCAGGCAGGGTAGATTTCTTCAGCACCGCGAATGGAGAGTTCTTTCGCACCCTCCTAAGCAGATTAAAGTTGTTTCCAGTTTGAACAACAGCGTTAACTTCCACCATTGGAGCCGGCGGAGTGAATCCAGAGGGGGCGTTTCCCCCAGCTTTTCTCACTCAGCGCCAGTGGCGACGTCGAGCGTGTCTTACAGACGGGACCGCCTCAGTTTTGGAAGCGGCTATGGCTTGCCCCTAGTTTTGTTGAGGAGCTCCAGCAGTTGCCAGCCTGTTAAAGACCGACGTCGTTGGCAAGATTTGATTGGAGACGGTCAGCCTCTCAAAGACCGATCACCTGACTGGTGAAGCACTTTTGACGGCTTCATTTGCTATAGGAATTAGGAGGGCTATCCTTTTTGGTGTTCCCCTTTTGGGAATCATGGGCTTCTTTGCGGGCCCGCTTGAGGTTTGGCTCAGCCAATTAAAGACTGAGACCCCCTTTTTGGACGGCTCGTTGAGAGGAGCCGTTGTGGTCATCAGTCGGTGGAAGACCAACTTCTTGGGAACATCGGATTGCGGCGTTGGGGGCACCGATGCTCATTGGTGGGAGCATGGTCCTAAAGAACAATCCGGTAGTAGCTTGAGTTACCTGCCCCACCGACATTGAAAAGATGGAGGCCGCATTAGGCCCGTAAGTCACTCCTCCAACTGGGGCGGAACGGGAGTTGTTGTTGCAGGTTGTGCAGTTGGAAGCCATTGATGTTCTTTTCTTCTGCACAAGAACAAGACACCAAATCTTAGTACCTCGAATCCTAGGGCAACCATAGCGAACCGCGATTTTGTTCGCGAAACACGACACGCAAAGTGTGGAGTGGAAAGAGGAAAAAGTCCCATCGGGCGTGCCAGAATCTGTTTACCGCCGAAAACAGAGATGAACAGGGATAGATTGTCTTGCATGAGTCCTGAGCGCAGATGCTATTTGGATTTATCCGTCCACCTCTCCGAATATGCCAAGTTGATTTATGGCACCGTATATCGGAGGTTTGGACGGATGCGGCCGTTGTAGCGGACTTGTCAGATTCCCCCTCGTTTGCGAGGGGTTTTGATTGTGGGGACGCTTTCCCTGCAGGCGCAAGCCCCTGCAGTTAATTATGTTATCGTATCGCGATAACCACTTTCTCCTGCTCTGGAGGTTCACCTCGTGTCGTGTGTATGTTTGTTTTATTTTGGTTGCCCGTGGATTGTATACGGAGACTAATTTATGTCGTCACCCGTAGGGCATGGATTAGTCCAAATCCGTATATTCTTAGATTTGGGTTTGGTTTGATTTAAGGACCGTTAATCTATTTTGAGATTAAGATCAACTTAATGTATGAGCATTTGGGCTCGATTATTTTAGTTTAAGGATATCGCGGTCCATTATCGCCGTGTTTGAGGCGAAATATTAGTTTTAAGAACGTTTCGGTCCTTTATCGCCATTTTAGAGGCGAATATTAGTTTAGGGACATTTCGGTCCATCATTCACCATATGCACATGTGTATTTATTACGTGGCAGAGTGAACAATGGAAATATGGAATGTGCCCAATTTGGGGCACAATCTGATTTGAGGCATGCACGTCAATCCATGAAGAAGTTATTGGTCGTCGGGATCCGCCACCTCTATGAAGACTTTGGAGAATTACAACGACATGTATCAGAGGTGTGAAGAGATGTGCCCTTGAACCAAATCCCGTATTTGAGGGAAAAGGGTTTGTTGTGGGGTTAATAATTTTTAGTCATATTTGAGACCTTGGAAATCGAGAGCATATGGGCTCGATTGATTTCTTTGTTAAGAATACGTTAGTCCAATTTGAGACTAAGATCCACTTAACAACATTTTAGAATCTTCTTTATTTAAGACCCAGCAACAGAGCATTTGGACTCAGTTGCAAGACTTTAGCAACTTAGCCAATTTGGGCTTTAGTCTGCTTAGTCTCCCCTTTTTTTTGAAAAAGTGCTAAGCACTTGTTTGGGCTCTGTTTAATCAGTCCCCTTTTTTTATGCAAAAAGTGCTGAGCACTTATATGAGTTATGTTGCCCACATATGATCATGTAGAGCTTTCAATCATGGGGATTGCCCAATAAGTATTGAACACTTTACTCATTTTGTTTTTATATGGAGTGCTAGGCACTCTTTATGGCCTCCACGTAGAGTGCGCGTAAGGCGCTGCCCAATGAGTGTTGAACACTCAGCCGTTTTGGGCTGCTTAGGGAGTGCTAAGCACTCTTTTCTTCCCTTTTGCAGCGCGCGGATGGGGAGCACGTGAGGTGCTGGGCGCTAGGCGATGCCTAGTGAGTGCTAAGCACTCTTTCCTTCTGTGGCACCCACGTGAGGAATACGTGCGGCGCTGGGCACTGCCTAGTGAGTGCTAAGCACTCTTATATTGCGCCCATGTGAGGAACACGTGCGGTGCTGGATGCTAGGCGCTGCCTAGCGAGTGCTAAGGACTCTTCTACGGCGCCCACGTGAGGAAAACGTGCGGCGCTGGGCGCTTTTCTCCTCTGCCGATAGCTTTTTTGCCTATTAATGATCAATAGGTCTTTGTTTTACAGATCTAGGATCAAGCTTCATTTTTAAGAACTAAGTTCTTTTGTAAGAACTGGGTTTTTTGTAAGAACTTGGTTTCTCTTGTATGCCTTTGTTTTTTGAGGAACTCAATTTCTGGTTCTTTTCTGAATCTTTGATTTTCAAGAACAAGTTCTTCCCGATGAGAATTAAATTCTCAACTTGTGAGAGACTTGCCTCGCGGATCACAGATCCAGAAAAAGAACTAAGTTCTTTTAAAAGGGTTAAACCCTTCAATAAGTAAATGAGATGTTTTGATATCTATTTTTTATTTACCTAGAGTTTTTGATGAGGGAGGTCTTCTTTCTTGAGAATTTAATTCTCTGTTCCTTTTGAAGCTTTCCGTCTTTTTTTAGAAGCCTATGGGGGATTCTTCTATTCTCTGACTTGCTGTCTTGGGTCCTTTATAAAGTAGAGGCAATTTGCTAATTAGCTTTGAGGAAATCTCTCATTGAGAGATTCCAATTGATTTGGGGAATTTTACCCACCGTTGGATCTTTGATCCAAGGGTTTCTGTTCACGGAATATGTCGCTCTTGTTTTTAACAAGATTAGGGAAATATTTTTCCCTTATACATAATTTATTCTATAAAACGGTGAATTTTAATCACCATTGGATTTTTTAATCCACCGATTCTCTATTGTACAGAGAGCAATCTTTCGTATTTTGAAAGGTTGAGCGAATATATTCCCAAGAAATAGAATTTTATTCTATTGTTGGATCATTGATCCAACCGAGAGTATCCTTTTGATTTAGAAAGATTTAGGAGATGTTTTCTCCATTGGATCTTTGATCCAACGACTCTGTTTAACAGAGAATATCCCAATCATTATTGGAGAAATAAAGAATTTAATTCTACAGATATTAACTTGGGCGCTGGCGCTCACGTGTTGTGCACGTGGGCGCCGCTTAAGAATTTAATTCTTAAGATGGGCATTTCGGTGCTTTGCACACTGGCGCCCGTGTGAGGAGCACTTGAGCCACCACCATAGGATTTTAATCCTATAAGATTGGCTCTGGCGCTGGCGTCCTTGTGGAGGGCACGTAAGGCTCTGCCTCATTAATTTTGAACAGGGCTTTGCTATTTTATTACGGGAAACGGCCTTAAGACGTTTCAAGAGCTGACCAAGAGAGTACAAATGTTAGAATGCTCGAAGCAAGATTCTACCTCAAACTCTCAGGATGACAAGTCTTGAAAGAGCAGAAAAGACGACAACCGTAAAAATGGGAGCTCCAACAAGTTCAACGCCTTCAATACGTCTAACAGTGAAGATAAGAGAAAGGCGAGCGGATCAAAAACAGACCGAACTCGAAAGCCAGTGCTAAGAGGAGAAGGGCCTTCCCTAGAGGAGAAGAAGAACAAGGTTTACTTTTTCAGAAGAGACAAGGTCCACAAGATATTCAAAGATGCCTTGAACAACGGTCTACGATTGCCAGAGTCGAAAAGACCTCACGAAGCAAAAATGATCGACAATCCTCTATATTTCCCGTACCACCAAGTACTGAGCCATGCGATCGAGGATTGATATATTTTCAAAGATTGGGTCTAGAAGTAGTAAAAGACTGGGGAGATCGAGTTGTCCAAAAGTGTGTTGGTAAACAATCAAGCTGCAAACACCAACTTTATACAGACACAAGATAAAGCCTACTAGGAGCAAACAGCTGAACCCGCTACCCTGAGGAATGAAACTGACTCGCCGCAGCCTCCATGGAGCATGCACATGTCCAAAAAGATGAAGAAGTTGTTAAAATTGCTTCAGAAAGAGTCCAGAACTGAATGGGAAGGGCAGAAGAAGCCTACCACTCCAGCTGCTAATTCGGCTCAATCAGGCCCAAAATATAAAAGCTCAAGAAGAAGAAAAGTGTTGCTCGACGCGAAAAAGAGTCTGCGGGAAGATTGACTATTCAAAAGTACATCAATTCCCTCGAAGACTATGAACAAAAGGAAAGAACTCTGATTCAATTGAAAGTGTTCTTCCCCGTAGAAGCGGCTGAGATTCTAGAGGAGCTAGAAGAAGACTCCAATGACGAGATCCCTATAGTGACCTGCTACGTCGTCCATCTTGATAGCGACTCTGAGGAAGAGCTATGTTTTCCTAAAGAGGACAAGGAGCTCGCCACAAAGGCTAACCAAATCCTGCTCAGAAGCGATAGGGCTCTACCGCCAAATCAGGACAACGCCCCAAAAGGAAAGGTAAAACAAGTCACTAATGAAGAAGATGGCGAAGAGCCGGCTCATGAAAACTCGGGTCCTTCCTCAGTGGACTATAATGTCTTCGCCCATCTCCGGAAGCTTCCGTCTCTCCTGAGCATCTATGATGCCTTGGTCCTATCTAAGGAGCTTAGAGATGTTCTCATTCACTCTCTACACCTGTTAAGGGATAGGATTGTCATTCAAGATTTCAATCAAAATTTTCAGCAAGTTCTGGGATCCATAGCTCTGCCGATCAGGTTCGGGGACCTACAAACCGAAATCAAGATATACACGCCGACATGTCTTATAAAATTCTCCTAGGACGGTCGTGGCTCCACGATTACGGTATCGTTCCATCAACGCTCCATCAATGCATGAAGTATACCAAAAATGGGGAAGAAAGACGTATTGACGGAGATATCCATCCGTTTGGTGTGCATGAAGTCCGATATGAAGATTCTCGGTACTTCGTGAACCCCCAAAATACTGAGCCACAACTGACCAAAGACACAACGATTCTAAAACTCAAAAGAAAATCTGAGCCGGCTGTCACTTTCAAAAGCAAAAACCCTCAAGTGCGCCCGCGTTTTGGCAATGACACTGATGAATCCAACGCTTGAAGTCCATCCTTCCGTAAAACTCGCTCTCATTTCAGTAGCGATACAGACGAGTCTGATACTGAAAGCCCATCCGAAAGCAAAATTCGTCCTCATTTTAGCAGCAATACTGAAGAGTCAGGGGAAGAGGACCCGCCTTACAACAGCTATGCAGATTGGACCCTCATGCAAAAAACGAAGCTAAGAGAAACCTTCGAGATTACAGAAGGGTCCTTAGCTATCACAAGGGTGCCGGGACAGATGTGCAAGGAGCAAGATGCTTTGTCGGTCTCTACCATGAACCAACTGCAAACTTTCTATGTTCCCAGAAGGAAAAGTGGACAGAAAGGCATCCTATTTTATAGTTCAAATCCAGTCGTGCACCCGGACGATTTGTCTGTCATGTACCTTCCCTACGAGAGAGGCATAAGAGCGGTCCTCAATCCCAGATATTATGCGCCCGAGATCCGGGAATATTTTAAAAAGTGTGGATGTAGGTTATATCAAACGGATTCCGAAGCGAAGTTTAATGAGGCGTTGTGGCATCCACCTCAGGTTCGAGCACTCATCGATAGACGAATCCCAGAGAGCCGGGGTATAGATTTCATTCACCCTAACGTCAAAGTATGCTACATGATTCTTGTTGATGAACCTAGCGGGAATCAAATGATGAAAATGAGCTAGCCGAGCTAGAAGAAGCCCCTCAAGAGTTCGAATATAGTGGACAGGCAACCTTCGACGAGCTAACCGAGATTGATTTTGGAACGCCCGATAATCCAAGGCCGACCTACATCAGCTCACTCTTGTCGAAGGAAATGAAAGAACAAATAATCGCCTTGCTATATGAGTTCGTCGACTACTTCGAGTGGACTTACAAAGAAATGCCTGACCTCTCTCCTGAAGTGGCCGTACATAAACTGGCTATATCTCCCGATGCCAAGCCAGTCAAACAAGCCCCTCAAAGAATGAGAAGGGAGCTAGAAGAAAAAGTCATCGAGGAAACTAAGAAACTTATCGATACTAGCTTCATCAGAGAAGAGAAATATGCGGACCGAATCGCATGCATCGTCCCCGTGAAGAAGAAAAGTGGGCAGATCTAAGTTTGCATCGATTTCAGGGACCTCAATAAGGCATGCCCTAAAGATGACTTCCCGCTACCGGTCATGGAAATGATGGTTAAAGACACCTCAAATTACAAGCTGTTCACCTTCATGGATGGTTCGTCTGGATATAATCATATCAAGATGTCGCCCGAGAATGAGAAACACACAACATTTCGAACCCCGATCGGAATATACGGCTATAAGGTGATGTCGTTCGGACTGAAGAATGCGGGCGCCACATATCAAAGAGCAATGACCAAAATCTTTGATGACTTAATCCATAAAGTCGTCGAATGTTATGTTGATAATTTGGTCGTCAAAACTAAAGCCAAGCCGATCACATCCGAGATCTCAGGAAAATTTTCACCCGACTGAGGGAACACGATCTGAAGTTGAATCCTGTGAAGTGCGCTTTTGGTGTGTCGTCGAGAAAATTCTTGGGCTTCATAGTCCGACATCGGGGGATCGAAGTTGACCCATCAAAGATAAGGCCATCATGGAGATGTCTCCTCCAAAGAATCTGACGCAGCTAAGACCCTTTCAAGGCAAACTCGCTTACATACTATTAGGGAGATGTCGGCTTTTCTCAAAGCTCATGGAGAAGGGAGCTCCCTTTGTCTGTGATGTCGAATGTCAAGAAGCGTACGAAAGTATCAAACAAAAACTGTTGCACCCTCCAATGGTTGTTGCTCCTATTCCAAATAAACCGTTGATTCTCTGTACTACCGCGCTAGATGAGTCACTCGGTACGCTCCTTACCCAGAACAATGGGGAAGGAAAAGAAAATGCCCTCTACTACCTCAGTCGAACTTTAGTCGAGGAAGAACACAACTATTTCCCAATTGAAAAGCAATGCATGGCTCTGATATTCACTGTGAAGAAGCTGAGACACTATCTGCTCGCTCATCGGGTTATGCTGATCTTCAAGATCGACCCGCTCAAACACTTAATGACCAAAGCAAGCCTAGCCGGTAGAATGGCAAGATGGGCTGTCATGCTCCATGAATTTGATATAATCTATACTCCTCAGAAAGCAGTAAAAGGGCAAACCCTCACCAATTTCCTTACTGCTCATCCCATATCAGAAGGGTCACAGCTCAATTGCGAGTTACCCGATGAACAAGTGTTGCACATTGAGGATGACGAGCCATGTTGGGAGCTATACTTTGATGGAGCCTCATCAATAAGGACCTCCAGCAAATCAAGTGTCCCAGAGACAAAAGCGAGGATAGGATTGGTGTTCATCACACCATCCGGAGGAACCCTATGACGTTCTTTCGCTCTCACCGAACCTCGCACAAACAACGAGCCTGAGTACAAAGCTCTGATAGCTGGTCTGGAGCTCACCATAGAAATAGAAATCCTTCGGCTACAGGCTTATGGTGATTCCCAGCTTATCGTCAACCAAGTAAGCAGCGACTATAAGATATACAAACCTGAGTTAGCTCGGTACAGAATCTGGGTGGTGGAGCTCATGAAACAGTTCACCCACATTGAACTGATAAGAGTTCCAAGGGCGTTGAACGGAAAATCCGACGTACTCGCTCGCTTAGCCAAGGAGCTGGCTGATCCCGATGCGGATGAAATTCTGATAACAGTCAGAAACCGGCAAATTCTGCCTCCATTCAGAATCCCGCTCGCTTATAAGAGAACAATCATGTCGAAAAAGCTCAGAATAAGAGAACAATCCTGCCGAAGAAGCTCTAATCATTCAAGACGAGCCTGATTGGAGAGAACCCATCATAGAGTACCTCTGATACGACAAGTTGCCCGAAGAAAAATCTGTGAGGGTTCAACTGAAGAAGAGAGCTCTTCGATACGTGTTTGTAAATAATACGCTATACCGTAGATTATAAGACCAACTCTGGCTCAGGTGTCTGTCATCGGCCGAAGCCCAAAAAGTCATGAAAGAAGTTCACTCAGGCGTTTACGGAGCTCACCAGTCCAGCCCCAAAATGCGGTTTCAAATCAAACGGTTTTGGTATTGCTGGCCTACCATGATAAGAGATTGCGAAAATGTGTCATCTCTGCCAAATTCATGGTGACTTCATTCACAAGAATCCCAAACCGGTGCATCCTACGGTGGCGTCGTGGCCCTTTGAAGTTTGGGGCACCAATATAGTAGGCCCAATTGATCCTGTGTCGTCCAAAGGCTACCGGTTCATATTGGCCGCAACTGACTACTTCTCCAGATGGGCTGAACCTGTCCCATTAAAAGAAGTTAATGCAGAAGATATTCTGATATTCTTCTGGCAAAATATTCTATACCGCTTTGGTACACCGAGAAGAATCATATCTAACAACGGGCCTTCTTTTAAAAGCTTCAAAGTCTCAAGGTTCTCTACTCAGGACAAGATAGACTGGAGATATTCCTCTGTTTATAATCCAAGAGCCAATGGGCTAGCCGAAGCCTTCAATAAAACTCTATGCAAGCTCTTGAGGAAAAATTCTTCAGCCAACAAGAAAGACCGGAATCTCATTACTCCGCACTCATTACTCTATGCAAGCTCCATGAAGCGTTGTGGGCATATCGTACCATACGCCGCACTCTAATTCAGTCCACTCCACACTCATTACTCTTCGGAGTGGAGGCAATCTCCCCCCTTGAAATAGAAGTTCCAAGCTTAAGAATGGTCGTTCAGCACGAGTTGGCGGAGGAGGAAAATGTTCTCCTTCGGCTCGAAGAGCTCGATGCCCTCGAAGAAAAGAGACTCGCAGTACAACAAAATCTGGTGCTGTACCGAGCCCAAATGTCACGGGCCTATGACAAGATAACCCGTCTCTGTGCTTTCAAGAAAGGCGAATTAGTGTTGGTCCTCAAAAGACCGATCATCCCTAATCGACATGCCAAGGGAAAATTCAAGCTAAATTGGTAAGGGCCATACGTCATCGAGAAAGAGTTCGACGAAGAATCCTACCAGCTAATAAGTGCCAAGGGAGAAAGGCCCATGCCACCCATCAATAGCCGATATCTCAAGAAATAGTACGCGTGATTACTCCAAGTCCCAGACGAATTGAGCACACCGGCCCTACGGTCTGGATCATACATCCTATAAAAGCATATACAATTCACGGGTGCAAATAACCCCTATCTCTTTAAATCATACTGGCGAGACTACATCTGAGGTTCTACCGGCGATGAAGCATTAAAAAAAAGAAAATAAAAAAAGGTATGTCCACAAGAAAAAACGGGCATGGATGAAAACCCGAAAGGGCTCCATAAGTAAAAACAGCAGGACTGCTGGCGAGTTTATGAAAACCCGAATAGGCGCAAACTCATGAAAAGAGGTGAAATACACTTGCAAAGTCTTCTCGACCTTGTGAAGAGAAAATCCCCGCGTGAGATCCTTTTGACTCACAAAAGAGCAACACACTTAAGAATCTTCACGATTCCTAAGGAGAACATACACCTGCGAGATCCTCTCGACTCGGAGGAAGAAAATGTTTTTATGAGACTCTTACGGCTCATAAAATTGAAAAGCCTTAGGTGATAGAGATTTAAACCTGTCTCCTAAGCCATCGCTCTCCAACCGTCAACGGCAAATGATGAGTCGCTTCTGGCATTATGCTTCAATGCTAGCAGTTCTGATACCAACCTAAAACCTAAATCCCATGTCTTCCCAGGGCAAATAATGGGTCGCTCCTGGCATTGCTTCAGTGTTAACGGTGCCGATGCTGACCTAAAAATCAAACCCCAAATTATCCTAAAGACAAATAATGAGTCGCTCCTGGCATTACGCTTCAATGTTAGCGATGCTGATGCCGACCCAAAAACCAAATACCAAGTCCTCCCGGGGCAAATGATGAGTTGCTCCTGGCATTATTCCAGTGCAGCAATGCTGATGCTAAACAAAACCAAAAGTCCAAGTTCATCTCAAATTCAAAAGTCCCGCCAAATAAGGCAGAAATCAAACAGATCAAATCAACGTACCGCCCGGCAGTGCTTCCAAACTCAAAAGTCCCACCGGACGGGTTGGGAACTCCCAAAACAAATCAAATTCCGACAAAGCAGAAAGCGGAGCAAGTCAAATCAAATCTCGACACCACAGAAAGCGAAGCAAGTCAACTTCAATCCCGACACCGCAGAAAATGGAGCAAGTTAAATCAAGCTCCGACCGTCCAAGTCA
This sequence comes from Agapanthus africanus, assembly GCA_030015575.1. Lineage (NCBI taxonomy): Eukaryota > Viridiplantae > Streptophyta > Magnoliopsida > Asparagales > Amaryllidaceae > Agapanthus > Agapanthus africanus. The sequence goes on from JASDDO010000019.1 coordinate 130,673,228, forward strand.
CTAAAATGGCAGCACCGACCATCCAAGTCGCTAAAATGGAAGGACCGACCGTCCAAGTCACTAAAATGGCAGCACCGACCGTCCAAGTCGCAAAAACGGCAGCACCGACCATCCACGCCGCTAAAAGGGCAGTATCGACCATTCACATCGCAAAAAGGTAACATCGACCTCCGCATCGTCAAAAAGGGAACCAAATCAACTCAACCTCCACATGAAAGATGATCCATCAATTTCATGCACACGACCCATATATGTGGTGTGCATTTATTGATGGGGGACACTTTGTTGGGGTCAAAAGTTACACTCCGGATGATCAAGTCAAAATCAAAATCGACCCTAAACTAAGTGAGCCCAAGCCCGAACCCAAGCTCAAGCCAAGTGGGTCCAAGCCTAAGTCAAAACCAAGCATGGAAGGGGCCGGCTCTATGCCAAAAAAGGGGCAATAAATTAGTTTAAATGAATTTTTTAAGAAATAAATGTATGGAAAATGGGCAAAAAGCCAAAATTTTGTCAACCCCGTATCTTATGTGCAAAAAGAAATAAATACATGAGGCATGAGGGAGCACAAGTGCCATTTAGAAAAATCCAAGGGGCTATACGTAAAGTGTGTATCCTATAAAAGTAAACATGATGAGAAAATCAATAAGAACTTTCATTCTCTCAAAAAATTCTAGGGTTTAGGCCTCCATCTCCTTTCTCTCAAGTTCTCCCTTTTCTTTTCTTTTCCAATTAAATCAAGAGTTTAAATCTTCTTTTTCCAAAAAGAAATAGTTTTTCACCATAAAACCCTCGAAGGGGAGTACAAATCTCCTATCAAATCCCTAAAAGGGAGATTTTTAATCTCACCTCTCTTTTTCTCCAAAATCCAGTAAAAGGACAGGAGGAGGAAGAAGACCCACCTCCAAAAATCCCACTTTGGGAAAATCCGAGGCTCCAGGGAGAAGAAATGGGTCCCCTTTGATCATCTCCGAAAATCTTCAAGGAGTTCAACTCCAAGATCCAAATTATCAAAGGAGTTTAACTCCACATCCAGACTTTTTAAGAATTTAACTCCAAATCCACATCTAATTTATTACATTGGAGTTTAACTCCAAATCCAAATCTTTTGGAAGTTTAACTTCAAATCTATACCTAATTCCTGTTTAGGAGTTCAACTCCAAATCCCCTCAGGAGTTCAACTCCCATCCCAGGGGCTAAGCCCCTTTCTCTGCTGATGTTTCCTGCGGTCGCGTGCCGCGTATGTGACCCGCTGGCGTCCGGCGCCCACGTGCCGTGCACGTGACCGGCGGGCGCCCACACGCAAGGCATGAGACCCGCGGGCGCCCATCACCCATGCACCATTCACGCGTCCTTAGGACGCTCCACACCCCTCTTTTTCCCTCACGCTCACGCACCATTCGGACTCGAAGGTAATAAATACGATTTTTAGAGAATATAACTTTTTCAACAAATTAAATCATTTGAGAATTCATAAATCACAAATCCATATTTTCTCTATGAAAACAAAATTTGAAAACTATATTATAAAATGAAAAATTAAAGTTACACGAAAATACCATCAAGTTTCCAAAAGTATAGTTTTCATAAAAATACCATCAACTTTTAAAAAGTTAGGTTTTATCACTAAAATACCACTAAAACTAAAAAACAAATTTTATAAAAACTCTTCATATTCTAAAACACCCTCGAGCTTTGTTTTTAAAACAATATTAAAATATTTTACATTAAAAAAAACCCTCGAGAAATGCGAACAACTTGAATAAATGTTTAAGGACCTTAGATTAATATAGGTTTAAGCGGTATCAATTCTCTTGAATCTCAGGGATCCGGAGAAAGTGAGTGGTTGACTATCCAGATTAGATAACACTACAAATTAAAGAAATTATCAATAGCAATCGTCTTGGAAAAATACACAAATCACGCCGCTCATGTGCAGCGGTTGTCCGATTATTCCCGAACTTAAGAATTTCAAAAGTTAAATCCATTCATGAGATATTGGCTATAACTTGAATACAAACTCGAACTTGTTTTAAACTCAAACTCGAACCTAACTCAAACCCAAACTTGAACACTTGACCTTGAACCTGAACACTTGAGCTTGAATTCTAATATACCAACTTAAACTTGAACACTTGACTTGACTTGACCGAACAATGAATATAACTTGATATGAAATTGACATGTATATTTGAATACCTAGATACAAATTGAACCTGAACTTGCATTCTTATATTCATAGATTCGGTCAAGACCTTAAACTATACAATAATATACGCGGGGACAAAGGGTAGGCTGGTAAGGAACGTTTGTCGTGGAACGAGAGATCACTTAAAAAAACACCACTTGAATATCTTGTGTTGTTGTTCCATGGATTAAGACAGAGCCTTTTACTTTCTTGTACCTTTAGTCCTCGGGGTAAACTGGACTACTCTCGTATACACACTCACTTTCCTTATTAGACTACAAACAACCACGTTCGAATAGCTACCCCTATACACATGAATGACATGATTAAGATATTTCTACAAAAACTTTTATCTGTTCAATTCTACTTGGTTTCTATTCATTTTGTATTCATTCATTTTTCATTACTTATTTCTTTTGGAGACTTACCAAGTGCTAGTTCGCTAATGACGTTCCTCTCTACTTTTCCTTGGAATGTTCATCAGGAGGACCGAACTCTGGGGATATAGAGCCGAGCCAGGAGGACTTGGACTAGCTCACTACCCAACTTAACTATTAGTTACTTTTCTGCACTTACTTTCTGTATGCCATTGTTTAGGCACCGTTCCCTTAAAAAAGGGGCAGAAAAAAAAGAAGAAACGAATTCCTTCCATGTGCAAAACACGTGAGCGTTTTGGTTTTAAGGAGAATTAAAACCCACAGTTTGGCCTCACGTGTTTAACATGTGAGTGCTCATATGCAAAGCATATGAGCGCTGAAAGTAAATAACCACAGGCCAAACAAGCCCCACGTGTTAAACACGTAAGCGCTCACATGCAAAGTATGTCAGCGCAGACTACAAATAAATCACAACTCAAACAGGGGCCCACGTATTAAACACATTAGCGCTCACATACAAAGCACATGAGCGCTCACATGCAAAGCACATAAGCGCTAAAAGTAAATAACCAAAAGCTAAATAGGCCTCACGTGTTAAACACGTGAGCGCTCATATGCAAAGCATATGAGCGCTGAATATAGACAGGCTAAAACCACACTGAGGGTCGCGTGTTAAACACGTAAGCACATCATTTTGAAGCTCTAGATTCAGATAGAATTAAATTCTATTTGGGGAAATATCTCCCCCGTCTTTCCAAATCGAGAAAGATTTTTCTCTGTTAAAAAGAGAACCTTTGGATTCAAAATCCAACGGTGATTATATATCACCGACCAAATCAGAAAATCAAATCAATTTTGTTTTAGGAAAATATTTTCCTAATCTTGCTAAAACAAACAGAAAATTTTTCGAATAAATAAAATTCACAGGATCAAAGATCCAACGGTGGATAAAATTCCCCGGGTGATTTTTTTAAGATCAATTAAATCAATTGGTATCTCTTAATTAGATATTTTCTCAAACTGATCAACAGTTCTTCTCACCTATATAAAGGACCCGAGACTTCAAGTCCCAAAAAAAGAGAATCAACTATAGCGAAAGCATAAGTCCAAAATCATGTGCAACCCATATACACGAAATCAAATCAGTATCTCAGAATGCATAAAAATCAAAATCAAGTGCAATGGGTATGCCCAAAACGAACATCAATACAACTGATACATGGAACACTAATCGAGTGCCATGAATGGACACATAGAAAATATCAATCATAAAACGAAATCCTTAAAATACCAGAATCCAAACAATGGAAATGTGATATTCGAATCACCAAATCACAAATCGTAACACTGACGTCAATGTGCTCCTTCCTCGAATGTCGAAGGTGTCGGTGCATCCAAAGCTAGCAGAGCAAGATATCTCCTTGCATCCCGTTCATAGTCTGGCACCTGGTGTACTTTGGCTCTCGTCTCTTCGCAGCTGTATGAACGGCTCTACAAACGGCTATACTCATATCTAGAGTCTCCCAAGTAATGTATCCCATCACATGATATCTAGACTACGTTAAACTTTTTGATCGATTCATCAAAATCCCAAAATCCCCGAGAGTTCAACACTCGAGTACAGTTTAAAAATATCCAGTACATGCCACAGCACCTGCGGACCAGCCGTAGAAGGGCAAACCCAAGTCTCACTAATGGCACCACGGAACTGCCGCAAACCCTAAGGTTCAAGGGCGTTCTCATGGTCATTATGTCGAGTTAGGGTTTCATTCTTCTAGAGGATCCATATAATTACCTGCATGTTCTTTCGAATACCTTAAACTTGGGAAAATGGGTTTCTGACATTCGTTCGAACCTTTTAATTTCGCCTAGACGACATGTGAATACCCTTCGTCCGCACGCTAAACAGTGCCTCGATCCTTAAGAAATACACTAACGGTTATCACATTCTAGCCGGTCTCTAGCAGTGGCCCGATCATCTGGTGCAGATATCAAATGCTCACGTCCACAAGAAAACGTAGTCAACGACATATCTAAACACTCATGCTGACCGTAACTCTAGCCGCAGCTTTCTCTGCCTGTGTGACCGTGGTAACAGAAACCACCATCCAACATCGACGAAGATAGATCATAGGAACGAATAGAAATACGGTGCAAAGAAATGTACATCCTAAGGCTCCTTAAGCGGAGTAGCGTATCGTAAGTATGCCGCGGAACATACCCACGGTACGTCACTCTACTTTAGTCACCTACTCCATCAACTAAGGGTCATCTTACACTAGAAGGTAAAACCTAACGCTCTGATGCCAATTTTGTTACGACCCGAAGTTACGGAACGTGACCGGCACTTAAATTACGAAACGTCTAAACGCGTAACGTAATCTAAGCAGGCCGGAGCCCAGAAATCTAAACCATTTAAAAGAAGAAGTGTAGGAAAACAAGTTTAAAAGCAACATCAAATTTTCTCAAAAATTTTGGCAGAGTCTCCTTTGTAAAAACTGACCCCAAACGGGTACAAACAAGAATAATATATACAAGCAATAATAAAAGGCATCCCCAAGCGGGAGCTAGCTCTTTGCCAATTGGCGGTCACAACCACGCAAGCAAAATAATATACAACGCCGAAGGGCAAGGATCAAAACTCAAAGAAAACCATCAAAACCACCAGAAAACCATAAAAATACAAGCGCGACTCTAAGGTCGAAAGAATAAACAACCGATTTTCTAAATCTATCAAGTAATACAAGTCTGGTTGATGGAGCTTACTAGATACAACTGAAATAAATAAAGGTACAACGGCGGTTCCGATACAACTGAACCAACCTACCAAGCAATCACCCTGAATGAAGTGGTGTGCCAGCAAGCCGCCAAGAAAATCTGTACATCTAAACCTGTAAGAAAAATTTGGCACAATGGGGGTGAGTTGCCAACTCGTGAGTAGAAGACATCTGCGAGTAGAAATCGCATGCATGACGATCTCCTAGGTCATAATAATATACTTAACATAACACTAGACATCTAGTAGTGACAGGGTAATAATCTATGCATAAGTGCAATACTCAGTTCTTGTGTCAGTGTCCCTAAACAGTAATAAATCATATATCTGATGTATGAATACATCATGAATGAGGAAATCCACCACGAAATCTGAAAAATCTGATATAAAGAAATCATCAGTAAAACTTGTATAATAAAATTGAACATCCTCAGTGAAATCGACAGAAAGCCCGTGTCAAGCATCGATACAATATCTTAATATCTCAAAGTCTCAATGTCTCAATATCTCGGGCTCCGTCAGTCCGGATCGGCCCATATCATCAAATCTTACTACAACGGTCGGTATCCTCCAGATATCCGCCGCGCCAAACATTACCGGTAGGTAGTCTTTCCCTGCCAGGCTCATCGTCTACAACTCGAGCTTCTTTCCCCGGGGTACCTTACCGGGCCCACCATGTACCCGAAACGGTTCATCCTACTTCTCGAATCGGGTCTCAAATCCAACAGCAATCATGAAAACTCATGGTAGACGACACATACATCACGAGAAAACCGCAACTGGTATTTTAAATAAGAGAGAGAGAGAGAGAGAAGTTATTATAAATTCTTGCGGTTTTCCCCCAAATCCAGAAATCTCATGGAAATCCAAAATTCAAGAATCAAGAGTAAGTAAACAGTGAATATCGGCATAAAGCCCCAGAATAGTACATGAATAAATATATGAATGCATGAAGTATCTATATAAAGAATGCAATCTCTAAGTTAACACATGAGAGCAATCACACAAGTATTATGTGGTAACTAGTATTTAGCTGATTGTATCAATGAGATAATATTTTCTAAAGTGTACGTGACATGGCAATTACCGATGATGATGTGTGTGAGCCGGCAAATATGTGTACGTGGAACATGCGCATCATTGGTAATGGTGCTGGTGTCCTAACGGATGGAATCATAACAGTTAGGGAACATATGTATAAACATGCAGTATAATGAGAATAACATGAATATAACAGAGAATGAGTAATAACCGCAATATCGAAGAATATACTTTTCTACTATACGAGTCATACCGTTTTGGTGTTTGAAAAAGCACGAATCGTGGCTTTTTTAGAAAAATTGGGGCTACGGGGTTTTGAGAAAAGATACGACCTTTGAAAAATCCGTAGTATCTCTTAGGCTGTAATTAAAATGCGCACGATTCGTTAGTTTTGAAAATAGGTATGACTCGAGCCTAAACTAACATCTACCTAACCAACTAAGGGACTAAACTAAAGAACTAGTCGATAGGTAAGAAAAATTCACCTACATTCCGAGTCAATATCTCTAGTAGTCGGCGATCCAACCTCAATAGCGTCACGTACAAAGTACGACTTCTTCAAGTCAAGAGTGCGGATCAATCATCACATATATAGCTCGTACGGTAAAATCCATCGTACGGCATCCCAAAATCGGGGTACGGGTCAACTATCAAATATATATCATCATTCATATGGTATCATCATCAAACAATATCATGATCTGGTTACTGATCTAAAGTCTCATGCAATCCGATGTCATCAATACAAATTATCATATATGAGTATACATTGCACAAGCGATCCATTATAAATATCATAATATATCCCATATCATATCTCGATCATATGTCAACTATGATATATATATCATCAATCACATGGTATCATCGTCCAACGATCCGCTATAATATCATAACATATCTCATATCATTACTCGGTCACATATCAAATTTCTCACGGTATCATGCCCGATCATATCGACTCATCTCCAAGAATCATATAACATCCTCATGTCATGTGTATATGTTGTACACACACACACACACACACACACACACACACCAAGTCAAGCGTATGTGTGTGTGTGTGTGTCAACCTATACTCTAGGGTCTCGCGACTAAGAACTAGACTAAAACACTATCATCCCACTTACACAATTTCCGATCCATGGTCTCCTAAAACCTTTCTTGCTCAGTATTCGTATCTTGCAATAACATATCTATATATATCTATCTCAAGACTACGTCATATCCTACGAAGTTGCGGGGGTGCTATACGCCATCCATCCGACTTCCCCCGTAGATATGCATCTACTCACCTGGTCCTTATCTGCTGAAATCGATACCGCCATCCTCTTCTTCATCGTCCTATGTCCATGTGAGAGGTACCTATATGCAAACATATATCATATCGTAAATCGAAATCGCAGATAAAAACCAAACCGACACACGAAACGCGCATAAGTTGAAACCTATGACCCGCTCATGCAAAAGAACCAAATAACCCTCGATATCGGCGTACAAACGCCGATTGGTCGAGAAAAACCCAAACATACCAATCGCGGTTTCAAAACTCACTAATTACATATGAAATAGGGTTTAAATCATCAAAACCTCAAAATAACTCAAATCGATTTATTTCCGAAAACCTAGAAAGCCTCAAATAACCGTTTTAGTACAAAACTTGATGTTTAAAAAAAAAAAGTGGCCACAATATTCACTAAATATCATAACTAGATCATACAAACTATTTCTATAATTTTATCACACCAATTTGTATTAATCCATAAAATTTAGTTTGCAATTTTATCCAATTTTAACAATTTTAAGGTAACAAGGCACAAATCATTAACTAGACTAGGTTTTGAATGATCTAAGATGTTAAACTACAAATTATAATGTTAATGATGTGATGAAAACTCTTACTAGATTTTAATCTCACATTTTGATAAATTTCTAAAAACCTAGTTTGCTTAAAAATCTTAATTTGGATATTTTAAATGTTACAATTAGCAATAAGCAACAAGATTAAGTTTTGCATAGCATTAGCATGTTAATCTACACTTTGTAACCATGATTAAATGATAAAAACCCTAATTTGCATTCAAAGCCCTTTCTTGAAATTTTAATTTAGCAATTAGAACCATAATTAAACACCGAAATTCATTAAATTAAAGTAATTAACACAATTAACACTAGGGTTAGAATTATACCTCAATAAATATGAGATCAAACATGCACCCAAGCCTTCCAAAAATGCTAACTTTGCTCCAAGATCCATGCTAGTTTGGATAAAGAATAATGGGTAGAGATTGAATTAGGAATTTGTGAGGTTTTTGTTTTGATTTTTGATGGATTTTATGAGATTTTTGAAGTGAGAATGAGCTTGGGAAAAATGGGGGCTGCCTCAAGGTGAGGCTCGGCCATCACAAGGAGAAAGAGGAGAGAGAGAGAGAATTGTGTAGATGTGTAGAAACACCCCATTTATTACACCTTTTTCACTTAAACCCTTAATTATTAAAGTTTTTATTTATTTTCTTTTCCAAACAAATCCTAGAAACCTCTAGAATTTTGAAGACAATTCAAGAAGAGAAGAGCATGCAACAAACTTAATTCTAATATGTCATGGCTCACTTTGTCAAATTAACCCATTTCTAATTTGTAATTTGCACTAATTTAATGTATAATTAAAAGCTTATCTTAATATTGGAAATAATTAATTAAGGAAAAATATTTAAGTAAACTAACAATTTATAAGTCACTAAATAAATACCAAATACTAGCAATTACATAGTTAAAATAAGTCTTTTTAAATCTATGATGAAAAATAATTATAGTTGAGTTTTACGGAAAATACGGTTTATTTTACCGATTATCAGAAAATTCACCTAAAGGATTTTTATTTATTTATTTATTTAATTATTTTTAAAACGTTACACTCATCCTCTTTCCACTCCACACTTCATATGTCGTGTTTCATGAACAAAATCGTGGTTCGCTATATACATGGTTGTCCTTGGATGCGAGATACTAAAACTTGATGCTCCGCTTCTGTGTAAAATCAATGCCTTTCACTGCACTTCCTGCAAAAGCAACTCTCACTCCGCCCCAGCTGGAGGAGTGACGTACGGGCCCAATGCAGCTTCCATCTTCTCAATGCTGGTAAGACAGATCACTCAGGCCACTATCGGGCTATTCTTTAGGACCATGCTCCCACCCATAAGCTTTGGCGCCATAACGCCCTGAGAAGAAGCACCCTGAAGGTCGTTCTTTGATCGGCCGGCTACTGAGACGGCTTCTATAAGCAAGCCGTCCAACTCTGAAGTCTTAGTCTTCAATAGGCTGAAGAGAAACTCAAACGGGCTCATAAACAAGCTCATGATTCCAGAAAGGGTTGCCCTAAAACTCCTTGCCCTCCCTGCTCCTGCTATGCGTGAGGCCGGCAAAAGTGCTCCACTACCTAGACGGTCGGTCTTCGACAGATTGGCTGATTCTGCTCCATCTCCACCGAAAACGTCCGTCTTTAATAGGCTGACACCAAACAAAGCTCTCCAGCAATGCCGGGGGCACGATAAAGACGCCTCCAAAACTGAGGCAATTCCTACTGCACGACATGCTTGACATCGCCACTGGCGCCAAGTGAGACAAACTGGGGGAAACTCTCCCTCCGGGCATACCCCACCGGCTCTTATAGTGGATGTTGATGATGTTGTTCCAACTGGGAACAACTTCGAACCGCTTAAAAGGGTCTGTAAAAATTCCCCTACGGCGGTACTGAAAAGATCACCCCCGCCTGCAGAAGCTGCAGTGCAAGTAAAGCCGGAGCAGCCTTATCAGCGACTCTCCTCGCAAATTCATAGAATCTGGCAGAAAGTCCAAGACTCGGTTCTTGATGAAAGCCACTCTCGTTGACCCAAAAAATCTAAGGTCCGACAAGAAAGGGATTGTTCCTTCGCCATACAATGGGGGACTTCTCGTAAAGAGGCGCCTGTCATAACGGCTCCTCGTGCTCCAACCTCTAATAAAAAATGATGCCAGAGAAAATTCCATCGCCAGCGGCAAAATCCAAAGGCGAAGGCTCCAAACGCTCCAAGTCTGAGGTCATAACTATACATAAGGTATATATGGCCAACGGAAAAGAAGAGAGCCGTGCTTCTGTAAGTCACAGACCGCATACTCGGTCGCTGACAAAGGCTCAGGAGCAACAATAGAAGCTCCAAGAGATGCTGACCAAAATGGCAGCACTCACCGGACCTAAATAAAGTATGAACAAAGAAACAGAACAATGCCAAGAGCAAGAAACCGATACAGAGTTCTTGCGACGGGTTCTGAAGAAGAAAGATAAGGAAGCTGCGGAGCAGGCTGCTAACATAAAGAAGATGGCTTTTCTATTCCAAGATATAGTTGTGCTCAGTAAGCATTTCTATCCTTCGCATTCATTTGTATATTCTGTATTTGCATACATATTCGAAAACCCATAAAAATCAGAAAATTTTCCTAAAAATATAGAAACTTTTTTGTCAAGTTAGCTAGTGGGAGAACTTAGATTCAATATTTTGATGGTTTTGTTTGATGAGAAAGGAACAACTAATCCAATTTTTAGATTTTGAAAACCTAAAAGATAACCCTCCTTTGAGTTTAAATGTAGCTAATATACGTCTTTACATCACACTATACGTGTCGTAGTTTTTGAAAATTAGATGACAAGTCTGATATATCTTAAAACTTTTAAATTGATAAACTATTTTTTGAGGATCAAACAGGTTTGTTCTGAAATAAGTAATATCAAGAATAGTTTATAAAGTGAAGTGGATATGAAGGGATATTATAAATGCCTTAATAGGAACTAATTCTGAAGAATAACCCATCTGAAACTTGATTGGAGTGATTACACACCTGATCCACTAACATGTCTTTTATCCTAAAAATAATTGAACAACTGGTTATATCTCCGCTCGCATTGAATTGTTATGATTTTCACACAAAATGGGTCTTTTTTATTTAGGGCCTAGATAACTTGAGCAATTAAGTCTGCCGGGGTGTCTCTACACCTAATGCCCTAAAACCAACTGGTTCTGGTGCATTGGCCCAAAGCTCGCTAAGAAGCCTAGAAAGTCCAAATTAAAACAAAGTCAAGCAAGTGTTCTCTCCGAGTTAAAATTCCTAACTGTTCTTTGTGTGAGAATAATCTTGACAAAAAACAAGTTCTTGTAAAAATATTTTTAACGGAGATATGAAGGTTTTATCCTATGATAAAGACTATTGTATGTTCATGAAGATGTGTATGAAACGAAAACAAGTAAAAGGCGGAGTGAAGAATAACACCTAGTTTCCTGTTAAAGAAGATAGAAATTCTAAATTTGAAACCAAGATGGAAAACGAAACTTGAGAAATACTTAAATATTTATAAAACTTGTGTGATCCTTTTTAAGTTTTTATCCAGGCTTTATTTTATGACATGATAACTTTAATCGATCCTTTTGAAACTTAACGACATTATTTGCACCGCACGTAAAGACATATAGGATCTTAAGTTAAATAAGAAATGAGGTGTGAAAAATAAAGGTTCGATATTTCTAAGTTAGGATAATAGAATTTCTAGTTTTGAAGCTAAACCTTAGGATTAGAATCAACAGTTATTTTGCGAAGCTAGCTTGATGAGATTTTGTGGGTGTAATCCGCTGAAAACCCTCAGGAGACAACATTCCTCCTACTAAGGACACCTAGAGATTTAACGGCTTGTTGCACAAGCTCTGTGCAATCGCGTTCCCTGCGAAAGTGAGGTTAGGATTTTGTTTTGCTTGAGACGAGCAAAAGATAAGTTTTGGGGTATTTATTCATCAAAGAAAACTGCATTTCAATACCGCTCTTTCATTATCATTTTTATATTATATCGGTACTATTAACCTGTGTCTGCTCAATAAATACAGATTACAGGAATTCGTGACAAAACACTGGAAACACACTCAAATACACGGATATGACATTTGTGAGCTAACACTGCAACCGGAACTGCAAGCCAATTTATATTTAAAGAGTTTCTTTTTGCAACATGCAAGTGTACACACTTTTTATGAAAAATGGTCCAACACATTACAAGTGTGAACATCTTTTGTGATGCATGAACCTTGGGGGATTCCTTGCACAAGTGGGTACTCATGACTTGTGCAAGTGGTGTGGCAAGTAGGTGTAGGTAATGAGTAATATGAAAAGTTGTGATGTGATTTAAATGTTTGATTTCCCTCCAAAAATACTCAGTACAACCCGGGCTTCTAAAAAGAGATCAAACAACACCAGTAGGATTATGGAGAGCACACAACATCACAAAACCAACACGAGCCTCAAAGTCAAAAACTCGACCGGCGACATCCTCTAAATATCCGGCACCGCCGGTCCCATCATGAAGATTGCGCCCCATTTTTCTTCTGGCTTTCCCTTATTGTCACATCATCCTTATCATATTGTTTGTTTAATCTTCATGATGGGACAACAAGGGAAAGCCAGAAGAAAAATGGGGCGCAATCTTCATGATGGGACCGGCGGCGCCGGATATTTAAAGGATGTCGCCGGTCTTCTTTTGGGCAATTGGGCTCGTGTTTGTTTTGTGATGTTGTGTGCTCTCCATAATCCCACTGGTGTTGTTTGATCTCTTTGTGGAAGCCTGGGTTGCACTCAGTAGTTTTGGAGGGAAATCAAACCTTTAAATCACATCACAACTTTTCATATCACTCATTACCTACACCCACTTCCCTCTTCTCTTACATAAGTCATGAGTAGTGTTGTGCCCACTTGTGCAAGGCATCCCCAAGATTCATGCATCACAAAAAGTGTTCACACTTGTAATGTGTTGGACCATTTTTGATAAAAAAAAGTGTGTACACATGCATATTGTAAAAAGAAATTCTTTAAATATAGATCGGTTTGCAGTTCCGGTTGCAGTGTTGGCTCACAAATGTCATATCCGTGTATTTGAGTGTGTTTCCAGTGTTTTGTCATAAATACCTGTAATCTGTATTTATTGAGCAGACACGGGTTAATAGTACCAATATTATACAAAATTGATAATGAATGAGCAGTATTGAAATGCAGTTTTCTGTGATGAACAAGTTGGAATGATGATCCAACCAGAATCACCGGCTGATGATCCTCCGGTGATTATCGAAGATGATAGAGGGAAAATATCAAATCCTCCCTAGGTCCTATCAACGGCTAAGGAGGAGACGATCTCTAAGGCGGCCCTGGATGATTATATCGCTCAACAAATTAGAGCTCAGCAGGCCAATAAAGCTGCCAACCAAATCGTCAAAACCGGACGACCATATCCAGACTAGTATGACCAAATAAAATACCCGCCAGGATATACTATCCTGAAGTCCCACTTATATAAAGGAAAGGGGAATCTCCATCAGCATACGCACAGTTCAGAGCTTTGTACGGCAATACTAGAAGCGACGACAAATTGTTGCTTCTCTAATTCGTCGGAAGCTTATCAGAAACAGCTTTCGAATGGTACTCGGAGCTCCCAAATGACTCCGTGAAAACTTTTTCTGAAATGGAGTTGCGCTTCGTGCAAAAGTCCGCCGGTGTCAGTGAATGCACTCCAATCACTGCCCTGATCAATGCCAGGGTCAAGCAAGGGGAAACATGGGTCCAATACGCGAACCAGTGGTGGAACTTATGGTTTAAATGCGAACAACGCATCGAGGAGTCTTCGGCTGTGGGAATGTTAATTGGGACTATTGATCCTCAATCAAACGTGTCCCAATTCATGACCTTCTTCAAGCCCACCACATTCTAGGTGCTGATTGATAAGTTAACACAGATGGATCAGATGGGTCATGGTTCTTCCTCCTTAAATAAGGATCCTTAAAACAACAATAAAGACAAAGGAAAAGCAGTCTTTGTTGCCAACATGCAAAAATAACCGAGCTGTCTGAAAGCATCTCTCCATCAAAACAACACTCGTATGCGCCCGTCCTTGGAAGAAAGGTTGGGACGTGCTTATTCGTTTCCTCGCGATAAGACAAGAAGGTTGTTTGAGCTGGCAATGCGAAATAATCTGATCACATTGCTAGACCCACGGCAGCCCGCACAATCCTGCAACATCAATAACCCTAACTACTGCTCCTACCACAGGATAGTAAGCTATCCAATCGAGAATTGCTACATCTTCAAAAATTGGGTCGAGGACTAGAACCAGCAGGGGAAGTTCGTACTGTCTGATAGCTGGAGGATGGATCCGCCCTAAAAACACGCTCCCAAAAAAATGGATGCGCAAGGGGCATCCTGCTCGCTCGTGGAAGAAGCTCCATGGGAAGTATTTTTTTCAGTAAAAACTAAAAGAATACTGAAAGATCTATTAGCATGTCCAGCAATCAACTGGAAGAACCCACTTGAGCTCGAAATTATAGAAGGGATGTTGAAACCGCATCTCGCGCCAAAAACTGTTGACAAGGGGAAAATCCCCCAAGTCAAGCCTTCGAAGTCTTCTAAGAAAAAGAATAAGGTTAAGAAGCATGTGCAGCCTGCTGAATACGTCGAAAAGAGCACAGACCTCCAGAAATATATAGACGCACTGGAAGAATACAATTAGAAAGCGCGAACGCCAGTCACACTCAAAGAATGCATCAACATATTCTTAAGGACGAGGATAATGATGATGAGGAAAACGACTCATCAAACGAAGCGAAGTAGCGTGTAGCAAGCTGCCACATGATCTCCTATTCATAACTATATGATGAAGAAGCCCAGCCGGTGTCAGAAAGTGACATGGGTGAACTAGTGGCAGAATTGACGCTAAATTCCCCGAAACTGCCAGAAGAAGACCTGATTGAAAGGCTACTAAACGAAGCATTTCAAAAGAGAAAAAATGACCAAGAACAAAAGACAACCATATATGAAAAGGATAAGCATCAACGTCTGACTGCGGTGAAAACGAATCGTAAAATGCTCCGACCGAACCAAAGCATGCCTGCAACAAATAAGAGCAGGATCAAAACTGAGAAGCGATTTGCCAAAGCCCTATCACTGGGGATAAGACTACCACCTCTTATGATGTACACTCCTGGGGTCCCATATTTCGATGGTGGAGAAGGATACCTAAAATACTACGCATACCACCAAAGAGTCGCTCATCCCATCGAGGAGTGCAATGCCTTCAAGAAATGGTGGCAAGGATATGCTGCCCATAGAAAACACTACAAGAAGGAGAAGCATGAAACTCACGCTCGTCGAAATGAGAATGGCGAAACGGTAGCACACAAAGAAGCAACTGGCAGCTGTCATATGGTTGGTACAAGTTCAGAAGGGGGGAAACCCCGAGTTCTCACGTTCGGAAGCGATTCTGAGGATGAAATACCTCTCGTTTCTCTCTTTGAAAACTCCCTCTTAGAAAAAGAAGAGGAGGAGATGAATTGCGAGAACGTCCAGCTGCATAACCGCACGCTGCCCGAAAAGAACCTCGAACCCACAAACAAGGATCCGAATAAAAAGGATAAAGGGAAGGGGAAAATACCTCTCCTTGATGAAGAGGTGGAAAAAGAGCTCGCCGCAAAGGACCTGCCTAAGAAAGCTAAGGCAGATTATAATGTCCTTGCACAGCTGAGGAAAATACCCTCACAACTGAGTATTTTGGATACTTTGCTCTTGTCCAAAAAGGTACAAGACTCTCTGATCAAAGCCCTACAAGAGCCTGATCAGTTTCAAGCCTTCCTTGCAGAAGAGAAGATGAAAAATGAACTGACAGAGGTCCACACGGCTGATATCACATTCAGCGAAGAAGATCTGATCCTCGGTACATGCGAGCATAATCGGCCGCTTTATGTCACCGGGTACTGCCACGACATCAAGATAGGAAAAATGCTTATCGACAACGGATCTTCCATGAATCTTCTAAATGTGAGAGTGCTAAAAGAAATATGTATGAATGTTCAGCACCTTTCCTGAGACAAAATAACCATCTCGGGGTTCGACTCGCAGTCGTCACGAACGCTTGGGTCCATAATATTGACGCTCCGCTTCGGGCTGCTCGTCACTGACATCAAATTCCATATCATTGACGCCAAGACTTGTTATAACGCTCTGCTCGGCAGGCCTTGGCTATACGAGTACAACGTCGTCCCTTCTACACAACATTGGTATAAAAAATATTTCAAAGATGGCTCGG
Organism: Agapanthus africanus; assembly: GCA_030015575.1. NCBI lineage: Eukaryota > Viridiplantae > Streptophyta > Magnoliopsida > Asparagales > Amaryllidaceae > Agapanthus > Agapanthus africanus. Next base: position 130,689,751 of record JASDDO010000019.1, read on the forward strand.
AGTACACCTTCACGGGAGAGCTCAATCCTTTCTCGGTGAATGAGGTACGAAAGTATAAAGACGCAAAGTACTTTCAACCAGACTTTGAGGATACTGAAAGGTGCGATAAGCCGGAGAATAAGCAAAAGCCCGTAGCCACCATCCCGGTCTTCGGAAGTCATACTGAGGAAGACGAACAAATAGTTTACTCGGGACAACCTCAAAGGGAAAAGAATAAGCCCGGACCATCGACCCCTATCCTGGTCTTTGGCAGCGACTATGAAGATGCCCCGAACGTAGTGTTCTTCATTCGCCCATCAACACAAACTCTTGTCAAAGCGGATCAGAGTCTGCATATTATGATGATTCTGCCTCGACAATACAGGAAACTTGACGCGCTTAATAAATATAGCGTGTAGGAGCTGGAAACATTCAACGTGTCTCCAAGACGAAGAGGTGAAAAGGAAATCCTCTTCTATAAATCTATGGAGACTAAGGTGGAGAAAGAAGTCTGGTATGCTGCCAACCCCATTCTTGACAGGTTCCAGCCCATCCGTATGCCAAGATACTATATGGAAGGATTAAAGAAACTGTTAAAACACCAAGGTGTACTTACTGAACAAACGGTTCGGTGGGCCCAATTCTACAAAAATATTTAGGATATTTTCGGGACTCAACGAAAGAGGTCCAATGGGAAGATGGAAATAACTGGGCTGGGATATGTTCGGTCCAAGAAACGAGAGCAAATCTACAGCTGCTATGCTATAAACAGCTCGAATGGAGAAGAAAATGTTTCTCCAAATAGCCATGTTGCCGAACAAGAGAAAACTCTTGCTCAAAGAAACTTAAGTCCATCACTCGAAAAGTAAATTGACAAGTTAATAAAAGAAGCTTGTCAGGCAAGCCGAGACAACCACAGCTGCGAAATGGCCATATATGAAAAGGCTAAGACACAGCGTCTCAGTAAGTAATCGGTGAAAGAAGTAGACCATATTGCCTTTATCCATAGCCCGCTATTTGCTTTCGCGCAGAGAGAAAATCCTGAAGCGAAGAAAAAAATAAGGCGAGGAACGCAAACAACGTTTAAAGACAACAAAGCAGGTCCAAAACGACGATTGATCGAGAAAATCTCGGTTGGAGCCCGTCCTTTATAAAGAAGATGGGTCGAAAATATTCCTTCCCTCGAGACAAGATAGAGAAAATCTTCAACCTTATCATGAAACACCAAATGTTGACGCTTCCGGAATCTCGGCATCCCGAACAAATAAATGAAGTCCACCATTAGGACTATTGCTCCTATCACAGGGCAATAGGTCATCCCCTTAAGGACTGCTTCACATTTAAGAACTGGGTTGATGACCAATATCAATAAGGCGGGTTTGTGTTATCCGACGGCTGGAGGATAAACCCGCCACAAAAGCATGAGCTAAAGAAGACCTATACCGTCAGGATAGGATCAGCTTGACTGCGAAAATGGAAGCGGACTCGTACCTGTCATATGATAACGCTCTCAAAAGAAGGAGAGAACGAGGACGTGATTGACCTCTTCGGATGCTTCGCAAATGAAGACAATAACGAGGAGATCTCAGAATTTCCATCTGCACTAAAAGAACTGAAGGATGGGATACATACCACGACAGACATCCTAAAGAAAATTGACTTAGGAATGGAGGATGATCCAGGCCAACGTTTGTCAGTGAGCTTCTATCTGAAAAACAAGTGGCCACACTGAAAGACGTGCTTATGCAATACAATGACTGCTTCACTTGGAACTACTCTGAAATGCCAGGTTTAGATCCAGAAGTAGCGGTACACAAACTGGCCATGTCGCCAAACATAAAGCCAATCAAACAGGAACCAAGAAGGATGCGGTTCGAACTTGAGATGAGTATCAACGCTGAAGTCAAGAAATTAATCGACTCCGACCTCATCCAAGAAGTTCAATATCCCGACTGGATCGCTAACATCGTTCCGGTGATCAAGAAAAATAGGAAGGTTCGCATTTGCATGGACTTTCGGGATGTCAACAAAGCGTGCCCGAAAGATAACTTCTCAGTGCCTATTAGCGAGATGATGATCGATAACACATCCACCCACGAGTTCTTCTCCTTCATGGATGGATCTTTAGGATACAACTAAATAAAAATGGATCCTGAGGACCAGAAGCATACCGCCTTCCGGTCACCATTAGGCATATTCTGCTACAAGATGATGCCCTTCAGTTTGAAAAACGCCGGAACTACATACCAAAGAGCCCATGACGAAGATATTTGATGAGCTCATACACGAGATCGTCGAATGTTATATCGACGACCTCATGGTCAAAAGCAAATCTCATGAGGAACACTGGGAATATCAAAAAATCATGTTCGAGCATTTTCGGAAGTATAATCTGAAGATGAACCCTCTATAGTGCGTGTTTGGAGTCTCCTCAGGCAAATTCTTAGGTTTCATTATCTGTCACCGATGCATCAAAATTGATCCTCAAAAATCAAGGCGATCATGGAAATGCCATTGCCACGAACCCTCAAATAGTTGTGATCTCTCCAAAGAAATCTCGCGTATATCTGGCGGTTCATAACCAATCTCTCCAGAAAATGTCGCTCCTATAGCTATCTGATGAAGAAGGGAACCCTGTTCGTCTGAGATCAGAAATGCCAAAATGCATTGGACGAAATCAAAAAATACCTGAAAAATCCGCCGGTATTGGCCGCTCCAGTTAAGGGAAAGCCTCTTATCTTATATATAACAGCCCTTGAAGATTCTCTAGATGCACTATGGGCACAAAAGAACGATCAAAGAAATGAAAGAGCTTTGTACTATCTAAGCCGAGTTCTTCTGAAGGCAGAAAGCAACTACTCCCCTATCGAAAAGTATTGTCCGGCGCTGATCTTCGCAATAACAAAGTTCGGGCATTACTCCTTAGTGCGTGAGGTCCATCTCATATCAAAGGTGGATCCTCTGAAATATATGATGTCAAAGTCCATACTAACGGGAAGTCTTTCCAAATGGGCCTTACTGTTGATAGAATTCTCGGTGACATATCGGCCCCTCAAAACGGTGAAAGGACAAGCCATCGCCGACTTCCTTACAGAATATCCGATACTAACCGATTCTCTCCTAAATTGCGAACTGCCAGATGAACATGTGTTCAATGCAGTCGAGGAGGAGAAAGAATAAAACAAGCCTTTGTGGGAACTCTATTTCGATAGAGCATCTTCCATGAAGCGACAAAAGAGGAACACTCCCATATCAAAGCCGATATGGGTCTTATCTTCGTAACCCCGCAAGGAGGAATATTGTGTTATGCCCTCTCCTTCACAGAACCCAGGACCAATAATGAAGCGAAATATGAAGCTTTGATAGCCGGTCTTGAGATCGCTATCGATATGGGAATCAAAGACCTCCTCATACGTGAAGATTCTTAGCTGATTGTCAGTCATCTAAATGGTGACTACAAGAAATGCAAGCCAGAACTAATAATGTATGGCGAAAGGGTACAATAGCTGCTGACCCAAATCCCTTCCTATACCCTGTAAAGCATATCGCGAGCGGAAAACAGCAAGGCGGGTGCTTTAGCCAAGTTGGCTAAACATTTGGCCGACGAAAACCTAGATGACGTAAGGATCATTGTTCAAAGCTGTAGTATCCTGGCCCCAACAGATGTACCTTCGGAAGCCTTGAAAAATCTATCCGAAGAAAAAGAAACGACTGAACGGGAAGTTCTCTAAATAAAGGATGAAGAAGAGACAGGGACTGGAGAGAAGTCTTCATAGACTACTTTAAGTCCCAACAAACGCCCGAAGATATATCGTCTAGACATCAGCTCATGAAACATGCTTTATCATTCGCCTTCGTCAATGATACTCTATATAAGAGATCATTTGACTTCATATGGTTAAGATGCCTAGGACCGAGGGAAGCAAAGAAAGTCGTCCAAGAAATACACGACGGACTTTGCGGTTCCCATCAAGCAGGGCCAAAGATAAAGCTGAAGATAAAAAGGATGGGCTATTACTGGCCCACGATGATTCAGGATTTATACACAAAGCAGTGTCACCTGTGTCAAATACACGGGGACTTCATACATCAACATCCAAATCTGCTACATCCGACAGTAGCCAGCTGGCCGTTCGAGATGTGGGGAACCAATATAATCGGACCTATCAAACCAGCGTCATTCAGGAGATATCGGTTTATACTAGCAACAACCGATTACTTCTCTAAGTGGGCAGAAGCAGTGCCGCTAAGGAAAGTGAAGATGGAGAATATCCTCCACTTTTTCAAAACCCATGTCATCTACCGGTTCGGAATTCTACGGCGGATAATCTCAGATAATGGACCTGCCTATGGAAGCCATAAAATAAGTCGCTTCCCACAGCAACACAAGATAGACTAGAGATACTCCTCAGTTTATAATCCTCGGACCAATGGTCTAGCTGAAGTATTCAACAAAACCTTGACCAAGATAATTAAAAAGACGGTGTCTAGAAACAAAAAGGACTAGCACGAGAGGCTGCATGAAGCACTTTGAGCGTACCGAATAATGTTCAAAACGGTCACAAATACAACACCGTACGCATTGGTGTTTGGTGCTGAAGCAGTACTCCTGTTGGAGATAGAGATCCCCTCATTACGAGTAGCAGTTCAATAAGAGCTAACGGATGAAGAAAATGCTCATCTTAGGCTTAAGGAACTCGATACTCTCGACAAAACCCGCCTTATAGCACATCAAAACCAGGAGGCTTATAAAGCAAGAATGACGCGGTCATATGAAAGACTGACCGTGCCGAGAACATTCCGCCAAGGCGAACTCTTGTTGGTCGTCAAAAGACCAATGATTCCCAATCATGCAAAATGGGGAATGTTCGAGCCAAACTATGAAGGCCCATACATCATAGATAAGGTCTACCAAGGTGGAGCTTATCTGCTCATGGATATGCATGCTGAAAGGCCATTCTGGCCGATAAATGGTTGATTCCTCAAAAAGTACTACGCCTAAAGAGTTGTGACCTAGGTCAATGATAGATGACGACGCGTGTATCCGCTTGCTATCTTCCTGAGTCAAAACTCTGAAAGTGGTGCTAAACTAATACTTCGTCCCAAACACGGGAATCATGGACCGAGATGTCTTTAAACTAATATTCGTCCCGAACATGGGAGTGATGGACCGAGACGTTCCTAAACTAATATTGGACCGAAACGTCCCTAAACTAAAAATGGACCGAAATGTCCTTAAACTAATATATTGTCCTATGGTGAGTCTCTATATCGAGCACCGTATACAATCCATAGGCATAAAACAATTCACATCCTTCTCAGGTCATATACGATGTGGTCCTTCGAAGAAAGTCGTGATTTACAATTGTTAGTGCGTTACCTTACGAGCCGCGTAAAAAAAGGGGTATGTCTACAAGCGGAATAAGCACGAATGAAAACCCAAAAGGGCGCCGTGAAAGGGCTACCAGCGAGCTTGTGAAAACTCGGAAGGCCACAAACTCATTAAAAAAAAGAAAGAAAAAGGATGCACTTGCAAAGTTCTCACGACTTTGTAAGGAGAAAACACCGGCGTGAGATCCTTACGACTCACAAAGGAGCAACACACTTCGGAATCCATACAATTCCTAAGGAGAAAATACACTTACGAGATCCTCATGACTCGTAAGGAGAATATATCATCTATAAGACCCTCACGGTTTATAGAATTCAAAAGCCTTAAGTTACAGGGATCTGAACATGTTCTTAAGCCATCATAACCCCATAAATTTATGCCCAACATACGGTCTAATATCGACCCTTATATATAATCCATAGGCGTAAATAAATATACTCTCAACCAAGTCCCTCCCAAATTGAGAAAAAATTACTCAATAGGGTGAACGGCACTTGCGAGTCCCCACGACTTTCAAGGACAAAGTACTCTTGTAAGATCCTTATGACTTGTAAGAGAAAATATCACTTAGGAATCCCCACGATTTCTAAAGAGAAAATATACCTACGAGATCCTCTTGACTCGTTGAGAGAAAAACCTTTATGAAACCCTTATGGCTCATAAAGTCAAAAGGCCTTATTCGACAGGATCCTAACCCTGTTTTCTAAGCCACCTTTGTTCAAATCAACAAAGGCAAATGATAATTTGCTCATGGCAATATCCAAGTTGCAACGATGTTGATGCCTAAACAAGTGTCGAACTCCAAATCCTCTCACGGCATATGATGATTCGCTCCTGGCAACATTCCAGTTGTAGCGATGCTGAAGCCAAGATTGGTATCAGATTCCAAATCCCCAGCTCGCAATAAAATCAGCGAGTAAGGAAAAATATGCATATAAAAATAGCTGAAATGATGGGGAAACTCGCAATAAAAATCAGCGAGCAAAAAAATATGCATATGAAACAGATAAAATGTTTGGGCAACTCGCAATAAAAAGCAGCAATTAAAAACAAAAAAATGGCATAGCCGAAATGATTAGGCACTGCGAATAAAATACCCCAAATGATTGGGCGATCGTGACTTTTGCGATATAAAAAACTGAAAAGATAGAGCATCGCGGAAATATAAAAAAATATATAATAAAATAAAACTTTTCTTGCCCTGCAAGTAGGTCCATACTGACTCTTGTATACAATCCATAGACAAATGAAAGAAAGGGAACCAAAATTTCCCACATGTTCCCGCCAAAATTTTCGGTCAAGAGCTACTTGATCCCTTATTAAAAAAGGAGGAGAGTCCTCAAAATTTGGCCTTACGTGTTAAACACGTGGGCGCTCATATACAAAGCATATGAGCATTGAAAACAAACAAATAAGGGCCAAACATGCCTCACGCGTTAAAAACGCGAGCGCTCATATACAAAGCATATAAGCGCTGAACATAAATAACTAAGGGTCAAACAGGCCTCACATGTAAAACACGTGAAATAATCAATGACCAAACAGGTCTCACGGGTTAAACACGTTAGCGCTCATATGCTCATATGAGCGCTGAAAATAAACAGGCTAAAACCCACACTAGGGGTCACGTGTTAAACACATGAGTTCTCTTGCCGCTCACATCCAAAGCATGTGAGCACCCCAATTTAAAATGCTCCTATCAAATTCTAGAATTAAGTTCTATTTGGGAAATATTTTCCTGATCTTTCTCAAACTAGAAAGATCTTCTCTGTTAAACAGAGGACCTTTGGATCAAAGATCCAACGGTGATCATCTGGTAGAATAAAATTCTATCATAGGAAAATATTTTCCTAATCTTGTTAAACTAACAAGATATTCATATGATAAGAATAAAATTCTATGTTAAACTAACGAGATATCCATATGATAGAATTAAATTCTATATAAAGAAAATATATTTCTGATCTTGTTAAACTAAAAAGATATGATAGAATAAAATTCTAATCTTGTTAAAAATAACAAGATATTCACAATCCTGTTAAACAAATAACAAATCTTCTCTGTTACACAGAGAGCCTTTAGATTAAAAATCCAACGGTGAATAAAATTCACCGATTGATCTAACAGATCATGGAATCAATCATGATCTCTCAATGAGAGATTCTCTTAACAAATTGATTCTTGTTCTTCTCGTATAAATAGGAGCGAGGAGAGGAAGAGATAACACACAGAAAACACATAGAAAAGAGAGTACAAAAAAGAGAGAATTCAATTCTCTAAAAAGAAGAAGATCTCCCTTTTAGAAAAAAGAAACCCTAAGTAAGAAGAAAGACACAGAGATTATCTTATCTCTTCTTCGCCTCTCCAAGGGTTTAACCCCTCAAAGAAAAAAGAACTTAGTTCTTCCTCTGGTTGAGATCTGTAGAAGCGGATCTCCCCACAAGTTGAGAATTTAATTCTCATCGGAGAGATTCGGTTATGCAGATTCAAAACTTAGGGGAAAGAACTAAGTTCAAAGAATTTAATTCTTCCAAAATTATATAGAAATTTAATTCCTCTGGTAAAACTAGGGTTTAACCCTGTAAAAGAATTTAATTCTTATAAAACAAGGGACCTGAAATTCTTAAAACTCAGATCAAAATCCCTATGCATATAGAAGAAAAGACCGGTGATGCATTAGCGTTCAACGCTATAACGAAAGCTCACGTGTTTCCACGTGAGCACCTCCGATGAACAAAAAGGAATGACTAAGATCGAATCACATGTTCTTACGTGACCCCCAAACAATTGCTTAACACTCATATGGAAAAGGGAAAAAATCCAAAGACAGCGCTCACATTTTTTAGCACCTCACGTGTTCGCACGTGAGCATTATATGAGCTAAGTGCTTAGCACTTATAAAAAGAAGAGGGAATAAACCCAAAATGGCAGTGTCCAACTCTGGGGAGCCTCACGTGCCCACACGTGAGAGCCATAAGAATTAAGTGTTTAACACTTATATACAGAAGGGGATTTGGACCCAAGTGTACAGCGCTAACTTTCAGGAGCCTCACGTGCCACACGTGAGCGCCCTAAATTTCAGTGTTTAACACTGCTTTAGAGTCTCACATGGGAGCACGTGAGCACCGAGCATATATTAGTGCTTAACACTATAAGAAGCCAACTTCAGCCCCAAATTGGCTAAGTCTTCCTGAGATTAAAATATCTTGGATCTCCAAATAGACCGAGCCTCTATGCTCATGACTTCCCAAACTAATGATTCCTCAATTGATAATGTCCAGAACGATGTCCATCCCATATCTCCTAAGTTAATCTTAGTCTCCCAAAAATGACTAATGATTCTTAGATGGTCCACCATGATCTCTCCCCTCGATCTGGAATTTGGTTCAAGGGTACATCTCTCCACACCTCTGATACATGTCGTTGTAATTCTTCAACGTTTTCAGAGGGGTGGCGGGTCCCGACAACCAACAACTCTTTGGTGCACTCCCAAACCGATGGGCACATCCCAGTATGGACCGAAATGTCCTTAAACTAAACCCTCACCTCAAAAATGGTGATTTACGGACCGAAACGTCCTTAAACTAACAACGGACCATAACGTCCTTAAACTAAAACAATGGAGCCCAAATGATCTTTTGTTGGGTCTGAATGATCCCAAATTCCTATTGAGTAGATCTTAGTCTAAAATTAGACTAACGTATCCTCAACAAACATTTAAGTTGATCTTAATCTCAAACGAGATTAACGATCCTTAAATCAACCCAAACCCAAATCTAAGAATATATGGATTTGGACTAATCTACGCCCTACGGGCGACAACATAAATTAGTCTCCGTATACAATCCACGGGCAACCAAAAATAAAACAAACACACACGACACGAAGTGACCTTCTGGAGCAGGAGAAAGTGGTTACCGTGATGCGGTAACGTAATTAACTGCATGGGCTTGCGCCTGCAGGGAAGAGCGTCCCCACAATCAAAAACCCCTCGCAAACGAGGGGGAATCTGACGAAGTCTGCTACAACGGTCGCATCTGTCCAAACCTCCAATACACGGTGCCATAAATCAACTTGGCATCTTCGGAGAAGTGGACGGATAAATCCAAATAGCATCTGCCCCCAAATTCAGGCAAGACGATCCATCCCAGGTCCGTCTCCGTTTTCGGCGGTGAACAGATTCTGGCATGCCCGGTGAGACCTTTTTCTCTTTCCACTCCACACTTCGTGTTTCATGTTCGCAAACAAATCACGATTTACTATGGTTGCCCTTGGATTTGAGGTACTAAGATTTGGTGTCTTGCTCCTGTACAGAAGAGAAGAGAAATCAATGGCTTCCAACTGCACCTACAATAGCAACTCTTGCTCCATCCCAAATGGAGGAGTGACTTATAGGCCCCATGCGGCCTCCATCTTTGCAATTCCAATGGAGCAGGTGACTCAAGCCACCACTGGATTGTTCTTCGGGACCATGCTTCCGCCAACGAGCTTCAACGCCTTAGTGCCACCACAGAAGGCTCCCAAGAAGTCGGTCTTCGATCGACTTGCAACCACCACGGCCCCTCTCAACAGGTCGTCCAAGTCTGACACCTCAATGTTCAACAGGCTGAGCCACAACTGAAGTGGGCCCACGAAGAGGCTCGCAATACCTGAGGGAGTTATCCCGAAACGGATAGTCATTCCAGATCCGGCGAGAGAATTCGTCGACAGGGCTTCTCCTACTAAAGGATCGGTCTTCGCAAGATTGTTCATTCCAACTCCTGCTTCCGGCGAAGTCATCAAGACCGCTTCCCCTACCAGAAAGTCAGCCTTCAAAAGATTGGTCGTTCCCTCTCAACGGACGTCGGTCTTCAACAGGCTGGCACCAGCAGTATCCCTTCACCAAAGAAGGGGGCATGAAGAAGCCACTCCCACAACTGAGGCAATCCCATCTACAAGGCATGCTCGACGTCGCCACTGGCGCCGAATGAGGAAAGCTGGGGGCAGTACCCCCTCTGGACTTACCCCACCAGCTCCAATGGAGGAAATTGACACTGCTGTTCCAACTGGGAACAGCTTCGATCCGCTCAGGAGGGTGCGAAAGAACTCCCCAACCGTGGTGCTGAAGAAATCTCCCACACATGTTGAAAACATGGTACAAGCAAAGCCGGAGCAGCCCCCTCAGCGGCTGTCATCCCGAATCCACAGAGTCTGGCGGAAAGTCCAAGATTCTGTGATCAACAAGAACTACTCTCGTCGACCGGAGAAAATGAAGGTTCGACAAGAGGAAAGTCATCCCTCTAGCATGCAGAGAGGGACTTCTCAGGCGCCTCTTACAATAGCTCCTCCAACTTCGGCCTCCCACAAAAAGTGAAGGCCTGAGAATCTCCCACCCCCGGCGGCAAATCCCAAGGTGATGGACCCAAACACCCTAACTCTGGGGGCATGGTTGTACATACCGTCTACATGGCTTCCGGAAAAGAGGAAAGTCGTACTTCCATGGGTCATCAATCACAAACTCGGTCGTTGACGAAAGCTCAGGAGCAACAACAAAAGCTCCAGAAGATACTGACGAAAATGGCAGCACTCACTGGGAAAAAAGAAAGCCCGAAATCGACATCTGAGCAACGCCAGAAACAAGAGACTTACACCGAGTTCCTATGGAAAGTGCTAGAAAGAAAGGATAAGGAGGCCGAGGAACAGGCTGCTAATATAAAGCAGATGGCACTCCTTTTTCAAGACATGGTCGGGATGATGATCCAGCCGAAACCTCCGGCCGATGACCCTCCGATAATCATCGAAGACGACATAGGAGAAACGTCAAACCCTCCTCCGGCTTTCTCAGCAGCCAAGGAAGAAACGATCTCCAAGGTTGCCTTTGATGACTACATAGCTCAACAAATACGATCTCATCAAGCGAGTGAAGCAGCTGGCCAAGTCATCAGAACTGGGCGACCATATCCAGCCTAGTACGATCAAATAAAGTACGCGCCAGGATATACGATCCATAAATTCTATGTGTATAAGGGGACGGGCAATCCACACCAGCACGTTGCTCAATTCAGAGCTTTGTGTGGTAATACTGGAGGCGACGACAAACTACTGCTTCGCCAGTTTGTTGGCAGCTTGTCGAAAAAGGCATTTGAATGGTACTCCGAGCTCCCAAATGACTCTGTCAAAACATTCACGGAGATGGAATTACTATTCACACAGCAGTTCGCAAGCGCAAGTGAGCGCACCCCGATCACGGCATTAATCAATGCCAGGGTGAAGCCATGAGAGACCTGGGTTCAATACATAATTCAGTGGCGGAACCTATGGTCAAAATGCGAACAACGCATAGAAGAAGCTCCTGCCGTGGGCATGTTCATAGGAACCCTTGATCCTCAGGCGACTATATCCCAATTTATGATGTTCTTCAAGCCGATCACCTTCCAGGCCTTGATCGACAAGCTGGCCCAAATGGACCAGATGGGCCATAGGCCGTCCTCTTCAAAGACAGATCCCCTGAATGAAAAGGGCAAAGGAAAAGCGACCTTCATCGCCAACGCTCAACAGCAACCAATTGACCCGAAACCAGTCGCTCGCCAAAGCGACACACGCCCACGCCGATCCCTCGAAGAGAAGCTAGGACGTCCTTACTCGTTTCCCGGGATAAAACGGGAAGACTGTTCGAACTGGCAGTACGCAACAGATTTATCACTCTGCCGGATCCGAGACGTCCACTGCAGCCTGGTGACGTCAACAGTCCCAACTACTGCTCCTACCATAGAGTATTGGGCCACCCAATTGAGGATTGCTACGTTTTCAAAAATTGGGTTGAGGACCAATACCAATAATGGAATTTTGCGTTGTCCGAAAACTGGAGGGTGAACCCGCCACAAAAGCACGCTCTTGAAAAGGTGGATACGCCAGGGGCATCATTCTTGTTTGTAAAAGAAGCTTCGTGGGAAGTTGTCCTTTCAGCTAAAACTAAAAGAATGCTGAAGGACCTTCAAGCATGTCCGGCGATCAACTGGAAAAGCCCGCTAGAGCCCGAGATCATTGAGGGGATGCTTAAATCGTGCCCAACACCGAAAGCTGGTAACGATGGACAAAACACCCAGGTCAGGCCTTCAAAGTATTCGAAGAAAAAGAAGAAGACCAAGAAGCTCGTACATCCTGATAACAAGCGCATGGACCTGCAAAAATACATCGACGCACTGGAAGAGTACAACCAGAAGGTGCGGACCCCAGCCACTCTCGAAGAATTTCTCAACCATATCCTTGAGAACGGAGACAGTGACAATGATGAGGGGAATGACTCATCAGAAAAACCCAAGGATTATGTAGCGAGTTGCCACATGGTCTCTCATTCGTCGTTAAAAAACAAAGAGACCCCCTCGGAGTCAGAAAATGGCGTAGAAAAGCTGGGGGCAAGGCCGGTACAAAAATCCCTGGAGCCGTCAGACGACTTGATTGACAGGCTGCTAAATGAAGCCCTTCAAAAGAGCAAAGCTAACTAAGAGTGTGAAATGGCCATATACGAAAAGGCCAAGTGTCGGCGTCAAGATGAAGAAGCTGCGGCGAGAAAGAGTCACAAGGTACTCCAACCGGATCGAAGCACACCCGCGGCAGACAAAAGAAGATTTATAACGGGGAAACGCTTCACTAAAGCCCTGTCAATAGGGATGAAACGGACACCTTTCAAAGGAAATACTCCTGGGAGTACGTGCCTCGAGGAAGCGAATGCACATCCGAACTACTGCTTATATTATCGGAGGGTCACACACCCCACCGAAGAGTGCAGTGCCTTCAAGAAGTGGTGGCAGGGATACGTTGCCCACCGACAACACTTCAAGAGGATGAAGCGTAAAGCTCGTCGACAGCGGAAAAGTGAGACAGATGAGTACGGAAAAATGACTGGCAACTGTTATATGGTTGATACCAGTTCGAAAAAAGGGAAAACTCAAGTTCTCACATTCAGGAGCGATTCTGAGAAAGAAATAATCATCGGCCCTCTCTTCAAAGAATCCAATTCTGTTAAAGAAGAAGAGGTGAAGAAATGCGAGAACAATCAGCTGCGAAACCGCACGCTGCGTGAGAAGAACCTCAGCCCAACAAACAAAGGTTCGAGCAAAAGAGACAAGGGGAAGGAAAAAGTCCCTGAGGAAATTGCCCTCGATGATGGAGTCGTCAAAGAGCTTATGGCCAAGGACCCGCCTAAGAAAAACAAGGTGGATTACAATGTCCTGGCACACCTGAGGAAGATACCCTCACAACTGAGCATACTGGATGCTCTCCTCCTGTCCAAAAAGGCACGAGATTCTCTAATCAAGGCACTGCAAGAGCATGATCAGTTCCAAGCTTTCTTTGCGGAAGAAAAGATGAAGGACGGGCTGGCAGAGGTTCATACAGCTGACATCACATTCGGCGATGAAGATCTCCTACTCGGAACGTGCGAGCACAACCGTCCTTTATATGTCACCGGGTACTGCCACAACATCAAGATAAGGAAGATCCTGGTCAACAACGGATCCTTTGTCAACCGTCTCAACGTGAAGGTGTTGAAAGAGATCTGCATGAACGTTCAGCACCTAGCTCGGGAAAAAATTACCATCTGCGGGTTCGACTCGAGGTCATCACGGACGCTGCGGTCCGTGATATTGACATTACGCTTTGGGATGCTCGTCACCGACATCAAATTTCATGTCATCGATGCCAAGACTTGCTACAACGCTCTGCTCGGCCGGCCTTGGTTACATGAGTACAACATCATTCCTTTTACACAACACTAGTGTATGAAGTACTTCAAAGACGGCCTCGAGTACACAGTTACAGGGGAGCTAAATCCATTCTCCGTAAATGAAGTCCGCAAATATGAAGACGCCAAGTACTTCCTGCCAGACTTCGAAGACACGGAAAGATGTCATAAACTGGAGGATAAACAAAAATCCGTCGCAACTATCCCGATCTTTGGGAGCGATACCGAGGAAGATGAAGAAAAAGTCTACTCGGGGCAACCCCAAGGCAACAGACCAGGACCATCTACACCTATTTTGGTCTTTGGCAGTGACTCTGAAGACGAAGCCAACTCCGTATTCTCTGTTCGCCCATCAGTACAAACCATCACTGGAGCTGATCAGAGTTTATAAATTACCATGGTTCCGCAGCGGCATTACAGGAAACTTGATGCGCTCGATACATATGGCGTGCAAGAGCTGCAGACCTTCTACGTCCCTCCTAGGCGACGAGGTGAAAAAGCGATCCTCTTCTATCAGTCTACGGAGACCAAAGTAGAGAGAAGTTTGGCATGGTGCCGAACTTGCGCTTAACAGGTTTCAACCAATCCGTCTGCCCAGATATTACGCAAAGAGATTGAAAAGGCTATTAAAATGCCAAGGCATACCCTTCAAACAAACCGCTCGACAAGCCCAGTTCTACAACAAGATTTGGGACGTTCCCGGGACCCAGCGAAAGATGCCTAATGGGAGGATAAAGACGACTGGGATTGGATATGTTCGGTCCAAGAAACGGGAGCGGTTCCATCGCTGCCATGTTATAAATGACTCCGGTGGAGAAGGGAATGCTTTTCCAGATATCGCTGATATTGAAGCAGAGCGAAATCCCGTCGTACGAATACCAAGTCCATCATTCAAAGAACAGATTGACAAGCTAATAAGAAAAGCGGGTTAAAAGGTTTGGGATGACCACAGCCGCGAAATGGCCATTTATGAGAAAGCCAGGACGCAACGTCTCATTCAGCAGTCCACGGAAAGAGAAGACTACGATGCCCTTCACCCTCAGCCTGTTGTGCGCTCTCGTGGAAAGGAAAAGTTCCGACGCAGAGGCAACAACAAGATCAAGAACGGGAATGACGTTCAAAAACAGCGAAGCGGATCCAAGAAGCCACGCGATCGAGAAAAAGTCAACTGGAACCCGTCTTTTATGAAGAAGATAAATGAGGAAAATATTCAACCTTGTCATGAAGCATCAAATGATAACGCTTCCGGAGTGTCAGTACCCCAAATAGATAAACGAGGTCTATCACCCGGATTATTGCTCCTACCACTAAGTAATAGGACATCCTCTTGAAGAATGCTTCACCTTCAAAGACTGGGTTGAAGACCAGTATCAGCAAGGCCGGTTTGCTCTATCCGATAGTTGGAGGATAACCCAACACGAAAGTATGAGCCAAAAGCAACCTATATTGCGAGGGCAAGTCCATATCAACATCGAGCTTGGAAACGAACTCGTACCTGCCACGTGATAATATTCTTAAAGGAGGGGGAGCGTGAAAATATGGACGACCTCTCCTAATGATTTGCAAATGGGGATGAAGACGAAGTGATCTCAGAATTGCCATTGGCGTCAAAAGAGATGGAGATGGGATACACACCACAGCGGACAATCTGAGGAAAATTGACTTATGGGCGGAAAACGATCCAAGGCCAACGTTCGTCAGTGAGCTGTTGTCTAAAACACAGGTGGCCACACTAAAGGACGTGCTGATGCAGTATAAAGATTGTTTCGCATGGAACTATTCTGAGATGCCAGGATTAGATCCAGAAATAGCGGTGCATAAATTGGCTATATCGCCGGACGTTAAGCCAGTCAAGCAGGGGCCAAGAAGAATGCGGCTCGAACTTGAAATGAGTATCAACGCCGAAGTTAAGAAACTAATTAACTCCGGCTTCATCCAAAAAGTTCAATACCCTGACTGGATCGCCAATATCGTTCCGGTAATGAAGAAAAATGGGACAGTACGCATCTGCGTGGACTTCCGAGACCTTAACAAAGATTTTCCGAAGGATGACTTCCCAGTACCGGTTACCGAGCTGATGATCGATAACATATCCACCCATGAAGTCTTTCCTTCATGGATGGATCTTCAGGCTATAATCAAATAAAGATGCATCCCGAAGACCAAAAGCATACCGCCTTCCGGACTCCGCTGGGCATATTCTGCTATAAAGTGATGCCCTTCGGCTTGAAGAATGCTGGCGCTACATACCAGAGGGCCGTGATGAAGATCTTCGATGACCTCATACACGAGATTGTCGAATGTTATATCGAAGAGCTCGTGGTGAAAAGCAAATCGTACGAGGAGCATTGGGAGCATTTGAAAATAATGTTCCGGCGTCTTCGGAAATATAATCTGAAGATGAACCCTCTGAAATGTGCGTTTGGAGTCTCCTCAGGCAAATTTCTAGAATTCATCGTACGTCACCGAGGCATCGAAATAGATCCATCAAAGATCAAGGAAATCATGGAAATGCCCTCGCCAAGAACTCTCAAGCAACTGCGGTCTCTCTAAAGAAAGCTAGCGTATATCCGACGGTTCATAGCTAACCTCTCTGGCAAATGCCGCCCCTACAGCCATCTAATGAAGAAGGGGACCCCATTCGTTTGGGATCATAAATGCCAAAATGCACTGGACGAAATCAAGCAGTATCTGCAAAACCCGCCAGTACTGACCGCTCCGGTCAAGGGAAAGCCCCTCATCCTGTACACAGTAGCCCTTGAAGATTCTTTAGGCGCGCTATGGGCACAAGAGAACGACTAGGGGAAGGAGCGAGCTCTCTACTATTTGAGTCGAGTACTCCTGGGAGCAGAAAACAACTATTCCCCCATCGAAAAGCATTGCCTGGCACTGATCTTTGCGATAACGAAGCTTCGACATTATGCCTTGGCACATGAGGTCCATCTCATATCAAAAGTGGATCCTCTCAGATATTTGATGTCAAGAGCCATACCAACGGGAAGGCTTGCCAAATGGGCCCTCCTTTTGATGGAGTTCTCAATAATCTATCGACCCCTCAGGGCAGTGAAAGGCCAGGCCATCACCGATTTTCTCGCTAAGCATCTGATACCAGCCGACTCTCCCTTAAATTACGAATTGCCAGATGAACATGCGTTCGATGCAATTGGAGGGGAGAAGGAAGGAAATAATGCCCGATGGGAACTATACTTTGACGGAACATCTTCCTTGAAGAAGCAAAAGCAAAGCACCCCCATAATCAAAGCTGGAGTAGGCCTTATCTTCGTGAATCCGCAAGGAAGGATAATGCATTTCGCCCTTTCCTTAATAGAGCCGAGGACAGACAATGAGGCTGAGTACGAAGCTTTGATAGCGGGTCTTGAGATTGCTGTTGACATGGGCATCGAAAACCTCCTCATATATGGAGACTTCCAGCTAGTCGTTAGCCAAGTAAATGGCGACTATCAGACGTGTAAACCGGAGTTGGTAAAATATGGCGAAAGAGTGCGGCAACTGCTGACTCGAATTCCCTCCTACATCCTGGAAAGCATACCATGGGCGGAAAATAGCAAGGCGGATGCGTTGGCCAAGCTCGCTAAAGACTTGGCCAATGAAAATCTCTATGACGTAAGGATCATTGTGCAAAGCCGTCGGATTCTTGCGCCAGCAGAAATATCTCCGGAGTCGTTTGAAGGAAAGGAAGAGACCAAACAAGCAGCCTGCCAAATAGAAGACGAAGAAAAGGCTAAGGATTGGAGAGAAGTCTTCATAGACTATTTCAAATCCTATCAAACACCCGAAGACACGTCGTCAAGACATCAGCTCATGAAACGAGCTATATCCTTCGCCTTCGTCAATGATACTCTATATAAGAGATCGTTCGACAGTTTGTGAATAAGATTCTTGGGACCGGGGGAAGCAAGGAGGGTCATCCAAGAAACTCACGACGGACTATGCGATTCTCATCAAACTGGACCAAAGATGAAGTTGAAGATCAAGAGAATGGGTTACTATTGGCCCACGATAATTCAGGATTGCCTCGAATATGCAAAGCAGTGTCACTCGTGCCAAATTCACGGGGACTTCATCCACTAGCATCCAAATCCGCTACACCCAACATTGGCTAGCCGGCCGTTCGAAATGTGGGGAACCGAAATAATCGGGACCATCGAACCAGTATCATCCAAAGGACATCGGTTCATACTGGCAACAACCGATTACTTCTCTAAGTGGGCAGAGGCAGTACCGCTAAGGGAGGTGAAGACGGAGAACAGCCTCCATTTCTTCAGGACACACGTCATCTACCGGTACGGCACTCCACGACGAATCATCTCGGATAATGGGCCGGCCTACAGAAGCCATAAGATCAGCCGCTTCGCACAGCTGCATAATATAGATTGGAGATACTCTTCAGTCTATAATCCCCGAGCTAATGGTCTAGCTGAAGTTTTCAACAAGACCTTAACGAAGATCGTAAAGAAAACGGTGTCCAAAAATAAAAAGGACTGGCACGAGAGACTACATGCAGCTTTCTGAGCTTATCAAACCACGTTCAAAATGGCCACAAATACAATGCCATTCGCATTGGTATTCGGCACGGAAGCGGTACTTCCCTTAGAGATAGAGCTATCCTCTCTACGAGTAGCAATTCGATACGAGCTGACAGATGAAGAAAATACCCATCTTCGGCTTGAAGAGCTCGATGCCCTCGATGAAACTCGTCTCATGGCGCAGCAAAACCTGGAAGCTTACAAAGCAAGGATGACGCGCTCATACGAAAGACTAACCAGGCTGAGAACATTCCGCCAAGGCGAACTCGTGCTATTCGTAAAAAGACCTATGATCCCCAACCATGCAAAGTGGGGGAAATTCGAGCCAAACTACGAGGGTCTGTACATCATAGACAAGGTCTACCAAGGTTGGGTCTACTTGCTCATGGATATGCATGGCGAAAGACCCTTTCGGCCAATAAACAG
This sequence comes from Agapanthus africanus, assembly GCA_030015575.1. NCBI lineage: Eukaryota > Viridiplantae > Streptophyta > Magnoliopsida > Asparagales > Amaryllidaceae > Agapanthus > Agapanthus africanus. The sequence goes on from JASDDO010000019.1 coordinate 130,708,817, forward strand.
CCGGTTCCTTAAGAAATACTACGCTTGACAAGTCACAACTCAGGTTAATGATAGATGACGATGCTCGTATCCGCTCGCTGTCTTCCTGAGTCAAGACTCTATAAGTAATATCCGGCAAAACTTTGCCTCAATGGACCGAGATGTCCCAAAACTAGCACTGGACCGAGATGTCCCTAAACTAACAATGGACCGCAATGTCCTTAAACTAAATACGTCGTCTCAAACACGGCGATAGTGGAATTCAAGTCCATAGGTACCAGCGGCAAAGACTGAAACTCAAATCCCGCTGGCCACACAGCTACCCCGGTGGCGAAGTCCCCCCTAAGTGCCATTGGAAAACAGAGTGGTAAAAAACCGGTACATCCACAAGTGAAATGGGCACAGATGAAAACCCGAAAGGGTGCCATGAGTAAAAACAGCAGGGCTACCGAAGGGATACCGGCGAGCTTGTGAAAACCTGAAAGGGCACAATCTCGTTGTTTAAAAAAACGGTATGTCCACAAGCGAAATGGGCACGGATGAAAACCCGAAAGGGCTCCGTGAGTAAAAATAGTAGGGCTACCGGCGAGTTTGTGAAAACCCGAAAGGGCGCAATCTCGTTAAAATAAAAACACCTGCAAGGTCCTTTCGACCTTGTAAGGAGAAAACACCTGAGTGAGATATTTAAGACTAACAAGAGAGCAACACACTTAGGGATCCCCACAATTCCTAAGGAGAAATTGCACTTACGAGATCCTCATGACTCGTAAGGAGAATTCCCCCTATGAGACCCTCACGGCTCATGGGATTCAAAAGCCTTAAGATATAAGGACCTCAACCTGTTCTTAAGCCATCACACTCCCCAAGTTGCCCTACAGACGGTCAATATTGGCTCTTGTATATAATCCATGGGCATAAATAAACATTCCCTCACCACCAATGACGAGGAATGTCCTCATATGGTGAACGACACTTGTAAGCCCTCTCGAGTTATAAGGAGAAAATTCTCTTATGAGATCCTTACGACTTATAAGAGAACACACACTTGGGGATCCCTATGATTCCTAAGGAGAAAATACACCTACGAGATCCTCACGACTCGTAGGGAGAAATATCTTTATGAGACCCTTACGGCTCGTAAAGTCAAAAAGCCTTAGTCAACATGATCCTAACCCTGTTTGTTAAGCCAATTTTGTTCAAATCGACAAAGGCAAGTGATGATTCGCTCGTGGAAATATTCCAGTCGTAGCGATACTGATGCCTGAACGGGTGTTAAATCCAAGTCCTTTCAAGGCAAATGATGATTCGCTCCTGGCAATATTCCAATCGCAGCGGTGCTGATGCCAAGATTAGTATCAGATCTCAAGTTCCATACTCACAATAAAAATCAGCGAGCAAAATATATGCTTATGAAATAGCCGAAATGATGGGGCAACTCGTAATAAAAATCAGCGAGCAAAATATATGCATATAAAAACAGCCGAAATGTTTGGGCAACTCCCAATAATAAGCAGCGAGTAAAAAGAAAAAAACAGCCGAAATGATTGGGCGCCGTGATAAAAACAGCCGAAATGATTGGGCAATCACGACTTTCACGATATAAAAAACTGAAATGATAGAGCATCACGGAAAGAAATAAAATGAAATGAAATTTTTGCCCTTCATGTGAGTCCATACTGACCCCTGTATACTATCCATGGGCACAAATAAAAAAGGAAACCATGTTTTCTCACCCGGCTCCATTAAAGGGAGAGCCATATCTCGACGGCAACATCTACAGCCTGAAAATCACAATGGCGTTTCTTCTCACTCCAACAGGATGCAAATGCGATGTCAACAAAACGGGGCCATGGCAAAGTCCCTAGTTCCAAATCTGAATGGTTCACAGACAGCTAAGAGATCAACAACTGCGTTTCTTCTCACTCCAATAGGATGCAGATGTGACGTCAACAACCGACCTTAGGGTCAAAACCTCAGATCCATGGCAAAGTCCATAGTTCCAAGCCTCGACGGTTCACCAACAACCTAAAGACTACTTCGAAGCCATGGCAAAGTCCCTAGTTTCAGGTCTCGATGGTTTACAGAAAACCTAGAGATCAACAACGGCATTTCTTCTCACTCCAACAAGATGCAGACACAACATCAACAAAACGGAGCCATGGAAAAATCCCTAGTTCCAAATCTCGACGGTTCACAGACAGCCTAGAAGTCAACAATGGCGTTCCTTCTCTACTTCAATAGTATGCAGACGCGACATCAACAAAATGGAGCCATGGAAAAGTCCCTAGTTCTAAATCTCGACGGTTCACCAACAACCTAGAGACTACCTCGGAGCCATGGAAAAGTCCCTAGTTCCAAATCTCGACGGTTCACAGACAGCCTAGAGATCACCCCGGCGTTCCTTCTCCACTCCAATAGGATGCAGAACCAGACGTCAACAAAATAGAGCCATGGCAAAGTCCCTAGTTCCAAATCTCGACGGTTCACAGATAGCCTAGAGATCAACAACGGCATTTCTTCTCACTCCAACAGGATGCAGACGCGATGTCAACAAAACGGATCCATGGCAAAGTCCCTAGTTTCAAATCTCGACGGTTCACAGACAGCCTAGAGATCAACAACGGCGTTTCTTCTCACTCCAGCAGGATGCAGACGCAACGTCAACAAATCGGAGCCATGGCAAAGTCCCTAGTTCCAAATCTCGACGGTTCACAGACAACCCAGAGACAACCTCGACATTCGTCTCGTTACAGCAGACGCAATGCCAGCAAACGAAGCAAAGGAAAATCCCTAGCTTCAGGGTCTTGACGGCAACTCAAATAAAACCTGAAAGACTATTGAAGATCATCCCACACCAGCACGGAGTGGTTATGACTCATCGGGGCTCCCAAAATGAGCCTAACCTCAAGTAAAAAGCGGCATGGAAAATCCCTAACGCTTGCCCTTCCGACGGTAATATGACCTGGGAGATTACTTGAAGACGTCTTGTCCAGCCCCTAAAGGGATCATAGACACGACAGTCGCGGGGCTACTCGACTAGCAAGACTGCATGTCGAGAAATGCATCAACCAACGTGACGGTACAACGGACAAAACCTTAGTACCAAAAACCCTAACGGACCTCTGTCGTAAAGAGCAAAGGTTAACTGTGACGTTAGGACATTCTTGCGAGAACTTCTCGATTCGTCTCGACTCATAAGGAAAACAATGTTCCTGCGAGAACTTCTCGACTCGTCTCGACTTGTAGGGAAAACATCTTCATGAAGCCCTCACAGCTTATGAAGGTGAAAAGCCTTAGGCAACGGGGATATCAACCTGTTTCCTAAGCACTGTGGCCCTACAAGCAGGTCCAAACTGACTCTTTTATACTATCCACGGGCCATATTCTCCAAAGTAGAATATCGACAAGGGAAAAAAACCACTTACGAATCCTCTCGACTTGTAAGGGGGAAAATTCTCTTGTGAGATCCTTACGACTCTCAAGAGAAAACACACTTAGGAGATCCTCACGACTTCTAAGGAGAAAATACACCTGCAGGATCCTCTCGGCTCATAGGGAGAAAAATCTTTATAAGACCCTCACGGCTTGTAAAATTGAAAAGTCTTAGGCGGCAGATCCAAACCGTTTCATAAGCCATCGCTGCCCTACAAGAAGGTCCAAACTGACTCTTGTATACTATCCACGGACCACATTCGCCGATGAAATAAAGAAGCTACTTACGGGTCCTTACGATTCGTAAGGAAAAATACCCGAGTGAGATCCTTACGACTCACGGAGGCGATGAACACTTAGAAATCCTCACGATTTCTAGGGAGAATATGCACTTATAGGATCCTCTCAACTTGTAGGGAGAAAAAACCTTCTTAAGACCCTTACGGCTCATGAGGATGAAAAAAGTCTTAGGCTACAAGGACCCTAAACTTGTCTCCTAAGCCCTCAATTCTATGGCCATGCATAACTCTGCACTACTTCCCCCACGTACATACTTACGTGGGAAAAGTAGTGGGGGGCATTTGTTCCCGCCAAAATTTTCAGCAAATAGCTACTTGTTCCCATATAAAAAATGGGGAGAGTCCTCAAAATTTGGCTTACGTGTTAAACACGTGGGCGCTCATATGCAAAGCATATGAGCGCTGAAAACAAACAACTAAGGGCCAAACATGCCTCACGTGTTAAACACGTGAGCGCTCATATGCAAAACATATGAGCGTTGAACATAAATAACTAATGGCCAAACAGGCCTCATGCGTAAAACACATGAGCGCTCATATACAAAGCATATGAGCGCTGAATATAAATAACCAATGACAAAACAATCCTCACGTGTTAAACACGTGAGCGCTCATATGCTCATATGAGCGCTGAAATTAAACAGGCTAAAACCCACATTAGGGGTCACGTGTTAAATACGTGAGTTCTCTTGCCGCTCACATGAACGCCCCAATTTAAATTGCTCCTATCAAATTCTAGAATTAAATTCTATTTGGGAAATATTTTCCTGATCTTTCTCAAACTAGAAAGATCTTCTCTGTTAAACAGAGGACCTTTGGATCAAAGATCCAACGGTGATCATCTGGTAGATTAAAATTCTATCATAGGAAAATATTTTTCTAATCTTGTTAAACTAACAAGATATTCATATGATAAGAATAAAATTCTATGTTAAACTAACGAGATATCCATATGATAGAATTAAATTCTATATTAAGAAAATATATTTCTGATCTTCTTAAACTAAAAGATATGATAGAATAAAATTCTAATCTTGTTAAAACTAACAAGATATTCATAATCCTGTTAAACAAACAAGAAATCTTCTCTATTACACGGAGAGCCTTTGGATTAAAAATCCAACGGTGAATAAAATTCACCGATTGATCTAAAAGATCATGGAATCAATCATGATCTCTCAATGAGGGATTCTCTTAACAAATTGATTCTTATTCTTCTCGTATAAATAGGAGCGAGAAGAGGAAGAGAGAACACACAGAAAACACATAAAGGAAGAGAGAACACCAGAAAACACAGAAAAGAGAGAGTAAAAAAAAGAATTCAATTCTCTAAAAAGAAGAAGATCTTTAGAAAAAAGAAACCCTAGGTTAGAAGAAATACACAGAGATTATCTTAACTCTTCTTCGCCTCTCCAAGGGTTTAACCCATCAAAAAAAAAAGAACTTAGTTCTTTCTCTGGTTGAGATCTGTAGAAGCAGATCTCCCCACAAGTTGAGAATTTAATTCTCATCGGGGAGATTCTGTTATGCAGATTCAAAACTTAGGGGAAAGAACTAAGTTCAAAGAATTTAATTCTTCCAAAAGTATATAGAAATTTAATTCCTCTGATAAAACTAGGGTTTAACCCTGTAAAAGAATTTAATTCTTATAAAACAAGGGACCTGAAATTCTTAAAACTCAGATCAAAATCTCTATGCATATAAAAGAAAAGACTGGTGATTCATTAGCGTTCAACGCTATAACGAAAGCTCACGTGTTCCCATGTGAGCACCTCCAATGAACAAAAATGAATGACCGGGATCGAATCACGTGTTCTTACGTGACCCTCAAACAGTTGCTTAACACTCATATGGAAAAGGGGGAAAATCCAAATACAGCGCTCACATTTTTTAGCACCTCACATGTTCGCACGTGAGCATTATATGAGCTAAGTGCTTAGCACTTATAAAAGGAAGAGGGAATAAACCCAAAGAGGCAGTGTCCAACTCTGGGGCGCCTCACGTGCCCACATGTGAGGGCCACAAGAATTAAGTGTTTAACACTTATATACAGACGGGGATTTGGACCCAAGTGTACAGCGCCAACTTTCAGGCGCCTCATGCGCCACATGTGAGCGCCCCAAATTTCAGTGTTTAACACTGCTTTAGAGTCTCATGTGGGAGCACATGAGCACCGAGCATATATTAGTGTTTAACACTATAAGAAGCCAACTTCAACCCCAAATTGGCTAGGTCTTCCTGAGATTAAAATATCAAGGATCTCCAAATAGACCGAGCCTTTATGCTCATGACTTCCCAAACTAATGATTCCTCAATTGATAATGACCAGAACGATGTCCATCCCACATCTCCTAAGTTAATCTTAGTCTCCCAAAAATGACTAATGATTCTTAGATGGTCCACCATGATCTCTCCCCTCAATCTGGAATTTGGTTCAAGGGTACATCTCTCAACACCTCTGATACATGTCGTTGTAATTTTTCAACGTCTTCAGAGAGGTGGCGGGTCCCGACAACCAACAACTCTTTGGTGCACTCCCAAACCGATGGGTACATCCCAATATGGACCGAAATGTCCTTAAACTAAACCCTCACCTCAAAAATGGTGATTTACGGACTGAAACGTTTTTAAACTAACAACGGACTGTAACATCCTTAAACTAAAACAATGGAGCCCAAATGCTTTTTTGTTGGGTCTGAATGATCCCAAATTCCTGTTTAGTAGATCTTGATCTAAAATTAGACTAACGTATCCTCAACAAATATTTAAGTTGATCTTAATTTCAAACGAGATTAACAATCCTTAAATCAACCCAAACCCAAATCTAAGAATATACGGATTTGGACTAATCCACGCCCTACGGGAGATAACATAAATTAGTCTCCGTATACAATCCATGGGCAACCAAAAATAAAACAAACACACACGACACGAAGTAACCTTCTGGAGCAGGAGAAAGTGGTTACCGCGATGTGGTAACATAATTAACTGCAGGGGCTTGCGCTTGCAGGGAAGAGCGTCCCCATAATCAATAAACCCTCGCAAACGAGGGGGAATCTGACGAAGTCTGCTACAACGGACGCATCTGTCCAAACCTCCGATACATGGTGCCATAAATCAACTTGGCATTTTCGAAGAGGTGGACGGATAAATCCGAATAGCATCTGCCCCCAAATTCAGGCAAGACGATCCATCCCGGTTTCGTCTCTGTTTTCGGCGGTGAACACCACCATACTTCGTTAAAAGAAGAACCGAGTCTTGATGGAACATCTACAGCCTAGAGACTATTTGGACGTCTCTCTTACTCCAGCAAAGTACAGACGCAACGTCAACAAGGACCTAAGGGTCAAATAAAAATGGAGTGACGGCATATTCCTAGCCCCGGATCTCGATGGCTACATCTACATCCTAGAGATCATCTCGACGTTCCTCTTCATTCCAGCAGGGTGCGGACGTAACAGTCAAATAAAAGTGGAGTGATGGCAAAATCCTAGCTCCGAACCTCGATGGCGATATATACGGCCTAGAGGTCATACAGATGTGTACCTTACTTTGGCAAAGAATCGGTATGACATCAAAGCAAAATCGAAGTGACGGCATATTCTTAGCTTCGGGTCTTGACGACAACCCTAGAGACTATTGGATGTCATCCCACCCTAGAAGTGTGCGGTTATGACTCATCGGGCCTTCAAATCAAGCCTAATCTCAAGTAAACCGCCATGACACTACCTAACACTTGATCTTCTGCTGGTAATATGGATACTCCAACCTAAGAAAATTACTTGAAGACATCTTGTCCGGCCTCAAAATGAATCAGAGACACGACAAACGCGGGGCTACTCGAGCAGCAACCTAAGGGATTGCATGTCGAGAATACATCAGCCAACGCGACGGTATGATGGACTTAAGCCAGTACCATAAACCTAACGGACCCCTATCAAAAAAGAGGGTTATCTGTATTCAATGTTAGAACGAGTTTGCCTATAAACCTAAGGGAAAAGTAAACTAAAAACTCCGAAATGAGTAAATAAACTAAAAACTCCGGAATGAGTAAATAAACTAAGCTAAGCAACTTCAGCACAAAAAGAAAAGAAATGTGCAGACATAAACGGAATAAATGCTTTTCATACTTCAAAAAAAGGGAGTTACATACTGTCGGCTAAGGATGAATACAAAGGAAATAAAAAAGAAATAAAATTAAAAACAAATATCATCTAGGGTCTACAGAGGCTAGACGCTAAATTCCGGACATGGATTCTTAAACTCAAAAGCAAGTTTGAGCAATGCGCCTTCAGCTTCATCGACCATCTTCTTGTACATCTTCTCTCGGATGCAAGATTAAGGGTCACCGTTGATATCCTCCATCCTCTAATACGATGATACTATTGCTTTTTATTGGAAGATGCGGTGCAAGATAATGACAAGATCATCTCTTTGTTTCTTCGAGATCAGGCCCGTCAGATATAATGAATGCACATTTTCTTCAGTATCATCAAGCGCCTGGAGCGGCATAGGCTCAAGACGCCCAGGTAAAGCTTCCCAGATTGACCCAACAACGATCTTCAAAAAGACAGAGTGGCGGGGGAGCAATCGACCGTTGTAATCATGGAAGCAACGCATCACATCGTTGCATTAGGCCGCAATATACTCCTAGCCTTGAAGACGGCCTTGAATGCAAATCTCTTCGTAGAAGACAATCTCCTCGATATCATACCAATGACTAGCCATTGTACCTAAAGAGGACAAAAGAATCATCAGCAAAAAGGCATGAGTTTATTTTGTGGACTACTAACACCAAAACCAGTGGATCCCATGAAATCAAAGTGGCGGCTCACCAATGATGAAACGTGTGCCTATTGTGAGAATCAAAAAGAATTCTCATTAAATAAGCAGTGGAGTTAAAACTCCGAATATCCCCGAAAAGTGGGTTCTTTTAAACAACAACAAATTCAAATCTGGGAGATGGGCAGTAAAACCCTAAAACTCTAAAAAGGAAAATATCCAAGAACGGTAAAACAAAGTTATTGGGATAAAATTCCCAAAATCCCTAAAAAACTGTTCAAAAAATCAAACCAGAGCTAAGCTTTGCGAACAAGAAAACAATAATGGAATTAAATCCCAGAATCCCCATATTGGGTTAAACAATGGAATTAAATTACAGAAATCCCCAAATGTCAAGATTGACAACAGGGTAAACCCCTAAAGAGAAAATCAACGATAATCTCAAGAATGTTCATCGATTCGATCCCTTGATCTAGACATCAAGATCTATGATCTATATATAAAAAAAAGAAGGGTTTTTTTGTAGATCTCCAAGAGATCAGTTCAAGAAAAAGAGCCAAGCTCTGTCAAATATGTTAATGGATTTAAAATCCACAAAATGCCCAAAATATGTTATGAGCTAAGCTTTGTTCATGATCCTTACCAAAAATTTCGGCAGAGCTGACTCTGTTCTAAGGAATTTTTTAGGGCAGAAAACTAAGCTCTGAACGAGAATTAAATTCTAAAGAAAACGAAAACTCAATGAGGAAGATGAAGAAACGGTAGACACTTCAGAGCCAAAGGCCCCATTTATAGAACATGATGGGATCGGTTTGACTCCCTGCTTATCTAGGTGATCCAACGGTTGTAAAACTGACACCGTTGTACTAACGTGCAGGCCATATAAGAGCAACGCTGGAGGGCGTTTATTCCCTTAAAAAAGGGAAGAAAAGAAAGAAGAAATGAATTCCTTCCATATGCAAAGCACGTGAGCGTTCTGGCTTTAAGGAGAATTAAAACCCATAATTTTTCCTCACGTGTTAAACACGTGAGCGCTCATATGCAAAGCATATGAGCACTGAAAGTAAATAACCAAAGGCCAAACAGGCCCCACATGTTAAACAAGTGATTGCCCAAATACAAAGCATGTGAGTGCAGAATACAAGTAAATCACAACCCAAAAAGGGCCCCGCATGTTAAACTTATGAGCGCTCATACGAAAAGCACATGAGCTGAAACCAAAAGCCAAATAGGCCTCACGTGTTAAACGCGTGAGCGCTCATATGCTTTGCATATGAGCGATGAATATAAACAGGTTAAAACCCATACTGGGGGTCACATGTTAAACACGTGAGCACATCATTTTGAAATTCTATATAGAATTTTGAAACGCTAGCTTTAGATAAAATTAAATTCTATATAGAATTAAATTCTATTTGGGGAAATATCCCCCCGATCTTTCCAAAACGAGAAAGATTTTTCTCTATTAAAAAGAGAACCTTTGGATTCAAAATCCAACGGTGATTATAATATCACCGACAAAATCAGAAAATCAAATCAATTTCTTTGTTAGGAAAATATTTTTCTGATCTTGCTAAAACAAACAGAAAATGTTTTCAGATAAATAAAAGTCACCGGATCAAATATCCAACAGTGGACAAAATTTCCCAGGCGATTTTTTTAAGATCAATTAAATCAATTGGTATATCTCGATGAGAGATTTTCTCAAACTGATCAACGATTTTTCTCACCTATATAAAGGACCCCAGACTTCAGGTCTGAAAAAAAGAGAATTAACCCCATAAGGTGATAAAAAGCTACAACTGAGAATTTAATTTTCTTGCTGAAGAAAAGTCTCTTCTCCTCTTAAACCCTAGGTAAAGAAAAAACAAAGATAAAAAAAATATCTCATTTGCCTAATATATGTAAAAATAAAAGGGTTTAACCTTCGATAAAGAACTTAGTTCTTTCTCTGGATCTGAGATCCGCAAGACAAATCCCCCATAAGTTGAGAATTTAATTCTCGTCGGGAAAATTTTGCTCTTCAGATTCAAGTTCTAGGGGAAAAACTATATATGAGAAAAGAAACATGATGAAAAGAAGGGGAACTTATATTCCAGAAATTTAATTGCTCTAAAAACAGGGTTTAACCCTATATAAAGAACATAGTTCTTATAAAAAAATAGAACATAAGAATTTAGTTCTCAAAAATCCGATCTCAGATCTTCAAAACAGAGATCTTGGAGATCATCAATGATCAAAACACCATTAACAGAAATTTAAATTTTTTCAAAAGATAAATAAAGGTTAAATCTTTAAGGGCTCAGCGTCTCATGTGAAATACACGTGAGCGCCCATAAATGAAAGCCCAGCATCTCACGTGATATGTGTGAGCGCTCAAAAGAGTGGAAGATGGCGCCTCACGTAAAACACATATGAGCACTCAGAAAAGAAAAAAAACTCATCCCATCATGTGATAGCACGTAAGCACTAAAAAACTCAGCTCCTTATGTGGCAACACGTGAGCAGGAAAAACGAGCAGCGCTTCACGTGATACCCACGTGAGCGCTTAACAAAAGTGCTTAGCACTGTATATATTCAAAATGACTAAGTGTTTATGTAACGAATCTGAAATCCCTGTACAAAATTTTCTTATTTATTGTACAGAAAATAGGGTATTTCAGCCTGATAAGAAGTTATAAGTTATTTTTATTCAATAAAAGCAAGAAGCAACTTGTAGCTTACTGATAAAACCTTTGCACTGCTGTGACGTACCCTGTGTGTTCGATTCCTATCAGACACAATTAATTTTCTGATTTTTCTTTTTAACATTTTGGTAGTCCAAAAGATTGCACGTGCAATACACAGAGAAATGAAAAGTTCAGAAAAATCAAACATGTGCAAAATGGTGTAAATACAGAATTAATCATTTGGCATGAATCTCAAGGCCAGATCCAAATCCGACCGGTGGAAATGCCCTATGGGCCGGCGCAAAGTCGAGATGGGCCCGTTTGCCTCCGTGCTTTGCACACTTGCCCCTTCATCTCCTATTAACTCCTCTGCACTGTTTGATTTCCCTGCAATCAAACAGAGACCTTTCATTTCACCAATTAATACCATTTTAATACTTTTTAATCCAAAATTTTATTTCCCAAACCCTAGTTCTCCATTATAAATACCACCCCATACCCTAACTCTTCACCATTCTAAAAATTCTAGCAAAAACTCTCTCAAAAGTTCTAAAGTGCAAGTAGAGTAAAGTGGAGATAGCGAGCAAGCTTCTTCTGTCGAATATCGAAGCCGATTCAGGAGCTTCCACGACACCACGAAGCCTCTCTCTTCTTCCTAACTCTTTCTTTGAAATATTCAAAACGTAAGTCCCTCCCAATCTCACTTTCTCTTCATAGAAATTCAACTTTAAAATTTATATCGGTAGGTGGAGTTATTACTGATATCATTTTTCTAAACCCTAGAAACTCCTTCTCCTTTATACTTTGATCAACCAAATTTTTACACAATACTTGTAATCTTAAATATAAATGTTTAGAATCAACTTTAACCAAGAATCTTATGCGAAACATCCATAGTTGAACATTTTCATTAAAATACCATGAACTTTGATATCACTTCTTTTAGTTTTATTAAAACTATACCCTTAGAAAAAACTTCACGGGGTAACGACCTATCCCTTACTTACACTTTAATTTCATAGCACGATGCTAATCTGTATGAATATTTTTTTCGAAAAATAATATTTACAATAAAATACCACATGCTTTAAAACCGGGTTTTTTTTAAAACGGTGTTTCATATTCCTTTGTAATTATGCATTTACAACTCTCGTTAGGGGACCCGCTAATGGATGGTGCGGATTATCGCATATTCTGGAAATAGTAAAGCGAGATGCCGCACTCCTCACGGAGTATTCGATCTCGAAAATGTATAAATACGGTTTTTAAGAAAAATGAATTTTCTAAATAAAAATAAATTTTTAATTAAAATTATATAAAACTATAAATCCAAATTTTCATTATATTATGAAACTATATTTTTCTAAAAATTAAAAATTAAAAAATGTCAATAAAATACCATCAAGTTACTAAAAATAACTAGTTTTCAATAAAATACCATAAACTTTTAAAAGCTAGGTATTCATCTTTAAAATACCCCAATAATTAAAACATATGCTCATGAAAACCCTAAGTAATACAAATCACCCTCGAGATTTTATTTTTAATCTATATTAAAATATTTTTCATAAAACCCCCTCGAGATATACAAACAATATTTAAGAACTCTATATTAATAAAGGTTTAAGCGGGATCAATTCTCTTGAGCCTCGGGGAGACGGAGAAAGTGAGTGCTTGCATATTCAGGTTAGATAACTTAACGGAGTTATCAATGGTAATTGTCTTGGAAAAAAACACAAATCCTGCCGTCCATGTGCAGCAGTTGCCGATTTCTCCCGAACATAAGATTTTAACAATTTACATCAATTCACATGAAAAGACATGAACTCAAATCTAAACTTGAACCCGAACTCAAATACAAACTCAACCAGGATCCGAACTTTAACATAAATTTGAACCCTTGGTCATGAACCAGAACAATTGAACTTGAATATCCAAAAAACTTGAATACTAGAATAATATGACTTGACATGAACGTAACATGAATAATAGAACACAATGGTTGCTATTGAAACTGACTTGACTCGAACCATGAATACAACTTGACATGAATACATGAACACTTGACACGAATACTTGATATTGACTTGAACTCAATCTTGCAACTTGATGTATTCATGGATTTGAGCAAGGCTAGAAATTTTACTGTAACCTAGAATACACGGGGTGTTGGGGTAGTTCATGCATGAATCCAACGATATCTCAGGAGTCCCCTAAATCATGAATCTATGTCTACTAGCATAAGCAAGCTATCATGAGGGCCCGTGTTTTCTTGCTCATGGATTATAGCCTGTTGAGTTTAGAATACTTCAACACTAAGTTGAAGTCGCTTACTGACACTTGATTCGGACCCGTGGTTCCTTACCTTTGGATTACAACCTGTTGAGTTCGAGAACACTCTTGAGATTGGTTGACATTCACCCTTGAACTTACGTTAAATTAGTTTACCCATGTAAAGATCTTTTAGGACATTTACATTCACTTCATTCCCACTACATCCACACTATACGGTCGGGCTATACTATGCTCATGTTATTTTACCATGATATATATATATATATATATATATATATATATATATAACTGCATGTTATATAGAATTGGCATGCCTATATTAAATGACTTGTTTAAACACCATATCTCTTAGTCCATTGCTTCATGATAAACATTTTCTTTATCATTAAACTTCACACCCATTCCTTGAGGACTTACGGAGCGAAAGTTCACTGACAGGTATTCCATCCATCTTTATTTCTTGGAATGTTAGTCAGATACTGTAGAGACTGAGGAGGTGGACACCACCGAGGAGGAGCACGATCAAATCGCGGCTCAGGCCTAGACTAGTTATTCTCTCTTTCAGTATATGTATGCCACCTATTTCGGCATTTCTTTTCTTGTATTTTCTTTCAGTTGAGCTCATGTATTGTAAATATATCAAGTTGAATATAAATAAAGTTTTTGAAGTTTAAATCTCATGTTAATTTCTTGTCATTTTATATTGCTTATTTTACGCTTAGCGTATTTACTCTGGGAAGTGACCTTCTCGAAATAAATATGTCACAGGCTTGTCACGTGCCTGTTTCCGTCTTTTGGAAAGCGGGACGTCACAGATTTTGTTGGTGGCCCATGCAAGCCCCGTTCTGCATGAAGTCGTAAGCAATATATCACAAGAAATATGAAATTATACAACTTTACACTTGCAATTCAATTTTCGTTGAATCTATCCTAATCATTCTTCTCTATCTAAGATGATGGATTCTTCCAACAGCCCTAGCACCAACGTCAATGGAAGTACACCACCACAACCAATCCTTACCGCTCCACCACCTCCACTTGCCGAAGCTGCTCTACTCATAGAACAGGCGATACTTCTGGAGGCTATCAAGAAAGCCTACTTGAAGATCAGCAGGCTTAAAGCACGATTTTGCAGGAGCAGACCGCTCTCCTTCAACAGAGTTTCATCCACTCTAAAGCAGAAGCACAGGGAGTGAAACAATTTTGAGTATTACACCCAAAGAACATCTCAGGGAAAGAGAAACCGCTTGAACCCGAAGAATGTGCTCAGAGCATAGAAGATGACCTCGCCGCGACCCAAGTTCCAGAAGTGGCTTGGGTCAGAGTAGCAAAACTCCAGCTTAATGATAATGCCAGAGTCTGGTGGAAGGCCGAGAAGAGCCGTCTTGAGCAGCTGATCGAGTGGAAGACTTTCCGTGATCTTTTAGACGCCAAGTATTTTCCGGAAACTGCACACTTTGAGATGGAACAGAAGTTTATTCACCTGCAACAAGGATCCATATGGAATAAGTCGATAGTTGAGTATGATGCAGAATTCACCATGCTCGGCAGATTCGCCGCCCATTTAATTCCTACTGCAGAAATCAGAGCCAGAAGTTTCCAGCAAGGATTAGACCCTGAGATCCAGGCTGCCCTAGCAACGGGAGAATACCTAACACATGAAGCAGTATTGAAGTCAGTCCATCGCTATGATGTTGTCATTAAGAAGAAGGGAAGGTCACAGTCGGTCGGTATGAAACGTCCTGCCAACCAAATTACCGGAGGAGACTCTTCTGGGCCAACTCTCCCAGCGCCATCTATGAAGCTAGGAGGATCATTTTCCGAGACTGAACCAAATTTCTGTATCTATTGCAAGAGGACCGGACACCAGGTCAAGGATTGCCCTCGAGCAAATGGTATTTGTTTGATAAGTGGATCACCCTCACACACTGTAGGAACTTGCCCACACAATCGAACTGGCCCAGCCGCCGCAGCTATACCAGCTATTCAACCTCCACCTACTCGCTTAGCCCTTCTTGCACCAACTCCGCGTGGACCACCTTTACCTCGTCAGCCATCGATGTACCAACGTGCACAAAGAAATGTGCAGAGACGTCAGGCTTTCACTTTGGCAGCCATAGAAGCCGAAGCCATGGATCAAGATAACACCGGTAAATATCCTCCCATCTTTTTCAGCCTTTTCAAATTCTTGCATCCGTTTGTTCTTTCATCTACCTAAACATTTTCATTCACTTTCGGTACGATATTAGTAGTTCCTTCACCACTGCTTTAACCAAATTTTTCTTGAATTTGTTACAACATCCTTATATAAATTTCGAGAATGAAATTTTTATAAAGAGGGTAGAATGTAACAACTCTGAAATCCCTGTACAAAAGTTTCTTGTTTATTGTACAGAAAAAGAGGTATTTCAGCCTGATGAGAAGTTATAAGTTATTTTTGTTCAATTAAAATAAGAAGCAACTTGTAGCTCACTGGTAAAGCCTTTGCACTGTTGTGACGTAGCCTGTGTGTTCGATTCCCATCAAACACAATTATTTTTCTAATTTTTCTTTCAAACTTTCTGGAAACCCAAAAGATTGCACGTGCAATACATGGAGAAATGAAAAGTTCAGAAAAATCAAACATGTGCAAAATGGTGTAAATACAAAATTAATCATGTGCCACGAATCTCGAGGCCAGAGATCCAAATTCGACCGGTGGAAATACTCTATGGGCCGGCACCAACGGTCGAGATGGACCCGTTTGCCTCTGTGCTTTACACACTTGTCCCTTCAGCTCCTATTAACTCCTCTGCACTGTTTGATTTCCCTGCAAAATAACAGAGACCTTTCATTTCACCAATTAACACAATTTTAATACTTTTTAATTCAAAATTTTATTTCCCAAATCCTAATTCTCCACTATAAATACCACCTCATTCCCTAGCTCTTCACCATTCTGAAAATTCTAGTAAAAACTCTTTCAAAAGTTCCTAAGTGCAGGTGGAGTAAAGTGGAGTTAGCGAGCAAGCTTCTTCCGTCGAAGATCGAAGCTGATTCCGGAGCTCCCACGATGCCACGAAGCCTCCCTTTTCTTCCTAACTCTTTCTTTGAGATATTCAAAACGTAATTCCCTCCCAATCTCTCTTTCTCTTCATTGAAATTCAACTTTAAAACTTATATCGGTAAGTGGAGTTATTACCGATATCCTTTTTCTAAACCCTAGAAACTAGTTCTCCTTTATACTTTGATCAACCAAATTTTTACACGATACTTGTGACCTTAAATATAAAAGTTTAGAATCAAGTTTAACCAAGAATCTCATGTGAAACATCTGTAATAGAACTTTTTCATTAAAATACCATGAACTTTGATATCACTTCTTTTAGTATGTTAAAACTATACACTTAGAAAAACTTCACTGGGTAACGACCTACCCATTACGTACACTTTGGTTTCATAGCACGATACTAATTTGTATGAATATGTGTTTCGAAGAATAATATTTACAATAAAATACCACATGCTTTAAAACCGGATTTCCTTTAAAACGGTTTTTCATATTCCTTTGCAATTATGCATTTACAACCCTCGTTAGGGGACCCGCTAATGGATGGTGCGGATTCTCGCATATCCTGTGAATAGTAGAGCGAGATGCAGCATTCCTCACGGAGTATTCGATCTCGAAAGGGTATAAATACGGATTTTAAGAAAAACGAATTTTCTAAATAAAAAAAAATTAATTAAAATTATATAAAATTATAAATCCAAATTTTCATTATATTATGAAACTATATTTTTCTAAAGATGAAAGATTAAAAAATGTCAAAAAAATACCATCAAGTTACTAAAAATAACTAGTTTTCAATAAAATACCATAAACTTTTAAAAGCTTGGTATTCATCTTTAAAATACCCTAATAATTAAAACACATGCTCATGAAAACTCTAAGTAATACAAATCACCCTCCAGATTTTATTTTTAATCTATATTAAATATTTTTCATAAAACCCCCTCGAGATATACAAACAATATTTAAGGACTCTATATTAATATAGGTTTAAGCGGGATCAATTCTCTTAAACCTCGGGGAACCAGAGAAAGTGGGTGCTTACCTATTTAGGTTAGACAATTTAACGGAGTTATCAATGGCAATTGTCTTGGAAAAAGACACAAATCCTGCCGTTCATATGCAGCAGTTGCCGATTTCTCCCGAACATAAGATTTTAACAATTTACATCAATTCACATGAAAAGACATGAACTCAAATCTAAACTTGAACCCGAACTTAAACACAAACTCAACCAGGATCCGAACTTTAACATAAATTTGAACCCTTGATCATGAACCAGAACAATTGAACTTGAATATCCTAAAAACTTGAATACTAGAATAATATGACTTGACTTGAACTTAACATGAATACCAGAACACAATGGTTGCTATTGAAACTGACTTGACTCGAACCATGAATACAACTTAACATGAATACATGAATACTTGACTCAAATACTTGATATTGACAAGAACTTAATCTTGCTACTTGATATATTTATGGTTTTGAGCAAGGCTAGTGATTTTAACTGTAACCTAGAATACACAGGGTGTTGGGGTAGTTCATGCGTGAATCCAACGAAATCTCAGGAGTCCCCTTAGATCATGAATCCATGTCTACTAACACAAGCAAGCTATCATGAGGGCTCGTGTTTCCTTACTCCTGGATTATAGCCTGTTGAGTTTGGAATACTTCAACAATAGATTGAAGTCTCGTTACAAACACTTGATTCGGGCTCATGGTTCCTTACCCCTGGATTATAGCCTGTTGGGTTCGAGAACACTCTTGAGATTGGTTGACATTCACCCTTGAACTTAAGTTACATTAGTTTATCCATGTAAATACCTTTTAGGACACTTACATTCACTTCATGCACACTACACCCTCACTACACGGCCAGACTATACTATGCTCATGTTATTTTGCCTTGATATATATATAGAACTGCATGTTATATAGAGTTGCCAAGCTTATAATAAATGTCTTGTTTAAACACCATATCTCTTAGTTCATTACTTCATGATATACATTTTTTATCATTATACTTCACACCCATTTCTTAGGGACTTACCGAGCGAAAGTTCGTTGACTGGCATTCCACTCATCTTTGTTTCTTGGAATGTTCATCAAATACTGTGAAGACTGAGGAGGTGGACACCACCGAGGAGGAGCACGGTCAGATCGCAACTCAGACGTAGACTAGTTATCCTCTCTTTCAGCATATGTATGCCACCTGCATTTCTCTTTTTGTATTTTCTTTCAGTTGAACTCATGTATTGTAAATGTATCAAGTTGAATGTAAATAAAGTTGTTGAAGCTTAAATCTCATGTTAATTTTTTGTCATTTTATATTGCTTATTTTACGCTTAGCGTATTTACTCCGGGAAGTGACCTTCTCAAAATAAATACGTCACGGGCTTGTCACGTGCATGTTTCTGTCTTTTGGGAAGTGGAGCGTGACAGGTTTTGTTGGTGGCCCATACAGGCCCCGTTCTGCATAAAGTCGTAAGCAATATATCACAGGAAATATGAAATTCAATAACTTTACATTCCTTGCAATTCAATTTCCGTTGAATCTATCCTAATCATTCTTCTCTATTTAAGGTGATGGATTCTTCCAACAGCCCTAGCACCAACGTCAATGGAAGTACACCACCACCACCTATTCTTACCGCTCCACCACCTCCACCTGCCGTAGCCGCTCCACTTATATAACAGACGATAATTTTGGAGGCTATCAAAAACCTATTTGAAGGTCACCAGGCTCAAAACATAATTTTGCTGGAGCAGACCGCTCTCCTTCAACAGAGTTTCATCCGCTCTGGAGCAGAAGCACCGGGAGTGAAATAATTTCGAGCATTACACTCGAAGAACTTCTCAGGGAAAGAGAAATCGCTTGAAGCCGAAGAATGGGCTTAGAGCATAGAAGATGACCTAGCCGCAGCCCAAGTTCCAGAAGTGGCTTGGGTCAGAGTAGAAAAATTCCAGCTTACTGACAATGCCAAAGTCTGGTGAAAGGCTGAGGAGAACCGTCTTGAGCAGCCGATCGAGTGGAAGACTTTCCGTGATCACTTTGACGCCATGTATTTTCCGGAAACTGCACACTTCAAGATAGAACAGAAGTTCATTCACCTGCAACAAGGATCCATGTAGGATAAGTCGATAGATGGGTATGATGCAGAATTCACCATGCACAGCAGATTCGTTGCCCATCTAATTCCTACTGCAGAATCAGAGCCAGGCGTTTCCAGCAAGGATTAAACCCTAAGATCCAGGCTGCCCTAGCAACGAGAGAATACCTAACACATTAAGCAACTTTGAAGTCAGCCCGTCGCTATGAAACTGTCATTAAGAAGAAGGAAAGGCCACAGTCGGTCGATATGAAACGTCCTGCCAACCAAATTACCGGAAGAGCCTCTTCTAGGCCAACTCTCCCAGTGCCATCTATAAAGCTAGGAGGATCATTTTCCGAGACTGAATGAAATTTATGTATCTATTGCAAGAGGACTGTAACGTTTTGGAAAATTAAGAGTAATTAATTACATTTTATTATAAAAATAATAAAATCGATATGTTTATGCGAAATGATATCGCTTATGAATTTGGGGTATCGGAATTATATCCGAAAAATGTAATTATTTTGATAAATATGAATAAAGCGGGTGATATCAAGAAAATGATATTTTAATTATATTTTATCATGACATGGTATTTGTCACTAGGCTAATAATAATTAAGTAATAGATTTATCATTTATATCTTTTATGTTTTATGAAATTGAATTATGATATCTAGTTAGTTTAGGATTTATTCAAGATATTTATATAGTATTGCATATAGCATTTCCTTCAATTTCATATAGTTTTATGCATAGTTATAGATGAGATACAGTGATAAAATATGGATATGGTTGGGTGGATTTATACGAGGGATCACATATATATAGTGATATGATGAGATAAAATACAAGAATTTATACGTATTGGGAACGATGAACTTTTTATGCCGAATAACAGCCAATTTATCTTTGACTCATAGGGTTAGGTTATATCCTGTTTTAGGATGTAATACTTGTGTGAGCTATATTCTTTTACAAACTATGATTCGTTGTCTTTTAAATAAAATATACGGATGCGTGCCAGTTTCTAAAACGGATATCTATTTTTAAATCTAGGGCAGCTTCCTTATTTTAAACTTAACGTTTCGATCATTTATAAAGAAAATGGTATAGCTCATAATAAGTAATTACAATAGTTACGTTAAGATTAATTTACATGTTTGCATTATATTATCCATAGTATACGTTTCTGCGTTACGCACACTCTGATAGAACACTGCACAAATACCAATGAGTACTATGCTGCACAAGCACGTGAATGTATGTTACACCACACCTCATTGGTACTGCCATGTCACTGTAGAGCCGTGTTGTTATATATGTATTAAAATAAATAGGTTGTTACACCGTAAAACACTTGCACAAATACTAATGATTTCCATGTTGCACGAGCATAGACGCATATGCTACACTACACATCATTAGTAGTACCATGTCACAGTAGAATTGAAATCTATGCATATGTGATATAATTACATAGTCTTTCTTTATTCTTGTTGTAAATTACGAATATTAGTATTAAAAATGTTGTATGTGATTCTTATGGATTTTCTGGATATTTTACTCCTGATGATATATATCGGTGGTATGGGAAACTGTTATATATGTATATATATATAATATATCATCAATATAATCTATGCAAGTATTCTTATTTCTTACTTGATATTTTGATATGATGAGTTAAACGTCCACCATGAGTTTTGTGTTTCCTGATTTTGATTCCAGACCGGGTGAGGTAGCTATACGGTTTCGGATGTGTGAAATATCCAGACTGAGTGGTGGAGATAGACAGTTGGATATATGGTGGACCCGAATCGAGACCGAGGGTCAGGATAGCCGCATTGAGGCGGGAGAGCCTAACGAGGATACTCGATTCCGGAGATAAAAATAAACACGGCAGATATCCAGGGGATGCTGACCGGGGTTCGATTAGGTACGGCAGATATCCAGGGGATACTGATCGTAGCCATGATATCGGGTGGCGATCATCTATTGAGGTGGTGTCGACGATATCTGTATTTACGTGTCGATGATGGACACGAGAGATTTCGGATTTCGATGTCGATGCTGGACATCTCTATATATATTGGTATAATCATTATCATGAGGTACACAGTTAGATATGTATTTATTGGATTCCACCAGGACTGACCCGGGGGACAGTACCTGCATATATTTGTACAGACATTATAAAAAAGGAATTCCAATACGGATAACGGATTCATGATTTGATTTAAATGACGTTGAGATATTACACTTGTGATTGCATGATGGTCCGGGTTGCACCTTTGCATATCATATAGTATACCGATACTGATTATGATAATACTATATTTATGACCTAGGTATCGTCATGCATTTCGATTTCTACCTTTAGATGTAATTTTATTCACTGAGTTGGCAACTCATTCCCGTTGTGCCACAGTTTCTTGCAGGTTTTACCGCTTGGATTATCAGCGGTTTGGGCACACCTTCTTTTGGGGATGGATGGGTAAGTGAGTTATTATTGTATAATATTCACTCTTGATTATTCATTTATTCTTGTATCTAGCAGAAACTCCATAAACTTAGAAATGATATAATATGGACTTAGAATCGAGACTTAGAGTTTTCGGGTGGTGATGTCACACTCTTTAGAGTCGACATCTGTTATAAATTTGTTTGGTTGTTCCGTCTTTTAGACGTGAAAGCTAGCTTCCGTTGTGATGCTATTTAATTTTGTTGTATTGGGTTTTTATAAAAATGCAAAGGAGGTGATGACAAGTTTCAAAACGTCATAAAGGCTTTTCAACATACGATGTTATTTGAAATTGATATTATCGGCTGATTATTTAAACCTCACCTCAAATATTTTCAAAAGGGTTTAGATTCCGGGTTTTTGGCTTACTTGAACCGCGTCGATGTCTTTAGATGTCACGTGATTTAAGTGCCGGTCACGTGCCACATTTGGGTCGTGACAAAGTTGGTATCAGAGCGTTTGGTTTAACCTTTGTTCGAGTCTAGGTTGACTATATGGAGTCTGGGTATATATTTTGTTAGCTAGGCTTGACCCTATAAGACTTAGACTCGACTTTGGGGGTCTTATACCCGAACTTTCGTTATATAGGATGACCTTTGTTTATGGAGTAGCTACTAAGTAGAGTGGCGTACCGTACATATGTTCCGCGGCATATTTACGATATGATACTCCACCTAAGTTACCCTAGAATTTATATCTGGAGATTCTCTTTTTGTTCCTTCCGTTGATCTATCTTCATCAGTGCATGATTGATTGTTTTGATCACCATGTTTAAGAGGGCCGAGAGGGCTACAGTTAGAGATACGGTCAGAGCAGACCTGTCTGGGACAAGGACTGACCGGGTTGAATTTCCGAGGATATAGAGACACATCGTTTATTTATAATTAATCGAGTTCTAATAGTGGATCGAGTTTCTTCGGGATCCGCACCAGATGGTAGGATCATTGATGATGATTGGCCGGACTTGAGGCATGATATTCTCTTCTCTTCAAAGATCGTGGTGTCGCGTACTGTTCAAACAACGGTACAATCAATGCTGAAGTTATTGAGATATTGCTTCCAGAGTTTATGAAGTTAAAAGTAGACGACATTTACAAGTATAAATGGATCAGAAGGATTCATAACCGATTAGATGTGAGATGATTAAGACTTTTAATCCATAGTAGCACTCCGAGGTAAAATCGAGGAAGTTAGTTAACTCCTTCCGTTGGGTCTTGCTCAGACGAGCTGCAAGTCGCTTGAGGAAGAGATTATGCAGAAAATTTTCCTTCGACAAATTAGGACGAGTATCCGAAGGTGAGATTAGCTAGATTCTTTTAGAGAGTATCATAGATGACGGATTCGGGTTTCCGAGTTGTAAGGCTCCGAGTGGGTCATGATTAAGTATGACTTGCAAATTCGCGTGCCGATACAGATACGCTCCTTAAGTGATTGATATAAGGGATTTAAGGAAAAGGAAAATGGTGCGAAGTCTTAGTGGACAGTTTTTCTTCACAGTTGATATCGGAGACTGGAGGACACATACCACTACACTTTCAGGAGGAAATTAAAAAGGAATAACATTGCTTATTAAAAGGGGAAATAGGTTAAGAAATGAGTTCTTGTTCCGAGTGGGCTGAATAAATGATTTTAGCAGGAACTGGAAGGATTCTATTCCAGAAACTTATGATAAATGAGATTGGACTACGATTAGTTGTTAGCACACACGCATAGGATAGAGATTTTCATTATCAACATGTTGCGTTACAAAGGACTGGACTACGAGTCAAGAAGGTGTGATGGGATGTATCCATAATAAGATGAATAGAGTTGTTGCTCCTCACCGGACGATCGCATAAATAAGCTATGATATTGGAGATCCACAAGAAGAACCTGACTTCAGAGACAGAGAACGTTAGAACGTGGCAAACGGCAAGTTTTAATTCTTGCTATACCAATTCCGGTGGTATAAACACCTTTCGACATTGAAGAAAGTAAGCTTTGATGTCCTTTGAATTCGATTTACGTTTTTATAGCCTAACACATTCATTTTTAAACTTTGGAGAAAGGACAACTCGACGTTCGTGATTTGATCTATGTATTTTGAGGAATTGAGGATTTAATTATGTTTTGTGCACACCCAGAGCACTTGATAAGATTCTATATACAGTAATTTCGCTTTGATTTATGCTTTGTGCACACCAGGTGCACTTGTTGAGATTTTAGTGCGAGCTGACTGCACTCGATTGGAGTGTTGTGTACACCGGATGCACTACACTGATTTTTTCGTGCACACTAGTTGTCCGTCTTGATTTTCTGCACCCCGATGCACTGGAGATTTAAATTGTGCACCCTGATGCGCTTGGATTTGATTTTTGTGCACCCCGAGGCACTTGGTATTATTTTGTATACTTTTATTCCATGCACGGTGGATGCAGTGGATATCGTTTCGTGAACGCCTGTTGCACTTAGCGTTGTTTATTTTCATGTACACCGTGAAATGCGGTTTGAGACTTACATACAAAACCATTACGGGTTGAATTGGTTTTAATGATTTGCGCTGGAAAGGATATGTGATAGATTTGATTTTTAGCTTGGTCGTATGCACTGATATTGCATTACGATTATGGCATTAATTTTGTGTACTTAGGATACACAACAGTTTTTATATTTGGCACAGTTTTTGTCATAACTGGATAATTCTCATAGCAACCGCTAGAGTTACAGTTATAAAAGATTATCTTTTGAGTTTTCAGGCACACTGTTGTATTGCGATGTATTTTTAGCTCATATGGGACTTTGGAGTCTTGTTATAACGAGCCATTTTCATGTTTGACCTCAGGAAATTGTTTTGAAATGAGTTGATGAGATTGAGAAAATATTTTAAGAAAGAGATTTAATTTAAATTCGGGGACCGAATTTCTTTAAGCGAGAGAGACTGTAACGTTTTGGAAAATTAAGAATAATTAATTACATTTTATTATAAAAATAATAAAATCGATATGTTTATGCGAAATGATATCGCTTATGAATTTGAGGTATCGGAATTATATCCGAAAAAATGTAATTATTTTGATAAATATGAATCAAGCGGGTGATATCAAGAAAATAATATTTTAATTATATTTTATCATGACATGGTATTTGCCACTAGGCTAATAATAATTAAGTAATAGATTTATCATTTATATCTTTTAGGTTTTATGAAATTGAATTATGATATCTAGTTAGTTTAGGATTTATTCAAGATATTTATATAGTATCGCATATAGCATTTCCTTCAATTTCATATAGTTTTATGCATAATTATAGATGAGATACAGTGATACAATATGGATATGGTTGGGTGGATTTGTACGAGAGATCACATATATATAGTGATATGATGCGATAAAATACAAGAATTTATACGTATTAGGAACGATGAACTTTTTATGCCGAATAACAGCCAATTTATCTTTGACTCATAGCGTTAGGTTATATCCTGTTTTAGGATGTAATACTTGTGTGAGCTATATTCTTTTAAAAACTATGATTCGTTGTCTTTTAAATAAAATATACGGATACGTGCCAGTTTCTAAAACGGATATCTATTTTTAAATCTAGGGCAGCTTCCTTATTTTAAACTTAACGTTTCGATCATTTCTAAAGAAAATGGTATAGCTCATAGTAAGTAATTACAATAGTTACGTTAAGATTAATTTACATGTTTGCATTATATTATCCATAGTATACGTTTATGCGTTACGCACACTCTGATAGAACACTGCACAAATACCAATGAGTATTATGCTGCACAAGCACGTGAATGTATGTTACACCACACCTCATTGGTACTGCCATGTCACTGTAGAACCATGTTGTTATATATGTATTAAAATAAATAGGTTGTTACACCGTAAAACACTTGCACAAATACTAATGATTGCCATGTTGCACGAGCATAAACGCATATGCTACACTACACATCATTAGTAGTACCATGTCACAGTAGAATTGAAATCTATGCATATGTGATATAATTACGTAGTCTTTCTTTATTCCTGTTGTAAATTATGAATATTAGTATTAAAAATGTTATATTTGATTCTTATGGATTTTCTGGATATTTTACTCCTGATGATATATATCGGTGGTATGGGATATTGTTATATATGTATATATATAATATATCATCAATATAATTTATGCAAGTATTCTTATTTCTTACTTGATATTTTGATATGATGAGTTAAACATCCACCATGAGTTTTGTGTTTCCTGATTTTGATTCCGGACCGGGTAGGGTAGCTATACGGTTTCGGATGTGTGAAATATCCAGACTGAGTGGTGGAGATAGACAGTCGGATACATGGTGGACCCGGATCGAGACCGAGGGGCAAGATAGCCGCATTGAGGCGGGGGGGCCTAATGAGGGTACTCGATTCCGAAGATAAAAATGAACACGGCAGATATCCAGGGGATGCTGACCGGGGTTCGATTAGGTACAGCAGATATCCAGGGGATACTGATCGTAGCCATGATATCGGGTGGCAATCATCTATTGAGGTGGTGTCGACGATATCTGTATTTACGTGTCGATGATGGACACGAGAGATTTCGGATTTCGATATCGATGCTGGACATCTCTATATATATTGGTATAATCATTATCATGAGGTACACAGTTAGATATGTATTTATTGGATTCCACCAGGACTGACCCGGGGGACAGTACCTGCATATATTTGTACAGACATTATAAAAAGGGAATTCCAATACGGATAACGGATTCATGATTTGATTTAAATGACGTTGAGATATTACACTTGTGATTGCATGATGGTCCGGGTTGCACCTTTGCATATCATATAATATACCGATACTGATTATGATAGTACTATACTTATGACTTAGGTATCGTCATGCATTTCGATTTCTACCTTTAGATGCAATTTTATTCACTGAGTTGGCAACTCATACCCGTTGTGCCACAGTTTCTTGCAGGTTTTACCGCTTGGATTATCAGCGGTTTGGGCACACCTTCTTTTGGGGATGGATGGGTAAGTGAGTTATTATTGTATCATACTCACTATTGATTATTCATTTATTCTTGTATCTAGCAGAAACTCCAACAACTTAGAAATGATATAATATGGACTTAGAATCGAGACTTAGAGTTTTCGGGTGGTGATGTCACACTCTTTAGAGTCGACATCTGTTATAAATTTGTTTGGTTGTTCCGTCTTTTAGACGTGAAAGCTAGCTTCCGTTGTGATGCTATTTAATTTTGTTGTATTGGGTTTTTATAAAAATGCAAAGGAAGTGATGACAAGTTTCAAAACGTCATAAAGGCTTTTCAACATATGATGTTATTTTAAATTGATATTATCGACTGATTATTTAAACCTCACCTCAAATATTTTCAAAAGGGTTTAGATTCCGGGTTTTTGGCTTACTTGAACAGCGTCGATATCTTTAGATGTCACGTGATTTAAGTGCCGGTCACGTGCCACATTTGGGTCGTGACAAGGACCGGACACTAGGTCAAGAATTGTCGTCGAGCAAATGGTCTTTGTTTAATATGTGGATCACCCTCATACACTGTAGGAATTTGCCCACACAATCGAACTGACCCAGCCCCCGCAGCTAGACCAGCTATTATGCCTCCACCTACATGCTTAGCCCTTCCAGCACCACTCCGTATGGACCACCTTTACCTCGTCAGCCATCGATGTACCAGTGTGCACAGAGAAATGTGCGGAGACGTCAGGCTTTCACTTTGGCAGCCGTAGAAGCCGAAACCATAGGTCAAGATAACACCGGTAAATCTCCTCCCATTTTTTCAGCCTTTTCAAATTCTTGCATCTTTTTGTCTTTCATCTACCTAAATATTTTCATGCACTTTCAGTACGATATTAGTAGTTCCTTCACCACTGCTTTAACCAAATTTTTCTTGAATCTATTACAACATTCTTGTATAAATTTCGAGGACGAAATTTTTATAAAAGGGGTAGAATGTAACGACTCTGAAATCCCTGTATAGAAGTTTCTTGTTTATTGTACAGAAAAAGGGGTATTTCAGCCTGATGAGAAGTTATAAATTATTTTTGTTCAATAAAAATAAGAAGTAACTTATAGCTCATAGGTAAACCCTTTGCACTGCTGTGACGTAGCCTGTGTGTTCGATTCTCATCAAACACAATTATTTTTCTAATTTTTCTTTTTAACTTTTTGGAAGCACAAAAGGTTGCACGTGCAATACACAGAGAAATGAAAAGTTCAGAAAAATTAAACATATGCAAAATGGTGTAAATACAGAATTAATCATGTGGCACGAATCTAGAGGCCAGAGATCCAAATCCGACCAGTGGAAATACCCTATGGGCCGACGCCGACGGTCGAGATGGGCCCGTTTGCCTCCATGCTTTGCACACTTGTCCCTTCAGCTCCTATTAACTCCTCTGCACTGTTTGATTTCCCTGCAAAATAACAGAGACCTTTCATTTCACCAATTAACTCCATTTTAATACTTTTTAATTCAAAATTTTATTTCCCAAACCCTAATTCTCCACTATAAATACCACCCCATTCCTTAGCTCTTCACCATTCTGAAAATTCTAGCAAAAACTCTTTCAAAAGTTCCTAAGTGCAAGTGGAGTAAAATGGAGTTAGCGAACAAGCTTCTTCCGTCAAAGATCGAAACCGATTCCGGAGCTCCCGCGACGCCACGAAGCCTCCCTTTTCTTCCTAACTCTTTCTTTGAGATATTCAAAACATAAGTCCCTCCCAATCTCTCTTTCTCTTCATCGAAATTCAACTTTAAAATTTATATCGGTAAGTGGAGTTATTACCGATATTCTTTTTCTAAACCAAACTCCTTCTCCTTGATATTTTGATCAACCAAATTTTTACATAATACTTGTAATCTTAAATATAAATATTTAGAATCAAGTTTAATCAAGAATCTCATGTGAAACATCCATAATTGAACTTTTTCATTAAAATACCATGAACTTTGATATCATTTCTTTTAGTTGTAACGACTCTAATTTTACTGTATGAAAAAATTTTAAAGTTATTGTACAAAATGGAGTTTGCAAGACTGACTATAATTTAAAAGTTATTATTGTTTAAGAACAGCAAGAAGTGACTTGTAGCTCACTGGTAAAGCCCCTGCACTGCTATGACATAGTCCTTGTGTTTGAATCCCATCAGCCACATTTGATTTTTCTGAATTTTTCTTTTAAACTTTTTGGAAACCCAAAAGTTTACGCGTGCAATACACGTAAAAATGAAAAGACAGAAAAAAATAAACATGTGTAAATTTGTACACAGCCGAGAACACGTGGCACAAATCCAACCCCCCCTCCAACACGTAGCCGGCGAGATGCCGCTTGGGGCCGACGCCGACGGGTGACCCATGGGGAATAGTCCCCGGATCTTGCACACAAAACCCTTTGACCTACCCCACTACCCATGTTCTGTTTATTTTCTCTGCAATTTAACAGAGAAGTAAATTTCATTTTTTAATCCAATTTTAAATGCATTTTAATTCTTTCTTCAATTCCAAAACCCTAATTTCACACTATAAATACAACCCAATGCCCTAGCCTCCCTTCAGTCTGAAATCTATAGCCAAAATTATCAAAGTTTTCCAAGTTCAAGAAGAGTACAAGTGGAGTTAGCCCAAGGTCAAAACCCGACGAGAATCTACACAAGTTCCGGCGACCCCTCGGCGTCACGAAGGCTACCACCCTAATCTTCTACCTCTCCTCTTTCCTTTTTGCTTGTAAGTCCCACTTCTTATTCTATTCTTTCACCTTAAAAAAGTTCTCTTTTCAAAACACGTCGGTAATTGGAGTTACCACCGACATTTCTCTCTAAAACCTAGAATTTTTTTTTAATTCTTTCATAACTTACATTCAAACTCTTACCTTATAATTATAACCTTGAATATAATCTTTAGAATTCATTTTCACTCAAATACAACATGCTAGATAACTTTAAATCAACTTTTAGATTTAAATACCATGTACTTTCTATACGACATCTTTTACTTGTTTTGCTTAGCATACCTTTAGAAAACTTCACGAGGTAATGACCTAGCTCTCACATACACACATCTTGACATAGCACGATTCTCTTGAGACATAACTTTTGTGGCAAATACGACTTTTCATCAAAATACATTGAACTATAAAAACCCGTTTTCTTTTAAATAGTATTATCAAATTCTTTGCAATTATACATCTGCAACCCATTTTGGGGAACCCGCTATTGGATGGTGCGGATTATCGCACATCCTCAGGACTAGTAGAGTAAGATGCAGATCTCCTCACAGAGCATACGATCTCGAAAGAATTTTAATACGATTTTTAAGAAAAACGATATTTTTTACTTAATAAATAAAATTAATTTTTAAATAATTATATAAATATTATCAAACCATATATTTTTAATATATAATAAAATTCCATGTTTTCAAGAAAATAAAAGAATGACAAGTTTCATCAAAATACCATCAAATATAATACAAAACAAGTTACACTAAAATACCTTGAACTATTCAAACTAAGTTAATTTTCACTAATATACCTCACTCTTTAAAATTCACATTCATGGAAACCCTAAAAAAATATAAATAATTACTCGAGCTTTATTTTGAAAGTATATAAAATATTTTTCATAAAAGCCCCTCGAGATATATAAAATTACATTAAGGACCCTATTAAATGTAGGTTTAAACGGGACCAATTCTCTTGAGCCTCAGGGAGCCGGAGAAAGTGGGTGCTTGCCTATTTAAGGTGGAAAAACTAAAATAAAGTTATCAATGGTAATTGTCCTGGAAAAAGACACAAATCCTGCCGTCCATGTGCAGCAGTTACCGATAACTCCTAAACCTAATTCAGGATCCAAATTCTGTTTAAAGTGTCTGACTCAAGTCTGAGTCCAAGTATTAATCTGAATCCAATCCAAACATGAATCCAATTCAACATGAATCTAATATACCAAATATGAACCTGAATACCAGAACAATATCAAGCATGCAAACTTGACTTGACTTGACCAAACCATGGTTATGACTTGACTTCATTACATGACTACTTGATACATCCTGAACTTATTTACATGAACAACTTATACCATGGTCTCGGAAAGTCTGATAATTACCAATCTATACAATATACATTACGGGGTTTAACGGAGTAGACTGGTACGGAATGTGTTAAAAGTGGCACGATGATGGACACTAAAAGACACCTACATGAACATCCTGTGTCGTTGTCCCGTGGGTTTTGATGGGGCCTTATACTTACATGTTACCATAGTCCACGGGATAGTTGGACTCCTCTCGTATACACTGATACATTCTGTACCAAGCTACAAACAACTACGTTAGCACAGCAAACATATAATTTACCGGTTATATTCTCTTTACTTGTTTATTCCATTCTATCTTTTGGGACTTACTGAGCGCTAGTTCGCTGACGACATTCCTGACTCTTCTTTCTTTGGAATGTTCGTCAGGAGGACCAGACTCTCAGGAGACTGAGCCCAGTCAAGACGATTTGGAGCAGTTCACAGAGGAGCCAGACTTCTAGGCTTTTGCTTGTACTTATTTTCTTTTTAGTTCATATGCCACTGTTTAGGCACGCTTTCTATCATTGAACTTTTCTTTTCAGTTGTATGTAAAGAAAGAATGTTAATAAAAGTTGTTGTTATTTTTACATCTCTTGTTATTCTTGTGTATTCATTTTAAATTGCTTATTTACGCTTAACGTGTTTACTTCTGAGTAAATACGTCGTGGCCCGTCCACGTCCCCTTCTCCGTACACCGGGAAGCGGGGCGTGACAAGTTTTGTTAGCGTCCCATGCAGGTCAATTCTGCATGGAAACCTAAGCAATATGTCACAAAAATTATAAGAATCAGCAACTAAACATTCTTTACATTTCTAAGCTTTTGAATCTATCCTAACCCTTCCTTTTCTTTCAAGGTTATGAATTCCCCGAACAACACGAGCACCAACGTGAATAGAAACACTCCACCTCCTCTACCACCACCATTTACCGTATCAGCTCCTATCAATGAGCAGACGGTATTGTTTGAGGCTATCAAGAGCCTCTTAGAGGGTCAGCAGCAACAGACTGCTATCCCCTTGCACCGCCCTGAAACTGAGGCACCCGGAGTCAAACAATTCTGGGCATTGCACCCTAAGCACTTTTCTGGGAAAGATAGCCCACTAGAGGCAGAGGAATGGGCTCAGTCCATTGAAGATGATCTGGCAGCACAAGTGCCAAAGATTGTTTGGATGAGAGTTGCGAAACTGCAACTCACAGATAACGCCAGAGTATGGTGGAAGGCTGAAAAAATCCATCTTGCCCAGCCAATTAAATGGAAGAATTTTCACGACATGTTCGATGCGAAATACTTTCCCGAGACTGCCTATTTCGGCATGGAACAGCAGTTCATCCACTTGCAGCAAGGTTCAATGTGGAACAGATCTATGGATGAATACGATACTGAGTTTACCATGCTCAGCAGATAAGATATGTCTTAATATTCAATTTCTTGATATCACATACTACACTGCTAACACAAGGTAGTAACAGGTTCACTGCACACCACATCCCGACTGCTGAGATCCGGGCAAGAAGATTTCAGCAAGGGTTGGATCCGGAGATCCAAGCTGCATTAGCTACAGGGGATTTCCCAACCCATGATCTTGCACTGAAGGCTGGCCGACGATATGAGGCAGTAATGAAGAAGAAGGGCAGACCTCAAACTGCCGGTGTGAAGTACCCTGCCACTCAGATGGCAGGAAGAGCCTCTTTCAGGCCATCTTTTGTACCAAGGAGACCGGGAGTACCATTTAACCGGCACAGACTAGACTTTTGCTTCTATTGCAAGAGGAATGGACACCTGGCGAAGGACTGCAGACGTGCTAACCGCCTATGCTTAGTTTGTGGCGCATCCACTCACGCCATTGGAGATTTTCCCCATCGTCTCACCCCAGCTCCCGCACCCCAACCAGCGATCACTTTTCTGCAGCGGCCAGCTATTCAGGCTCCTGCACCTCGCTCAGCCCTACCTGCTCTACCTCCTCATGGACCTCCTGCATAGCCTCCTTGTCAGTTCCATCAGGCACAGAGGAATATGCCTCAAGGACGGAGGAACGGACAGAGGAATATGCCTCCAGCAAGGAGGAATGTACCTAGGCGTCAGGTTTTCACAATGACTGTGGAAGAAGCTGAAGCCACTGGCCAAATCATCACTGGTAACCTCCCAATCTTTTAAACCTTTTCAATCCTTGTATACATCAATATATTTTTCTTTTTATACCTAAACATATCCCACACAACTTAGGTACAATCTTAGTAACCTCTCTACCTGCTTTAGCACTCTTCGATACTGGAGCATCACATTGCTTTATGTTGCAATGGTTCGTCCGAACTCATACGATTCCAGTTAAACCGCTCGTATCTAGATGGAATGTCATTTCAGAAAACGGAGTTCTAAAAGCAACTCTGGAATACGATCTGTGTCCAGTGGTCATCTGCAGCAGAGAATTTTATGCGGACTTCAAGGTTCTTGACATACCGAACTTCGACGTAGTCTTGGGAATGGACTGGCTAGGAACTTTCCTCGCTACCATCGACTGTCATCAAAGGAGGGTAGTGTTCGAGATACCAGATCATCCGGTATTTTATTTCAAGAGTGGAGACCGTACCCTGGAACCTAGCACCTACAAGGCTAAACCAAGGAAGGCAGTGATTGCAACAATACAAGCGGAAGAAGACAAGCCAGAGGTAGTTCGAGAGTTTGAGGATGTATTCCCTGAAGACATATCAGGTTTACCTCCCGATCGAGCTCTTGAATTCAGTATTGATTTAGTACTTGGTGCACAACCGGTGATCAAAACACCATATTGGTTAAGTCCTGAAGGATTGAAGGAGATCCGTACTCAGCTGGACGAACTTTTGAAGAAAGGATGGATTTTTCCTAGTACTTCAAGTTGGGGATCTCCAGTTTTGCTCGTGAAGAAGAAAGAAAGTTCATACAGAATATGTATAGACTACCGAGCTTTGAACAAAGTGACGATAAAGAACAAGTATCCACTACCGCGCATCGACGATCTGTTCGATCAGCTAAGTGGGTCTTGTATTTTCTCAAAACTAGATCTTCGTTCGGGTTATCATCATGTGAAGGTCAAAGAGTCTGATATTCCGAAGACGGCATTCAGGACTCGATATTGTCATTATGAATTTCTCGTGATGCCATTTGGAGTGACCAATGCACCTGCTATTTTCATGAATCTGATGAACCAGGTTTTCTTAGAGTACCTAGACAGGTTTGTTGTTATTTTCATCGACGATATTCTGGTGTATTTAAAGAATCGGAAAGAGCACGCTGAGCATTTGCGGATTATCCTGGAGACATTGCGACAGCATCAACTATATGCCAAGTACAGCAAGTGGGAATTTTGGCTAGATCAAATCGGATTTCTCGGACACATTGTTTTGGGCGAAGGAATCTCAGTAGATCCAGTTAAGGTATCAGCTGTCAGTGAATGGCCGACACCAAAGACGGTGAAAGACATTTAAAGTTTCTTGGGATTAGCAAGATACTACGGGAGATTCATAGAAGGCTTTTCGAAAATTGCAACACCCCTGACCAAGCTCACACGTAAAGATGAAGTATTTGTATGGTCAGAAGCATGTGAACAAGTTTTTATAGAACTCAAGTCGAGATTGACATCAGCACCTATTCTCGTAATACCGGATCAATCTGGAGGTTTCGTTATGCATTACGATACATCTGATAAGGGATTAGGATGTGTTCTACACCAGCATGGAAAAGTTGAAGCCTTTACATCAAGACAGCTGAAGATTCATGAGCACAACTATCTAACACATGACTTAGAATTGGCAGCCGTTATCTTTGCACTTAATATTTGGCGCCATTATCTGCTTGGAGAATGAATGGATATATACACGGGTCATAAGAGTCTGAAATATGTGTTTACTCAGAAGGAGTTGAATATGCGGCAGAGAAGATGGCTAGAACTTATGGCGGACTTCGACATCAACCTACAATATCATCCAGAGAAGGTGAATATAGTTCCTGATGCACTTAGTCACCAGCCACTATCAATGAATCTCACCGCACAGTGGAAGCTGCAGCAAGAATTGCACGGGATGGATATAGAAGTGGTTATGCCAGGTAACGCTTCGTATCTGATGAAGTTACAAGTTCAGTCTACTATTGTCAATCAGATCAAGGCAGCTCAAGCAAGTGATGCCAAGTTGCAAAAGATCCGAAAACAAGTAGAAGGTTGACTGTGAACAGACTTCATCATCCATGAAGACGGATCTTTAAGATATGGAAGCAGGTTGTGTGTACCACAAGGTTCTGTTCGGGAAGAGTTAATGAAAGAAGCTCACAGCTCTCCATACTCAGTACACCCTGGTAGTACAAAGATATACAAAGATCTACGGCAACATTATTGGTGGCATGGTATGAAGTGTGAAATGGCCAAAAGCGTAGCTAAGTGCTTGGTGTGTCAGCAAGTAAAGGCTGAATATCACAGAACTGCTGGTCTACTTCAACCGTTACCTATTCCAGAATGGAAATGGAAGTACATTACCATAGACTTCGTGACTACACTTCCTCGCAGCAGGAAAGGTAACGATATGGTATGGGTTATTGTAGATCGACTCACCAAGTCGGCTCACTTCATCCCATTTCGAGTTGGCCAATCTACCGAGACGCTAGCAAAGAAGTACATGGATGTAAGCATGAATCTAATGTAAGATTTAACCTCAATATATACTATTTCTGTTACCCATGAACTCATGCAGGAGATCGTAAGATTATATGGAGTACCAGTTTGCATTGTCTCCGATCGTAACACCAGATTCCGATCACAGTTTTGGTAAAGTCTGCAAGCTAGCCTGGGAACGAGTCTGAACTTCAGCATAGCTTACCATCTACAAATAGATGGATAGTCTGAGCGAACAATTCAGATTCTATAAGACATGCTATGAGCTTGTATGATAGACTTCGGAGGATCGTGGGAAGATCACCTACATCTTGTGGAGTTTTCATACAATAACAGCTACCAGGCGAGTATTGGAATGGCACCATTTGCAGCGCTCTATGGAAAAAAGTGTCGTTCACCACTAAGTTGGGACGACATCGGAGATAGGAAACTCGTTGGACCAGAGATGATTGTGGAAACCGTGGATGTAGTTCACATGATCAGGGAAAGAATGCGCATAGCCTAAGACAGACAGAAGCGCTTGGCTGATGCAAAGCGACGTCACCTGGAGTTCCAACTAGGAGATCATGTGTTCTTAAAGATCACTCCAAACCGTGGAGTAATTCGCTTTGGTAAGAAGGGTAAGCTCAGCCCGAGATATATTGGACCGTTCGACATTCTCGAACGAATCGGAGAAGTGGCAGATCGTTTAGCACTACCATCCTCATTAGAAGGAGTGCACAACATGTTCCACATATCCCAGCTTTGAAGATATGTGAGCAACCCCAGCCACATCCTTGATCACTCTGAGCACACTATACAAACGAATCTATCTTGTGAGCAACTACCCATTGAAATCCTGGACCGAAAGGTAAAGTCACTAAGGAACAAGGAAGTAAACTTGGTCCGAGTGATGTGGAGAAAAGATTCACCAGGAGAATCAACTTGGGAGCGAGAATACGACATGCGTACAAGATACCCTTTTTTATTTGTAAATTAGTCCTTATGTAAATGTAAATTTCGAGGAAGAAATTTTTGTAAGGAGGGTAGAATGTAAAGACTCTAATTTTACTGTACGAAATTTTTTTAAGTTAATGTACAGAATGGAGTTTGCAAGCCTGACTACAATTTAAAAGTTATTATTATTTAAGAACAGCAAGAAGCGACTTGTAGCTCACTGGTAAAGCCCCTGCACTG
This sequence comes from Agapanthus africanus, assembly GCA_030015575.1. Lineage (NCBI taxonomy): Eukaryota > Viridiplantae > Streptophyta > Magnoliopsida > Asparagales > Amaryllidaceae > Agapanthus > Agapanthus africanus. The sequence goes on from JASDDO010000019.1 coordinate 130,745,864, forward strand.
CTGTGACATAGCCTCTATGTTCGAATCCCATCGGCCACATATTATTTTTCTGAATGTTTCTTTTAAACTTTTTGGAAGCCCAAAACTTTACACGTGCAATACACGTAAAAATAAAAAGACAGAAAAAATAAACATTTGTAAAATTTTGTATACACAGCCGAGGACACGTGGCACAAATCCAACCCCCCACCTCCAACACATGGCCGGCAAGATGCCGCTTGGGGCAGGCGCCGACGGGTGACCCATGGGGAATAGTTCCCGGGTCTTGCATACAAAACCCTTTGGCCTACCCGACTATCTCTTTTCTGTTTATTTTCTCTGCAATTTAACAGAAAAGTAAATTTCATTCTTTAATCCAATTTTAAATGTATTTTAATTCTTTCTTCAATTCCAAAACTCTAATTTCACACTATAAATACAACCCCATACCCTAGCCCCTCTTCATTCTGAAATATATAGCCAAAATTATCAAAATTTTCCAAGTCCAAGAAGAATACAAGTGGAGTTAGCCCAAGGTCAAAATCCGGCGAGGATCTACACAAGTTCCGGTGACCCCTCGGCGTCACGAAGGCTACCACCCTAATCATCTACCTCTCCTCTTTCCTTTTTGCTTGTAAGTCCCACTTCTTATTCTACTCTTTCACCTTAAAAAAGTTCTATTTTCAAAACACGTCAGTAATTGGAGTTACCACCGACATTTCTCTCTAAAACCTAGAAAATTTTATTAATTCTTTCATAACATACATTTAAACTCTTACCCTATAATTATAACCTTGAATTTAAAGTTTAGAATTTATTTTCACTCAAATACAACATGCTAAATAACTTTAAATCAACTTTTACATTTAAATACCATGTACTTTCTATACGACATCTTTTAATTGTTTTGGTTAGCATACCTTTAGAAAACTTCATGAGGTAATGACCTACCTCTCACATACACACATCTTAACATAGCACGATTCTCTTGAGACATAACTTTTATGGCAAATACGACTTTTCATCAAAATACATTGAACTATAAAAACCCGTTTTCTTTTAAATAGTATTATCAAATTCTTTGCAATTATACCTCTGCAACCCATTTTGGAGAACCTGCTATTGGATGGTGTGGATTATCGCACATCCTTGGGACTAGTAGAGCGAGTTGCAGACCTCCTCACGGAGCATACGATCTCGAAAGAATTTTAATACGATTTTTAAGAAAAACGAGATTTTCTACTTAATAAATAAAATTAATTTTTAAATAATTATATAAATATTATCAAACCATATATTTTTAATATATAATAAAATTCCATGTTTTATAAAAACTAAAAGAATGATAAGTTTCAATGAAATACCATCAAATATCAATACAAGACAAGTTACACTAAAATACCTTGAACTATTCAAACTAAGTTAATTTTCACTAATATATCACTCTCTAAAATTCACATTCATGGAAACCCTAAAGAATATAAATAATTACTCAAGATTTATTTTGAAATTATATAAAATATTTTTCAAAAAACCCCCTCGAGATATATAAAATTACATTAAGGACCCTAGTAAATATAGGTTTAAGCGGGACCAATTCTCTTGAATCTCAGAGAGCCGGAGAAAGTGGGTGTTTGCCTATTTAAGGTAGAAAAACTAAAACGGTGTTATCAATGGTAATTGTCCTGGAAAAAAACACAAATCCTGCCGTCCATGTGCACCAGTTACCAATAACTCCTAAATCTAATTCAGGATTCAAATTCTGTTTAAAGTCTCTGAATCAAGTCTGAGTCCAAGTATTAATCTGAATCCAATCCAAATATGAATCCAATTCAACATGAATCCAATATACCAAACATGAACCTGAATACCAGAACAATATCAAGCATGCAAACTTGACTTGACTTGACCGAACCATGGTTATGACTTGACTTTATTACATGACTACTTGATACATCCTGAACTTGTTTACATGAACAACTTATACCATGGTCTCGGCAATTCTGATAATTACCAATCTATATAATATACATTACGGGGTTTAACGGGGTAGACTGGTACGGAATGTGTTAAAAGTGGCACGATGATGGACACTAAAAGACACATAGATGAACATCTTGTGCCGTTGTCCCGTGGGTTTTAACGGGGCCTTATACTTACATGTTACCATAGTCCACGGGATAGTTGGACTCCTCTCGTATACACTGATACATTATGTACCAAGTTACAAACAACTACGTTAGCATAGCAAACATATAATTTACCAGTTCTATTCTCTTTACTTGTTTATTCCATTCTATCTTTTGGGACTTACCGAGCACTAGTTCGCTGACGACATTCCTGTCTTTTCTTTCTTTGGAATGTTCGTCAGGAGGACCCGACTCTCAGGAGACCGAGTCCAGTCAGGACGATTTGGAGCAGTTCACAGAGGAGCCAGACTTCTAGGCTTTTACTTGTGCTTATTTTCTTTTCAGTTCATATGCTACTGTTTAGGCATCGCTTTCTATCATTGTACTTTTCTTTTCAGTTGTTTGTAAAGAAAAAATGATAATAAAAGTTGATGTTATTTTTACATCTCTTGTTATTCTTGTGTATTCATTTTATATTGCTTATTTACGCTTAACGTGTTTGCTTCTGAGTAAATACGCCGCGGCTCGTCCACGTCCCCTTTCCCGTATACCGGGAAGCGGGGCGTGACATTAGTTTTGTTAAAACTATACCCTTAGGAAAAACTTCACGGGGTTACGAACTACTCCTTACGTATACTTTGGGTTCATAGCACGATACTAATTTGTATGAATATTTGTTTCGAAGAATAATATTTACAATAAAATACCACATGCTTTTAAACCGGGTTTCTTTTAAAACGGTGTTTCATATTCCTTTGCAATTATGCATCTACAACCCTCGTTAGGGGACCCGTTAATGGATGGTGTGGATTATCGCACATCCTAGGAATAGTAGAGCGAGATGTAGCACTCCTCACGGAGTATTCGATCTCGAAAGGGTATAAATACGGTTTTTAAGAAAAACGAATTTTCTAAATAAAACTAAATTTTTAATTAAAATTATATAAAATTATAAATCCAAATTTTCATTATATTATGAAACTATATTTTTCTAAAAATGAAAGATTAAAAAATGTCAATAAAATACCATCAAGTTACTAAAAATAACTAGTTTTCAATAAAATATCATAAACTTTTAAAAGTTAGGTATTCATCTTTAAAATATCTCAATAATTAAAACGCGTGCTCATAAAAACCCTAAGTAATACAAATCACTCTCAATATTTTATTTTTAATCTATATTAAAATATTTTTCATAAAACCCCCTCGAGATATACAAACAATATTTAAAGACTCTAAATTAATATAGATTTAAGCGGAGTCAATTCTCTTGAGCCTCGAAAAGCCGGAGAAAGTGAGTGATTGCCTACTCAGGTTAGATAACTTAACGGAGTTATCAATGGCAATTGTCTTAGAAAAAAAACATAAATCCTGCCGTCTATATGCAGCAGTTGCCGATTTCTCCCGAACATAAGATTTTAACAATTTACATCAATTCACATGAAAAAATATGAACTCAAATCTAAAATTGAACCCGAACTCGAATACAAACCCAACCAGGGTCCGAACTTTAACATAAATTTGAACTCTTGATCATGAACCAGATCAATTGAAGTTGAATATCCCAAAAACTTGAATACTAGAATAATATGACTTGACATGAACTTAACAGGAATACCATAACACAATGGTTGCTATTGAAGCTGACTTAACTCGAACCATGAATATAACTTGCTATGAATACATGAACACTTGACACGAATACTTGATATTGACATAAACTCGATCTTGCAACTTAATGTATTCATGAATTTGAACAAGGCTAGTAATTTTAACTGTAACTTAAAATACACAGGGTGTTGGGGTAGTTCATGCGTGAATCCAACGAAATCTCAGAAGTCCTCCTAGATCATGAAGACATGTCTAATGACACAAGCAAGCATTCATGAGGGCCCGTGTTTCATTACTCTTGGATTATAGCCTGTTGAGTTTGGAATACTTCAACACTTGATTGAAGTCTCATTACTAACACTTAATTCGGGCCCGTGGTTCCTTACCCCTGGATTACAGCCTGTTGTATTCAAGAACACCCTTGAGATTGGTTGATGATTGATCATCTTCGTGTGTATGGAAAAGTTTAATCACAACCAAAGAAATTTATACCGGAATCAATTGACGGTGTCGATGTAGCTCGTCAATGAATACGGATCGTCCACTGAGAAAGTGTGATTTGATCGATCTTGTTTTAGTTGAGTTAGAAATTAAAAGATAAAAGAAAATGATTCAATAATTGTGAAATTTAGTTTCAAGAATTAGATCTAAAATCAAGAAATACTAAAGATCAAGAAGATGTCCAAATCGAATGAATTATCAAGATTTGTAAAGAGGGTTGTAGGAATCGATCCAATTGATAGTAATGATGAATACTTATGATTACAAATTCTTATCTATTGAAAATTTATTGCTAGATCGATGACGATCAACGAGGATTAGGGATCTATTGAAGAAATAAGGGTTTCTCCATCATCATCCCTTGTCCTTTCGTTAATTAGCATTCAAATTCTAGCCTCTAGGAAATTCAATCATCGATCGTTGATCTCTAATTTGGAGCGAAAACATTCAATAAAGCATCTCGCTCAAAATAGGTCATCGTTGATTCAATTTCCTAAAGTTTACAAAACTCATAAGACTTAAGAATCGTTCAAGAATTTACTCATCATCATCTACCTATTTTCTCGATTCCTCCACAAGCGGAGTTTTCACTCAAACATCATGGAAAAGAAAACAATCAAGAATTGATAACTCTTCATAATGCTCAATGTAAAGAAAAAGCAAGATCAAGAATTTTCACCTTTATTTAATCGACGTTTCGTTACAATACACTCAAAGATTACAAGATTTGAGGAGGAACTAAATCGTCGAGACTAGCTTCGCATCATCTTCTTGAATCGCGGATTGTCCTGGATCTCTTGCTCGGATGAAGATCGGCGTTGCTTCAAAAGGCTTGTTGAATGCTTGCTTGATTTGGTACTCGATGGATCTTGATTTGGATCAAATTGTGTCACTCAATTTAATTTAGAATTGATTTGTGTAAATCCCTGTTCCCATCAATGAAATTCTTCTATATTTTCTTAATCCCCCGAATGTTCCCTTTTTTCCTCGTAATTTTGTAGGAAATTGGTTGCTAGGTTTGTAGTATTTAAATTTTTCTAAACATTTAAAATCAAAGCCCAAAACAAACATAATTAATTAAACAAATTCCCAAAAAAAAAAACCCAGCCCAACCAAATTTTTAAATTGAATAAATTCCCCAAGCCCAGCACCTCCCTAGCCTAGCCCAAGAAAATATATATAAAAAACCAAATAATTAATCCCCTCTCCCGGCTCAGGCCCATGCCCGCGCCCACAACCCAAACCCGACCCGTTAGCCTCCCTTCTTCCCCACTTCGTTCAGTTTTTCCCGCTCGTTTATTTTGCTCCCCATGTCGCCCCCACGCCTCGTCTTCGTCGCGACCACGACCCACGACCCGACCACGATCGCGCGCGTGCTTCAACCTCTCCTCGTCCCTCTAACCCCCTTCCCCCCTCACACACTCGATCCCTCTCTAACTCCCTCTTCTCCTCTATCCAAGAAAAACATCCTGCCTCATCCCTTACACCCCGCCAACGACAACGACGACGACTACGACCACCTCGTCATCCTCCCTCGTTTCTCTCCTACCAAAACCCGAGCCCCTACACTGCCTCACTCCCCTCGCCTGCACACCCTCCTCGCCACCGAGCCTCGAACCCCCACTGCGCCCATCGCCGGAGCTACCTCCGCTGACCACCGCCGACCTCAGCACACTTCAAGGAGATCTGCAGCACCCCACTCCGCCTCCAGCGATCACGAGCCATCCCCCGGGAAACTCCGACGATGAACCCAAACCCGAGCCGAGGCCGTGACCCCAAACCGTGCCGTTCGTTGCGCGTTCGTTCCGTTGCCGCTGCCGTGCGTCGTCAACGCGTCTCCAGGCAAGTACCCTACTTGCTACATGCTAAGTTGTACTGTTACGAATTCAAAATCTTATGAATTCCGTATTCATAATTCGTGAAAATTTATATAATATAAGTGTTTGATGCAAAATCTGAATGAAAACCTTCCATTAAACTGACGGAAATTGATCATATAAGCCGGCCCGTGCGTCAATGAACATTGTGTTAAAATTTGACTGGAAAATATAATCGTTACTGACCTGAACGATCATCCCCGATTACACCCGTAAAAACTGAAAATTTCCCGCGTCTGAAACTTGTAAAAATCATAATTAATTGTGTACACATTGTAATGATGCGTTCGAGGGATCAAATCGAATACGACTCAACGATCTATAACCCCATAAAATTTTTAAATTGTTTCTATACTTAAAATATGATGGAAACTGGTTCGGAGAGCAGCTCTGGACTACAGTCCAGAGCAGCTCTGGCTGTTGATTTCTATCTCATAATGCTTACCCCTTTTGCTGCCTGAACTTGTACATTGAGGAACCCTATACTCTAGTGAAGATGAAACAGTTATCTAAATAATGAAAGTGATTTCACCCCTTTATACCGTCATTTACTATTTAAACGGTAATTTAAAAGAACAGGACGTACAGCACTCCCAAACAGAAACAGAACTGACACCCTATGATTGTACAGTACATAACTTCTGACGTAGAGACGCGATTGAGAATACGTCTGGTGCGTTGGAAACCCTATTATAAAACCTAAATTTCATTCAACTATAGAGTCGCTAAATTCTGATCCCAACAGGGTGAAAATTGTGTCGTGAAACGGACGTTCAGTTCAGAAACTGAATTTCCTGCAGCGAGCACTTAAAATGAAATGGCTGTAACTTGCAAACCCGAAATCCGATTGTACTGAAGTAAATTTTTCTGAACTGCCGACTGAGTTTACTTGTTACCGTCTTTGTATCGTTTCACTGAATTTTGAACGTATGATTTACTGCAATTTTTATAAGATCATAAGGTGCATAATAGTTCATATTACACATGACTTGTTAACTGCATAAATGCACATATCTTACCCGATTGCCATATACCTAGTGATAGTGCGCGTTATTGTTCAGTGTACAATGCATTGTCGTGCGTGAATGGTATTGGTTTAGGAGTATCAAGTATGCCAATGAAAAAGTGAATAATTCGTGACAGTGAATAATACAGTGAACAGTGATAAAATCGTATTATCGGTGCATACTTGTACACGACTAGACCATACTCATAAATAGTGTAAACCTGGGGAAAAGAGAGAAATCGAAGTGGAAAGAGTATCGTATTTAGCGAGGACAGTGATTTAGAGGATGATCATTCGAACAGCGACTCTTATATATATTAGGTTGGGCCTAGAGGTCCGGCTGACAGGGTTATATCCCAGGCGATAGCGGGCCGTAGTCTCGGGTATGTACGAGACCCTCGTTAAACATGATCCTCCTTTCCACAATTCGATTTCAAACATGACTTAGAGACTGATAGGGACACAGATCATACTATGTATCAGTTAGTGACATAGTGATTACCTGCATTTGACTTCCACTGTTATTACCTTATTTGTCTGTTTCATGTCACTACTATAATATTGCTATTACGTCGCTCTGACGACCTGAGTATGCGTGCTCAGATCTCGAGGAAGAACCAGCGCAGGAGTCGGACTTACCCTTCGAGCTTGCGGAGATTTAGTCGGGAGGACCTCCTTTACTTTTACTGCTTTTCCTAAAAGAGACCTTGTATTCAAACTTGGTTAGTAGTTCTTTTCTTGTTTATTTGTAAATTGTGAACATGAAATTTGATGTAGTAATTTAGTGATGTATTTTCTTTACTTCTGCGCTTTGTTTACTGATTACCATGTAATGCTAGAAGCCGAAGCGTGACTACGGCGGGATTATTCCTTGACCGTAGGAGCATGGCTGGCCTAGTCATCCCTCATTTTCCGTATTTTGGGAAGCGGGGCATGACATGGTTTTGTTGGTATCATATCCGTGTTTAGTAGTAAGGGATAACATTAAGTACACTTTATTACGTTATTTTCGCTTCACTATTCCTGACTTTCATCCTTGTATCTAATCATATCTCTTTTAATATCTTCCAGCGATATGACGTCCCCGAACGACCACTCCTCAGACTCAAGTTCTCAGGATCGCACGGAGAGGATACTTTGTGCACTGACCTCTCTCGCAGAAGCTCAGGAGAGAAATACGGACCTACTCACCGAGGGACTCAGGGCTATTACCGCTGTAGGGGGACCCTCCGCCCTCATTACCGCCCCCGAGGGCACTGCTCCACCAGCCTTTTCTGTCAGGGCTGGCACCGTATCAGATTTCCGGAGGTTACATCCAGCTGCATTTACGGGCCTAGCCGAACCACTCGAGGCCGAACAATGGCTGGTTAATATGGAGAGCTTACTGACGGCCGCCAAGGTACCAGAGGAAGATAAAGTGAATGTGATAAAGATCCAGTTGGAAGATGAAGCTCGTACTTGGTGGTCAGTGGAAGAAAGCAGACTAGAAAGGCCAATCGAATGGAGCAAATTCAAGGAGTGCTTCTTGGACCACTATTTCCCTTCCACCGCCAAGGCCGAGATGGAAGAAAGATTCATCTTACTAAAGCAGAATGGCCACCCATGGACGTATATGCGGCAGAGTTCAACCGTCTGAGCCGATTTGCCCCATACATGGTCGCTTCAGAGGCCACCAGGGCCAGGCGTTTCTTACAGGGACTTGATTTCGAGCTGCAGCAGTTGATCGCGTCACTCGAGTTGCAGACTTTTGCACAGGTACTCAACGCGGCGCGAATTCAGGAGAAACTGATCAACAAATTCAGGAAGCCCCCAGTTGTTCCAGCATGTACCCACGCACCTTCTCGATGAGTCATACCAGTTCACAGGCCAGGAACAACACAGATGAAGCGTCAATTCGTGCCCCAGCATCGCCCCCAGAGCAAGAACGTAGTTTGCGGCTATTGCAACAGAGATGGTCACACCCAGAAGGATTGTCTCCGCGCCAAGGGGCAGTGTTTGATTTGCGGATCCAATCAGCACAGAGTTAGTGGTTGCCCCAAGTGATCAGAGTTACAGGGAGGATCTGGACCGCATCCGCAGAGATCACAGGAGCAGAGGCAACCCTACACAGGCCGCGGTCAGGGACGGGCTTTCACCTTAACCGATGAGCGGGCAGAGTCTTCAGGCGAAGTTGCCAGGGGTATTCTACTCGTGCATTCCATGCCAGCTAGAGTACTATTTGATTCTGGAGTATCGCACTGTTTCATATCTGCGCATTTCGTTGATACACACTCCATACCACATGAACCATTAACCAAGGGCTGGGAAATACATACGGGTAATGGTGTTATAGTATCTAGTCGAGAATGTAGATTATGTCCGGTTGTAGTGTGTGGCAGGGAATTCTATGTGAATTTCCTTTTGATCGGAACAGGCAGCTATGACGCAATTCTCGGGATGGATTGGATGAGTACCTTCCATGCAGTTATTGATTGCCGAGCAAGGAATGTGATCTTCTGCATTCCCAATCATCCAGAGTTTATTTTCGAAGGCGGAAGCGAATCTTTGGAGCCAGCCAAGTATAGAGCCAAGCCAAAGGAGTTGTCGGCTATGGAGATTGATGAGAGCCCAGCCCCAGAGATTGTTCGGGACTTTCTGGACGTGTTTCCTGAAGATTTACCAGGTCTACCACCTCCACGCGTCTTGGAATTCTCGATCGATTTGACTCCAGGTACAGCACCAGTTTCCAAGTCCCCGTACAGAATAGCACCGGTTGAGTTGGCAGAATTAAAGAAGCGAATTGAAGAACTCCTGGAGAAGGGATTTATCCGGCCAAGCGTATCACCGTGGGGTGCACCAGTTCTGTTGGTGAAGAAAAAGGATGGATCGCTGCGGATGTGTATAGACTATCGAGAGCTAAACAAAGTCACAATAAAGAACAAGTACCCAATTCCGCGCATCGACGACTTATTCGATCAGTTAAGTGGGGCCAAGGTATTTTCGAAGTTAGATCTCCGTTCTGGCTATCATCAAATCAGAGTAGCGGCCGAGGACATATGCAAGACGGCTTTCAAGACCCGATACGGACACTATGAGTTCCTCGTGATGTCGTTCGGTGTTACCAATGCTCCAGCGATATTCATGGATTTGATGAACAGGGTGTTTGCAAAGTACTTGGACACGTTTGTCGTTGTATTTATCGACAACATACTAGTCTACTCGAAGACCCGGGAGGAGCACATCGAGCATTTGCGCACGGTTCTACAAATTCTTCGGGAAAAGAAGCTGTACGCAAAATTGAGCAAGTGTGAATTCTGGCTCGACAAGGTTCAGTTCTTGGGACACATTGTTTTAGGCGAAGGCATCTCAGTGGACTCGGCAAAGATAGAATCTGTCAGGGATTGGCCAGCACCAAAGTCAGTGGCCGAGATCAGAAGCTTTCTAGGACTGGCAGGATATTATCGGCGGTTCGTCCAAGACTTTTCAAGAATCGCTGAACCGTTGACGATGCTGACACGGAAGGAGGTACCGTTTGTGTGGACAGAGGAGTGTACCCGAGCATTTGAGACACTGAAGCAGAAGTTAACCACGGCGCCTATTCTTACAGTGCAAGATGGTTCCGGTGGTTTGGTGATACATAGTGATGCCTCAGGGAAGGGCTTAGGCTGTGTTCTGATGCAGCACGGTCGGGTGGTTGCTTACGCCTCTCGACGGCTGAGAAATCACGAGAGGAACTATCCTACGCATGACTTGGAGTTAGCTGCAGTGGTTTTTGCGTTGAAGATTTGGAGGCACTATCTGTTAGACGAGAAGGTGGAGGTGTACACGGATCACAAAAGTCTGAAGTACGTCTTCACTCAGAAAGAACTAAACATGAGGCAGCGCCGATGGCTAGAACTGATGGCGGATTACGACTTGGACCTTCAGTATCAGATGCTCTCAGTCGCAAGCCAGCGGTCATGATGTTGACCAGTCAGAGGAGCATCATTGAAGATTTCCAGAGACTCAAGCTTGAGGTCGTCACACCGAGCGCAATCAGTCAATTTTGGCAACTACAGGTGCAGTCTTCCCTTATGGATCGCATCAAGGCTGCACAAGCTGATGATCCTCGATTGCAAAAGTTCAGAGCACAAGTAGAAGCCGGGCTGAGAACGGACTTACTCATACATGAAGACGGTTCTCTGAGATTCGGTAGCAAACTCTACGTACCCAAGGGGGATGTTCGAGAAGAGGTACTGGCTGAGGCTCATAGTTCAGCTTATTCTGTGCATCCGGGAGGTACGAAGATGTATCGAGATCTAAAGCAGCATTTTTGGTGGAACGGGATGAAGCGAGAAATTACGCGGTTCGTATCCAGGTGCTTGGTATGTCAGCAGGTGAAGGCGGAACATCAGCGGACAGCATGATTGTTACAACCGCTTCCGATACCAGAATGGAAGTGGGAGAACATTACTATGGATTTCGGGACGGCCTTACCACGGAGCCCTAAGGGAAACAACGCCATTTGGGTTATCGTCGACCGCCTCACAAAAGCTGCACACTTCTTACCATTCCGAGTGGGATAGTCGACAGAGTCACTGGCTGAGAGATACATGCAGGAGATAGTACGACTTCACAGAGTTCCAGTTAGCATTGTGTCAGATCGAGACACCAGATTTGTTTTGCACTTTTGGAGGAGCTTACAGGAGAGTTTGGGTACCCGCCTCAAGTTCAGCACAGCTTATCACCCGCAGATGGACGGACAATCCGAGCGTACAATTCAGACGCTCGAGGATATGTTGAGAGCCTGCATATTGGATTTTCAGGGTTCCTGGGAAGATCATCTGCATCTAGTCGAGTTTTCCTATAACAACAGTTACCAAGCTAGCATCCAGATGGCCCCTTTCGAATCACTTTACGGGCGGAAGTGTCGATCCCCAGTTTGTTGGGATGATGTAGGAGAACGAAGGTTACTGGGTCCCGAGCTCATTGTTCAGACAGTCGACAAGGTCCAAATGATCAGGCAGCGCATTAAGACGGCTCAGGATCGACAGAAGAGTTGGGCGGATGCCAGCAGGAGAGCGCTCGAATTTGAAGTCGGAGATCACGTTTTCCTGAAGATTTTCCCTACCCGTGGAGTTATCAGGTTCAGAGTTCACGGGAAACTCAGTCCCCGTTTCATCGGACCTTTTGAGGTGCTAGAGCGAGTAGGAGAGGTGGCCTATCGTCTTGCCTTGCCTCCATCGCTAGCTGGTATGCACAATACCTTCCACGTGTCTCAGTTGCGGCGTTATGTTCGGGATGAAACCCATGTTCTGGACTATTCAGAGTTAGCTTTGGGTACCGACCTATCTTATGAGGAGCAGCCCACCACCATCCTCGACCGCAGAGAGAAAGTGCTGAAGAATAAAATCATTCCGTTAGTCCGAGTGTATTGGGGCGGTCGTTCTCCAGGAGAATCTACCTGGGAGCGTGAGGAAGATACCCGTGCACGTTTTCCACATCTCTTTGTTTAGTACTGTTGTTTCGTTGTCTCTTTTAAATTTTGGGGACGAAATTTTTGTAAGGGGGGTATGATGTAAATCCCCGTTCCCATCAATGAAATTCTTCTATATTTTCCTAATCCCCCGAACGTTCCCTTTTTTCCTCGTAATTTTGTAGGAAATTGGTTGCTAGGTTTGTAGTATTTAAATTTTTCTAAACCTTTAAAATCAAAGCCCAAAACAAACATAATTAATTAAACAAATTCCCAAACAAAAACCCCAGCCCAACCAAATTTTTAAATTGAATAAATTCCCTAAGCCTAGCACCTCCCTAGCCCAGCCCAAGAAAATATATTAAAAAAACAAATAATTAATCCCGTCTCCCGGCCCAGGCCCATGCCCGCGCCCACAACCCAAACCCGACCCGTTAGCCTCCCTTCTTCCCCACTTCGTTCAGTTTTTCCCGCTCGTTTCTTTCACTCCCTACGTCGCCCCCACGCCTCGTCTTCGTCGTGACCACAACCCACGACCCGACCACGATCGCGCGTGCACTTCAACCTCTCCTCGTCCCTCTAACCCTCTTCCCCCCTCACACTCTCGATCCCTCTCTAACTCCCTCCTCTCCTCTCTCCAAGAAAAACATCCTGCCTCATCCCTTACACCCCTCCGACGACAACGATGACGACTACGAACACCTCGTCATCCTCCCTCGTTTCTCTCCTACCAAAACCCGAGCCCCTACACTGCCTCACTCCCCTCGCCTGCACACCCTCCTCGCCACCGAGCCTCGAACCCCCGCTGCGCCCATCGCCAGAGCTACCTCCGCCGACCAACGCCGACCTCAGCACACTCCAAGGAGATCCGCAGCACCCCACTCCGCCTCCAGCGATCACGAGCCATCCCTCGGGCAACTCCTACAACGAACCCAAACCCAAGCCGAGGCCGTGACCCCAAACCGTATCGTTCGTTGCGCGTTCGTGCCGTTGCCGCTGTCGTGCGTCGTCAACGCGTCTCCAGGCAAGTACCCTACTTGCTACATGCTAAGTTGTACTGTTACGAATTCAAAATCTTATGAATTCCGTATTCATAATTCGTGAAAATTTATATGATATAAGTGTTTGATGCAAAACCCGAATGAAAACCTTCCATTAAACTGACGGAAATTGATTATATAAGCTGACCCGTGTGGAAATGAACATTGTGTTAAAATTTGACTGGAAAATATAATCGTTACTGACCTGAACGATCATCCCCGATTACACCCGTAAAAACTGAAAATTTCCCGCGTCTGAAACTTGTAAAAATCATAATTAATTGTGTACACATTGAAATGATGCGTTCGAGGGATCAAATCGAAGCCGACTCGACGATCTAGAACCCCATAAAAGTTTTAAATTGTTTCTATACTAAAAATATAACGAAAACTGGTTCGGAAAGTGGCTCTAGCCTGCAGTCCAGAGCATCTCTGGCCTGAAGTTGAAGTTGTGATCCCTGGGCCAGCCCCTGTGTCACGCAAGAACCAAGAAATGGTAGTGGAGTTGCTGTTGATTTCTATCTCATAATGCTTACCCCTTTTGTTGCATGAACTTGTACATTGAGTAACCCTATACTCTAGTGAAGATGAAATAGTTAGCTAAATAATGAAAGTGATTTCACTCCTTTATACCGTCGTTTACTATTTAAACGGTAATTTAAAAGAACAGGACGTATAGCAGTCCCAAACAGAAACAGAACTGACACCCTATGATTGTACAGTACATAACTTTTGACGTAGAGACGCGATTGAGAATACGTCTGGTGCGTTGGAAACCCTATTGGAAAACCTAAATTTCATTCAACTATAGCGTCGCTAAATTCTGATCCCAACAGGGTGAAAATTGTGTCGCGAAACGGACGTTCAGTTCAGAAACTGAATTTCCTGCAGTGAGCACTTAAAATGAAATGGCGGTAACTTGCAAACCCGAAATCCGATTGTACTGAAATAAAGTTTTCTGAACTGCAGACTGAGTTTAATTGTTACCGTCTTTGTATCATTTCACTGAATTTTGAACGTATGATTTACTGCAATTTTTATAAGCTTATAAGGTGCATAATAGTTCATATTACACATGACTTGTTAACTGCATAAGTGCACATATCTTACCCGATTGTCATATACCTAGTGATAGTGCGCGTTATTGTTCAGTGTACAATGCATTGTCGTGCGCGAATGGTATTGGTTTAGGAGTGTCAAGTATGCCAATGAAAAAGTGAATGATTCGTGACAGTGAATAATACAGTGAACAGTGACAAAATCGTGTTATCGGTGCATACTTGTACACGACTAGACCATACTCATAAATAGTGTAAACCTGGGGAAAAGGGGGAAATCGAAGTGGAAAAAGTATCGTATTTTGCGAGGACAGTGATTTAAAAGATGATCATTCGAACAGCGACTCTTATATATATTAAGTTGGGCCTAGCGGTCCGGCCGACAGAGTTATATCCCGGGCGATAGCGGGCCGTAATCTCGGGTATGTACGAGACCCTCGTTAAACATGATCCTCCTTTCCACAATTCGATTTCAAACATGACTTAGAGACTGATAGGGACACAGATCATACTTTGTATCAGTT
Organism: Agapanthus africanus; assembly: GCA_030015575.1. Lineage (NCBI taxonomy): Eukaryota > Viridiplantae > Streptophyta > Magnoliopsida > Asparagales > Amaryllidaceae > Agapanthus > Agapanthus africanus. The sequence continues at coordinate 130,761,023 of JASDDO010000019.1, forward strand.
AGTGACATAGTGATTACCTTTATTTGACTTCCACTGTTATTACCTTATTTGTCTGTTTCATGTCACTACTATAATATTGCTATTACGTCGCTCTGACGACCTGAGTATGCATGCTCAGATCTCGAGGAAGAACCAGCGCAGGAGTCGGACCTACCCTTCGAACTTGCGGAGATTTAGTCGGGAGGACCTCCTTCACTTTTTCTGCTTTTCCTAAAAGAGACCTTGTATTCGAACTTGGTTAGTAGTTCTTTTCTTGTTTATTTGTAAATTGTGAACATGAAATTTGATGTAATAATTTAGTGATGTATTTCCTTTACTTCTGTGCTTTGTTTACTGATTACCATGTAATGCTAGAAGCCGAAGTGTGACTACGGCGGGATTATTCCTTGACCGTAGGAGCATGGCTGGCCTAATCATCCCTTGTTTTCCGTATTTTGGGAAGCGGTGCATGAAAATTTAGATCTCACTACAATTTTTACCACTCAAATGATGAACAACAACTAATCTCCCTCCAATTTCAACAACCTCCAACCCTAGGTTTAGATCTCCTTTTGTAACCACTCATTTGAATCCTCCCTCCAAAGCTAGGTTGTTAAAGAGAGTCTTCTAGAAGAAGTTTGTTAAAGGGAATATTCTAGAATAAGAAATATTCTTGGATAAGGTTGTTAGGCCGAGCCTTCTGGATAAAGCTACGTGCTCTTTGAGAGTCTTCTGGAAGCTGAGGCCGTTACAAGAAGCCACATGGAGAAATTTGACGCGCTGATGAGCTAACAAGGCCGCGGAACCACGGCAACTCGGCCGACTCGGCCGCGGATCCGCGGCCATGTTGGTGAGTTACTGCATGAAATTTCCAAGGAATTCTTCTGTTAGGTTTAGGGTCTTTATCTGATGTCTGGAATCATATGTTTCTTTATTTATTTCTGCCAGATCTCAGGTCAAAGACTTGCTGTATTTTTACCGGCACTTTTAGCAATTCCGGCTCTTTTACCTGGAGAATTTCCTGCACACAATCTCGAGACAAGGGTTGATATATAAATCAATGCGATTAGTAATAAACACGTAATTTCCCTTTAGAATGTCGATTATAACTATAACACAGGTTATTTGGTATTTTCCAGATGAATTCGTAATCTGTGTTATAATTACAATAAACACCTATATATGAATGATAAGAGTAGGGAAATTAAAGTGTTGAGAATGCACTATTTTCGACTGATCAGTTAACATTCACCCATGAACTTACGTTACATTAGTTTACACATGTAAAGACCTTATAGGACACTTATATTCACTTCATGCCCACTACACCCACACTACACGGCCAGGCTATACTATGCTCATATTATTTTGCCTTGATATATATATAGAACTGCATGTTATATAGAATTTCCATGCTTATATTAAATGTCTTGTTTAAACACCATATCTCTTAGTCCATTGCTTCATGATATACATTTTCTTTATCATTATACTTCACACCCATTTCTTGAGGACTTACCGAGCAAAAGTTCACTGACGGGCATTCTACCCATCTTTGTTTCTTGGAATGTTTGTCAGATACTGTGGAGACTAAGAAGGTGGACACCACCGAGGAAGAGCACGATCAGATCGCGACTCAGGCCGAGACTAGTTATCCTCTCTTTCAATATATGTATGCCACATGTTTAGATATTTCTCTTCTTATATTTTCTTTCAATTGAACTCATGTATTGTAAATGTATCAAGTTGAATTTAAATAAAGTTGTTGAAGTTTAAATCTCATGTTAATTTTTTGTTATTTTATATTGATTATTTTACGCTTAGCGTATTTACTCCAGGAAGTGACCTTCTCGAAATAAATATATCGCGGGCTTGTCACATACCTGTTTCCGTCTTTTGGGAAGCGCTGCGTGACGGTTTAGCACTGCTGAATGTGGAGAAAAGCCCCAGACTAAGCCCAAAATTGGCTAAGTCTCTAAAATTTCCTTGCTTTATATGCTCTGTTGATGGATCTTAACAAAATTCAATGATCTTTAAATATATTTCTAAATTGATCTTAGTCTCATACAAAACTAACGTATCCTTAGTTAAAATAAATTGAAACCAAATGCTCATATATTTAAGTCGATCTTAATTTAAAACCAGATTAACGGTCCTTAAATAAAATAAAATATCCCTTGAACTGACGGAACATACAACCTAGGTTCAAATCCAAATTTATATACGGGTTTGGACTAATCCGCGTCCTATGGGCACGACATAAATTAGTCTCCGTATACAATCCAAGTGTTTCCTGATTTAAAATCAGGAAAGCCTACGGAAGAAGCATCACGTGCTAGCACGTGACCAGCAGTCACGTGTTGGCACGTGACAATTAAAAGCAGCGGCAAAGGCAGATTCGGCTCCTTGATTAAATCAAAGAAAAGGTTCCAGAAAGGGTCACGTGCTCACACGTAACCAGGGGTCACGTGTTGGCACATGACGGCTGAAAAGCGGCTAGAAGACAAAGCGCAGAAAGCAGAAGAAAGCTCGTTCCAAGGGGTCACGTGCCTACACGTGACTAGGGGTCACGTGGCTACACGTGACCAAGGGTCACGTGGCCACACGTGACCGGCTTTCAAAGCCTATCTATTTAACAGAATTAAATTCTGAACAGCATTCAAATCTTTCCAAAGGAGAATGATTATTTGGAACCGATTGGATTAAAGATTTAAAGGTGATTAAATATCACCTATCTATGGAAAAATCTTGAATTTGGAAAGATTTCCCCTTTAAAATCTAACCGAAATAACAAACGAATATCGTTGGATTCAAAATCCAATGGTGAATAAAATTCACCTAATAATCCAAAGGTCCAAATGAATGATGAATGCAAATCAAATCTCTAACGAATACAAATCAAATCCCTCAATGAATGATTCACTGAAACTAATTGATTCTGCTCCTTCTCCTATAAATAGGAGCCAAGAGATACACAGAAGGGAGAGAGAGAAGAGGAGATACAGAGGTCTATATACAGAAATATAGAGAGAGAGAAATATAGAGCCTAGAGACTTTGGAAGAATTGGATCTTCTGCAGAAGAAAACCTTAGGTAAGAAGAAAGAGAATTTAATTCTCAAAAGAGTTTAACTCTTATATTAAAAAAAAAGAACTTAGTTCTCTCTTTAGTGGAGGATCTGCAAAGTGCACATCTTCCCATGAATTGAGAAGTTAATTCTCATTGGGTTGAGATCCTGCCATGCAGATCCAAAGCATAGGGAGGGAATGGAAGTTTGAGAATTTAATTCTCATAGAACCATAGGAATTTAATTCCTTTAAAATAAAATTAGGGTTTAACCCTATGTTATAAGAATTTAATTCCTTCAAAATGAATAGAACCAGGGTTAACCCTAGTTAAGAACTCAAATCTGTCAAAATAACAGGAATCTAATTCCTTTAGAAGAACCTAATTCCTCGCATGTATGGGAATTCAATTTTTACAGAAGACAAGTTAGAGTTCAACTCTATCTAAGAATATAATTCTTCAGAAGAAAACAGGAATTTAATTCCTCTAAAGTTTGTTGCTAGGGCTTAACCCTATAAAAGATAAACGAATCTGCAAACAGCAAAGGAACAGGGTCACGTGTTGCCACGTGACCCCTGTAAAGATCCATAGAAAAGAAGCTCTGGGGCGCCCTCACGTGTCACCACGTGACCCCTAATGAACATCCTAGCAAACCAAAGCATGAGCCCCCATCACGTGCCCATACGTGATGGCCTTCAGAATTAAAAGTGTTAAACACTCATCTGTAGAACAAAATGAAGGGGATCTGGCCCCACCTTTTGGATGCCATCACGTGCCCCCACGTGATCTCTTCTCTTACCATATTTAGCATTGAACTGATGATCTGTTCCCAGTGTTTAACACTGATTTCGATAGTGTTTAACACTAGTTTGAAAACTCCATTTCCAGTGTTTAACACTGATTTTCTTAGTGTTCAAACACTAATTTGGAAAACTCTGTTCCCAGTGTTCAACACTGATTATCCTTTAGTGTTTAACACTAATTTATTAATCTTATTCCCAGTGTTCAACACTGATTGACCTTTAGTGTTTAACACTAACTTTAGCCCTATTGGTTAAGTGTCTAGAGGCAAAGCCTCTCCTCTAATGGACCAACAGAGGGCCAATATCCTAAACATGATTGGACTTAGCCCAAGCTGGCCATAAGTCCTCAATTCAAATTCAACTAAGCCAATGGGCTCATAATATAATTAATTAGTCTTGGTTCCAAATTGGGCCAAAGATTATTTAATCTACCTCGGTTTAAGGGTACATCTCTTCACTCCTTTGATACTTGGCGTTGTAATTCCTCAACGTCTTCAAAGAGGTGACGGGTCCCGATGACCACATATTGATACGGACTGTGGGGTCCTTAAACTCATGGACTATGAGGTCCTTAACCTTGACCGTGATGTCTTAAAACTAACGACGGACTGTGGGGTCCTTAAACTCATGGACTATGAGGTCCTTAACCTTGACCGTGATGTCTTAAAACTAACGACGGACTGTGGGGTCCTTAAACTCATGGACTATGAGGTCCTTAACCTTGACCATGATGTCTTAAAACTAACATTGGACTGTAGAGTCCTTAAACCCACGGACTATGAGGTCCTTAACCTTGACCGCAATGTCTTAAAACTAACATTGGACCGCAATGTCCTTAAACTACCTATTGACCGCAATGTCACTAAACTAAACGACATGGCTCCTTTAATCGCTCTATTGTTGGATCTAAGCGATCCCGTTAAGTCGACCTTAGTCTAAAAACTAGGCTAACGTGTTCTTAACAAACGTTTAAGTTGATCTTAGTCCTCAATGAGGCTAACGTATCCTTAAACTAAAACACCAAACCCAAATCTAAGTAAATACGGATTTGGACTAGTCCACGTCCTACGGGCGACGGCATAACTCAGTCTCCATATACAATCCACGGTCAACTAAACACAAAATAAACACACAAGACACGAGGTGACCATTTGGAGAAGGAGAAAGTGGTTACCGCGATGCGGTAGCGTAATTAACTGCAGGGGCTTACGCCTGCAGGGAGGAGCGTCCCCACAATCAAAAACCCCTCAAGCGAGGGGGAATCTGACGAAGTCTGCTACATCAGACGCATCCGTTTAAACCTTCGATACACGGTGACATAAATCAACTTGGCATCTTCGGAGAGGTGGACGGATAGCACCAATTAGCATCTGCCCCGAATCTCAGGCGAGACGTCCATGTCTCGGCCACCGTTCGGAGGGGAACAGATTCTAGCACGCCCGGTAGGACCTTTTCCTCTTTCCACTCCACACTTCGTGTGTCGTGTTCGCGAACCAAACACGGCTCGCTAATGGTTGCCCTTGGGTTTCAAGGTACTAAGATTTGGCGTTTTGCTTATTGCAGAAAGCAAAGAATCAATGGCTTCCACTTGTGCGAAAGGCTCCAACTGCAACTGCGACCGGCGCTCCGCCTCGCCAGGAAGTATAGCCTACGGGCCCCAAGCTGCTTCGCTGTTCACAATGCCCGTAGAACAGGTCACTCAAGCCACCACAGGGTTGTTTTTCGGGACCATACTCCCGCCAACGAGCTTCACAGCTCCTGTGCTGACACCGAAAGCTCCCAAGAAGTCGGTCTTTGATCGGCTTACACCTACCGTGGCCCCTCTCAACGGGTCGCTCGGTCTTCTCCAGACTGGGCCAGAACTCCTGTGGACCCGCAATGGGGCCTACAATCCCAGAGAAGGCTGCTCCGAAGAGGATAACCATCCCTGCTCCTGAAGTCGTCAAGGCGGCTTCTCCCGCCAAAAAGTCGGTCTTTACAAGATTGACTGTTCCAGCTCCCGCTTCTGCTACCCAAAGGACATCGGTCTTTAACAGGCTGACACCAGCAGCGGCCCCTCGCCTACACAGGGGGAAAGACGAAGCTATCGCCCTCACCGAACCGATTCCATCAGCACGACACGCTCGACGTCGCTACTGGCGCCGAGTAAGGAAGGCCGGAGGCAACTCCCCTTCTGGGCTAACTCCTCCAGCCCCGACGACAGAAGTTAATGATGCTGTTCCAACTAAGAACAGCTTTGAGATGCTGAATAAGGTGCGTAGGAATTCTCCTATCGCGACGCTAAAGAGGTCTCCCCCTCCGTTGAAAAAGGCCGCGGAAATAAAGCCAGAACAGCCCCAATCTCCTCAACGGCTGTCTTCCAAAATCTATAAAGTCTGGCGGCAGACCCAAGACTCGGTAATCGATCCAAATTTCTTCCGCCAGCACAAGAAGCTGAAAATTCAACAGGAAGTCAGTCATCACGTTAAGCCACGAAAAGCTGTCTGGGTTCCCACCTCAACGGTCCCCTCAACTTCCACTGCTCATAAAAAGAGGAGGCCGGAGAAGATCCCCGGGCCGGCGACGAGAGCTAAAGGCAATGAGCCCAGACACCCTAAGCCTGGGGGCATGATGGTCCATACTATATACATGGCGTCGGGGAAGGAAGATAGCCGTGCGTCTATAGGGCATAGACCGCTCACACAGTCAGTGACCAAAGCTCAGGAGCAACAGCAGAAGCTCCAAGAAATGATGACCGCGATGGCCGCACTTACTGGGCCGAAAGAAAGCCCCGAAGTGTCATCCGATCAACGACAGGAGGAAGAAACTGACGCTGAGTTCCTTCGTAGGATATTGGAGAAGAAGGATAAAGAGGCTGCCGAACAAGTAGCCAATATACAACGAATGGCCCTCCTGTTCCAGGACATGGTGGGAATGATGATCCAACAAGATTCTCCTACTGAAGATCCTCCAATCATTCTTGAAGACGACAGGGGAGAAGCTTCAAATCCCCCACCTGCTCTGTCAACGGCTAAGAAGGAGACAATCTCTAAGGCTGACCTAGATGAATACATAGCCCAACAGATACGCGTTCACCAGGCGGATGAGGCAGCTAGTCAAGTTGTCAGGACAGGAAGACCATATCCGAGCTGGTATGACCAGATCAAATACCCGCCGGGCTACACAATACCAAAATTCCATGTCTATAAGGGGACAGGCAATCCCCATCAGCATGTGGCCCAGTTCAGGGCGCTTTGTGGTAACACTGGTGGCGACGATAAACTGTTGCTTCACCAGTTCGTGGGCAGCTTATCAGAAACGGCGTTCGAATAGTATTCGGAACTCCCGAACGATTCTATCAAGACGTTCGCTGAAATGGAGTTGCTATTCACTCAGCGATTCGCAAGCGCCAGCGAACGCACTCTAATAACGGCATTGATTAAACCAGGCGAAACGTGGGTCCAGTATGCTATACGCTGGCGAAATTTGTGGTCGAAATGCGAGCAACGCATTGAGGAAGCGCCCGCGGTGGGCATGTTCGTGGGTACACTAGATCCTCATGCAACCATCTCACAGTTCATGATGTTCTTTAAACCAACCACGTTCCAGGCTCTGATCGACAAGTTGGCCCAGATGGACCAGATGGGTCACAGACCGCCTCCCCCGAAGCGAGAACCTCGGAGTGACAAGGGTAAAGGGAAGGCAACCTTCGTCGCGAATGCTCAGCAGCAACCTAGTGCCCCAAAGCTGGCGGATCAACTGGAAGAAAGACGCCGGTATTATAATGAGAAGATGAAGCGCCCCTACTTGTTCCCGCGGGATAAGACAAAACGGTTGTTCGAGCAGGCAGTACGCAACAGACTTATAAACCTGCCAAATCCAAGGCGACCGCCACAACCCACTGAGGTGAATAACCACAATTATTGCCCATACCATCAAACGGTAAGCCATCCGATTGAGGATTGCTTCGTTTTTAAAGGATGGATTGAAGATCAATACCTCCTGGGGAAGTTTGCACTATCCGAAAAGTGGAAGGTGAACCCGCCGCAGCCGCATACTCCTAAGAAAGCAGATACACCGGGGGAAACCTGTTCCTTTATTGAAGAAGCTCCGTGGGAGGTCGTGCTGTCAACTAAAACCAAAATAATGCTGAGGGACCTTCATGCGTGCCCGGCGGTCGAATGGAAGGACCCGCTGGAACCCCAGATCATTGAAGGAATGCTGAAGCCGTGCCCAACTACAAAGAGCGGTGGTGATGGCCCAAGTACTCATGCCCAACCGTCAAAATCTTCGAAGAAAAAGAAGAAGAAATCTAAGAAGCCCGTGAAGCCTGGAGACAAGCGCACGGATTTACAGAAACAGATTGACGCGCTGGAGGAGTACAATCAAAAAGCGCGGACTCCCATCACGCTACAAGAGTTCCTCAACCACGTCTTTCAGGAGGAAGATGATGGAGAGAGCTCATCGGATGAATCCGAGGGATATGTGGCGATTTGTCATGTGATCTCCTACTCGGAAGATGAAAAAACTCCTGGCACTGAGAAACTGGGGGCACAGCCTGAGCCAGAACTTGTATGGCCAACAGATGAAATGATCGACGCCTTTCTAGACGAGATTCGTCTGAAGAGTAAAGCCGATTAGGAGCGTAAGATGGCTGCATCAGAAGGAGTCAAACGCAAGCGACTAAACGAAAAAGTCGAAGCACTCCCGCCAGATCGAAAGACATCCGATGCGAATAAAAACGTGTTCAAGACGAGGAAAAGGTTTGCCAAAGCCATGTCAGTAGGGATGAAGCTACCACCCTCGGAAGAGAACGCGTTCGATGGGGCGAAGAGGCACCCTAATTATTGCTCATATCATCGGAAAATTTCACACCCTATGGAGGAGTGCGACGCCTTTAGGATATGGTGGCAAGGATATGTTGCTCACCGGCAACATTTTAAGCGCATGAAACGCAAGACTCGTCGGGAACGAAGAAGTACTACCGACGAGCACAACAGAACTGCTGGCAACTGTTACATGGTTAACGCCGGAGGGTCACAAGTTCTCACCTTTGGGAGCGACTCTGATGAAGAAATGGATCTGGGCCCTCTCTTTAAAGAATCCGTTTTAGGGAAAGAGGAAGAACCAGAGGCCTGCGAAAATATTCAGCTGCGCAATCGCACGCTCCCGGAAAAGAATCTCGGACCCGTGAATAGAAAAGATAAGGGAAAGGAGAAGTTCACTGAGGATATCACCTTAGATGACCAAGTCATGAAAGAGTTGACTGCCAAAGACCCTCCCAGGAAGGGTAAGGTGGACTATAACATCCTAGCACACCTAAGGAAGCTACCTTCTCAGCTCAGCATTCTTGATGCCCTCCTATTATCAAAAGGAGCGCGAGATTCATTAATCAAGGCGTTACAAGAACCCGAGCAATTCCAAGCCTTCCTCGCCATAGAAAGGATGAAGGATGAACTGGAAGAAGTGCGCACGGCCGACATCACTTTCGGTGACGAAGACCTTCTCCTCGGGACGTATGACCACAACTGTCCCCTATACGTCTCCGGATACAGCCACGATATCAAGATAGGCAAAATCCTGGTTGATAATGGATCCTCCGTCAATCTCCTTAATGTTCGGGTGTTGAAGGAAATCTGCATGAGCGTGCAGCACCTCGCTCGTGACAAAATTACCATCTCCGGTTTCGACTCCCAGTCATCACGGACTCTCGGATCCGTGATATTAACATTACGCTTCGGACTACTCGTCACGGACATCAAGTTTCACGTCATTGACGCCAAGACCCGCTACAACGCCTTGCTCGGTCGTCCTTGGTTACACGACTACAACATCATCCCTTCTACACAGCATCAGTGTATGAAGTACTTTAAGGATGGTTTCGAGTATACCGTAATGGGTGAGCTGAACCCATTCTCCGTGAACGAAGTCCGCAAGTACGAAGATGCAAAGTACTTTTTGCCAGACTTCGAGGATACAGAAAGGTGTCGCAAGCCGGAGAACAAAGCCGCCGCCACCATCCCTGTTTTCGGAAGCGATACCGAAGAAGAAGAAGAGATAGTTTACGCTGGGCCGTCTCGACGCAACAACCCGGGAACGTCCGCCCCCATGTTGATCTTCGAAAGTGACTTGGAAGATGAGGTTAATGCCGTGTTCTCCAGTCGGCCGTCAATACAAGCATCCCCTAGCGATGATCAGAGTTTGCAAATCTCCATGGTGCCGCGGAAACACTATAAGGATCTCGACGCACTTCAAGCTCACAATGTGCAGGACCTGCAGACGTTTTACGTCCCTCCCAGGCGAAAGGGTGAAAAGGTGATCCTATTCTACCAATCGACAGAAATGAGAGTGGAGAAAGAGATATGGCATGGCGCGGATGCTACACTCGACAGGCTCCAACCCATCCGTTTGCCCAGATATTACACAAATGGACTAAGGAGGCTATTGAAGCGCCAAGGAGTACCCTTAAAACAGACTGTTCGACAAGCTCAGTTCTACAACAAGATTTGGAATGTCCCTGGGACTCAGTGCAAATTGCCCAACGGGAGAATGGAAACGCTTGGGCTTGGATATGTGAGATCCGGGAAACGTGAGCGAGTCCACAGCAGCTACGCCATATATAACTTCGATGAGGAGGAGGACACCCTGTCGAGGAATGCTAACCCCTCGTCAAAACTGGATCCCGCGAGCGAAGTGCCGAGTCCATCATTTGAAGAACAAGTGGACAAGCTTATCAGGAAAGCGGGTCAAAAGGATCGGGAAGACCACAACCGCGAGATGGCCATCTACGAGAAGGCCAGGATGCAACGTCTGTTTCAACAGGCTGCAAAAGACAAAGATGCTCCTCCCTGTCAACCCGTTGTACAAAAGGCCCGACGCAGAGGCAGAAGTAAGTCAAGGAGCGGAAAGAGGAGCCGACAACAACGACGCAGGATTAGAGAGTCATGTGATCGGGTATTGCGCGGCCCTGATTTGTCCCTCATGAAGAAGATGAGTCGAGCGTATTCCTGTAACACCTTAGGATAATAGTTAGTGAATAATTATATTTAAATAATGGTTTTTAACAAAAAGTTTACCAAATTGTGTTTTAAATATTTTTCCTAATTTAATAAATATTTTTCCAAAATTTTCCTAGGCTTGCACACACATGTGCATGTAAACTAGGGTTTTTAAATTGAGTTAATACCATGATTATTAACCATGGTGGGTTAATCATGGGATTATGCCTTTTTGGGTTTTTAAGTGGGTTAATTAAGTTAATTAGTTAATTAGTAGTTACTTTAATTTGAATTTGTTTAGGGGTTGACTTGTGAGAGAGAGAGGGGTGCATCATGGCTCAAGCATGCTTGCATTAAATGAAGAGAGAGAGAGAGAGGAGGGTTGACAATTGGACCTTGGGTGTTTCCTCTCATTTCTTTGCCTTTCTTTCAAGTCTCACACACACACACTCATACTACCTCTCAGCTTCAGAACCCCAGCAGCAAGCATTCAGCAGCAACTGAAGCAACAGCAGCAGCAGCATGAGAGCAACAGCAGCAGCAGCATGAGAGCAGCAGTAGCAGTAGCAGAGATCAGTAGCAGCAGCAGCAGTGAACAGCAACTGCAGCTTCTTCCCTTCACTTCTTCACCTTCCTGCAGCTTCCTAGGGTTAAGTATGAGGTATACTTCCTAACTTGCTTCCCTAGTTTGCTTAGTTAGTGTAGATTTGCATCGGTTAATGGTTTTTAGTGCGTTTTAGTGTGATATGGGGTGTTTAATGGGAACTTTGTGCTAATGAGGTGTAAATTGGTTTCAGTAGGATAGTTGAGGTTTGTTGAGACCATGTTAACTTAGTTTAACCCCGATTGCACTAAAATACCACCAGTTTCCCTATTTGATGCAAATTGTCGTTTTTAAGCAAATTTGAGGTTTTCTGGATCTGCTTTTGACCCGATGAGATCTGAGTGAAATTAAGGAGACTGTAGTATAGTAGTGATGTGCTGATACCCTAGCTTGAACCCGGCCCCCTAATTGCTACAGTAGGCCGCCAATTTTCTCTTTCTGGCCGCAAATTGCGGCCAGATGGGTAGGTTTTGGGTTGGTGTTTGGTCCTGTAGGTGTCTGCTAGTGTGTAGGGTGTTGTTATATATATAGTTTTGTAAGTTTAGCTCTGTGTAGAAATCTGGGACCAAATACCTATTTTGCCGTTTTTCTAAACCTTCGCGACACGCGTGATACGTGAGTAGGTTTGGGGTTTTTGTGTATTGCGACGCGTCGGGGTAGTTTCAGGCGCGTGATCACACGTTTTAGCGTATCGCGCACACGCGCGATTGGTTTGCGACACGGGTTTCTAGTTGGACCGTAATGTCGCGTTTCTGTGAAATTGAGCTTATGTGTGATATATGTTATGTGATTCTAGGTTCGCAGGCCAGTGAGACGGACGCTGCGAAGAAGGGCAAGCAAGTGGTTGGATACGCTTAGCGCGAGACACGGTGAGTAGATTTCACATCTACGGGGATATCGCCCGCATGGCGTTATGCGTCAGGGCTGATAGGACCTTAGTATATATATTGCATTTACCCCATGGATTGTCATTGCATATTGCATTTCCTGCTGTAATTATAGATATATGCTTAGAACTGATAGAACACCGCACTATTACTAACGGTTTATGTTGCACGAGCACTATTTGCATGCTACACACACACCGTTAGTAATTGCCATGCCACACTCACTGTAGAGCTGCCATGATTATATTGTTATAGTTTATCTTACTTATGATTGGTGATGATTTCCTGGACATTGGGAGCCGTATGACATCTGTAAAAACGGAAACTATTTTAAAAGCGGTTTTCCCCTTATACCCATATCATGGATTGATTTATATTGTACATCGCATTGGATTTATTATTGGTGTTGGATTTACATGTGATTTCTGGTTTTGAGGACCGTGGAATTATTTAAGAAAAGATGCACTATTTTGAAAAACCCGGTACCTCGTGATATGATATTTTGGTGTGTCCACCACGCGTTTTCTCGGTGCTGAGACGTGTGCTTGAAACCCGATTCGAGGAGTGGATGTTCCGTTTGCGGGTTCGTGGTGGGCCCGGTATGGTTCCCCTCGGCGAGATGATCGATGGGATTTGCCGGTTGAGCCTGGAGGCGGGCGAGTACCTACCGGTGATTGGTTGGACCTGGCAGTTGTCCGGAGGATACTGACCAGAGTCGAGAGATGGATGCGGGATGATCCGTACTGCCGGGGCCGAGGGCCGACACCGCAGACGGACCCCGTGGGGCCGATCCGGACTGACGGAGCCCGATATACGAGGATTTACGTGTCGATGCTGGACACGGGTATTTTATGATATTTTGGGTGCCGATGTTGGGCACTCGTGATTCCTCTGAGATATACAGGATTTGAGGGCCGATGGGTGTGCTGGCGCCTGAGTGTATTTGGGATTTGGGTGCAGTCTGAGGCACCGGTTATTGTTTTCCATGTTGACATAGTCCATGTAGATGTTATTTATCCCATACTCAGTATTGACTGCTATATATCTCATCCTGTAGCATTTACCAGTTAGAGTACTTGCATTACTATTGCATCCTCTGTTTGGCATGCATTGTTATCATCTGATGGCATTAGTAGAGCCACGCTATATGTGCATGCTCGCGATCACCTTTATATGTTATCTCTATTCACGAGTTGGCAACTCACCCCCGTTGTGCCACAGTCCTTGCAGGTTGCCCTTGGGAGTAGTCACGGCTGGCTGTTTACCGCATCTTTTGGCACAGATACCCCTTTCAGGCGAGATAGCCTTTTGCTGATAGGTGGGTTTTGTACGGTATCTGTTATCTTTCAGTTGTATATTGATGTATCCAGTATTCTCCATCTACCTTTCTGTATTGACTTAGAGACAGCTGTGAGGACGATATGTATGATTTTATATTCTGGTGTCGAGCTCGCATGTGAGCCGACTTTATGTTATGCAGTCTTACCATTTGTGATATTGTCCTTGCTTTACTGTGTACTCTTCGCTACGGCGTCGTATATCATATTGTGATGCTTATTCATTTCACTTGATATTTCTGCTACACCTTGATTTTACCCGACTTGCGGGACAAATGTTAAAAATGGAAATGTTGCCAAAATTATAAAAGTTATAACTCTTGAACTTAAAAGGATTTCTACTAAATAAATGGAAGCTTTTCAGACATGTATTACTGTTTTTACAAAAATGTTTTAATCACTCTTTATTTATTGGTTTTGATTTCTGGGTTCGGCTTACTTAGCTGCGTTACGCCTGTAGACGTTGCGTGGTTAAGTGCCGGTCACGAGTCGAAACTCTCGGGTCGTGACAAAGTTGGTATCAGAGCGTAGGTTTTACCTTCGGAGTGTAGGATGACCCTGGTATGATGGAGTAGGTAGCTGCGGCAGGGTAGCGTAGCGTGTGTATGTTCCGCGGCATACTCACGACACGGTGCTCCGCCTACGCGACCTTAGGACTTGTTGATTTAAATTCCTTCTTGAATACATACATTCTTGCGATTCGATTTCCGTGTTCTTATCGAATCCAAATTTTCTTTCAGCCATTATGCCGCCTAAGACTACGAGGGCACAGAGAGCGGCCGCGAGGGCCGAGATTCGTGTTGACTCGTCCGAGACGAGGACTGATCCGGGCAGTGTACCCGTTGTACCCGAGCAGACTGTTCCTCCTGTGACAGATCAGATCGCCACGCTAGGGGCTGGTATGCAGGAGATGCGCCAGACGGTGGGATCTAGCATGCAGGAGATGCGCCAGATGATAGGATCGCTAGTTGAGGCGCTTCAAGCCCAGCGACCAGAGGTAGCTCCACCTGTCCCAGCGACCGCGATGGTACCTACCGTACAGCCAGTTGCCCCTGCAGCCACGGAGGTGATCACAGTATCGTTATCAGAGTTTATGAGGCTGAAGCCTCCGGTCTTCACAGGCACCGATACAGCCGAGGACCCACAGTCCTTCATTGATAAGATGGCCCGTATATGCCGTTCGCTCAGATGCGCAGATGCGAGATGGGTCGAGTTCGCGAACTTTCGCCTAGAAGGTCTTGCGCAGAAGTGGTGTGATTCAGTGGAGAAGGGCAGAGCAGCAGGTCTTCCTCCTATGACCTGGACGGAGTTCGTGACAGTATTCCTAGCCCGTTTCCTTCCCCAGAGTGTTAAGGACACCCGAGCACACAGATTTGAGTCCTTGCGCCAGACGCCAGGGATGACAGTGTCAGAGTATGACGTGCTGTTTACAGAGTTGGCAGTCTATGCCCCATATTTAGTGGCTACCGAGGAGTTGCGCGTCAAGAGATTTGTTCGAGGCTTGCTTACACCATTGTTCCTTACGATCAGCGCGCAGCACTATGAGACTTACGCAGCAGCTGTGGATGCAGCCTTATTGGTCGAGGAGCGCCTGGCTGAGACTTCGGCAGTCCCAGAGCCGAAGAGAGTTCGTACTGGTATATCCGCTCGGAGACAGACTTTCAGACGCCGCGACAGGTATCGCCCAGGTACGGGGAGTGGCAGAGATTCGGGACGGAGCCAGATGTTTAGTTCCTATCCACGAGAGGGTCAGCAGTCGCCGCGGGGTTGCTTTAGATGCGGCAGCTTACTTCACCTTGTGAGAGATTGCCCCGAGACACACCGGAGGGAGGCAGCAGCACCGCATGTTACCTTACCACCTTCACCACCCCAGAGGGCGTTGCCCGTTGTACCTACCGTTGCTCCGCGCCAGACTCATGCATATAGAGGTCGTGGTCATGGAGGAGTTGCTCAGAGGGGGAGAGATGACCGAGGCAGAGGACAGTCAGTCGTAGGTGGTGGACAGGCGAGGGTTTTTTTATTGACACATCAGGACGCGCAGGCGTCCAATGCAGTGGTTTCAGGTATCCTTCCTGTATGTTCAGTTGATGCCCATGTATTGTTCGATCCCGGATCCACACACTCGTACGTATCCACACACTTCGTGCCGAGTTTGGGTAGAGAGTCCGGCTTGCTTGATCAGCCGCTTGTGGTGACCACTCCTGTGGGAGAGTCGTTTGTTGCTAGGCACGTGTTCCGATCCTGTACCATCTGTATTGGCGAGAGAGAGTTGCCTGTCGATTTGATCCTTCTGGAGATGTTGGACTTCGACGTTCTCTTGGGTATGGATTGGTTAGCCACGTGCTATTCTTCGGTGGACTGCCGCGAGAAGACAGTTAGATTCTGTTTCCCCGGCAAGTCGGTTTTTGTTGTGTTGGGGGACCGTAGTGCCGCCCCTCACAGTGTGATCTCTTCTTTTCGCGCTGGACAGCTTTTGAGGAAGGGATGTCAGGGATTTCTCGCCTATGTTCGCGATGCTCGCGCTACAGAGGTTCCATTGGATCAGGTTCCGGTTGTTAGCGAGTTTCCTGATGTGTTCCCTGCCGAGCTTCCAGGGTTGCCGCCCGAGCGCGACATTTCTTTCTGTATTGATTTGGTTCCTGGCTCGGGGCCTATTTCCATACCGCCTTATCGGATGGCCCCGGCGGAACTTAGAGAATTGAAGGGTCAATTGCAAGATTTGCTAGATAAGGGACTTATTCGACCCAGTGTTTCTCCTTGGGGTGCTCCAGTCCTGTTCGTCAAGAAGAAGGATGGCAGTTTGCGTCTGTGTATCGACTACCGCCAGCTGAACAGGGTGACAGTGCGGAACAGGTATCCTTTGCCGCGTATCGACGATTTGTTCGACCAGCTTCAGGGGGCAGGGTACTTTTCGAGGATCGACTTACGATCGGGCTATCATCAGCTGCGGGTTCGACAGGAGGACATTCCCAGGACAGCTTTCCGTACGCGCTACGGCCATTACGAGTTTTTGGTGATGTCGTTCGGACTCACCAATGCGCCAGCAGCCTTCATGGACATGATGAACCATATTTTCCGGCCTTATTTGGATCTGTTCATCATAATCTTCATTGACGATATCTTGGTGTATTCCCGGAGTAGTGAGGAGCACGAGCAGCACCTGCGGATTACATTGCAGACCTTGAGGGAGCACCAGCTTTATGCGAAATTCTCCAAGTGTGCTTTTTGGCTGGACAGCGTAGATTTCTTGGGGCATGTGATTTCACGAGACGGTATATGTGTAGACCCGAGAAAGATCGAGGCCGTTCAGCGTTGGCCCAGACCCACATCGGTGACGGAGATTCGCAGCTTTTTGGAGTTAGCCGGTTACTACAGACGTTTTGTGCAGGACTTCTCCCGTATTGCTACACCGTTGACCGGGTTAACCCGGAAGGGAGTTCCTTTCGATTGGACGGAGGAGTGCGAGCACAGTTTCCAGCAGTTACGGACACGGCTGACGACGGCACCGGTGTTATCTTTACCTTCCGGATCGGGCGGATTTGTGGTCTTTTGTGATGCTTCTCGAGTGGGGTTAGGGTGCGTACTGATGCAGCATGATAGAGTGATCGCGTATGCCTCGCGACAATTGAAGAAGCATGAGCAGAACTACCCCACTCACGATTTGAAGATGGCAGCAGTGGTCTTCGCACTTAAGATCTGGCGACATTACCTATACGGCGAGTCGTGCCAGATATTCATGGATCACAAGAGTCTGAAATACATATTCCAGCAGCGGGACCTGAACCTTCGACAGCGCCGATGGATGGAGTTAGTGAAGGATTACGGTTGCGAGATCTTATATCACCCGGGCAAGGCAAATGTGGTGGCAGATGCTTTGAGCAGGAGGCCCGGGAGCAGTCTATCTTGTTTGAGCGCAGTACAGGGACAGTCATCAGCAGACTGGCAGATATTATGCGACAGCCGGATACAGTTCGAGTTCACGCCGATTGGAGGACAGATAGCGCATGTCCGTGCACGCCCACAGTTGATCGATCGTATACGTGAGGCACAGCTCAGTGATGACCGATGTTCAGAGATCATGGCACAGATTGGACAGGGCAGATTTTCCGAGTTCGTGATCGATGGTCAGGGGATACTACGATTTGGAGTCAGACTGTGCGTACCAGATGCTGAGGGACTGAGACGCGAGATTCTTGAGGAGGCACATCGATCGGTATATAGCGTCCATCCTGGTTCCACCAAGATGTATCATGATATGAGAGGTGTTTACTGGTGGGACGGAATGAAGAAGGACATTGCAGATTTTGTGGCGAGATGCCTGACTTGTCAGCAAGTCAAGGCTGAGCACCAGAGGCCCGCAGGAGAGCTACAGCCGTTACCCATTCCGGAGTGGAAATGGGAACAGATTTCGATGGATTTCGTGGTGGGTCTACCCAGGACTAGTCGAGGGTATGACTCCATCTGGGTGATCGTGGATCGGTTGACGAAAGCGGCTCACTTCCTACCGGTGAAGACGACTTTCGGATTTACTCAGTATGCCCAGATCTACATTGACGAGATAGTGCGACTGCACGGAGTCCCGACGTGTATTGTGTCTGATAGAGGCACCCAGTTTACCAGTAGACTATGGCAGAGGCTCCAGGAGGCTTTGGGTACTCGCTTGAGTTTCAGCACGGCTTTTCATCCGCAGACCGACGGACAGTCAGAGCGGACCATCCAGACTCTCGAGGACATGCTCAGAGCTTGTGTATTAGATTTCGGAGGTAGCTGGGATCATCATTTGCCCTTGGTAGAGTTCTCCTACAATAATAGCTACCAGGAGGCCATTCAGATGGCACCATTTGAGGCTCTTTATGGGAGGAGATGCAGGTCGCCCACTTGTTGGACAGAGCTCAGTGAGAGCAGTATCTTAGGGCCACAGATCGTTGAGGAGACGACAGCGAAGATCCAGTTGATTCGCGATAGGATGAGAGCAGCCCAGAGTAGGCAGAGATCTTATGCGGACCGTCGGCGACGCAGACTTGACTTTTCTGTTGGTGATCATGTTTTCTTGAGGGTCTCCCCAATGAAAGGTGTGATGAGGTTTGGGAAGAAGGGGAAGCTCAGTCCCAGGTATGTGGGTCCCTTCGAGATCCTCGAGCGTGTTGGTGCGGTAGCTTACCGGTTAGCCCTTCCGCCCAGTTTTCCAGATGTGCATCCCGTATTTCATGTCTCGATGCTTCGCAGATATCTTCATGATCCTTCGCATGCGATTCAGCATCCGACGATCCAGCTTGAGCGTGACCTTTCCTATGCAGAGCAGCCGGTGAGGATCTTGGATCGACAAGTGAAGAAATTAAGATCGAAGGACATTCCATCAGTTAAGGTACTTTGGCGTGGTCAGAACCGTGAGGAGGTCACTTGGGAGACCGAAAGCAAGATGATGAAGACGTATCCCCATCTTTTTGAAGGTACGTGTAGTTAGATTTTTGAAATTCGGGGACGAATTTCTTTAAGGGGGAGAGATTGTAACACCTTAGGATAATGGTTAGTGAATAATTATATTTAAATAATGGTTTTTAACAAAAAGTTTACCAAATTGTGTTTTAAATATTTTTCCTAATTTAATAAATATTTTTCCAAAATTTTCCTAGGCTTGCACACACATGTGCATGTAAACTAGGGTTTTTAAATTGAGTTAATACCATGATTATTAACCATGGTGGGTTAATCATGGGATTATGCCTTTTTGGGTTTTTAAGTGGGTTAATTAAGTTAATTAGTTAATTAGTAGTTACTTTAATTTGAATTTGTTTAGGGGTTGACTTGTGAGAGAGAGGGGTGCATCATGGCTCAAGCATGCTTGCATTAAATGAAGAGAGAGAGAGAGAGAGAGGAGGGTTGACAATTGGACCTTGGGTGTTTCCTCTCATTTCTTTGCCTTTCTTTCAAGTCTCACACACACACACTCATACTACCTCTCAGCTTCAGAACCCCAGCAGCAAGCATTCAGCAGCAACTGAAGCAACAGCAGCAGCAGCATGAGAGCAACAGCAGCAGCAGCAGCATGAGAGTAGCAGCAGTAGCAGAGATCAGTAGCAGCAGCAGCAGTGAACAGCAACTGCAGCTTCTTCCCTTCACTTCTTCACCTTCCTGCAGCTTCCTAGGGTTAAGTATGAGGTATACTTCCTAACTTGCTTCCCTAGTTTGCTTAGTTAGTGTAGATTTGCATCGGTTAATGGTTTTTAGTGCGTTTTAGTGTGATATGGGGTGTTTAATGGGAACTTTGTGCTAATGAGGTGTAAATTGGTTTCAGTAGGATAGTTGAGATTTGTTGAGACCATGTTAACTTAGTTTAACCCCGATTGCACTAAAATACCACCAGTTTCCCTATTTGATGCAAATTGTCGCTTTTAAGCAAATTTGAGGTTTTCTGGATCTGCTTTTGACCCGATGAGATCTGAGTGAAATTGAGGAGACTGTAGTATAGTAGTGATGTGCTGATACCCTAGCTTGAACCCGACCCCCTAATTGCTATAGTAGGCCGCCAATTTTCTCTTTCTGGCCGCAAATTGCAGCCAGATGGGTAGGTTTTGGGTTGGTGTTTGGTCCTGTAGGTGTCTGCTAGTGTGTAGGGTGTTGTTATATATATAGTTTTGTAAGTTTAGCTCTGTGTAGAAATCTGGGACCAAATACCTATTTTGCCGTTTTTCTAAACCTTCGCGACACGCGTGATACGTGAGTAGGTTTGGGGTTTTTGTGTATCGCGACGCGTCGGGGTAGTTTCAGGCGCGTGATCACACGTTTTAGCGTATCACGCACACGCGCGATTGGTTTGCGACACGGGTTTCTAGTTGGACCGTAATGTCGCGTTTCTGTGAAATTGAGCTTATGTGTGATATATGTTATGTGATTCTAGGTTCGCAGGCCAGTGAGACGGACGCTGCGAAGAAGGGCAAGCAAGTGGTTGGATACGCTTAGCGCGAGACACGGTGAGTAAATTTCACATCTACGGGGATATCGCCCGCATGGCGTTATGCGTCAGGGCTGATAGGACCTTAGTATATATATTGCATTGACCCCATGGATTGTCATTGCATATTGCATTTCCTGCTGTAATTATAGATATATGCTTAGAACTGATAGAACACCGCACTATTACTAACGGTTTATGTTGCACGAGCACTATTTGCATGCTACACACACACCGTTAGTAATTGCCATGCCACACTCACTGTAGAGCTGCCATGATTATATTGTTATAGTTTATCTTACTTATGATTGGTGATGATTTCCTGGACATTGGGAGCCGCATGACATCTGTAAAAACGGAAACTATTTTAAAAGCGGTTTTCCCCTTATACCCATATCATGGATTGATTTATATTGTACATCGCATTGGATTTATTATTGGTGTTGGATTTACATGTGATTTCTGGTTTTGAGGACCGTGGAATTATTTAAGAAAAGATGCACTATTTTGAAAAACCCGGTACCTCGTGATATGATATTTTGGTGTGTCCACCACGCGTTTTCTCGGTGCTGAGACGTGTGCTTGAAACCCGATTCGAGGAGTGGATGTTCCGTTTGCGGGTTCGTGGTGGGCCCGGTATGGTTCCCCTCGGCGAGATGATCGATGGGATTTGCCGATTGAGCCTGGAGGCGGGCGAGTACCTACCGGTGATTGGTTGGACCTGGCAGTTGTCCGGAGGATACTGACCAGAGTCGAGAGATGGATGCGGGATGATCCGTACTGCCGGGGCCGAGGGCCGACACCGCAGACGGACCCCGTGGGGCCGATCCGGACTGACGGAGCCCGATATACGAGGATTTACGTGTCGATGCTGGACACGGGTATTTTATGATATTTTGGGTGCCGATGTTGGGCACTCGTGATTCCTCTGAGATATACAGGATTTGAGGGCCGATGGGTGTGCTGGCGCCTGAGTGTATTTGGGATTTGGGTGCAGTCTGAGGCACCGGTTATTGTTTTCCATGTTGACATAGTCCATGTAGATGTTATTTATCCCATACTCAGTATTGACTTCTATATATCTCATCCTGTAGCATTTACCAGTTAGAGTACTTGCATTACTATTGCATCCTCTGTTTGGCATGCATTGTTATCATCTGATGGCATTAGTAGAGCCACGCTATATGTGCATGCTCGCGATCACCTTTATATGTTATCTCTATTCACGAGTTGGCAACTCACCCCCGTTGTGCCACAGTCCTTGCAGGTTGCCCTTGAGAGTAGTCACGGCTGGCTGTTTACCGCATCTTTTGGCACAAATACCCCTTTGAGGCGATATAGCCTTTTGCTGATAGGTGGGTTTTGTACGGTATCTGTCATCTTTCAGTTGTATATTGATGTATCTAGTATTCTCCATCTACCTTTCTGTATTGACTTAGAGACAGCTGTGAGGACGATATGTATGATTTTGTATTCTGGTGTCGAGCTCGCATGTGAGCCGACTTTATGTTATGCAGTCTTACCATTTGTGATATTGTCCTTGCTTTACTGTGTACTCTTCGCTACGGCGTCGTATATCATATTGTGATGCTTATTCATTTCACTTGATATTTCTGCTACACCTTGCTTTTACCCAACTTGCGGGACAAATGTTAAAAATGGAAATGTTGCCAAAATTATAAAAGTTATAACTCTTGAACTTAAAAGGATTTCTACTAAATAAATGGAAGCTTTTCAGACATGTATTACTGTTTTTACAAAAATGTTTTAATCACTTTTTATTTATTGGTTTTGATTTCTGGGTTCGGCTTACTTAGCTACGTTACGCCTGTAGACGTTGCGTGGTTAAGTGCCGGTCACGAGTCGAAACTCTCTGGTCGTGACAATTCCTTCCCCCGAGACAAGACGAAGAAGTTACTCGAGATCGCTATAAAACATAAAATGATCGCACTTCCAGAGTTTAAGCACCCTGAGCAAGCTAACAAAGTTTCTCATCCGGGCTATTGCTCTTATCACCGAGCCATAAGACACCCTATCGAAGACTGCTTCACCTTTAAGAACTGGGTCGAAGACTAGTACCAGCAAGGCAGATTTGCTTTATCCAGCAGCTGGAGGGTAACGCCGCCACAAAAGCACGAACTCAAAGCTGCAAGAGCAGAACCAGACCCACATCGATCTTGGAAGCAGATTTGCACCTGTCACATGATTACAATATTAAAGGAAGAGCCCGAGGACATAGATGAGCTCCCTTGGTGCTTCGAAAACAATGACAATGAGGTAATCTCAGAATTTCCACCGGCTCCGAAAGAACTAGAAGATGGCATACATACTACTGCAGATAACCTCAAGAAAATTGAGTTGGGATCGGCAGACGATCCGCGACCGACATTCGTCAGCGAGCTGCTATCTGAAGAAAGAGTGGCTGCGTTAAAGGACGTGCTTCTACAGCATAAAGATTGCTTCGCGTGGAACTATTCCGAGATGCCGGGATTAGATCCAGAGATTGTTGTGCATAAATTAGCAATATCCCCGGATATCATGACAGCCAAGCAGGCGCCGAGAAGGATGCGGCTCGAGCTTGAGATGAGCATCAACGCCGAAGTCAAGAAGCTGATCGATTCTGGATTTATCCAAGAAGTCCAATATCCTGACTGGATCGCCAACATCGTCCCGGTAATGAAGAAAAATGGGACGGTGCGCATATGCGTGGATTTCAGGGATCTCAATAAAGCCTGCCCGAAGGATGATTTCCCAGTACCGGTAACCGAGCTGATGATAAATAACACGTCCATTCACGAGGTTTTCTCCTTTATGGACGGTTCATCAGGGTACAATCAGATAAAGATGCATCCCGAAAATCAGAAGCACGCCGCTTTCCGGACTCCTTTGGGCATATTCTGCTACAAAGTCATGCCCTTCGGATTAAAAAAATACCGGTGCCACCTATCAGAGAGCCATGACAAAGATCTTTGATGATCTCATACATGAAATCGTCGAGTGCTATATCGACGACCTCGTAGTGAAGAGCACGTCATATGAAGAGCATTTAGAGTATCTGAAGACCGTATTTCAACGCCTTCGGCAATATAATTTGAAGATGAACCCCCTCAAATGCGCATTCGGAGTCTCCTCGGGTAAATTCCTAGGATTCATCGTCCGACACCGAGATATTGAGATAGATCCGTCCAAGATCAAGGCGATCATGGAAATGCCACCGCCAAGGACTCTCAAACAGCTGCGATCTCTCCAAGGAAAGCTCGCGTATATCCGGCGGTTTATCGCCAACCTGTCAGGCAAGTGCCGTCCTTACAGCCACCTGATGAAGAAGAGAACTCCGTTCGTCTGGGACCACAAATGCCAAGGCGCACTGGACGAAATCAAGCAATACCTGCAGAACCCGCCGGTGTTAGCTGCTCCGGTCAAGGGAAAGCCTCTTATTCTTTATACAACATCCCTCGAAGGTTCCTTAGGCGCATTATGGGCACAAGAGAATGATCGAGGGAAGGAGAGAGCTCTTTATTACTTAAGTCGAGTTCTGCTGGGGGCAGAAAGCAATTACTCCCTATCGAAAAACACTGCCTGGCGTTAATCTTCGCGATAACAAAACTCCGGCACTATGCATTGGCACATGAAGTCCGTCTTATATCAAAGGTGGACCCCCTAAAATATCTAATGTCAAAGGCCATATTGACAGGGAGACTCGCTAAATGGGCCCTGCTCTTGATGGAGTTTTCAATAACCTATCAGCCGTTTAAGGCAGTGAAAGGCCAAGCCATCGCCGACTTCCTTGCTGAGTATCCAGTACCTGCCGGTTCTCCTCTAAATTGCGATTTGCCAGACGAACATGCGTTTGACGCGATCGACGGTGGTGATACCCGATAGGAACTTTATTTCGATGGAGCGTCCTCCGTAAAGAAGCGCAAACAAAGTACCCCAATGATCAAATCGGGGGTAGGCCTCATCTCCGTAACTCCACAAGGAGGGATAATGCGCTTCACTTTCTCCTTAACAGAACCGAGGACGAACAATGAAGCTGAATACGAAGCTTTGATAGCAGGCCTCGAGGTCGCCATTGATATGGGAATTGAAAACCTCCTCATATACGGGGATTCTCAACTGGTCGTTAGTCAAGTAAACGGTGACTACCAAACATGCAAACCGGAGTTGGTGAAGTACGGTCAAAAGGTGCAACAACTGTTGACCCAAATTCCCTCCTATACTTTGGAAAGTATACCACGCGCGGAAAATAGCAAAGCAGACGCGTTAGCTAAGCTCGCTAAAGAACTGGCTGACGAGAACCTCGATGACGTCAGAATCGTGGTACAAAGCCGTCGAGTGCTCGCCCCAGCAGAAATATCTCCGGAATCATACGAATAAAAGGGAGCGACTGAGCAGACGACCCTACAAATAAAAGACCGTGAGAAGGCTGAGGACTGGACGGAAGTCTTCATAGACTGCTTTAAGTCCCACTGAATGCCCGAAGAAGCGTCCTCAAGACATCAGCTCATGAAACGAGCTCTATCTTTCACTTTCGTCAACGATACTCTATACAAGAGATCGTTTGATTCTCTGTGGCTGAGATGCTTAGGACCTGACGAAGCAGAAAGAGTCGTTCAGGAAGTTCATGACGGAATCTGTGGTTCTCATCAAGCAGGCCCGAAGATGAAGTTAAAAATTAAACGGATGGGTTACTACTGGCCCACGATGATCCAGGACTACCTCGAATATGCGAAGCAATTCCACTCATGCCAAATCCATGGGGACTTTATCCACCAGCATCCAAATCCACTCCATCCAACGGTGGCTAGCTGGCCATTCGAAATGTGGGGAACTGACATAGTCGGCCCCATCGAACCAGTATCGTCCAAGGGACATCGTTTCATCTTAGCGACGACTGATTACTTCTCCAAATGGGCAGAGGCAGTGCCGTTGAGGGAAGTGAAGACGAAGAATATCCTCCATTTCTTCAAGACGCACGTCATTTATCGGTATGGAACTCCGCGACGGATCATTTCCGATAACGGGCCAGCTTACAAAAGCCACAAGATCAGTCGCTTCGCGCAACAACACAATATAGACTGGAGATATTTCTCGGTTTATAATCCGCGAGCTAACGGTCTAGCTGAGGCCTTCAATAAGACCTTGACAAAGATCACGAAAAAGATGGTGTCCCGAAATAAGAAGGACTGGCACGAGAGACTGCAAGAGGCTCTTTAGGCGTACCGAACTACGTTCAAGACGGCCACGAGCACAACGCCATACGCATTGGTATTCGGTACGGAAGCAGTACTCCTCCTTGAGATAGAGCTACCGTCTCTACGAGTAGCAGTCCACTGCGAGCTGACGAACGAAGAAAATGCCCACCTTCGGCTTGAGGAGCTTGGCGCCCTTGATGAAACCCGGCTCATAGTGCAACAAAATCTGGAGGCTTACAAAGCAAAGATGACGTGCTCATATGAAAGATTGACCCGACCGAGGACATTCCGCCAAGGTGAACTCGTGCTAGTGGTCAAAAGGCCTATGATCCCCAATCGCGCCAAGCGGGGAAAATTCAAGCCAAACTATGAAGGCCCGTACATCATAGATAAGGTCTACAAGGGTGGGGCCTATCTACTCATGGACATGCACGGTGAAAGGCCTTTCAGGCCAATAAATGGCCGCTTCCTAAAGAAATACTACGCTTAATGAGCCACGGCCTAGGTCAATGATAGATGACGACGACTATGTCCGCTCGCTATCTTCCTAAAGCTCAAAGCTCTATAAGTAGTAGCCGGCCCTCTCCTCAACGGACCGAAACGTCCTTAAACTAACGATGGACCGAAACGTCCTTAAACTAAAGACGGACCGAAACGTCCTTAAACTAATGACGGACCGAAACGTCCTTAAAACTACTACCGCAGCATCCTTAGGCTGACGAGATAAAAAAAAATAATAAAAATAAATAAATAAATAAAAAATAATAAAAAATAAAAATGGTATGTCCATAAACAAAAAGGGCACGGATGAAAACCCGAAAGGGCTCCGTGAGTAAAAACAGCAGGGCTACCGGCGAGTGTTCGTGAAAACCCGAAAGGGCGCGACCTCGTAAAAAAAAAGAAGAAAAAAAATATATAATAAAAAACGGTATGTCCATAAGCAAAAAGGGCACGGATGAAAACTCGAAAGGGCTCCGTAAGTAAAAACAGCAGGACTACCGGCGAGTGTTTGTGAAAACCCGAAAGGGCGCAATCTAGTTAAAGGGCATTTGCAGGGTCCTCACGACCTTGTAAGGAGAAACCACCCGCGTGAGATCCTTACGACTCACAAGGGAGTAACACACTTAGGGATCCCCACGATTCCTAAGGAGAAAATACACTTGCGAGATCCTCACGACTCGCAAGGAGAACTCTCTTATGGGACCCTCACGGCTCATAAGACTTGAAAGTTTTAAGTTACAGAGACCTAAACCTGTGCTTAAGCAAAATCCCCTACAACCTTCGACATTACCCTACAAGTGGCTCATACTGACCCTTGTATACAATCCATGGGCGCGAATAAGCATCTCCCCAGCAAAGTCCCACCCGTGACTAGGGGTATGTCCCTATAGTGAACAACCCTTATGAATCCTCTCGACTTATAAGGAGAAAGCCCTCTTGTAAGATCCTTACGAATTACAGAGGAACAGACACTTAGGAATCCTCATGATTCCTAGGGAGAAAATACACCTACGAGATCCTCACGACTTGTAGGGAGAAATACCTTCGTGAGACCCTTACGGCTCATGAAGTCAAAAGCCTTAGTCGACGGGACCCTAACCCTATTTGCTAAGCCACCTTTATTCAACATCGACAGAGGAAGATGATGATTCGCTCCTGGCCATATCCCAGTTGTAGCGGTGCTGATGCCAAAATCTGTGTCTAATTTAAGGTTTATGGCGAAAAGCCAGTAGGTCGCACGTGCATACGAGATAGCCGAAATGATGGGGCAACTTGCAATAAAAAGCAGCAAGTAGAAATGTATGCACGCAAAATAACCAAAATGATGGGGCAACTCGCAATAAAAAACAGCGAGTAAAAATGAAATAAATAGCCGAAATGATTGGGCACCGCGAAAAATAGCCGAAATGATAGGGCAATCGCGACCTCCGCGATATAAAAGCTGAAATGATAGAGCATCGCGGAAAAAGAAATAAAAAAAAAGTTTTAATTTATGCCCTACAGGTGATGTTCCATCACACCCTGTATACAATCCAAGGGCGTAAACAAAAAAGGGATCATACTTCTCCCCCAGGTTTCATCATAAGAAAAAGCAAAATCTCGACGGGCCGCGAATGACTTAGAGATCATCTCAGCACTCGTCTCGTAACAACGAACACGACTTCAAGCGAAATGGAACAGCGGCAACTCCCAGTTCCAGGGCTCGGCGATATCCTGATCACCGAAAAGTCAAATCCCAATTCCGTGAAATGGGAATACAATCAACGAAATTCCTGGTTACGTGGAACGCGGATAACGTCACTCTTTAACCCCGTAGAAAACGTCCAGAGCGGATCCTGGTCCTCGCAGAACACGGTAGTGAACCCGTGTGAAGCATCCAGAGCGGAGCCTAGTCCTCGCCGAACACGGCAGTGAACCCGTGTGAAGCATCTAGTGCAAAATTCCTGGTTACGTGGAACGCGGATAACGTCACTCTTTGACCCCGTGGAAAACGCCCAGAGCGGATCCTGGTCCTCGCAGAGTATGGTAGTGAACCCGTGTGAAGCATCCAGAGCGGAGCCTAGTCCTCACCGAACACGGCAGTGAACCCGTGTGAAGCATCTAGTGCAAAATTTCTGGTTACGTGGAATGCGGATTACGTCACTCTTTGACCCCGTGGAAAATGTCCAGAGCGGATCCTGGTCCTCGCAGAACACGGCAGTGAACCCGTGTGAAGCATCCAGAGCGGAGCCTAGTCCTCGCCGAGCACGGCAGTGAACCCGTGTGAAGCATCTAGTGCAAAATTCCTGGTTACGTGGAACGCGGATAACGTCACTCTTTGACTCCGCGGAAAACGCCCAGAGCAGAGCCTGGTCCTCGCCAAGCACGGCAGTGAACCCGTGTGAAGCATCCAGAGCAAACACCGGACTGTGGAGTCCTTAAAATCCACGGACTATGATGTCCTTAACCTCGACCGTAATGTCTTAAAACTAACGATCAACCACCCTAATTCTGTACTGATTCTACCTTGGTTTAAGGGTACATCTCTTCACTCCTTTGATACCTGGCGTTGTAATTCTTCAACATCTTCAAAGAGGTGACGGGTCCCCGCAACCACACATTGGACTGTGGAGTCCTTAAATCCACGGACTATGAGGTCCTTAACCTTGACCGGTGATGTCTTAAAACTAACATCGGACTGTAAAGTCCTTAAATCCACGGACTATGAGGTCCTTAACCTTGACCGTGATGTCTTAAAACTAACATCGGACTGTGGAGTCATTAAATCCACGAACTATGAGGTCCTTAACCTTGACCGTGATGTCTTAAAACTAACATCGGACTGTGGAGTCCTTAAATCCACGGACTATGAGGTCCTTAACCTTGACCGCGATGTCTTAAAACTAACATCGGACTGTGGAGTCCTTAAATACACGGACTATGAGGTCCTTAACCTTGACCGTGATGTCTTAAAACTAACATCGGACTGTGGAGTCCTTAAATCCACGGACTATGAGGTCCTTAACCTTGACCGTGATGTCTTAAAACTAACATCGGACTGTGGAGTCCTTAAATCCACGTACTATGACGTCCTTAACCTTGACCGTGATGTCTTAAAACTAATATCGGACTGTGGAGTCCTTAAATCCACGGACTATGATGTCCTTAACCTTGACCGCGACGTCTTTAAACTACGATGCCTTGGGCAACCCCTGACCTCGTGAAACACGGATAAGGATGACCACATCCAGCACTTGCAGGTCCTCACAACCTGTAAGGAAGAAAAACTCTCTTGTGAGATCCTTACGACTCTCAAGGGAAAACCCGCTTAAGAATCCTCACGATTCTTAAGAAGAACTCACACCTATGGGATCCTCTCGACCTGTAGGGAGAAAAAACTCTTTATGAGACCCTCGTGGCTCATAAAGTGCAAAAGTCTTAGGAAGCAGATCTTAACCCTGAATCCTAAGCCATCGCTGCCCTGCAAGTAGGCCAAGATAAATTGTCCGCAGAATACATTCAATAAAAGAGACACATCATTGAGAAGAAAAATGTATCTTTTATTCATAAACCAAAATGGATACAAAATACAATTCATGAAAGAACAAAAAGAAAATACTCTCATCCATGAGTATGTACAAAAAAAAAAGAAGGGAAAAGATACAAGTTTTCAAGCCGGTGGGCGATTTAGCAGCTTGGTCAGCTCATCGCGCTTTTGCTGGGCCACGGCTTCATGATTTAAGATCGCCAAAAGACGGGCCTCCGCCTGAGCCTGCTGGGCCTGATATGAAGCAAGCCGAACTTCAAGCTCTTTCTCGGTGGCCTTATGAGCCTCGACCCTCTCACGAGTGAACGTAGCAGCTTTATCAAGAGTCACCACCTCCCTGATAGACTCTTGAAGCACCCGCCAGAGTTCATACGCTTTGTTGGCCTTGGCAGTAAGACTCGCCTGAAGCTCGCTCAGCGCTTTAGAACCCAGCTCCCTCTCCGAGAATTTGCGGCCGAGCCTCTTCTCGCACGATGTCATGTTTGCCGCGCACCGCGCTATCAGCCCCCGCAAGTCCGCCTTTGCAGCCATGACATCCGAGGAAAGACGGGAACATTCAAGTGCGTGCAAGCAAGCCTCCACCTGCCGACAGAACTCCACCCAGACTCGCACCACCTCTTCTCTATGGTAGGTGGCAAGAAAAGGAAGAGAACCGTTAGCCTCGGCAGCAAATGCTGCAGCTGTGGTTGCACTGCCAGCACGAAGCTCCTCGATCAAAGACGACAGGGAAACAAGGCTCAATTGGGCCAAGCGTTCTGAAGCTCGCAAAGCATAAGGGCCAGGCAGCATGACGACACGCGATTCCAACGCTATTGGAGCTGTCAAGGCTGTTCAGAGTTGAAAAATATTAGTAAGACTCTTAAGCAAAGGAACAAGTGAGGCTATACCGGAATGTCACTTACCTACGGTCATGCAAGTAGGAGCTGAGGGTTCCCCTGGCCCTTCGAGAACCTCGACCTCATCATCGGCCTCTAAAACTGTAGAGAACATCAATGTCAATACGCAAAATAACAACGATGCTATGAGAAGTGATGAACAACACTCACCTTGTCCAGACGAGAGGACGATGCGTTGAGGAGATATCACCTGCGGAGCGGCCATTTCCAAAAGACGCTGGAAGGACTGCCGAGGAGACAGATCGACAATGGAGGCCGCCAGTCCACGCAATTCTGAAAAGACAAAAGAGTTCAGGTAACAGAAAGATTACTAGCTCAAAACGTGGAAGGTTACCTTCGACACTCCTCCCATTCTGAGCCGGGGGGATAGCAGCTTCAGCGGCCTCTGTCGTGACCTCAGGCTCCAACAAAGGGAGGGTAGTCCCGACTACCTCCATCTCAACCTCCGGGCCGCCTTCGGGTAGAGTCGTTGGGACAGCGACCACCGAGGGAACCTCTCCCAAAGGAGCGAGTACCCTGGAATCAAGAGCCACCACCGGAGGTTCTATTGCGAGAAGAATGGCATTGTCGGCCCCATCGAGTAAGGCTGCATTGGGAATGTCAACGGGCTCTAGCTGCAGCAAGCCAGTGGGGATCTCTCCCATCGCCGAAGACTCTGCACAAGTCGCACAAAATAAGGATACATATATATAAGCATAAGCAATCTGAAGAACTGCAAAGAAATATAAGAACATACCAATGCGCAGGGAAGCCTTCAGTATGGCTTCTTCAAGCCGATGCTCCTTCTCAAGGAGGCGTGCTCGCCGAGGTTCGAGGGTAGACTCATGGCCGCCGGTCCACAAGGAAAGCGCGTCCGCAGCATCCTCCAAAGTGGCCTGTTTCAGGGCCCTTTCTCCCCATTCCTCCAGAGGGCCAATGAACCGCCGCCAAATCCATGAGGGGTCTTCGTAAAAGATTACAGCGGGATAAGGCTTCTTCGGAACCCTGCCGTTATGAGACACGTCTTTGGAATGACGTATGGCCTCGGCCAACTGTGCGGCTTCCTCATCGGCCGAACTCGGGAAAAGAAGTCCAGCGTCTGACTCTTGCACGGCTAGCGACTCATCTGGAAGTAGGGGCTCCGACTCCGTTAAAGAATCAAGTAGGTTGGTGGCCACCCTCTTCCGTCTCTTAGATCCAGAACCGGCCGCCGAAGATGACCGTTTCTTTCCTCGCGGAGCTTTGGTGCGGCGGCGACCCACGTCGCCTTCAACACCATCGTCCCTATTACCCTCACTTGGTGCCACAACCGAGGATGACACCGCCATTGTCGATGCCACGGGAGGCAATGCTGCCGCAGGCGGTGGTGCTGCTACCGGGGCCCATCTACCCCGTGATCGGGTACCTAGAGGCATACCAGCTGTTGGAGTAAGGTCCACCCCTGACTCCCCCGGAATAAGCGCGGTGCCAATCTCCCTCAGAGGGAAGCGGACCGGAGCCCTCGGTCGCAGCTTAGCTCCCGGAACCTGAGGAGGGGCATCATGACCAAGAAGCACCCTTCTTTCCTCAAGAATAATCGGGCTGACTCGATGGAGATACCAACCCATGAACGATCCCACGCACCGGGGCGTATGCTCAGCTTCAGGGATTATAAAATGGGAGCCGGTGTTCAACCTCATGAAATGATGTGCGGCATCGCGAACGGCATCAAGTGAAGGGACCGGCGCAACTATGAAAGCCTCAAAGGGAACGCCCTGGTCGTATCCAAGCTGTCGGGCGAATCGATGCGGGTTGTACTGCATGAAAAGAGCTGCACTGTCCTGGCGAAACACCAAGTAGCCCGGTCTAATTGTATACAAGTGCGCGGTCTCCCGGGGCTTCAAAGAAGGTGCGTTGTCTTTTGACTGGTCCCAGAGTTGTTGAACTGGACCTGAGGGAGTAGACAAGACCCAATCATTAAAAACCAGCCCGCCAGCGGCGGCGTGAGGAGAAATCAGCACCCAAATAGCCCCGAATTGAGTCGGGTCGGCGGCAGAAGCATCCACCAATCGCATAAGTCGCGAGAAGGGATAGGCGTCGTAAAAAGCGGGCCTCTGATGCATAGCGAAAGCCCCCAGCACATGCATTTCGACCCAGGACGTGAAATAATGAAGCAAAAAGTTTACCATATCCACGCCGGGAGTAGAGGTATTAGCTGCGGTGCCCAACCCATGATAAAGGTGCGCCAAGGCCGGGATGCCGATGGCCAACCGTGTCCCCTCAGCGATACAATAAACCGGGTAGATAACCGAAGCTCTCATAATGTAACACCCGAGCCCAATACTACTATTTTTAGTTACTGTTTGAGCATAATGTGGTTCTCATTTCATTTAAGTTGCTTGTTTGTTACTTACTGTAAAATTTACCCGGCAAAGTCATTTCTACATATAACAAATTTGGCATCTAAAATAAAATTGAAAATATTCAACTTGGCCTACTTGACACCCCTAGCCTCGTGGTAGTGTCCGTGCATTGTGTTTTCGTCCCGTTCAATGAAACGGGTGAGTTTGGACGGCTACGCACGCGTACATGTGTCCGTTTTGGGGGTATGCTTTTTAATCATAAAACACTTAATTTTAAATTTTGGATCCAGCTTAAAATCCTATTATTTCAATTTCAAATTTTTGGACTCGACCCGGGCGCGATTTGGAAATATTTTATTTGGCGCCAAAATCCCAAATTTTAATATTATTAAAACCGTCGCATATATTTTTCTAACTAACCTGATATCTTACTGTTCATTACCTATCTTTTAAATCTTTAAATTAACCTATATATATATACTACTGTTTCTTAAAATGTTTTGAATTTTTAATTAATATTTATCCCTAACTAACGATTCCCCTTTAGCCAATCGCGTTCCTTTTAATTCCGTGGGCCCCCACCTGCAGCTCTCTCTCTCTCTCTCTCTCTCTCTTGCTTTCACTTCTCTCTCTCTCTATCTCTCCACTTTCTCTCTCTCCCTCTTCTCTCCCTCTCGCTCTCTTTCTCTCTCCACTTTTTCTCTCTCTCTCTCTCATACATTCTCTCGTACTTCTCTTTATCATTCTTTCTCTTCTTGCTTCATGTCTCGTTTCTCATTTTTTTTAACTGTTCTTTTGTTGCTGGAATTCCGTCGTGCCGGTGACGCTTCTCGACGTTCCAGCGAGGTACCCCGACCCGTGTGGTTTCTTTGTTCGTCGTTTGGGTTCATTCCGTGAACCGTGCGCCCGTCGCGAGTTTTCCCCGCCGACGGTTAATATTCCGTTTTCCCGATTCGCGACCCATCGAGGCAAGTTAATCTTGCTACATGCTATATAATTCATTTTATACCTATTTAAATAAATACCATACCTATAGTTTAAATTTAGTGCCCCATGTTTAATTTTATAACGTTTCGATGTTCCGTTTGCATCCGTTTATATCATATTAAATCTAGATCATGAAAACTTATCTTGTGACATACTAGATTACATTATACTGCATCCATATCAATTAAAATATGCATCGTCGTAATATTTCTTATTATTATCTTTAATTAGTTTATAATCTGCATTTTATGATATTATATATTTAAAATATTATAGTTTACACATGAAACGTCGTTGAAAAAGCGGATACGACAAATCTGAAATTTACTGTACACCTTACCGTATAAAATTCATTATAAATCATAGAAAAATCATTAGTATACGTTCTTTAGTTTGTTACGAAGCTAACTCAGAATACTATAACTCTATGAAATATATACTTGCAAAATAAATTTTTTAAATAATGTAAAATGCAAATGAAAATGTCTCCAAACTGCTATCCAGGGAAATTCCAGCAGCAAATTTTCAACTTCGAATGTTCATAACTTTTTGTAGGGACAACCTGAGATGCTTATACTTATAAAACTGAAAACCTTATTGAATTATCTTTGTTTTGGTATAAGACACGTCCTTTTTGGAGAACGTTTGTTATTTTTAAGCTATTTTACAAATTAGGGTGACGCTGAATTTCTGAACGGAACTTTCTTGTGCATGGTTAATCAATACCACTTTTATAGTTATTAATCGCTTTGAATATGCTATCCATATTAATATTATTATATCAATATTTATATCACATATTGCTTAGTTGTATATCCCACATTACCATTTTATAGTTTTATAACTTTTCGGATACCCGTTTGCATCCATTGCATTTAAGATACATATAATTGCATCCATAGATCACATTACTACATAATAATGTGATACTAACACTCCATGTTTAATAAATTGCATCCTAATTAATATTGGAACTATAAATGTAACCCTAATCGATAACTGTGCATCCATATCCTTGAAATTATATCTATTTGCATATCATATTACATGTTCCAGTTTATTTTTCTGATAGTACTCATGCTTGTTTATTTATACACATGCTTATGTTAGTTTGATTATGAGCACCCACATGACATCTTGTGCTTCCTGACATGACCTGTTACACTTCCTACTTGACATGACATGGTACCGTACACTCTTGACATGACATGACACCTTTATACATTACCTGGCTGGACTTGATGTACCATGGCTTTACCTGTTACCTGATCTTGTGTCTAATGCCAACAAACATAACATGTGGTCATCATGGACCGTTCCTGTTGTCTATCCAGACAAACCTGCTTTTACCTGATCCTGTGTTGGTATTAGTTCTTGACTACTGAATACCTGACTTGACATACATAACTTGGGGGTATGGGGAAATCAAAGGTGAAACCTGACTTGTAACTCAACAGTTCGATACCTGTTCTGATCAGTCTTACGGGCTAGGCCAGCCCCGGAGTGATGATGCTGACATCACTCGCCCATCCTGCTACCTGTTACTGCCTAGCGGCACGTCTCGGATTCAGCCCCGAGGGTCTTGACCGTGGTCCCGGGCATGCACGGGATACTATTGAGTTACATCGATGATTCATCAATTGATTTCAAAGACTTTAGAATAGAAAACCTGATAGAACAGTTTAGTTTACCCACTGCACGCTACCCTGTACTGGTATGATTCATATTATTGTTATTCTTGCTGTATTCATGTTTATATTACATTGCCTGCTACACTGTTCATATTATATTACTTGATGACATGACGCGCTGACGTCTGGGTTTTGCATGGCCCAGATTCTGTACCGCTGTTGCAGTCCGAGCAGGAGTACTTCAGCCAGCAGGCTGAGCTGTGAGTTCAGTATTAGTTAGTTTTATTTCCTGCATTTATTTCCTGATGTGAGCCCGCATTATGGGACACACTTTTCAGTTATTTGTATTGGATCATTTGCTTCCGCATTTATTTATTATTGACTCCTGTTATTCTGGATTATGGACACGTTTTAGATAGTTTTATCTTGTTCTTGATATCTCTACAGCCGTAATGTGACTGTGGATGGATACTTCCTACCCACAGGTAGCATGGTTGGCTATGTCACATGCCCAATCTAGCGTACTCTGGGAAGCGGGGCGTGACACATAAAGCGACGATGCATGGGGATGACAAACCAACTGAGCCAGACACTAACAAACCCCACGAAGAACGTCTCCTCATCCATGCCAGGAGCAGCAATGGATTCAAAAGACGTCGGCGACATAATAGGGATGTAGTACTGTGGTAGATCCGATTCAGTGGTCGGCAGCTTCTTCGGACCAAACCCAAAGGGGTCTCTAATGTTGGCGAACTTCGGAGCTGTCTTCGACAAGACGTCCTCGCGAAGGAAACAAGCAATGAAGCTCTTGAAAGTAACATCCTGCTCTTCGGATTCGGTGAACAATCGGTCGAAGATACCTAGCGCCTTGATCAAACTAGGACGCTTGTGGCGGACAGCGTTCTCGGCAGACAAGCCGTCAACCGGTGCAGGCTCAGGCTCAAAGACGTACTCGTCGGGAGGCAGCAACTCCTCATACAGCGTACCCCAGATCGGCAATCCTGAGATTTAATAAAATTCTTCCAGAAAGATCGAGACCTCGCGATCTCCTAGAATGAAAGTTGGTGGGAAGATTCCATTGGTTCAAGAACGCCTTAACCCACCAAACATGCGGAGATTGGTAGTGAAAAAGAGACGCATATATCGCCTGGTAAAGCCCGACCTTCTGCAGCCGCGCACGATGGGCAGAAAGGATGTAGCGAGCCCAGAGAAGGTAGCCCGTAGGGTGTCGGGGAGTGAGCCCTATCTTATAAATTTGCCCTCACGGGTGGGCCTCACCCTGGCAAATACGCCGCCCCAAGATATCTATAGCCGGGATCGGATGGTTCGGGATACCGGTCGTCGAAGGCTCGAGCCTCCCCGTTGGAGTCCAGCTGGGCATCTCCACAGCAAAAACCATTCTCGAAGGGTCCATCGGCAAGAATGGGAAGGTAGGCTCTGTTGGTATTGCGCAGAGGAAACTCCGGCAACCCCGGATAATATGACTGTACCAAGTTCCCCATAGAAGCAAGTTGGTGCAGTTCGGGTCATGAGCCCGGATCATCGCCATCGCTTCCTCATCGGATGGTGATTGAGGAAAAGCGGCCTCCGAACGAGTAAAGGGAAAACACGGAACAGAAGCCATCGCACCTGAAATCGAATGAAAGAAGACCGTTAAAAGCAAAGTCAGCAATATATATCCATGCATGAACATGAAGACTAGTTGAAGAAAACAACAGTAGACTTTTTTTGGGACCATTGGCTACAAAACACATGGGCCCCACAGAATCAAGATGACGGCTCATTAATAATGAGACCAAGCAGTTGTAATAAGACAAAGGGGATACCCTCATTAAATAAAAAGTAGGTTTCAAGTGGCCCTGCACATCCCCTAGAAGACAAATCTACCTTGGACTCTACAACAAATGAAACGGGATCAAGGGAATTAAATTCCCACAGAAGATATCATTGCAAACTTCTGTTCCATTAATTGCAGAAGGACAATCTCGGGCCAAGAGACCCTAAGAAGCCTCCATATGAAGAAACTGAGTTCTTCATAGGAATTAAATTCCTTATTAAGAAAAAGGGGATTAAATTCCCAGAAACTTTTTTTTTTGGATGGAATTAAATTCCATAGATTTTAACCGTCACCATTATCTCCCTAAAGATCATATGAACCCAAAAAAGATCTACTGTTGAAAGTTCTATTTCTTACTTTGGTTGAAAAACTTAAAGGAAAAATGGGTTCATATTAAAAGGGTGAAACCCTTGAAGTGGATTTAAAATCCAGAGAATTTCGTGTATAAAAGTTCTTCGTTCACTCAAGATGATTACCTGAGGAAGAGGAATCGGTCAAACAGAGTTAAACTCTGGAAAGTTTTTGAGGCAGAGAACTAAGCTCTGGAAGAAGAGAATTAAATTCTCAGGAAAAAGTTCTCAAAGGAGGAAGATAAGAAAAGTGGAGGCGTCTCTGAAATGACCCCTATATTTATAGGATGTGATGGAAACGCTTCATCTACCCGAGACCCTAGAGGAATCCAACGGTCACAAGAGTGACAGCGTTGCACTCACGTGCAGACACATGAGAACAATGCTGTGGGGGCATTTGTTTCCTGATTTAAAATCAGGAAAGCCTACGGAAGAAGCATCACGTGCTAGCACGTGACCAGCAGTCACGTGTTGGCACGTGATAATTAAAAGCAGCGGCAAAGGCAGATTCGGCTCCTTGATTAAATCAAAGAAAAGATTCCAGAAAGGGTCACGTGCTCACACGTGACCAGGGGTCACGTGTTGGCACGTGACGGCTGAAAAGCGGCTAGAAGACAAAGCGCAGAAAGCAGAAGAAAGCTCGTTCCAAGGGGTCACGTGCCTACACGTGACCAGGGGTCACGTGGCCACACGTGACCGGCTTTCAAAGCCTATCTATTTAACAGAATTAAATTCTGAACAGCATTCAAATCTTTCCAAAGGAGAATGATTATTTGGAACCGATTGGATTAAAGATTTAAAGGTGATTAAATATCACCTATCTATGGAAAAATCTTGAACTTGGAAAGATTTCCCCTTTAAAATCTAACCGAAATAACAAAGGAATATCTTTAGATTCAAAATCCAATGGTGAATAAAATTCACCTAATAATCCAAAGGTCCAAATGAATGATGAATGCAAATCAAATCTCTAATGAATACAAATCAAATCCCTCAATGAATGATTCACTAAAACTAATTGATTCTGCTCCTTCTCCTATAAATAGGAGCCAAGAGATACACAGAAGGGAGAGGGAGAAGAGGAGATACAGAGATCTATATACAGAAATATAGAGAGAGAGAAATATAGAGCCTAGAGACTTTGGAAGAATTGGATCTTCTGCAGAAGAAAACCTTAGGTAAGAAGAAAGAGAATTTAATTCTCAAAAGAGTTTAACTCTTATATTAAAAAAAAGAACTTAGTTCTCTCTTTAGTGGAGGATCTGCAAAGTGCACATCTCCCCATGAATTGAGAATTTAATTCTCATTGGGTTGAGATCCTGCCATGCAGATCCAAAGCATAGGGAGGGAATGGAAGTTTGAGAATTTAATTCTCATAGAACCATAGGAATTTAATTCCTTTAAAATAAAATTAGGGTTTAACCCTATATTATAAGAATTTAATTCCTTCAAAATGAATAGAACCAGGGTTAACCCTAGTTAAGAACTCAAATCTATCAAAATAACAGGAATCTAATTCCTTTAAAAGAACCTAATTCCTCGCATGTATGGGAATTCAATTTTTACAGAAGACAAGTTAGAGTTCAACTCTATCTAAGAATATAATTCTTCAGAAGAAAACAGGAATTTAATTCCTCTAAAGTTTGTTGCTAGGGCTTAACCCTATAAAAGATAAACGAATCTGCAAACAGCAAAGGAACAGGGTCACGTGTTGCCACGTAACCCCTGTAAAGATCCATAGAAAAGAAGCTCTGGAGTGCCCTCACGTGTCACCACGTGACCCCTAATGAACATCCTAGCAAACCAAAGCATGAGCCCCCATCACGTGCCCACACGTGATGGCCTTCAGAATTAAAAGTGTTAAACACTCATCTGTAGAACAAAATGAAGGGGATCTGGCCCCACCTTTTGGATGCCATCACGTGCCCCCACGTGATCTCTTCTCTTACCATATTTAGCATTGAACTGATGATCTGTTCCCAGTGTTTAACACTGATTTCGATAGTGTTTAACACTGATTTCGATAGTGTTTAACACTAGTTTGAAAACTCCATTTCCAGTGTCTAACACTGATTTTCTTAGTGTTCAAACACTAATTTGGAAAACTCTGTTCCCAGTGTTCAACACTGATTATCCTTTAGTGTTTAACACTAATTTGTTAATCTTATTCCCAGTGTTCAACACTGATTGACCTTTAGTGTTTAACACTAACTTTAGCCCTATTGGTTAAGTGTCTAGAGGCAAAGCCTCTCCTCTAATGGACCAACAGAGGGCCAATATCCTAAACATGATTGGACTTAGCCCAAGCTGGCCATAAGTCCTCAATTCAAATTCAACTAAGCCAATGGGCTCATAATATAATTAATTAGTCTTGGTTCCAAATTGGGCCAAAGATTATTTAATCTACCTCGGTTTAAGGGTACATCTCTTCACTCCTTTGATACTTGGCGTTGTAATTCCTCAACGTCTTCAAAAAGGTGACGGGTCCCGATGACCACATATTGATACGGACTGTGGGGTCCTTAAACTCATGGACTATGAGGTCCTTAACCTTGACCGTGATGTCTTAAAACTAACGACGGACTGTGGGGTCCTTAAACTCATGGACTATGAGGTCCTTAACCTTGACCGTGATGTCTTAAAACTAACGACGGACTGTGGGGTCCTTAAACTCATGGACTATGAGGTCCTTAACCTTGACCGTGATGTCTTAAAACTAACATTGGACTGTAGAGTCCTTAAACCCACGGACTATGAGGTCCTTAACCTTGACCGCAATGTCTTAAAACTAATATTGGACCGCAATGTCCTTAAACTACCTATTGACCGCAATGTCACTAAACTAAACGACATGGCTCCTTTAATCGCTCTATTGTTGGATCTAAACAATCCCGTTAAGTCGACCTTAGTCTAAAAACTAGGCTAACATGTCCTTAACAAACGTTTAAGTTGATCTTAGTCCTCAATGAGGCTAACGTATCCTTAAACTAAAACACCAAACCCAAATCTAAGTAAATACGGATTTGGACTAGTCCACGTCCTACGGGCGACGGCATAACTCAGTCTCCGTATACAATCCACGGGCAACTAAACACAAAATAAACACACACGACACGAGGTGACCATTTGGAGAAGGAGAAAGTGGTTACCGCGATGCGGTAGCGTAATTAACTGCAGGGGCTTGTGCCTGCAGAGAAGAGCGTCCCCACAATCAAAAACCCCTCAAGCGAGGGGGAATCTGACGAAGTCTGCTACATCGGACGCATCCGTTTAAACCTTCGATACACGGTGCCATAAATCAATTTGGCATCTTCGGAGAGGTGGACGGATAGCACCAATTAGTATCTTCCCCGAATCTCAGGCGAGACGTGCATTTCTCGGCCGCCGTTCGGAGGGGAACACCAAGGGCAACCCCAAAATAAACCAAATACAACACGACACAAAATGACCTACTGGAGCAGGAGAAAATGGTTATCGCAACGCGATAACGTAATTAACTGCAGGGGTTTGCGTCTGCAGGGAAGAGCACCCCCACAATCAAAAACCCCTCACAAATAAGGAGGAAACTAATAAAATCTGCTATATCGGTCGCATCTATCCAAACCTCCGATATACGGTGTCATAAATCAACTTGGTATCTTCAAAGAGATGGATGGATATGTCCAAATTGCATCTGCCCCCAAATTCAGGCAAGACGATCCATCTCAGTTCATCTCTATTTTCGGCGGTAAACAAGCATCTTTCAATCATTGTACCTTTTATTTTAAACAGTTGTATTTCAATTTTGAATGTAAATAAAGTTGTTGTTTATTTTTATTACTCTTGTTATTCTTTCACATTGTTATATTGTTTATATATACTTAATGTATTTATTAAGGGAAATGACATTCTCATAATAAATACGTTGCGGGCCTCGTCACGTACCGTTACCGTCTTCTGGGAAGCGGGGCATGACATATGACATCATGCATCGCACATTCCCATTCTACCTTACTTTTACGTAACCTTTATGATATTTTCTATCCAAATATAACTCGCTGACGGACTTCCTTTCCTCCTATCTTCTCCCGGAACGTCCGTTAGATGAAGACCAGGCACACGATGGAGGCGCAGAAGTGGAACCCGCCGAAAAAGACTACGCAGAATTGCCCACTTACTATTAGAATTAGTATCTTTTCATTCATCAGTTGCCCACCTGTTTAGGGTTTGTTTTCTTTCTTTGGATGTAAAAAACACTATGTTTTATTTTATGCCCTACGATGTAATAAGTGCTTAGTTAACCAGAATAAATGTTATTGCCTTTATTTGTGTTGGATATAGGTGCCCTGAAGGCAATTATCGTAATTGTACAAAACCTATATGGATAGAACATTCTTGGTCAACATGATAGTATGTTATCTAGTTTGTTTTTATCATCATGTGTATATATTTTACTTGCTATTACGTATCACTAATACATGTTGATAAAGCCCATAAGATTTTTGCTTGACTATCAGGATTATGATAGGGATCATACTAGTGGGGCCTGGGTGGTCCATAAGCATATCCTTAAATGTTCCTAATCGTACGAGTATTGTCACGCCCCGCTTCCCAGAGTGCGCTAAGATCGGCACGTGACAGAGCCAACCATACTACCTATGGTTAGGAAACATCCCTCCACAGTCACATTACGGCTGTCTATAAAATATCAAGAACGGTAAAATAAAATAAACTATCTAGTACATGTCCATATGCCAGAATAAACGAGTCAAGAAATAATATGTGGAAGCAATAAATACAATAAACAATAACATCAGGAAAGTACGTCCCAAATACGGGCTCACAACAGGATGAAAGTACGGCAATAAAACTAAACTAAACTAGATAGTAACAGGATCCTCACTGCTCGGCCTGACGGCGGAAATACTCCTGATCAGCCTACGAAAGAGACAGAGGATCGGGGCCATACAAAACCCAGACGTCAGTACGTCATAATATCAAATAATAAAATATAATCAGGATGTAACAAGATATGCAGTCATGAGTATGAACAGTAATGAGTGTATAACAGTAACGCGAATATGGAACAGTGAAGTGTATGTGCATGCGGTGAGTAATCTATGCTACTGGGTTAATTACTGTCGAGTCTTTGAAATCAATTTAATGAATCGTCGATGTAACTCAATAGTATCTCGTGCATGCCCGGGACCACAGTCAAGACTCTCGGGCTGAATCCGAAACGTGCCGCTAGGAAGTAAACAGGTAACATGTACAGACGAATGATGTCAGCAGTAGCATCCCGGGGTTGGCCTAGCCCGTATAACTGATCAGTATAAACGTCGAACTGTTGAGTTACAAGTCAGGTTTCATCATTGATTTCTCCTTACCCCCAAAATTATGTGTTCAAGTCGGGTATTGATAAATCTGGAGCTAATGCCGACACAGGATCTAGTAGGTACAGGTTTTGTCTATATAGACAACAGTAACGTCCATTGGGACAACAAGTCAGGGTTGTCGGCATTAGTAACAGGATCAGGTATCAAGTCAAGCAGTAGTGTATCAGGTCATGTCATGTGGTGTATATGTATCAAGTGGATACCCAACAGTAAAATGTAACAAGTATCGAATCACGGTAAAAGCACGAATGCATGAATGTAAATCAGCGATAACATATAATGAGTTCATGAGTCGTATGAGGCATACTAGCAAGCATGGTATATGAATCTAGCAGTAACATGAAGCAATCAGGTTCCGGCATGCAACTAATTACGTAATATACAGTACGGATATGAACGGGTATCGTAAAACGGTAAAACGGTAATATGAGATGCATAACTAAACAACATGTAATATTATTGTTCACATGAATGTAAAATATATACCATAGCATGTAGCAAGATAAACTTGCATGCGACTAGATATGTAATAAACTGTACGGATGCAAACGGATATTGTAAAACTGTAACATAGAATGCATAATGCAATGAACATGTAATATTTTTATTCATATGGATGTAAATATAATAGTATATCATGTAGCAAGATAAACTTGCATGCAACTAGATATGTAATAAAAGATACGAATACGAACGGCTATCCGAAAACAGTAAAACAGTAACATGGATATACAATACAGTAAACATATGATATTTTTATTCATATGAATGTAAAATATGTATCATAGTATGTAGCAAGATAAACTTGCCTGATCGGATCTCAATACGGGGTGCGTAAGCAGCGTCCGACGTCGGGTAAATGTCGTAATACACACGCGCGCGTACAGAACAGGACCAGTCAAAGCAAGAACACGAACACGCTGGCTGGGAACGTCTACTGGGTCGCCTGGATCGTCGGTGACGGTCACGGCTCCGGCGATCACCGGAAACACGAGATCAAGAAAGAGAAAGAGAAGAGAAAAAGAAGAAGAAGAGGAAAAAGAGGTGGTATGTTGTGATGAGGCTAGGGGTTCAGGCTCAGGGGTCCGAGAAGGCTGCGATGGGGCGACGACGATGAGTTGTGGATTTTCCGGCGAGCTTTCACGGCCAAAGGCAGTGGGTTTCGGGTTCTTGAAGTCGGGATCGGGGTTCTTGGTGTTGGGGTGTGCAGGGGAGAAGAGAGGTGATGGTGGTGATGAAAAGAAGGCCGA
This sequence comes from Agapanthus africanus, assembly GCA_030015575.1. NCBI lineage: Eukaryota > Viridiplantae > Streptophyta > Magnoliopsida > Asparagales > Amaryllidaceae > Agapanthus > Agapanthus africanus. The sequence continues at coordinate 130,805,496 of JASDDO010000019.1, forward strand.
CGAGGTGGTCGGCGTTGTGGGTGAAGGCGATCGGTGGTGAGGTGGCTGTAGCGATGGGTGTCATGGGTTCTCACGGTCGTGGGTATGGATGAAGGTGACGGAAGTGGTGATTGGGTGTCGAGAAGAGAGAGGGAGGTGAGTCGGAGAAGGAGGTGACGAGGGCGTTGAGGTGAGGTTGGTGGCGGCGACAGTGGGCGAAGGCTAGGGTTAGGGTTTCGAGTTGAGGCGGCGGGAAAAGAAAAATGGTGAGGACGAGAGAGAACGTGGGTTGCATTAGGGGACGTGGGGAAAGAAAATATATTAAAAGAATTTATTATATATAGTATAAGAGAGAGAGAAAGTGTGTGATCTGTGATTAGTTTAGGATTGTTAGGATTAATATTATAGGATTTTGCAGAGAGAGAAAGGGTGTGAGAGGAACAGTTAGGATTAGATTTAGGAAAATATATCTAGTTTTACAATATATAAACATATAATATAACAGTTAAATATATTAAGAATATAATATCAAGAAAATTTGAGTTTTTGGTTAATACAAAATTACTCCAAAATACACCCGGGTCGGGTCTAAAATTATGATTTAAAAATACGGATAATATGCGTATCAACCAAAACCAAAATAGGATATTCGGGTAACGAAAATGCATACCCCCAAGATCGGATACACGTAGCGTGCACGTAGCTATCCAAACGAGTCCGTTTCATTAAACGGAACGAGAATAAGATGTACGTATGCCACCACAGGGTTAGGGGTATGATGCAGGCAATGCTAGATATTTTTAAAATATACTATTTAATTATATTTGTATTATTAAAATATATGCAGATGCCAGATATAATGCAGATATGCAGGATATAAAACATGACAGTGCACGGATCCTCATAACTAGCCGGGATAAATCATAATCAGGAATCAAGCTGGGTTTCCAGCAAGCGGGTCGGGTCGGATGCAAACACAGATACCAATTACACTATTCGCACCCGTAACCGTAATAAATCAAGAAATATCCATAGATAAAGAAATACCCAAAACAGAACTGGTATAAATGAACTAGGGTGTTACAAGTATTGAAACTGGGCATCGATACTCCATAATAGACTAGTGTATACGTTTTTTGACCCGGTTGGAGGGCGATGGCTGATCCCGCGGCCATTAGTGTTTAACACCGAGATTGTATACAGGTGCTCATTAGAGAATGAGTTCACTGAACGGACTCGCCGAGAATTCCTAGATGGTATTATACCTATTGTCAGATAGCAGTTTTCTGATGATGATAGTATGTGGTAGTCTCTTGACCTGAGATCGCCATAGTATCTTGTGTGTGTTCACACTATACTTTGATTACTATCCTACCACGGCTTTAAAGAGTTTGTAAGTCTACGGTAGCGCCCCGGTCGTCATTCTGACGCCAAACGCGGAACAAAAACTTTTATAACTGGCGCTAT